>CM063174.1:8322500-9572500 GCA_031835075.1 Saguinus oedipus
AACCAAGAAGAAATGGATAAATTCCTAGAAACATACAACCTCTCAAGACTGAACCAGGAAGAAACCAATATTCTAAGTAGACCAATAATGAGTTTCAAAATTAAATTAGTAATAAAAAACCTGCCAACCAGAAAAAGATCTGGACCAGATGGCTTCACAACCAAATTCTACCAGATGTATAAAGAAGAGCTGGTACCAATCTTAATTAAATTATTTCAAAAAGTTGATGAGGGACTCCTCCCTAACTCATTCTATGAGGCCAGCCTTATTCTGATACTGAAATTTGACAGAGACACAATGAAAAAAGAAAACTTTTCCAATATCCCTGTTTTAGTTTGTTTTCATGCTGCTGATAAAGACATATGTGAAACTGGGAACAAAAAGAAGTTTCATTGCACTGAAAGTTCCAAACATGACTGGGGAAGGTATCACAGTCATGGTGGAGGGTGAAAGGCACTTTTTACATGGTGGTGCCAAGAGAAAATAAGGAAGAAGCCAAAGCAGAAACCCCCAATAAACCCTTCGGATCTCATGAGACTTATTCACTGTCACGAGACCAGCATGGGAAAGACCAGCCCCCTGATTCAATTACCTACCACTGGGTCCCTCTTACAACATGTGGGAATTCTGGGAGATAAAATTCAAGTTGAGATTTGAGAGGGAGCACAGCCAAACCATATCAATCCCTGATGAACATAGACACAAAAATCCTCAACAAAATACTAGCAAATTGAATCCAGCAGTACATCAAAAAGCATATCTACCATGATCAAGTAGGCTTTATCCCTGGGATGCAAAATTGGTTCAATGTAAACAAATTAAGAAATATGATTTACACAAAAACAGAACTAAAAATGAAAACCATGTGATCATTTCAATAGATGCAAAAGAGGCTTTCAATAAAATTCAACATCCCTTCATGTTAAAAACCCTCAAGAAACTAGGCATTGAAGGGACAGACCTCAAAATAATAAGAGCCTTCTATGACAAACCCATGGCCAACATAATATTAAATGGGCAAAAGCTGGAAGCATTTCCCTTGAGAATCAAAACAAGACTAGGATGCCCATTCTTTTATCCAAGATATCACTATTCTTATCCAAAAGGTTTCTGCTTCTGGAAATCCTAGCCAGAGCAATCAGGTAAGAAAAAGAAATGAAAGGCATCCAAATAGAAAGAGAGGATGTCAAACTATCTCTCTTCACAGATTATATGATTCTATCCCTAGAAGATCCCCATAGTCTCTGCCCAAAGGCTCCTAGATCTGATAAACAACGTTAATAAAGTTTCAGGATACAAAATCAATGTACAAAAATGATCAATATACCCAAAGCATTTCTATATGATAGTAACATTCAAGCTGAGAGCCAAATCAAGAATGAAATTCCATTCACAGTAGACACAAAAATAATCAAATACCTAGGCATACAGCTAACCAGGGAAATGAAAGATCCACAAGAATAACAAAGCAGCACTGAAAGAAATCAGAGATGGCACAAACAAATGGAAAAACATTTCATGCTCATGGATAGGAAGAAACAATATTGCTAAAATGGCCATACTACCCAAGGCAATTTATAGATTCAATGCTATTCCTATCAAACTACCACTGTCACTTTTCACAGGATTAGAAAAAAATATTCAAAAATTTATATGGAGCAAAAAAAGAGCCCAAATAGCCAAAGTAATTCTAAGCAAAAAACAACAACAACAACAACAACAACAACAAAAAAACCCACAAAATCAGAGGCATCACACTACTCAACTTCAAACAACGCTGAAAGGCTACAGTAACCAAATCAGTATGGTGCTGGTATAAAATGGACACATAGACCAATGTACTAGAGAACCCATCTACAACAATCTGATCTTTAACAAAGTTGACATTAACAAGCAATAGGGAGAGAATTCTGCGTTCAATAAATGTTGCTACTATAACTGGCTAGTCATATGCAGAAGATTGGTACTGAACCCCTTCCTATGTCATATATGGAAATTGACTCAAGATGGATTAAATACTTAAATGTGAAATCTTAAACTACAAAAAAAACTAGAAGAAAACCTAGAAACTACCATTCTGGACATAGGCCTTGGCAAATAGTTCATGAAGAAGTCTCAAAGCAATTGCAACAAAAGCAAAAATAGACAAACAGGACCTAATTAAACTAAAGAGCTTGTGCACAGGAAAAAGAAACAAAAGAGTAAACAGACAAACTACTGAATGGGAGGAAATATTTGTTATCTATGCATTGGACAAAGGTCTAGTATCCAGAACTTATAAGGAATTTAAACCAATTAACAAGCAAAAGACAGGCTCATGCTAGTAATCTCAGAACTTTGGGAGGCCAAGGTGGGTGGATCAGCCGCAGTCAGGAGTTGGAGACCAGCCTGGCCAACATGGTGAAACCCTGTCTCTACTAAAAACCCAAAAGTTAGTTGGGCATGGTGGCCCACATCTGTAATCTCAGCTACTCAGGAGGCTGGTGCAGGAGAATCGCTTGAACCTGGGAGGCGGAGGTTGCAGTGAGCTAAGATTGCACCACTGGACTCCAGCCTGGGCAACAGAGCAAGACTCCATCTCAAAAACAACAACAACAAAAACAAAAATAAAACAAGCAAAAACCAAATAACCTTACTAAAAAATGGCCAAATAGCAAGAACAGACCCTTCTTTAAAAAGAAGACATATACATGGCCAACAAACATATGAAAAAATGTTCAACATCATTAATATCACTAAAGAAATGCTAATCAAAACCACAATAGGATACCATCTCACACCAGTCAGGATGGCTGTTATTAAAAAGTCAAAACATAACAGATGTTGGAAGGTTGCAGAGAAAAGAGAACACATTCTCTGCTGGCGGGAATATAAATTTGTTCAGCCACTGTGGAAAGCAGTTTGGAGATTTCTCAAAGAACTTGAAAAACAGGATTACCAATTGACCTAGCAATTCTATTACTGTGTGTATACCCAAAGGAAAATAAATTGTTCTACCAAAAAGACACATTCACTTGCATATTCACTGTAGCACAACTCACAATAGCAAAGACATGAAATCAAACTAGGTACTCATCATTGGTGGACCGAGTAAAGAAAATGTAGTATATATACAACATGGACTACTATACAGCCATAAAAAATGACATCATGTTCTTTGCTGCAACATGGATGCAATTGGAGGCCATTATCCTAAGCAAATTAATGCAGGAACAGAAAACCAAATATAACATGTTCTCACTTATAAATGGGAGGTAAATACTGAGTTCACATGGACACAAACAACAGACATTGAAGTCTGCTTGACGGTGGAGGCCTGTAGGAGGGTTTGGGTTTGCTTACTACCTGGGTGATGAAATTATTTGTACACCAAACTCTAGGGATATGCAATTTACCCATATAACATACCTGCATATGTACCCCCGAACCTAAAATAAGAGTTGAAAATGAAAATGAAACAGAGAAAGGTTTAAGAAACTATATAATGCAGAAAGTAAGAACACAGTGTAATAAAAGAGAGAATTAAAAAATAAGGAAATGCTATTGAGAATATTAAAATATAATTACAAAAAAAGAAAATAATAAAATTGCCAGAAATTAAATTTTTGTCTAAAACATAAAGCCCAGAAAATTTCTCAAAACAGATTAAAACAAAAGCAAAAACAAAAACCACCAGGTGCCAACATAAGGAAAGTTAAATATTATGGAAGGTAAGTGTAGGAAGTATAATATCTGTCCAATAAAATTTCAGAAAGAACAGAAATATGGAGGAAAAGAAATAATGACAGAAGCAACAATTTTCAAGAGTGAAAGAAAAGACTGAGTTAGCAGTAAAAAGAATCCACTGAATGTTCAGAATGATGATTCAGCCATAAATAATAGATGGAATAAGGAATAATGTGGGCTTTCTTTAGATGGATGAAGTGCTTCTATGAAAAGGTGGCATGCGAGTTGACATGCAAAAGACGTGAAGAGTCAGGCATAGGTGGGAGCTTCTGCAAAAGCTGAAGGCAGGAAAGTACTGAGTCAGCCAGAGGAATTAAAAGACCAGAATGGATCAAGATAAGGCTGAAGAGAAATCATTTACAGCATTTTAGGCCAAGATAAAGTGCCCAGATGTTACTCCAGAAGGACACAAACTATTAGAATATTTGAAAAGTAGAGTGTAAACTAAAAAAAAGATTCTAAGCCCCCCAACTGACTGAATGAAACATCTCTTGGTCAAGGACATCCCAGAGTAACCTTGAAAACAGATTTCTAGGCCATGGCAAGATGGTAGGTCAGACACTCCTGATATCCCTTCCCTCTCTAACCATGATTCTTCTCTGAGAGTCCAGCAGAAACCAGCCCTTTCAAAAGGTTCCACCACTGATACTAACCAACTGCTTGACACTGCCCCTCCTTTATTGCCTGATAAGAGTCCAGGGAGTGACTCTGGCCAGTCTAGAGAGAATGTGCAGTAAGGGTTTTAATGTCCTCTGTTTCATCTTTTGATGTCAGAGGACAGAAAACTTTACTCTTGGATCATGCTAATGCTGCCATTTTTTGAACATGAGGCCCACAAAGGGGCGTGAAGATGAATTCCACATACACGTATTTCTCCTTTCATAAATATTCATGACTCCTCCCAGCTTTTTAATATGTATACTTGGCTATCCCACTCAGCACAGATTTCTGTTCCCATTGCCTCTCCCTCAAAGTGTCTGTTTCTGCCTTCTGGCCAGAGGCTGTGTTTCCCAGCATGTCAGAATGGCCACCCTGCAGGCTGCAACCTTTTATGAGTCATCAAGCTCTTTTTGCCAAGTTTGTGAACAGAGTCATTCTTCATTTGATAAGAATGATAAGATTCAATCCTTTTAAGAACTCATTTGTTTTGTAGGGAGTGTGTTAGGAAGAAGCTTATTGAAAGCAGTGTCTAGTTGTGGGATTATATTTGGGAGCCGATGAGTCCTGCCACTCTGCTGGCACTGGAGAGTCAAAAGAGTAGACCAATATGCCCTATTGTTGGAAGTAGATTCCATAAAACATGCCTGATAAATTAGGAAAAACAGGGAGAGAAAAGAAGGAACAAAGAGTACTACTGGGTTTCTGGTTTGGGTAACGGAGAAAATGGTGGAGTCATTTACGAACACAGGGAAGCCAGGATGTTTAAAAATATGGATATCCAAGGAAGGGAAAATAAATAATTCTTTTACACCTGGTTAAGTGTGAGACATTCAAGAGCCATTTAAATGTTGATGATGTGTGCAAGGCAGTGAGCTATGTATTTAAAGATCAGAGAGAATTCCAAGTTGCAGACATACATTCGTTTTTTAAAAAGCAATCATTGAATACAGTGCTTAAATCTATGGAAATAGATGAGATCATCTAGTGAGAAGGATAACATTAGAAGAGATCAAGGACTGAGTCCCCAGCAATCAGTATAAAGGTCAGGTAGAGGGACAGACACCAACAATGGAGACCAACGAGGGAGGAAAAGAGGAGAGAGCTACCCAGAAGGGCAAGCATGGAGAGGAGAGGATGTTTCAAGAGGAGGAGAGTGGGTGACTAACATAAGACAGTGGGTAACATAAATGATTTAACTGTTGGCTTCAATCACGTCTTTCCTTTTAGTGGTAGGACTAAAAGCCAGACTGTATGGGATGGAGGCTTGGTTGGAGGTGAGGACACGTCTTTTTAAAAGATGCTCAAAAAAGGAGTAGAGGCTGGGCATGGTGGCTCACACCTGTAATCCCAGCATTTTGGGAGGCCGAGGCAGGCAGATCACCTGAGGTCGGGAGTTTAAGACCAGCCTGACCGACATGGAGAAACCCCATCTCTACTAAAAATAAAAAATTATCCAGGTGTGGTGGTACATGTCTGTAATCCCAGCTACTTGGGAGGGTGAGGCGGGAGAAGCTCTTGTACCTGGGAGGTGGAGGTTGCAGTGAGCCGAGATTGTGCTATTGCACTCCAGCCTGGGCAACAAGAGCAAATGTCTGTCTCCGAAAAGAGAGAGAGAGAGAGAGAGAGAGAGAGGAGCAGAGAAATGGTCAAGTGCCTGAAGAGTGATATGTAATCAAGGGAGCATATTTATTTTCTAAAGATGGATGTTTGTACACTGAAAGGCATGATGCTATACTGAAATTGTAGCAAAAAGAGAATAGTCTAAGATTACAGCATCAATAGTTTTTTAATTGATCTAATAACAGTTTTGCTAGGATTTTTTATACCACATCCCTAAGTGGGGGCCAATGATATCAGAGCAAGAACAAATAATAAGTGTTTAGGGCTTATTGATAACCACAATGATGGAGTCAATAGTCCTCATTCTCTGTTGATCAGGCTCAAATCAAGAATAGGTTTTAGAAAACTGTTAGAATTCAAAGTCTATGTGCTTTTTAAACTATTCTCTCGAATGAACCTCTGTTCCTTACAGAGGTATGTGGGGCTGCTGCAAGTAGTCATAGGCCCCAGTGAGAAATGTTTTGTTAACATCCCTCTGGGGAGGCTGAGCCACTTAACAAGAATATCTTCTTAAAAATTATGTGTGAGGCCACTGAGGTGGTCAGATTCTATATAGAAAGATATTAACAAGCATTAAAAAGTGTGTTTAATATTGGACTCATATTGAATTTTTTTGTTGAGTTGTTGGCTTCATAGTGGAAACACAAATTTCTTAAAGTCGAGAACCATAGGCTATTATTTCCTATGGCTCCATCATCTAAACTAAGCCCTGGCACTTAATGGCTCTCATTAAATATTGATTGAATGATGGGGTGAATAAATGGACTCCGTAACTAAAGTTATTAAAATTGGAGACACTATAAATGCACACCCGTGGCTCATATAGGTAATGTTCATATTGCTGACAACCATGCCCCCTGGAAATGGAGACATTTCCAACTGTAAATCTTATGCATTATCTTCTCATGTGCCTTTATTACAGTACAGAGTTAACCTATGGCAATTTTTTTCCATTGCTGTTTCTCTTAAAGATTTATAAAGACCTATCAGTTTGAAATATTTTGTTTTGGTTAAATATTATTTAGATCATAGCAATAGTAATAATAGTACTATAAAGGGACTTCAAAAAGTTTGTGGAAAATGTGAGTGAAATAATAAAATTTAAAAATATAAACTTTAGTTTTCTTTTTTTTAATTTTTTAATTTTTTTATCACTTAAAAAAAATTTTTTTTATTGCGTTTTAGGTTTTGGGGTACATGTGCAGAACATGCAAGATAGTTGCATAGGTACACACATGGCAGTGTGTTTTGCTGCCTTCCGCCCCTTCACCCACATTTGGCATTTCTCCCCATGCTATCCCTCCCCAGCTCCCCCCCCCCGCCGCTGTCCCTCCTCTATTCCCCCCAATAGACCCCAGTGTGTAGTGCTCCCCTCCCTGTGTCCATGGGTTCTCATTGTTCAACACCTGCCTATGAGTGAGAACATGTGGTGTTTCATTTTCTGTTCTTGTGTCAGTTTGCTGAGAATGATGTTCTCCAGATTCATCCATATCCCTACAAAGGACACGAACTCATCATTTTTGATTGCTGCATAATATTCCATGGTGTATATGTGCCACATTTTCCCAGACCAGTCCATCATCGATGGGCATTTGGGTTGGTTCCAGGTCTTTGCTATTGTAAACAGTGCTGCAATGAACATTCCAGTGCATGTGTCCTTATAGTAGAACGATTTATAATTTTCAATGTAAGCTCCAGGAAGTTCAAGACACTTTTTTAAGCAACAATACCAGCCACTTAGTCCATTCCTAAGAATCTGAAGGTCCTGGGAATTTAACCATGTAGTCTTTTAAACATAATTAACTAAATGTAGTCTTTTAAACATGTATTCTTTTAAACATAATTAACTAAAGAAAAATGGGTTTCCTTTAAAGAAATTTTTTGAGATTAGGAAACCAAAAGAAGTCAGAAGGAGCCAAATTAGGACTATAAGGTAGATAGATACCTTATGATTTCCCAAAGAAGCTCTCACAAAATTGCCCTTTTTTGATGAATAAGTCCTCCAGGATGTTGATCCTGCTTGTTTAAAATTTCCATTGAAAGCTTTGCGCTTGTCTGCAGCAGATCTGAGTGCATAGTTTTGGCACCCATTGAATGGGAAGTTTGCTCAACTTTAATTTTCCAGTCAGAATTGTGTAACCTGAACCAGTTGAGATGTCTGTGGTCTTGGCTATGTTTCAGCTGCTGATCATTGGTCCTCTTCCATTCAGACATGAACAAGATTAATTTTTTTCCTCAAAAATTGTTGTAGATGGTTTGCCACAACAGCCTTCATCTTTAACATTGTCTTGTCCCTTCTTTTTTTTTTTTTTTTTTGAGACAGAGTCTTGCTTTGTCGCCAGGTGCCAGGCTGGAGTGCAGTGGCGCAATCTCGGCTCACCGCAACCTCCGCCTCCTGGGTTCAAGCAATTCTCCTGCCTCAGCCTCCTGAGTAGCTGGGACTACAGGCACACGCCACCATGCCCAGCTAATTTTTGTATTTTTAGTAGAGACAGGGTTTCACCATGTTGGCCAGGATGGTCTCGATCTCCTGACCTTGTGATCCGCCTGCCTTAGCCTCCCAAAGGGCTGTGTCTTGTCCCTTCTTAAAGCAAGTTATTCATTTGTAAACTGCTGGTTTCTTTGGGGCATTGGGCACTATCCCATTAACTTTTTTTAAAGCATCAATTATTTCAGCATTCCACCCAAGCTTCATCATAAATACGATATTTGTTCTTGCTTCAATTATAGCAACATTCGTGTTGCTCTGAGAGAGGCTGTTTTCAAAGTGATGTCTTATCCTTCTTAGTGCCTCTGTCTAGGTCCTATTTAGATGTATTACAACAAGTTAGTATGAGATTATTTTGATCCAAAAAGTTTTGGATCAATGGATAGTTTCTTTCATAATACACATTTTCCATGAACTTCTTGAAGACCTCTTATATTTATTGAGTATTGCCCGTGCATTAGAACATCTCATATATCTCATACCTCACACATTTGTGCACTTACTTTTCAAAATAATTTCCAAAAATATAGTTATAATCTGCATTTTGCAGATGAGAAAACATGACTCATTGAAGCCTGTGGTTGTCCCCAAGATCACAGAATTATAATTGATTGAGGGGTTGGAAGCCAAATAGAGTCTGAGATCTATTTTACTTTACTTTATTTTATTTTGAAACAGAGTTTCACTTTGTCATCCAGGTTGAAGTGCATTGGTGTGACCTTGGCTCACTGCAACCTCTGTCTCCCAGGTTCAAGCAATTCTCATGCTTCAGCCTTCCAGGCACCTTACAGGTACATGCCACCACACCCAGCTAGTTTTTGTATTTTTAATACAGACGGGGTTTCGTCATGTTGGCCAGGCTGGTCTCAGAACTCCTGACCTCAAGTGATCCTTGGCCCTCCTTGGCCTCCCAAAGAGTCTGAGATCTTAAACGCAGAAATGTGAGTATCACTGAACCCTAGAAATGAACATCCATAATGTTGTTGTGAATGCGAGACTGGCACAAGGCAGCCCAGATTTGGTGAGCTGGAATAGGACTGAAGGGGAGGAAGACAGCTACCAGTTAAGTTATGGAAAGCAGAGGCTCAGGAACCCAGTGAGGTAAGAGACTGCTCCAGAAGCAAGCTTAACCTATTTCAAAATGTGCCTGTGACCAGCCCTTTGTCTTTGACATGCACTCTCGACCAGGGCTCTTACTGGAAAGATAATTTATGATGCTGGAGGAGCATGAGCCCTTTTGCAAAGCCTGTAAGATGGGAAACATGGTTTGTACTTTTCTGAGTAGTTCTGGATGTATTTCCAAAGCTCCAGACAATTTCAAGCAGCGTTGGGGTTTCTTTGCTCCGAATGCTGACTTCATTTCAGAGATGAATTTCCATTTTATGAATTTACTATAGGAAATAAGGATGTTAGAGAAATGGTAGACTAGTCCACAGGGTCAGGGGAATTCTGGAAATCTGTACAGATAAGCTAGTCTGGAAGCTTTCGAAAGACGTATTTTACTTGTTAGGAAATTTACTTATTTATTAATATATTCCCTTGAGCTTCCCTGCCATGCATTTATTTCTCTACCTATCTCCAACTAAGAGAATTAGCATATAATTTGCTTTCTCTTTTAGAGTTCTCCCTCAGTGAACCACCGTGATTGGCAGCAGACACTGCTCTGGAAACCTGGTAGAAATATTTGAAAAAGCATCAGGGACTGAAGCCACTTAGTACTGTGCAGTCCATTTCATCTATTTTTACTGTGCCTATACTAGATTGGCAGGGAGGAAATCATACTAAAGTTGTAACTGCATCTTCTCAAAAATCGTGCTTCAATGTGTCCCAATTGACAGTTTATCTGTTTAAATGTCCCTTCCTGTGTTGTGTAACTGTAAAATCTGTTGGAGCTGGGGAAAGGGCTTATGCAATCAAACACTGTCCAAATTGAGAGGCATTTTTATTTATTTATTTATTTGTTTGTTTGTTTGTTTATAGAGACAGGGTCTCAGGCTGTCACCCAGGATGGAGTGCAGTGGCGATAGCATAACCCCTGCAGCCTTGAACACCTGGGCTCAAGTTATCTTCCTTTCAGATTGAGAGGCTTTATGAAGAGCAGAGCAGCATATTTATATACGAGGGACTTCTCTTCCAAGCTGTGGAAGCAATTGGTGTGCACATAATTGCCTTCTTGCATCATCTGTCCAAGAAGCCTGGTTCTTATTTTGAGAGACAAAGAAGTCATGTGTGTTTCCACAAAGCATAATGGAGATGGGATAAAATTGGAGGCTCCCCAGAGCCCTGATGGAAAGTCGATCTGAAAATCGTGATCAAATTTTTTGCCCCATTATTTTTAGATGGGTTAATAGAGGAGGCCATATGTAGAATATCTCTGACTTCTTTCCCTGACCTGATGTTCAATAGCACACAGTTTAAACCTGTATTAATCTCTATTATCTCTACTGCCTAAGATTGTGGACTTTTTTTTATTGTTTTTATTTTAGAAATATTTATGGAAAGTTATTCAGTAAGGCATTTTAATCATGAATTTTCTTTTGTTCTTTGGTTAACTGTTTTCAGCTGATAGACATATAGTAAAGACAAATGGATTTATCTCTGAAATCCCAGTCATCAAGTTTCCTCTCTGGGCCACTCCATCCAACATCCCCCTTTCAAAGCTGTGCCACTCTCTAGAACTCTACCACTTTTCTTTTCATGCATTCATTCAACAGATACTTGTCCTTTGTTGAGGAAGTGGCAGATGCTGTGTTAGAAGGGGGATAAAGAGACAGCAGATCCTGTTCCTGTCCCTGGGAGCTCACTACTCCTCTTGAGAAAATGTTGGAAAAATCAAAGCATAGAAACAATAAATAAGCCTAATCATATTTAATCACTAGGATTATTTGTATACTATCAGAAGATAAATACTCTATATTATTTCACCTGAAATAAATCCCATATCCACATCATTTGCATAAAATTTCAGGACTTTTATGGCCCCCCCTAAAGTCTATCTAGTGAGAGACACCAGATTAGAAGTAGCTGCCTTTAGAAATAAAATAAGACTCAGTCTGAGCAGTGTGAGTAGCTTAGAAGAAAGGTATTTTGTTAGGGGAACTTCTGTGAGCCTGTTTGTGTTAGTAATAGATGTGCCCACTTTCTCTTGGATGCAGGGTACCTTGATGTGATTTCTTGACCCTGAAATGAGAGTCCTTTCTCCCTCCCATTTATAAAACCTGTGAGTTGTCTTCAAGCTTCTTTAGGCTTATGAGCCACCTGGGGTGAAATGCCTCAAAGCAGTGAAAGAGATTGTGTGTGTATGTGCCCACGCATGTGTTCACGCATACTGAGCAACTCAATAGTTATAAAATGAGGGCTTTGGGTTCTCCCTCCCTGTTGTTCTTATTCTCCTTCACAAGGAAACATGCTAGATAAAATATGAGAAAAAAGTATCAGTTTGAAGGCTCAGGGAACATATTATCCAGATGCCATAGAAGAGCAAATTCATACCTCAAGCAGTAAGTTGGAATTGAAGCCCAGTGATGAGGAGGCAAGGAGTCCACATGTGTGCCTTAGGGGCTGGGTTTGTATCACCCTTGTCCACTTTCCAGGTGTTAGAGCCCCAGACCCTGTGCTGGATGAAGTAGAGGGGGCTGGCAGCTAAAAACGTACTCTGTACACAAAGCTTAGAATCTAGGAAAAATTGTCCCATCCACAAAATCTGCACTCTCCAAACAGCCATATGCCCAGGCTTAGGTGAGTGTAGAGTCCCTTACAGGCAACTGGAATTCTAGCAACATGGAGAAAACTCTTAGCTAAAAACTCATATAAAAACTAGTTTAGAAACAAGGAGGACCCTAAAAGAAGCAGGCTTGAAAGTAAATCCCCCCAAATCTGCTTATAAAAAGCAGTACCCATATGGACTTGTCTCAGAAGTCAACAGATGAAGCAGTAAGCTAGGCACATAAGCAGACTGCATTTTGAGAGCAGCAAGTCGACTGTTCTGAGTACAGGGAGTTCGAGAAACGTGACTAAGAGATCAGTCTGTGAAAGGTGCAGAAATGAATAGTGTACACTACACCTGAGAACACATAAAAAGGAATAAGATAATAAAGTAATATGTGGATTTGAAAATGTATCAAATAGAGTTTTGTTTAAGTATGGTAGATATTACCATGTGTCTATTTCTCTTCTATGCAGAAAGCCACCTAAAAGGACAAAGTAAACAATGAGAAGATGGCCACCAATAAAAAACCCTAAGTGCTATAAAGAAAAGGACTTTTGGCTGAGCACAGTGGCTCACGCCTGTAATCCCAGCACTTTGGGAGGCCAAGGCAGGTGGATAATCTGAGGTGGGGAGTTCGAGACCAGCCTGACCAACAGGGAGAAACCATATCTCTACTAAAAATACAAAAAAGTTAGCTGGGTGTGGTGACACATGCCTAAAATTCCAACTACTTTAGAGGCTGAGGCAGGAAAATTGCTTAAACCCAGGAGGCAGAGGTTGTGGTGAGCCGAGAGATCATGCCATCATGCCATTGCACTCCAGCCTGGGCAACAAGAGCGAAAAAAAAGAAAGAAAGAGAGAAAGAGAGAGAGAGAGAGAAGGAAAAGAGAAAAGAAACAAGATTTCTAAAAATAAGCAAAATGATTTATGAAATTGAATGCAGAAAGCTTGGGAATTAGAAACACAGTGTACCTCTGAAAGCAAAGTGAGAATTGGATCTTAAAAGCAGAAAAATCAATTGAGACTCTCTGCAAGAAGCAGCTACATCCCAGGTCTTCTTTCTTCTCTCATTCTTTCAACTACAGCAAAAGATAAAGATTGTTCTGAGAAAAAGAGCCTTTTAAAGCTCTGTATGCCCACATGCCATCCCCAGCTGAGGGTGGGGGGTAATGCCATTCAAATCACCAACAGGAGAATTCAGTAAACAATTATCTATTTATTGAACAATAAATCCCCTTATTCTCCTCCCCCAATTAGTTCCAAAGTGTAGGCTCCAAACCCCAAGGGAAGAAGCTGATACATTTTGAATTGGCTAATAGAATGATCCAAGAGAGAAGACCTAGAGATATTAGCATTATGGCAGCCCCCAGAAAAGCTTCTGGATCGCTGCTCAATTTGCCTCCAATTCATTTTACCATTTCACAAATCTGTTCATGGACATGGCTTACACTCAACTTGTTAGTATCCCTCCTTATTTAGGAATGAATGGTAGATCACTTGTTATTTGTGGAAATCTCTGCAATAAACCAAAAAGCCAAAAAAAAAAAAAAAAAAAGAAAGAAAGAAAGAAAAAGAACTCAGAGGAAACAAGGCAATATGTAACATGAAAAATCAAATATATGCATTCCCACACAAATAATCATGGAGATAAGAGATTGCCTGAATCAAGAAAATAATTTTTCAGGGAACTCTCAACCAACAAGAATGAAAATACAGAAATGAAAATTATAAGATTTAATAGAATATTTAAAAATAAAGTAGAGAAAAATAATAAGAAGTCTAATAAAAAGTCAAAGATTTCACAACAGAAAAGGAAGCTGGGCTCGGTGGCTCATGCTGTAATCCGAGTACTCTGGGAGGCCTTAGGAGGGTAGATCACAAAGTCAGGAATTCAAGACCAGACTGGCCAAGATGGTGAAACTTCATCTGTACTAAAAATGCAAAATTTAGCCGGGTGTGGTGGCAGGCACCTGTAATCACAGCTGCTCAGGAGGCTGAGGCGGAAAATTGCTTGATCCCAGGGAGGTTACAGTGAGCCAAGATTGTGCCACTGTACTCCAACCTGGGAGACAGAGTGAGACTCCATCCCGCTTCCTGTGTCACCGACCAAAAAAAGGAGTAGTGGAAAGTTTTTAGAGAATTACTTTAGAATATTCACTATCTGACTTACAGTATTTTCAGAAAGAGAGAACTTGTAAAATGGAAGGAAAGAAGTTGAAGGAATTAAATCAAAATAAATTATCAAAGGAAATGAAGGAAAAATTCCCAGAACTAAAATACTGCTTTTTCAGTCTGAAAGAGCCTGTTGAATATCCAGGATAATGAGAAAGCAGGTAGACACCCAGCCACCCTCTTCCCCAACCCACCACACACATATACTCGCACACACATACATACATACCACTTACACATACACGTACAAACACACATGCACATATACACACACCACACACACATATACATACACACCACACACATCTACTCATATACAGATACACATGCATACACATACACACACACCACACACATACATATACTCACATATATGCATATACACACACCACACACACATATACATACACATCACACATACATACACACAGATACAAACTACACACACACATACACACATACACACACACAACACATACATATACATACCACACACACAGACACCCACACACACACATTCATACACAGATACACACACGAGACATGCACACACACCACACACATATACATACCCCCCACACAGACACCCCCACACACACATATACTCACACACAGATACAACACAACATACATATACACACACATCACACACACACCTATACATACACACCACACACACATACAGACACACACACATATACACAAACAGGCTCCAAAGGGCCTTCAACCTAACATTTTAGAACTTTCAGAGAAAAACAAAGGGTATCTAAAAGCTTCCAGAGAGGAAAAACAGATCTCATAAAACAGCTGGAGAATCAGAATGCAATGCAATTTCTGAAGAGCAAATCTGAAGGCTAGAACACAATGGAACAATGTCTTATGAATTTGAAGAAGCATAATTTACAAAATAGAATCTTTATATAAAGCATACATATACAATGTGAATAGGGAATAAAGATATCTTTAGGCATGTCAGGTTCCAGTGAGTTACTAAAGTTGTCCTTCATGAAACAGGAAAGGATGTCATTAAGAAGCCGGTACAACCAACAGGAGAAAATCCCAGGAGTTTGAGAAGTGGTGTTAGGAAGACAACTGTGAGGGAGATGAGAAAGTAAACATCACAGGTGAGCAGGAGAACAATAACCAAAATTATAACTACTTGAGGATTTCATTTTGCTGAAAGAGCTTTTTAAATTTTTTAATGTTTTAATTTTTTGGGGGACAGGTTCTTCCTCTGTCACCCAGACTGGAATACAGGTGGCTTGATCTTGGCTCACTGCAACCTCTACCTCCCAAGTTCCAGTGACTCTCCTGACATGGCATCCCAAGTAACTGGGATTACAGGCACCCACCATCATGCCCAGCTAATTTTTGTATTTTTAGTAGAGATGGGGTTTCACCATGTTGGCCAAGTTGGTCTCGAACTCCTGTTCTCAAGTGATCTGCCGGCTTCAGCCTCCAAAAGTGCTGGGATTACAGGCGTGAGTCACTGTGCCTGGCCTAAAAGGACTTTTATATATTATTAATCTGAGAGTATGGGGAAAGAATCACTGATCAGCAGACAAAATGATAAACAAGTAGAAAAAAATTAAAAGGTGGTTCTGAGCTCTAGGAAAACAAAATTGGTGGAAAACAAGTAATTTTTGAAAAATTGTGTCCTAGCTACAAATAGTATTCAATTTTAAAACACTTTTGATAAAAATCTGTGGAGAAAATTGAGGACAAGAAGATGTAAATATAGAGGAAATTGTCAAAAATTAATTTATCATCTTCTCTAGGGGGATATAAAGAGATAATGTCTAAATTAGAAAAATCAGCCTAAGCATTCATACACAGTTAGACTTAGCTAAGGGATTGCTATTGCCCTGGAATGTAAATCTGAGGCTATTCCATATTACTCAGCATAGAAGTGGAAAACACTAAAGAAAGGTAATGTGAATAAAAGGACTAATATATCTATAACAAGAATTCAAGAAGAAAATAGAGTAGTGTACAGAAATATTGAAATAAATAATGGCTGAGAATTCCCCAGCATTGAAGAAAGACAAGAGTCCTCAGGTTGAACATTCACTTGGAGTCCTATGTAGAATAAATTAAAATATTTTATAAGACACTCTGTGGTATAACTGCAGAACATCAAGATAAAAAGGAATTTTAGAAGCTGCTGGAGAGAAAACATTACCTCCAAATAAAAGATAGTCAAATAAACATGCATCTTCTCAGCAGAAGAAGAATAGTATCTTCAAAGTAATGAAATGAACTGTTAGCCAAGATTTCTAGATCTAGTTAATATATTTTTTAAGAAAAAGGATAAAATAAAGATATTTTCTCTCATAGGAAACAAAAAGTCTGTTACACCTATAAGGACATACTAAAAGAACTGTGAGATGTAATTGACTAAAAAGAAAAATACATACCTAGAAGCCTTAGAAAGAGGAAGTAAGAAGCCATGATAAGCAAAGAGATGAAATATGATTGTAGACTTATATGCATATTACCTGTAAACAAATGATAATGATAATAACTTTTGCACTTTAAAACAAAGAAAGAAAAACTTTAAGATAGAAGTTCTTGAGCAGAAAGAAACGATTGGAAGATATGGTATGGTTTCCTAATATGCTTGATTTCTTTAGAAAGAAAGAATTTTTTAACATTAGACTTTTTTGGACAGGTATAATGGTTATAGGTACTTACTACTTTTAAGGGTAATTAGCCAAATAATGAAAATAAAATAGAAATAGAGGCAGAAGAAGATGAAAAAAATTTGGTCAATGTTGTAGCAAAAAAGAAGAAAAAGAAAATCAAAGCAAAAATCATGGTAAATAGAAAATATAAAGCATAAGAAACAAATCAAAATAAATGATAAATGTATATATAATTATATACAATAGTTATTAAGGTTCTCCAGAGAAGCAAAACAAATAGCATAGATAGATAGATAGATAGATAGATAGATAGATAGATAGATAGATAGATAGAAAGATAGATAGATAGATAGATAATAGATAGATAGATAGATAGATGATAGATAGATAAGGAGGGGATTTACTATGGGAACTGGCTTACACAGTTATGAAGGCCAAGAAGTCCTATGATCTGCAGACTGCAACCAGGAATGTTGTGATAGAATAAAAGCTAAATCTGAAAACCTGAGAATTAGCAGAGCTGATGATATAATCCCTTGTCCAAGACTGAGGACCTGAGAACCAGGTTGCCTGCTGGTGGAAGTCCTGAAGTGTGAAAGCTTGGGACCAGGAGCTCTGATGTCCAAGGCAGTGGAAGATGGACATCCCAGCTCAAAAAGACAGAGATAGTTTTTCCCTTTTTTTACCTTTTTGTTCTATCTTGGCCCTCAACACATCCTATGATGCCTGTTTACCAGGGTGAGAGTGAATCTTCTTTACTTAGTGTGCTAATTCAAATGCTAATTCAAATCTCTTCCAGAAGTACCCCCATTTACACCTCAGAAATAATGTTCTACCAGTTGTCTATCTGAGCATTTCTTAACCTAATCAAGTTGACACATACTGTTAATCATCACACATTATATATATATTTACACATACACATATAATGAATAAATATGTATATATATTTACACCTACACATATACACATGTACTTTAAATTCAAGCATTAACAAATTAAAGAATAGGCCGGGCATGATGGCTCACGTCTATAATCCCAGCACTTTGGGACACCAAGGCAGGCAGATCACCTAAGGTCAGGAGTTCGAGACCAGCCTGACCAACATGGAAAAAACCCATCTCTACCAAAAATACAAAATTAGCTAGGTGAGGTGGTGTACGCCTGTAATCCAAGCTACTGGGGAGGCTGAGGCAGGAGAATCTCTTGAACTTGGGAGGTAGAAGTTGCAGTGATCTGAGATTGTCACATTGCACTCCAGCCTGGGCAACAAGAGCAAAACTCCATCAAAAGAAAGAAGAGAGAGAGAGAGAGAGAGAGAGAGAGAGAGAGAGAGAGAGAGAGAAGAAAGAAGAGAGAGAGAGAAAATAAATGAGTTTTTAAAAATCAAACTATATATTTTTTATTTTCAATTTTTAGTCCATTATTCCTTTTTAAATTACTAATATTTTTGGAAAACAAATTATAATTATATACATTTATGGGACACAATATGATTTTTTAAGTTTCAATAGCTTTCAGGGTACAAGTGGTTTTTGGTTACATGGATTAATTATATAGCGTTGAATTCTGAGATTTCAGTGCACCAGTCGCCTATGTAGTGTACATTGTACCCAGTATGTGGTTTTTTTATCCTTTACCTTCCTTCCACCGTCCTCCTTCTGAGTCTCCAAATCCATTGTATCACTCTATATGATGCCTTTGCATACTCAAGCTGTATACTTTCAAAGACACACTGTGTACCTATGCAACTATCTTGCATGTTCTGCACATGTACCCCAAAACCTAAAATGCAATTAAAATAATAATACTAATAATTGGGAGGCCGAGGCGGGTGGATCACGAGGTCAACAGATCAAGACCATCCTGGTCAACATGGTAAAACCCCGTCTCTACTAAAAATACAAAAAATTAGCTGGGCATGGTGGCACGTGCCTGTAATCCCAGCTACTCGGGAGGCTGAGGCAGGAGAATTGCCTGAACCCAGGAGGCGGAGGTTGCGGTGAGCCGAGATTGCGCCATTGCACTCCAGTCTGGGTAACAAGAGCAAAACTCCATCTCAAAAAAAATAAATAAATAAACAAATAAATAAAAATTGAACATAATTCACTAGACAAATACCGAATTTAAAAATGGGTACAATAATTCATCACAAAATCCTCTCAATTTTTCTTTCAAAACAGATTTCAATCTGACCATCTCTCACTATCTCCACCTCCTACGTCTGGTCCAGATCACCATCGTTATACTTAGATCATTGCTACTGCCTTTTAACTGGTCTTGTGCAACCATTGTATCGTGGAAGTAAATAACTTGTGTTTGATTTTACTACACAGAGCCATAAGAAACTTGCCTCAAGTCTTAGATAAGACATTGGACTTTAGACTTTTAGGTTGATGCTAAAACAAGTTAAGAATTTTAGGAACTATTAGGAAGGAATGATTGTATTTTGTAATGTGAGAAGAACATGAGATTTAGAGGGGCAGGGGAGAATGCTTGAATGTTTGGGCCATGAGGCAGGATCGTTCATGAATAGATTAATTTCCCCGCTCACTGGGGAGGAGAGAGTGAGTTCTTGCTCTATTAGTTCCTGATATGGTTTGGCTGTGTCTTCACCCAAATGTCATCTTGAATTGTAGCTCTCATAATTCCCACTTCTTGTGGGAGGGACCCGGTGGGAGACAACTGAATCATGGGGGCCGTTTCCTCCACACTGTTCTCATGCAGTGGATAAGTCTCACGAGATCTGATGGTTTTATAAGGGGTTTCCCCTTTCACTTTGCTCTTATTCTCTCTTGTCTGCTTCCATGTAAGAAGTGCCTTTTGCCTCCTGCCATGATTGTGAGGCCTCCCCAGTCATGTGGAACTGTGAGTCCATTAAATATCTTTTTGTTTATAAATTACCCAGACTTGGGTATGTCTTCATTAGTAGCATAAGAACAGACTAATGCAGTTCCCCTGAGAGCTGGTTGTTAAAAGTAGCTGACATCTCCCCCTTCTCTCTCTCTTGCTTTGTCTCTTGCCATGTGACTCTGCATATCTAGGCTCCCCTTTGCATTGCACCGTGAGTGGAAGCTTCCCGTGGCCATCTCCACAAATGGATACTGATTCCATGCTTCCTGAACAGCCTGAAGAACCATAGCCAAATAAACCTCTTTTCTTTATAAATTATCTAGCCTCAGGTATCCCTTTATAGCAACATGAAGAAAATAAGGCATTACATAAGGTTTGTTATTAATTATAGAACTCGTTTTTTATATTGCTTGATACATCAAATGGAATGAAAACATCAGTTGAAATAGATATAGACTTCCTATATTATTGACAGAAAATAAACAGTTAACTCAAGTAATTTGGACCAAAACTTTTTCCTCTATTTAAGTCTAAGTGAACTGAAAAAAATTGAATTTATGATATTTAATCATTTATACATACCAATGTATTTATGCATGAAATGTATGTCTTAGATTTGCTTCAAAATAATGTGTGTGTGATGGGGATAGTAAGCAGGGGTAGAGATGAGTTGTTACCTCTTGAGGCTGGCTGATGGTTACATGCAAATTTATTTTTACTACTATGTCTTCTTCTCTTAAATATGTTGGAAAGTTTCCATACTAAAAAGTTAAAAACAAAGTAATTCTTTACGTGACACTATTTCTTTACATAGAGATAGAATGCCATTTTTTTGCAGAATATGTTTTAGGATTAACAGATACCATGATTCACACATTTATCAAAAAGAATTGTCTTATTCCAACTTAAATTCAGCAATAAAATGAGCAATTAATGTACCTTTATTTTTCTTTTAAAGTGCATATGATATAATCAGTTCTCTAAGGAACTTGAGCAAAATTGCATCATCCAGGATTTGAGAGTGTAAATTTGACTGATTTAAATAACACCATTTGAAGACAGGAGGATTGTGTGGAAATATGTAAAAATACACCTTCAGCCTTTGTTAAGAGCTGTGAGTGCCAATGTGTTAGGGACTTTAGGTTTGGGAATTTGACTTCCAACACCAACCAGACTGAAAATAACACCATATTTTCTAGACTGTGTCTTGAAGAAATGAGTTTCCCCAAACCTCAGATGCCCACCATCAGAAAAGGAAAATCCCAACAGTCATTACAGTCTGACTTTATTGTAAGTGACAGGTTAGTGAGAGGTTAGTTCCTGTGAAAATGCTATTAAAGCTTTGGTTTCAGTTTGTCTTGTTTTATTCTGCTCTGTTTTGACTTATCATTTTTGTGGTTGGTTTTATTTGTTTGTTCCCCAGTTGTGGTCATTTCTTCAAGAGGTTTCAATGAAGTTTCTTGCGAGTATTTCAACATACCATGTCTGCTTCTATTCTGAGTTTATTTACACAAAGTAGTTAACAATAAAATATAATTTTCTAAGAGGGATTTGCATAGTTTTCACAGAGCTTCAAAGAGGAGATAGCCTAAAAAGGCAGCTACCTACGTTCAACTTTTGCCCTGCCATCCTTGAGGGTGTTAGGATAAAGCCCCCAATTCTGGATATTGGCCTCTATCTGAGTTAAAATCAAAAGTCCAGATGTGCATTTTCACACTCATGTTCATTCACGTAACTCCCAGTGGAGACAGGTACAATTTCTTTTAACATGTATCACTAATGATTCCAGGTGACATTTACAGTTATTATTTTTATATAAACACGAGGCAGGTGGATCACGAGGTCAAGAGATCAAGACCATCCTGGTCAACATGGTGAAACCCCGTCTCTACTAAAAATACAAAAAATTAGCTGGGCATGGTGGTGTGTGCCTGTAATCCCAGCTACTCCGGAGGCTGAGGCAGGAGAATTGCCTGAACCCAGGAGGCAGAGGTTGCGGTGAGCCGAGATCACACCATTGCACTCCAGCCTGGGTAACAAGAGCGAAACTCCGCCTCAAAAAAAAAGAGAAATGAATCTCTATCTTGAAATCGATTTGACAATTGTTGACCACATATTTATTGTGTCAAATTCTGTACCTTGGGAATAAAACAATAAGACAGTTTTATTGTTTTTTGTTTGTTTGTTTGTTTTGTTTTGTTTTGTCCTTGAGGAGTTCAGAATTCAAAGAAGAGTATGAGCAAGTGAAAATATGTTTAGATTGTAATGGGCTCAGTGATCCATAAATGTGGGCACAAGGTACTATGGAAGCAAAGATTAGATTGTCTCTGATGAAACAAGTATGAGAGAATAAGAAGAATTTCAGAAGACTTTGTGTGAATAAGCAAGTGCTTATTAGGTAGAGAAAGAGAAGACTTGTGATTAAGGGAAGCATCGTGTGCAGATGTACAGAGGTAAAAGAGTACACAGCTCGGACAGGCACCTCCATAACTCCACAGGGTTGGACAGAAGGTAAGGGGAATGTAGGCAAGCACTGAGAAACAATATCTGACAAGGAGGGCGGGGGTCATCGAGAAGTAGATGTTAGAAAGAGTCCTGCTCCGTAGGACTCCATGCAGGACTCAAAGTACACGTTACTGTGTATGAGCAATTCAAACATGCTCAGGCAATTTACCCATGTCTTAGCATATCTTAAAGTCTGGTCAGTAGATCTGCCAGGAATACATTTATTCAAGAACTGAAATAGAGGAACATTAAAGGAAACCATTTCTAAGGGAAGAAGCCGTCTGGCAGTAAGAGATCAGCTTCAGAGCTGAGTCTCTGGAGAGAATTAGTGATTCCGAATGCAATGTGGTTTCCAGCAGATGACTATGTCATTAGTCTGGCCCTGAGGATCCATACTGGGTTGTAGAGTGGGAAAGAATGGTGATAAGGAGATGATGGAGACGGAGCAGTGCAAAAAGTAAAACCTGATGATGATGTTTTATTTAATTGTTGGGGCATAAATTGTCCTGCTTAGAACCCTCTCTAAACGCAAGGGGAGGCATTCTTCTACTGTTCTTTGACTTGGGCACAGTGCATAGGACACACTGGCATGCTGAAGTGTAGGGCGTTGATGGTGCTGCCCATGAGGATAGCAGTGACAGCATCAGGAAGGGTGCTGGGGTCTTTTGTAGCAGGGGCAGTGATGGGAAGGAGGAGGGCATTGAAGCCTGGGCATAGACTTGGTCCCAAGCTCAGGTAAACCACCTCATGGGATTCCATGGAAATATGTGGTTGAAAGGAGTTTTATAGTGGATGCTGTCTGGAGATTGCAGGCAGAATCACGATCCAGTTCACTGTTAACATGCCTCATCTGGACTTACACGTGAAGCCAGATCAACCTCCGATCTTGGGGTTGCCGTACATCCGTCCTGGTATCCCTTGAGCTCATCCTAGTGCCAAGTACTTGGTAGGTACTCAATACATAAATTAAGTTTTATTTACTTTGAAATTTACTGCAATTAAATAGTAATCCAATATGAACGGGCAAAGCCTCAGCATTTTGTATTTTAGATTGAATTATAATTTGTAAGCTGCTCTCTTGCAAGTTGAAAAAGGTAGTAGCCCAAGAAACTGCCACATCGCTTCTCCCTCCAAGGATGTATTACACTGTGCTGAATTAATCTGCTGTGAACCTATTAATTCAGTAACTAGTTGTATTCTTTGGTTTTTGTTTTTAAGAGACACAGTCTTGCTTTGTCACCCAGGCTTAAGTGCAGTGGTGTGATCATGGCTCACTGCAGCTTCAAACTCCAGGGTTCAAATGATCCTCCCACATTAGCCTCCAAGTAGCTGAGATTACAGGCGTGTTCCATGCCACTACAGCCAGTGAACTTTTGTTTTGTTTTGTTTGTAAAGATGGAGTCTCTCTATCTTGCCCAGGTTTCTCAAATTCTTGGGTCTTCCAAAACACTGGGATATATTCCTTTAATGTTTCTACCCAAATCAGTCACTGAAACATTGGACTATTTGGCACAAGAAGTGGAAGTCTCCTCCAAGACCTCTGAGAGAAACAATATCCATGTGCCTTCCTCACTCTTGGTCTCAGATGCCCTCTGCAAATTTCAGCACAAACTTTCCAGTATGATATCTAACTCATCCCAAAACCCAAAACAAAACAGTGAACACTTGCAAACATACAAGATGTGCCTAGGTTTAACCTAGTAAAGGGAAAGCCTCCTTGATTCAACCCAGCTCATATAGTAGTGAGGAACAGGGGAGGAGGAATCAGGCAAACCAGCTAATAGTTAGAATAAGCTCTCCAGATGTGCTGCATTTTTTAGACTCACCCCAGGCTGTCATCAACATTTCAACATTTAATGTTTGACTTCCTGCTTTCTTCTTGTCTGCCATAGAGATTGAACTAAAGTTCCCCTCGTCGAAGAAAATATCACATATACTTTTTTTTCCTCTGTGCTCTGATCCGGGAGCATTTTAAGTAGGGTCTCCTTCACAGGTTGCAAGTCAATATCACAGAGGGAAAGCTGACATGTGAGTGCTGTCATATGTCAATCATTACCTTTAAATCATTATTTCACACTGTGAGGTGTGCATTGACTATTTTTACTTTGCTGCATTTCCTTCCTAAACTTCTCTGGTAAAGGGAGAGGGCACTTCTCTAAATAAGAAGAGTTTAAAAAGAGAAGGGGTTCTTTACAAGGGGAATTACAAAATCTCCCCATACTGTCACCGATGACTTCCTACTCCTTTCTGAGACACCCCAGCATCTCTGTCCACTAACATTACATCGTTCTCAAGCAACATCTTGATCCCCTTCATGAGTCTCAAACCTATTCCGGGATTTCATTCCCAAAATGTTCATCTGTCAGCAGCACTGCAGAGAGAATGAGAAAATAATTTGCATATTGTGAGAACTGAATTGTGGCATAATGGAATTGACAGGGCAGGAGTAATTGAGGGAAAAAATGCTTTTTAAGAGATGTCATGTCACCAGCCAGGCATGGTGACACATGCCTATAATCCCAGCACTTTGGGATGCTGAGGCAGGTGTATCACAAAGTCAGGAGATTGAGACCCTCCTGGCTAATATGGTGAAACCCTGTGTCTACTAAAAATACAAAAATTAGCTGGGCATGGTGGCACATGCCTGTAATCCCAGCTACTCAGGAGACTGAGACAGGAGAGTCACTTGAACTAGTGAACAGAGATCAGGCCACTGCACTCCAGCCTATTGACAGAGCAAGAATCCATCAAAAAAAAAAAAGAGAGAGAGAGAGAGAGATGTCACCAATTTTACTTTCATATTCTCCAGCTCTGAAGTTTCAGGGGTTCATGGTATGCAATGAGGAAGCCAAAGGTTTCACTGGCAAAACTGGTTTTTCTCTGTTTCTGGAATAATTTATGCATCTTTTGCCTTAGTTATCAGCAGATGGGGTTTATATAACCTGGTCACACAGCCTACGATCACATAGAGCTTGTACTTTCAAAAGGTAAATTTGTCCCCATGGCATATACTATAAACCTTAGGTGATCAGTTCTACAACAGCATACCTTTGTAAATGGTACGTAAGATGCTATTAGGTTGGTGCAAAAGTAATTGGAGTTTATGCCATTAAAAGTGCCTCTCGTGGCATCAGATGGGACAGTTTGATTGTGGCCAGAAGTTCCACCTTGGATGTCTCATGCATGTGGAAAGTTAGTGCTGGTTGTCACCTGGGTGCTCTGTCGGGGCCGTCACCCTGTGTCTAGATTTTCCTCCACAGGCCTCTCAATGTGGCAAGGTGGGCTTCTCACAGCATGGTGGCTGGTTCTGAGAGAGAGTGTCCCAAGAACTAGCAATCCATAAAAACATGACACAATGTGCAAGCACTTATTAAGCCCCAGCTTACTTTGCATTACTGCTATAGTTTTGGTGTTTGTCCCCTTCAAACTCATGTTGAAATTTGATCTCATTGTTGGAGGTAAGAGCCTAATGGGAAATGATTGAGTCATGGGGACAGATCCTTCATGAATGGTTTTGTGTCATCCTGGAGGTAGTGAGTAAGTTCTCACTCTTCTAATTTCAACAAAAGCCAGTTATTAAAAAGAGCCTGGTGCCTCCCAACTCCCTCTCTTGCTTTATTATAGTTTAAAAAGGAAACACACTGGCTCTACACTTAGATAATATGTAGTATTTTAAAGTTTCTGCAGTGAGGAAATCCTACGTTTTAATAAACTGAAGGTTTTCTTGTGAGATGGGGAATGGGAGGAGAGGTTGCAGAGGAAATAGCTTAATTCAGGAGTTGAAAGACTTCATGCTAAAGGGCCGATAGGAAATATTTTAGGCTTCAAGTGATATTCCATCTCTGATGCAACTACTCGACTATGTCACTGCAGTATAAAAGCAGCCATAGAGGCCAGGCGCAGTGGCTCATGCCTGTCATCCCAGCACTTTGGGAGTCTGAGGCAGGCGGATCATGAGGTCAGGAGATGGAGACCATCCTGGCCAACTCCATCTCTATTCAAAATACAAAAATTAGCTGGGCGTGGTGGCATATGCCTGTAGTCCCAGCTACTCAGGAGGCTGAGGCAGAAGAATAACTTGAACCCAGGAGGTGGAAGTTGCAGTGAGCTGAGATTGTGCCACTGAACTCTATGAACTCCAGCCTGGTGACAAAGCAAGACTCCATCTCAAAAAAAAAAAAAAAAAAAAAGCCATAGATAACACATATATAGGTACTATTTTGTTCCCACAAACTTTATTGACAAACAGGTTGTGGGCCAAGTTTAGTTAATGGGCTGTAGTTTGTTAGTTTGTCTACCTCTGGTTTATTAGCTGCAAAGCTTAATATTCAACAGCAAGGAAAATTTTCTGTCTCCCCTTAGAATCAGATTACTGAGAAAAACCCTCTGAGAGTTACCATTGTGATATATAAATCTCTGATGGCATTGACTGACCAATTAGAGCAAAGAGAATACCTGGTATACAGTGACGATTATAAACCTAGGTCACTTGGTCTTTGACTATAAATGAATAAAATATGGTAATTATTGATACTCAAGATAAACTAGCTGTATATTTGGATCATGCAATTTACAATCATAAAACTTACAGGTAGAAGAGATGATGTTTCAAATATCCCCCGGAACTTGCAACCTCTGTTACTCAATTATTTATCTACGAAATTAGGGGATTGAATGTTTTTAATTATCAATAAAGTCTCTTCCAGTTCTAGACTTTTTTGGATTCATTGTAAAATTTGGTACTATAAATTCCTTGAGAAGATTAGTTCATTCACTCACCTAACAAATACTTATTAGATAATTACAAAGGCTTAGGCATTGTTAATTTTTTTGATGTAACAGTCATGGAACAAAATTGAACAGATTTTTGGTCTCATGGAACTTCTATCCTAATAGGAGAGGAGTGAGGGAAGGAAGGAATGAAGAAAGGAAGGAAGGGAGGGAGGGAGGAAGGAAAGAGAAAGAGAAGAAAAAGTCAGATAGTAGTAAGTGCTATGAAGAGAATTAAAATAGGGTGTATGAAGTCAGAGACAGTCTATTTAAGGAGGTTACATTTAAACCTCTAGATGTAAATAACACACAAGATTTTCTTTTTTATTTATTGTATTTTTTTTCGCAGTTCAAGTGATGCTAAGAACGAAGATCGTCATGGACAAAGGGACCACTAACAGCAAGGAGCTGGGGAGGTTCAAGAAGCAGAAGATGTCCCCAAGAAAATGTGGTTCAGTGAGTGGGAAAAGAGGGTGCCAGAGAAGGCTGGAAATGCAGGTGACAACCGTTTGTCAGAGAAGCTTGTAATCCATGATTTAGATTCTATTTTAAATCCAACAGAAAATCACTAGGGGAGTTTTAAGCAGGGAGAGTACTGCGTAGACAGAGGAACAAGTGATAAAAATACAAAAGCAATAGTGTCTTCAAGCAGTTTTACATAGTTTAGGGCATTTGCTACAGTACAGAAATTATTCCAGAAGAAAATGATGCCATGAGAAGAAAATGAAAGTAAATGACATTGATAAAATGGGTGGGCATTGAGGAACCTGATAACAGGGAGGAGAAAGATGGAGAGTCATGCTACACATTGGGAAACATTTGGTTAAAAGGTCTACTGACCTTCGGGCCAGTTTGTTGGAAAAAATTATGCATTGGTTACTATTGGCTGCCTTTCGTAAAGTATTATAAAAAAGGGATGAGCTCAGGCAAGAATTGGCCGTTTGCAAGCAGAGGCCTGTTTATAGAAAGAATTGAGAGATCACAGACCTTTCAGGGTTGGATAAGCCAGCTGACTTGAAATGGGGTTGAAAGCTTCCAGCTGAGCCCAGCCAACGGGTTTGTACAGCAGTTAGCAATGCTGGACTTTGCCTGGGCTTTGTGTAAGAAGACAAGGGGAACTGGATATTGGCTGACCGAAAAGGTGGACTGTGTCAGAGACTCGGTGATTGTTTGCCAAAGCAGTTTTCTGTTCATTCTTAGACTCCCTTGCAGTTTGGTGGGAAGTTTACCCATAAAATGTAATTAAAATTGATGCATGTCACCTCTAAAACTGTCCATGGGACACTCCCATGAATGATCCTCCGTGTTCTGCACACTAATTGGAAGAGGAATGGTGATCCTGGAAACAATATGTTCCAGACAGTAGAACAACAGCCATAGAACTCAGGTCCCCCCAGGGAGAAGAGCCCCTGCTGATCAGGGATGCCCATTTTTAATTCTAGATGAATGAGAAATACACTTTTATGGTATGTGATTGTGTTACAGTGATCATATATTTGGGGGTTTTTACATCTTTACCTTAAGTGAAATTTCCTTAATTAACATGTAGGATGTGGAGCAGGTTGGGGAAGAGGCAGAAGTCTTTGCACTGTTTTCCTTTGTGATAACAGAGGAAATCTTTGCACTGTTTTCCTTTTGCTTTATCGTTCATGATAAGTTCTAGATCTCAGACAAGTGGAAAGCCACATAAGCACTTGCAATGTCTAAGTCCAGGGTTCTAGGAGGAGGTCAGAGGCAGAAATTTGGAAGTCACTGGAACCTAAATGATATCTACACCCCTGGAAAAAGTTTATAGTTAAGAGAAGGTAGCCCAGGGCTAATCCAGGAGTAGTCATCACTTAGTAGTCAGAAGAAAAGAAGGAGCCAGAGGGGGAAAAGAAAAGGGCCAGGAAGCACCATCCAGGGAAGGAGGAGGAAAACCAAGAATGAGTGACGTTACCAAAGGTGAATCTCACCTAAATACAAATTTCTGTCTGAGGTTTCCAAAATACACATCACCCCAGGGGTCTCTCTGAGAGGCAACCCCTGGGATAGAATGTCAAAGTTTATTTCCACAGAAATCCACTGTAAGGAAACCACCATCTCAGTAGACCGCACACCTGTGTTTTCTGAAGTCCTTCTCTCAAGGGAATAGCGAGTCAGAAAATTTGAATTTAATGCTTAATTTTACAATCTCCTGAGTACCAATGGGGCTACATAAACAGCCTTTTTCCTGTAACCTCAGACCATACATCCAGTTCTCACTCACTCTTGTCACCCACACACACTGACAGGTTTCCTCCCACTACAGGTCTGAATGAAAAAGCAGGTGAGCAGGAGAAAAGTGCAGAGGTCCCCGCTATGAGCATTTCACAGGCAAAGCGCTCAGTCTTACATATTTGCAAAGAGGACACAACAGGAATGGAATAACCACACTCATATTTTCTTCACATTCAAAGGATGCTGCTGAAAGGGCACTTACTTTCTGTAGTTAGGAATTACAAAGTCAGGCCAGAGCACAGAAACACAAGGCAACTCTCTGGATGATTTCAACCTGGATTGTGGGTCATTTTTCAGAAAGTGTCTGGCAATAATGTGTTCATTGTTAGAGCAAAAAAATTCCCTGAATAAAGATGATTCTTTAACTTTTTATTTTACTATGTTACATGTCAGTCTAAGTAGCTGTAACAAACAGCCTTCAAAATTCAGTGTATTAAATGAAATAGTTTGTTTTTCTCTCTCACTTTCACCTAAGAGTTCACCAGCGAGTGATCTTTCCAGGACTGATGGAGTGCCTCTTTTATCCTAAACACATGGCTTTCATATCAGAATCCAAGGTGGATAATCTGGTTCTCTTCACTTTTCACCAAAAGGAAACGAAAAGGAGAAAAATTGGAAAATAAGCAATATATTTAAAAGAAATTACACTAAAATTAGACACACATCACTTCTGCTCATGTTCCACTGGCAAGAACTCAATCATACCTCTAGCTGCAAGGGAGGCTGTGAAATGTTAAGCCAAGTGCTCTGATAAAAGTCACATGTTTATAGGAGGAAGCTTCTATTATAAAAAGGTCAGGAGAATGGATTCTGGGGAAAAGTTAGCAGCCTATGGCATGACGTCCAAAACAACATCTGAGGTGTAGAGTCATAAAGTGGACTGCAAGATGAGTCTTGCTTTTAGAATTCCATTCTCCCAACCTCAAGCTCCAGGCTGTCATCTTCTAACTTCTTTTCTCTTGCTAGGCTGCCTATGGTAGTCTTTCAAAATTAATTTTAATGGTGTAAACATATTTAGGGAAATCTGCGATTTGATTCCCTGCATCTCAGGCTTATAAGATAAATAAAAATAGAACTTGCTTTGTGTGAGAAACTCTGTTCAAGAGATGAAGACATTTGTAGGAGCTGATCTAATCAGTAGCACAAAGTCCAGCTGTCAGAGAAGAAACAAATGAACCTTACACTTCAGTGTTCTCATATTGACCCTTCCTAGCCTCTAGAAGAAGACATGTAGTTAGAGGGTCCTGTAAGTGTTTACACGTGTCAACATGAGGCAAATTCATTTTAGTTGGTTAAGATATCATGTCTTTGCGGCAGCAAGCATCCCGGGGGTTCTTGATTGTTTTAGTCTTTTCAAATGTCAGCTCCAGGATGAAGCAGTTCTCTCTCTACACCGTAACAGTCACTGTCTGCCTCTTATGCTGTGAATGTGCTTGCCTCTCTCTCCCAGTGGCAAGCTACCGGAGAGCATATGGAGACTTTCTTATTTGTTTTTTAATACTTGCAGATTTGATAGTGTCTGATACTGAGCAGGTGCTTTCTCCTAAATGTCCAACAGCACAGCTCCTAGAACGGCATCTGAGACTTCCTAGAGCATTCAAGTCTTCATTCTCATTTTTTGTTGAATTTTGCTTAAATATTCACTTTCCCCCACCAACTGGTTGACTTAAACCCTGGAATGTCTATTACTACATATAATAGGCAGAATATTGGCCCCAAAGCAGTCTACATCTCAATGCCTAGAACCTAGGACTGTGTTCCCTTACATGAGAAGGGACTGCAGGTAGAATTAAGACTGCTCTAGCTGGCTTTCATATAGGAAGATTATCCTGGGTCATACCAGTGGCCCAATGTGTGAAGCTGAAAGAGCCAACCCCTCAAAATGAATCCTGAGAGGCCAACTGGGCCTGAATTCAAAATGGAACCAAGCAGCCAATTTCTGACTAGAGGTCACACACGTACTCTGGCTCCTGAAGAAACCTCACACTCTTGTAACTTTGGGACTTTTATACCTGTCTGTTCCTGTTTATGTCACCTGGATCAACAGTGTCCAGAAAGCCCCATTTCATCACCTCGACCTAACTAATATACTGTGACCTGCTTCAACCAATCAGAACAAAACAAGCATCAACAAATATGAACTAAACAAGCTTGCATCCCTCGTTTGCATGGTGGACCAGAATGGAAACCTGGGTGGGAACTTTCTCTGTAAAAGACAACCCCTCTTTTTGTTCTCTCAAAACACACCTTGGTTTATATGGAAGGCCGAATCTCCTTTTTAGCAAACTGCTTGATGAAACAAAGCCTCTTTCATTTTTTTGAGAAAAATCCTTTTCAGTGTATATTGAATATGTTCCCTTCTTTGACAAAGAGGATTTAAGGTTGCAGGTGGAATTAAGGCTGCTATTTTGCTGACCTTAACATTGAAAGATTATTCTGAATTATCTCAGTAGACCCAGTGTAACCCGAAGAATCCTTAAAGTGGAAGAGGAAATCAGAAACAAGCCCCAGAGATATGGCAGCATGGAAAAATGACTCTGCCCAAAATTGCTAACTTTGAGGATGGAGGAAGGGGCCACAAGCCAAGGAATGCAGGAAGCTTCTTAAAGCTGGGAAAGGCAAGGAAACAGATTATCCCCAAGAACCTCCAAAACGGACACAGCTCTGCTGACACTTTAATTTTAGCCGAGTAAGACCCATTTTGAAGCTGACCTCCGTAACTGTAAGATAGTAAATTAGTGCTGTGTTAAGCCACTACATTTGTGTGATTTGTTACACTAGCAGTAGGAAACTAATATGATAAGCCTATGTAATATAAGTTTTTATTCAACTGTGAATCATACCTCAGAGTATGGGATTGATTAGAATCAGTTTTGAAAGTACATTTTGAAATTAGTATGAGGGAAATAACTCTCAGTTTACCGAACAGTTTTCCCTTTAGGAAAAGCCGGTGCCTGCTAGTAGTTCAGTAGGCTTTGAATTCAGCGAGAACCTTCAAAGAGCTTTGCCTAATTCAATGAGACGAAAAAGCCCCAATGGGTAGTAAGACTCAGCTAAATAACCTAAATAATCAAGTTCTCATATGACATCTTTCAGTTTATAAGCTTCCACTTGCTAATACTGCCTTGGGTTTGGTGTGTTGAGTATTTACATCCTAAGAAAGGCAAAACAGGAGTTTGAGACCAGCCTGGCCAATATGGTGAAACTTATTGGTAGAAACATATTTAGTGGAAACCCCATCTCTACTAAAACAAACAACAATTAGCCAGACATGGTGGCACGCCCCTGTAGTCCCAGCTACTCAAGAGGCTGAAGCAGAAGAATTGCTTGAACTCAGGAGGCAGAAGTTGCAGTGAGCTGAGATCATGCCACCGCACTCCACCCTGGGGCTACAGAGACCAATGACAACAGATCTTTGGAGATGTGTACACTAACAAAATCTCATCCAAAAGGGTGAGTCATTCTATAGTTTCTTAAAAATTTTCTACCTTGGCATATGCATCTTTATCATTCCATGCCCTTCAAAATAATAATAGATAAGTTATCACAGCTTTTTTTAAAAGGTGGGGGTGGAATTTTCAGCTATTGAAAGGATGAATTTGGGAAGATTTTCTCTTACACTTGAGTGGGTTGCCTTTGCTCTTTCCACGATAGCCTCTAAGGATTTTAACAAAAGCAATAAGAAAAAGACTGATGAGAGTGGCATCTAAGGAAGGTCACTTGGACTGCTAATGAGAGGATGTATCAGAAAGAGTGAGGCAAAAAACAAGCAGAGTTAGAAGGTTGTAAAAACAGCCCCGGTAGCTACCAAGATGGGAAACTCATGCCCTGGCACACTTCGCTGCCTCCAAGGAAACAGAACTATTTTGTGATCTCATTGACACACACTTATTTTACATATTATCTTTAATTGTATTAGACTGAAAGCTTTTTATGGATAATAGGCCTGATCTGCCTACATGTCTATCTTATATGTCAATGTTATTATGAATGTGAGCAATACTACTGATCTTGGTAAATACTAATCACTAAAATGATTAGTATTTCCAGATTTGTGTCAATTTACATATTTATGGGGGTGGTCCTTTCAATGCTTTGGCTAGTCTGGAAATCCAGATTAGAGTGGAAGATAAAAGAACAGGAGGGAAAAAAAGTAAACAAACAAACAAAAAAGTTTTACTCAGTTCTTCAGTCTTCCCAAGCCCTTTGGTTTTCCCACTTGTCTCTTGGACAGTTAGTAATACTTGACATTTATAGAGCTGCTTTCCAAACAAAGACCTGGAAAGTTTAGTGCACTGTGCTAGGAGGCAGAGGGGGAATGACTCATCCACCAGGTGCAAGGCGCCACCTCTAGTGCAGAAGGAAGCAGCTGGGCCACAGCTGGTGGGTAATGAGTGCTGGGCAATGGCTCAGAACAGGAAGTGAAAAAGGAATCCAGGGTCTGGTGAAAACTTCAAGGGAAACAGGAGGCAGCAGCGTGAGACGACACGCTGGAATGTTGCTGGGGTGTTAGTCTCACAAAACCTTCAGACCCCCCTGTCAAGGGCAGAGGGAGACATTTTCCAGCTTAGCGTGGCAAAGCGTCAGTGGTCAGGAACTGGGTCTTCCTAATCGGCCCTGCCCAGTTGGAAGAGTGGCGGCTTGAAGAGATGGGAACGCCATCCCTTGAATTGGTGCAAACAGGAAGCAGAGATGCCTCTGCTGTGGGGACCCTGTCTTGAGTGGTAGCAACAGAAAAGAGGGACTGTCTTCCCATTGTACCTCAGTGCGCAGTATTGCACCCAGCAGATGAGGACAGAAATCATCACTTTTCACTTAAGGGTTTAAAATTAACCTTTGGTCAGTTCCAAATATTTTAAAGATTAGTTTCCTGGAGAGTTTGTCTCATGCCTGGAGGATTGAAACACTCTTTTCAATTTGTTCGCTTTTGACATTTTTAGTGCCTCTCCTTAAATTATATGCAGGCAGTAAAATAAATGGGGATGAAGGCCCCAGGGCTCTCTGGTTTTGTTGCTATTCTTAGAAAAAGGTTTGAAGAAAATAAAGGGGCAAAATATGTCTGGTGCATCTGGACTCGTGGAGCCCTTTGGGCTGATGCGAAGTGAATAGTAACTGTGATACAATCACTACAGGTATGATCAATGTGAAGCCAACAAAAAGTTAAGAGTCACTGCTGTGAGATGTCAGGCTCAGAGCAGGGTGTGTGATGGCATGAAGCTTAAGCTCAGCTTAGGGATCTTTTCTGGAAGAGAGAGCAAATAATCTTTCAGCGTGCATGCCGTGTTAAGAAGGATTCTGAGACCACAGCTAACGGGCTCAGCCCAAAGAATGATACACACTGGGGCTAATACAGGCACTGTGCATTTGCCATCTCAGTGGGAACAAGAGAATGGAGACAAACATGGTTGATGGTCATTTTTCTGAAATGTGTTATAGGCGTTTCCTGTAGATGACGGGTTGATGGGTGCAGCAAACCACCATGGCACGTGTATACCTATGTAACAAACCTGCACATTCTTCACATGTACCCCAGGAACTTAAAGTATAATAAAAATAAATAAGTAAATAAAAAATAAAACTCTTTCCACTTTAGGTACCCACTGAACACTGAGGTGCCTAAACTCTTGGTGGTAATGAAAAAGAAGAAAAGAAAGAGAGGAAGAAAGGAAGGAGGGGAGGGAGGGAGAGAGAGATGAAAGAAAGAAAGAGAAAGAAGGAAGGAAGGAAAGAAAGAAAGAAAGAAAGAAAGAAAGAAAGAAAGAAAGAAAGAAAGAAAGGAAAGAAGGAAAGAGAAAGAAAGGAAGAAAAAGAAAAGAAAGAAAGAAAGCGAAAGAGAAGGAAAGAAAGAAAGAAAGAAAAAGAAAGGAAAGAAAGAAAGAAAGAGAGAAAGAAAGAAAAGAAAGAAAGAAATAGAAAGAAGGGTTCTTCTAATGTGACTCTAGGGTATGCAAAGTTTTCTGGGACCTCCATAGTCAGCCCTTTAGAGAAAGATGAAGACTCTTCAGGTTTCCCCCTTTGTATTGAGCCCCGTTTCTGTGGCACTCACACTCAGTGCCTGGAACATCAGGGGTGCTATGAGTTAATGTGATCTGGGCTTGTTAGCAATGTGGATTCTTTGAACAGGCCACTGGGAGTGGAGCTGGGGATAATAACTAACTTTTATGAAGCATTTCCTATGTGCCAGGAAATGTTCTGGGAATTTTCTAAACATTAGCATTTGCACTCACTCCCTACCACACCCCATGAGGTAGACAATTTTAAATTTATTTTATATTCCAAGATTTCCTGAGGTTAACTTCAAGCATGTGGCAGAGGGAGAATTCAAATCTAGGTCTGTCTGACTGTAAATGTAATTCTAATAACTGACATTTATGTGTTGTCATTTAATTCTTGTTATAGTTCCGCTATGATCTTCATTTTAATTGAAGATTAAAGAAATTGAAGAAAATGAAATTGAGATCCCCAAAAGATGAAGTAAGGTGTTTAAGATGCTGTGGCTACTGCATGGCAAAGTTAGAATTCTCATGTTGTCCGGTCCACTCTGTGGCTCAATTCTGAATAGTCATGATAAGCACACACCCAATACCATCCACTTCCTCGCACAGCTTGTCACTTAAGGGAGAAGTTTCTCTTTGTGCATAGGAAGACCTTTTAAATAAATTGCCTGAGAACTCTTATTCTGTAATACATACAGAATAAGACCAGTGTAGTCATCTTAGCAGATGGTACCAAGAGTGCTGAAAAATGACAGGAAGGGAACAGATTATATAAACTTGTGTAGATCCTGAGAATAAAAATTTGCGAACAGAAATTTCTACTAACGTGAGAAGACTGGATCTAGTATAGAGTGGGAGTGATGGCCAATATTGTGAAACCCCATCTCTACTAAAAATAATTTTTAAAAAAATTAGCCAGGCGTGGTCATACACACCTGTAATGTCAGCTAGTCAGGAGACTGAGGCAGAAGAATTGCTTGAACCTGGGAGACAGAGGTTGCAGTGAGCCAAGATCACACCACTGCACTCCAGCCTGGGTGACAGAGTGAGACTCTGTCTCAAAAAAAAAGTTTAGGTCTCAGAACTCTAGACTCCAGAATTAACAGATCTATTATTTGGTAATCTGTGGTGCATAGAAAGATAAGAAAGATTGAAAAATGGTAGAATAAAAAGGAGGGGGGGTCACATGTCATGTCAGTGAAAATGGCTGATTTGACTAAATAAGCTAAGAAATAGGCCAAGTAATTAGGAAAAAGCATGTTTGCATTTTTTTCTTTAGTCGAAGGAAGTAGAGCAGTTTTATAAAAATATGGTCCTCAGATAACCGGCATCACAATCACATAGAGTAACAGAGGGTTCTGTAAAATGTAGATTCCTGGGCCTTTTCTTAGATCCATTTAGTCAGAATACACAGGTAGGGACCCTCAGCCTCCCACAGGATTGGTCTGTTCTCTTGGACCTGTTTCACTCAAGGTAAGAGTTATGTTTTCAAGCTCTGAGATCAGGATGGATTGAGTTCCACTCCACAATTTTACCACTTCCTAAATGACCTTGGAAAATGACTTTTTCTACTTCAGTCATTGATAACAGTTATCATCCTTGGGATTTTTCCACTTTTGCTGTATTACTATGCACTAGAATCAATAATAAAATATTTTTTTAAATAGAGAAGTTTACCCTAGGTTCCGAGGTATGGGCCGTGGCCTGGAAATCTGTATTTTAGAAAAGGCTCCTTTAGTGTGTCTGTTATGTGGCCTGAACGGAGAGTCATTGACAGTTACATAATGAATGCAAAACAATGAACATGATGCTTAAATATATTACCCAGTACCACTATTGTATCATTCCATTGTTGTTATGTGGCCACTTATAAGCACAGCCAGGAGGGTTCCAGCTAATCAAGAATTTCCAACGAGAACAACTTTTAACTAAAGCCCCATAATAAACCTAAGATATAAATCGGACAAATAATATTTTTTCCCAAAAAAAAAGTTTCTTTTTTTTCTTTTAAGCTGAAAGCAGAATCTAATCTAATACGGCATCAGGCATAGAACCAACATGAAATTCATAACCTCCAAGTCTTTGGGCTTAAAAGTGTACTTGCTGATTGGAGCAACAGAAAGAGACCGTTTGGCAGTTATCATGTGAAGTGTGACTGCATGATAGAAACTGTGCGCTTGTGATGTATCCCAATCACATATTGGGTGGGACCCTGCAATCCTCTGACCCCATTCTACTGACCTTGGTAGGGTGTAGGAAGTTACCCAGACAGAACAGGAAAAGTATAGAAAGGTCCTTCCCAGGAACACAGACATTGGAGGACATTATTTCCCTCTTAGATCCCTGGATTGTGGTTCAGAAATGTTGACAAGCAAAGGCTTAGAAATAATTTGTGAAAGCGTGTTTCAGAGCTGACTGAGAAAGAATCCAGTTTGACAGAGACATGAGGGGCACACCTTTGCGAGTATACTTCTTACCTCATTTCCCTGAGAATGGCAGAGAATTGTTTCAAGCATTCACCACAGAGAAGACTTTCAGCAGGAATGGGAGTCTCTTCCCCTAATCTGAATACAATGATGAGAAAACAATAACTAATATTCATTGAGTGTAGATTGTATGGCAGGTACTATATTAAAGGCTCCGCTTTCCATTGTATTTCAATATATCTACAAATTTTGCAAGATATATATGTATGTATTTTTATATCTACCATATATTATAACCTTTAAATTTATGCATAGAGTTAACTAATTTGAGGAATATTACGTAGGCTAGTAAACAGAGCCAGAATTTGAATTAAGAATAGTCAGATTGTAAAACTCATGCTCATTCAATGATAGCACGTTAACTCTAGTCTAGAATTTAGATGAGCTGATGAAACTACAGAAAAAATAGAAAATGCAAACCTGCCTTGATGAAGGCTGATTGGTTAATTCTCTTCATCAACTCTAGCATACCAAAAAAATTAAAAACAGAAAAGTGTATGATCATGTATCTTCCTGGAGAACCTGCAGGAGAGAACAATGGTAATTATGTATATAATGGTTCTGAATCCAGGTCCCTGGGTTTCAATGCCCACACTGTGCCTTAGTTTGTTCAACCAGAAAATGGATTTACTATAACCGCTCCCCTTTTAAGGCTGTGAAACTTACACATACAGGTGATGTGCTACAAAATCCAAAAGGCACCATCATATTGTCATCTCTGTCTATGACACCCCTGAAATGGTACACACAGAAGCCCTGTATATGAATATTTCCTACAGAGAATCTAGTAGCATACCTGGCTCACAGGAGGAGCTTATTAAGCATCAAATTATTATTGTGGTCTCTGGTGTGCCGACTGGGATGTGAAAAGTGCTCATTATGTATTTTTTGAATAAACGAATGAATAGAGTGTGTTACTTATGCAGTTAGTAGACAAGTTTTGATAAAGGGGAAGAAGGTATGTCAAAAATATGAAAGGTGAGAATTAGATTTTACTGGATCTTGGCTGTAAACTAAGTATCTTAGGTTTTATTTTCTAGTTAATGGGGAGCCACCAAATATCTCTGAACCAGAAAGTGACAGCCTCAAGGCAAATTTAAAGTTGATTAAGGGGTAGGTGACTTACAGAATGGAGTGAAGAAGGAGACCAGTGAAAACAGAGCATAAATATCCCAGACATGAGCTAGACAGCATCTGACGGGATGGGAAGAAGGGATTAGTATGAAGACTGGACAATTAGTATGAAGACTGAAGCAGGCATCTCTGATGCAACCGGGATAAATTATCTTCTAAATGCACATCAAGAACTCTGGGGTTTGGCCCCAGTTCTGCCCTTGATGCGTTCTGTGATTTCAGTAAATGAGGAAAGCAAGACCTCCTTAGGGACTCCACTCTCTCACAGCCAAAATGATGTCATTGGTTCTGCTGCTCGCTAAAATCACTCTAGCTCAAGAATCCCATCTGTGCAATTCAGAACAAGTTTGGGTGGACTTAGAATGTGTTGTGAACTTGCCTGCAGGCTGTTCTATACGTCTGTCTCTCTGTGGAGCCTGTGTAGGAAGCCGAATGGGAAAATTACTTCATTATCTTGTTTTCTAGGGAATCTTGTTTGTCTGCTCTCCCTTACTTATTTAAGCATGGTGAGGTGTGAGAGGGAGATGTGTTTTCACTGTGGCCAACAGTTTTAGCTCTGTGCTTTTGTATCCATCAGGTCAGGGGACAGTTGAGCAATCTGCCCATTCTGGTTTCATTCTCTTTCCCCCCATTCCTCCTCCTAATGCAACTAGAGAGACCATAGCAAACACACATGCACACACTTAAACACATGATCACTCACATGCACACTCAAAAGCTCACTCATTCTCACTCATGCAACTCACACTCATACACACATTAGGCATGCATGCACAAACACATGCATATGCATGTTTATACACTCATACTCACATGCTCATTCATGCACACATACATTGACACTCCAGTACGCACACATATTTCTTCATGCTTACACACACGCCTGCACACTCACCCACCCTCATGCACTCACACACAATCACACATACACATGCTTACACACATTCTCACTTCCATGCACAAATACTCCAGAACACATACACTCACATACAGACTCTTTAAATGGAAAGTGGGCCTGAGGAGTTTGGAATTTTCCAACAAGATTGTTGAGCAATCTTCTTCCAGCAGAAGATTGTTGCTTTGTCCTAGGGCTATTGTAGACCAAATAATCAGCTCTGTAGTTGCGCCTCAGCTTCAGCAGCCTGGAAGCAATATCACATTGATGTAAGTAAGGTTCAGAAATCTGAAAATAGCTCTACCAGGCTGGAATTTAGGATTGAATGTGGTAGCCAATCCAATGGTGAGGAATGTCCAAACCAAAGCTCCTTTTCTAATTCTCTGCTCAAGTCTTCATTTGCACAAGCACCAGACTCCCAAGGAGACACGCTGCCAGGAAGGCAATTAAAACCAGCCTCTATCCAATTAAAGAATAACTGCCCTACCTTTCTTCCCAAATCTGTTTGCAAATTTCTTGTAATTAAATTTCCCCCTCAAGGAAAGACTGCTGGATTGCTCCTGGGAGAGAAAATCAGTGGCATGTGGCCAGCCACTTCCAGACCATTCAGCTCTGATGAGGTCGGAGATCCCTGCTGTCAGGCAGGTGAGGGTGTAGTAATGTGGCCACAGTGCTCCATGTTCCTTACCTTCCCATCTGATACAGTCTGCATCTTTGTCCCCACCCAAATCTCATTCGAATTGTAATCCCCAATGTTGGAGGTGGGGCCTGGTGGGAGGTAATTGGATCATGGAGGTGGATATCTCATGAGTGGTTTAGCACTATCCACTTGGTGCTATTCTTACAATAGTGAGTTCTTGCGAGATCTGGTTGTTTAAAATCATGTGGCATCTTCCCCCACATTCTCTTGCTTCTAGTCCTGCCATGTAAGGCACCTGCTTCCCCTTTGCCTTCTGCTATAATTGCAAGCTTCCTGAGGCCTCCCCAGAAGTAAATATCAGCACTATTGCTTCCTGTACAACATGCAAAACTACAAGCCGAACCTCTTTGCTTTATAAATCATTCAGTCTCAGATATTTCTTTATAGCAATATAATAACAGACTAATGCACCATCCCCCAGGAAGCAAAATGCACCTTGTCCTAAGGATCCTTTAGCAGAAATGCCAGAGGAAACCATAGGGTGATGTGGAAATAAATTTGGAATCAGGAGGTCTGTCTTGGAGGCTGGCTGTCTCACATTTTTGTTTGTTTTTATTACATTTATGTGTTTATTTATGGCTGTCCTCTGTTCCTAAAGAATCTAAAGTTTCTGTATATAAACAAGTTAATTAGAACAAAAGAAAAATTAGCTCGAAGCAAAGAGAAAGCAAATATACCATGCCTGAGGGCTCACGGAGTTGCAAGAACTTTCCTCTGTTGGTTGCTCTGGTCTTCCTGGAAGCCTAGAGAAAAAGGAGGAGCCCCATGACCCATAATCCTTAGAGACGGGGACCCTGACTCCAAAGAATAGATGATTTCTTGTGGGATTTTTTTTTCTGTGCAAAAATTCTTCAAAGATCTAACACAAAGTATATTCTAGGGGGTATTGATAAACCTACTGGACAAATCTATCCAAATTGATTTTTATGCCAGTCATTCCTATGCCTGTCGGGACAACTACTTGGATGTTTTCTTTTGCTTTTCTGTCAAATGAGGCTTAAAAGCACCACACTCAGGTTAGTTGTAAATATTAAATGAGATCATACCTAAGATAGCACCTTATCAATAATAAATGTAGATGCACAATTACAAGTATAAAGTGTGAGCATCAGTTTATATTTTGTGAGCCACGCAGAGTTGGGGGAGGGATCCTGAGTTTCTGTGTTTAACCTTTATTCCAGCAGGCAGCCTGCCTTCCTGTCCGGAGACTGTTTCTTTGGGTGGTATAGGCTTTCTGGACAAGGAGAAGCAGGTCTTTCGCTGACTCCTCAGCAGCTAAGCACCTACAGATTTGCTTTGTGAAGCTGGTCTCCATTCCAGCTTGGATGTTGTTGGAGCTCTTTTGCAAGCCAGTCAGCCTGTGTATCTAATACAATAAGTTATCATCTATCGGTTCCTGGAAACCACAGCATGAAGCAAAAGGATGTGTAACAAAACCAGGTTGACCCTAGGTTCATGGATATAACCAAGAGTTAAGTTTCTACAGCGTATTTCTGGTCACAAAAACATCCCCAAACTTCTAAATAAAGACCAAAACACTTCTAATATTCAACATTGATATACATGTGAGCTATACATACACTTATGAAAGATTAACAAATACAAGTACAATGATTGATTACCCAATTATGCCAGTTCAGAGTCTCAGGTGGCTGGGGTGTATCCCTACACCATAGCACTCAAAGTGGAAGCCATCCCTGGCCAGGACACCATCCCATCCCAGGGCGTACTCACACCCACACGCAGGCTCCCTCACACTATGACCCTTTAGATGAACCTAACATGCACATCTTTGAAATGTGGGAGGAAACCATAGTACCCAGAGAAAACCCAGGCAGAAATGGGAAGAACTGGCAAATGCAGATGGCAGCCCTAGCCAAGAATCGATATTTTTTATTTATTTTTTCTCATCAATGTTATAAAAAGATGTTGAATGAAAATATGTTTTTTTGAGGACCTGCTGAAGTTTTATCAGAATTAACAGCAATATATTTTTAGATGCTTAGAAAAGAACCAGCGTGACCCTAGCACGGCTTCTTGCAGCTGGAAGCTTTTCTGGTACACCCTCCAGCTCCTTTGGTTTTTGGTGACCTGTTCCTCAGCTCAGTAATCAACCACAAAGCTTTCACCCACAGCAAATTGCTCAGCTTTGACACCACACCCTTCAGGGAAGGCTCCAGCAGGTTCTAAACCAAGTTCAGCTGGTAATTTCACTACAAATTACTTCAAGTGTTGAACCTCCTGGGGCCTGATTTAATAGCTCCCCCTCCCCACTCCCTCCTCCTCGGCTAGTCAGAATCTGCCTTGATGGACAGCTGGAAAGGGGGGCTGGAAGGCTCTGGGCTATGTGGTGAGTGTTTTTTTAAAAAAGTTCCTATTTGTTATTTGGAAATGTGTGATTCATGCTTATAAACGGCTGTGTGTGCATAGGAGAGACAGAGGCATTGAATGGCTTTGATTTTACTTTCAGTGCTGGAAGATGCCGGCAAGCACCATTCTCCACTCTCAACGTAAGCGACTTTTCTCCACTCTCAAAGTAAGCAAGTTTTGCAGCCTTTCTGAGTGGAATCCAGGTGACTGCACCATGAGGCTGCACACTGGTTGGCTTTTCACAAGTTACAGATCCCTTTCATAGGCATTATCTCAAGCTTTGTCTGAGAAACTAAAGTTAGCACTTGGACTATCTCTTGAGATTTAAGTTGAAAAACAGGGTCACGTATTAGGTCCATTCAAAAGTAATTGCGATTTTTGGCATTCAAAGTAACGGCAAAAACTGCGATTACTTTTGCACCAGCCTAATAAATGCCACCTCTGCAAAGGGGACTCCCAGTTCTGAAACAGCACCACAGAGACTCTCCCTGGCCAGGACCCCTGTGTGGGGATCCACAAGAACTAATGAAGCACAGAGAGACAGTCTCCCTACCCCCATCTGCTATCGGAATGCTCAGGGATTCCATCCCAGAAGGAAATGAGTAACATCCCCGATTTAGGGATTAGCATCTTATGAAAATAGCACCCCTGAACAAGCAATGGTTACAATGCGGCTTCGGTGTCAGGGAGAGGCAGGTGGCAGCAGGGCTGGGTTCTGCTGACTCACTGTGGGCTTTTGGCAACTTGTTCCTCTCCTCTGGGCCTCAGTTTTCTTCTCTGTAATGTGGGAATTATAATAACCGCCTTACAACGTTGTTACAAAAATTTAATGTGTTTTTTTCTTTTAGTTGCTTAACAAAGAGTCTGGACCATGGGGCACTCAATAAATGACAACTGCTTTATTAAGCATCCATGACGTTAACATGTTTTCCAAACAGCATCTCAAATACATTTTTCTTTATTTCCTACTAATTGCCTTCAACACAGCTCTTTTTTTTAAATCACTCTTTACAATGATGAAATGCCATGTGGGTCACATAATATGGCATCCATTTACTTCCAGTTATTGGAACAGTGTTTTTACGGGATGCCAGGCTTAGCTCCTCCCCTTTAAAGCCACAGTCTCCTACCCTCCCCTGGCTATCTGGCTGGCCTGTCCTTCAGTGAGGAGGAGATATGGTCTGCTAGTTTCCTTTGCTTCTCCCCTCTCTTCAGGGTCTAGAAGCTCTGAGAGAGGAGAAATATTCTCCCAAGAACTTCTTCCAACAGTGCTGGCATCAAAGCAGGTCTGCAGTTTTCCACAGCTATACAGCATCTGGCAAGGGGAGACTTCATTCCCCATTGGTTCAAACACCCCCAATCTTTCAACCTCACTTGGCTTAGGGTGGAGAAACCTTATTTCTTCCCACGTAAGCCACGCTAGACCCTTGATATCCCAAGCATTTCAGACTCCAGAGATTTCCTCATGTGCCTGTCCTCCCCATAGTCAGCATTATAAACTGTTGTCTGAGAAGAGAATAAGTTGTGGGGAGTATACCAAATTGGCCTCCATCAGGAGTTTGTGGTCCACTTTGGAGGGCTCTTTGGAGGTTTCTTCTAGATCCATAGAGCAGAGATTTTCAAACTGTGGCATGTATCCTCTGGAGGGCTTGATAAAACACAGATCAGGTTGTTGCCATGTCCAACGTTTCCGATGCAGTAAGTCTAGGCTACAGTTCAAGAATTTGCATTTCTGACAAGTTCTCAGGTGAGGTTGATGCTGATGGTTCCAGAACTCGCTTTGAGAACTGCCGTGATAGAGAATGTCAATTTCTTCACAGTTCTTTTTGACCTCACTTTTGGGCATGAGGAAGAGTCCCACCCAGAATCCTTTTAGATTGACAATGCTGCATGGCCTAAAGTTTTATAGATGAAGACACTGAATTTTGAAAAGATGTAGTGATTTGTCCAGAGTTACATAACTAATAAGTGAAACAGTGAGGTCTGATACTCAGATTTGCCTGACTCCAAACCCCTGACCTTTCTGATCTGTTGTGTATTTTCATGGATGGAGAGGGATTCCAGCAAGAGGCAAAGTAGTATTCACTTCTGCAGGCAGAGGAGACCTGAGCCAGTGAATCAAAATCCTTCCCCAGACTCTGTGCCCAACCACAATTGATTGATCGGGGTCACACTTGACCTGGAAACTCCTGTTTCTTCTCAGCAAGACTGGGATGGAAAGAGAAATCTCTTTAGTCCATATATTAAAAGGCAGTAGGAACTAACGGCTCAGCTCTGACACCACACCCTTTAAAATTCAGGAGCTCTTGGCCATCCTTTTCTGTCCTATAGACCTATGTACAGAGTACTGAGCTGCATCTAAAGAGGAACAAACCCCCCACACTCTGGGAAAAAAGTCACCAATCCATGCAGGGCTTCCCCATGCTCCAGTCCTGGTTCCTGTCCCTATATCCAGTGGCCTTTCTGTTCTTGGGTTCCATGAAATGGCCTAATGACCTTCTAATAAGCTTCTCCAACTTCTAACCCCTTTTGGCTTTCCCATAGGTGCCTTGAAGTAGCTCTTGTGTTACCCGCAGCCTGTATCTTCTTTGCTAACATAGTATATATTGTGCTCATATTCCACACATCTTTATGGTTTGGCATTCTGTTTGAAAGATCCATAATATCCTAGAAAAATTATGACTGTTTAATTAGTTATTTTTGGCAGCAGAAACATGGTAGCCAGATTTATTTTTATTTATTTTGGGTTTCCCATCCATGGAAGAATGGATGAGCATGTGTAAGTGTGTATGTGGGGGAGGAGGGCACCAGTTTGCCAGTATTGTGCACACAGCCAGGACCACTCTTAGATCTGTGCCTCTGCAGAGCCTGACTGTGCCTGCTGCCAGTCAGTCCCTGCTGACTCAAGTCCCTTGAGTCCTGGTCTACCAGATGATGCTCTTAGGTGTGCCCTAAAAGTCTGGGCACATGACATTCTCTCCTCCAAAATCCTCCCTGAATTTGCAGGCTCTGAGCACAAGTGTCTGTTTCGCTGTACTCCCAAAGTAAATTCCTTCCCCCCCAAAAAAAAAAAACAAAACAACACCATCAATCAACTGGGTTTGTTGTTCTTTTTTAAAAGCTCATATCCAAGTTGGTGGGATTAGCACTGTTATTGCCCCATTCAGAGCCACCCACAGAGTCTTCCTTAGGCCCCCTGGCTGCTCAGGAAGCCGTGACTCAGCTGGGGAAGCCAACTGAGTGGCAAGGTCTTTTAAGGGTAATTTAGCTGAATGTAGAAGCACTGATTTATTCTTTTGCTTTCCCCAGATAATGAACACTGTGCCTACATGTTCCTGGGCCCATGACAAAACTGTGGGTATCCTGTGCCTTCTCTACCCTTGCCTACCAGGCTGTGTCCTGAAACACATCTGCATGTAGCTGATGAATGCTGCTTTCAGATGTCCCCATTTCCCTCTTCCTGATTCCCCTCTAGGCTTGCTCAGGTAGCCTGTGGGAAGAACCATCAGCACTAGATGGAGCCTGAGTAGACACACATCAAGGTTAGACTGGAAGAAGGGAATGAGCTGTAATAATAACTGCTTAGCACAGAGTAGGAGATATGATGCAATCCATCAGTAGTTGCTGGGCACGTGTGTGTGTGTCTGTGTCTGTGTGTGTTTGTGTGTGTGTGACAGGTGGTGAAGCCAAGCAGATGAAGCTGTGGCAGGGCACCATATATAGCTATGCAGGCTCTATCTTGCACAACTCCACGGGGCACAATCCACATAAACTATGGTATAAATGACACCCTCCAGGTTATACCATGGGCCACTTTTCTCCTTATCTACTTCAATCCAATTTATTCTTATATCCCTGGTAAGAAAATGAAAGAAAATATTTAAAAAAAATGATTGACCACAGTAAGGCTTTCCATTTTATGATAAGCCAACAGGATAATAAGGCATAGATGAGCCAGCCATACTGAGAGTCAGTGGTGTGCTGGAGACCATCTTGCAAGAGGCAATACTTAGTGTCTCTACCCATCTTTGTGTTCCGTGATTTCATGCTGGTAACTTGAAATCAGCCATGGTGGTTTCTACACCACAGAAATTGGCCTCCCACCTATCCTCTATAAGAGCCAATTGTTTAGCCTTTACCAGCATGCTACTGGCATTAGTCACCTCTTGCCATAAGTTTCCAATTTCTGTTAGGGACTAGGGTTACTTTAAAATATCCTTATTTTCATCATTGCTCCCCGGAAATGAATCTTTGCTTGGAATACCCCATAAAAGTTGCTCTTGTCATACAAGAGACTAACCTGAGACACAGCATGATGGCTGCTCCAGTCCATAAGTCAAACATGTGAACTCTTTGTCCACCTTAAGCATATAATCAAGTGGCATTTGACAGGTAGACAGTATTCTGGAAATGTTTGCAGGGGGTTGGTTATCTCATAATCTTTCAAGCTTTTTTTTTTTTTTTTTTTTTTTTTTTGGAGACGGAGTTTCACTCTTGTTACCCAGGCTGGAGTGCAATGGCACGATCTCGGCTCACCGCAACCTCCGCCTCCTGGGTTCAGGCAATTCTCCTGCCTCAGCCTCCTGAGTAGCTGGGATTACAGGCACGCACCACCATGCCCAGCTAATTTTTTGTATTTTTAGTAGAGACAGGGTTTCACCATGTTGACTAGGATGGTCTAGATCTCTTGACCTCGTGATTCGCCCTCCTCGGCCTCCCAAAGTACTGGAAATACAGGCTTGAGCCACTGTGCCCGGCCCTCTTTCAGCTTTAATTGATGAAAACTTTATAAATCTGAAAAAGTTTACCCGTAAAGACTAATTTAACTTTTCTAAAATTCTCCAACTCTATGAAAGTAAAATTATGTTACTTGTGTTTGGAACAGCTAAAAAGTCACCGATCCTGGTAATATTTGATCCCCATTAGACCTAACAGCATATCTTGATGTTTTTAATTCTTAAACTAATATCTCTTTCTATTTAGTATGTAAGAATTTTCCCTGGACTCATCCATAGAAGGAAGCTCTTATCTTTGCTACTGGATTTAGATATTATATTTTTCCTTCAATTTATTGTTAATGTGGTAAGCCATAATTGCACTGGTAATAAGCATTTACATGACAATTTGCAAGTATTAATGAGTAAATCTACACAACCTGCCTTTAAGATGCTTAAAAAGAAAAGAAGGAAGCAGTTTAAGATGTTTCTTAATTTCAGAACCCTGTGTTCTTTACCAAGAATAGGGTGGGAGAAGGCGTTTCCAGTGACCTGTATCAACTCCACTCGTCAGTTGGTCATAAACGTGTGGTTTCCCAGAATAAAGAAGAAAATTTCCAGAGCAATGGATTGTGTCAAACTTTTCTTCCCCACTTACAAGCATTTATTAAGTTAGATTATAAAATATTATTTAAAGTGGTTAATATGATTCAGACATTGAAAACATGTTTCTCCATGAGAAGATAAATGGTCATGTCATTTGTTGAGTGTACTATTTGCCAGGCACTGTGCTATGCTGCAGTTCACATACATTCCCTCTTTTGGCTCTTACAGGAAAGTTGTGACGACAGAAGTGCCACCTGCACAGATGAGGGATTTTAATCTCCAAGAGGTCAGCTAACTACTCCCCAAATGTCCCACAGGGAATCAGTGTCCGTCTTTAGTATTTGCACAATTTCCATGATACATGTTTATGTCATATATATTAATCATACTATGGCCCTATGCAACTGTACAGTTATATATGGTAATAGATTAATATAATCCCAAAGTAGAAGATGAACAGAAAAACATATTCTTTTTGATATCAAAAGAAGAACAAATTTAGGTCTTCAGGGAGTACTGAATTTTTTACTTGAGAAACCAGAAAAAGAAATCCCGCTTTTTGTGGTTTCTGAACTTCTATTGGCTGCTTTTTCTAGCTGTTGTCTTCAAGAAAGGGGAAGAAAATAACAAGTTGAGCATGTACCATCACTCAAGCTCTATAGGAACTCCCTGGGGAAGAGTCACATTGGCCGGGGGTAGGCAGGTGCTTACTAAAGAAAAAAAAAAACAAAAAAACTTTCTTCATGAAACAGTAATCATCGGGATTCTTAAAGTATCTGGAAATATAACAAACACTGCAATCAATGACAACATGTTTACTGTCAAACTTCCTGAAGATGAAAAAAATGGCATGTCTTCAGCAACAACAATATCTGAATCATACAGTGTACATCTGGCAGACATTCTTTCCCAAATGACCCAGCTAATCCAAGTGCATCTCTTCTTACAAGTATAAAGCAAAACCAAGTAAAAAGCCTATTAGGAAAAGAGAATAATTTTGCTGTCAGAAAATTCATACTGCTACAAATCGCTTGGATTCGAGGCACAAAGTAATGAAAGTGAGCCTCCACTTCCACCACCTTTGAAGGGATTATGAACAGGCAGGACCTCTCAGGGTCTGGTGCTCTGAAAGTTACTTTTGAAGGTTCACAACTGTTAGACACTTCTAAGGGGTCTACCCGGGAAAGCAGCTGGCCCAGGACAGCAGAGATTGTATGTAATCTTGTCTTGGGTTCCTTTTCTGGTTTACTTCAGAGACCTCCAGTTTCTGTTTCACGTAAAGTTTGTATCTGTGTTTGTGAAAGTGCAAAATTAAGAAATAACAAGCATGGGGAAGAGCAGATAATTAAAGTCGCGAGTCAGAGAGACTTTTTCAGCCTATCTAGATGTAGCCCCTCCATTTGAACATAAGGAGACTAAGAGTTCTCCTAAGCTTCAGGGATGGGCCAGGTCACAGAACCCATTGGTATAGAACTAGATTCCAGGTGTCTCCCCTTACAAAAAGCTTCTGTGTACTTTGCCTCTATCAAACAAAACGCTGTACATCAGAAATTGATAAAAACTGCAACGATGCATCAAAAAAGAACTTTGATAGCAATAGCTTAAAAATCAAGCTGATTAAGCAAAGGTGACTTAGGTTTATTTACTTTTTCTTCTTTAACTTAATTTTGTTACTCAGTTATTTTACACATCTACACAAGACTGAAGAGAAAAAGTCAGTGCTCAGAGTACTTTACTGCTACTTAAACTACAATGCCCAAGACATATTCTACAATTCAGTTTTTTTGTATGTGTGTGTGTTTTGTTTTGTTTCTGAGACAGTCTCACTTTGTCACCCAGGCTGAAGTGCAGTGGCACAATTTAAGCTCACTGCAATCTTCAACTCCTGGGTTCAAGAGATTCTGCTGCCAAAGCTTCCTGAGTAGCTGGGATTACAGGTGTGTGCCACCATGGCAGACGAATTTTTGTGTTTTTAGTAGAGATGGGTCTCTCCATGTTGACCAGGCTGCTCTGGAACTCCTGACCTCAGGTGATCCACCTGCCTTGGCCTCCCAAAGTGCTGGAATTACTGGAGTGAGCCACAGTCCCCAGATTCTAATTTAGTTTGATTCTCAGAATATGACAGGCTTCCAGCATAGCACACATGAAATCTAATGAAAAGCCAGTTCACTTGGAAAAGCTATACTACAATAAACAACAATATATTGAAACATACTTCTAAATTCAATACACCTAATATTAGTAAGGAAACCACGTTTTACAACTTTTATGTTTCTAACTAGCAAACACAATAGTTCTTACCTTTTTGTTGTATTTTCCACACTTCTCAAGATTGAAAATACAGATTTTCTTTGCCTCATCACTTGAACATTTCTGTATACTTTAGGTGCTTAGTGGAAAGTGTTGAGGTGTATCTTTATAGTGGAAAACACACACTGTGAATATGTGCCACACCTTTACAGCTAATTTGTCCTGCTACACATTTAAATCAAGTTCTATAAAATTTGGTCATATAAAGGGATCTTGGCCAAAAAAAATGTGCAGGTGTATTTATTATTACAAATATAGTGAAGCCAAGATAGTTATGTAGCTTGAAGAGAATGCCTCCATCCTAAGGGCACAAAAGCAATGAACATAGCAGTCATTTTCCCTCCATATACCCTTTACCAAATGTCCATTAAAATGCATGCTAAATGCCACAAATCCATTCCATTCTTATGCTATAATTAACAATTTATCCAGTTATTTTTCAACAACAAATGTCTTTATAAAGGTCTAGTACAGAGAGCTGGGATTATTGAAAGCAAATTTCGACAATTCTGTATTTTATCTAGTGTTGCATAAACACAGGTCATCAAAATCCTCAGTAGAAGCATGTTTTCCCTTAAGGCAAGAATCTGGAGCTGGCAGCCCAGAGAAAAATCCTGAACTTCATGAGCCTCAAAGGTCCTGTGTTCGTTCCTCTATCCTGAATTTTATTGTTGTCACATTAACTCTGCCTCAGCCTTGTGAGTATAGGACTGCTTTTTAAAATCACACCAACTTTGCCAATAGAAAGCAGACTGCAGTCAGTGTCCAACACCCCAGAAACCTTATTAGGTAGGCGCCCTGATGCTGCAAGGTAGAAAACAATGGATTGCCACACAGATGAAAAACTGCTGACCTTTGAACAGTGCTTTGGGAGTTTCCAGGGCACTTTTACATTGGTTAGGTGCTTTGATGCTCATCTCCCCCTCTACAAGGCGTCAGCTGAGCCTTGGTGCTGAGCTAGTCTCCTCCAGTCTAGCTGGCAACTCTTTGCCTCAATGCTTCTCAGGGTCTACCTGGATACCCTGCCTGATTCTGATGACAGCTTGATGTTCTTGATTTATTTTACTCTTGGCTCCTGTCTCAGGTGGGTTCTCCAGGACACAGACACTGAGATGAAAGTAGGTGTGAGAAAGGTTTATTAGGGAAGAATACCTGTAAAAGAAAAGGGTGGAAGCAAGATTGGGCAGGTGCAGCTGTCAGAGCATTGGGCAGGTCTCCACCAGCCTTGAGGTATCTTCAAGCAAAGGTTGAAATTTCCTGAGGGGCAGAAATGGAATTGGACAGCCCTTTGCATCATCACTTCCTCATGCATTGGTTGGGAGTCACCTGCAAAGGATCTGCCCCTGGCTAGCCCCGCCTTGCTAGGTCATTGCTCAGGAACGTCTGAGAATATCAAGGCCTCAGCTGTAAGGTAACTACAACCCTGGTGGCTGAGCAGCTTGGACAGGACCAGGGCAATGCGTTTCTGTATCTACCTCAGCTCCCAGACTCCAGATCTTTTTGGGAAAGTCACTTTTCACCCAGATTTGATAGGAGCTTGCAAGTAAACCTGGAAACTGAGGTAGGCTGGTCAGACTTAGGTATCTACATCTTTTTAATAAAACATTAAAGAACGGTAAGGTGAAGTGACATGCCCTACAGCATACAAACCAGTAAGGGAAAGAGCCAGAATAAAATAACATAGAGCTGCAGAACTGCTTACTACACAGTTTCCTTTATAAAACAGTATTTGCCAACTGTTATTGAGGCTGTTAACAATATGCCTGGCTCTAGGCTACAAGCATTATATATAGGTATATCATTTAATGTTCACAATCACGGTGAGGTAATATTCATAATCTCTACGTCACTGATGAGAAAATGGACTCTTATAGAGGATATAGGATTTTTCCCTAAGTATAGAGCCGGGAGTGAGAGAAGTGAGACTTGGACCCAAGTGTGGCCCCAGTACCTGTCACCTTTAGTAGCATGCTGTCCTTCCTCACCACGGCCATCATAGCTGTACTTGCATATTTCAAATGTAAGTTCCCAGTTCCTTGGATGTTGTTTTCAGAGTATGTTCTTTTGGCTTCTGTCAAATGTAACATTTTGAAAGCTAGCAGTTTGGGAAACTGTTTGTATACTACAAAACACACTAAATGAAGGCAAATGGCCACCTACTATTTTAAGAAAGATAGCTCAATTAAACACACCTTAAGATTGTAGCAGAAGTCGGCATGGTGGCTCACGCCTGTAATCCCAGCACTATGGGAGGCCGAGGTAGGCAGATCATGAAGTCAAGAGATTGAGACCATCCTGGCCAACATGGTGAAACCCCGACTCTACTAAAAATACAAAAATTAGCTGGGTGTGGTGGTGTGTGCCTGTAATCCCATCTACTCAGGAGGCGGAGGTTGCAGTGAGCTGAGATCATGCCACTGCATTCCAACCTGGCGACAGATTACAGCAAAAAGCACACATTCACATTTTTCTAGACACCAAAAATAAATAAATAAACAAAATAAGAAAACCATGTCAGATATATTTAAAGCCCAAAATACTGTGTAGCATGTGAGTATGCTGGTTTCCTAGTATCTGTCATAAATTTATTAACATCTTTTAGTAACAATCTACATATGACATAAAGGCGAAATAATTGAACTTACAAAGATGCAGAGTTCTGATCAACCACCTTCATAGAAAGATCTACACATTCTTCAAAGTTGGTCTCAGAAAAACGGGCAATAAAAAATAGGTATTTGTCAAGCATCGATAAGAAATCAACCCAAACTTAAAAATGGAGTAGACATTTTGGGGGTTTACTATATTAGCATGATCAGAAAAGGTAAGACTGAAAAGGGAAAACTACTGTGGAGAAAGGTGACTCGTAGCATTATCAAAAAGATATGTCACTTTATGCTTTAATTAAGTCTGAAAAATAGATTATATTACATCTCATAGGACTGGTAAAGGGTTATGTTTGTCCTTTAAAGTACAAGAAATAATTCTGACTGTTTAAAATGAATTCTCTCTTTTTTATGTTTTTACTAACTCTATCCTAAAAGATATGTATTTCTAAAATTAAGAATTCACAAATCCTCTTCTGGGTTCATTCTATACATATATTTATTTCCCTTTGATTTGATGGGGCTAAGTTGTGGTGAAAACAGCTCTTCCTCTCCCAGAAAGTCAAAGATCAGCAGAAAGAGCATACTGCAAAACTCTGGTAACACCCAACAATACCAAAGTGCCATTTAAGCAGAAGATTCAATCACGCTAAAGTGACTAAAGCATTGTTTCTAAGGTGGATGCACAGATACCCATCATCCCTATAGTATACCATAGAGACCCCCACGTAGGAGGAACCATTCATGGGTTCCTTTTCATTTTAGACACAATTCTAATCAAGCAAGTCTCTGATTCCTGCTTATCGATGCACAGCCAGGACCTTGCCCTGTACTCAAAGCATATGGTCTCTTCCACGAGCACTCAATGTAGAGCTGTGTTTATTAGTCTGCACCATGGCATGGATAGTGAATCCCTTGAGGCTTGAGATTATGTCTAATTTTATCATCTGAACATAGCACCCTTTCTTGCATACACAGATTACCAATAGTTCAATGAATGTTTGCTGACTGAATGTGCTGGTAAGCTAGTAAATTGAAAGGAGCTATGAAAGATGACAAAAGGGAGAATATGGCATCATCAATCTGATGAAAATGAAAGGCAGAGGAAAACCATTAGAAGTGCTCACAAAAACTCTCTTCTTTAAAAGGAAATATGTCTAATTAGAAATTTAGAAAACAGATAAATGTAAACTAAAAATAAATTCAGAACTCACTTCTCAATTCTGACAGTTGGAGGTAATTTCACATGTTGGTATTTGTTCTTCATGTTGGTATTTATGGTTTGGTCTTATTCTCTCTTTTTCTCTTGTGTTTTCAGAATTCTGAAAGAATACATTGTACTTCATCCTTCTTCCCCTTCTACTTACACATTGTGAGCATCTCTTCATGTTATTACATAGTCTTTCATATCAATTTTTATGGATATATTTCATTACTTATTGTGATATAATTTAGTCAAAACCATCTCCTGTTTGGAGACACCATTCTAGGTAATTTTTACTATTTAATTATTATGAAAACTGAGGTAGCTACTCTTATGGGTGGTGGTGTTATTTTTAATCATCATTGACTGAGTCTATTTAATATGAGACAGATAATTAGAGCCACTGAAGGAGTCCTTCTTCTATAGTTAGTTTAAAGTCATGCACATAATAACAACCTGTATCCAACAAAAACAAAAATGATTACATTTATTTGAACTACTCATTCTTTCCTCCTTTGGTATGCACTGGCAATACCTAGATGGCTATCAGAAAGACAAAAGGTAAGTATTGGTGAGGATGAGTCCTACGGTCAATCCTCACATTGGACTCCATGATCAATAGAGGAAAACTATGTATTCCAAAGTCTTTTTACTTAAAAATACTAAAGTGAAGAAAACCACATGTCTTAGAACCCTGGAAGGATATAAGAAGACATCTTGGCATCTATGAACATATGAAATAGGAAAGAGTGATACTAAAGCTTAAGTGAGAAGAAGGAATCATGCACTAATGCTGAGGAAAGTTAAAATACCAAGTATTCTTTTATGTTTCTTTCAGCTTTATTGATGTGTACTCTAGAAACAAAAATTTTATGTATTTAAAGTATGCAACATGATACTTTGATACATGTACATATTGTGAAATAATTACCACAGCAAGCAAATTAACACATCTAGCACCTTAATTAGGGTTTTTCCCTTTAGTGATGAAGACAGTTAAGATCAACTATTTTAGCAAATTTCAAGTATGCAATACAGTATTGTTAACTCTAGATGCCATGCTGTACATTAGATCTCCACAACTTATTCATCTCTAGTAATTGAATCTTTGTACCATTTGACCAATACCTCCACCACTTACCCCTTCTTCCACACCCTAGAAACCACAATTCTATTCTCTGCTTTTATAAGTTTGACTTTTTTAGATTCTACATATAAGCAAGATCATGTAGTATTTATCTTTCTCTTTCTGGCTCATATCACTTATCATAGTGTCCTTCAGTTTCATCCATGTTATTCCAAATGGCAAGATTCACTATTTAATTTCAAGGTTATTTAGTACATACATACAGTACTGCAATTTCTTTATCCATTTATCTAGTTATGGATATTTAGGTTGACTCTGTATTTCGTAAATAATGCTGCCATGAACATATGAGTGCAGGTATGTCTTTGACATACTGATATTATTTCCCTTGGAAATATACCCAGAAATGGGACTGCTGGATCAGGTTGTTTTAATTTTGTGAGGAACCTCCATACTGTTTTCTATATCGACTATACCGATTTATATTTCTACCAACAGTGTACTAGGGTTCCTTTTCCTCCACATTCTAACCAATACTTATCTCTTGTCATTGTCTTCTTGATAACCCCTGTCTAACAGGTGTGAGATGACACCTCATTGTGGTTTTGATTTGTGTTTCTCTGATGATTAGTGATGTGGAGCACCTTTTCATATACCTGCTGGCCATTTTCATGTCTTCTTTTGAGAAATGTCTATTCAGGTCCCTAGACAATTTTTTAATTGCGGATATTTTATTTTATTCTTGCTATTGAGTTGTTTTAGTTATATATATACATACATATATATATACATATATATATACATATATATACATATATATATACATACATATATGTGTATGTATACGTATATATATATGTATATATATATATAACATCATATATGTGACATTAACTTCCTATCAGATATATAATTTGCTATTCTATCTTGAACAAATTGTGTGGCTCATTGCCATTGGTTTGCACTTTCATCACATCCGGTTAACAGTATCACTCAGTCTTCCCAGGATCAGATTATCCCAACTTCCTGCATGTAAAACCTGAGTTTTATGCTCTCATGCTTCTTAACACTCTTCACCTTCTATCTTGCAGGAGTAATTGTAGATATTTATTTGCATATAAATAATAGTTGAAAGGAGTCTTAGAGATACTCTGTATTTTCTCTATTTTAAAAAGCCTTCTTTTCTTTTTGGTAAAGGTTCACCAACACAAACAGCCAATCTGTGCCAATAAGACAGGCATTTCTTTATTCAGGAAAGCATGTAGAGAAGGCGCAATTCGTCTCTAAGTGAAATAGAGATTTATGGTATGTATTATAGACCCTGAGGGTAAAAACAATGGCAAGCATTACATGACTCATTCACTTTGAGACATCTTTCTTCCTATTGTTAATGCTGTTAAGGGACTAGAATTGTATTCCTTTCCAGATCCTATCTAGGAGTTATGGGGAAGCCATATCCTTGAAAGGAGACATGAATAAATGAAAATCTGCTTTGTGTACATTTGTGGAATATTGATATTTGACACAGACAATGGATGTTTCTTCAAATTCAGATAAAATGCTATGCAAACAGAGCTTCTCTACAAGTCTAAGAATAGCTCTTGCCATAATCCTGTCAGATTACCATCCTCGTCTCTTTTATATAGACTTGTTGGAGCTCTAACTGAAAACCAAAAATACTGGGGGAATCAAAAAATATATAGAACTATATTTTAAAATTTTAATGGAGATAATTTCTATACAGAAACACAAATTGCTAGAATTACAAGAGATTTTTTAAAATGTATAGATGAAAAAGAATTAAAAAAATCATTTAATTCTTCCAGGAAGTAGCAGAAAGAGAAAACTTCCAGACAAGTTTTACACCACAATAATGCTGATAACAAAACTTCATATATATTGTCTGGTGAAGAAAGGTTAAAGTACATCATGTCCCTGATTGGGTGATTATTTTACTAGTATATATGAAAAACCAACATCAGAAAGAAAGATATACTATTGAGGTTCACATCCGAAATGTGAAGATACCCATGATCTAACTCTAGAAATTCCAATTCAGTTGGTTCAGGATCTGACTCAAACACATGGGAGATGCTACTGTACAGCCACCCTGGAGACTACTGGGACAGTTAGTCTGATGAAGGTCACACTTTACATGTTTTAAATGCAAAGTATTATTTTAGAATGAAATTATCACATAAAATTAAATCATAGAGAAACATTTTCTAACATATCATTAAAGCCAGAAAGTCTAAAAGAAAAAAAAATACTAGATTGGACCATATAAAAATTGTTTTATTTGTCAAAGAAAAATCACCATTGACAAAGGTTAGAAGCCCTGAAATATAAATGTAAAAGATTCTTATGAGTAAATCAGGGGAAGAGTAAAATCTCAACTTATGTTGTTAAAAATGGACAGCAAAGAACCTGAAGTTGTATTTCATATTAAGATATACACAAATGGTCACTAAATACACAAAAGTCTCTCTCTCTGTCACACACAGACACACACACACAGACACACACACACACACACACACACACACACACACACACACACACCCCAGCAGAAGAAGCAATGCAAAATAAAATAACCATAGGTAGCATTTTTTTTGAGACGGAGTTTTCCTCTTATCACCCAAGCTGGAGTGCAATGGTGAGATCTCAGCTCACCACAACCTCCGCCTCCCGAGTTCAAGTGATTCTCCTGCCTCAGTCTCCCAAGTAGCTGGGATTACAGGAACCTGCCACCGTGTCCGGCTATCTTTTGTATTTTTGGTAGAGACAGGGTTTCGCCATGTTGGGCAGCTGATCTCGGACTCCTGGCCTGAAGCGATCCACCTGTCTTGGCCTCCCAAAGTGCTGGGACTACAGGCACAAGCCACTGCGCCTGGCCATAGATAGCATTTTTAATGGAATAATGAAGTTGTAAAGTAAAATGGTTAAGAACATGGGCTTAAGGTTTGCAACTTCATTCTACCACATACTAGCTACATGGCCCATGGGCAAGTTATTCAGCCTCTCTGTTTTCTAATCAGTAAAAGGATTGTTAAAAGGATGAAATAAGTTTACATACATGTAGCACCTATAACAGTGCCCAGTCCATGGTAAGTGCCATTTAGCATTTTCTGTTGTTCATACAAACATTAAAAGCTTACTATTGTTGGTGAGAGTAAGGGAAAATAATCTCCTAGTGTGCTAGGTGTCACAGTCATACATTTATACTGAAACACTAATTTACTCATTTATTCAATGATGATTTATTGGATAATTTGCATGCAACAGGGACTCCTCTGAACACTGAGTACTCCGCAGTGAACAATGAACAAACAGATGAAGTATTTGATCTTATTATTATTATTATTTTGAGACAAGATCTCACTCCATCACTCACGATAGAGTGCAGTGGCATGATCTTGGCCCAGTGCTGCCTCGGACTCCTGGGTTCAGGCAATCCTCCCACCTCAGCCTTCTAAGTAGCTGGACTACAGACATGAGCCATCACGCCAAGCTAATATTTTGTGGGTTTTTTTTTTAGAGACAGGGTTTCACAAATTGCCCAGGCTGGTCTGGAACTCCTGAGCGCATGGTATCTGCCCACCTCAGCCTCCCAAAGTTCTGGGATTACAGTGGTGAACCACCATGCTTATATTCTAATGAGTAGTAAGTAAATGTTTACATAGGTAATATAATTTAAAAATTGTAAGGGTTATAAAGAAAAAGAACAGGGAGATAGAGAGTGACGATGACATTATTTTAGATAAAATGGTCAGGAGAGACTTTTCAAAGGATATGATATTTGAGCAGAAACTTGAAAAAAAAAAAAAAGAAATCCCGGAGAATGTGGAGGAGACTTTCAGGCCCTGGGAAGGGATGGGATCAAGAATCATGTTAGTAGAGAGCATGTAGCAAGGCAAAGAGAATGGAAATAAGTTTTGAGATTTAACCAGGGTTCAGAACACTCAAGGCCTTGTAGGACAGAGGATGGCTTTCGGGTATCAGTCAGTGATATGCTGGTAAATATTTTAAAAACAGCTTTCCAGGAAGAAAAAAAGTTATTTGTAACATTTGCGAAACTCTATGGTGTGTAGATCCTACCATGGCCAATTTCAATATACCACAGTGAAGTCGCTGGAGGTGAAGTTAGTAAAAGATGAGCACCACTGGCTCTCTCCTAAATCAGCGCAGGCCAGCTCTAGCACATTGCAGCCACAAGAAAGTAATAAGAGTTATGTACATTTAAAAAAGGATCACTATGAAAACAGGATGGATAATAGCACTAAGGAAGCAAGAGCAGAAGCAGAGAGGCCAGGTAGACAGTGTGCTGTTAAATAATACAGGCAATAAATCATATTGCCTGTATTGGCTAAGACTATGGTGGTAACACTGGAGAGCAAGAAAAGCAAATGCTGAGATAGTGTTTCTGAGAGCTAGACCCTATTTTTAACCTCTTACATATTAACTCATTTAATTCTCACAGCTTCCCTAAAAGAGAAATGCTTTTAGCCTCATTATATAAATGAGGACACAAACATGGAGAAGTTATAATTCACTCAAAGCTAGAAAAAATAAAGGTGATTCGATTTCAAGTACAGTTGACATTTGAACTACACAGATCTACTTATATGTAGATTTTCCTCTGCCTCTGCCACCCCTGAAACAATAAAACCAACCCCCACCCAACTTTCTCCTCCTCCTTGGGCTACTCAGTGTGAAGACAACAAGGATGAAGACCTTTAGGATGATTCACTTCTACTTAATGAAGAGTACATAAATTTTCCCTTTTTTATGGTTTTTTAATGACATTTTTTCTCTAGCTTACTTTTTTTAATACAGTAATACATCTAAAATACAAAATACGTGTTTATATCATTGGTAAGGCTTCCAGTCAACAGGAGGTTATTAGTAGTTAAGTTTTGGGGAAGTCAAAAATTATACACAGATTATCAATTACAAGACACCCCAATCCCCATGATGTTCAAGGGTCAATTGTAATTTGATTGGCTCTACCATATTGCCTTTCCAGTGTATCCAACCAATTTTGTGGATACACCAATTGTATCCACAATTCAAGATGGCTTTAAAGGTAGAGTCAATAGAACTTCCTAATGAATTGGGTAAATATTTAATAAGTTCAGTTCTCATTGCAATCCTATAGCTGCAGAGCTATTGTTTTCATTTTCAAGATACTGCACTGGACTATGGGTTTATGTACTTTATCCCCCACGGGTGATAAGATTATACTCCTCTATACCCCACTAATAACTATAAATTATTATTTTTAGATATTTGGGATAATTATAATGTGCACAATATTTTTTCTAATACATGGGGAAAATAGTTACACTTTTCTATTTAACACTCTAGAAACAAGTCATTGTGTTTTCAATTTTTCTTAACCCCACAATAAATAGTACTAAAACCTCCAAACTGAGAATCTTGGATATCAGTACATATTTGAATGCTTCTCATTTAGAATTTCTGGAAATCACCCAGATTGCTGTTTATCAGCCTTATTATGCATACAAATCACATTAAACTATTTTTAAAATGTGGTTTCTGATTCTGTAGGTTTAGAGACAGGAGTTTTAGAATGGCCAAGTGATGAGGTTGAAAAACTGTTGTGTAAAACAGTGTTAAAACTAAAAAAATTTGTCAAAAATTACTATTTAAAAACTTTGGAAATTGACCAAAGAACATATAATTTAGAAGCACTTGTCTAAGAAAATCTACTGTGGCATTTTAGCTAAGAACTTTTACCATCTCTGCACCCCCACTCACCAATAGTATGGAGCAGATGTTCTATCCAGACAGGCAGGACAGAGCGTAAAGACTGGAAGCTCTGCTCCCTGCCAGAGGAAAACTTGCAGCATTTGGAGCTGATAGTGGAAAATCCTCTTGCTGAAAACAAGAAAGATATGAGTGGCAAACATAGCATAAACAGGGAAGGATAACATAAGCTTCAGGTCCATCCTAGTTTGGAGATTCAACAAAACAGCATACCAGCCAGAAATATGACAGGAAGATTTAGCAAAATGAGATAGATTACAGGAAACTTGTTGAGATCCCACTTACACATGGTCATCTGGAAGGCTACACAAATGCACAGTGTGTGTCTGCTTAGGAGAAACAACAGAAGGATCCAGTGAGCTACCCAACACTGGCTTCAGATAAGATCTTGAAAATGCAGAACATATAAACCAAGGCATATTTGTAAGCTCCCTGAACTTTGAAAGCATTCCCCAAGATGGCCCCAATTATCCCTAACTTCCAGTATTCACATTCTTATGTGATCCCCTCCCTTGAGTATGGACATGACTTGTGAATTGCTTCTAACAAATAGACTATTGCAAAAATGACAGAATGTCACTTCCTTGATTATGTTACATAACATTTTAATGTCTATCTTGCTAGAAAACTCTCTCCCTTTCTGGTTTTGATGGAATAAGTTTCCATTTTGTACACTGCCCTGTACAGAGGCCCATGTGGCAAGGAACTGAGGAAAGGTTCTAGCTTATTGTTAGCAACAAACTGAGGCCATCAGTTTTGTAACCCACAAGAAACTGAATTCTGCAGCAACGATGTCAAGTTAGAATTGTATCTTTCCCCAACAGGCCTTGGGGTGAGACTTCAGCCCTAGCCAATGCATTGATTGTAACTTTATGAGTTTCTAAAGCAGAAAATATAGCCAAGCCAAGTCCAAAATTCTGACTCACAGAAACTTTGAGATAATAAATGTGTATTATTTTGAGTTCCTAGGTTGGTGGCAATATTGTTATACAACAATAGATTACTAATATACAAAGCCACGCAGATCTAATAGCAAAGGGTGGAAGATTTACTGGCTCAAGGTGTTTAAGCATAAGTTCTGAGTAGTCATTGGCTGGCCACAACGCTGTACTGACATAGAGAATACTCCTAAAAGCTAGTCTTAAAAAATAAAAACTAGGTTAAAAAATATTGAGCAGAGACCACAATTGTGGGGAAAAAAAATCCACAGAATTAATTTTAGCAAGTCAATAAAATAAACAAGTGACCACTAGCCCAATGAGCTTGTTGGGAAAGGGTTAGAAGGGAGAGATCAAAATCCAGAGTTGCTGCGGTTAGTTATCAAACATGTCTAGTTTTCAACAACAAAAAAATTACAAGACATGTAAAGAAATAGGAAAATGTGACTCATCAATAAAAACCATCTCTGAGGGTACCCAGATATTAGACTTATTGAACAAATATTTCAAAGCAGTAAGTATAAATAAGCTTATATAACTAAAATGAAATCATTTTTTTAAAAAATGAAAGAAATGTATGATAGCAATGATACATTAGATAGAGGATATTAATAAAGAGAAATTATTTTAAAAACAGATGAAAGTTTTAGAAATAAAAAGTTCTATAACTGAAATAAAAATTTACTAAACAGTCTCAACACTATCTTTAAGAAAACAGAAGAAATAATCAGCAAACTTGAAGATAAATCAGTGGAGATTATCTTATCTGAAGAACAAAAAAGTAAAAAGAGAAAAGTAATGATTCTGTAATCTAGTGTGAGACTCAAGGTTCAACATTTCTTTTCTTTTTTTTTTTTTTTTTGAGACAGAGTCTCACTCTGTTGCCCAGGCTGGAGTGCAGTGCCATGAACTTGGTTCACTGCAACCTCTGCCTTCTGGGTTCAAGCAATTCTTCTGCCTCAGCCTCCCGAGTAGCTGGGACAACAGGTGTGTTCCACCATTCCCAGCTAATTTTGTTGTGCTTTTAGTAGAGATGGGGTTTCATCATATTGGCCAGGCTGGTCTCAAACTCCTGACCTTGTGATCCACCCACCTCAGGCCCCCAAAGTGCTGGAACTATAGGCGTGAGCCACTGCGCCTGGCCAAGCTTTAACATTTCTAACAAGCTCCCAGCTAAGATTGATGCCACTGGCCTATGGACCACTCTTTGAGTAGTAAGACTTTATACTCAATTTTCTTTTGAGCAGTAAAATAATGCAAAAATGTGAAAGAGAAAATATCTAAATTCCTCAAGAGTTCAAACTATTTTTAAATATTTTAAGAGCAATCATGTATATCCTAACTATAGCATGAAATCTAATTTTTTTCACCAGTTTCTTAAAACATATTTAGCAGTCTGTCTTTGGTTAAAGAAACAAGTAGATTCTATCTTCCATAACAGTAAATTTCTCTTTCAAAACACTTATAATTGGCATCTTTACTAATTCAACCTTTCTCCTCATCTTAATCTAAACATCTGATGTGTTTATTGTGCTTCTAATTTGATTTATATTCACCTTTTCCTCTTGTAAGATGAATTAATTAGTCTTATTGAGATGACAGTGATCACATTCAATGACATCTGCAAACGAGCATGCAGTAACAGCCAGAGGATATCATCAACATAAGGGATGATTCCCATAAACAAAAGCTCGTTAGTAACTTTGACCAATGGCATGTTCTGAGTTGGATTTATCTAACACAGAGAGGAAGGAGGCAAGTATGAAGGAGATCACCTGAAAAGATTACTATCAACAATTTTCCTGCCAAGAAATGAAGTTGCGGCCGGGCGCGGTGGCTTACGCCTGTAATCCCAGCACTTTGGGAGGCCGAGGCGGGTAGACCACGAGGTCAAGAGATCAAGACCATCCTGGTCAACATGGTGAAACTCCATCTCTACTAAAAATACAAAAAATTAGCTGGGCATGGTGGCATGTGCCTGTAGTCCCAGCTACTCAGGAGGCTGAAGGAGGAGAATTGCCTGAACCCAGGAGGCGGAGGTTGTGGTGAGCCGAGATCGCACCATTGCACTCCAGCCTGGGTAACAAGAGCGAAACTCCGTCTCAAAAAAAAAAAAAAAAAAGAAATGAAGTTGCTAAAAATTAACTCCCTCCCTTTGAATTATTACCTGTTTCTACTAATGCGCTGTGCATTAGCCCCAAGATACTTAGATCAATAGTTTAGTTGTAAAGATTATGAAATATTTTGTGTGTTCTTTTTCTGCTTGACTGTTTATTTTTAGAATTGAAGTTAAAGCGACTTCAAGTTAGAGGAGACTTGTCCCCTTTGAATCAGAAACATTTGTGCAAAATTGATGTGCATGAGTTGATACATCTAGTATATCTTAGAATCACTTGTCTTGGGCAGTAGGAGATTGTGCAGAATATATTAAGATGGCTTTCTACCTACTTTGAAGAGACTTTGATAATAAATATATGTACAGCTAAGGAGAGTCTTGATCTCTCACCTTATAATAATTCATGATGTTAGAATATTTCTAACCAAAATTATGTAGGTTCAGAAGTATGCAACAACATGAATATAGAGACTGTTTTGTAAGCCTTGCATTAAGTCTAGTTGATAGTTGGTACCATAAAAATAATTGAAATTTTATAAGAGGGAAATAAGAAGGAAATTAGTAGTTCTTAATACTCCATGTGGACATTTTATCATGATATATCTTCTTTTATTATTAAGATAATGAACCATCCTACTTATTTCAGAATCTCATGATGGTCAAATGCAAAAATACATAGAAAGATGCTTTGCAGATTCTAAATGTACACATCAAGAATATGATTATTAGAACACAATGATATATTAACAGGAAATTCTCAGGAAAAAAATATTAAATAATTATTTTTAATGTATTTATTATACTTTAAGTTCTGCGGTACATGTGCAGATTGTGCAGGTTTCTTACATATGTATATATGTGCCATGGTGATGATTTGCTGCATCCATCACCACATCATCTACATTAGGTATTTCTCCTAATGCTATGCCTCCCCATCCCCCTACCCCCTGCTATTCATCCCCTAATCCCCCACCCACCAGGCCCCAGTGTGTGATGTTCCCTCCCTGTGTCTGTGTGTTCTCATTGTTTAACACCCACTTATGAGTGAGGACATTTGGTGTTTGGTTTTCTGTTCTTGTGTCTGTTTACTGAGAATGTTGGTTTCCAGTTTCATCCAGGTCTCTGCAAAGGACATGAAGGCATCTTTTTCATGGCCACATAGTATTCCATGGTGTATATGTGCCATATTTTCTTTATCCAGTCTATCATTGATGGGCATTTGGGTTGGTTCCAAGTCTTTGCTATTGTGAACAGTGCTGCAATAAACATATGTGTCAATGTGTCTTTATAATAGAATGATTTATAATTCTTTGGGAACTAGTAATGGGATTGCTGGGTCAAATGGGATTTCTACTTCTAGATCCTTGAGGAATCACCACACTGCCTTCTATAATGGTTGAACTAATTTACACACCCAACAGTGTAAAAGTGTTCCTATTTCTCTACATCCTCTCTAGCATCTGTTGTCTCCTGATTTTTTAATGATCACCATTCTAACTGCTGTGAGATGGTACCTCATTGTTGTTTTGATTTGCATTTCTCTAATGACCAGTGATGATGAGCTTTTTTTCAGGTTTGTTGGCTGCATAAATGTCTTCTTTTGAAAAGTGTCTGTTCATATCCTTTGCCCACTTTTCAATGGGGTTGTTTTTTTTTTTTCTTGTAAATTAGTTTAAGTTCTTTGTAGATTCTGGATATTAGCCGTCAGATAGGTAGATTGCAAAAAATTTTTCCCATTCTGTTGGTTGCCAGTTCACTCTGTTGATAGTTTATTTTGCTGTGCAGAAGCTCTTCAGTTTAATTAGATCACATTTGTCTATTTTGGCTTTTGTTGCATTGCTTTTGGTGATTTAGTCATGTCCTTGCCCATGCCTATGTCCTGAATGGTATTGCCTAGGTTTTCTTCTAGAGTTTTGATGATGTTAGGCCTCATGTTTAAATCTTTAATCCATCGAGAGTTAATTTTTGTATAAGGTGTAAGGAAAGGGATCCGGTTTTAGCTTTCTGCATATGACTAGCCAGTTTTCCCAACACCATTTATTAAATAGGGAATCCTTTCCCCATTGCTTGTTAAATAATTCTTAATAATGAAGGATTAGTGTATACAAATCATTCTAAAGCAGGCTGGGGCTGGTGGCTCACACCTGTAATCCCAGCACTTTGGGAGGTAGAGACAGGCGGATCACGAGGTCAGGAGTTTGAGACCAGCCTGGCCAACATAGTGAAACCTATTTCTATTAAAAATACAAAAAATTAGCTGGTCATGGTGGCATGCATCTGTAGTCTCAGCTACTCAGGAGGCTGAGGCAGGAGAATCACTTGAACCCGGGAGACAGAGTTTTCTGTGAGCAGAGATCACACCACTGCACTACAGCCTGGGCAAAAGAGAGAGACTCCACCTCAAAAAAAAAAAAAAAAAAAAAAAAGAGTGTAGAAAGCAGAGGATTTCTGCCCTCTATTTATTCAACATTACTTTTTTCAATATTTTAATTGATTAAGTTAAACTAATCGCATTTAATTGAGTTTAAGAGATATTTCAAATATACTTACAAAACACCAGCTAAAGATAAAAATCAATTATATTTCAATGGAGTTAATGTTATAAAGATATTTAGAAAAAAGTAGACAGGGAGAGCTGAAGTTTGCAAAAACCTTATAAGAATTTCCTCTAACAAAAATAACAAAAATTACGTGCAATCATCACAATAATTCACAGGATCTATATGACAAAGATAAACTAGAAGGTCAAAAAATCTATTTTTCAAAATAGGGAGGTATTTTTACATGAGTAATTTAAGAAGATACTATTGAGTAATGTCTTCAACAATATCTTTACAGTAAAACAAACCAAAGATTTTCATAGGACTATTTTTATATTGTTTCTTAAGTACCAAAACACAAACCAGTAGAAGCAATATGGTTTTCAGAGAATGAGTGATGGGTAGGAATTGAGGTGGAAGGGGAAATATTCAAAATGTTGTCTCCATAAATGGATCTCGGTTATAAAGAAACAATCTAAGTACGTATATAAGAAGGTCTGAACCAATGATTCTTAATTGAGATGTGTATCAGAACTATCCTAAGACATTCAGACTCAATTAGCCTAATTCCCAAACCAGAAGTCTGATTGAATAAATCCAGAGTGGAGATTTGAAAAAAGCTCACAATGAGATTGCTATGCACATTCAACAATAAATCACACAGATCAGAGGAGGAATGGATGAATTTTCAACCCTTTGTACAATCTCAATGTTTAGATAAGTATTTAGCAGCAAAAAGTTTAAGATAACAGAAGACTGTTTACATGACGTGATAGATAACTTCATTTTTACGTTTCTAGGTAAGTCTTCACATCACTGCAGCCTGTGATATAACCTGGGAGGCTAACCTCTATGGAGTACATCATTTTTAGCTTACCACTGGTTTTCCCAATCAGGAACACCAAACAGTGACTGCAGGGGGCAAGGAGAATAAAAACTAGTCAAATATCTGCCTGGCTCTTTCTCCAAATGGTGCATGGTCTTGCTACAACTCTTGACCTTTCGGTTCCTCTCTTGAATACATTTTCTCACTCTCTCCACATCCTATGACTACATACTTGTAAATGCAGGTCTGAAGGGGTAATGGCTTCCAGACGATACCTGTGCTAGGATGCTGCACTATCTTCTGTGGTTTTCCTATGCCTTGCCCATATCTTCATAAATAGTCCCTTAATTAAACTCTCTGAAAATTACACATTTTGAGTGTATCAACAGTCTTCTGCTATAACCTGACTAAAACTCCCAACAAGTTCCAGACTCTAAACTTTGCCCGATAAATAATATGTCTAGAATGTATATATAGAAGCCACCAAAGGACAGGGTAAAAAAATGGGGATTTTGAGAGGATATGTATTCCAGAAGATGAAATATAAAATATAATAAAATCTATATAGAATTTTAAAAATATGTATTTTAAAATAATCATTTAATAAAATAAATCCTATAAATAAACCAGATAATGTATTAAAGTCCTATCATTATTTTTCCTGATTGGTTTTTCTGGAAATTGAGATATAACATATTACATAAATGTTAGTATTTAGCTATATAAAAATTAGTTTATAACTGAAAATCTTCAGTCAGAACATCTGAATTTATAAAAGAAACACATTATCTTCATTGTGACCAATGGATCATGCTGCAATTAAATAAATGTTTGTCAATGTTATTATTAAATAAACGCTTGTTAATGAAGCAATTTGATCTGTACAGGCAAAAGAAGTATGTAAATGATCACTTTTCTTAAATTCTACCAATGACATCTGTTTGTTTCTGCTATATCTGTGTTTTGAAACACAATGTTTATGAAATATTCACAATATGAAGTAACCCTAAATCCCCAAGTTCATATCATAAAGACTAAGGGATTTTGACATCACAGACTAGACCACTGGCCCATGCTTCCCCTGTATAAATGGTTCTTATATTTAGATTCCCAGCTGAGTGATCTTCGTTCCTACAGTGTACCTCATTTGTTTTCAGTTACTCTTTCATGCTGTAAGATTCAGTTGAGTAATATTTGTATTCCAGCCATTTCTCTGAAGCATGCAATGAAGACACTGGCCAGAATCAGACCCAGTACTAGTATATAACATCAAATATCAAGCCTATCAATTTCTTGATAGACTTCAAGAAGATATTGATGACGTTTATTGAGCTAAATCAAATAAGGACTGCACCCAAAGACTTTTATCCTAAAAACTTCTGGGACACATTTTCAACTCAATTTAATGAGGCCTTTTTAGAAGATCCCAGTACTGATCATTGGTCTCTTTCTCTTCAGTATCTTGAGTATTCCTTGTGGTACCCTGAAAAAGCAAAAACAAAAGTTGAAAATGTTTATCCCATTGCTGTTTTGTCCCCATTGAATTAGTTGAACGAATTTTTGTTTCCCATCATTTTTATTCTGAGGAAACATTCACAGTCCTTTGAAAAGCCAGGATTTCTGCCTTGAGGTTGTTTTGGCTGAATCTTTTGAGAAGTCTCACATTAAGTTTCGTCTTCATGATAGCAGGCCTGTGAGTGTATTTCATTCCATGCAAGGCTTTTATTTAATCTATTTGCATGGAATTTGAGGGCTCTCAGCCTGATCACTGGCACTCAGAGGACAGAGAGTGTAGCCCTCATTTGGTGTTTAATAGCTGGCACCTCAGAATACAGAATGGCAATCAGTACTGCAATAGCCAACCTCAGGAGTCAGGGGTTTTTCTTCTGAATTTCCTGTGACGTCTTGAAATGTCTCCTTTCCACCAAGGGCTTAAAATACAGAATGAAGCAATCTTAGATGATGCCCAGGAAAATGTAATACTCTAACCAAGACACAAATAGTTAATTACAACTTTCTGGAGATACAAATCCATATCTTGACCATATATTTATTTCAAATAGGAAAGATACATACTGTATATACACACATATTCAACACTTTCGTTACACAGACTTCCTTCCATGATTCCAGGGTCACCCACTCACTTGGAAATGTGTGATAGGATCCTTAGGAATTATTTTTAAAAAAGTCAAATCAGCTGAAGGAATTTGGAAGGGGAACAAATTAAAGGAAGTGGAGGAATGAAAAATTGGTGAGCAGAGAGAGCTTTCAACCAAGGTAGAGTAAACATGGAGTGCCGTTTTTGCACCTTGGCGGAGATCATGATGTTTAACTCTCTGGGGGATATTTCCACTGGAGGCAAAGGAAAGAAAAAGAATGGATAGGCCACATAGGGGTAGGAGTCGTGGGGAACTGTGGAGTGGAGCCTCTCCCAGATATAAGGTCTCCTGGTTCTGAAGTGGCACCCTGTTGAGGATTTACCTTTCATCCATGGGGAAGTAGAAGCCAAGGGTATGTTCTTTAGAAGAGGGGAACTGTCTCTTAGCTTGAACTCAGGGTTCTAATCATTCCTCAAGTCCTGCCATACATCAGAGGCCCTGTGGGGAATGAGCCATGCTGCCTTTAGGTTCATCAGTGTTTAGCCAGGAAGAGTCATACATGACTGTGCTGGACCAAGGAAAGCCTGAGTGTCATATTCTAGATGGTGTGTGTGTACACGAACTCATGCACATACCACCGAGTGAATTAAAAGGGCATCAGTCATGGAATAACTATGTTGATATCTGCTGGGAAAGACAGTCTTATATGTACAGTCTTCTGACCTTGCTCAGCCACATAAGAATAGGCCATGAGCCTAGAACCCTTCCTTATCACATAAGAATAGGCCATGAGCCTAGGACACTTCCTTATCACATAAGAATAGGCCATGAGCCTAGAACACTTCCTTATCAAGTGTGGGACTATTTCCCCTGTTTCAGACTCATTGAGTATTCCTTAGTTCTGCTTAAGTGAATATGTCAATGACCCTCAGGCATGTCTCCAGTTTTCTGAATTTCATATTCCTCAGGGTAGGGGTCAGGGTCCTTCTGTTGTGATGGGAGAAGAGTGTGTTTGGGTAAATTGCCCTACTTTGATCCCAGGGTTTGTGGAGTGGGAACCTGCTGGCCACAGAGGACTGACATACTATTGATGCTGACCTGGCTGTGTCCCTTCTCTGTGTAAGTAGTGTTGTTTCATCCACTTCTTAACTGCTTTGTTTTCCTTGGCAACTTCAGTACCAAAATGCAATGGACAAGAGTGTTTGGATATTTATTCCCGGTGGTTGGTGTTGTGTTGATGATCTTCGTTATTCTCCATGTATTTGGAGTGTTTCCCTGGGATTGGTAACTGTTTCACAGTGCTCTGCTCCATGATACCCGTTTGTTTATTGATGCTAGTAGTCAGGGACAATATCTCTTCATTTTAGTTTGAATTCATTTGTTCAAGAGATGTTTGAGTAGCTGGCTGGTTGCCGCAGGCACGTTGTGATATAGCTTTATGCATAAACCCAGAATTGTCTACCTGGCTACCCTGTGCCACGGCCCATGGGTTAGAGCCAGGTTTGGGACTGGCACAAGGCAAATGAAGCACCCAGGGTGTGCAATTTAAGGAGGCGCTTCCTCTCACATGGTGCAAAGCTAGTGTCTCACTTGCCTAACTCTACTCCCACCCTGATTAGTGTAAAATTTTCCAAGAGAACAACAATGCTTCAAGTCACTCCAAGAAAAAAAAAAATTCTCTTGGCAAATAAATTTTTTAAATGTTACATAACTTATACCCCAAGAAGAAACTTACTTGTCAAAACTATTTAAACTTTGAGAAGCCTAATAAGAAATCTGCTTAACTTTGCGTAAGCCAGCACCTTCCAAACATTTTTTTGTTTTTGTTTTTTTGCAAGGAAATTGTATTGAAATCCATTAAGTACACTCTGGAAAGTGCTAGGTTTCAGTTGTGTTAATATGACTCTAAGAATCATCGAACAAATGCCTTCTAGAAGCTAACTGGTGTGCTGCCAACTTTGAATAATTTATACTTAACCTCCCATGAAATCATGGATAAAGGGACTTCTTTCCATTATTCCAGCATCACCCATTCAGAAGCATTATTCCTTTAGATCCCACCATACCACTATGATTAGCATATTTCTTTAACTCTCATTATAGGCATCTGTATGTAATGAACATTCCTTCTCACTGGATTCCAGCAATGCTGAACGACTCCAAACCTACCCCAAATTCAGCTCTCAGACTTGTTTTGATCAGCATTTTTATCCATGATGAAATAAAGAAGTTGAGTTATGTTGAGCAAACTTGCCTATGACACGGATTAGGGAGAAACCAAACAGCCAGTTCATTTGACTCTTGGTTATAATCCTCTGAGGTGCAAAGTAGCTGAATCTAAGGAAGAAAATAAACCCATAATCAACACAAAGCCGTGCTATTGGTTCCAGAACAAGTAAACCTATGAAACAAGAAGAGTGGAATCAGAATCAATATGCGTAAGATATAGGAAGGTCTAAATATGGCTGAACATACGGGAACCTTTCTAAGAATATAGTGCAAAGACACCATAAGGAACTGGGGCTCTTCTATCACCAGAAGTGTTCAAGCAAAATATTGTCTGCTGGACGAATAACATGATGCAAAGGTTAATGAGTGAACTGGATCTTAAAGGATAAATTATAAGAAAGGTAGTCTAGTGTAAACCATGACCCTCAGAGGGGTAGGCAGAAGCCCCTTTAATCATCATTATACAAGAATACAAAAGAGAAATCAAGAAGAAAAACTAGTGAATAAACAAAGTTCTATCGTTGCTGACAGGGTTAGAGAGGAGGTGCCCTTGCTCAACTTAATTGCAATATTGATTTCCATCAGCAGGCATGCATGCAAGTAGGACAGAAGCAGAAAAGCACAGTTCACAGAGATGCCTTGAATGTACCCTTAGGGAACTAATTGTGTGTAATTTATCTGAGAAAGGTTTTCATAGAATGGTTCTAAGAATTGCTGTTGAAATTCCCACTTCTTTCCCTCCCTCCTTCCTCCCTCCCTTTTTTCCTTCCTTCCTTCCTTCTTTCTCTTTCTTTCTTTCCTTTCTTTCTTCTTTCTTTCTCTTCTTCTTTCTTTCTTTCTCTTGCCTGTGAATCAAAACTAAAGTCTCTAACATAGTTTCTTTGTGTGATTAACTCCTCTCCCTGATGCTAGACACATTGTCAGTCTCTGGCAAATGGACCCTGATGCTGAATACTGTGCAAATGCTGAATACTGGGCATGGAGTTCATGCCAATGGTATGGTAATGAAGGGAAGAATCAGTATTGCACAAAGAGAGAAAAGGCGTCCTCCTCTTCCTCTTTTTTCCTCTTCTTCATTCCTTTTTTTCTCCTTTCTTTCTCTCTTTCAAAAAAATAAGAAAAGGAAAAAAAAAGTAAGATTTCTATTTTTTTTTCTTTTTGAGATGAAATCTAGCTCTGTCACCCAGGCTGGAGTGCGGTGGTACAATCTTGGCTCACTGCAACCTGTACCTCCTGGGTTCAAGCAATTCTCCTGCCTCAGCCATCCAAGCAGCTGGGACTACAGGCCATATCACCATGCCTGACTAAGTTTTGTATTTTTAGTAGAGACAGGGTTGCTATGTTGGCAAGGCTGGTCACGAACTCCTGACCTTACGTGATCCATCTGTCTCAGCCTCAAGTGCTGGGATTACAGATATGAACCACCACACCCTGCCTAAAAGTAAGATTTCAACATGCGCTATATCATAGAATAAAACCTATTAATATTTAAAAGTTAACAACACACCATGTAATACAAAGTTTCCTTTTATCCCCCCAAATGTATTGTTTTGAATATATAAGTGTTACCACTGGTTCAATATTCTGAAATATAACAAACAAGTCGCAGCCACCTCTACCTACACACTTCACATTTTCTTGATCTTTAATAACATTTTCTCAGGAATTTTCTTCTCCCAATTATGACAAATTTTAAAAACCCAGAAAAGCTGTGTGCAGTTGCTCATACCTGTAATCACAGCACTTTGGGAGGCCGAGGTGGGCAGATCACGTGGTCAGGAGTTCGAGACTAGCCTGGCCAAGATGGTGAAACCCCGTCTCTACTAAAAATACAAAAATTAGCTGGACGTGGTGGCAGGTGCCTGTAATCCCAGCTACCCAGGAGGCTTAGGCAGGAGAATAAAAAAAAAAAAAAAAAAAAAAAAAAAGAGAGAGAGAAAAGGCCCTGCTTCACAAGCTCATTGACTTCTAAGAAGAGAAAGCAGACCTGTCATTCTCCATTCTCTATGGCCAGGATGTCTAGAACAAGAGAAATGGGGCTTAGGTGGTAGAAGAGACTGGGTTAAGCCAAGGGAGAATTTCTTTATTACCAAAAAACAAAACAAAACAAAAAAAACTGATACTGCCCCATGTTCCTGGGTGCCTTAGGTATAAATTAGAGATTATCTGGGTAAAATGCAGACCATCTCTGAGGGATTAATTTCTTGAAGTTTGCACATTCCTTCAGCATTGTTTGTGACATGCTAGGATTCCAGCTCAAGGGCTCTAAGAAAGCAGATAATTTCAATATAAGCCTCTTTTTGTTAAAGGAACTCCTAGAGATAATTCTGTGCTCCCTGAGATCACATGACGTGCAGCTTAAACCATTCCTCCTCTGGAAAGAGAGGGATAAATAAATTGAATCACAACCATTTGCATTTTTTTCCAAACAGATGATTCCATAAGGTTGTGGATAAGAGGTTTTAACCAGGAAGTGTGACAGAGAAGCCATAAATCACAAGCAGAGTCTGTGCAGCAGGATCCTTCAGCCTTGTCCTCAGAATGCCTGGAATTCAGCAGCACTGAGTGTGTGTCTGTCTTTGTGTGTGTGTGTGTGTGTGTGTATCTGTGTGTGTCTGTCTGCCTTTGTCCGTGTGTGTCTGTGTGTGTGTCTGTGGAAGATGGAGGATAGGAAGACAGATAATGGGAGCGTCCCTAACATGGTTTGGCTGTGTCTCCACCCAAATCTCATCTTGAATTGTAGCTCCCATAATCCCATGTGTTGTTGGAGGAACCCAGAAGGAGGTAACTGAATCATGGGCGTCTTTCCTGTGCTGTTCTGGTGATAATGAATAAATCTCATAAGATCTGATGGCCTTATAAAGGGAGCTCCCCTGCACATGCTCTCTTTCCTGCTTCCATGTAGGACATGTCTTTGTTTCTCCATCTTCCACCAAGATTGTGAGGCCTCCCCAGCTATGTGGAACTGTGAGTCCATTAAACCTGTCTTTTCTTTATAAATTATCCTGTCTCAGATATGTCTTTATATTAGCACAAGAAAGGACTAACACAGTCCATCAAAATTCTTATATGCTTCTTTTTCTGGGAGGAAGGCACAGGGAGGAGAGGGAGGACTGGACCTCCTAGGTAAGCATCAGTGCACATATTGCAAGATGATCCTGATGTGTGTGACAGTGTTATAACTGGAAGTAGAAAGGACGTAGCATAGAACTGTGGCCCTGTGGAGCAGCGTTGGCTACCTACAAGTTATGGGCAGCTCAGGCAGTTCGGTTATAGTGAGAGTGTCAGAGGATCTGGTCTCAACAAGAGAATCTGCGGTTTTAGGAGGCCTGTGTCTTCAGGGATGTTTCTGTGTGCAATCCTTGAGAGATTCCATTGCCATGCTTTTCCAGAAACATTCTATCTACTGAATAAAAAAGAAAGTGGGGATTCCCTTAAGGAGCAAGCAAAATGTCTCTCAATATACTTGGTCAGGGCTACCCTGGAAGACCCTGATCTGAACCTTATGGTGTTGTCTAGGCTAGCAATATCTATTGAGATTATTTTTGGTAAAAGGAAATAGCAATTATATATATATATATATATATGTGTGTGTGTGTGTGTGTGTGTGTGTGTGTGTGTGTGTTTATGTATACATAAGATGTATATATATGTTTATATATAATTAGTGTATACATGTAAAAACACATTTACATGTAACATTTCTCTGCAAAAGGATTATTCATTCTATTTAGCAAGGAGAGTGATAGATTTTTCTGGAGAGAAAAGTTATATGTAAAATGAGTCAAATTACTACCACACATAAAAATGTAGCTGCCTTTCTTTCCCATGGAATATCCCTGGCTCACGTAAAAATGTATTTTGAGGCATCTGTGACCATGCCCTAACATCAACTGTATTCCTGATTTTTTTTTTCCTGTGTATTGAACGTTCATGACTCTTAAGAGAGCTAGGGGTTACAAAAAAATTAAAAGTGTGCACTTGTTCAAAAACGATTTGAAAGGTAAGAAGAAATCCCAAAACTAATGATCATCAGCAGGATTTTGCTTTGGGGTACAAGAGCCTGAATTATTGCCTGTCCTTCAAACTGACGCTTGAGTGTTTATTAGCCTGAGCGGGCGCGTGCTCCCTGACTAAGATGTTTCCTGAATACCAAGCAGTACAGTCGCCTGTGCTCTATCCAATCTCCCCTCATTATTCCTAGAAGATCCTTACAATCACCTCAAGAGCTCTTGTGTTTCTCAGCCCAGCAGCTCTGATTTCCTTGTTCTGTCACAAGCCAGATCTCTTCCCTGAAATGACAGAGTTGGGGGAAGCCATGAGGCATGTTAATAAAAGGGCACGTTCCTATTTGAGCAGACAGGATGAAGGCGATGAAACAGAAAGGCATCCATTCTGCTGCTCTGAACACCAAGCAGCAAGTCAGAGAGGATCAAAGGCAAATGAAGTCCACAGGATTTACGACAGGTGTGCTCAGGAGAACAGAAATCAGGAGGAGGAGACTTCTTACTCAGGGCTGCAATGGTGGTGGCAGCAGCGTTGGGGTTGACAATGGAAACAAAGAAAAAGCCAGAATGGGCTGAATGTGGTGGCTCATGCCTGTAATCCCAACACTTTGGGAAGCCGAGGTGGGTGGATTGCCTGAGCTCAGGAGTTCGTGACCAGCCTGGGCAATACGGTGAAACCCCATCTCTACTAAAATACAAAAACTAGATGAGCATGGTGGCAGGTGCCTGTAATTCCAGCTACTCAGGAGGCTGAGGCAGGAGAATTGCTTGAACCTGGGAGGTGGAGGTTGCATTGAGCTGAGATTGTGTTATTGCATTCCAGCCTGGGCAACAGAAGGAGACTGTCTCAAAAAACAAAACACAACAAAACAAACAAACAAAATAAATAAATAAAACCCAGAATGAATACTGCTAGGTAGAACAATGGAGGAGATAAATATGTTCTTATGAGTGAAGTGACCTTAAAAGAATTTGAATTGAAGATACATGAGGATGAGTAAGGACTCATTCTCCTGATTGGTGGACGAATGGGGAAAAGAGAAATGAACCATAGACCCTCTCCATGGAAATAAAGTAACAGTGCTGTTGGTATTAAGGAAGAGGAAGGAGTACAGCCTCCTGACTCTAATTCCAATAAGGAAATCCTGGAAACATTACCAGGATTTCCATTTCTTTCTTGGTTTGCAACATAAGACACTAGGCTGAGCTTGAAAATATCCTAATTTCTCCATAGAATCATGTAATCTATGTCCTGCTTAAGGTTTGAACGTTCCTGAGTGTGTTGTGGGGGGCATGTTTTACTCATTGCAAAAATATTCTTCAGTAAAAACACCAACTTGCAAACCTCATATTAAATAGCAAACACCACAGCACCAGTCATGAATAAGAATTCCTGCTTTAGGCCTTCACGCCAATCAATAATTGTGAAGGATCTCAGTTTTTATCCCACTTGAAAGCTAACAAATTTGCCTGCACAGTTTTATGGATATTGACAGAAAACACAAGACTCCTGGGTCAGAGACAAAAGACTGTTTAACTCACAGCACAGCAAGCATCATCATCAGCTGCATTATTTGCATCAGTTTCCCTTGTCCACCAAGTTCCATGGGCAGTGCAAATGTGACCAGATAGCTTCATGAATATAAAGTGCCCTTATGACGGGAAAGAAACCCTGAGCTGAAGATACCGAAATGTTTTATAATAAAAAGTAAGCATGTCTGTTCTTTGCTTGTGAAAAGTTACTATCTCTTTCTTCCAAGGCTGAACAAACCTCCTATCAATGATAGTACAAAATGAAGACACTCAATGTTTCTTCTCACGAGATGTGCAGAAATGCAAAAACTCACGCAGCATTGTCTTCCAAAAGCTCTTATGTTCGAACTTTACAGAAATTACTTCCCGTTCCTGGAGCTTATATTTTATATCTTTAAATAAATAAAGGTATTAAAGTAGATTAAACTTAAGGTCATTTTATGGCAACAAAAATAAAATGATTGTTTCTTTAATTAAAGACCAATCTTGCAAAGATTCTGCTCTTTAAGGTCTTATAATCTCAGAAGGTCATGCTTACTTTCAAATGATCACTGCTGGTTGGTATTTTAAATATGCACATACAATTTCAAAGTACCAGTACCTCCGCAAGAGTGATGTTTCATTTCTAATTTTTTTGTGGGAAAGCCCAGTGTCGTGGAAGGTGATATTAGAAGGAAACCTGAGCTGTGATTGAAGCAACATAGATAGCTTATTTCTTCTTCTACCGTCTCAGATTAATTATAAATGCATTTTCTTTAATCCAAAGACATGGAAATCGTCTGTGAGTTGAATCTCTGTTGAAAATTTCCTTACTTTTAATCTTTCCCCTCACTCTCATTGTGAACTTGTTCTGGGAGTGAAATAATTTGTCGAAATAGAAACTTTGCAAGAGAAAATTTGCAGATCCTTGCAAAAGAAGCCAGGTCATTAGGCAAATACCTAAAGCATCTGCTACCAGTGGCCTTGGTAACCTGCCAGTGTCAACCACAAAGTGCTCATGATGGCAGCGGCTCTCTGATACCTGTAATCTGGATAGCTATGTAGCCTGCTGACACTGGATTCACAAGGGTCACCTTTCATGTCTGGGTTTCCTCCACAGCATCAGAAATGCCACTGTTCCAGTTTTTATTTCCATAGAACCCTTGTCTATTAGGGTTTCAAAGCTCAATAGAAATAATTCATATTGGCCAGGTGCAGCAGATCATGCCTGTAATCCCAGCACTTTGGGAGGCTGAGGCAGGTGGATCACCTGAGGTCAGGAGTTCGAGACCAGTTTGACGAACACGGTAAAACCTCATTTCTACTAAAAATACAAAAATCAGCTGGGTGTGGTGGCAGGTGCCTGTAACCCCAGCTACCTGAAAGGCTGAGGCAGGAGAATTGCTTGAACTTGGGAGGCAGAGGTTGCAGTGAGCCAAGATTGCACCACTGCACTCCAGCCTGGGCAACAAGAGCAAAATCTCTTTCAAAAAAAAGAAATAAACGAAGTCATTCACATCTGTCATACCTTTCCTCAAGGGAAGATTAGCAGAAGCTTACCTAGAAGCAAGCATTGAGCCCTCTGAATATATAGCATTGCCAGAACAGCTCTGTCCTTTATAATTCTCAAGCTGAGCTCAGATACACCAGCCCATGAGGCCTGCGTTTCATTTTTCTGCTCTAGCTCAGTATTAGCGTGGGTGGGGCATCATTTTACCACCTACCACCCAATTACAGCTGTATTGTCTCGTTTTTCTATGTTTACTCTACTCTTATAACAAGTTTCTGCCTGTCGTCCTCACAATGGGTACCAGTTATCACCTTCTTACTACACGCCTGCCAGAGCCAACATATACAGATACACAGATTTAGAACTTCAGAATTCAGCAAGGCACCCTCAGACTCCTCCCAGGGTTTCACAGTGCCCAATCTACAGAACCACACCTGGTGGACTTCCTGGCATTTGTGAAACAGTTTACATGGCTTTGCTTACATAATCCTCACAACCACCCCATTAAGGAAGGCGTTATTATCTAAATTCTCACAAGGGAACACTAGGCACAGAGAGGTTACATTCCCCAAGGATTCAAAAATGTAAGCTACTAGTTAATCAAGCTAGGAGATACGCCTGGACAACTACATCTGAGACTTCCAAAACATTTTAAAGCCAAATCAACTTTTGCTCAGTGAAGCATAAGCAAAAACACAACTAAAATAGAACAAATTTGAGCAGCTTCCCTCTGATTTGTCTCATCTTCTCTTCCTTCCCCAGGCCATGCCTTGGAAGCCCACCAAAGATTCCCAGGGGCTCTCATGTGATCCTTGGTGGCTGGCTTTTTCTGGGCTAGACAGAGGAATCCACTGAACCCGTGTAAGGTTATTGTTACAAGACTATGTGTACAGCTCTTGATAATCTCCTTTCTATACAGTCTAGAACTTTCTACCTTCTCCCTACAATCAATGCTTCCTGTCTCCCAGTTGCTGGCTGCACCTGTTCAATACACTCCTTTTGTTGAGTTTCACTGAAGCCAAGATAAAGGTACTTCTTTGTCACCATCATCTCGTTACAAATGAGACAGAATTCTCCAAGCACCTTTGAACATGAACATCTGATATACAGCTTACTCTACATGCTTGGAGAGGGGCCTTTGAGGATACAGATCCCTCTAACTCCAGGCGTTTGGAGACCCAACTACATCTCTCTTTGCTCCTTTTCTTCTTCCTTAAATCTAAACAAGCCTCTTGGTCCAAAACATAGCCATAGTATATCAGCACCAAGCTCCTCACTAAGAGAAGGCCATTTAACTAATTCACAGAGCTCATTCAGGGGTGAGGTTGGTGTTAGCCATTCTGAAGTAAATAAGGCATGGAAACACTTTCCCCTTCACTTGGTTACCTCCTGACAACCCACAGACCCAAACAGTTCACTAGTCTACCACTTCTCTGACTCTGCCTGATGGGTTGGATACCCCTTGGTAAACTCAGTCCTTCTCTCATCATAGCAAGTAACTCTTTGTCTTGTGGCTCTCTGCTTATTTATTCCTCCCCAACTTGACTCCCAACTCCGGAGAAAATGGATTTTATCTTCTTTGTTCCATACTCTACCCTTGCCCCTTGCACTGAACCTGACATGTCATAGGTTCTTATTAAAGATCAGTTGAGTGAATGAGTTATTGTGAGTTATTGTGTTACAAAGTACTAGCTGATTACTTATATCTCTCATGGTAATAAGAACTATGTATTTAGATTGGATTTTTAATTTTTAAACTTGTATTAAATTTGAGAAGATAATTTTAACTCTTTTCTCAAAAACGTAAGTAACATTTGTTCTTTACTGTTAGAAATAATATAAATGGGTTTAAATTCAGTTTGCAATTCAAAAATGGACCACCTGTCTGCATCTGGTTGTAATTTTGAATTTGTCAACCATCTAAGCAGACTTTAGTAATCCTTTAATAAATCTTTAATTTGCTTTAAAGAATGTGTTCTATTAAACTTACTCTATCATCCATTGTTAAAAGTTATTTAAATTTTGATGTAAATGCAATGTTTGTGCTTTATTTAAAGAGTCACCATTCAACATTTTGCTGTCTAAAAAACAAGTCTGACAGCAAGTATCTATTTTTATTACCAAAGGGTTTCTTTTTACTTTAAAAATATTGAACTTAACTACTAAAATTGTAAGTAAATTTAAATTTGGCAATGTGTACTTTTGTCTTGATGTCACATAATTTTATCTCCTCAAATTTCTTTTTTTTTTTATTGCATTTTAGGTTTTGGGGTACATGTGAAGAACATGCAAGATAGTTGCATAGGTACACACGTGGCAGTGTGATTCGCTGCCTTCCTCCCCTTCACCTGTATCTGGCATTTCTCCCCATGCTATCTCTCCCCAACTCCCCACCCCCGCTGTCCCTCCCCTACTCCCCGCAACAGACCCCAGTGTGTAGTGCTCCCCTCCCAGTGTCCATGTGTTCTCATTGTTCAACACCCGCCTATGAGTGAGAACATGCGGTATTTCATTTTCTGTTCTTGTGTCAGTTTGCTGAGAATGATGTTCTCCAGGTTCATCCATGTCCCTACAAAAGACACGAACTCATCGTTTTTGATTGCTGCATAATATTCCATGGTGTATATGTGCCAGATTTTCCCTGTTCAGTCTATCATCAATGGGCATTTGGGTTGACTCCAGGTCTTTGCTATTGTAAACCTGTAAGAAATGGATAAATTCCTGGACACTTGCATCCTCCCAAGCCTAAACCAGGAAGAAGTTGAAACCATGAATAGACCAATAACAAGATCTGAAGTTGAGGCAGCAATTAAGAGCTTACCACACAAAAAAAGCCCAGGTCCAGATGGGTTCACAGCCGAATTCTACCAGACACACAAAGAGGAACTGTTACCATTCCTCCTGAAACTATTCCAAACAATCCAAAAAGAGGGAATCCTTCCCAATTCATTTTATGAGACCAACATCATCCTGATACCAAAACCCGGCAGAGACTCAACAAGGAAAGAAAACTTCAGGCCAATATCCTCAAATTTCTAAAATTCCCCAAACTAAAATCCTAAGGTTTTCTTCTTCTACCAAATGTGACTGAGGTATGGAGTTTGAATCTGGAGTTACAGTCTTTGTTCTTTGCAAAAGAACCACAGGTGTTATAGGCGTTCTCTTCGATCTGCTCAACTCGTAGTCCTTACTTAGACACCCAGAGAGAAAAATATTTGAGAATTGAGTTTTGTCCACTTTGACTTCCCTTTGACAAACTCGTTCTCACATTATTTCCAGAGACAAATATTTTGAAAGTGAAGAACACAAGAGGTCACTAAATATTAGCTTTCAAAGACTTCTAGTCACATGATATTTGCTTGGGTTACCTCTTTTTGGAGTCTAAAGAAAGAATGATGTTTACTCTTGAACACTCTTCAGTGCTGAGGTGCTGTTGGGCTAAGAAATATGCAGAAAAGAATGTAAACATGGTCGGGGTTTGCTTGGTTTTGTAGATGCAGAAACTTTTGCTTGATTTAGGCAAGTCAGAACACTGAGAAGCAGAGAATGAGAAACGCGTAAGACCTTAAAGACAAAAATGGTCTTACACGAAAAGCAAAAGAGTAAACCATAACGAACGTCCTCCTTAGCCCAGATTTTACACAGGCCTGAGTTGGTGGCTCACTACAACTTAAGAGTTCAACTACGTTTTCCGTTGGTCTAAAATAACTGAGAATTATTTAATTTACCTTATCCAACAAGCATGAATTCATAGGCCTAGTCAATCGGTTTTAAGTCTATTAAGCGTAATTTGTAACTGTCAGCAATCTCAGCTGATCATTCAGCCCCTCTCCCTGAAAGTGTTAATGGATAAGGTAAACTTGAGAAGCTTCCAGTAACTGAATTATCCCAGCTTACCTCAATTAGCACTGCAAGTGTTAAATGCTTATAAACTTTTACCTAAGATTTTTCTAAGGTGGTATGTGCGTTTTGCTGTCTTCCTTACACACAGCATTTGGAACATAAACTTAACCTTTTATGACAATTCAAGCCTAAATTGGTATTGTTCTACTGAAGGCAATATGTTAAGATCTCAAACGGGGTTTGGTCTCAGAGATTTCTCAGCTGTGTGATAGTTGACAAATTATTTAATTTCTTGATTCTCTACCTCCGTCTTAGTAAAATGAAAAATACACTTGCTTGCCTGACTGCCAAATGTCTGTGAGGACATGAGGCAAAAAATGTGAAGGAAATGTACAAGCAGGAAAGTATTGTGCAGATATGAGAGCAGGAAGTATAGGGAGAAGCAATCACATGGAAAACGTTATTACAGATAATATTTTGACAAAATTTTCAAGTGTTTTTCGACTTTCATTGCTCTATGTAAGATTGTTTTCTTGATAATGTTACATTAATTTTGTTTAACAATTATGCCTTTAGTTAAAAGAAACTTTTCCATATATTATTATACTTTTTCTCATTTGTCAACAAACATATTTGTGTTTTTACCTAAGAATGGTGAAAATAAGCATCCTCGCGTGGCTCACGCCTATAATCCCAGCACTTTGGGAGGCTGAGGTGGGTGGATCACAAGGTCTAAAGCTCGAGACTATCCTGGTCAACAAGGTGAAACCCTGTCTCTACTAAAAATACAAAAGTTAGCTGGGCATGGTGGCGCGTGCCTGTAGTCCCAGCTACTCGGGAGGCTGAGGCAGGAGAATTGCTTGAACCCAGGAGGCGGAGGTTGAGGTGAGCCTAGATCACGCCATTGTACTCCAGCCTGGGTAACAACAGCGAAACTCCGTCTGAAAAAAAGAAAAAGAAAAAATATATAAGCATCCTTATCTTGTTCTAGTTCTCAAAGGGAATGCTTTCAACTTTTCCCCATTAAGTATAATATTGGCTGTGGGTTTGTTGTCTATTGCCTTTATTATGTTGAAATATATTTCTTCTATACCTGGTTTATTGAGGATTTTTATCATGAAAGGATGCTAAATTTTATTGAATTTTTTTTTTCTGCATCTATTGAAACGATTATATAGTATTTGTCCTTAATTCTGTTTATGTGATGTATCACAATTATTAATTTACATATGTTGAATAATCCTTACATCCTTCAGATAAATCCCACATGATCACGATGTATTCTCTTTTTGATATGCTGTTGGGTTTAATTTGCTAATATTTTGTTGAGGATTAATCAACAAAATTATAAATTATAAATTTTAAAATTTTAAAAATTATAAATTAAAATTAATAATTAAAAAAATTATTAATTTTGTTGAAATAATCAGCAGAACAAACAACCTACAGATGAGGATTGTTGTCTGTGTTCATCAGGAATATTGATCTGTAGTTCTACAGCATTTGTGTGTGTGTGTGTATGTGTGTTGTGCCCTTGTCTGGTTTTGGTGTCAGGGTGACACTAGTCTTGTAGAATGAGATAGGGAGAACTCCCTCCTCTTCAATGTTCTGGAATAGTTTCAGAAGGATTGATATTAGCTCTTCTCTGTTTTGTAGCATTGAGCTGTGAATCCATCTGGTCCTGGGCTTTTATTCTGTTGGGAGATTTTTTATTACTGATTCAATCTTGCTACTCGGTATTGGTCTGTTCAGGAGTTTCTTTCTTTCTGGTTCAATCTCAAGAGGTTGTGTGATCCCAGGAATGTATCCATTTCGGCTAGATTCTCTAGTTTGTGAACACATAGTTGTTCATAGTAGTCTCTGATGATCTTTTGTATTTCTGTGGCATCAGTTGTAATATTTTTTTTTTTGTCTCTGATTGCGTTTATTGGATCTCCTCTTTTCTTTTTTTGGTTAGTCTCGCTAGTGGTTTATCAATTTTGTTTATCTTTTCGAATGACCTCAACTTTTTGTCTCACCAGTCTTTTGTATGGTTTTATAAATCTCTGTTTCGTTTACCTCTGATCTGATCTTTGTCATTTCTTTTATTATGCTAACTTTGGAGTTGGTTTATTCTTATTTTCTAGATTCTTGAGGTTCAACATTAAGTTGTCAATTTGAGATCTTTTTACTTTTATGATGTGGGTATTGAGTGCTATGAACTTTCCTCTTAACAGTGCTTTTGCTATATCTCACAGGTCTGGGTATGTTAAATTTTCACTTTCATTAATTTCAGATATTTAAAAACATTTTCATCTTAATGGTCTGTATCTAGATAACCCTGAAGACTCTGCCAAAAAAAAATCCTTATATTTCATAAATGAATGTAGTAAAGTTTCAGTATACAAAATCAATATACAGGAATCAGTAGCTTTTTTTATTGCATCTTAGGTTTTGGGGTGCATGTGAAGAACATGCAACATTGTTGTATAGGTACACACATGGAAGTGTGATTTGCTGTCAGTAGCATTTTTATATACCAGTAAAAGTCTAGTTGAGGATAAACTCAACAAGGCAATCTCATTTGTAATAACCAGAAAAAAATGTATTAACCAAGGAGGTGAAAGATCTTTACAAGGAGAGCTGCAAAACACTGACGAAAGAAGTTGTAGATGACACAAACAAACGGAAACAGATCACATGTTCGTATATTAGAAGAATACATATCATTAAGATAATCATACCGCCCAAAGCAATCTAAAGATTTAACACACTTTCTATTAAATTACCAACGTAATTTTCATGGAATTAGAAAAATGTTCTAAAATTTATATGAGACCAAAACAAAGCCTGAACAGCCAAAGCAATTCAAGGAAGAAAAAAAGTTCTAAGTATCACATTACCTGACTTCAAATTAAACCACAAGGCTGTAGTAACCAAAACAGTACTGATATAAAAATAAACACATAGTCAGTGGAACGGACTACAGAACCAGAAATAAAGCCACATACCTACAACCCACTGGTCTTTGACAAAATAAATAAAAATACATGGTGGAGAAAGAACACCTTATTCAATAAATGGTGCTGGAATTATTAGCTAGCCACTACAGAAGAATGAGACTGGACTGGTACTTCTCACCATACACAAAAGTAATTCAAGATGGATTAAAGACCTAGAAGTCACACGTGAAATTATAAAGACCATAGAGGGAAGTCTAGAAAAAAAACTCTTCTGAATATTGGCTTAAGCAAACAATTTATTCAAAAGGAAACACAACCAAACAAGAAAAAAAAAACTAGACAGATGGGACTTAACTAAGCTAAAAAGCTTCTGCAGAGCAAAAGAAGAGAAATAATCAGCAGAACAACCAACCTACAGATGAGGACAAATATTTGCAAACTATGCCTCTGACAAAGGGTTAATATTCAGAATCTACACAGAGCTCGAACAACTCAGCAAAAAGCAAATAACTCCATGAAAATGTGGGCAAAAAACATGAACAAGCATTTTCTTTTTTTTTTTTTTTTTTTGAGACGGAGTTTCACTCTTGTTACCCAGGCTGGAGTGCAATGGCGCGATCTCGGCTCACCGCAACCTCCGCCTCCTGGGTTCAGGCAATTCTCCTGCCTCAGCCTCCTGAGTAGCTGGGATTACAGGCACGTGCCACCATGCCCAGCTAATTTTTTGTATTTTTAGTAGAGACGGGGTTTCACCATGTTGACCAGGATGGTCTTGATCTCTTGACCTCGTGATCCACCCTCCTCAGCCTCCCAAAGTGCTGGGATCACAGGCTTGAGCCACCACGCCCGGCCAAACAGGCATTTCAAACAGGTAAACAGCCAACAAGAAAAATTGCCAAACATTACTAATCATCAGGGAAATGCAAATTGAAACCACAATGAAGTATCACCTTACACCAGTCAGAAAGGCCATTATTAAAAAGTCAAAAAAAAAAAAATGTTAGCAAAAGTGTGGAGAAAAGAAAACTCATACAATGTTGGTGGAAACAGAAATTAGTACCTTAATGGAAAACAGTATAGAAATTTCTCAAAGAACTAAAAATAGAACCACCATTTGACCCAACAATTATACCACTGGCATCCACCCAAAGAGAAAGAAATCACTACACCGAGAAGATGCCTGTATGCATATATTTATTCCAGCACTATTCACAATAGCAAAGTCATGAAATCAAATTAAGTGTCAATCAATGGTTGAGTGGATAATGAAAATATATATACATCAAGGAATACTATTCAGTCATGAAAAAGAATGAAATGTCTTGCAACGACATGTTTGGACATAGTGGCCATGATTTTAACTCAAATACCTCAGAAACAGAGAGTCAAATGCTGCAAGTTCTCACTTATAAGCGGAAGCTAAACAATGGTTGCACATGGACCTACAAAGTGGAATAATAGACCTTGAAGACTCAGAAAGGTGGAACATTTGAAAAATTGCCTACTGGGTACTTTTTGAGTTATGGGTACACTAAAAGCCCAGATGTCAACACTACACCGTATATGCATGTAAGAAATCTGTGCTTATATCCTTATATATATATATAAATAAGAAATTAAAAGACCAGACTCAGTGGCTCATGCCTGTAATCCCAGCACTTTGGGAGGCTGTGGTGGGAGAATCACTTGAGGTCAGGAGTTGAAGACCAGCCTGGCCAACATGGCAAAACCCCTTCTCTACTAAAAATTAAAAAAAAAAAATATTGCTGGGTGTGGTAGCATGTGCCTGTAGTCCCAGTTACTCAGGAGGCTGAGGCAGGAGAATTGCTTGAACCTGGGAGGTGGAGGTTACAGTGAGCCAAGATCATGACACTGCACTCCAGCCTGGGCAACAAAGTGAGAACCTGTCTCAAAAAAATAGATCAATTAGATTAAATTAAAAGTAGATAAATTAAAACAAATGAGAAATGTTGAAAACATAACAGTAAGTGGACACTCCATGTAAGTAAAGGCTTAAAAAAATAAAGGAAGAATCTCAATACTATTATCAGATAAGGAAAAATAGACCATACAAGTACATTTTATAATGAAAAACTATTTAATACATAGCGCAAGTATGTTGAACATGAGTCTTTAAGTACCAAGTTACAAAAGCTTCACAATACTTGAGGCAATGTCTACAGGATATAAATAAAAGGAGAAATTAACAGAAAAAGCACTGGGTATGAAAGATAGAAATAACACAATGACAGTTCACAGCAAACAGACAATATAACTTTCTTTCTATGTATCCATAGAAAGTTACAAAAACTGACCATATTAGGGTGCGGAAGATTATTAAAAGGAGAACTACAAAACAAATTATTTAAGTAATATAAAATTGGGATACAGTTTTAAATGCAACAAAATATTTTGAAACATTAATTTTTAAAATTGATTATCTTAGGTTAATAAAAAACAAGAACGTTAAACTTCAAATCCCAAAATATCAAGGAAATAAAAATGATAACACTAGAATATGACTAACAGTGTGTGGAGAGCTGAATTTATGTTAGACATTGACATGATTGAAGAAGAATGTGAGAAAGTAAATGAACTAAATAACCAGCTCAATAAGAAAAAGACAAAAAATAAATGTAAGAAAAGGAAAAGAAATAATTTCATTAAGATTAGGAGTACATAACTAGATTTAAAAGAAAAAGAATACATTACTCCTAGTGCTGGCTCTATTTCTATTTATTTATTTTTCAGAGGCAGAGTTTTGCTCGGTCCCTCAGGCTAGAGCACAGAGGTAAAATCATAGTTTATTGCAGACTTGAATCATAGTTTATTGCAGACTCCTAGATTCAAGGGATAATCCTGCCTCAACCTCCCAAGTAGCTGGGACTACAGGGCATGCCACCGCACCTGTCTATTTTTACTTTTATTATTTTTTAAGAGACAGGATCTTGCTATGTTGCCCAAGCTGGCCTTGAACTCTCTTGCCTTGGCCTGTCAAAGCACTGGGATTACAGGTGTGAGCTACTGTGCCCAGATTTGCTCTATCTTTAGAACCAGACCAACTACCGACAAATCTGACTTGGAAAGAAAATCTACAATACAAATGTCACAAACACATATATATTCAGCGGTATGCACAAAAACCAGCAACTAAACAAAGATGAAGTGGATGAACTTTCTATTTATTAACATTGACTCAAAAGAGGTAGAGATCTAGTAGCATTTCTCAATCCTCGCTGCACATTAGAATTGTGGAAGTAGGAGGAGGTTGGTTTAAAAATAAAAGCTTAACCAAACTGAACTAATGTATGCACATACCCCCAGATATTCTAATTTAACGTCTATGTCAAGCTTGAGCATCAGCATTTTTGAAAGAAATCTCTAAGTGACTGCAATATGCCCCAAAACTTAATCTGATTTCTGTAAGAAATTTCTTTTAAAAAATTAAGAAAACTGTCTAAGAGCTTTATCCTAAAAAGCACCAGGCCCACTGATACAAATCCCTTTCACATTATTAAAGAAAAGGTTATGCTGATGCCATTTCAAATGTTTCATAGCAAAAAAAAAAAAAAAAAAAAAAAACCATCCAAAATCATTTTTTGTAAGAAAAACCATCCAAAATCATTTTTTGTAAGACCAGCATAACGATCATGCCAAACCTTAAAAGGTCTGCATAAAAATGGAAGAAATAAAACTGTATTACGATCTCACTTCCTATCAAAGAATTGAGCAGAACATTTTAAGATAAATATGGTACAGTGAAAAAAATCGAGCAGAACATTTTAAGATAAATATGGTACAGTGAAAAAAAGTTTGTACCAAGATGCAAGAATAGATTCTTAATACAAATCTATTAAAATAATTCTGTATTGAAAGGTCAAGAGAAACTCATATCGCGACAGTCATCAAGATGGCATTTAATGAGTTGATGGTCATGCATGATTAAAATTAAATTAATCATTTTATTTCAATAGAGATAAGTGAACATTTGCTTCACATGTTAAAAATATCATGCATTTTAACCAAAGGCAGCCTTATGCTTAATTGTGAGAGACCAGAAATATTCACATTAAAGACAGAAACTAGGCCGGGTGCAGTGGCTCACACCTATAATCCCAGCACTTTGGGAGGCCGAGGCGGGTGGATCACAAGGTCAAGAGATTGAGACCATCCTGGTCAACATGGTGAAACCTCGTCTCTACTAAAAATACAAAAAATTAGCTGGGCATGGTGGTGCGTGCCTGTAGTCCCAGCTACTCAGGAGGCTGAGGCAGGAGAATTGCCTGAACCCAGGAGGCGGAGGTTGCGGTGAGCCTAGATCGCGCCATTGCACTCCAGCTTGGGTAACAAGAGCGAAACTCCATCTCAAAAAAAAAAAAAAAGAAACTAGTTGAGGATTTCATCTAACATTAAGAAGAATCAATATATCAATCAATTCATCAACTGATATTATATTGTGAAAAGGTAGATTAAAAACCATCATATATCTTTGTAAAACAAACCCCAAAACTATGAAAACTTAGATTTGCATATTTATCTCATGTTGATATGTTTTTATATGCACAGAAAAAGTCTGAAAAATCACACACAAACCTGTTACCATCATGAGAGGGAGGCGGAGCATTGCAAAGGAATATTAATTACTTTTTATAGCTTATAAAGTATTTATATATTCTTTGAGGTCCCCCCACTTCCTGTCCCCAAGGGGCATGTTTTACTTTCAAAATCAGAAAAGGTGACAAATTTCCAATATAGACAAAAAATTAAATGAGTCACCTAGAAATATTAAGGCAATTATTACTTACGAAAATATTTCTATGGCACAAGTAGAAGCATGATTCCCCCACCAGGAAAGCCAAGGAAAATAATCTAAGGAGATGTTTTAATACTATTTAAAAATTCAAATAGTGGATACTTCTTTTGCAGACTCCTTTGAATAAAACAATACATCCATTAAAATCTGCATTCTCTTACGGTGATGAGTGTTTGAGAGATTATTTAAACGTACTTTTTGCTGGGAGAAAACCAAAGGCAAACACTGTTGCTGTCCTGGCCCCCAGACATCCCCTTCTGACCCCTTCCAGCCCAACTTCTGGTCTTCCTAACTCTTCCAGGAACACAGGAGCTGCTAGCTGGCAGGCCAAGGTTGAATTTGGCTCACAGTTGTATTTTGTTTGTCCTGCTGTAAATTACTGGTGTTAGTTGCCAATATTGGACTTTTGGGAGACTCCACAAGAAAATTTCCAGTCTTCTTAAAAACCTGGAGACTCTGGTAGGGCTGACCCAAAGTCTTGCCTGGGATGGTCAGAGCCCTGGCCAAGTGCAGCTGGCTCAGCTACTGATGTCCTTGGTCCCCTGATGGACCGCACCCTTGGGGAATGGATTTGTGTCTTACAAATCGTTACAAACCTTTCAAAGCCTACATCTAGCCCTCCTCTGAAGTCACTAACCATTGACAAGGATGGATTGTGTCATCCTCTTCATGGAAAATTTTCATTTTATGAGAAAGCAAGCCTGTAAAAAACATTTCTGCTCATATTTCAGATACTAACCTGTCAAGAGATATGTTTTACCTGAAACAATGCAAATCCCATAGTGGATGTGATCTTTTAAACAGTCACCTTTAGAAATTTCTGAGAAAGTAGAGCTTGCTTTTAAATCAACTTGGGTTAGGAGGCTTTTCAACTAGAAAAACAGTCTTTAAGCAGTTTTTTGAGCGGCTAGTCAACTCAGATCCCCATGCAATGCTGCCACCTTGCGGCTAAGTCCATGAAATAGCCCCAGCACCATTTCATGAAGCCATGTTGCCATCTTCTGGTGTAAGACGGCATGACGTGTACTAAAGATTAAATTGATTATAGAAATATCCAGCAGATTGTTTACATGTGACTGCAAACAGTGGTTAATTATCTGTGGATAGCTGCAACATTACCAGTGCAATGTCTATGATGTTATAGAATCTTGGTGCTACAAACAAATGCAGATTTTTACCCAATAAAGTTGAAAACCCGTTATCAGGAATAAGATAATGCAATCGTGCATCTGAGATGGATTAATGATCCTCAAATGTTTTTTGCTGGCTGCCTGAGAATCAATGGGGGTGCTTGTTAGAAACCCATGTCTTGAATTCCAGCTCAGAAATTCTGATTCAGTGTGTCTTGGGATAATCTTTGATATCTGTATTTTTAAGAACCCATTTGATGATTTGATGAGCACTCTGATTCGTGAAACTGGGTGACATGCCAGCCAGTGGCATCAGATTATATTCATTTGTTTGTTCAGAATTTGCTGAGCAAGTACAATGTGTTGAGTTCGTTTTGATTTCAAATTAAAGAGCCCTATCTGCTTCAAGATGTGCACTCTTAAATGAGGATCTACGAGCATGCAATTAAAGTAAGAAAGGCAACTTTGATTACGCAAGAATGTCCAAAGGGTAGCAGAAGAGAGATCCCCACAAGTTTTCTCCGGTGAGAACACAGTGGCTTTCAAGGGACATTCAGTTGACCCTTGACAGCACAGGTTGGAATTATATGGATTCACTTATCTGTGGATTTTTTTTTCACCTATGCCACTCATGAGACAATAAAACCAAACCCTCCTCTTTCTCCTCCTCAGCACTCAATATGAAAATTAAGAGGACAATCTTTATAATGATCCCGCTTCCACTTAATGAGCAGCAACTATATTTTCTCTTCCTTATGATTGTCTTAATCACATTTTCTTTTCTCTAACATACTTTATTGTAAGAATACAGTATATAATACATATAATATGCAGATTATTTGTTAATGAACTGTTTATGTTATTGGCAAGGCTTCTGGTCAACAGTAGACTATTAGTATTTACTTTTTGGAAGAATCAAAAATTATATGCAGATTCTCAGCTGCAAGGGGTTTAGTGCCCCTTAACCCCTGCATTGTTCAAGTGTCAGCTGTATATAAAGATCCAGGTACTTGCAAGGCAGACATGTGGGAATGGAAGGCAAATATCATACTAAGTAAAGAAAATAAATGCAAAATGGTATGAAGGTATCCAGGAGCATCTTATTTCTGAGAAACTATAAGGACTGCTATGCTTTTAGCAAACAAAAATGGAAACAGCACAAAGAAGCAAGGAACAACATCTATACGCCTGTAGACCTTGCCAAAAAGTGGATGTTTCATCATGTAAAGGAGCCACAGGGCATTTGCACACAGAGAGATGATATCCCACTCATGTTTACAATGAGTACAAACATACCTTGTTCTATTGGACCTCACTTTATTTTGCTTCACAGATACTGTGTGTGTGTGTGTATGTGTGTGTGTATGTGTGTGTATGTGTGTGTGTGTTTTGCAAATTAAAGGTTTGTCGCAACCCTGTATTGAAAAAGTTCATTGGCACCATTTTCTTTTCTTCCTTTCTTTCTTTCTTTCTTTCTTTCTTTCTTTCTTTCTTTCTTTCTTTCTTTCTTTCTTTCTTTCTTTCTTTCTCTTTCTTTCTTTCTTTCTTTCTTTCTTTCTTTCTTTCTTTCTTTCTTTCTTTCTTTCTTTCTTTCTTTCTTTTTAATTGTACTTTAAGCTCTGGGGCACATGTGCTCATCCTGCAGGATTGCTGCATGGGTTTACATATGCCTTGGTGGTTTGCTATCTCCGTCCCCCCATTGCCTACATCAGGCACTTCTCCTGGTGTTATCCCTCCCCACCCCCCACCCCCCACTATCCCTCTTGTCCCCTGGTCCCCCACCTCCTAACTTATCCCTGTGTGAGATGTTGCCCTCCCTATGCTCATGTGTTCTCATTGTTCATCACCTGCCTATGAGTGAAAGCATGTGGGGTTTGGTTTTCTGTTGTGTGTCCGTTTGCTGAGAATGATGGTTTCCAGATTCATCCATGTCCCTGCAAAGGACGCGAACTCAACTTTTTAATGGCTGCATAGTATTCCACGGTGTATATGCACTGGCACCACTTTCTAACAGCATGTGCTCACTTCGTGTCTTTGTGCCACATTTTGGCAATTCTCACATTATTTCATTCTTTTTAATTATTACTGTATCCATTACGGTGATCTGTGATCACTGACTCTTGATGTTACTATTGCAGTTGCTTTGCGGTGCCACAAACCATCCCCATATAAGACAGCAAAGGTGATTAGTGAATGGTGTGCATTGCGTGTTGTGGTGGGGGTTGTTGCCCCTCTATCTCCCTTTCCCCAGGCCTCCTACGTCCTTGAGACATAACAGTTTGGAACTAGGCCAATTAAGTGTTTGAACTAAAGGAAGAGTCCTATGTCTCTCACTATTTTTTTTTTAATGCAGATCTTTCTTTTTATTTATTTATTTATTTATTTATTTTAAAATTTTTATTGCATTTTAGGTTTTGGGGTACATGTGCAGAACGTGCAAGATAGTTGCCTAGGTACACACATGGCAGTGTGCTTTGCTGCCTTCCTCCCCTTCACCCGCACTTGGCATAATTTCTGAGGTACATGTGCAGGATGTGCAGGTTTGTTACATAGGTAAGCCTGTGCCATGGTGGTTTGCTGCACCTATCAACCCGTCACCAAGATATTAAGCCCAGCCTGCATTAGCTCTTTTTCCTAATGCCCTCTCCACCCCCTAGCCTCCCCTGACAGGCCCAGTGAGTGTCATTCCCCTCTCTGTGTCCATGTGTTCTCATTGCTCAGCTCCCTTTTATAAGTGAAAACATGTGGTATTTGATTTTCTATTCTTGTGTTAGTTCGCTAAGGATAACAGCTTCCAGCTTCATCCATGTCACTGCAAAGGACATGATCTCATTCCTTTTCATGGCTGCATAGTATTCCACGAATTGATTAAGCTTACTAAGGAAGACATGTCAAAAGCAAAGATAGACCAAAAGCTAGGTCTCTTGTACCAAACAGCCAAATTGTGAATGAAAAAAAAAAAAAAAAAGAAAAAGAAAAAAAAAGGTTATTGGAGGAAATGAATAGTGCTATTTAAGTGAATACGTGAATGATAAAAAAGAAAACAGCCTTATTCCTGATAGGAAAAAACAGAAAGACAGAGAAGTAAGCAGAAAACAGAACAGATGAGGTGAGAAGAAGATTCTGGAGAAGTAGGAGTTGCTAACAGCATCAAGTGTTTCAAAACTGTCTACTCAGATGAGGAAGTGTTTGTAAGATTGCAGAGGTAACAGCATAATTTAGCAAGAGCAGTTGTTAGTGGTGTTACCGGAAAAGAATCCTGATCCAGATCCCAAGAGAGGGTTCTTGGACCTTGCTCAAGAAAGAATCCCTGCGAGTTCATAAAGTAAAAGCAAGTTCATCAGGAAAGTAAAGAAATAAAAGAATGACTACTCTATAAACAGAGCGGCCCTGAGGGCTGCTGGCTAGCTATTTTTATGGTTATTTCTTGGTTCTATGATAAACAAGGGTGGCTTATTCATGAGTTTTCCTGAAATGGATGGGCGATTTTCGGAACTAAGGGTACCTCCCCTTTTAAGACCATATAGGATAAGGCTCAAATGTTGCCATGGCATTTATAAGCTGTCACGGTGCTGGTGGTAGTGTCTTTTGGCATTCTAATGCATTATAATTAGCATGACCATAACCAGAGGTCACTTTCTTCACCATCTTGGCTTTGGTGGGCTTTGGCTGGTTTCTCTACTTCAAGCTGTAAGTGACCTATATCTTGTGTCGTATTGACCTTCTATCTCATCCTGTGACTGAGAATGCCTGGCCACCTGGGAATGCAGCCCCATAGGTCTCAGCCTCATTTGACCCAGCCCCTATTCAGGTTGGAATCACTGTGGTTCAAACGCTTCTGATAGTGGCAGAATAAATAAGAAAATTGGGTACCAAACTAAGACTTCCAGAACACAAAAGCCGACAGTCAATGTTTAGCTTTTAGATCCTCACTCCAGTATTGAGCCCTTTTGTTTATTCCCTCCTTCATGGAAAGGAGGAGAAAAGTTCAGAAAGGCAAATGAGGCAAGAAGAGAAGAGGCAAAGAGGAAAACCAGTGCAGAATAGTTTATGAAAAGGGCATAAAGTTGAAGGTTTCATGGCTTGTACTATTTGTGTGTGTGTGTGTGTGTGTGTGTGTGTGTGTGTGTGTGTCACCAGGAGCACAACTGTATGTTCAGGGTGGGTGGGAGGAAGAGGTGAAAGTTTGAAGATAGCAGCTGAAGGGGCCTGAAATGGGACACGGCGAGTGTCATGGATTTTTAGGGCATTGAAACAATCTTTGCAAAGTCATATCCATGAGAAAACTCTAACAGTAGGCTAAGCTAACTCAACCCCCATCTTGCCTTTTCCTTAACTGTTCCTGGGCTACTGGGCCAAGCTAATTTTGGAAGACATTTAGGCTACAGTTTAAATGGTAACAGGCCTTGCCCGAAACTCAACTGCTTTTGTAAAGCGAATAGGAGGCCTTCAGGCAGAGGGAGGAGAGGAACCTGGGTCCTGCCAAGGTGCAAACATTATTTGGAGGTTATAAGACAGGCAACTTTCTTCAATTACTCCTGCCAATAACGCCACTATTGTTGATTTGCCTTTTGAGATATCTTTCCAGGTTTTTTTGCAGGTCTGACCCCCATGACTCCACCTGGACGGAATGGTTCCACCTGGATTCACAACCCCACTCCTGTGGCCTCACCCAGAAGCAATTCAGCCTGCAAGAAGACAACATCAGCCCTTTGTGATTTCATCTCCACCCCAGCCAATCAGCTGCAAGCACCTGTTACCTGGCCATCCCCATCCCTTCTCCCAAAGTGCCCTTAACAAACTCTTAACCTACGAGCTTTGAACAGCATGATTTTTTTTTTTTTAAAAAAAGACGGGGTTTCACCATGTTGGTCAGGCTGGTCTTGAACTCCCAACATCAGGTGATCCACCCACCTTGGCCTCCAAAGTGCTTGGATTAAGTACGAACTCCATCTTCCATGTGGTGTGGATGACCTTGTGTCTATTAAACTCTTTCTCTACTACAATGCCATGGCCTTATTCACTGGACAGGAAGAACCCCTTGGGCAGTTACAGTATCAGTCTGCACAGAGTTAATTTGCATAGCAGTGTTCCAAAACCCAAGCATTTTTTTCTAGAAGGGGCAGGCTATTAACAGAATGGATACGAGCAACTAAGAGAATCCTGCTCAGTACTGTGATCTTGGTCTTCACCCAGCTATAAAGAATCTCTATGAACTTGGCCATCTTCTGAAATCCATTTCATCATCTGTAAAGTGAAGCTCTAGAACCAAAAGTTTCCTTGGCCCCTTGTCAGCTCTAGCAAGCATATATCTATAACTTGCTCAAAATCATGCAGATGTCTCAAGCTGTCTCCCCTTCCTCCCAGATAATTACTGTATGCTATTCATAGATAGAAAGTAAGGTAATTAATTTGACAACCCTTTGAGGGAGGTACTATTGTGATCCTATTTTATAGATAAAGAAAGTAAGGCTCATAAAATTTAAGAAAATTGTTCAAGTACACACAGCTAGTGAGTGGTAGAGCAAGGTTTTAAACCCAAGATAGTCTGGCGTCCAAGTACAGGCTTTTAACCATTGGTCTACACTACTTTCCTCTAGAAATGATAAAAGATGCCAAATAAAGAATTCGAGAATTTCATTCAGTTTGGAAATTTTTCCTCCAACAAATCCTACACCTCAAGTCTTGGTTTTAAAGTAGATCAAGCTGAGTTACCCAAATTTCTTAAAAATTAAGCCAGAGAAATTTAATGAATGCTTTGGTGCTCACTCTAAATTGACACAAACCTCCAGGAACCTATCATCATATTTGGACTCCTGTAGTTGGAAATGTAATAAAGAATGAACATCTGCGTGTGTCACTAGTTAAAATATTTCCTGTTATATCTACTTTTATGGAATGTGGCTGCAATTTCCTAAATGAGTCAGCTGAGTTGTATAATTTTTAGTTTCTTGGTAGAATCTCCTTCTCTACTCCAAATCATGCTGGAGTGAGGTGTGATCAAGGAAAAATGCAGGTATTCAAGAAGACCCTTGAGATCATTCATGATAAAACCCATAGCCATCAAGCAGAAAGTGCAGAGCATATAGCTTGCAGTGAATGCGGAGAATGAAGTACTCATACAATTCCAGCTGAGCGGGGATAGGGGGTAGCTTTTCTTAGAGAGTCCGCCCCAGCATCCGCCCACCAAGTATTTATTGAAAGGGCTTGTATTAACTACAAACATCCACTAGATGGTCATTTGAGGTAGGTTACTGAGGCACCTGTGACCTTGCACAACATTCAAGCTGCATTCTCAGGAGGCTGTTTCAGCGTTCCTTACCACACCACACACTCCACTCCTGGTCCTGTTTTCAGGGTCAAGGAGGTTTATTCCCATGCACAAATAGCATACACACAGTGCCTCAGTATTTTTCCATGCCCGCCCGACTTCAAATATCATGTACACAAGCTTGAATATGTTGCCATGTGCCCCCGCATATCTCCCCCTTTTTTAATTCTTAGAGCATGCTGGTCATACAATCCAAGGTAAGCTCTATCGTTTTTCTCTGGTCATAGATGCGTCGGATGACAGCACAGCGCCATCTGCAGATGGCTAGAAAACAGATACAAAAATAAGTATGGGGGCCGTCAGCCAAAGAAGTATGTTTAACACCAAGTGTTTGGGTTTAACCATTAAAAGCCTGCTTGTAATTGCTGAAGGGTACTTGTTTGTAATCCCTGCAACCATTCTTCAAGTTGTTTCTTTTCTTTTCTTTTTTTTTTTTTGAAACCGAGTTTCGCTCTTGTTACCCAGGCTGGAGTGCAATGGCGCGATCGTGGCTCACCGCAACCTCTGCCTCCTGGGTTCAGACAATTCTCCTGCCTCAGCCTCCTGAGTAGCCGGGATTACAGGCACGTACCACCATGCCCAGCTAATTTTTTGTATTTTTAGTAGAGACGAGGTTTCACCATGTTGACCAGGATGGTCTCGATCTCTTGATCTCATGATCCACCCGCCTCGGCCTCTCAAAGTGCTGGGATTACAGGCATGAGCCACCGCGCCTGGCCCGAAGTTGTTTCTTTAATTCACACTCAAGAGTGGAAATTTGAGAAAACAGATGGTTGTGATAAGCCCCTTGCAGATGTGCTTTTCTAAATTACTGCAAGGTGGAATCTCCCTCCCAGCTCCAGATTAAATTTACAGGCAGCCACAATTCTCACCATTTTAAAATTATGACATAGGTTATATTTAACTGTATGGCGTTTTAATGAGACAAGTATGTAGCATACCAACTACTGGAAGAGACTTTAATACTGTGAAAGGATTGATTCTGCTCTATGTTAGGAACACCTTGATCAAACAGAAGTATATAAGGTGCATAGTTCAAATGAGGACTGTATCGGTAACACCGTTGTGCAAAGAGAGGGTATAGTTGCCACCCCTAGTGATGTACTAACCATGTGAAAGAACCTGTTTAAAAAAGGAATACCTAGTCTCCAAGTTTGGGTATGAGCAGAGCTAAAAGCTTGTTTCTCTTTTAATTGTAATATTGGTCCTGAAAGCCCATACTCTGACCAGGTGATAGAATTATTGGAGGGACCCCCAAATCCAATAGTCTGATTTGCAGACATAAGGTAACTATGGGGACCCCAATCAAGTAAGGTGCCCTTATCAAACAGAGGCCCTTGGCGCGGTGCAGGTTTTCTGCACAGAGACCAATGGACCAACTCAAACTTATATCACCAGTTCCTACTCGGATGGCATATAGGAAGATCAGGCAGTTGTATAGCTTTATTAGAGACCTCAGTAAGATTTGTAGTAACGGCAGAAATAAAGGTCAAATTTCCAAGCTTAGCATCCCTTTTGAACTGATAGTAAAGATACTCCTGAGGAATGACAGTAACACACTTATCATGTGACATTGAGGAAAAACAAAGAAAGAGATTACTAGACAATAAAGTCAAGGAGTCATTAAGTTTAATCTCAAATTTTTAATTAAGGGGCAAGACAAGGGCATCCATAGACCTTCTGTTCAGGGAGTATCATTAGATGACCAAGGTGGGTCAGCATCCCACCATGTAATAACACTAAAAACAGGGGATTTAGAACATGACTCCAATACACATGTTTTTGAGCTGATCCCACTTGGCAAAGGACAAGAATTACCAGCCACCCTAACATCCATGTCTGTTTTAGTTTCTCAGATGTTTCCCCAGTTACCATCAGATACATAAGAAACCAGTTATTTGCAGTTGCTGGGGCTTTCTCAGAGGCAAGCCGGATAGCTGCTTGTTGATGCAATTTATTTAGCTGTCCTCAAGTAATGTCAGGTGCCTTCCTAGTCATCACCATCATTGCTGGTTGATTCTCCAATGACAGGTTCTGTTCTCAAGCAAAGAGCCCAATATTCCCCCTTTTTTGTTTATTAGGATATACTTTAAGAGTTTATTGAGTTTATTTAACAGTGCCCTAACCGGATGAGTTATAGGGGATGCCAGTGTTATGTTGTATGTGTAAAAGTTGCAATGCAAAGTAACTTGAGCACTAAGATAGTAAGGTCCATTATCAGTTTTTACAGTTTGTGGAAGAACTAAAGTCATAATGGATTTAAACAAATGAGTAATTGCATCTTCGGTCCGGGAGGTAGCATGTATCAAACCTATGTAAGTGGAGAAATTTAAAACATCCAAAAGGTGGATACTGAGTAACATCACTTTGCTAGATAGCATTAGGAACTCGACCTCCTGGGTTGGCACTAAGCTTTAAAGAAAGAGGAGAGAGAGAATGCTGTTGGCAATCAAAACAAGTTTTAATAATTATGTGAGCTTGAGCAAGTGTTAAATGAAACTGCTGTTTAGGACTGCTGGCATTCTGATGAAAAAAAAATACACAATTAGCTTGAGCTCGCTAAAAAGCAGGAAAGTCTGCAAACCACATCTGTGGTTTAACAGAGCATCAGCTCAAGCATTCCCTTCTGACAAGAGACCAGGTAGCCCAGAATGAGAGCGAGTGTGAGTGATATGAACAGGGTGATGATGGACACAGAGGCGCTCTTGTGCTGCAAGAAACAAAGCTAGTAAAGATCCATTAGTAATGCTTTTCACATGTGCAAGATTTAAGTGAGTAATACTGTACACTACATAAGCAGAGTCACTAACTATATTTATGTCTTGGTGAGGAAAAGTTTGTAAAGCCAATATTAGAGCACCTAACTCTAATATTGAGCATTATAATATAGTACTATAATAATACTATAATATAGTATTATTATAATATAATATTGTAGTTTTACAATGTTCTTGGATTTTGTGTTACCAATTTTGCAAGGCACCTTGCCACTCTATCGCTGTCTTACTTGTTTTTTTGTTTTGATTGTTGTGTGTTTTTTTTTTTTGAACCATCTGTAAAGATAGTAATGGCATGAAGCAAGGGCTTAGAGACAACAATAGGTACAAATTCAACAGTTTGTAAAAAGTTCAAGAACTTAGAGGCTGGTAAATGGAAGCTGATATCACCAATGAAGTCAGCCATTGCTACTTGCCAATTAAGATCACAAACTAGGAGAATATGAGATTGTTCCTTGCTTAACTGTAGGAAAAGAGTAACAGGGTCATATCCTGATAACTAGATGCAATGTCACGCCCCTTTATGAGAATAGAAGCTATTAAGTCTGTAGTCTTTTGTATATGTTTAGAAGGATTGACAGGTACATAACATATAAAATACAGAAATGGCAAAAGGTAAAGCCTACCTGTTACATGAAGGCATGGAAGGGATGACTATTTTAAGTGATTTTTACCATATTTTGGCCCTTGAAAGTCATTAGAATGTGACTGCAAGTCGTCAAGATAAAAAACCTGCACTGAAGGGCCTGTAATCCCAGCACTTTGGGAGGCCGAGGTGGGTGGATCACGAGGTCAAGAGATCGAGATCATTCTAGTCAACATGGTGAAACCCCGTCTCTACTCAAAATACAAAAAATTAGCTGGGCATGGTGGCACGTGCCTGGAATCCCAGCTACTCAGGAGGCTGAGGCAGGAGAATTGCCTGAACCCAGTAGGCGGAGGTTGCAGTGAGCCGCGATCACGCCATTGCACTCCAGCCTAGGGAACAAGAGTGAAACTCTGTCTCAAAAACAAACAAAAAAACAACAAACAAACAAACAAACAAAACCCTGCACTGAGTTAGCTTAAGCATGTAAAAAAAAAAAGAAAAAAAAAAAAGAAAAAAAAAACTTTAAAAACTGTCCTTAGTTGCTGGCCATTCTCCTGCATTAGCCTTTAGCTGGAATGTCTTAGAAGTGAGCTTGGGAAAGCAGAGCTGTGGCCGGTTTCTTCCTATCTGCTTCGGGCTCCTTAGGCAGCCACTTTTTTTAAACAGCGTGCCACCTGTTGCTGCCCTTACCTTGTAAGGAAGGAAGGAAAACTGCAAGTGGCAGCAAGAGGCCAGAGAATGAACAGGTGGTAAAGTGTGTGTGTAAGTGCGGAGGCAAGAGGCAGGAGGCAGGAGGCTAACAGGCTGGGAGAAGACCACGCCCCTCATCCTCCAGGGCGCCTGCGCTTGGAGCCAGCCCTGTTAGGTAAGGTACTGAAAACATACTGGGCTTATTATTATTATTTTTACTACTCCCAAGCAGAGAGGTTCAGGGAAGAGCAGACATGCAGCGCAGGGTCCTCTTCAAAGTTTCCCGGTCACAGTGTTTTTAAACATTTTATTAGAAAAAAAGCAAAATGAACACTCCTTACTGCTCCATCTGTCTTCTGAAGATGACAACAGCTGGCAGAGCTCGCCCACCCAGCCTCATTAGCATTTAACATGTGGCTACAGGGGAGAGTGCCCCTTATTAGTGGGCTTCTCCCCCAGAAGGAGAAGTAGGCTAGGAAGGTCAGGGTGCACATGGACTGTTTCTTAGCCCTTTCCCTAGGCACCCAGAGAAGACAAGGAATTGCTTGTCAGCTGAGACATGCGAGGGGTGGCAGGAAAGGGTAGAAGTAGGAAAAGCAGTGGCACAGCAAGCAGCAGGCCACTGTCTGCGCACCATTACTAAGGCATGTGACCACGGTGAGGAGGATTCTAGGACTGGGCTGGAGCTGACTGCAACCACCCAAGGACTCAGTCTGTGCCTCACTGCAAACCCAGAAAGGAGCAACTTGCCCCGACTACCAGTGACCAAAGGGGCACGCCATGGCATCTTAGCAACTCTTCTGCCCCAGGCCTCTCTGGGCAGCAAGAAAGCCAGAGCTTTCTGGAATAAAATTCGGGAGGCTGCATGCAAATTTCCCTTATACTCCAGGGAAACAGAAAAAAAGGCAGAAAGGCTGATGCTGGAAGGAGGAAGTGAGAACTTGCATATTAGGAAGATAATTATAATCAGCCACTTTCCTTCCCTACTGGGGGCACCCCCGGGGGGTCTTATCCAAGAACTGTCCCTTGGGTGGCCTCCAATCTCCTCAAAGGGGATAGGAGGCGCTGTTGCCTGAACGAGGCAAACAGATGCAGGTCCCTTTAAGGGTGAAGGAAACGAGGGCAATGGCTTTTCTATAGGTGGAGGAAAAGGCTCCTGTGTGTCCTTACCCTCACTAGAAAAAATCCCTTCCTTATTCCTCATAGAATGGAATGAAGCAGGAGAGAAGTCACTCCCTGTTGTTCTGGTTTCTGTTTTTCCTTCGCCTTTAAATCACCTGAATTCCCTTCAGGTGGAGAAGATGGACAGTTTGACTCATCGCGATCTGGTAGATAAAGAGGATACAACTCAGAGCGCATCAGTGCCCAGGTGGTCAAAATAGGAACATTAGTAAAATGACCTTGCTCATATCCTCTTTTCAGGCAGTGACCTACCTGCTTCATAACTCTAAATCTGAGTTTCCTTGATAAGGAAACCAAGGGCATTCCTGCCAAATTAAGAGCATAAGCTTGTACAGAGCTCCAGGCTCTACAGTGCACTAAATAGACTTAAGTAGCTGTTGTAACTGTTTTAAAAAATACTTTCTGCTCTTTGGTCATTCCTTGACCCATGATAACCTAACCCCTGATATTTTATGCGTGTGGTCCATCCTCCTGATGCAAGTTAGGACTGTCAGTTACTGGGATTCGATGAAAATTGATGAGCTCTCTTCCTTCATGCATAAGTTCAAGGCGATCACATCGGGGCCACCACTTGCAGAGCTTATAGCTTGCAATGAACTCTGAGAATGAGGTACTTAGACAATTCCAGATGAGCAGGGATAAGGGATAGCTCTGCTGAGAGAGTCTGCCCCAGCATCTGTCCACCTAGCATTTACTGAAAGAGCTTATATTAACTATAAGGACCCACTAGATGGTCATTTGAGGTGGGTTACTGAGGCACCTGTGACCTTGCACAACATTCAAGCTGCATTCTCAGGAGGCTGTCTTCAGCGTTCCTTACCACATCACACACTCCACTCCCTGACCTGTTTTCAGGGTCAAGGAGTTTTATTTCCATGCAGAAATAACATATGCACAGTGCTTCAGTATTTTTCCATGCTGGACCTCAAATGCCATGTACATAAGCTTGAATATGTTGCTGTGCACCCCCCACAGAAAGCTTTCAAGTCCTCCAGAACATAGCATGACATTAGCCAAACAATCATTTGTCCTAACCAAGTAGTATGAAAATGGATAAGAGCTTGACTGGTCTGTCCATCAGGAACCTTAACCTCTCCATGTTTCCCTATAGAGAGTTGTGTCCTTTTCTGTGCATTTCAAATGCTGCCTTCTATGTGAAGTCTTTGCACGTACTCTGAAGCACTTGAATCTCCTGTTGAGCCCTGTATCACTTACTTGTAAACATCCATTATGATGCTTATCACTATTTGTGTCTGTGTCTTCTTTCTATTTATGAATAGGGTTTCATTTCCACAGAAGCATAAGGCAGGTTGGGACATTATCAGTCTGCAGGCCAGCTGCCAACTTGCCACCCGAGTCTACCTGCCACCCCGTGTACTTAGCTAGGTCAGCACTTTCTGGACTCTGCTTCTTAGCCTCAGAGGCCCAGGAAATCAATTTTCTAAGTACTCCAGATCATATAGTTCTTAAGGATGCTTTCTGATGATAGCCAATTCCACCAAGTTTTAAAAGGTGAGCAGAATGGCAAGTTATTAATAAATTATACACTGGCATGCTCAGACACTACTACGGTCAAAGGTCTGCATGAATCAAGGGTAGAGATGGGAATTAATAGGTAAATCAATGAAATGTATTATTACCATCAGCATGGGCTTCTCAAATGGATCCACCTCTACTGTAGGGCCTTATCTGTCAGAGGCAGAGAAGACCCTTCTATGGGCAGAGTTAGGAGGTCAGTTTTGTCAATTTCCTTGTCTGTGCTGGCCATCTTTCTTCTGTTCATGTGTTCTTTCTCCTAACAGAAAATGAAACCATTGACCAGGGCATCTCTTTTTATGTTATCACCTGTCTCCTTTGCTACCATATCATACTGATGCGGTGTTAAATATTCTCAAACTCTTTGCCCCTGTGGTCCCTAATGATCTCTTGGTTTCTTCCACAGCTGGTGTGAATCCCATCTACTGACTGAGGATTTTACTAGTGTGACTCGCTGAGGTGCCATAAGGTATGGTCTCTACATTGTAGGTTTTCCTAAGAGCAAACAGGGTCTTATTTCTTTTTGGGTTCATTCCACAGTGCCTTGCTCAGAGTCAGTTCTCAAATATTTGAATTGATTTTAATTTGCCCATTCAGCTTTTTTATTTCCTTCATGAAGTAACCTTGGTAGAAATGTCATGATTTTGAAGAATGTCGGTGCCACTACTAAACTGGAACTATAGTAAATAATAAGTTTTAACTCATCATTCAGGTTGCTGTCTTCAAACAAAATGACTGTCAATATTTTCAAAGGTCTGCATGAATCAAGGGTAGAGATGGGAATTACTAGGTAAATTAACAAAACGTATTACTAGCATCAGCATAGCCTTCTCAAATGGATCCACCTCTACTGTAGGGGCTTATCTTTCAGAGAAGGACTGCCTCTGACAGATAAAGGAAAAAATTGCCACGGTCACACTGGGCAAGTGATGCTGTTGCTGCATCATTAATTCTAAGAGAGTGGTTCTCAAAGTGTTGTTCCCCAGGACAGCAGCATTCATTTCACCCAAGAACCAGATAGAAATGCAAAATCCTAAGTCCCTTTTCAGACGTAATAAATCTGGGTCTCTGGGAGCAGGGATCAGAAATCTGTGGTTTAACAAGTCCTCCGGATGATTCAGACACACACACACATACTCAAGATGGAGATCCACTGCCCTAATTTGTTCAGCACCTCACGTGATTTGGATAGCTCTCACCTGCAGATAAGCAGGCACTTTAAATCTAAAGCCAACTGAGCCCTATCACATGTCAGATGATAAGCAATCTTTATCAAGGCAGTCCCTATGATATGCCAGTCAGTTGACTCCTATTTAGTACAATGCTGCATGCAAGAGTCACATTAAATCAAAACATTTGGTCGATCCTATAAATAAAGATAGCCTGGTTATCACATACTGGGAAGTACCTCAGCCAAAACCGCATTTGAATGATTAAGTTATTAAGAGCAAACCTGTCTGCCAGCTATAATCCTAGTTTTGAAAACGTCGGAAAAGAGAAGTGATGGCAAAAGTATCACCAATGCTTCATAATGAGGTTAAGCATCCCAGGGTTGGAGATGAGAATCCATTTGTGGTTGGTCCTGGGAGGGACAACCAAGGACACACATTCTGGGCACCAGACTTTTACTAGCCTTGCTGAATCACACAGCTCATCCCAGTAGTGAGGGGCAAGTGGAAGACCTGCAAGCCACACATGAGGAGAAAAGTGAATCACTTGGGGTCAGATGTGCAATGCAGAAAGAAAAAGAACTTAGGATTCTAGTCATATCTTCGCAATCCTTCTCAGATGCCTTCTGCTGCTGCTTTTTTTTTTTTTTTTTTTTTTTTGAGATGAGTCTTGCTCTGTCACTCAGGCTGAACCCGCCTCCTGGGTTCAAGCAATTCTCCTGCCTCAGCCCCAACAAGTAGTTGGGATTACAATCATGTGCCACTACATCCAACTAATTTTTGTACTTTTTGTACTTTTAGGTTTTCGCCATGTTGGCCAGCCTCATCTCAAACTGATGACCACAGGTGATTCACTTGCCTTGGCCTCCCAAAGTGCTGGGATTACAGATGTGAACCACTGTGCCCAGTCTCTGCTCTTTTTTCGGATGACATTTTAAAGCCTTCCGTGGTGAGAAGTAGCAAAAAAATATTTTCTGGGCCAAATCCAGAACAGAAAACATTTCCCTGTTACTAGGGTGAACGTGCAATTACTGTTTGTCCAAAACAATCCTGTTTTATTTTATTTTAAGTTTTTTCATTTTAGATTGAGGGGGTATATGTGCAGGTTTGTTACATGTGTAATGGTGAGATTTGGGCTTGGTGGGTAACCATCACCCAAATAGTTCGCACTGTACCCAGTCGGTGACTGTTTTAACCCTCATTCCAACCCAATACTCTGCCTTTTCGAGTTCCTGGTGTCTATTACTTTGACCTTTATGCTCCTATGTACCCACTGTTAGCTCCCACGTAAGAGGAACAACATGCTATATTTGATTTTCTGTTTCTTTATTATTCCAATCAGGATAACGACCTCCACCTCCATCCATGTTGCTTCAAAGTACGTGATTTTATTCTTTTCTATGACTAAGTCATATTCCATAGTGTACATATAACACATTTTTCTGTATCCAATCATTCATTGACGGACACAGTTTGATTCCATGACTTTGCTATTGTGAATAGTACTGCGATAAACACGACTGCAGGTAGCTTTTTAATGTAATGATTTTTTTTCCCTTTTAGATACATGCCCAATAGTGGGATTGCTGGGTTGAATGGTAGTTCTATTTTTAGTTCTCTGAGAAATCTCCATACTCTTTTCTGTTAAGGTTGTACTAATTTCCACTCCTACCAACAGCGTGTAACTCTTCCCTTTTCTCTGCTGATGGTCTTTCACTGGGGAAAGCAGAATCCTCTGCTGGAGCAATGGAGTCTGGTAGCCATGGGGCAGGTGATCTGCTTATACTTCCCTCCTGCAAGAGCAGTGGTGGATTTTACTGTTCGGGGCATGCAAACGTGCCCAGTTTTCTCTGCTCCCTCCCTGGCCCAGGGGGTGGCAGGGGCCCTTAGCAGGCTGGGCGCTCAGGAGAAAGCCTGATCATAACCATAATACATACACAGTAGTACAGTGACCTGACGTAGAAGTCAGGCCCCGTTACTGGGGACAGCTGAGGCAGGGAGTTATGCAGTACAGTCCTGTTTTAAATGTTATTCTTGTGTAGTTATTATAGTTTTCCTTTTCCTTTGAAAAAGGATCTTGCTTGACAATAAACTGTATGATCATAGTATTACTTAAATATCCTCTCTCTCTCTCCTCTTCCTTCCATATTTCTTGCCTTGACTATTCATATGTTCTTGGAATCCATCTACTGAGAAGCTCTGGAGTATTATACAACTGAACACATCACTGCAGAGGTGTCATTTATGTAAACATTATGGGAATGGTGCCATTGGAATTTTTTAGTTCACAATCTATACTCCCAGCTGTTTTCATCTGTCCCATTCACGAATCTCTAAATGATTTGCTTTTCCGAGACTGATGAAGACTGGGGCTCAAAAAGACCCAATCTTGGAAATGGAATTTTATCTGCAAAATTAATCAGAACCATGCCCTACACTCATTTCCCCACTGCTCCACACACTTGGCTTGATTCATTCCTCTGCCTGGTTTTTTGACTTGTAGCCCTTTAATTCTAGGAGGCCTTTGGCACTTCTATCTTATGCAAGGTACAATCCCTACTATTAACCTCCTTGTTTCATGTGTGATTTGCTGGTCATCTGTCCTATGTGTTCCCAAGAAAACGAATAGAATATAGAATATGATAAATGGGACAGCAATTAATCCAATGACCATTCACACACACACCCCCCACCCCAAACCCCTAGGAGATCAGATGTGCTCACACTTCATGATCCTGGAAAAGGCTGACTCATTTCTCTGGTACAATCTACCCTAGCTTTAGATCCTTTAGAAAGTCCTTGGAACAAACATGATATCTCCAGACAACAGATCAGAGAAGCTCCAAGAATAATGTTAGCCTCTGTAATATTTAGGGAGCAGGGCAACCAAACACCCCAAATGGTTTCATGGAAAGAGCCCTAAAATGGGAGTTATGGGCTCTATGGAGACCATCTAAGGATGCACCTCTGAAAAATACAGCTTGGTAATCCACAACCTGATAACTGTGTCTTAGAGTCCCTTGCTGGGGCTGCACAACAGACCCCTGAGAGAGGCTAGGGCACATGCTGCACTGTGGGCAAAGCATGAATTTTTCTGGTTGCTTTTGCCATGGGAAATGTCCTCCATTGACTAACTCAGGATCCACACTGCACTGACCTTCTTCAGCACAAGGTCATTTACCTATTCTACTTTGTCTTCAGCCTTGTTAGGAGGGCTGCTTTATGTCTCTGCTTAACTTCTATGGCCTTCCCATAGAGCAAAGGTCTAGGATAGTATTACACACTCTTGAAAGGGTAGCTCTTCTACTTTCACTGTCATTAGCTTGAGCTCACTACACATCCTACAGAATTGGCTCAACCTTGCTACCTTTACCAACCTCAACAAAATATTTCTGCTAGGATCACTTCCTAATTGGAGAGCCAAAAGATCCTCTTCCACTTATACCGCAGTTAGATTTTTCAGCATTAAATACCACTTACTTTTGTTTTGCTTGCTTTATTACTTTAATTTTTAAAACATTACATACTGTATTGTACTGTACTTACATAGAATTATGTATATTCTTACACATGCATAGATCAGTATGCATCAGTCTGTATTCATCACAGAGAGGATATGAACAATTCTAATGCCCTAAAGAATTCTTTTTCTGTCTCTCTATATTCAGTCTCCCCCTTCCTAATTCTTAACAACCATTTTCTGTCTTACATTTCTTTTACTTTTTCATAATGTCGTATAAATAGACTCATATAAAATGTAACCTTTTGAGACCAGGTTCTTTCACTTAGCATATTGAGAATCAGGGACATTTGGCTGTATCTGGAGACCTTTTTAGTTAATTTGTCAGGGAAGAGTGTTACTGTCCTCTAGTGGATAAAGTCCAAGGATGCAACAAAATAACCTCCAGTGCCCAGGATGCCCTATGAGTCATTTGGCCCCAAAAAGAGCCCTGCTGTTGAGAAACCTAACTTAGTACAATGTACTTGAGATTGGTTGATATTGTAGTATGTTCAATCGTTCATTCTATTGCTGAGTAGCATTCTATTGTGTGGATGTACCACAGTTTATTTACCCATTTACTTCTGAAAGATATTTGGATTACTTCCAGGTGTAAACAACTATGAATAATGCTGCTATAAACCTGCATGCACAGGTTTTGAATGACATGTTTCTTTTGTCTAGGATCCATATCTACAAGTGTGACGTGTGTATCCTAGACATAGGATACATAGGCTCACATGAGTGTATGTTAGCTCTTTGGAAACTATGAAATGGTTTCTAATTTTGCATCTCCACCAGCAATGTTTGTGGGTTCCCATTCCTCTTTATTCTCAACATAACTTTTGCCATATTCCATTTTACACCAGAGTGCGACATGGCAGATCAAGGTGAAGAACAGCTCCAGCACCTTAGAAGCCCTCTTTGGGCCTCTTTCTATTATAACTCTACACTCAAAGGTGAATAGCATCCTCACTTCTAATAGCAATGTAAATGTTTTGAACTGCATATAACTGAGACCATAAAATAGAAGCTCTTCTTTGTCTAGCTTCTATCTCTCAATATTTTGTGAAATTAATTGACAGTATTGGGTGTAGTTGTGATCACTGATACTCATTAATACATAGGGCCCATTCGTGTAAGTATATCATATTTTAATTTTACATTCTCTTCCTGATGACTCTTTTGCCATTCTTTTTATTGAGTTTTAATTTGTATTCAATAAACCATACCCATTTTAAGTGTACAGTTCAATGGCCTGTGACAAGTATATATACTGGTGGGAATATCACCACTATGAAGATATGAGATATTTTCATAACAGCAAAAGTATTTCCTCATTCCCCACAGATGCATCTACTCCCAGGCACATACTGGTCACTTTTTTCTGCAGCTACAGCTTAGCATTGTCATTTATAGAATAGCGTGTAAATGGAAACATATTTATATACTCTTTTGTGTCTGACTTCTCTGGCCCTGCATGTGTTTCAGGTTTGTTTATGTTTTTGAGTGTATCCATAATCCATTATTTTATTTCTTAATAACATTTCAACTACAGGAATGTAACAATTTGTTTATCTGTTTACTTGATGTTAGACATTTTAATACTCCAGCTTTGGCTTATGACTCATGAACTATTAATTTATAAAAAATTATGTACAAGTCTTTGCGTGGACATGGATTTTCATTTCCTTGAGTAAACAAATAAGTATTAAATGACTGGATCATATGTTTTATCTGTGTTTAACTTTTTAAGAACTGCCAAAGTCATTTCCAAATTGATTGTTGTATTAGTCTGCTTTCATACTGTTATATGGAACTTCCTGAAACTGGGTAATTTATAAATGGAAGAGGTTTAATTGACTCATAATTCAGTATGGCTAGGGCAGCCTCAGAAAACTTACAATCTTGGCAGCAGGTAAAGAGGGGGCAGGCACCTTCTTCGCAGGGTGGCAGGAGAGAGAATGAATCCAGGAGGAACTACCAAATGCTTATAAAATCATCAGATCCTGTGAGAACTCATTCACTATCAAGAGAATATAATAGGAGAAACCACCCCCATGATTCAGTTACCTCTACCTGATCTCTCCCTTGATGCATGGGGATTATGGGGATTATGAAGATTACAATTCAAGATGAGATTTTGGCTGAGGGCACAGCCAAACCATATCAGCTGCACCATTTTGCATTTTCAATAGTTGTGTAACCGGATCCGCCACTTGGGCTCCGGGGGCTTAGGTTCTTGCTTCCCTTGCTGGAAGAATTGAGCAGACAGCCTTACCCAACAGTGAGTGTTCCAGCTCCAAGCCAGAGTTCACGGACCGCGAGAGTGCACAGTAATGCAGTTTATAGAGCAAGCGAAAGTCAAGGCTTCCACAGCACGGAAGGGTGGAAGGGGACCCGAGAGGGTTGCCATTGCTGGCTGGGGCTGTCTGGGCTTATATCCCCAAGTAATTCTGAGTTGCTGAGTGTTTGTCCCCTAGTCCTGTGTGGGGAGGGGGCTTGTGACCTTGAGTCACCTAATTCCTTTTTCTGGTGGTTATTTCCTAGTTTCTGTTGAACTTCCAGGAAGTATTGGAATATGGTTGGACAGCTGACTGATACTTTGAACACAGCCTCCTGATATGGTTGAAGTAGCTGTGATGACCTTTTCCCATGCTAGGATTTCAAAAAGGTTCCCCACTGACCCAAAATACTTTATTCCTTCAGTGGCACCTAAGAGTCCTGGTTGTTTAACATCCTCACGAACAGTTTTTGGCAAGGTATTCTTTGGTTTTTAATTTTAGTTATTCTAATTAATGTCTAGTGGTATCTTGTTAGGGTTCAGATTTGTTGATTGTAGTGTTCTGTATATGTCAATTTTGTATCCTTTATATCCTTATTAATTTCTGTTTATTTTATCAATTAGAGAGAACGGTTAAAATCTCTTACTGTTATGTAAGGTTTGTTTCCCATATTTTGAAGCTTTGCTATTAGGCGCATATATATATATATTATATGTGTATATATATATGTTATATGTGTGTATATATATATAGTATATATATTATAATATATATATTTTAAAATATATATATTATATATATAATCATATATATATTATATGTTTTCTTGACATCACAACTCTTTTATCACTATATGATGTTCTTTTTATTTCTGTTTGTTACCTTTTTCTGGAAATCTTTAACTAATGCTAAAATAAACTACACCTAGTAGAAAAAAATACTTTTTGAACTAGAAAGCAAGGCTTTTGAATTAACCCAATCAGAAAAAAATTTTAAAAAAGAATTAAAAGAAATAATCAAAGTCTCCAAGAAATATAAGATTATGTAAAATGGCCATAATAATTGGTGTTCCTGAGAGAGAAGAAAAAGCAAAAAGTTTGAAAAACTTATTTGAGGCCATAATTGAGGCAGACTTCTCTGGCCTTGCTAGAGATTTAGACATCGAAATAAAAGAAACTCCAAGAACTAATGAAAGACTCATTGTAAAATGGACAGCACCAAGACATATAGTCATGAGGCTGTCCTAAATAAACATGAAGAAAAGAATTTTAAGAGCAGTGAGACAAAAAGCATTAGGTTATATATAAAAGAGAATCTGTCAGACTGACAGACTTCTCATCAGACACCTTGTAAACTAGAAGGAATTGAAGACCTATCTTTATGATAAAAGGAGTTTTAAATCTTGAGACAAAAGCTGATATGCATCAAATAAAACCTCTTGAAAGCACAAAACTTACAGAGCCTATAAAGCAATAACACAATGAAGAAAACCAAATATCTAGGTAACAATGTGATGACTCGAATAGTGCCTCACATATCAATATGAATATTGAATGTAAATGTTAGACCAAAATGGTCTAAACATTCCACTTGAAAGATATGGACTGATAGAATGGATTAAAAAATCACTTACCAAATATATGCTGTTTTTAATAGACTCACCTAATATGTAAGGATTCTTACCCAAAGCAAAGGGGTGGAAAAAGACATCCTATATAAATGGAAACCAAAAGTGAGCAGGACCAGCTATTTTTATAACAGATAAAACAGGCTTTAAAGCAATAACATTAACAAAATAAGGCAAAGAAGGTTATTATATGATGATAAAAAGAATCAGTCTAACAAGAAGATACAATAATCCTATTTTTTTTTTTTTTTTGCCCCTGACACTTACGCTGCCAGATTCATACAAACATTACTACTAAACCTAAGAAAAGAGATGGACAGGAAAACAGTAACAGTGGGGGACTTCAGCACCCCACTGACAGCATTAGATCATTGAGACAGAAAGTCAATGATGAATCACTGGACTAAACTGCACAAGAACAAATGGACCTACCAGATACCTAGAGAACATTCTACCCAAGGACTGAAGAATATACATTCTCCTCAGCACATGAAATGTTCTCCTAGATAGACCACATGATAGGCAAGAAAACAAGTTCAATAATTTTTTTTAAATTGAAATTATATCAGGTATCTCCTCAGACCACAGTAGAATAAAGCTAGAAATTAACTCCACATAAACCCCCAAAACTGCACAAATATATGGAAATTAAACAATCTGCTCCTGAATGATTTTGGGCTGAACAATAAAATCAAGATGGAAATTAAAAAAATTTCTAAATGAATAATAATAATGGTTATTAGAATGGTGATTATTAAAAATTAAGTAACAATAGATGCTCGTGAGGCTGCGAGGAAATAGAAATGCTTTTACATTGTTGGTTGTGACATAAAGTAGTTCAGCCATTGTGAGACAGTGTGGCAATTCCTCAAGGATCTAGAAACAGAAATACCATTTGGCCCAGCAATCCCATTACTGGGTATATACCCAAAGGATTATAAATCATTCTGCTATAAAGACACATGTACAAGTATGTTTATTGCACTATTTACAATAGCAAAGACATGGAACCAACCCAATGCCCATCAATGATACACTGAATAAAGAAAATGTGGTACATATATACCATAGAAAACTATGCTGCCATAAAAAGGAATGAAATCACATTTTTTTGTAAGGACATGGATGAACCTGGAAGGCATCGTCCTCAACAAACTAACACAGAAACAGAAAACCAAACAGCGCATGTTCTCACTCACAAGTAGGAGTTGAAAAATGAGAACACATGAACACAAGGAGAGGAACTATACATGCTGGGGCATGTTGGAGTGTGGTGAACAAGGGGGGAACACCTATATGATGGGTTAATAGGTGCAGCAAATCACCATGGCACATGTATACCTATGTAACAAACCTGCATGCTCTGCACATGTATCCCAGAACTTAATGAAAAATAATTTTTTTTTTTTTTTTTTTGAGACGGAGTTTCGCCCTTGTTACCCAGGCTGGAGTACAATGGCGCGATCTCGGCTCATTGCAACCTCCGCCTCCTGGGTTCAGGCAAGAAACCTGCAGCCGGGCACGGTGGCTCAAGCCTGTAATCCCAGCACTTTGGGAGGCCGAGGCGGGTGGATCACGAGGTCAAGAGATCAAGACCATCCTGGTCAACATGGTGAAACCCCGTCTCTACGAAAAATACAAAAAATTAGCTGGGCATGGTGGCGCGTGCCTGGAATCCCAGCTACTCAGGAGGCTGAGGCAGGAGAATTGCCTGAACCCAGGAGGCGGAGGTTGCAGTGAGCCGAGATCGCGCCATTGCACTCCAGCCTGGGCAAGAGTGAAACTCCGTCTCAAAAAAAAGGAAACCTGCAAAGTAGTGATGAAAGAAATTGAAGTGAATGTACAAAAATGGGAAGACATTCCATGCTCATAGATTTAAATAATTCATATTCTTGAAATGACAATCCTACCCAAAGCAATCCACAGATTTAATATAATTCCTACAAATTTATCAATGACATTCTTCACATAAATAGAATTTTAAATCCTAAAATTTATACAGAACCACAGAAGATGACCAATATTCAAAACAATAATGAGCAAAAAGAACAAAGCTGGAAGCGCCACACTACCTGACTTCAAAATAAACCAGAAGGCATAAGTAATTAAAACAGCATGATACTGGTATCAAAATAGACACATAGACCAATGGAACAAAATAGGACCCTAGAATTAACTCCACATGTACACAGCCAGCTGAGTTTTTGACAAAGTTGCCAGGAACATACATGCAGAAAAGGACTCTCTCTTTGATAGACGGTGCAGGAGAAACCTGGATATCTATATGCAGAAAAATAAAATGAGATCCTATTTCTCACTGTATATAAAAATCAACTCAAAATGGATTACATGTTTAAATATAAGGTCTGAAACTACAAAACTACTTTAAAAAGTGAGGGGAAGCTTCAAGATGGTGGTTTAAGTAATAATTTTATGGGTAAAATTACAAAAGCACAGTCAACAAAAGCAAAAATAGATAAATGGTAGTATATCAAACTAAAAAGCTTCTGCACAGCAGAGGAAACAATCACCGGAGTGAAAAAAAAACCACCTAGAGAGTTGGAGAAAATTTTACAAATGATTCATTTAACAAGGGACTAATCTTTAGAATACAGAAGGAATTCAAACAACTCAACAGCAAAACATCAAAAACAAAACAAAACAAAATCTGAATTTAAAATAGGCCAAGGATCTGAATATACACTTCTCACACAAGAACATACAAATGGCCAACAAGTATATTAAGAGTCTTACACATTACTAATCATCACAGCAATGCAAACCAAAACTACAGTGTAAAACCTAGAGACTATACTAACAATAATCAAGATATGAAATCAACCTGAATGTTCAACAACAGATGAATGTATAAGGAATATATGGCACACAAACACAATGGACTACTATTAAGTCATAAAACAATGAAATCTTGTCATTCTTGCCACATGGATAAACCTTGAGGATAATAATGTTAAGCAAGATGTCAGGCACAGAAAAATAAATACTGCATGTTCTCACTTGTATGTGGAAGCTTTAAAAATTTAATTCATAAAATTAGAGAGTAGAATTATTGTTATTAGAGGCTAGGAGGGGTGGAGGGCATAGGATAGGTTGACGTTGGTTGGTGTATATAAAATTACAGCTGAAGAGGAGGAATAAGTTCTAGTGAATGGACTATATGTCCATTAACATAGATTTATATAGTTGGAATTCTAAATAATATTTTTGAATCTTAAATTTCATTTGGTCATTACTGGCATATAAAAAAATTACTTTTTAATATTAACTTTGTATCTTATGACCTTGCTGTCATTTATCTTCATCTGTATACCTTTTCTTTTCTTCTCTCTTCTTTTCCTTTCTTTTCATCATACCAGCTGGGACTTCTAGTACAATGTGTAGTAAGAGTGGTAAGATAGGATCTTGTTTGCCTTGGTATAAAACCAAACATTTAGCTTTTCATCATTAAGAATACCATTAGCTGTAGTGTTTTTGTAGATGTTATTCAGGTTGACAAAGACTGCCCCCCCTACTTCTAGTTACTTAGAGTTTTTATCAAGAGTGAATGTTAGATTTTGTCAAATACTTTTTCTGCATTGATTGATATGATCAAATCATTTTTTTATTTACCTTATTGATATAGTAGATTAAATTCATTTATTTTTTATTGTAGAACCAGCCTTGTATTCCTGGAGTAGATCTCAGTTGATTGAGAGATAAGTGTCTGTAGGGTTTTTTTTTTTTTTTTTAATTTTAATGTCTACCTGGTTTTGTTATTAAGGTTTCACTGGCCTCTTGGATAAGCTAATAAAAGTTTAATCTGCTGTAGAAGTGTGGAGAATTTGTATCATGTATTCTTTAAAGGCTCAGTGGAATATACCACTAAAACAATCTGAAAAACTATCTAGGTCTGATATTTTCCGGTTATTAATTATTTACTTAATTAAAAATATATATGGAGAGAGGTCTATTAAGAATGTCTATTTATTCTTGCACAAGATTTGGTAGTTTGCCTCTTTCAAGAAATTTGTCAAATTCATCCAACTTACCAGATTTTGAATGTAGTCATTCAGTTGTTCATAGGATTGTTTTATTATCCTTTCAACGTTCATGGGACCATGGTGGTGACTCTGCTTCATTTCACATATTAGTAATCTGTGTCTTCTCTCTTATTTATAGTTAACCTATTTAGAGATTTATCAAATTTATTGATCTTTTCAATGAACTACTTTTTTAATGTTATTGTCTTTACAATTTCCTGTTTTAAATTTCTTTCATTTTTTATTCCAATTTTTAATTTTTTAGAGTGTTCTAAGTTAGATTTTAGATATTTTCTTTTCTAATTTATGCATTTAATGCTATAAATTTCCCGCTATGCACTGCCTCCACTACATTTTACAAATTTTAGTAAGTTGTATATTAATTTTTATTTAGTTCAAAATATTTTTAATATTTCTTGAGGCTTTTTATTTGAGCCATGTGTTATTTAGAAGCATATTATCCAGCTGTCTTCTGTTATTGATTTCTTGGTTGATTTTACTATGATCTGAGACAAGAACTTTGTATGATTTATATTCTTTCATATTTCTTAAGGTGTTCTTATGGCCCATAATGTGGTCTATCTTAGTAAGTGGTTTGTGTGAGCTTGAAAAGTATATACATTCTGCTGTTGGCTGAATATTTTTAAAATGTCAATCAGACCAAGTTGATTTATAGTACTGTTCATGTCAACTGTATCCTTAGTAATTTGCTGCTAGCTTGATCTAGTGTTGAAATCTCCAGCCATAATAGTGAGTTTTTCTATTTCTCCCTTCAGTTTTATAAGTTTTTGCCTCACATAATCTGAAGCTCTGTTGCTGGTTGCTCCATACATTTAGGATCGTTATGTCTTTTTGAATAAATCATTGCATCATGCAATGTCCCTATTCATTCATAATAAACTTTCTTATTCTGCAGTCCGCTTTCTCTCATATTAATATAGCTACTGTAGCTTTTTTTGACGAATGTTAGCATGGCATTTCTTTCTTTATTTCTTTACTCAACCTATGTATGTCTTTATATTTAAAGTGGGTTTCTGGTACGCTAAAATATAGTTGGGTTTTATTTTTTAGATCCACTCTGACAATTTCTTCTATTTGTTTTATTTAGACAATTCAAATTCAAAGTAATTATTTATGTAGTTGGATTAACAACTGCCATGTTTTAAAAATTTTCTCTTTACCTCATTTTTACTTTGTTCTCCTCACCTTTTCTATCTTTTCTGATTTTAATTGAACATTTTATATTATTTCATTTTCTATTCTCTCTTAGTACATCAATTATACTTTGTTTTTAAAAAATTAATAGTTGTCTTGGCGTTCAAAATATGCATTTAGACTAATCTAAGCCTTTCTTCACTTAATGTATAGTGCATATACCTTATAACTGAATATACCCAATTTTTTTTCCTATTCCTATGGTATTGCTGTCATTCCTTTCACTTATACATATGCTAAATCACGAAATACTTTGTTACTTTTATTAATTTACAGTACTATCTTTAATAAGTACAAGAAAAAAGATATTATTTTTATCTACATTTATTCTTCTTTCTTTATGTAGATCTTGGTTTCTGACTTACATTATTTTCTTTCTACCTGAAGAACTTCTTTTTGAACATCTCTTGAAGGGCAGGTCTGATGACAATAAATTTTCTCAGCTTTGTTTGTCTGGGAAAGTCTTCATTCTTAACTTTTGAAGGACAATGCTGATGACTATAAATTTCCACTTTGGCTTTTTCTGTCTTTCAACACTTTAAATATTTAATTACACTCTTCTTCTTTGCATTGTTTCTGATGAGAAGTCCACTATGACTCTTAACATTTGTCTTCTATTGATAAGGCATTTTTCCCCTCTGGCTTCTTTCTACATTTCTTCTTGTCTTTGGTTTTCTACAGTTTAAATAGTATATGCTTATCTGTATTATTTTGGTATTTATTCTGATGGGTGATCTCTAAGCTTCCCGTATTTCTGATTTTGGGTCTCTCAAAATTCTTGGTCATTAACACTCAAATAATAATATTGCTCAAATATTTTCTCTCTTTTCTTTCCTTCTGGCTTTCTCTTTTTCTTTCTCGCATTCCAATTATGTTTATGCTGTACATTTGGAAATTGCCCCCACAGTTTTCAGATGATTTCTTCTCTCCTCTCTTTCTTTTTCTCCTTCTCTCTCTTCTGTTTCTCTCTCTCCATTATTCCCTCTCTCTCTTCTTCCTTCCTTTCTCCCTTTATTCCTTCATTATTTTCTTTCTTTTTTCCTTCCTTTCATTTTCAGTTTTTGCCTTCCTGTTTAGGACATATCTTTTGACTTATATTCAAGAATTTGACTCTTCTCAGCTATACCTAGTCTACTGGTGAGCTCTTCAAAGGCATTCTTTATTTCTGTTATAGTGTTTTTGAGTTAGAGAAAGGAGAGACACAGAGAGACAGAGAGAGACATCTAATTTGCAATTGTCTGTTTCTCTTTGCAGTTTCATCTATTTTTGTTTCATGTATTTTGAAACTCCATTATTAGATGCATAAACATTTATAATTGTTATAACTTCTTGATGAATTGAGCTTTTTATTATTATGAAGTGACTTTGTATGTCCCTTTGTATATATATTTGCTCTGTAATATAGTTCATCATATATTAGTATAGTCATTTCAGCATTATTTTGATTAGAATTGGCATGGAATATCCTTTTCTATAATTTTAACCTATTTGTGTCTTTGTAACTAAAGCATGTTTATTATAAATAGCATATAGACGAATCTTGCTTATTTTATCCATCTGACAATTTCAGACCTATAATTGGGGTATTTAGACATTTTATATGTAACGTAATTGTTAAAATGGTAGGCTTAAACCCACCATCTTGCTATTTTTTTTTCTAATCATCTATTATTTGTGTTCTTATTCCCTTTTTCTGCTTTACTTAGATTTAATTATTTTATGGTTCCACTTTATCTCCTTTCTTGACTTACTAGCCATGACTCATTGTTTTGTTATTTTAATGGATATTTTACGACTTATAGTAAACATTTTTATTTAATCACCATCTTACTTCAAGTGATATTATATCCCTTTGTATATAGTGTAAGAAACTTATAACATTACCTTCATTTTTCCTCTTAACTTTATTGTTTTGGTTTTTATATACTCTACTTCCACAAATATAATAAACTTCCACACTACATTGCTATCACTTTATTTAAGCAGTCTATTATCTTTTAAAGGATTAAAATATTTTTAAATTTTATATATTTACATTTATAGAAAACTTTTTTGGTGTTCTTTAGTCACTTTCATAGATTGACATTTCTCTCTTGTATTTTCTTCTTCTGCCTGAAGAATTTCCATTAACATTTCTAATAATGCAGTCTTCCCGGTGATAGCATTTTATACATTTTGTATTTCTGGAAAAGTGCTAGTCACAGTTGATGCTCCCATTATGTTTCAATTAGATCATGTTATTAGGCACATGTGCCTTGTCTTTTGTGTTTTCTTTTCATCTTTTGATGTCATTTTGTCTTTCAGTTTTGATATTTTTCACTGACTTACTTTGTAGCTCAACAATTATCAGTTCTGTTGTGTCTAATCTTCTATTAAACCTATAAGTTAATTTCTTACTGTAAGATACAGTGTTGTCAGTTCTAAAGTTTCAATTTACAGATCCCATCCTCAATAAAATTTATCATATTTTCCTCCACTTTTAAAAGCATTTTTATCATAGTTATTTTAACTTGACTATCTGGATCTCCTGGAAGTCTTTCCTATGGTTTTCTAAAAATTTTATTTCAGTCAGTTGCTCCAGTGCTAATTCTCTTAGTAATTTTTATCAGACAGCTGACATTCAAGATGAGGTATTATAGAGATTATGGGTTTTACTATCTTCCTCCAACAAAAATGCTATACTTTGGATGTTTCTCCCCTCCAGCCTCATGTTAAAATTTTATTCGTAATGTTAAAGGTGGGTCCCAATGGATGTGTTTGGGTTATGGGAGCTAATTCCCCCATGACTACATTAATGCCCTTTCTCAGGAGTAAGTGAGTTTTCACTCTACTAGTTTCCACAAGAGCTGATTGTTAAAAAGTGCCTGGCATCTCCCCCACTTGATTCTTCTCTTGCTATGTGATGTCTCCATAAACCATGCCTTCCAGCATGAGTGGAAGGAGCCTGAGGCCCTCACAATCAGCTGGGCAGACGTCTGCATCATGCTTCTTGTACAGCTTGCCATACTGTGGGCTAAATAAGCCTCTCTTCCTTATAAATGACCCAGCCTTGGGTATTCCTTTATAGCAATTCTAAACAGACTGAGACAAAGGGTTAGGTTTTCTCCCGGGAGCATCTAGGAAGTTCAGATTCCCATAATCTAATGGATGTTTGATTTTACTGTTTGGGGTTAGTATATTTCCATTTTGTGATTACTCCTAAGCCACAGTTCTGTCTTCTAAGATGTGGTCCCTATTACAAGTTTGTGGCCTTTATTCCTGATTCATGGCCCTTTTTGAAACTCAACAGAAAGCCTATGGTATATTTCAAAGAACTTCCCACTTGTCAGGCATTGAGCTTCAATCATAGTTTTCCCAGCAACGTACAACACTGCAATCTCAGCTTTTCTGTTTGGCCTCCCAGATGCTGTAGTCTGCTGAACTTCTGGGCTCTTACTCTGCTGTATTTAGCTTAGGAATCAGCCAACGACTTTAAATAAATTAGATCAGAGATTTCCATGTTTACTTCTTATTACTTCCCTATTCTCTGTGATTTTCCCCTCGTATCCCAGCCAACATGGCCACTTGGAATCCTGACTTTGGTATCTTTATTGCAGTAAGACAAACACTTCTTGCTTCATTTTGGTTTTTCTTCACAGAAAATTAGAAAATACTTTCATGAAAATACCCAAGATAAATATGCAGTCCCTTCTGTGCTTCTCTCTTCTCGGGAACCAGAGTTGTTATAAGCCTACCTCTGTTAATTTATCTTCAATTACCTACAAGAGTTGTTACATACATAGTTGTCAGTGGAAAGTTTCATCTTATTCAAGCCAATCCATACGTCCCCTAACCAGAATTATGTGATTTTCCTTATGTATTATCTGGCAATTTGAAATATCCTTTATTGGGAGATGTTTCTTTAAAATTCTAATTTGCCTTATTTCTCTCCAAGACCTAAATTTGTAATAAACCTTGGTACTTGAAGAGACCCAACTATAAAAATAAATGTAAAATCTTTTTTACTTCTTAAATTTCAAAGCTGTATTTAATCTTCACTGCCAGGTGTTTAGAAGAGTCACATGTTTCCATCTAATAATCTACATTATTTTAAGAAATCAGAATAAGAAAAAAATAGTGTCACGCAATATAGAAAAAATTATGAGATTAGAGTCAAACAGGACCAATGATGTCATCATTTTCATGTTAGTAACTTGGCTGTAGCTTTCTCATTTTAGAATATCAATAATAATTATTCCTTTTCTGAGTTGGTGCTATGGTACACACATTAAGATTTTTATAGTGGCATTGTCCATAGGGGCAAAATTTTTCAAACAGAGTAAATATGTTTTAGTAGGCTTATGGCTGAGTAAATTATGGTATATTCACACCATAAACTAGTTTGCAGCCATAATAAAGAGTAGTTATGCCACTTGATTCTGAGGGCTTATTTTTAGATAATAAGTGAGAAAATCAAGATGCAGATATATGAATATAATTTTTACAATCTGTAAATGTGCTGATGTGTCTACACATTTTATGTCATACACTGATGAAACCATGGAGGGGCATATATTATGTTAATGTGGGTTCCATGGAGACAGGAAGATGGGAAGAAAAGATGAAAGTATGCTGATATGGGAGAAGAAGATGAGGGGAATGTAACTAAAAATGGGGCAAAAAACATTTATTTCAAGAAATTAATGCCTATGATGATTATTCTACATTTTTATCAAATTGTGTTTCCATTTCTTATAGCAATAAATTAATTTTTAGTGTTGACTTTCAATACTAGACTTACAGTATACATTTAATACTAATTTATATAAGTTTTAAAATAAGACATCTGAAGGCTGGGTGTGGTGGCTGATGCCTGTAATCCTAGCACTTTAGGAGGCTGAGGCAGAAGTTGGGAGTTTGTGACCAACCTGACCAACATGGTGAAACTCTGTCTCTACTAAAAATACAAAATTAGCCGGGCATGGTGGCACATGCCTGTAATGCCGCTACTCGGGAGGCTGAGGCAGGAGAATCACTTGAACCCGGGAGGCTGAGGTTGTAGTGAACCGAGATTGCACTTGTATTCCAGCCTGGGTAACAAGAGTGAAACCCCACCTCAAAAAAAAAAAAAAAAAAAAAGACATCTGAGTTATATGAAAGTTAGTGATGAGTAGAGTAGATCCTTAACCTGAAGACTGCAATCTTGCAAGGGCTAAATATCAACCTACATACAAAACGAGTCTATGTTCATGTCAAGATATACCACTAGGGCTAGTAGACATACTGGTTCATTTAATCTGGCTTTTAGTTCTAATGTTCTTTATAAAAATTTTGATAATAGAAAGGCTGATAATTCAGGCTAGCTGTCTCTTTACAATGTGTTCCCTCTTTGCTATTTGTTTCTTGATTCCAAATGAATAGATGACAAAAGATTTTCACAGAGTGAATGCTTAGTATATGGGCACAGGTATAAATTTAGCCTAATCCCTAAACAACACTTCCATGAAATCCTACAAACAAGCACTTACTTGCCTGAACCTCTCTGGTTTTTCTTCTACCCCTACAATGCTTTATACGTTTCAAGTATCATTTGAATAAATAATATTTGCAAAACACCTATGGAATTTCTAGATTGTCATTCAGTCAACAGTTTTAGGCAAAAGACCACCTGTGACCAGGGAATGATGCTCATGCCCTGGAGGCCAGTCCAGAAACTGTCCTGCCTGTCTCAGGAATGTGGGGAACAAAGTGGCAGATAGGGGCATGACATATAGGCAGAAAGAAGGACCCTAGAAAGCCCACCCAAACACCTTATAGGTCTTGTGTAGGCCTCTTGGCTGAGAAAGTATTTCAATAATTATTTTTTCCTGGAACCTAAAGAGCTAGGAGTAAGACACCAGCCTCCTTGTAGGAGATGTAGGCAGTAGGAACAAAGAGATTTGCTTTTCCCTGTCCTGCTGCAATGACCCCTATCAGGAGGCAGAAGAGAGGAAAGGTGTGAGATGGAATTGTGAGGCAGATGGTGATGGGTTTAATAACCCCAAATCACTACCCATAATTGAGAGAAAACTTGGAATATGACCAAGGTATTAATCTAAAGTGCCACAGTAAGTGGAGAACATTCCTTTTACTAGTGTTAGTATCTCTTGTTTTTCCCCACCTTCCCTACTGTAAGACCCCTGATTCACAGCTCATCTTCTTCCAACCCTTTTTTTTTTTTTTTTTTTTTTTTTTTTGAGGCGGAGTTTCGCTCTTTTTACCCAGCTGGAGTGTAATGGCGTGATCTCGGCTCATCGCAACCTCCGCCTCCTGGGTTCAGGCAATTCTCCGGCCTCAGCCTCCTGAGTAGCTGGGATTACAGGCACGTGCCACCATGCCCAGCTAATTTTTTGTATTTTCAGTAGAGACGGGGTTTCACCATGTTGACCAGGATGGTCTCGATTTCTTGACCTTGTGATCCACCCGCCTCGGCCTCCCAAAGTGCTGGGATTACAGGCGTGAGCCACTGCGCCCGGCCCTCTTCCAACCTTTTAATCCAGTAGCTGGAGTCAGATAAGTTTAGCTGTATTTACTGTAGAATTCGGAAAGAATTCAGTGAGGTTTCTTCCTGGAACAAGATTCTTAGAATCATTAGGTTAGTGCAGAAGTAATTGTGGTTTCACCATCGAAAGTAATGGCACCAACCTAATACAAGAGTTTTTTTTAAAGTGTGTGTGTGTGTGTGTGTGTGTGTGTGTGTGGTGTGTGTGTGTGTGTGCGCGCGCGCGCTTCAGTGGGGAAATGCTGTTATGTAACCTATTGCTCCTAGAAATTTCTTCAGAGTATATGAGCCGAATGAAAATCTTTTTTAACTTTAGCACTAGAAAAATGTATTATCTTAGAAACTGATAAACTTCCTAACAAACAATAGCTTAAATCATGTGAAACATTTTACATTAGAAAGAAAGTCTTGATTTTTAAAAAATAGAGGCCCCAATAGTCTAGACTCTGCTGGATACTAACACTCTGGGAATGTCTGTAGTGTCTATTACTTTCTACAGGATGTTGATTGTGTTTTGATTTGACTAGTTGAATGCTTAGGAAGGAGTCCCCCAGTTCCATGGACTATAACCATAGCTCCCAAAAATGTCTATGTACTAACAATGATCTGCTTTGTCCAGTGATCCATCATATTGCATGCCAACTCAGCGAGCTTGTAGGTACCATTCAGGCTAGTCTGACAAATAAATGTGTGACAGTCTGAGACCTTAAAGTTATAGACTTACTTTATGTAAACTTCAGCTGATAACTATTTTCTAAATGGTTCTTCAGACTTCCAAAGACTTTTGTTTGAAGAGTGATGGTGAAACATATAACATCTTCCCCTTAAAGACAATCCTCTGGTAAACCTGGGACCAATGCTTAGAACCAAATGGAAAATTAAACCATTGGGAGGTGATGGAAAACCATCTAGTCACTATCAGTTCAAAGTTTGGATGTTTAAATGATGCAAAGGACACTGTTATAGATATTATACAGGACAGATTATAAAAATAAAGAGTTGATAATATCATTTATGTAAACAAAAAGCAGTCATATGAAGAAAGCCATGGTTATAAAAAGTGTCCTCATGGAGATAGCAAATTTCAAATCTTTCCTAGTATAAGTACTGCAAGAAGGTAAATTTAGCTGTCATATCATTTATAATGTCATATATCTGGTCTGCTGGTATATCATTGTATTTGTTCATTCTCATATGCTAATAAGACATATCCAGGACTGGGTAATTTACAAAGGAAAGTAGTTTAATGAACTCACAGTTCCACATGCCTGGGGAGGTCTCACAATCATGTTGGGAGGTGAAGGAAGAGCAAAGGAATGTTTTACATGGTAGAGGGCAGAAGTTTGTGCAGGGGAACTAGAAACTCCCCTTTATAAAGGAGAGTTCCCCTTATAAAACCGTCAGATCTCTGAGACTTATTCACTTTCACAAGAACAGCATGGGAAAGACCTGCCCCTATGATTCAGTTATTTCCCACCAGGTCCCTCCCATGACACAGGGGAATTGTGGGAATAATTCAAGATGAGATTTGGGTGAGGACACAGCCAAACCATATCAATCATAAACTGAAATTTTTGGGTGGGTGAGAAATATTACCAGAAATACAACTGTCACACCTAGGACTTCACAAAACCATGAACACGTATTTCACAGTGCGCTACTTTCCTTTTCTCTTATGAATTCTTTATTAGGAATTTACCAAGATCGAGTGCATAGTTTTATCTGAGACAAGCAGCTATGTGGCATGTGCAAAGTAAAAAGATAAATACTAAACATCCCAACTAACAACATTAAGGGGAGCGTGCTGAGGAGAATTGGAAACGAGGTTGAAAAGGGAATATCATTAGGGCTGCCATCTTGTCTCAAACTGTACCTCTTGATTCAACCCCATACTTGGTTAAATAATGGACAATTTTTGAGAAACTATTTTGACACCTCTATCTTTAGAAAATGCGGATGGCATGAGTACCAGTTGCCTCACTTCAACTAATGTGGAAACAGGGATATGTTGCTCACTGGTCTAATCGTGCAATTGCAATTTAATACAGGCTCCCAAATTTGACAATGATCAATGTGTTAGGATATTATGCACTTTGTTAACAGAAGAGAAAAATGCCTTTATCTGTAAATTTTAGGCAGGAAGGAGTAATACGTTCTCATTTTGTAACACTTATTTCCTCATAGAATTGGCTAAGTACTGTACTCAGCTTTTGTATCAGATTTAGTTAATAAAAACTCACTGATAGTCCATTACTACTTGACAAATTCTACTGTAAGGACTTCAGCTGAATTGTCCCAAGCCCCTGCCTGGTTGATATTTTTCTCCTCTCCATCTTTTCAACTTCGTCAGAAGTGATACATTATAAACAGACGTATTTATCTTCCAGCTAATCCCAAATGGATGAAATAAAGAGCTTGACACCAATTTTAAGCTTTTCTTCTTTTCCTCTTGTAATCATTTATTGCAGAAGAAAAATGGCCCTACAAAAATGGATTTTTACAACATGCTCAATAAATTCTAGGTGCATTTCTCTTATTCTCTGTCCCACTACAAATATGCCTCTATCAAGATTAATATTAAACTCAGCCCAAGGCTGAGCATCAGATTTCAGCAGTGACAAATTTCTCACATTTTCCCACAGATCTTTTACTTTTTCTGTTGTGTATTTCAAGCTTGCCCTGTAACCACTCACAGAGGAAAAACCCTCCTATCAATGAGAGTAAGTCGAACTCTTTTAACCTCTGATTGAAGCAGGGATACAACTGGAGTTCTTGATGTGTTATTTGATTTTTCATTCTTTGAAAATTTTTTTGTGCATTCCACAAAATTTAGATAATTCATAGTGAAAGTCCAATCTAGTGTCTTGAGAGGGGAACAAATAATCATATAAATATTTATAGGTCACGTAATCAAATTTTAGATTTTAATCAGTAAAATACATTTTTTTAGATAATTTTAAAATAAACTGCAGATTCAAATTCTGTCAAGTAACTCATAAAATCCACCATTAAGTATTAATTACGTGATACAAATATCAGAATAAAGGATAGTTTAAAAGAAAGTTAGCTTTAAGTATAGCTCATTACATTACCCTTTTTCCTCTTGTTACAGATTCAATATGGGCAGAAAACCGTTTGCATCTCTGTTCTTGGGAGCAGTGGTGTCAGTTGATACAATAGAGACTTCTGGGCCGGGCGCGGTGGTTCAAGCCTGTAATCCCAGCACTTTGGGAGGCCGAGGTGGGTGGATCACGAGGTCAAGAGATCGAGACCATCCTGGTCAACGTGGTGAAACCCCGTCTCTACTAAAAATATAAAAAATTAGCTGGGATTGGTGGCGCGTGCCTGTAATCCCAGCTACTCAGGAAGCTGAGGCAGGAGAATTGCCTGAACCCAGGAGGCGGAGGTTGCGGTGAGCCGAGATCGCGCCATTGCACTCCAGACTGGGTAATAAGAACGAAACTCTGTTTAAAAAAAAAAAAAAAAAAAAAAAAAAAAATAGAGCCTTCTGCCCACACAGGCACAAAGCAAGTAACCAGCAGACCTCGGCTGTGATCCCAGCATTTTCTTTGTTAAATACACAACAATTCCATGAATTTGCCTTTTAGGCAAGACAAATCACTTTCCCTTCAGAAGTCCATTATTTTGTTTATATTTCATGATCCTCGTAGGAATCAAAGAAGATCATGACATCCTAATTGGGTAAAAGAACATCTACCAGTAGGTATATTTGATGGGACAACTATCTTAAGTTGTTTTTAGTTATTTAGGTCGACTTAGATAAAGTGTCCGCTTGACTGGCAGTCAGAAAACTGAAGATGAAAACAGTCTCCATTTAAACTCTTATCATTGCCATTTAAACAGCATAGAATTATTGTGGACATTTTCCCTTATATGTTTTAATAAGTTAGCTGTGAACTCAAAATACTAAATCACATGGAATCCATTACAAAAATCAATCTGTTAAATTCCAACTACAAAACCATCTATTTGTATTCCCCCTTTGCTTTTGAAAAGATTATTTTACCTCATTTGAACATTTATTCCTGGAATTCTCAACATGACCTTGATAGAGAAGACAATTTTTCACTGACAAAAATTTCTTTGAGGCTTTGTGTACACGTACTGTTTGAGCTAGGCAAAATGTTCACTTAAGAAAGCAACAGTAAAAGTTAATGACATTTTACTCAAATTCAATAAATCCCAAGAGCACCTGCTGAATGTGAGGCCCTGTGGAGAACCTGTCCCTCATTTTTCATATTGTCTATTCTGTTTGGAGAGAACAGTTCCTCTTGTTCTATTTCCTTTTATTTGAAAACATAGCTGAACTTCTCTCCCACTCAAGAACTCTGAAGGTTGGATTTGGCTTGCACCACCTTGCATTTCAGCCCTTTACTGGACTTCTCTGAGGTTCTTTGGGTATAGCATGAAGCCAGTGTGGTCTCCTGTGTAATCAGGTTATTGCCCTGGAAGACTTTCCTTAATTGTGTTAATTTAGTGAGATTACAGCCCTGCAAGTGTATATCTGGGCATCAAGGAAATTGGTATTAATATTTGATTGCTGAGTTTTTGTTCATGTATTCTTTAATTGATTAGAATGTGTGGACCTTGGAAGCAATGACCAGACAGTGTACATGCTAGTTTATGTGGTGATGGAGAGGTGCCTCCCCCTAACTCCGGACACCTAAGAGGCAATGAAAATTTGCTAAGTAGTAGAGAGATCTAGTATGATAGAAAAGGACAAGGGATTCAAGTTTATTATGTTCATTCCATTACTGAATGCATTGCCTAACCAAAGTCCATTTGATTCACACTCTAGTTTTCAATCCTAGTTAACTGAAATTGTCCCAACATACACACACACGCCCTCTTTAATTTTTTTCTGTTGTACTTAACATCTTCATATACACTATACATTTATTTTTGTTGAAAGTTTAACTATAGTGCTTAATAAAGAGAACCTTGCAGTTTTTTTTCAGCCTGAGGTACCAGGAACAATAATTGAGACAATAAAGATGAAATGAACTGAGAAAATTTTCTGTATATCCTAATATTTTCATACATTCATAATATTAAGGATGATGTATTTCTTGATTTTTGGAAGAATTAGCTCCTAAAACATCTGACCTAATAGTAAATTTGAGGGATAGTCTTTTATTTACTGATTTACAAATTTAATGATTAAAGATCAATTCTGGTTTCTATTTCTTCTAGAATCACATTTTTGGTAAGTTGTATTTAGAAAATTGAATAAACATAGCTAGAAATAATTTCTAGAAACGTATTCATTTGTCTCAATTTAAAAGTAATTGGTATAAATTTATTCATTCTTTTCTCTTCTTATACCTGCATTATATCTCACACTGTATCCCCTTTTTAGTTCATGTTTATTTATGCCTTTTCTTTCTTAATCACATCAAAATTTTAACTTCATTAATCAATGCAAATTAAGCAACTTTGATTTTTGTATGATTTTTAAAAATCTTTGTGTTCTAGTTTATTAGTTTATCCCATTTTTAATTTTTTTTTCTTTTTTTTAAGAGACAGATCTTTCTCTGCTGCGCAGGGTGGAGTGCAGTGGTGTGATCATAGTTCACTGTAACCTCAGATTCCTCAGCTCAAGACATTGTCCTGCCTTAGCTTCCCCCAAGTAGCTACGAGTACAGACACATGTCACCACAACCAGCTGATACTTACTTTTTTCTGAGACTGGATCCTTGCTGTGTTGCCCAGGCTGGTCTCCAACTCCTGAATTCAAGTGATTCTCCCACTTCAGTCTTTCAAAGTGCGAGGCATGAACCACCGCACCCGACCTGTGCTCCTTCTTTTCCTCCTCCTGCCTTCTTTGGGTACAGTATCTTCTACAAAAAATTCCTTGAAATGGAGACTTAGCCCATTTCTTCTTTCTTTTCCAATGCAAACATTTAAGACTCTAGCTTCAAATGTATCCCTCAACTTTTGAAACAAAGCATTTCTGTTATTGTCCATTTCTAAACAATTGCTTGATGAATTCTTCTTTGACCCGTGAGTCATTTGGAAGTGTGTTTCATGTTTTCATGTGAACAGTTTTATTATTATCATTTTCTACTTTATTGTTATTATAGATCAGGGTCTACATTATGTGAATGCTGTAGTAGCTGCTTAAATTTGCTTTCTGGCCTAATGAGTGTGCTTGAGAGAAATATTGCCTCTTCATATCTCCTGCCACTTTTTTCTAGTGGTTTATGCATCTCCTTCTCATCAATTTCAAGATCTTTTGTACAGTTTCAAAATTAACACTTTCTCTGTTGTCAGGGTTGCAAACATATTTTTCTAAATCTGCTATTTTCTATTGATTTTTTTTGAAATATTTTACTATATGAAAGATTTAGGAAGAGCCCCAGATAGGAAGAGGCCCTATCTTTTACTATATAAAAGTTTATGCTTAATATATACAGAATGAAATTAGCCTAGTTATTTTTAATGGTTTTAGAATTCCATATGGCTCAAGCCAGCCATCTTTACCCCCTTAAACATACACACAGTCTTCTAGATATTCTTGTAGAATTTTTTGACATTTTTTCAATGTAAGATTCAGGTTTGGGAAATAAATTTTATATCATTTCATATAATAAAAGACTTCTCAAGAACAAAATGCAAACAGAAATATGAAACCAAGTGCAAAAGTGGATATTAGCTTAGAGTGTGAAAAAGAACCATAGCAGAATACAAATTTTAATGTGCTCATGAATACCTACAACATCCAGCAAATGTAGCAAGATGGTATACCTTTACTAAATAACGGCACGACCCTCGTCCACAGTGCTTTTCTCTTCTTACAGTTTTTAGCTTTACATTCTTTGATTATCTCTCCATGTAATTGTGACTTCATAATATTTTCCACAGAGAGAATAAAGAGGTAAGTTAGTATTTCCTCTAGCAGAGTTGATCCAAATTTGTTTTATTATTGATAGTCGGGGTCAATAAACCAATAGGAGTTTGGTTGAGTTTGGGGTAAATCACTTTACCTCTTTATTGGTTGAGAAAGAGATGAGTTTTACCTTCACAGTAGGTTTGCCAGGGATGTTGCTGGTTTTAGGACTGAATGTCCCACATCCTGGGAATTCTCTCGGTCCTAAACACACCGGGAAGCTTTGTTATTCTAGAAGAAAGAGACAGTAGTCTTAGCCATTGGTGGTTAAAATAACTTTTTTTTTTTTTTTGAGATGGAGTTTTGCTCTTGTTGCCCAGGCTGGAGTGCAATGGTGTATATCTCTGCTCACCGCAGCCTCTGCCTCCCAGGTTCAAGCGATTCTTCTGCCCCAGCCTCCCGAGTAGCTGGGACTACAGGCATGTGCCACCACACCCGGTTAATATTTTTTGTATTTTTAGTAGAGACAGGGTTTCTCCACATTGGTCAGGCTGGTCTCAAACTCCCGACCTCAGGTTCCTTGCCTGCCTCAGCCTCCCAAAGTGCCGGGATTACAGGCATGAGCCACCGAGCCCAGCCAACTCTGGCAACTTTTTATGAATGTATAACCTGTGGACGCACTGCTGGGGCTCTTCCTAGGATATTAATAGTTGACCCGTGCAAGCAGGGGCCTTAGCTTTACGTGAGGGCCTGCGGCTGAAGTTCCAGTAGCTTCCTACTCAATCTGCTGGGTTTTTAATTCATCTTTATCTTTAAATCTTTAATTTAGCTACAATTTATTTTTAGCTCAGATTCTTTGTATTCTACCTAGTCTTCTTCCCTCTGGCTGTTGCACTACTTGGATGGCTACGCCTCTGTTCTAGTGTTTTCTTGACTCGGGTACTGCCTTTGGAGTCACCATGTGATGATGATTCTGTTAGAGATGGGAGATGACACAGTCTCCCAGAAGGGCTAGTGGAGTAGGAGAAAAGTTGCCTCCCTCCCACTGAGGCACCTGGGTGAGCCTCTCTGCTCCTGAGACCCTGGCCTCAGAGAACCCACTCTGCCACTCAGCAGCTTCTTAGCGTCTTGATGTCGGGAAACGCAGAACTCACTTCCCATGCCCAGGTTGCCCTGGGGTCCCAGAACTCAGAGGTCCACAATCTCTCGAGGATCTGCCGCTTTGTCATCTTTGTTGCAGAGATCTCTGAGGCTCATTTCCAGGAACCCACATAGTCCAAGAAAGAGGAAATCCCAGAGCAATTTGGCTTTGGTTTTTTGCAATGAATCAAACAGAACATAACAAGCCTCACCTGCACCTGACTTTTGCCCTGGGTGTGCATATGTGTGTGTGTGTGTGTATGTGTGTGTGTGTATTAAATACATTTTTTCCTGCTGTTTCTAGTCTTTCATTATCATAACAGGGAGATAACAGAGCCACACAAGACCCTGGAGTCCTGTTAGATTAAAAGTTCATGAAGTGCTTTAACCATTTTTAGAATTGTTATAAAGGTAAAGAAAACTTTCAGAGAGATAAACACATGTGTGTGCATATATATATGTATGTATGTATAACTAATACAGGTACACACACACACACACACACACACACACACACATATATATATATATATATGCCCTATGATTTCTCATTTATAAATGAGACCCATTATTTCTCATTTATAAATGATGCCAATGGTTTTTAATCTCATCAGGCTGTTTTGAAGCATAAATAAATGAGCAGATGTTCACATATCCAATACATACATAGTATTAGTATAGATATAATACTACATGTAACAAGATCTATCAGAGTAGGTGAATGTGAATTCAGGTGTAGTTTCTGCTTGGGGCAAAGGAACATGGGGAGGCTGTACTATTTCATGGGGGGAAAAATATACAGGCAATGATGTGACATCAACCTGGATTGAAACCATTACGTTACCAGGTGCGGTGGCTCCTGCCTGCATTCCCAACACTTTGGGAGGCTAAGGTGAGCAGATCGTCTGAGGTTGGGAGTTCAAGAGCAGCCTGACCTACGTGGAGAAACCCTGTCTTTACTAAAAATACAAAACTAGCTGGGTATGATGGCACATGCCTGTAATCCCAGATACTTGGGAGGCTGAGGCAGAAGAATCGCTTGAACCCAGGAGGTGGAGGTTGCGGTGAGCCAAGATTGTGCCATTGCACTCCAGCCTGGGTAACAAGGGTGAAACTCCATCTCAAACAAACAAAAAGCCATTACTTTATCACATACTAGTAAGATTCTTAATCTATCTGGAACCCCTGTATATCAAATAAACTCAATACCTACTTAAGAGAGTTGTCGTGTAAAGCTTTTGAATGCCCAGCAGTTGAAGTAGACTGCCATAGAAAGGCAGGGCCGGGGCGGAGCAAGCATCTGAAGATCTTCTTCTGTGCCCCTTCAGCTCATTGCCTCTCCATAAGCCCCAGAAATTCAATGATGCTACCAAGAAAGCGTGCAGCTGCCACCGTGAAAAGCTTTGATTTCCCCCTTTTTCTATTGCTGCTTCTCTCTCCTTGGGGCTCAAGCTAAGAACTTGAACTGTAGGATTTCATATCACTTAAGAATAAAGAAAGGAATATTAGGGAGTTCAAGGGGCAGCCACTTGGCAAACATGAAAGCTTGCCTCAGAGTATCTTTATAAACCCCATTTTCATCCAGGTGCTCCTGAGAGCCGCCCCCCTGCAGTGCTAACAGTGGCTTCAAGTCCACGCTGCTTATATCCCTTGGCAGCAATTAGAGAAACTGCCCTTCAACACGAGCTTTATTTTATCCTGTGATTGCTAGGGAGAGCTACAAACAGCATCCAGCAGGCAGCGATAGCATTACCTGTTATCATTGTCATTTTCTATTTCATTTATGTTCAACTGCCTTAAATACTGGAGAAGCAGTTTTACTTAAAAGGCTGGGCCCTTCACTTCCAGGTTTATCAGAATAAAGCAGAAACCAAGCTGGAGAGTTTTAAGGGCACAGTAAAAAAAAATAAACACCGTTTGGAGACAGGAGGCTTTGAATTATAGTGGGCAGAGATAGCTGGGTGCTGCTTAAGACTTTAAGCATCCAAATAGGTGCATTTAAAATAAATGCCCCCACCGACTCCATCTGAACCCTCACGCCTTTTGTGATCAACATAAAGCAAGCTGCTCGGCAGTAGCTCTCATAAATTCCAAGGATTAATCCACACAGATTGCATTTGGGATTCAACAGCAGGTTCTGAGAATGAGCGGTGATTTTGTCTGAATGCTTTTTGCGCAGTTAGTAGCAGGAGCAGCTATTTGTTTTTGATACTTTTCATTTGGAAATAGTAACAGCTATCATTTGCTGGGTTCTTTAATGTGCTAGGTGAGGCATGGTCAAGGACTTTAGGTAGAATTTCACTTAAGTCATACAAAATCTTATAAATAGCCTTAAAGATGACGAAATCAAGACTCAGAGAGATCATTAACTTGCTGAACATTAAATAGCTAGTAAGTGATGGAGAGCCAACATTTAGGAAAGACCTGATATCAGAATCAAGGTGACAGCAGATGTTTCCTACTCAAAAACATCATTTCGTTTCCATCGGGCCACACCTCTGACATACGCGAAATAAACATTGCCAAGTCTAAGATGCCATCAATCGCAAGATGCTCTGTCATGTATCATAAAAAGACAAAAACCTGTCGATGAAACTGATTCCAAGACACATTCTAATTTCAGATGTAAAAATGTGAAGAAAAAAGTATTCTTAAAGCGCCGTGAAAAATGATAATTTAAAAAACCAGACTTAGATGTAAACAACAAAGAAGTAATACGCAGGCCTACCTGGAGGGCAGATGGATGATACACAAGGCGCATTCTGGTTACCTCTTGCTTTCTCCAGAGCCAAGAATGAAAGCCTGATTCGATCACTGCTGTTTCTGGATTCTACCTGCAGGTGGCAGTGCAGGCTACTGGATGTGGCCTTTGGCCTCACTGGGGAAGGGTTTGAGAGGATGGGGCAGTTGGAGAAACTTGTTTTCACACTTTCAATTTTTATCTGCCAGTTCTGAGCTGATTTGAATCACAGTGTCATTTCCTTCACGCATTCCTTCTTTTTTCTCCTCTCTGATGTCTTCTTTCTCCCAATTAACTCTTTTTGCCCCAAGATTCCCAAAGTCTGAAACAGTTCTTGCAGTGAAAAGAAATGCATGTGTCCTTCTTTTCCTTTGCACTTTTAAAAAAAAAAATTTATTTCTTTTAGAGGAGTCTCGCATTGTCACCCGGCTGGAGAGCAATGGAGTGCTCCCGGCTCACTGCAACCTCCGCCTCCCAGGTTCACGCTATTCTCCTGCCTCAGCCTCCCAGGTAGCTGGGATTATAGGTGCACACCATCACGCCTGGCTAATTTTTTGTATTTTTAGTTGAGACAGGGCTTCACTGTGTTGGCCAGACAGGTCTGGAACACCTGATCTCGTGATCCGCCGCTTTGGCCCCCCAAAGTGCTGGGATTACAGGCATGAACCACCGCGCTTGGCCTTTCCTTGCACTTCTAATCAGATGTTGAGGGATTAGCTAAAGGGGAGGAAGCTGGTGTCCTGATTATTCTATGTGTCTGTGTATCTAGAGAATGTTTCTCAGGTAGCTCTTCCTACCTCTTAATGTACTTGATGAAATCTATTTCTATCACTTTCCTCCTAAAGCCCTCAAATCCCATAGGATAGATCTAAGCATGAAAGCTGATTTTAACCTATTTCTCCTACCCTGTTCCCAACCACCCCACCAGGCTGCAGCGCATGAACACATACTGTGTCCATTCCCAACTCCAGGCCTTAGCTTCTGGCTGCCTTCTCCCTGAAATATTCTACCCCTATTCTATGCTCATAAAACATCATGCTCATTCATCTCTCAAAACTAAATTCAAGTTCCTTAATGAAACCTTTTCTCATTTGAGATTCACAGCCTTCCACAAACATCCCAACCATCAATAGCAACTTTCTGTGCAATGTTCGTTGGCATTCTGTCACTTTAGCAGCTGTCGATGTGTCAATCTTCCTCTCTTTGTCTTATTTACATGTGTTTTCCCATTACCTAGTGCAGGGCTGGAATTATGGTAGATACTCAATTCATATTTATTGAATTAAAAATTGAATGCCTCTTTTCTAAAATATACTACTTCTGATATATCCTAGGGAAGTTATTTTTAACTTATACACATTTTGGTCACCTGGAAAACTCTTGAAACTCCTGATAACGAGACCCCCACCCCAGACCAATGAAATCAGAACTTCTGTGGATGGGGACAAGGCATGAGCATCTTTGAACATTCTCTTATTTCAAGATGCAACTGAGGCTGAGAATTACTGCCATTGCAATGATTTACAAAATGTGCTCCCAAGATCAGCAATAGCAACATTTTATTGGAAAGGCAAATTCTTAGGGCTCACCCAAAACCATAAAAGCAGAAATGGCTGGAGAGGTTGGGTTGGGGATTGGCAGCAATCTGTATTGTAAGAGGTCTTTCAGGCAATGCATACTACAGTGTAAGAACCACTGCTTCGGCCAGACATGGTGACTCGCACCTGTAATCCTAGCACTTTGGGAGGCTGAGGCAGGTGGATCACCTGATGTCACGAGTTCCAGACCAGGCTGGCCAACATAATGAAACCCTGTCTTTAGTAAAAAATACAAAAATTAGCCAGGTTTGGTAGCATGTGCCTGTAGTCTCAGCTACTTGGGAGGCTGAGGCAGGAGAATCACTTGAACCCAGGAGGCAGAGGTTGCAGTGAGCCGGGATAGTGCCCCGTACTCCAGGCTGGGTGACAGAGTGACACTTTGTGTCAAAAAAAAAAAAAAAAAAAAAAAACTGCCTCAAAGATTCACTTTACTTTAAATAAAGCTGCAATGTTATGTGCAAATGAACCCTTCGTCGCTTTGTTCTGATGTTATTCTGGGCCCTAGTTCTTCTGTATACTTACAAACAAAAGACAGGCTCATATTAGTATATTTCTTTTTCTAACCCAGTCTTGCAATCTACATCAATCAATATCAATGCGATAGCCCAAAAAGATATTTTACATGTTTATTTCAACCCTTAAAACAACCAGGGAAGTAGTATTATCATGGCTGCTTTTCAAATTATGAACTAAAAATTGACAAAAATGAACATACATTGGACTTCGCTGTGTGTCACACACATGTTAATACACTTAACGTGTATTATGTAACATGTAACATGTATTATGTTAAGTGCTTCATGATCTGACAACTCTAAAAAGTGGGTACACTGGCACATCCATTCTACAGATGAGAAAACAAAGGCTAGAAAAAGACATGATGAGTCTGGGGGAAGAGCAGGGATTTGAATTCAGATCTATCCTGATATCAAGTTGTTCTTTAGGATTTCATGATTCTCCATTTTGTATTTTGCCCATAGCCATGCAGCTGTAGAGTGAAAAAAATCTGTTACTCTTGGAAGTTCCTGGCTAATTCCTGAAGAAATGTTGTTACTTTAAACACATTGATATGGTCTAGTGTGTCCCCCACCCAAACCTCAGTTTGAACTGTAGCTCCCATAATTCCCACATGTCATGGGAGGGACCAGGTGGGAAGTGATTGAATCATGGGGGGAGGGACTTTCGTGTGCTGTTCTCGTGATATCACTATCACTATCAGTCTCACGAGATCTGATGGTTTCATAAAGGCGAGTTCCCCTGCACATGCTCTCTTTTTTGTTGTGGGCCATCATGTAAGATCTGACATTGCTCCTCTTCTACATCCTGCCAAGAATGTGTGGTCTTCCCAGCCACGTGGCAGTGTGAGTTCATTAAAGCTCTTTCCTTTATAAATTACCCCGTTTCAGGTATGTCTTTATCAGCAGTGTGAAAACAGAGTAATACACACATTAAGTAATTATGCCTTATTTTTGCTCATTTGGAGTGGTATACACTTAAGGGCTTTCTCTTTTTTTCCCAGGCTTTAAAAAGGGATACGATTGCAATACCCACAGGATTGGAGAGGAAGTTTTATTCTAAGATGGGAAAACTCTTAAACTCACACTCTTGGTTCTAAACCTATGGTCTGAATTCTTGGAGTCATTATTCGCAGTGTTATTTTGAGTCTATGAATATTACTAGTTATACCAGTCCTTGTGCTAGGCTCCGGGAGGCAGAGCAGTGAAAAGAGATAAATGAGGTCTCTGCTTTCCTTTAAACAAGCCAGGGATCCTGCTTGCTCACCATCAAGAAGAACCATATCTACAGTACATAAATCAGTGAAGTAACTAAGCTTAAATGTTATGCTTGCGTTACCCATGATATTAAGACAGGAGGTGGCCAGTTCAGGCTTCCATGAAGTAAACTGTATTGTGTGTGTGTGTGTGTGTGTATACACATCTTCTCTTAAGGGTACTAACAGATCTTTTACCTGTGTACCTCTATTAATAACTAGTTTTAAACTATGTTGAAGAATGGATATGGATGCTACAGCTAGATGAGCTAGATGTGGCCTATCCGGCAAAGCAAACCTTAGATTCCATTTTCTTTCATTTCTTTTTTTTTTTCCCCTTAGGTCTATTTTTGCTGTATCCTCTAAGTAGTGTTTCCATTTTCGATTGTCTCAAAATATTTTTTAATTTCCCTTTTCATTTCCTCTTTGACCCATTGGTTGCTCAGAAGTATGTTGTTTAATTTCTACCTATTTGTGGATTTTCCAATTTTCTTCCTGTGATTGGTTTATAGTTTTATACCACTGTGGTTGGAAAAGATACTAGGTATGATTTCAATCTTTTTAAATTTGTTAAGACTTACTTTGTGTCCTAACATATGGTCTATACTGGAGAGTGTTCCATGTGTACCTGAAAAGAATGGTAATCTGCTGCTGATGGATGGAGTGTTCTATTGTAAAGCGTGACCACTGTAGTTAATAATAATGTATTATGAAGTTGGTGCAAAAGTCATTGCTGTTTTTGCCAACACACCACTGCCCTCCAGCCTGGCAACAGAGCAAGACTCTGTTTTTTTTTTAAAAAAAAATTATTTGCCAAAACTGCAGTTACTTTTGTATCAACCTGATAAATACTTGAATTTCTAAGAGTATAAATCTTCCTGTTCTTACTGCAAAAATATCTATGCATGTGAGGTGATAGTTAATTAGTTTGATTTAACCATTTAATAATGTATAAATATAACATCACAGTGCACACCACAAATACCTGAATTATTCTTTGTCAATTATAACAATAAACCTGGGAACTTTTTTTAAAAGCTGAAAGCATTACACATATGTTAAAAGAAGAAAAGAATACAATACTTAGGAACAAACTTTGGTGGGGTTTTGTTTTTTCACTTAAAAAATGTATTTCATTTTATTTTTTAGTGACATATAATAGATGTACATATTTTGGGGGTACCTGTGATAATCTGATACATTCATGTAATCATATAAGGCTATTTGGGATATCCATCACTATAAATATTTATTTTCATGCTAAAAATATTGGAATTAAGGAATAAACATAAGGAGGCAAAAATCTTGTACATTGAAAATTATAAAACATTATTGAAAAAATCAAAGAATACACAAATAAATGGAAATATATCCTATGCTCATGGATTGAAAAACTTAATTCTATTACAATGTTCCTAGTACCCAAAGAATCTATAGATTCATTGCAATCCCTATCAAAATCTCAATGCCACTTTTTTGTAGAAATAGATAAAAACCCATCCTGAAATTGATAGTGATTCTCAGAGGACTCTGAATAGTCAAAACAATCATTAAAAAGAAGACCAAAGTTGGAGGTCTCATACTTCCTGATTCAAAACATAATAGAAATCTACAGTAATCAAAACAACACAGTAACAGCAGAAAGACAGACATATAGGTCAATAAAATGGAATAGGCAGCCCAGAAATAAACTCTTACTTACATGGTGAAATCACTGTCAACAAGGGAGTCACAATCACACAATAGGGAAAGGAGAGCTTCCTAAATAAATGGTATTGGGAAAACTATTCACATTCAAAGAAATAAAGTTGAATTCTTACCTTAAACTGTATACTAAAGCTAACTCAAAGTGATTCAAAGGCCTAAATGTAAGATTTAAAACTTCAAAACTCCTCAAAGAAAACATAGGGGGAAAGATTCATGTCATTGGAATGGGCAAACATTTCTTGAATATGACACCAAAAGTACAGGCAACAAAAACAAAAATAGACAAATGAGACTATACAAAAGTTACAAATCATTTTGCATCAAAAAATCCAAGAGTGAAAAGGCAACCTATGGAATGGGAAAAAATATCTGCAAATCACCTATATGATAAGTTCTTCCTCAGAATACAGGTAGAACTCTTACAACTCAATAATGAAAAACAAATAACCCACTTCAAAAAATGGGCAAAGAACTCAGTTAGACACTTCTAGCTGAGTTGGCCAACAAACACACGAAAACATGTTCAATATCACTAAACAGAGAAATGCAAATCAAAACCTCAGTGAGATATCATCTCACACCCATTAGGATGACTATTATTAAAAAAAAAAAAACAGAAAAGTACTGGCAAGGATGTAAATAAATTGAAGCCCTTGGACACCGCTTAATGGGAGTATAAAATGATGAATCTACTATAGAAACAGTACGAAGTTTCCTCAAAAATGTAAAAATAGAATTACCATAGAATCCAGTAATGCCACTTCTGAGTATATGTCCAAAAAGATTAAGAGCAGAAACTTCAAGAGATATTTGAACACCTACGTTCATAGCAGTACTATTCACAACAGCCAACATTTGGAAGCAACCAAAATGTTCGTGGATGGATAAAGAAAATGTGTTCTTCACATTCAATGGAGTATGTAATTCAGCCTTAAAAAGGAAGAGAATCTTGTCACATGCTACAACATGGTTGAGCCTTGAGGCATTATGCTAAGTGAAAAAAACCAGTCACAAAAAGACAAATAATGTATGATTATACTTATATGACGTATATGAATTGTCAAACTCATAGAAAGTAAAATTGCGCTGGGGGCAGAAAACTGGGTGGTTTCGTTCAATGAGTCTAACGTTTCAGTGCACAGTTAAAATTTCTAAACATGTGTTACGTAACTGTGTGAATACAATTAACACTGTACAATTTAAAATTGTTAAGATGATAAATTATGTTAGAGTGTTTTAAGAGAGAGAAGAGCAGTTATTCTGGGGGTACAGCTACAGTTAGTCAAAGTCACTGCATTTGGTGCCTTCAGTGTTACAGAAGTTTGTGAATAAGGAAGAAGAGACCCAGAAAGGGATGTAAACAGGAAAAAGGAATAAATAAAGAAGATGGAGGCATAAGAGACCAAAGAGCTAGTAGGCCAAGAGAATGCCCCGTAGCAGAAGGCAGAAGAAAGTGCCAGCAGTGGGTGTTGGTTAGTGGTATTCCGTACTGAAGATATGTATAAGAAAAACAATACCCAAAGTGGGAACATTTCAGAAAAGTCAGAATAGAAAAGATTTCCAACCCCAGATGGCAGAATTAGCCTTGGAAAATTAGGAGGAAAAAATGAGAGAATAAATGTAGAAATAGAGCTTATTAATCAGAATTTAATACTACAAACCAGGGCAAACCAATTTGGCTAAGTCAAGCAAAAAGGAATGTATTTGGAGGGTCTTGGGTTAACTTTCAAAATTCACAGGAAGACCAGATAACCAGATCTCACCCAACAAAAACTGGGATCTAAAAGGATAGGCAAGTTCAAACCACAGGATGAACTGAGGTTAAGTCATGGCACTGGCGCCACTGCCGCTGGACACTAAGCTGATAACACTGGTGTCTTCAGGCTGCTGCTGGTGACAACTTAAAGCTGTGAATTTGTCAACTGCTCCCCAAGATTCAAAAGCTTGGCTGTGCATGTCTTACTGGCCGAACCTTCATCACCTTCACACTCCTGCACGTCACGACTTTCAAGAGTACCTGGTGTCCTGCTCTGGGAAACAGGCTAGTCACAGCGTCCCACCAGGACACACAATGCAGGGAATTCCTTCAAAAAGTAAGGCCATTATGATCATGAGTTGCTAGAATAAAACATGCATACCCACCACACTATACCCCACCATTGCCTAGACATAAATAAAACTTAACACACAATAAAAAAGACTCCTACCAAAGATAAACAAGCTCACCCTTATTCTACTGAACATATTCCACTTCCAAAGGGAAGCCACTCCAATATGCTTTCTTCAAGCTTCAACCCTAACTAAGCCCTCTGACTGACATCTATTTCTTTTTTCAGTTTTGTAGCAATTCTATTCTATTTCAAACCATAAAACAATTACAAAGTCAGATGATACCAATGCATGTGCAATCTTTGTGGAAAGCAACACAAATAAGGAAGTTAGTTAAAATATTTACAAGCCACAATAAGGAAGGAAGTTCTGAGTAATGGCTTTAGTCATCTTTTCTGCACAAGTCCTGTGGCTGTGCATGATATTGATGGCTTACTGACACTATGGCTCACTCCATGGCTACTTTGCCTCCTGCCAGCACTTCAGCAGTTGGGGTGCTTAATCAGTGGGGTGACCCAAAATGTCATACAGGAGTATTTCAGCCTTTGGTGGTCAAGGACTTTGGTCAAAGTCTATAATAGTTTCAGTTACGTAGGATAAATAAGTTCTATAGATCTAATATACAGTACTAATGTACAATATGGTGACTATATTTTATTATTAACATATACCCTTATACTTGAAATGTGCTAAGAGAGTAGATCTTATATGCTGTTACCACACACACACATACACACACACAAAATGGTAACTGAGAAGATATGAACATGTTTATTAACTTGATTGTAATATTCAGTACGCCATGTATATGTATGCCAAAACATATTGTACATATTTAATACATACACTTTTGATTTTTTACTAAAATTCTGGACATTATCATATAGAACAAACAATAAGACTGACTAGGGATCTCAGGACCTAAGGAATGACACTGTGGTGAGTTCCTTGGATTTTCTCTTTGCCTCATATTCCTTAAGATTGGAGCAGAAGGATCTGGACTCCAATAGGCACAGCCAAAAAAAAAAAAAAGAGCTCTAACAAATAGCTTGGTTTCTTTAGCCAAAGGACTAGGAATAGGAAAACTTACTAAGACAGAAGACATTTAGACAATAACTACTCTTAATAAACTTACTAAGACAGAAGACATTTAGACAATAAACACCACAGAAAGAACTGTAGCCCTATCCTACCCTCCATGACAGTCAAGACCAAATGGGGACCCTAAACTTTACCCTTGCCAGGTTGTGAGATGTCTAACTTCTGAACCACATGATGGGTGTTACAGAAGACAGAATAGAAAACTGAGGATTAACTTCATCCCTGAAGGTGGTAGTAAGATGTGCCCTCTTCCTGCAGTAAAAGTAGAGACCACAGAGGGAATCTGGATTTAACCCTCCCAGCAGAGGTGATACCAGAGAAGACTTAGTTTCAAGTCAGGACTTTCATCGTCCCTCAGTGTTAAGGAGGCCACTCCCTGCCCTGTGGTGTCAGGGAAGGCCATCTGGTGAGTGGTCTGGAGGCATTCCTACCTCTCTTAGCCAGGGATGTAACAGCGAAGATCTAGTAGGGAGTTGGAATTCCCACCTCTTCCCACCACCAGTGATGAAGACATTCTCTGCTTGGGTAACAACCTAGGCCTAGTAGGGAACTGGACTTCTGCCCCTACTGGAGTCGCCTGTTTCTTGCTGGAGTGGTGTTAGAGGAAGTCAGCCAAAACAGAAAGTTTAAATGGCATCAAAAGTCTCAAAACATAAGTAATCTCAATGTCCAGGTTCAACTGAAAAATCAGTTATCTGACCAAGAACCAGGAAGATCTCAAACAGAATGATAAAGGATGATCAATAGATACCAACACTGAGGTGACAGAAATATTAGAATTATCTGATGAAGAATATAAAGCAGCCATCACACTATCACTTCAATGAGCAATTACGAATACAGTTGAATCAGAAAAAAAAATAGAAAATCTCAGCAAAAAATGACAGATATAAATAAGAATCAAATTAAGACTTTTATGGCCGGGTGCAATGGCTCATATCTGTAATCTCAGCACTTTGGGAGGGCAAGGTGGGCAGATCACTTGAGGTCAGGAGTTCAAGACCTGCCTGGCCAACATGGTAAAACCCCATCTCTACTAAAAATATAAATATTAGCCAGGCATGGTGATGAGCAACTGTATTTCTAGCTCTTTGGAGGCTGAGGCAGGAGAATCACTTGAACCCAGGAAATGGAGGTTGCAGTGAGCCCAGACTGAACCACTGCACTTCAGTCTGGGCAACAGAGCAAGATTCCATCTCAAAAAAAAAAAAAATGAGGTAGAAAATACTATAGTCTCACACACACACACACACACACACACACACAAAAGAAAACACAATTTTTTTTTTTTTTGAGACGGAGTTTCACTCTTGTTACCCAGGCTGGAGTGCAATGGCGCGATCTCGGCTCACCGCAACTTCCGCCTCCTGGGTTCAGGCAATTTTCCTGCCTCAGCCTCCTGAGTAGCTGGGACTACATGCTCGTGCCACTATGCCCAGCTAATTTTTGTACTTTTAGTAGGGACGGGGTTTCACCATGTTGACCAGGATGGTCTCCATCTCTTGACCTCGTGATCCACCTGCCTTGGCCTCCCAAAGTGCTGGGATTGTAGGCGTGAGCCACTGTGCCTGTCCAACAAAACAAATTTAAAAAGCACCTCCATGAATAGGTTTAACAGAATTCTATGCCACTGAAAATATCCTATAGGAATGGAGGGAAAATTAAAAAATTCTCAGATGAAGGAATACTAAAAGAAGTAGTCGCCAGCTGACCTATCCCAAAAGAATGGCAAGGGCTATTAATGAAAAAAGAAACCTTGGACTATCAGGAAAAGAAAGGATAGAGTAAGGAAAAAATATGGGTAAATCCAATAACCTTTCCTTCTCTTGATTTGTAAAAATTATCTTTCAGAGTTGAAGCAAAACTTATAACATTGTCTGATGTGGCTCTAGGTGTATGTAAAGAACATGTTTAAGAAAGGAGAAAGTAAAGGGACATACAGAGAGATAAGGTTTCTATATCTCATTTAAACTGGTAAAATGATGACATCTGTAGACTGTGATAAGATATACATCACATACCTACATACCTTTGATATATATAATATATCTGTATACATGTATGTAAATATACATGTATATTTTATATATAATGTAATACCTAGAATTGCCACTCAAAGAACTACACAGAGATTCACTCAGAAACACTATAGGGCTGAGTGTGGTGGCTCAAGCCTCTAATCCCAACACTTAGGGAGGCAAAGGCAGGAGGATCCCTTAAGTTGAGAAATTTGAGACCAGGTTGGACAACATAGTGAAACCTCATCTCCACAAAAAAAGAAAGAAAGAAAAAAGAAACACTATAGATAAAATGGAATTCAAAACAATGTTCAAGTGACTCACAGAAAGAAAAAGAACACAGAAATGAAAAATAGGGATAACAAAAAGCAAATAATAAAAAGCTAGACATAAGCCTAATATATTAAAATTTACGTTAAATATAAATGGTCCTAATAAGCCAATTTAAAGAAAAAGATTGGCAGAGTAGATCTAAAAACGTTATCCAATTCTATAAGAAATTCACCTCAAATATAGTAATATAGACAGGCTGAAGGTAAAAGGTTGTAAAAAGATACATCATGCAATCAAAAGAAAGTAAGTATGGCTATGTTACTATCAGATAGTGCATTTCAGAGCAAATAAAATTAACATAAACAGAAAGGCACATTATATCATGATAAAATGATCAATCAACCAAAAAGCATAGTAAAACTAAAAACAAATCTCCAGAATATGTGAAATAAAATTTGTAGACATTATAGAAGAAACCGGCTAATCTGCAAGTACATTTGGAGACTACAACACTCCTCTCTCAACAATGAATAAAATAACTAGACAGAAAATCAGCAAGTGTGTAGAAGAATTCCATCAACGAAAGGGATCTAATTGACATTTGTAAAACACTCCATCCCACAATAACAGAATACACATTCTTTTAAATAGCCTGTAAAACATACACAAAATTAGACCATATACTCGGCCATTAAAAGAACCTCAGAAAATTTAAAATAACTGACCATTACAGTGTGTTGCCTGAGCAAAGTAGAATAAAACTAGAATTGATTAACAGAAAGATAACAGGAAACTCTTCAAGCATTTAGAAACTCAAACCACACTTCTAAATAATATATGAATCAAAGAGGATGTCTCAAAGGAAATATAAAATATTTAACCTGCATAAAAATAAAAATACAACATACCCAAATGTGTGGCATACAGACAAAGTCATGCTGAGGGGTGAATTTGCAGCTCTAAATGCAGCAGTCTCTAGCCTTTTTAGCATCAGGGACTGATCTCATGGAAGACAATTTTTCCATGGACTAAGGGTGGGGAATGGTTTTGGGATGATTCAAGAGCATTCTATTTATTGTGCACCTTATTTCTATTATTATTACATTGTAATGTATTATGGAATAATTATATAACTCACCATAACATAGCTCCAGTGGGAGTCCTGAGCTTGTCTTCCTGCAACTAGACGATCCCGTCTGGGTACGATCAAAGGCAGTGAGGTGAGACCTGAAGTGTGGGCTTGTGTCCAGTCTACTCAGTAATCTTGTTTTGGTTGCTGTCATCTCAGAAAACCCTGCTTCACAAAGACAGGATGCTGGAAATGGAAGCAGGCTTTTTAGTGCTTTTGTGGCAATCTCAGGATATTTCGCTTTGACTTCAATCCAGAATGTATGGAGATTTGAAGTAGTCTCAGGCACACTTTATTTATTTATTTATTTATTTATTTATTTATTCATTCATTCATTCATTCATTCATTCATTCAGTTCTGGGTACATGTATAGAATGTGCAAGTTTGTTACATAGGCAAACACTTACTTGATTTGGTGGTTTGCTTCATCCATCCCCAGTAATCTATATTAGGTATTTCTCCTAATGTTATCCCTCCCCAATCCCCCACCACTGCTTTCCCTCCCTTGGCCCCTCCCCACTCCCAGACAGGCCCTGGTGTGTGTGTTCCCCTCCCTGTGTCCATGTGTTCTCATTGTTCAACACCCACTTATGAGTGAGAACATGCGGTGTTTGTATTTCTGTTCTTGTGTCAGTTTGGTGAGAATGATGGTTTCCAGCTTCATTCATGTCCCTGCAAAGGACATGAACTCATCTTTTTTATGGCTGCATAGTATTCCATGGTGTATATGTGCCACATTTTCCTTATCCAGTCTATCTTTGAAGGGCATTTGGGTTGGTTCTAAGTCTTTGCTATTTTAAGCAGTGCCTCAATAAGCATATGTGTGCATGTGTCTTTATAATAGAATGTTTTATAATCCTTTGGGTATATATCCAATAATGGGATTGCTGGGTCAAATGATATTTCCATTTCTAGATCCTTGAGGAATTGCCACACTGTCTTCATAATGGTTGAACTAATTTACACTCCCACCAACAGTGTAAAATCCTTCCTATTTCCCAACATCCTCTACAGCATCTGTCGTCTCCAGATTTTTTAATGATCACCATTCTAACTGGCATGAGGTGGTGTCTCAATGTGGTTTTGATTTGCATCTCTCTAATGACCGCTGATGGTGAGCTAAGGCCATTGTCATTTGCAGTGTCAAGCAGTTGATTCTCTTCCAGCACAGACAACGTCAGTTCACCTGGCTTATTCACAGATTGTCCATTCCTTCCCAGTTTGGGGGGCTTCACTCATTGCCCCCGTAATTCCACTTTGGCTTTGAATGCTGCCACTTTATCTACTGAAATGAACACAGTTGTCATTCTTCCCTGACATGACAGATTGAGTTTGTTTAGCAGGTTGAATATATCACACGAGGAAGCAAGTTTTTAACTTATTCTGTGTCACTGAAATGTGCTGTCAGTGGTAACTGTTTTTCTAAAAGAAATATCTGGGGTGGCTTTCATAATTCAAAAACTCTGGCCAGTGATCTACCTTTAGAAAGCCATCTCTCTATGTATAAGAGAAGACATGTGTGCTCTGCGTCCATCTCCTAACAGAGCTGTGTGAACAGATGTGAGTTAAGGGTATGTACTTTAATGTGGTTGATAATTTTAATTATATCCTGCAAAATATTTTTAAGTTCAGGTGACATTTTTCAGCTAGCTAGCATTTCTCTATGGCTGACACAGTGCAGAGAGTCACATTCAGAATTGACCTCTTTGACCCAAGTGGTGAAACCAGAAAGCTGGAAATCATAGAAGGCACACCATCCATGCATATACTGACACAAAATGACCAATTCAGTTTTCCTGACGTGTAATCATTCAAAGACTGGAATAGATCTGCAGCTGTGGTGTTGGTCTGCAACCAAAGTGTGCGTAACATATCCTCATGCGCATCCTCCTGAAAATGTATAACACAAAAACAACCATTTTTGCCTTTTTGTCAACATCAGTAGGCCCATCAACCTGGATTGCGTATCAGGGTGATACATTAATCTTCTCTAACAATTGTGCCTAAATATCCTCTGCTATTTCATCAATTCATCTAGTTACAGTGCCAGCCAAAAGAGGAACATGTGTCCCCTTTTGAACTACAGCCTCTCCTAAAAGTTCATGACGGATGTCCTTAGCAGCAGGCAGGATCAACTCTTCATCAATAGTAAAGGGCTTCTCAGCTTTAGCAATGAGGTCACCCAGTAAGAATGATGCTCTCAGTGCAGACACATTTGATGGAGTGGTGGCCTTTGATAATTGCATCTGTTCTTCCTGTTCACATTTTTTTTTTTTTGAAAACTCCAAAGGCTTATCTTTAATGCAGGGTGCTTAGTCTTCATGTGGTGAAGCTGTTTTGAAGGTTTTATGGCTTTGTTGGATGGCTGGTCACCACATATTATACAAAGCGGGCTTGGAGAATGTGAATCACCTGTTGGAATCAACCTATACTTTAAGTCAGACTCTTGGTATTTTCTTTAAAATGCAGCTTTCTTTTCGTTGGCAGTCTCAGAGTTTTCTGCTGTCTCATCATTGGGTCTTTCCCCCTTTTCAAAGCCACTCTCCAGTGATGTTTGCTTTTTACTCATTTTGGCTAGGGTTAGCTTGTGGGCTTACCAAAACTGTGACTGAGATAAGTGTGCAGCAAAGGAAAGAGGCACAGATAAAAGTGATAAATAAAATAATCTATGGGCCACACATGGACTAAAATAAGTGCTGGATTCTGATTTAAGGCCCACCACCAGATGTAGCTATAAAATTGAAGTCCATCAACTCACTTGCTACTATAAAGTCTGCCACTGGATGCAGCTTAATTGTGACTTGCCACTTGCTGATAGGGTTTTGACATGAGTCTGCAAGCAATTGATTTATTATGGTCTCTGTGCAGTCAAACCTCTCTGCTAATGTTAATCTGTGTTTGGAGCTGCTCCCCAGTGCTGGTATCACCACCTCAGCTTCACCTCAGATCATCAGGGATTAGATTATCACTAGGAGCACACAACCTAGATCCCTCATGTATATAGTTGACAATAGAGTTTGTGCTTCTATGAGAATCTAATACCACCGCTGATCTGACAGGAGGCAAAGCTGAGGTGGTAGGTGGTAATGAGAGCAATAAGGAACAGCTGTACAAAGAGAAGAAGCTTCACTCGTTCACCCACAGCTCACCTCCTGTTGTGTGGTCTGGTTCCTAACAGGCCACAGACTAGTACCTGTCCATGACCCATGGGTTGGGGACCCCTGTCTAAATGCATACATTAGAAAAGAGGGAGGAGGCAGAGTAAGATAGCAAAACAGAAGGCTCCATTGACCACCCCCCTGCTTCCTGGTCCCACTCCTGGCAAGGATACCAAGTTAACAAATATCTACACAGAAAAAAAAAAACCTTTATAAGAACCAAAATCAGGCTAGTACTTATAGTATCTGGTTTTAACTTCATATTGCTGAAAGAGGCACTGAAGGGACAGAAAATACATTTCAAAGTGGACAAAGCTTTAGCCAGGCTAACTAAGAAATAAAGAGAGGAGGTCTAAATCAACAGAATTGGAAATGGAAAAGAAGACATTACAACCGATACTATAGAAATTAAAAGGATTATTAGTGGCTACTGTGAGCAACTATATGCCAATAAATTGGAAAACCTGGAAGAAATTAACAAATTCCCAGAAACATACAAACTACCAAGATTAAACCATGAAGTAATCTAAAACCTAAACAAATCAATAATGAGTACTGAGATTGAATACGTAATAAAAGGTCCCCCAGTAAAGAAAAGACTGATGGCTTCCATGCTGAATTCTAACAAACATTTAAAGAACAAATACCAATCCTACTCAAACTATTTGTAAAAATAGGGGAGAAGGGAATATTTCCAAACTCATTCTATGAGATCAGTATTACTCTGATACCAAAACCAGAGACACTTCAAAAAAACAAAACTACAGGCCAATATCCCTGATGAATTTTGATGTAGAAATCCACAACAACATATTAGCAAACCAAGTCAGCAATACATTAGAAAGATTATTCATCATGAACAAGTGAGACTTATTCCAGAGATGGAAAAATGGTTCAACATATGCAAATTGATGTGATACATCATATCAACAAAATGAAAAATAAAGGTCATATCATCATTTCAATTGATGCTGAAAAAGCATTTAATAAGATGTAATATCCCTTCATAATAAAAACTTTCAAAAACCTGGGGATAGAAGAATATACCTCAACAATAATAAAAGCCATGTATGACAGACCCAAAGCTAGTATCATACTAGATTGGGAAAAACTGAAAGCCTTTTATCTGAGATCTGGAACACAACAAGGATACCAGCTTTCACTATGTTATTCTATATAAGTCCTGGAAATCCTAGCTAGAGCAATCAGACAAGAGAATATAAACAGCATACAAATTGGAAAGGAGTAAGTAAAATTAGCCTTGTTTGCAGATGATATGAGGTTATATTTGGAAAAACCTAAACTCTCCACATAAAAACTATAAAAACTCATAAGCAAACAGTACATTTTTGGGATATATTGTTAACATACAAAAATCAGTAATATTCCTATATTTCAAGCAAACAATCTGAAAAACAAATAAAAAAAGTAATTCCATTTGCAATAGCTAAAAATAACGTATCTAGGAATTAACCAAGGAAGTGAAAGATCTCTATAATAAAAATTATAAAATACTGATTAAAGAAATTGAGGAGGAGAGGACACCAAAAAATAGAAAAATAATTTATGTTCATGGTTTGGAAGAATCAATATTGTTAAAATATCTATACTACCCAAAGCAATCTACAGATTCAATGTAATCCCTATCAAAATACCAATTACATTCTTTACAGAAATATAAAAAATAATCCTAAAATTTACATCAAAGCACAAAAGGCCCAGTATAGCCAAAGCTGTCCTAAGAAAAAATAACAAAACTGGAGGAATCACTTTATGTTACTTCAAATTATACCACAGAGCTATAGTAACCAAAAGAGCATGGTACTAGCATAAAAACAGACACACAGACCAATGGAACAGAATAGAGAACCCAGAAACAAATTCACAAATGTACAGTGAATTTATTTTTGACAAAAATGCGAGAAACACATACTGAGGAAAAGAAAGTCTCTTCAATCAATGGTGCTGGGGAAACTGGATATCCATATTCAGAAGAATGAAGTAGACCCTATCTAGTCATATGCAAAAATCAAGTCAAGATGTATTAAAGACATATCTAAGACTTAAACTATGAAACTACTACAAGAAACATTAGAAAAACTCTCCAGGACATTGGTCTGGGCAAAAATTTCTTGAATGATACCCTATAAGTATAGGCAACCAAGGCAAAAATGAGCAAATAGGATCGCATCAAATTAAAATCCGCATAAGCCGGGCGCGGTGGCTCAAGCCTGTAATCCCAGCACTTTGGGAGGCCGAGGCGGGTGGATCACAAGGTCAACATATCGAGACCATCCTGGTCAACATGGTGAAACCCCGTCTCTACTAAAAATACAAAAAATTAGCTGGGCATGGTGGCACGTGCCTGTAATCATCGCTACTCAGGAGGCTGAGACAGGAGAATTGCCTGAACCCAGGAGGCGGAGGTTGCGGTGAGCCGAGATAGCGCCATTGCACTCCAGCCTGGGTAACGAGAGTGAGGCTCCGTCTCAAATAATAATAATAATAATAATAATAATAATAATAATCCACGTAAAATTAAAATGTGGAGGTCATTTGATCTCCACAGCATATGATATATCAACAAAATGAAGAAACAATCCACAGAATGGGAGAAAATATTTGCAAACTACACATTTGACAAGGGATTATAACCAGAATATTTAAGGAGCTCAAAGAACTCCATAGGAAAAAATATAATAATCCAATCAAAAAGATAGGCAAAATTTTTAATAGGCATATCTCAAGAGAAGGCATACAAATGGCAAACAGTCATAAGAAAAGGTACTCAATATTGTTGATCATCAGATAAATGAAAATCAAAACTACATTGAGATACCATCTCGCCCTAGCTAAAATGACTTTTTTTTTTTTTTTTTGAGACGGAGTTTCGCTCTTGTTACCCAGGCTCTCCGCTCACCCACAACCTCCGCCTCCTGGGTTCAGGCAATTCTCCTGCCTCAGCCTCCTGAGTAGCTGGGATTACAGGCACACGCCACCATGCCCAGCTAATTTTTTTCTGTTTTTAGTAGAGACGGGGTTTCACCATGTTGACCAGGATGGTCTTTATCTCGACAGGCAAAACAAATGCTGGAAAAGATGTGGAGAAAAGGGTACTCTCGTACATTGTTCATGGGAACATACATTAGTACAACTACTGTAGAGAACAGTGTGGAAGTTCCGCAAAAACCTAAAAATTGGACTACCATATGATCTAGCAATCCCACTGGTAGATGTATGTGGAAAAGAAAGGAAATCAGTATATTGAAGAGATGTCTGCACTCCTATGTTTGTTGTGGCACTGTTTATTTACAATAGCCAAGATTTGGAAGTAATCTAAGGGTCCATCAACAGATGAATGGATAAAGAAAATGTGGTACTTATACACAATAGAGTAATATTCAGCCATAAACAAAAAATGAGATCTAGTCATTTGCAACACCATGAATGGAACTGAGATTGTTATGTTAAGTGAAATAAGTCAGGCACAGAAAGACAAATTTCAAATGCTCTCACTAATTTGTGGAATCTAAAAATTAAATCAATTGAACTTGTGGGTATGGAGAGTAGAAGGATGTTTACAGAGGCTGAGAAGGCTAGTAGGAGGGTTGAGAGGAGGTGCTATTTAATGGGTACCAAGAAATAGAAAGAATAAATAAGATCTACTATTTGATAGCAAAACAGGGGGATTATAGCTAATAATAACTTAATTGGGTATTTTAAAGTAACTTAAACAGTATAATTGAATTGTTTGTAACACAAAGGATACATATTTGAGGGAATGGATTTCTCATTCTCCATGATATGCTTATTTCACATTACATGCGCTTATCAAAACATTTCATATACCCCATATATGTATACGCACACCTACTAGGTACTCACAAAAAATTTTGTAAAAACTTTCAATTTAGAACAAAGACAAGAAAAGAGAAACAAGACTCAAATGAATAAGCTAAATCCTTCCAACTAAAGAGTAAATGAAGGTCAATATACACCCAAAGCAAGGAAAAGAAAGGCGGAAAGAAAACATCAGAAATCAATGAAATCAAAAACAGAAAAATAATAGAGAAAATTAATAAAACAAAGATCTTTATTTTGAGATCAATAAAATTGACAAACCTTTAAGTAAGTCTAAGAAAGAAAAATAGAAGACACAAATTACCAATATCAGGAATAACACAGAGGATAGCATTACTATGCCTTCACACAACAAAAGGATTATGAATACTATAAACAACTCTATCCAGATAAATTTGATGACATAGATAAAATTGTTTAATTCCTTAAATTACAGAAAGTAACACTCTTCACCTAATTTGAAATAGATTATTTGAATAGCCTTATAATGAACAAGAAAATTGAATTGATAATATTAAAACTTCCCCCCAAAAAAATCTCATAGTCAAAATTATTTTACCAGAGAATGTTACCAAAGATTTAAAAAAATGAATTCTGATTCTATACAATCTTTTCCAGAAACTAGCAGTAGCTTCACTTTTTGAAACTTGTATTACCTTGAACTAAACTAGACAAATTGTATATAAAACGAAAAAGAGGGTCAGGGAAAGGGAGAAAAATGAGGAGAAGGAGAGAAGAAAGAAAACTGTAGAATAATGCTCCTGATAAACACAGATGCAAGATCATTAGCCAAATATTTGCAGAAGAATTCAACAATATATACAAAGAATCATGTACTGTACCCAAACAGAATTTATTTCAGAGGTGCAGGTCTAGCTCAATAGTTAGAAAACCATAAATGAAATCCAGCAAATAAAAAAGTTAAAGAAGTAATTTACATAATTGTATCATTTCATGCAGAAAAATCACTTAACAAAATTCAACACCTGTTCTGGGTTTTTAAAAAAAACCTCACAAAAATAGAAATAGAAACTGTCTCACCTTGATAAAAAGCATCCACCACAAAACCTACAGCTGACATTATAATTAATAAGAGAAGATTAAATGTTTTCCTCTTACTATGGGGACAAAACAAAGATGTCAATTCACAAGAGTCTTGTTCAACATCATTCTGAAAGTTCTATCAAGCACAATAAATCAAGAAAAGGAAATGAAAAGTATACCAATCAGTAAGGAAGAAATAAAACTGTCCCTCTTTAAGAATGACATCACTATCTATTTAGAAAACCCTAAACAAATCTACAAAACTTATAAACTAATGAGTTCAGCAGCATTGTAGGGTACACAAAAAACATTAGAAAATCAATTATATTTCTTCATACTCACAATGAAAATATGAATGTCAAAATTAAAAATACCATGTAATTTATAGTATCTAAAAATGATATTCTTAGGTATAAATCTAACAAAATATGGATAAGACATGAATACTGAAAATGAAAACAACACTAATGCAATAAATCAAAGACCTAAAAATGGAGAGACATACCAACAGCTAAAGCAAAATTTTGATAAAGAAGAATAAAGGAGGAGAAATCAGTCTATCCAAGACAGTATAAAACAGGAGACAAAACTGTACAACATCAGTAAAAGGACCGACATGTAGATTAAACAAACAAAATAGACCACCCAGAAATAAATTCAATCCATTTTTGACAAAAGTCCAAAAGCAAATTTACGGACAGCTTGTTCAACAAATCATGTTGAAGCAATTGAACATTCTTGAGGGGAGAAAAAAGAACCATTTTGTAAACCTCACACTGTACATAAAACTTAAGTAAAAATGGATCACAGACTCAAATATAAAATATAAAATTACTAAAAAACAACATAGAAGAAAATTATTGTTATCTAGGCCTAAACAAACAAACAAACAAATCTCAGGCTTAGCACCATAACCATGATCTATAAAAGGAAAACTTTTTAAATTGGACATACCACATATTTGAACAAAAAGTTAGTATCTTTTATATATAAGGAATTCTCAAAGTTCAGCAGTAAAACGAATAAAAAATCCAACTAGAAAATGGGCAAAAAACATAGTAAGACATTTCAATGAAAAGGATATACAGCTGACAAAGTAATTGAGCAATATCATTAACCATTAAGAAAATGCATATTAAAGCCACAGTGGGATATTACTACACACCAAATGGAATGTCTACACTAAAAAATAGCATCAACACCACATGCTGGTAAGGATGCAGAGAAACTAGATCCATCATATGCTGCTGCTCGAAATGTACAATGGTATGATGACACTGCTCTCCTAGAAAACACTTTTTGGTGGTTTCTTAGAAAAACAAAATCTGCAACTTTATATGACCCAATATTTGTTTTCCTAAGCATTTATCATAAAGAAATAAATATTACATTCACAGAGAATTTGCATATAAACAAATATAGCAGCTTTACTTGTCGTAGCCCCAAACTGCAAAGAATCCAGATATCCTTTAGTGGAAAAATGATTACACATATATGGTACATCCATACCATGGAATGCTACTGCTCAGCACTAAAAGGTTATAAACAAGATACATGCATCAACATGAATGAATTTCTAAAAATATTATGCTGTGGAAAAAAAGCCAATACCAAAAGGTTATATAATATGTGAATCGAAACTTCAGAAGTATAAGCCTGCTTTTCTTCTTTGTTTATACTGCCCAGTGGTATCAAAGGCAGCTGCCTCATTCTACCTTCCTTGAAGACCCTATGCCCACCAAACGTTTTAATTTTAGTGATGTCACGGCCTCCACCCTGGCCCTCAGTGGACACTTTTTTTTTTTCCTGGTGACCACATGCAGACATTTTATTATTTCATGAACAGAAAATATTTATTTGAATGTGGCTTCCAGAATCCTATTCCTTAATGTAAATAATTTTAAAATTATCTTCAGCCCCAACTAAATTTAACAGTCAATCCCATACTATTGCTGATATCTAGCCTCTACCACAAGCTTTAGGGTATATGGCATTTAAGACACTCCTGCATCTCACACAGTAGACATCTGTGTCTGGAAGGATGCTTGGTTGTATACAGTAAAGTCCAATTTTGCCACAGGAAGGCTGTCTTTGGAGGAGACCCAGTAACTCCCAGAATTTATGTGAAGCTGAAGAACTAAGCTTAGAGAATAAACTAAGATGAGAGACCAGAAAATAGGAAATACAGTCTAGGTAGCTTCTTTTACAGTGACTGTCTGGTCAATATATCTCTGCCAGCAGCACCATCAATAGACATAAACATGATCATGGTAGGATTCTTGATGCCACCATAGCACCCTGAATAATACCTCAACTGTCATTATATAGGACAGGGACACTTCTTCAGGGATATAAATCCAAAACGAGAACATCCAATTGGCTTCAGTGTGACCAAGTCATGAGTGTTTAAGATTTATTTGATGTCTCCCTAATAATTATGCTATCTTGCCTCCTGTGCATAGCTGTTAATATCTCAGTAAATTAATGTCTGGATAGAGGTAAGAAATAATGAATGGGTGAGATGGAATTTTTGGATTAAAAGGAGTAGATTAAAAATAATCTATTATTAGGTCAATGGCTAGGCCTTGCTTTTTCTCTACTTTTCAAAACCCATTCCTGAATAAATCATTCTGATTTCTTCTCAGATGCCACATAGTGACAAGAGTGATGCTGCTGCTCAGGGACCCTCATCGTTCTGCTTTGATTGGCCAGGCTCATCCCACTCCTAACTCTTAGGGTGGTCCAGAGCAAGATTATAGTTGGAGGCCTATATACCATACGTTTAAATATTTTAATGTTATAAATTAAATTATCTGTAAAGTAAAATATCTCCTATTTTCTTACCTTGCAATATAGCTTCATAATAATAACATTTTGCATTTAGAACTCCCAGACTGTTTGGGGTCTTGCTCTGGAATACAGCATCACAAAGCCGGACTCATTCTTTTTCCATCCCTGGGCTCTGCTCTATAGCAGGAGGGGCCTCACATGCACATATGTGGACAACCCTGCCTTCACAACCATGCTTGGTTCACACACCCACAGAAAACCACCTCTTGCCCACTTCTGAGCCAAGTGTAAGCATGCTAGCTGAAGGATCTGCCTTCAGAAGTGGGAAGAGACCACTACATTGCTTGTAAGCAGGTGAGGATGTTTAGGTAGGTAATTTTGGAAGCCTAGACAGCTAGATATAGAACATCTACTATAACAGGAAGTGGGGGGCCCAGTTGGGCTCAGCAGCTTAGCCCAGTGGGTGCTCTACACCATGGAGATGAATATGATAGAAGAAGGGCAAAGCCAGTCCCTCTGAGCACAGGCTGCGTGGTAGGACCTTCTTCCCTAGATCTAAGGGCAGTAATGAGCAAAACACAAGCTGCTCATCCTCTCCTGTAGCTAGGGGTGGAACCAATGCCATCAGAAGCACAAGGCTTGAGAGTCTATGAATGTAGATATAGGAATCATCCTCAGAAAGGTATTGGAAGCAGTTTTTGGAAGTAACGTAAATGGATATTGAGTGCCTAAGAAGCAGCAAATATCAACATTTGAAATCCAATATGCTTTAAAATTAGAATCTTTTATCTCTTCTGTGTGATCTGGGCAGGACTCTCTCTATTCTGCCCCTTGGGTCCCTTTTCCTCCAGTTTACGTGATTTCTTTTACTTCATTGAACTTCTCTCTCTCTCTCTGTTCTTTTCTTGTGTTAGCTTTCTTTCATCACTGTGTCTTCACAAAGGCTTTTCCATCTTCCAAGCCCACTTGTGCCTCTCTTTCCCTTTTCCTTTATTTAAATAAACATTAATCATCCTTTAGCTTTTAACAGAAAAAGTAGATATTTTTAGTATGCCTTTTAAGACTCACCAAAACAGGGTTAGGTCCCCTGGATATGCGGTCTCAGAAGAGGCTCTGGCATTATCTAAAGCCAAGGCAATTGTACAGGAATGTATTCTGGCAAATTCGAATTCCATGGACCATCATCTCTGACTCTCATCACAACTTTATGAAGTGCTTGGTGTTATTACTGTTTGGAAAATGAACATATGGAGTCCTCAAGGCTTTGGGGATTTGTCCAAGGCTACAGTGGGTAGCAGTGGTAGGTGCCAATTTTCTGATTCCAAGTACCACGAACTTCTTATTCTTTGCAGGTCCGCTGTGCTGGGGCCTTTCTGACAGTAGAGAAATAACATGCTGATGGTTTTAGTAATTCCTAACATTTCATTCTGAAAGTCCACACAGCAGCCAGCTGAAGCTGCCAAGAAAACATTCAATTAGTGTTCTGTTTGAGGTTGCCTTTGCTGTACCACATCAGTCCCTAAAGATTCTCTTTGGTTTATCAACTGAAATTCAGTGGACTCTCTGGGGCTCACTTGAACATGGTAATAATTAGTCCAAGAATGAGAATTCTATTATAACTTGACTTTAATCTCTTGAGATGTTCAGACACCTTTCAACACTCAGTCTGTAGCTTTGTCTAAAGACAGGGCAAATTGAGAGGGAGAGAGAAGTCCCTGTATGGAAGCAGATGTAGAAAAGGAAAATTGTGATCTAGCACCATTGCCTCGTTTGTGTGTCACACTTGAGAGTTTACAAAATACATTTGTCATGTATAACTTTATGCTGACAGATAAAAGTTTAGCCAAAGCAATTTCAAGGGAGAGTGGGTGATTCTTATCATACTTGGTGTGTTTAAGGTTTCAAGACTATTGTAAATTACAAATAAAAGCCACCTAGTAGTCTATGATAAACAATCTTCCCAGATTGGAATGAGGGATTTCAGGGACATTGGACTTTCAAGTGCTAAATCTGTTAAAGTCCCAAATAAAATAAGATGAGTTGCACACTACCAAATAAAAATACCCAGGCATATAACAGGGGTGGGCAAATGACCTGTTGACTATCTTTGCAAGTAAAATTTTGTTGTAACACAGCTATGCCAATTTATATATAGTGCCTATGGGTGATTTCTTGTTATCCTGGATTATTGAGTAGTTGTGAGGGAGACTACAGTGTGGAAAGCTGAACATGTTTACTCTCTTCCCCTTATAAAAATGTTTGCAACCTCTGATCTATATCTTAGCTGAAGATGTTGAACAGGAGCTCTGCAAAGATAGCTAAAAGATTCACCAAGGGGAGGCTGGGAGAGGTGGCTCACACCTGTAATCCCAGCACTTTGGGAGGCTGATGCGGGTGGGTTATGAGGTCAGGAGTTTGAGACCAGTCTGACCAACATGGTGAAACCCCATCCATACTAAAAATACAAAAAATTAGCCAGGTGTGGTGGTGCATGCCTATAATCTCAGGTACTCAGGAGCCTCAGGCAAGAGAATTGCTTGAAACCAGGAGGCAGAGGTTGTAGTGAGCCGAGATCACACCACTGCATTCCACCTGGGTGACAGAGTGAAACTCCATCCCCCAAAAAATAAAGGATTCACCACGGGGGACCAAACCCACATTTGGCCACAATTGGCACTAAGACCTATACATATTTTATTACATAATTGATAGCCATAAAATGGTTTTCTATAGTGAAGATCTGATATGGATATTCATTTACTCCTAAATAAAAAGATAATAACCTTTAACAAGAAAGACCAAGAGAATAGCTGCTGTCTAAAACTAGCATCCTATTTAAAATTTTCCTTTTTGTCTGTACTCTTTTCCCTGGGATTTAGCTGTTTAATATTAGGACAGTTTGTAGAACTGTAGAAACTGTCAATGTTTGAAATTTTCTTTAAGTGTCAAGTTTGCCATATGTTTCCAAAGATGGCTGGTTCCCCTATCTGTTTCTGCTATGATATTGGCTGCCTGCTTTATATAGAATTGGATCTTGGGTACTCTAGAAATAAACATCTGTTCAGTACAGATAATAGTAGTACTTACCTCATAGGTTACTACAATAGGTTAAAAGACTTAACATAGCAAAAATACTAAGCATCAGAGTGTTCATCATGAACATTCAATACATTGAACCTGCCATTATTATCAATGTTATTAATAAATCCTGGAGTCATGACTTGGATGACTATTCTGGACTTTTGCTTCCAGTTTGGTGCTCAAACTAAAACATATAATCTGCTGGGCAGAAACATGAATGTGGTGATAATCCTGTCCTCACAAGTTTTTGTGGAGCAGCATTTGATGGAAGACATGTAAATTTAATGTCCCGGGACCCACCCAGTGGGCTACACTTATGTGTGTGTTCCAGGTAGCATACTACTTCATTCATCTCAATAGCTCATGAGAAAGGCAGAGATGGCCCTTCAACTCTCACTTCACTTAGGAGCACAGTCATCCGGGGAGGTAGGTTACCTCCTGACATCATATCGTCAATGGTGTTGTGAGCATCCAAGTCAGCATTTTTTTTTTTTTTTGGTCGAAGTACACAGCTTTCTCAGCTATACTATATTTCCTTGTGTATCTTTTGGTATAATCTCCAGTACAGTCATGAAACAAAAAGGACTATGTAATATTAAATGTTGAAATATTACCACATTTGTTTATACTAAGGGCAAAATTATTTATTGACCAAAAATAAAGATGAAATTAAATCACGTAGAACCTGCTGGATCCTAGAATACTATGACTCTGACATTGTTCTCTCAAAAACCTCTGAAACCTCACGCAGGTGAGAGGACATTTTAAGGTAAACACAAATTTTAGGATATGATGTGAGGGAATAGATACTGACTTAGTCTTGAAATAGTTCTTTAATGTGAATATTTAACTGATAGAATAGTTATTTTCTTCCTCACATGACTCTTGTGCCACCTATTTTCACTCAGAATATGTATGTTGAAGGATCAGAGAAGTATGTGTTAAAGGGGACTTTGGGGGTAATTTTGAACCATCTTGTTATATTTTCAGTGGTGACTGAGGCTCAGTAAAGTGAAGCAGTGAGCTCAATGTTGCATCATAAGGAAACAGAAGTATGTTGATTGACCTAGACCCCTTGACTCTTGCTTTAGTGTTCTTTCTTCTGTGAGCCTTACCCTATATGTCCTGTGTTATATTTTCCTACTGGCTGCAAATGACCTTCCCAGTACAGTTTTCTCAGAGAGCTTTGACCCTGGGACATTCCGTACATGCTACATACATGCAGACAAATTAAATAAATGTCAGACCTACCTCTTTGGCCTGCCTAGTCCTTGTCTTTCTTAAGATCCAAGTTCTACATTCCATCCTGACTTCCTTATTTTTTTTGTTTCCTCTTTGACTGGGTTTCTTTTAATATAGAGTGAGACTAACAAAGTTTGTCTTTATCTGCACTCAAAAAAGTATTTAATACAAGATCACTGTCATGAAAGATCATCAATATATAAGAGATTAAACAGTAAAGGAACAAAATCTCATGGAAGGAAAACAAAAGCACCTTTTCTTCTGCCAACCAGCAGTGCTAGATGAGAGAGGCAGATAGTTCTGTATGATATTTTGCAAATAAGTCTGAGGCACAGACTAGTGAAAATCCTAGAGTGAATCTGTGCACAATGGAGACAGTGCTGATAGAAAATAGAAAAATGGGCGATCTACAAAGCATTCTCTTTTTGTGGCATTGCACAGGGCTCCTGCATTTAGCTACATGAACTTGAGTTTGAATCTGGTCTCCAGCTCTTGTGAACTTGTTGATATTGGGCAAGTTGCAAAACTTCTTTGAGCCTCAGTTTATTTAAAAAAAAAATGAAAATCAATATTTACTTCAAAGAATTGTGGTGGAGGTTGTAAATAGTTTCTAAGCTTGAGAAGTGAAGAAATGTTAACTATTATAATTATTATTATTGTTACCACTACTATCATCTTTATCATCATCATCATCCTGTTCTAAAGTATCATCCTTTATCTGACCTGGAAAGGATCAGTAATCAATGAAAACCCTCCACTCCTTATTTCTGCAAACAATTCACATTCTCTCTTTCTTGAACCGGATTCTCGCGCTGCCGCCCGGCTGGAGTGCAATAGCGCAATCTCGGCTCGCTGTGACATCCACCTCCAGGGTTCAAGCGATTCTCCTGCCTCAGCCTCACAAGTTGCTGGGATTACAGGTGCTTGCCACCACATCTGGCCAATTCTTCGTATTTTTAGTAGAGACGGGGTTTCACCATGTTAGCCAGTATGGTCTCGATCTCCTGACTTCATAATCTGCCCGCTGCAGCCTCTCAAAGGTGTGAGTCACCGTGCCTGGCCAACAATTCACATCCTCTCATCTATTTGTTTGCAAACATAGTTCTACATTTCTTTATCCAAAATCACAGGTTAGATGTGTTTTGAAATTCAGAATTTGGGGATTTTAGAGAAGATACACAACTGTGCTGTGTAGCACATGCTGTACAGCAATCCCAGCATGTTTTGGAGCAACAGCCCATAATCAATTACATTCAGTCTTGTGTTCAGGTCCCCAAGACCACTTCCAGATCTGATTTGCTAGGAAGACCCGTGAGACTCAGCATATATTCATATTCCTTGCTATGATTTATTACTACAAAAGGATACAATGAAAATTCAGCAAAGGGAAACAGGTTAATGCGGTGAAATCCAGAGGAAACCAGCCATAAGATTCCAAGAGCCCTCTCCCAGTGGAGTCACACAGGATGTGCTTAATTTCTCTGGCAACAAGTTGTTGCAAGCGATGTGAAGTGTTGTCTGCCAGAAAAGGTCATTAGGGACTCAGTACTCTGTGTTTTTACTGGGGACTAGGCACATAAATACACTCTGCTTAGCACTTACCAAGACTCCAGACTTCCAGAAGAAAAACAAGTTTTTAGCATAAACCACATTGTTTGTATGAACTGTTTAGGGACAGTGAGTCACTCTTCTATCTTAAGGAATGGTAGTGACCCTCCTAAAATCCAAGTTCCCAGATGTCAGTCAGCGGCTAATCTTGTAAGCAGGCCTTTCTAACGGTAGCAGGTTCAGGCCTGTTAGGTTAATTTTTGACACAATATTCTATAGAAAAATATACGAATAATTATACTGAGAGAGATAAAGGAAGACTAGTACTTGCCTCATGGCATGTTAGGTCAGGCTTTGCCACCAAACTAACTCAGATCGTGTCAGTTATCCCTGTAAACTGTGTCATCAAATTCTTCTGTTTTTTTTTTCAGAGCTTGTTGTATTTCTGAAATGCAGATAAGGAATTATGCTTCTATTTTGTTTTCTCTCTTTCTTCTCTTGCTTCCTTTCTTTATTTTCTTCCTTTCTTCTTTCCTTTACCTTTGCTCAGTTTTGTTATTAAGTAAAATATAGAACAATAGCACAAAATATTAGGAAGTGAGAAATAGAAAATTATTACAAAGAGTCTATACCAATATAAAGTGTATAATATCACTTGAAGGTAGATTGTGATAAGTTCAAGACACATTCTAGAAAATGACTAAAATAAAATAGTATAGCTAATCAATCAAAAAGAAGACAAAATGGAATCATAAAAAAATACTCAACTAATTCCAAAGAAGGTAGGAAATGAAGAAACAGAAACAAGGAACAGAGAGGACAAATAGGAAATAAAGGTAGAAAGATGATACATTGAAACCTAATAAAATTGATAATCACGTTAAATGTAAATTGTCAAAGACAACAGTCAAAAAGTAAAATGTAAAGTTGGATAAAAAAGTAGGAGCCACCTACATGCTGCCTTAAAAAATGAACTTTATAAAAATACAAAGATATTAAAAATAAAAAGGATGGGCAAAAGACCCAGAATATTCAACATAATTCTGAAGAAGAAGAACCAACTTAGAGGACTGATGCAACCTGAATTCAAGACTTACTTTAAAGCTTCGATAATCAAGACACTGTGATATTGGTGGAAGAACAGAAAAATAGATCCATTGAACAGAAGAGAGAGGCCAGAAATAGACTCACACAAATATAATCCACTGATGATTGACAAAGGAACAAAGATAATACAACAAAGTAAACATTGTTTCTTTCGACAATTGACTCCAGAACAACTGGACGTCCAAATGCACAGAAACAAAAACCCAAACCAAAACAAACAAAATCCCCAAAATTGAGATAAAAACCTAATACCCTTAACAAAAATTAACTCAAGATAATCCACAGACCTAAATGTAGAATGCAAAATTATAAAACACCTAGATGACGCCATAAGAGAAAATGAAAATTACCTTTGGTTCAGAGAAATCTTTTTGGGTAGGACATCAAGGAAACAATCCATGACAAAATGTTGTTAAGCTGGATTTCATTAAAATTAAAGATATCTGCTCTGCAGAAGACAATGACAAGAGAATGAGAAGGTAAGCCACAGACTGGGATAAAATACTTGCAAAAGACAAATCTGATTAAAGAACAGTAATGCGAGAAAACATTGTAAGTGGTCTGCTTTCAAGGCATGATAAATCTAAGTACTGTCAGCCAGCCTGCAAATGTAACAAACTGCTTGGCTCATGTACCTAGAACGTCACAATAAGTGAACAGAATATAGAGGAGGGGTCAGCCTGTAAAAGCGAAGAAAGTTTCGTTATTGGGAAATCAAAACTTAAGTGGAGAAAAGGATGGGGTATAATCTTATAAGGGGAATAATAAAACAGGTGACATCCAGGAAGATTGTAACCCCACAGTACTCGCCCAATGAGGAACTGGGGGAGGGACTTGGTTGCTAGGAGATAAATTATCTGTTGTGACTGCCCTGGATGTGCGTGCCTACCAGACACCTGATCTTGTAAGACCGTTATTAAAAGTGTCACTTTTGCTATTCTTCGTGCCTCTATGTCCATTCTTTGGATTTGGATGGGTGAGGGTGTTTCTCACAAGCAATCCAAAATATACAAAGAACTCTTAAAACTCAACAACACAGAAACAAATACCTGATTAAAATGTAAGTCAAAGACCTTCACAGACACCTCACCAGATAAGAAATATAGATAGTAAGTAAGCATGTGAAAAGATGTTCCAGTCTTTTGTCACCATAGAAATGAGAATCTGAAGAAGCTATATAATTCCAACTATATGATATTCTGGAAAAAGGAAAACCTTGGAAACAGTAAAAGGATTGTGGTTTCCTGGAATTAGGGAAGAGGGAGAGATGAAGAGGTAGAGCATAGAGAATTCTTAGGGCATTGAAACTACTCTGTATGATACTCTAACTGTTGTACATTTGTCCAAATTCATAGAATGTATAATGATGCGTCAACATAGGCTCATCAGTTATAACACATATGCCACTGTTGTGGAGGATGTTGATATTGTGGGGGGGGGGTCTATGCATGTGTGGGGGCAGGGTCTACACAAAAATGCTCTGTGCTTTTTTCTCAGTTTTGCTGTGAACCTAAAACTGCTCTTTAAAAATGAAGTCTTTTTAAAAAATAAATAAAGGGATGAAAGAAATATACCATGCTAGCACTAAAAATAACTGTAATAGCTATATTAATATCCTACAAAGTAGATCTCAAAGAATATTACTAGTGATAAATAAGGTAATTTCATGAAAATAAAAATGTCAATTAGTCAGGAGTACAAAAGAATCCAAAATTTATATGTGCTACACAAAATAACTTATGTATAAAGCAAAATCTGCTAGAACTATAAGAAAAAGACAAAGTCACAAAAAAACAGATTTTTATATTTCTCCCAAAATAGTTGCTGAAATATAAAATATTTCCCAATAATATATCCCAATTATTTTTATTACTTATTTTATTTATTATTTTTATTTTAATTTTATTGTATATATTTCCCAATAATATATTCCAACTATTTTGGGAGAAATATAAAATAGAATAAGTAGACTTTATGACTTTCCTAGGACATAGGAAAACTGAAAAAATTTATAAACAAACTTGACTTTTTCGACATTATAGAATAACCCATCACCAAACACCAGAATATACATTTTTTTGAACTATCCATAGAACATTTACAAAGACTGTCCATAAGCTGAGAAAGAAAACAAGCCTCAATAAATTTTAAATGATTCATATTGTGCGAAGTGTATCTCTGATAGATTTAGACTTAAATTAGAATTTGAAATCAGAAAGATCTCTTGAAACCTCCTTAAATTTGGGAAGTGAATAACAAACATTGCTACAATCAAGACAGAGAACACATTTGTCACTCTGAAAAGCTTTCATATGCCTCTTTATAATCCCTTCCTTGATCATAGTGATGGTTTCATTGGTGTAGAAATATGTCGAATGTATTAAATTAGACATTTATATATACATACATACACACACTTAATTATGTCAACTATAACTCAATTTCTTTAAAGTAAGAGTTACAACAAATATAAGGCCCAGGATCCCTTTCTAATAACAACATATTTAATTGGGAGTTTGTCTCTTCAACACACTTAAAATCAAAATCGATATTGATTTTAAGGTTTACAAGGTTCTGCAGGTATTAAATTGTGAAAGAGTACTTTGACAATTCCTTCTAAATTAGTCTAACTGAAACTGAATTCATAGGCTTGCTATTTTTTTAATGTTTAGATTGAGTTAAATGGTTCTATCTGCACAAGTCTTCCTATTCTTCACTTAAAACTCAAACACAATAAAATCCCATCTATAGAAACCACTGGAAAATGTGTCACTCAGTGAAGTAACTCCTATCGCAAATCCCTGCAATTTGCATATCCATGGGTCCCTCTTTCCCCCGAGCTTCATTTTGGGAGAAGCTGGTGTAGGGGACGGCCAGCCTGATGACAAACTCACTTTATTTGTTCAAGCATATTCCTTTAACATGGGACAGTTTGCTTCCTGTAATATCTTTCCTAAAAGAAAGTAGGCATATCCCATTTTAAGCCTCCAAGAAAATAAGCAAATAAAGAATTCTTTTCATTTTCCTTTATTCTTGATCCCTTCCCAAGCTAATGTAAAAATGAGTTTTGCTTCATATGAAAAGATCTATGCATGCAGTGATTTTTTCCCTTTAAAATCTGGCATCTCTATAAAGAAAAACTGCCTATGTATAGACTGTGTAAGTGAAGAGAGAAAAAAAAACTTAAAAAGAGAGAGATTGCTATTTTTAGTCCATTATACATGTATTTTAGAAAACACCTTTACCACATGAATTCATGGAAGAGACTCTGCGGTGTGATCATTTTATTCTCAAAAAGAGGGCAACAGAGACTTCTGCTAAACCTACCAATGACCACTGGGAGAGTCTGAAATGCTGGGAGAGACTGAATCTCTGAGACCCAGGAGGGTCTCTTAATTTCAAAACTTATACAGATGCTTTACGTGATTGCAAAGGGGCCATGTATTATTTGCCCAGGAAATGCTCCTACACTTTACATGGTTTCCTACAGGAGGTCGAGGAATGACTTAGCAGAACATCTTCGTGAATTACTGGAAGCCAACATGTTCCTCCCGCTCTGGCTTGTGCAGGAATAAACCAAACACCACTTAACAGGGTTGGTGGTTTTTCTTGTCCCTTCCTGTTTGGAGAAGGACATTGACAGTAGAGCAAGCCAAGCCACTGACTCATGAAGAGTAGAGACCATCAGCAGAGCATACAACGATACCCACCTTCTAAACTTCCTATACCCACACTTATGATGAAACAACCAAACAAGAGCCAAAATTACTCTTAAAAATTTTGAGAAATTACAGTGTGATGAAGGTTAACATTACCACTGATGTCCTGTGGATATCATATAGCCACTCCCCACAACATGACATGACAATTAAGGCACTTTACCTATGCAATACCTTCCAAAAATGTGGACTCCAGTCTCATCTTAAGAAAAATGACAGATCAGCCTAGATGGGGAGGTATTCTAAGTATTCCTGGACGGTACTTCTAAATACTGTTAAGGTAATAAGTAATAAGGAAAGACAGAGAAACTGTCATATACCAGAGGCGCCTCAGGAACCATGCAAAGTAAATGGAATGTGGTCCCCTGGACTGAATCCCAGAGCACAAAATGGATGCTCGTGGAAATTCATGAAATCCAACCAAAGCCCAGAGTTTAGCTAATAGTAAATATCAGCATCTGTTTCTTAGTTGTGACAAATGTACCACTGTATTTTAAGACATTAACCATGGGGGAACATAGATGAAAGGTATGCAGAAATTTTGTGCTATCTTTGCAACTTTTATGTCAATCTAAAGTTACTCTGAAATTTAAAAATGATTTTAAAAACTCAAAAATAATTCTGAGAATGTTTACACCTTGTTGCAACTTAAATGTCTAAAATGAAAATTTAAAACTCACAAGAATGATGCCTGAATAGATGAAATAAAGTTATCTGAGCAACATGTTCTAACTGTGTTCTGAATTCTGTTGTTCTCTTGCCACTAGCCCCCAGACCAAGGTCAAAAAGTTAGGTGAAACTAACAAGTAATTATAGTTAAAAAAATTTTCAAGTCTTTAGAAAAACATAATCCCCTACATCTATGCCACGTGAAAGTCCATTTAGTGAAGAGATCACTTTGGACATTTATTTGTGCTCCTCTTGTACAACCGACATTGACATGGCACACCGCATATAATTATTATTTACACATCTGTCCCCTGCCCTACATCTTGATTTCTTTGTGAAATAGTATCCCATAGATAGAAAAGTAGTTTTGGATATAAATATAAATAAATCTTAGCTCCCCAAGTAATTATTATTATTATTATTATTATTATTTTTTGAGACACAGTCTCAGTCTGTCGCCCAGGCTGGAGTGTAGTGATGCAATTTGGTTCACTGCAACCTCTGCCTGCCTCCTGAGTTCTAGTGATTCTTCTGCCTCAGCCTCCTTAGTAGCTAGGACTACAGGCATGTGCCACCATGCCTGGCTAATTTTTGTATTTTTAGTAGAGATGGGGATTCACCATGTTGGCCAGGCTGGTCTCAAACTCTCAACTTCAGGTAACCTGCCTGCCTTGGCCTCCCAAAGAGATTAAAGATGTGAGCCACTGCACCCGGCCTACCCAAGTAATTATCAAGGTAACTCTAAACATTGCAACACATTTCTTAAAGCAATATTTTTAATCATAAATTTAGGTACTAGTAATATGTCTTCCAGCATGTCTAGGAGGATCTCATAGTGTTTAATAGGTACCCGGTACATGTTAATATCTTATTGTTCTTAAGGTACTAAAAAATTGTGTTTCCAGGAAAAACTATTGTCTATAGCATACTGGTTCAGATTATCTGACTTCAGCTTTTTATTATCTTTGAACTATTTTATAACTTGGTAAATGTTAGATCTGTAATAGCAAGGCAAAATGATTCTAGTCTATAGATAGAGCAATTAGTTATGTGCAGTGGAGAGATAGATCTCCCTCCATTGGAAAAGGCAGTTTGGCATCCATTTGCAAGTTCATTTCAAAATCCAGATTCTCCATACACATTTGTGTTTCTTTGGCTTCTTCCCTTTGAATTGGTTGTAACATTTCAATGGTCCTCTCATTAATAAGAAGTTAAAATTTCTAACACATGTCCATTTTACATCTCTATAATAGCCATATTGTACTTCTTGAACATAAATATTATTTTATTCACTTTTGCACTTTCTATTCCTATCCTTATAATAAGAGGTGTAGTAAATATTAATCAAATAGAATTTGTCCTGGATTTCAAATATGTGGGCAGTCAGAGGAAATAAATTTTGCAATCTGTAAAGATAAAGTTCCAAAAAAGACACTGGGCTGCCTACTGAAGATCTTAAACGAGCTGTAGAGAAGAGAAGAAAGTTCCAGTGTAAAGTCAGCAGCATCTCACTATGAGATGCAGCTGTGGCCTTAGCCATTAGAGGCTGAACTCAGCAGCACTGCCAGCCTCTCACTTAGGAGGAAATGTAGCTACTTCGTGGCTACACAGCCAGAAGCAATCTTTGCCACTTACAGAATGCTAAGGAGGCTCTAGGCGGAGGTGGTTTGTCATCAGAAGCAGTAATCCTTAATGTGTACCCACAAACTCCCCAAAATAGGCCATGTGGAATACTGAAGATCACAGATTTTAGATTCAGACCATGCTACATTCAAATCCCAGCACATACTGGCTACATGACCTTGGGACTAAGAGTTATTTGCTTACATAGGAAGCTGGGTCAAGCATACAGTATTATTTGATAAAAGTAACTCTTACAATTATTGGCTATTTGAGGTAAACTAATAAAGGTTCAATAATTCTAAGGAAGTTCAAAGGGGAAGACAACATAGAATCTAGTTGTTTCATTCGACTTAATATTCTAAAATTGCCCTCATTCTTTTAACGATCATGTAGTTCCATTTTCTCATTAGACTACTGAAAACCTGGTATCATTACGGGTTATTGACAGGCTTCCCAAAGTGTAATGATGAGTGCATGATGAGGGCCACACTAGGACTCAATTACCCCACTGTCTGATGTACAGTAGTGCTGTTTCTGAAATACTGCACCAAGTCCGGTTCTCAACCAAACAGCAGCAGAAAAGCAACCTTCTTCAAAGAGCCCATCAAGCCACTTTAAAGAAAGAAATAAAAAACACAATGAAACACAGGGGACAAGAGAGTCTATGCATGCCATTATCAGTGTACCTGAGACCAGGACTCTGGACCTGAGGTCTCTAGAATTTTGCACAATGCCACTTAGACTTGAACTGCCTTTGACCACTGGCCGATTGGCTCTTCAGCCAACTATTTTTATAAAACTTATAACTAAGCAATGATACAAGATTATGTTCAACAAAGTGGGTGAGAGTATAGTTGGATTGTTTGTAACATAACAAATAAATGCTTGATGTCATGGATACCCCATTTACCCTGGTGTGATTATTACACATTGCATGCCTGTATCAAAGTACATTATGTACCCCATTAATATATATACCTACTATGTACTCACAAAAATTTCAAAAATAAGAAAAGAAAGGGAAGATAATCAACCCTTATGACCTCACACCTGATTTTTTTTAAGTCCATGAAAATACTTGTTTAAAAATGTGCATACAAGACAAGGATGTCCACTGTTAACACTCTTATTAGTAACACTCAAAAATAGTGTTGGAAGTTCTGGCCAGAGAAATCAGCCAAGAGAAAGAAATAAAGGATATTCAAATAAGAGAGAAAGTCAAATTGTTTCTGTTTTCAGATGACATGGTTGTATATTTAGAAAGCCCTATCATCTCAGCTCAAAAACTCCTTAAGCTGATAAGCAATGTCTCAGGATACAAAATTAATGTGCAAAAATCACAAGCATTTCTTTACACCAACAAAAGATTGGCTCATAGACAAGCAAAAAAGCCAAATAATGAGCAAACTTCCATTCACAATTGCCACAAAAATATATAGGAAGACAACTTACAAGGGATGGGAAGGACCTCTTCAAGGAGAACTACAAACCACTGCTCAAGGAAATAAGTAAGAGATGACACACACAAATGGAAAAAAATTCCGTGCTCATGGATAGAAATAATCAATATTGTGAAAATGGCCATACTGGCCAAAGCAATTTATAGATTCAATGCTATTCCCATCAAACTACCATTGACTTTCTTTGCAGAATTAGAAAAAACTACTTTAAGCTTCCTATGGAACCAAAAAGAGCCTGTATAGCCAAGATAATCCTAAGCAAAAGGAACAAAGCTGGAGGCATCATGCTACCTGACTTCAAACTATATTACAAATTTACAGTAAACCAAAACAGCATGGTACTGGAACCATTACAGAAATGTAGACCAATGGAATGGAACGGAGACCTCAGAAATAACACCACACATCCACAATCATCTGCTCTTCGACAAACCTGACAAAAACAAGCAATGGGGAAAGCATTCCCTATTTAATAAATGATGCTGGGAAAACTGGCTAGTCATACACAGAAAACAGAAACTGGACCCCTTCCTTACACATTATACAAAAAATAACTCAAGATGGATTAAAGGCTTAAATGTAAAACCCAGAACCATAAAAACCCTAGAAGAAAACATAGGCAATACCATTCAGGACATAGGCATGGGCAAAGACTTCATGACTAAAACGCCAAAAGCAATTGCAACCAAAGCCCAAATTGACAAATGGGATCTAATCAAACTAAAGAGCTTTTGAACAGCAAAATAAACTGTCATAAGAGTGAATAGGTGGAACACTAAAGTCGAACGGACAAGCATGGTGACTCAGGGGAGCCTGTCATCCAGGTGCCTAGATGGTCGAGACCCGCCCGACCAACATGGGGAAACCCAGTCTTGAAAACAGAAACACAATTTGGTTTGGGCTGGGCTGTTCAAGCCTGTAATCACAGCAGTTGGAATGCTGAGGCGGGCGAATCGTGAGGTCACAGGTTCGAGACTGGTCTCGAAAGAAAGCGCAGCCCGCTCTCTACAGAACACACACAAAAAAGAAAAACATACAAAAGCTGAGACGGGTTCAGTGTGTGTTCGCTTTGGCAGCACCTACATTAAAATTGGGACGCGGGGGAGACTCGCAAGATGGCGTCGTAGAGGCGAATCAGGATTGCAGCTCTCAGTGAAGGCACAGAGGGTGAGTCCTAGCCGCATTCTCGGATGGACCTTTTTTGCCCACAGAGTGTTGAAAGTCCCAGGTGTGGGAGAGACACGGAACGCTAGTAAAGCCGGCTAACGCAGCTGGCTCACGTGGCCACTTCGGCCGGCGCCGCAGCGGGACCCGGCACGGAACTCACTGGTCTGGGTGCCCTGTTAAACCGGCAATCTGAGATTTGGAAGGGCAGATTGGCATGTCCATCTGATTGAACGGGACTTGGACAGTGAGCCAGACCAGGAGTTTCCTGGGAAGCGTGATCTGAGCCGGTGCAGTGGGCAGTGGCATGGGAGATCGCACGGATCCCAGTGCCCTATCGGCAGGCTACTGGGGCACCAGTGAGAGAGTCGACCTTTCAGCTTGCAGAGAGGGAGAGAGAGAGAGAGAGAGGACGGACTCTGAGGCAGGGAGCTGGGTGATCGGGCTCGGCGGGTCCCACCCTCACGGGGACAAGCAGGGCGGTGCCTGGAGGTGCTTGGGTCTGAGAGTTTTGCTGCCGGCAGCTAGGACGGTGCAGCCCGGTGAGGGAGGGGCGTCCGCCATTGCTGACGCAATCCGCCCCTACTGAAGTACCGCCCAGGGCTGAGGCAGCCTGCCGTTGCCGAGGCAACCTGCCATAACAGAGAGACTCCGCCAGGAGGGGGGATCGCTCCACAGCAGAAGGGAGCCCAGCAGCAACAGGGCGAACCCACGCTAGCAGGTCAGAGCCCCGGCAGGCAAATAGTGAATAGACTCAGGACAGTGCAACAGATACTCATAAAGAAAGCCCCAACTCCCTGAGACAGATCATCTAAGGGGGGGGACAAAAAGGGTGGTGTTTTATGAGTTCTATTGCAGCAGACATAAACAACCTCCCAACAACCCTGAATGAACAACGGAGCTCACAGCTCATCACTGGAGCTCCTATAAAGCACAGACCGTCTCCTTAAGCAGCTCCCTGACCCCTGTATATCCAAAGAGTCACCCGAAAAAAGGACTAATCAGACTGACATTTGGCGGGCATCATTCTGGAACAAAGACAGCACAAGAAGAAACTGGTATCATCCCTCACTGTTCCACAGCTGCTACAGGTATACTCCAGACATGCAGGGCCTGGAGTGGACCTCAGCACTCATACAGCAGAGGGGCTAGACCATTAGAAGAAAAACTAAGTAACAGAAATACTTCATCATCAACAATCTCAGCATCCACACAGAGACCCAATTGAAAAATCAGCAACTACTAAGATGACAGGCGGATAAATCCATAAAGATGGGAAGAAACCAGCGCAAAAAGGAGGAAAACACCCGAAACCAAAACACCTCACCTCCTACAAAGGTCCAAAACTCCTCACCAGCAAGGGAACAAAGCTGGACGGAGAATGAGTGTGACGAAATGACGGAATCAGACTTCAGAAAGTGGATAATGAGAAACTTCATTGAACTAAAAGAACATGTTCTAAATCAGTGCAAAGAAACTAAGAACCTTGAAAAAAGATTTGAAAAAAGATTCGAGGAATTGATAACAAGAATGGACAACTTAGAGAGGAATATGAATGAATTGAAGGAGCTGAAAAACACAACACGAGAAATTTGTGAAGCATGCACAAGTTTCAACAGCCGAATTGACCAAGCAGAAGAAAGAATATCAGAAGTTGAAGATCAACTCAATGAAATAAAACATGAAACCAAGATTAAAGAAAAAAGCACAAAAAGGAATGAATAAAATCTCCAAGAAATGTGGGACTATGTGAAGAGACCCAACCTACATTTGATAGGTGTACCAGAATGTGATGAAGAGAATGAATCCAAGCTGGAAAACACTCTTCAGGATATTATCCAGGAAAATTTCCCCAACTTAGCAAGACAGGTCAATACTCAACTCCAGGAAATACAGAGAACACCACAAAGATACTCCTCAAGAAGAGCAACCCCAAGGCACATAATCGTCAGATTCACCAGGGTTGAAATGAAGGAGAAAATACTAAGGGCAGCCAGAGAGAAAGGTCGGGTCACCCACAAAGGGAAGCCCATCAGACTCACAGCAGATCTCTCGGCAGAGACTCTACAAGCCAGAAGAGAGTGGGGGCCAATATTCAACATCCTTAAAGAAAAGAACTTTCAACCCAGAATTTCATATCCAGCCAAACTGAGCTTCATAAGTGAAGGAAAAATAAAATCCTTCATGAACAAGCAAGTACTCAGAGATTTTGTCACCACTAGGCCTGCTTTACAAGAGCTCCTGAAAGAGGCACTACACATAGAAAGAAGCAACGAGTACCAGCCATCCTAAAAGCATACCAAATGCTAAAGACCATCAACAAAATGAAGAATCTACATGAACCAATGGGCAAAACAGCCAGCTAGCATCAAAATGGCAGTATCAAATTCACACATAACAATATTAACCCTAAATGTAAATGGGCTAAATGCACCAATCAAAAGACACAGACTGGCAAATTGGATAAAAAACCAAAACCCATTGGTGTGCTGTATCCAGGAAACCCACCTCACATGCAAAGATACACAAAGGCTCAAAATAAAAGGATGGAGGAAGATTTACCAAGCAAATGGAGAGCAAAAAATAAAAGCAGGAGTTGCAATTCTCGTCTCTGATAAGGTAGACTTTAAAGCAACAAAGATCAAAAGGGACAAGGAGGGTCATTACATAATGGTAAAAGGATCGATACAACAAGAAGAGCTAACGATTCTAAATATATATGGACCCAATGTAGGAGCACCCAGATATATAAGGCAAGTTCTTAATGACTTACAAAGAGACTTGGACTCCCACACAATAATAGTGGGAGACTTTAACACTCCACTGTCAATAGCAGACAGATCAACCAGACAGAAAATTAACAAGGATATCCAGGACTTGAACTCAGACCTGGAACAAGCAAACCTGATAGACATTTACAGAACTCTCAACCCCAAATCCACAGAATATACATTCTTCTCAGCACCACATCACACCTACTCCAAAATTGACCACATAATTGGAAGTAAAGCACTCCTCAGCAAATGCAAAACAACTGAAATCATAACAAACAGTCTCTCAGACCATAGTGCAATCAAGTTGGAACTCAGAATTCAGAAACTAACTCAGAACTGCACAGCTTCATGGAAACTGAACAACTGGCTCTTGAATGTTGATTGGATAAACAATGAAATGAAGGCAGAAATAAAGAAGTTCTTTGAAACCAACGAAAATGAAGACACAACGTACCAGAATCTCAGGGACACATTTAAAGCAGTCTGTAGAGGAAAATATATAGCAATAAGTGCCCACATGAGAAGAGTGGAGAGATCCAAAATTGACACCCTATCGTCAAAATTGAAAGAGCTAGAGGAGCAAGATCAAAAAAGCTCAAAACCTAGCCAAAGACAAGAAATAACTAAGATCAGAGCAGAACTGAAGGAGATAGAGACAAGAAAAACCCTTCAAAAAATCAATAAATCTAAGAGCTGGTTTTTTGAAAAGATCAACAAAATAGACAGACCACTAGCCAGACTGACAAAAAAGAAAAGAGAGAACAATCAAATAGATGCAATAAAAAACGATAATGGGGAAATCACCACAGATTCCACAGAAATTCAAACCATCATCAGAGAATACTACAAACAACTCTATGCACATAAACTAGTAAATCAGGAAGAAATGGATAAATTCCTGGATGCCTGTGTCCTCCCAACCCTAAACCAGGAGGAAGCCGAAACTATGAATAGACCAATAACAAGGTCTGAAGTTGAGGCAGCAATTAAGAGCCTACCACACAAAAAAAGCCCAGGTCCAGATGGGTTCACAGCTGAATTCTACCAGACACACAAAGAGGATCTGGTACCATTCCTTCTGAAACTATTCCAAAGAATCCAAAAAGAGGGAACCCTTCCCAAATCATTTTATGAGACCAACATCATCCTGATACCAAAACCTGACAGAGACTCAACAAGAAAAGAAAACTTCAGGCCAATATCCATGATGAACATAGATGCAAAAATCTTCAATAAAATACTGGCAAACCGATTGCAACAGCACATTAAAAAACTTATCCATCATGATCAAGTAGGATTCATCCCGGGGATGCAAGGCTGGTTCAACATACGCAAGTCTATAAATGTAATTCACCACATAAACAGAAGCAAAAACAAAAACCACATGATTATCTCAATTGACGCAGAGAAGGCATTTGACAAAATTCAACAGCCCTTTATGCTAAAAACCCTCAATAAACTTGGTATTGATGGAACATATCTCAAAGTAATAAAAGCTATTTACGACAAACCAACAGCCAATATCATACTTAATGGGCAAAAACTGGAAGCATTTCCTTTGAAATCCGGCACTAGACAAGGATGCCCTCTCTCACCGCTCCTATTCAACATAGTACTGGAAGTTCTAGCCAGAGCAATCAGGCAAGAAAAAGAAATAAAGGGTATTCAAATAGGAAAGGTGGAAGCCAAATTGTCTCTATTTGCAGACGACATGATAGTATACCTAGAAGACCCCATCACCTCAGCCCAAAAGCTCCTGCAACTGATAAGCAACTTCAGCAAAGTCTCAGGATATAAAATCAATGTTCAAAAATCACAAGCATTCCTATACACCAATAACAGACTTAAAGAGAATCAAATCAAGAACGAACTGCCATTCACAATTGCTACAAAGAAAATAAAATACCTAGGAATAGGACTCACAAGGAATGTAAGGGACCTCTTTAAGGAAAACTACAAACCACTGCTCAACGAAATAAGAGAGGACACAAACAGATGGAGAAACATTCCATGTTCGTGGTTAGGAAGAATCAATATCGTGAAAATGGCTATACTGCCCAAAGTAATTTACACAATCAATGCTATCCCCATCAAACTACCATTGAATTTCTTCACAGAACTGGAAAAAACCACCATGAACTTCATATGGAACCAAAAGAGAGCCCGCATAGCCAAGTCAATTCTAAGCAAAAAGAACACAGCGGGAGGCATCACACTACCAGACTTCAAACTATACTACAAGGCTACAGTAATCAAAACAGCATGGTACTGGTACCAAAACAGAGATATAGACCAATGGAACAGAACAGAAGCATCGGAGGCAACACAACATATCTACAACCATATTATCTTTGATAAACCAGACAAAAACAAGCAATGGGGAAAGGATTCCCTATTTAATAAATGGTGTTGGGAAAACTGGCTAGCCATGTGCAGAAAGCAGAAACTGGACCCCTTCCTGACACCTTACACTAAAATTAACTCCAGATGGATTAAAGACTTAAATGTAAGACCTGACACCATAAAAACCCTAGAAGAAAATCTAGGCAAAACCATTCAGGACATAGGAGTAGGCAAGGACTTCATGAATAAAACACCAAAAGCATTGGCAACAAAAGCCAAAATAGACAAATGGGACCTAATCAAACTCCACAGCTTCTGCACAGTGAAAGAAACAGTCACTAGAGTGAATCGGCAACCATCAGAATGGGAAAAAATCTCTGCAGTTTACACATCAGACAAAGGGCTGATATCCAGAATTTACAAAGAACTCAAACAGATTTACAGGAAAAAAACAAACAAGCCCATTCAAAAATGGGCAAAGGATATGAACAGACACTTTACAAAAGAAGACATACATGAGGCCAACAAACATGAAAAAATGCTCATCATCACTGGTCATTAGAGAGATGCAAATCAAAACCACATTGAGATACCATCTCACGCCAGTTAGAATGGCGATCATTAAAAATCTGGAGACAGCAGATGCTGGAGAGGATGTGGAGAAATAGGAACACTCTTACACTGTTGGTGGGAGTGTAAATTAGTTCAACCATTGTGGAAGACAGTGTGGCGATTCCTCAGGGACCTAGAAATAGAAATTCCATTTGACCCAGCAATCCCATTACTGGGTATATATCCAAAGGACTATAAATCGTTCTACTATAAGGACACATGCACACGAATGTTCACTGCAGCACTGTTTACAATAGCAAAGAACTGGAACCAACCCAAATGCCCAACGATGATAGACTGGACTGGGAAAATGTGGCACCTATACACCATGGAATATTATGCAGCAATCAAAAATGATGAGTTTGTGTCCTTTGTAAGGACATGGATGAATCTGGAGAACATCATTCTCAGCAAACTGACACAAGAACAGAAAAAGAAATACCGCATATACTCACTCATAGGTGGGTGAGAAAAATGAGAACACATGGACACAGAGAGGCGGTCTACTATACACTGGGGTCTATTGGGGGGAATGGGGGAGGGACAGTGGTGGGGGCTGGGGAGGGATAGCCTGGGGATGAATGCCAAGTGTGGGTGAAGGGGAGGAAGGCAGCAAAACACACTGCCATGTGTGTACCTATGCAACTATCTTGCACGTTCTCCACATGTACCCCAAAACCTATAATGCAATAAAAATTAAAAAAAAAAAAAGAGTGAATAGGCAACCTACGGAATGGGAGAAAAGTTTTGCAATCTACCTATCTGACAAAGGTCTAATATCCAGAATCTACAAGGAGCTTAAACAAATTTACAAGATAAAAGTAAACAACCCTATCAAAAAGTGGGCAAAGGATATGAACAGACACTTCTCAAGACATTTATGCAGCCAACAAACATATGAAAAGAAGCTCATCATCACTGGTTATTAGAGAACTCCAAATCAAAACCACAATGAGATACCATCTCATGCCAGTTAGAATGGTGATTATTAAAAAGTCACGAAACCACAGATGCTGGTGAGGCTGTGGAGCAATAGGAACGCTTTTGGTGGGAATGTAAATTAGTTCAACCTTTGTGGAAGACAGTGTGGTGATTCCCAAAGGATCTAGAACCAGAAATATCATTTGACCCAGTAATCCTATTACTGAGCAGATACCCAAAGGATTATAAATCATTCTATTATAAAGACACATCCACAGGTATATTTACTGCAGCACTATTTGCAATAGCAAAGACCTGGAAGCAACCCAAATGTCCATCAATGATAGACTGGATAAAGAAAATGTGGCACATATACACCATGGAACACTATGCAGCCATAAAAAAGAATGAGTTCGTGTCCTTTGCAGGGACATGGATGAAGCTGAAAGGCATAATTCTCAGCAAACTAACACAGAAACAGAAAGCCAAACACCACGTGTTCTCACTTATAAGTGGGAGTTTAACAGTTAGAATACATGGACATAAGGAAGGGACCATCACACTCCAAGGCCTGCTGCGTGGTGGGAGGCAAGGGGAGGGTGAGCATTAGGACAAATACCTTCTTTAAAAAAGAAAGATGATCTACCCTTATGACCTCACACCTGTGGGGCTTAAAACCTAGACGACAGATTGATAGGTGCAGCAAACCACCGTGGCACATGTATACCTATAAAACAAACCTGCACGTTCTCCACTTGTATCCAAGAACTTAAAGTAAAAAATTTAAACAGTGTACACAGCAATTTTATTCATAACATCCCCCAAATGGGCACAGCCAGGTGTTCATTGATCAAATAAACAAACTATGATACGGTCATACAATAAACCGTCACTTGCAAAAAGTACAAACTACTGATACACACAGCAAAATGAGTGAATTTCAATAACATGATGTGGAAAAAAGAAAACCTTACACAAAATAATACATTTATTTGAAATTCCAGAATAGGCAAAACTAATGTGTGATGAAATAGTCAGAAGTGAGGCAACTGTGTATGTTTGTGCAAATATGTGTGTGTGGAGGGGGTATTACCAGCGTAAGGGCTTTAAAGTAACTTTGGGGGGTGAAAACAATATCCTATATCTTTATCCCTTAAGTACCTTATTTCATCAAAAGAGTGAATTTATACTTACGATCATGTGAATGTATATAACATTTATACTGAAAGAAAAATACTGAACTGCAGTTAATTCTGTGCATGCGGACCCTGTAACAAGGTATGCAGTTTACTTTTAAATCTTTCAAAATTCAACAGATCAGCTGATAGAGGAATAGATGGTTGAACAACAAAATGTCATGCAACAAAATGTGTAGTAGAATCTCGATGGTGGCTATACAGGTTTGCATAGGAAGTCTTCCAAGTCTGCTGTATGTTTCAGATTTCCTTCATAATAAAATGCTGTAAAAAAAATAAAGGAGATAAGGGTTACTTACAGGCATGAACTTCATCATCATCATCATCATCATCATCATCATTATCATCACTACTGTATCCACCAATTCAATTTCTTGAGGATCTGGCTTGGCTTAGATATATTCAAAAGATGTATTATCCTCACACTCATCCTTTGATGTAGACACTATTTCCAAGTCACATTTAAGGGTCATTAAATTGCTTGAGGTCATCCTCAGTGAATAAGCACATACACTGTACCGGGTAGGGTCTAGTAGTTTATTTACTTGTTATTGCTCAAGTTCTCAACATGACCAGTCTATCTTCCCATTGCTGATCAAAAAGCAAACAAAACCTAGTATAAGGTTCTAGACACTCAAATATTGAACACTGTTATTCAGATGATAGAATACATTAGGTAAGTAGAAAAAGAAATGATTAGTGAAAGCTTGAGTAGTAATTCCATTAAATTATATAGACAAATTAGGAAAGAGAGCTAATTTGAAGTGGAAATTTACATGGGTAATTTTGTTTATGCTGCAGGTGTTCCAGAAGTGGTAAGGTCCTATCATATGATAGGAGACAGTGAGCTGGATTTGGAATGAACAAGAACATGGTCCATCAAAGACAATTTGGAGGTAAGGAAGTTACTAATCTGAGCATAGTAACAGAGAAACTGCCACTTTAAAGAAGTCTTTTGATGCTGGTTATTGCACCTTATTTTCACTTACAAATGAAAGATGCACAAGAGTGCTTTGGAACATAACAAATTTAATTGTTTGCCAGTTGCCTTGAAAGATAAAGTTGCTTAGTGACTTTATGCTTGGTAGCCTCATTTCCAAATTACTTCAGGTTATATTGATCTAGAATGCAATGAGATCTTGTCCAAGTGTCTTAAGGAAAAATCAGTACATCCTTGGAATATTTCAAAGAGAATGAGAAGCAGGGTCTTGACAGAGAAATTTTGATTGGTATCATAGAGACCAGGAAATCTGCCTGGTTGCTATTTAAAAAGATTGGTCAGTATTGAGAGTGGTGATTCCTGTGTGAAGTCTTAATGTTATTACTTTTGCAAAGATACTATTTAGTATTGAGGAAAAGATTTATAAAAGTTAGGTGCTAGACCTATAAATGCTTATTCTTAATGGAAGTATAGAAGTAGACAATTTTCCATAATAAGACTGCATAGGCTTTCTAAGATGCTGCTGCTTTGCTTTTGGTTGGAATTAGATCAACTCAATGAATCAACACTGATGTTATAGTCATCAGACCCCTGACTAGGTATTGGTGGCATTAAGAGAAATTTGGGGCTGGACCAACTTATCCGAGCTGCCGGTAAGATATCCAAGGTAACCAGATTAAAAATAATAATAGTAAAACAGTAAATTCCTTGAATGACAATTCTAAGAATCTTTGATCTGGTCTAATCTCTTTAGGAAATTGCCTGAAAAAATACCACTATAATTTTTTGAAGCCAAGTTATGACCTCAGATATTCTGACTCCTGGTACATGTCTCTGTCAGCTTTAAAAAATTTAGTTGGCCAGGCTCCATGGCTCACGCCTGTAATCCCGGCACTTTGGGAGGCTGAAGTGGTTGGATCACATGGTCAGGTGTTTGAGACCAGCCTGACCAACATGGTGAAGCCCAGTCTCTACTAAAAATAAAAAAATTAGCTGGGCATGGTGGTGTATGCCTGTAATCCCAGCTACTCAGGAGGCTGAGGCAGGAGAATCTCTTGAACCTGGGAGGTGGAGGCTGCAGTGAGCCAAGGTCATGCCACTGCACTTTAGCCTGGGTGATAGAGCAAGACTGTCTCAAAAAAAAAAAAAATATATATATATATATACACACACATATATATACTTGACTATATATATATATATATATATATATATATATATATATATATATATATAGTCAAGTCTCTTCTCTCACAAAGAGTAAATGCCATACAGGTCATGGAGAGGCTAAGTGTTGTTGAGCCAAATGTCTGTAGGATTAGCCTTCAGCTACTGACCATGATGGACTAAAAGGGCTGGATTTATCTTTCTATATTTAAAAACAACAACAACAGCCAAACCAAATATATAAAACAATAGCATTTTCAGATATTAAACAACTGCAAATGTAGTCCTATGAACTTTAAGAATAGGGAAATACATGAAATAAGTCCTACAGTGTCCTCAGCTTATTGACTGTAGGGTTTCAGGAATAGGAACACCCAGAAAATCCTGGTGGCTTTTCTGAGTTGAGGAGAGATTAGAAAGGCCAATGTGGAGAGACTATAGAGAGGAAACATCTGCCCCCTCCCGAGAGAGAGCGAGAGCGAGAGCGAGAGCGAGAGAGAGAGAGAGATCAACAAAGAATTTATCTTAATGTTTAGCTTAATACTAATTAGTTGATGTATTTAAGGAAACAACCAGAAAGAAGCAGGTGGAACAATCCTTGAGGTTCATACAGGGTCAAGAATAGTTTAAGTTCCCGTAAGGTAGTAAGGAAAGAGCTAACACATGCAAAAGAATCCTCAAAAGTTATAACTTGGACTGAAGATTGTTCTGAATCCATCCAACCAGCCTTAAAGCAAGTCTCAATGAAATCAAAAGTTTTTCCAAGAAACGTATCTGCATTCAAGAAAAAGAGGCCCTCTAATATTTAAATAAGTAATAATTCTAAAAAATGTTACATCTGTTGAAATTCACATTGTATGACACTTAATCAAAATTTACTAGGCATGCAGAGAACAAAAAAGACCCATAACAAGTAGAAAAAAAAATCAATCTAAAGAAACCCAGAAATAAAAATAAAACTGATGATAGAATTAGTAGACAAAGAGGATAAAATAGTATTATTAATGTATTCTCTACTACAGCAAAGTAGATGATAATATAAACACAAGGAGAAAAATAAAAGCTATGTAAAAGATACAAGTCAAAATCCTAAAAATAAAAGACAGTTTCTGAGATGAAAAATACATTGTATTGAATTAGCAGAGAGAAGGTATTACAGAAAAAAAATTAATCCACTTGAACACAGAGAAACTATCCAAAAATGAAACACACAGAGAAAAGAAGCTTGAGGAAAAGGAAAGCATAAACAAAGCATTAGTGAGCAGTAGGGTAGTGTCAAATAGCCTAACCATCTGTAACAGCACCCCAAAAAAGAAAAAGGGGGGTGAGGTGGGGACATAAAAGTTTTGAAATAATGGCTGAAACATTTTTCATCAAATTATGAAAACTATAAACTCATAGATTCAAGAAATTCAATAAACTCTAAACAGATTATTCTTTATCAGAGGTTTATTATATATCTCTTGTGCTAATTAGGTGTCATAGGCAGTTTCTAAATTTGTCCCCATTGATCCCATCCTCCTGATGTTCTGACCCTTATGCTCTTCCCTTTTCCCGCATTTTAGATGAAGTTACTAGTTTATATCTAGTGAATAAAATATGGCAGAAGTTACAGGGCATCATTTCAAGATTAGGCTATAAAATGATGGCACCTTTCATCTTGGTCTCTTTCTCTTGCAATCTCTCTCTCTCTTTCTTTACTTGTTGCCATAACATGAGGACACATAACATTAGGCCACTTGTGTAGAGGTCCACGTGTTAAGGAACTGAGTTCTACCAACAACCATGTGAGTGAGATTTGAAGCCAACACTCTGCATCTAGGTGGCCATTGAGATGATTGCAGCCCTGGTGGACAGCTTGACTGTGACCTCATGGGAGATCCTGAGTCAGAAGCACCCATCTAAGCTAGACCAGCATTCCTGTCCCACCAAAACTCAGATAATAAATGCTTGTTCCTTTGAAAATCTAAGTTTTTTGGGTTGTTACACAACACTAGATAACTGGTATGTTGATAAGTGTGTGAAATCAGGAAGCTTGGATTCCACCGACTGTCTAGCATGGAATATTTCAGAAATATTTCTGAAACAACTGTTTGAAAGATAAGAAAGTTATTCAAATTAAGTATTTTGTAACGACAGAAGCAGTTGTTCTTGATTGAAGCATTTTAAAACGGGTAGTATTGCTATGGGGATTTTTTTTTTTTTTTTTTTTTTTTTAGATGGAGCCTTGCTCTGTAGACCAGGCTGGAGTGCAGTGGTGTGATCTCAGCTCATTGCAACCTCTGCCTCCTGAGTTCAAGCAATTCTCTGCCTCAGCATCCTGAGTAGCTGGGACTACAGGCACCCGCCACCATGCTCTGCTAATTTTATATTTTTAGTAGAAATGGCGTTTCACCATCTTAGCCAGGTTGGTCTTGAAACTTCTGACCTTGTGATCTACCAGCCTTGGCCTCTCAAAGTGCTGGGATTACAGGCATGAGCCACCATGCCCAGCCACTATGGGTATTCTTGAGAGAGAGAGAGTGAGAGATCTTTTCTGGTTGAGGAGTGAGGGGATTCTTTGTGAAGGAGACAAAAATTTGTGTGGGCTTTGGGGGAGTTAGAATTTGGATACATGTTACTGACAATGAGTCTATCTAGATACTCAAAAATGAAGGAATAAGTGGGGTGGTTGGAAAGCTGGTAAGCCAGTTATGTATAGGAAGCCAGGAGCAGAAGACAAGGTGAGAAAACCACAAAGACATTAATGGAATAAAAGATATATTTTCTACAGACATAATTGCAAATTTTATTTTGGAAGTTTATGTTAGGTAGATGCTACATACAAATAATTCTTTTTAATGTTATATTCTTCTTAATAACAGTAGGCTTATGCATTCACCTGAGTTGCCTTTATAGGAATGAGCTAATGAGTTTTCATATTCTCAGAGAATATAGTCAGGTAAGGTACATTGGTAGTTCATTAAGCAGAATATTGCTGTGTTTCTAAAAACTGCAGTGACAGCCACACCTTGAGAAAAGTGTGATTCCAAAGAAAAAAAATCAATTTTCTTGTCTGACTTACATTACAGCTGTATATAGTACAAACTTTTATTCTATTGGGCTCATTATCATCATTACTTATATAATCAGACCATTATTTTTTACTTGTCTACCTTATTTATCTTCACACTTTCTGGTCTTCTTGTCCTGATGGTCCATAGCAGTTTTGTCTGGCCAATTTAAATTTCAGCTCACTTCCCCCACTGTTCATTGATCACTTGATTTTTCACTTTTAATTTCCACTCTTTTGACTTTCAGTCACACTTTTCGTGGTGCTGCAAATTCTACCTTTTATTCGCCTGCCAGGTTTCATCATTAAATGACCATGGAAGTTTCTATCTTGCAGGGGACACAGCCTCCCTGAGCACACCTCACTAAAATGTGCACTTTAGAGCTACCCAGAACATGGGCAGCCAGCAAGATAATGTCTCCACATGCATTTTAAATGTGGGTCTCTGAGCCTATTCCTTGTCACTTTACTTCTAGTTCTCAAAGAAATATTTGTTAATAAATTGTATTTCAAAGGCCAGGCGCAGTGGCTCACACCTGTAACCCCAGCATTTTGGGAGGCCGAGTTAGGCAGATCACCAGGTCAGGAGATTGAGACCATCCTGGCTAACAATGGTGAAATTCCACCTCTACTGACAATACAAAAAAATTATTTGGGCATGGTGGTGCACACCTGTAATCCTAGCTCCTCAGGAGGCTGAGGCAGGAGAATTACTTGAACCCTGGAAGTGGAGGTTTCATGAGCTGAAATTGCATGAAACCGAGGCAGTACCCCACCCTGCCTCAGTTTGCCCTTCTTGGGCTTCACCCACTGTCCAACTAGTCCCATTGAGATGAACCTGGTACCTCAGTTGGAAATGTAGAGATCACTTGCCTTCTGCATCGCTCTTGCTGGGAACTGTGCTCTGGACCTGATCCTATTTGGCCATCTTGGCGGAAGTCCACCTTATGCAAATTATACATCCCAACCAGTCACAAAGACAAACTGGAGATGTCAAGTCCAAAATTTGTTAATGTCCTCAGCCATATAGTTATTTGATTTCTCCACATGTACCTATATTTTGATTTTCTGACTGAGTAGAAGATTATGAAAATACTGCTAGATGGCTGGCTTCATTAATTCAACTGACCTTTGTTTGCCAGTTGAGCCTGTACTGACCCCAATGGTGTAAGCCAGGTTTCACCCATGAAGACGCCCTTTTTCATCCCTTGGGACTGACTGTAGTCCAGGTTTCTGCTACCTCTCTGGTATATTTTCCACCTGGCTTTTTACACCGCTTTCTGGGCTCTGCCAGTGCCTCTTCAATCAGACACTCTATTGTGTTTATCTGTTTACGCATCTTCTAGCAAAGATGTGCGTTGTTGGAGGGCAGAAGCTATCATGTTTGTGTTATATCCATAGTGTTTATCACAGAGCTTAATATATGGATCAGGGGCTTCAAACTGGCTGCCAGGCTTTTGGCCGCCTGTATTATTTGCCCAGCACAGGTTTAACAATAAGTAAATTCAGATATCTTTAGGTGGGCCTACCTTCTGCTATTTGCCACAGTCTTCATCTTCTTATATGTGACCACAGTCAATCTCTATTTCACCAGCCTGGCCCATGGAGGCACCCTAGCTTGTGGTCCTGGTCATAGCTGATGACTGCATGCCAATTATGTGAATGAAAATATCAATGAATGTACTTCTTATTTTGTGAGACATCGATCACCACCTGTGGAGGTCTGTCTTTCAGACTGGGACTTAATGATGGATGAACGAATGCACTCTCACACCTGGTTCAGTGATTCAAGTGAGCGAGAGATGGTTGTCGGGTGCTTTCAGAGAGTGAAATGCAGCCAATCAACCAAGACCCTCTCTCCATCCTCACATTTATTTAGTATGAATTTCATAACAGAGGTTCTAAGTCAATGTGCTTGTTGACTTAACATGGTTAAAAGAGTGGTTTTATGAATGATAAAAGCTTTAGGTTCCAGGGCCCAGAGTAAACACCATTAAGGAGTAATTCTCCTTTGACCTCCACCTGAGAGGACCATCCAGCACAAAGTCTACATGAGTAAACAGAGTAGAGGCAAAGGGATGTGGGGTCAACAGACTTTTTAAGGTGGAAAAGTCTTTTATCATCCCTATCTCTTCCCTAATGTAATTGACTGGCTGCCTTCCCTGTCCCAATAAAACATTTCATTCTTCCAAAAGGTTTGAGACCACAATCTGTAACTTTCCTTAATATTTCTCTAATACTTTGCCAGCTACCCTGAGTGAATCTCAACAATTTTGCATGAAGAATTGATTGTTATCTAAATATTCTTGTCCTGAAAATTCATCTAGTTTCATCTCCCACTTAGGGAAATAAAGGTAGAAAAAAAAAGATAAATGTAATGTGCAATGTACAAATTAGCAATTCTGAATACTTGCCAGAGGTGGTCCACTCTGTGCATTCTAGTGGCTTTATTAGAGAGGAAAACAAATTCAGCTGTAATATTTGCAGAACCCATAGGATGCAAACAAACCATTTGCTGTGGAAAAGCCCAAGATTTTTGTATCTGAAATGAATGATAACTTCTTCTTTGGATCATCTTAAAACAGGCAGTGTAATTTTAAAAAACAATGACCCTGACCAACGTTGCAAAAGCATGTTCAACAACATATTTCCCAGCGTTGATTCTAAGATACCCCTCATTATTGCCAATGACAACACCTTAGAGAACAGTTAAATAAAAGTGAATTAAGGCCAGAAATTCTATATAGTATGAAACTCTCCCCTGGCCTAGGGGAAGGTTTAAGCAATTAACTAACTGAATGAAATTCAGATCATCAGATAAAAATGTTGGTACCAAGGTAGTAATCTTGGGCAAAGCTAACCTTCATCTGAAGAAATGAATTTGCTTCTACTTTACCCATCTGATGAATGGCAGACTAAGTCTCTTAAGAGTTAACTCCAAGCCTCTAATAATTTAACTTTTCAGAACCCACCACTACCAGATGTTCATTTTGGCCATAAAAATTCTCACCCAGTAAAAGTATAACATCCATAAAAGTCTATCTTTGAACAATTTACTGTGAACATTTCCAGCTAATCAGCTTGTGTCAAATACATGTTTAGGTATTTGAAATAACTTTATACATAGAATTGTCATTAAGACAATTCAATGTTGATGTTGGTCTCCAAAGAGATTTTATAACAATTCTTTCTGAATAATTAGAGAATAAGACTCATTTTCTGTCAGGGCCATTCTTTTGTTCAAGAAAGTAAAGCCAAAGGAAAAGCTCATAGCTAGTAAGTGGCAGAGCTAGGTCTGAAGTGAGTCATTAAATTTGGTCTCTCCACACCTGCCTATAACAAGGAGATAAGATGACAGTTATACCAAAGGAAAAAAATCCTGAGTAAATATAATAACAAAGACTATTTGCACTAACAACAAAAGAAATGCAATTTATCAATGCCACGTAACAGAGTACATATACTCTCTTAAAACACACCTAAAATAAGCATTTGTTACTTGGACAATGGACTAAATTTTGCTTTAACCATTATATTTGTTTTAACCCCTGGTAGATCTAGATTTACATGTTTATGTGTCAGTTGTTTTTCGACTTCTGCTCTTACTGGCCCAGAAAGGATGAGAAGTATGAATGAAGGAAAATGTGAGGGAAGCTAGGTACCAAGCCCTTACGTTGTTGCTAGCAGATCTCAGAAAGCTTTCTCTTTGACATCAAGGGACTTGTCCCAGCAGGATTAGCCTTGTGTCCTCCAGTTGGAGCCAGATTGTGTTGATTGCATGGCCAACTCTGATAGTATGACCCAAAGAAGCTCCCTCTGAGCAGAGAAGGTATGGAACTCTAGTTCCTGTGCATTTACAGACAGGGTCTTGTCTTCTTTAGAGAAGACTGCTTTAAACTTCGTTGTCAGAGATTCTGGGTGGCTACAGCAATTTTCACTTGTTCTATTTGAAATACTCTGGCTCATTCAAATGGGCACAGGGATATTGCTAGATAAGTGAACTAATTGTTATCTAGCCTCTGTATGCACTTAACAGTGCTTCTGCATGTATGACAGGTAGTATACCTGTGATAGCCAAGGGGTAAACTGGCCTTCAGAAGACACATATTCCATTTGCAATTTAAAAGAACAGGTGCTGATATTAGATTGTCCTGCAACCAAACATACATTGTCCAAGATGTAAAAGCAATCATATCTAAAAGTGGGAAATCTCCACCTCAATTATCACATTGACAACAGGGGCATTTCTTCAGAGGCCAAATATCTGGTTGCTCACGAGAGAGAAAGCTGCCTGTGATATATGCAGGAGATTTTATTTTATTAAGTATAATTATGATATCACTACCATTGCCCATAATGTAGGACCTGGTTCAAAATCTGTTTAGAGAAATTCAATACAACAAAAGTGTGTTAAAAATTTATAAGCTAAATGTAAGAGTCCAGTTGCCATTCTAAATGCTGAGGTGGTTATGTAGTAAAGTTTAATTAGTATAAGCAACAATGTTATTTCCTGGGCGGTACATATCCTGGGTGAAACATACAAGGAGACAAGTAATATGTTTGAATAATTAAAAACCAAAAACAGTCCCTGCGGTGGCTCATGCCTGCAATCCCAGCACTTTGGGATCACGAGGTCAAGAGATAGAGACCATCCTGACCAACATAGTGAACCCCGTCTCTATTAAAAATAGAAAAATTAGACGGGGCGTGGTGGCACACACGTGTAATCCCAGCTGCTCCGGAGGCTGAGGCGGGAGAATCGCTTGAACCCGGGAGACAGATGTTGCAGTGAGCCAAGGTGGGCCCACCTCACTCCAGCCTGGGAGACAGAGCAAGACAAAAACAAAAAGCTAGGAAGCTGGGCAGATGAGTGTATTGTGGTGGGAGGGGGAAGTTGTGACCTTAGATTTCTGAATCTTTAGTTGTTTCACTTTCTATACCATTTAATGATTGAAAAATGCGGTTGGACTGCCGGAACCACAGAACAGGAACTTCACTGGCGCAGGAATTAAAGGCAAAAAGCTTTTTGTGTGGGTTCACTTACTATTTTAATTCATTTGTATTCTCAGCTTTAAAGGTATGATTGCTTCTTCTACCTACCGCTCTTTCTCTTCTTCCTTTTGTACTGTTTTCCCCTAACTTCTGTTCTCTCGTAGGGGATGTAATCTTCAGCCTATAGGCCTCGGCTTGCTCTGACTTTACCTCTAGACTCAAAGCTTCAGGCAGGTTATTTCATAGTTCTGAGGCTTACTTTCACTATCTTAAATTAAATTAACGATTTTTTTTTTTTTTTTAAGAGACGGGATTTCACTTTGTTGGTCAGGGTGGTTTCGAATTCCTAACCTCAGGTGATCCACCCACCTCGGCTTCCCAAAGTGCTGGGATTAAAATTAACAATTTTATTAACTGTCTACCGGTGTGTGAAAATTCAGTATGATCGCGTTTTACATGACAATCACAAACTGGTGTGAAGTTGTGTTCCTCAGTGGTAGCTATTGATGTAAGTAGGAATTGTGTGACAATGGCAGCTGTTTTTTATTATGTCCTCGTGTTTTCTAAATTTTTATCCGCCTTTCCTTCATTTCCTACCTTAGTGTTGTTATTAGCTAACTTTTATTAAGTGGTTACCACGGCCCAGGACACTGTAATGAGGACTTTATGTAAATTACCTAATTATTTTCTCAGAAAATATGAGCTAATATTTTAAGCTATTTCATAGCTTAAATGACCAGCTTGTTGAAGTTGAAATTTAGAGCGGTCAAGTGAACTCGTTCAGTTACACAATCAGTTGCCCAGGTAGAATTTGATTTGAGGTCTTTCTGACGCCAAAACCAGAGCTCTTAATTACCAATGACACCAAGTAAACGCTTCATTTCTCAGCCCGCCTATTCCCAGAGGTCCCATGCCCGTTTTAGGATTATTTCCTGTAACTCTCTTGCATGTAATTTCATAAATGCTATTTCCCAGGAGGTGAGTCCCTGATCTCCCTGAAGGCACGGATCATACTCTGCATTTCTCCTCCTAATCCACCCAAATTCCTGCAGCGCACAGACTCAGCCTCATTAACAGGCGGGAAAAGAAACTGACCAGGCAGTGAAACAGCAAACAAAAGTGCAATGACACAACTACGGCAGGAAACTGGAGGAAGATAAAGGGAGAAAAAGAAAGCAAGGGAAAGCGGGAACAAATGGCAAATAGTCACTGAGTGCCAAAAATCGCGCGGGACGGTCATGAGGGGTTTCTGCTGAGTACTCGGGACTTGGGAGGCCAGTTGAGCAGCACGTCGGCCTTAGCTCATAGATGAGGCTCGGAGGCTCAGGAAACAGTTCTGTGGATCTGGGCGGCCACGTTCCACCCACAGTTGGGCACACGTGGCACTGGTTTAACAGGCTGCCTGGCTCAGGTGCCTCTTCCCAGGATCAGGGCGTTACAAAGGGAGGCTGCAGTCTTCCCAGAAATCTATCAGGGACCCACAGGAGCGAAGAGAACCCTTGTGGTTATCCGCGAAGACGGCTTATTTTGACTTGACGAGTTTGCAAGCTCATCCTCGTCCTATTTCCTCACTCCGGACTTTTTGGACACACCTTCCTCTTCCTGTGAGCCAACCCAAAAGAAGGAGTTACAAGCCACCGCCTTCTACACGCCCAGCTAGTGCCCAGAGCCAAGCACCGCGCCTCCTTGCAACTCCCGGCGGTAGCGCGCGCGCACTTGGGTCCGAGGCTGCTCAAAGGTGACGCGCGGCCGCCTCCTCCCCTTGAAGGCGGGGCTCGCCAGGGCGTAGGGGGGCCGAGGAAGTCCGGCGGCCCTCGGTGATGCCTCCGCCCCCGCCGCGTCAGGGTTGCTCCCTGCGCTCCCGAGCGGCGACGGCGGGTCCCTTGCAGGTGAGGAGCGCGCGCCGGCCCCGCTCTGCAGACCCCGAACGCTGCCTCGCACAGGTGAGGGCGGCGCCGGGTTCAACTGGCAGCGCGCGTGGGCCGGGTAGCAGACTTGCCGACTGCTCTTTCCTGGGGGTGGGCGTCTTCTCGCAGCCAAAGCTGGGAGTTGGGGACCTGCAGGGTCCAGCATGAGAATTCAGTGGAGCCACTACCCCGGAGCTGTTTGCTGGTTCAGAGATCAGAAAGGTGTCCTAAGGACTGGAGGCAGAAATTCAGGCGAGGCGCACGGGAAGGCGCCTAGGGGAGGGCATCCTGCCCCCGGATTTCTTTGCATTTTAAAGGCCACGCGTTCGGTCTCCCCGGGGCGCTCCGGAGTTAGTCACCGCCACAACCCGGACTCCTCCTGCAGAGGTCAGTTCCTCAGCTGGGTGGGCTTTGACACGCTCTCTTTTTACAGACCCGGAGGTTCAACTTCCATTCTTTGCGGTGACATATGCTCAGCGACCTAAGGGCAGAAATCCTTGGGATAATTGCGTAGGTAACAGTGTCTCAATCCCACTAAGAATAAGTAAGTTAAAAATAAAGACGGTGATGGTGGTGGTGAACTTGAGAGGCTATTAGTTTCCGCAATTAGTTCCTTAGTGCACTGTACATTTCTTAAGCAAATGGTGAGCTGACGGCTTTTTTTTTTTTTTTTAAAGTGTTTGGGCAAGGTTTTCTCGGGCCTGAACGAATTTCTGTGCGAAGCAGAGGGTTTCCGCCTCCCCTAGATGCTTACATGAGCCTGGTCTGGAAGGTACACGGGTGCAAACACTTGAGGTACCAAACAGCTTATCAGTGAACCGTGAGACGTTAGAACACCTGCTTCAGGACGCACAGAATTCAGACACCACTTATTGAGGGATTTCTATGGATTATGATTCCCATTAGCATTCATTTTTTGTTTGAGTCAGCAAAATTTCAATTCAACAAATATTTGTTGTATACCTGTTAAAGGACAAACCTCTGAGAGCCAAGGTGGTGCGCCGTTGGGTAGCACAGGTGTTGATAATACAAAGGGGAATTTTAGAGCACTTACTCCTCACTGGTGGGTGTTTAGAAAGAGACCAAGGGCGTTGCGCTTTGCCTCAGCAGCACCTGTTTAATCGTTGGTTCTAAGGTTGGGCGCGGTGGCTCACGCCTATAATCCCAGCACTTTGGGAGGCCAAGGCGGGTGGATCAAGAGGTCAAGAGATCGAGGCCATCCTGGTCAACAAGGTGAAACCCCGTCTCTACTAAAAATACAAAAATTAGCTGGGCATGGTGGTGCGCGCCTGTAGTCCCAGCTACTCGGGAGGCTGAGGCAGAAGAATTGCTTGAACCCAGAAAGCGGAGATTGTGGTGAGCCGAGATCTTGCCATTGCACTCCCGTCTGGGTAACAACAGTGAACCTCCGTCTCAAAAAAAAAAAAAAAAAAAAAAAAAAAAAAAAAAAAATCGCTGGTTATAAGTATTTAAATGCAGGAAGAATGTCAATCGTTGAAGAGTATCTGTCATTAGCCTGATCAGTCATTCCAAAGCATGATCAAAGAATGATCAAAACCATGCTTAAAATAAGATGATTAAGAATTAACTTTGTGTCAAGCACCACGTTAGGCACTTTATCTTGTCTATAAAATATACAAAGTAGATTCTGTTCCCCTGTACAGATGAGGAACACTGAGGCAGAGAGGAGTCCAGTCATTTGTACAAGGTCATTGATGAATTTGGAAATTGCATGTGGCTGTTTCTGTGTGCAGAACTCATACTTTTTCACTATTTCATGCTGTCTCTAAGATGGAGAGTGTAAATCTGGCAGATTTAATGGACATTAGAATTCAAATTTATGTTCATAGAACCTATCTCCTGGGGATTAATCGAGTTAAAGTAGTCCTCAGGAAAAAAGTGAGGACTGTTTTCATTGCACTTGTGTGGTTAAGCTATGACCTACCTGTGACAAGTAGATGAACAGCTACTTTTAAAAGATAAAATTTATTATGTGTCTTACCTAACATATTTTGAAAGGCCTGATATAGCCCAACAGGGCCAGTTAATAAAACTGCTTATGTATTCTCTGTGTTACACATGGAAGGAACAGCTAATTTTTATATTATTCATGTGCTTTAATACGGACTCCTGCAGAGGTGAGTTTCTCAGCTGGGCAGACTTTGAAATCAATTTCAGCTTGATTTCTCCTTATAATTACAAGATGATTAGAGGTCTCTGTTGTCACCTGGAAAGAACTTCGTGTTTGTGCAAATCTATGCTCACACGCAAATATATTTATTTTTAAAAAACTATATATATTTTTCCTTAAACCTTTCTTTCCAGAAGTGTAGACTACTACAATGTGATGATCTAGTGAAGAATCACATTTATAACAACTCAACTGTCAATTCAAGTGCATGTAAACTAGAACAGTAATTTTTAAATTACAATCATTATACTGTGGAGAATGGAAAGTGAGTGAAAATAATTCTCTGAATTCAAATAATATATCTTGTCATGGAGAACACTTGCTTTGTTAAGACTTTTCTTGTAATTGTTGGTAATTACACACAAATGGAAGGGATTTTATATTTAAATTACCTTGAAATGTTGCCAGTTAACTGTTGAGAAAAGGCTTTGCCTGTGATGGAAGGATCAGGTAGAATGTTTTGCCTCTATCAATCTTGGCACAGATTTTTTTTTTTCTCTATCTTCACCTGGTGGTGAAACTAATGAGACACCTTAAACTTCTCTTTAGGAGAAGAGGCATTAAATCCTTCCTAGGAGGTATTTTAAAAGTGGGCCTGACTTGGTAAGTTGTTCTCATGGGGAGCCAGGGCCTGTGATGAAGGAGCAGAGTATATAGGGATTGTGAAGCAGGGGGCAGATCTACGTTTTGTGAGGTCTGAAAGGTAAACAATTTGGAGAACTTCTTTAAGAATATTAATACAAAATTAGTGTGAAAATGAATGTGTTTAAAATGAGAAAAAGAGATGATGACAATTTGCTGGAGATTTCTGCCTTGTTTCTGTGGAGATTTTGAGCAGTTTACCAGAAATGCTTACAAAAACAGGCAGGCTGATTGCAACCTGGCTTCCCCTCTCTCTGAGAACACTCAGCATCTCCCAGCAGCTTGTCACACCCATAGGGGCCCCTGCTAGTGAGAGGCCCAAAGATGAAGCTGTTACCTTCAAAGAGTGAGAGGGAAGGTTGTGGTTAAAGGCAAAGGACTCATGCTCCCTTGAGCAGAGAAGAGACAGCTGGATGGGATGGCAGAGACACTCTGGACACTCATGTCCAATGAACAATTCTGAGAACTGGTCTTCAAGGTTTTCCAGGTTGGTTGGTATTTCAGGGGTGCCTTTGGCTATTGACTTTTCTAACTATCAGTCACCATTTATTGGGAGTTTTCTGTTGTCCAGTCATGAGTCAGGTGAAGTCCTGATTGTTGGGAACTCCCAGTCTCATGGAGCTGATTTCATTCTAGGCTTGCATAGAGATGTAATGGGAGCCCTGGAGGGCTTCTGATGCTTGAGCTGAGTTGGAGTTACTGAGATGGAATCCAGGAAGATCATTAAATGAGCAGAGAGCCCTTAAAAGCCCTGGTGGTAGCTGGGCAAGGTGGCTCATGCCTGTATCTGGCCACTTTGTGAGGCTGAGTGGGATGGATCACCTGCAGTCAGGAATTTGAGACCAGCCTGGCCAACATGGTGAAACCCCATCTCTACTAAAAATAAAAAAAATTAGCTGGACATGGTGGCAGCACCTGTAATCCCAGCTACTTGGGAGGCTGAGGCAGGAGAATTGCTAGCGCCTGGGAGGCAGAGGTTGCAGTGAGCCGAGATCACACCATGCATTCCAGCCTGGGCAACAAAGCAAAACTCTGTCTCAGGAAAAAAAAAAAAAAGCCCTGGTGGTTTGGACCCATGCCTTCTCCACTGATGCTGTGATGTCCTTTAGTCAGTGTTTCTTAACATGTCCTTCCAGTCCAGCAGCACCTGCATACCTGAGATTAATTTGTTAGAAATGCGTGTTCTCAGGCACCCCACATTAGGAGCTCTGCCTCTAGAGCACAGTAATCTGTGTTTTAAGAAGCCCTCCAGATGATTCTCGTATATGCTCCAATCTGAGAACCACTAGTCTTAATATTTAAAAGAACAGATAGGGCATGGAATCCCTTATTGAGCTTACCGGGAGGGGATTGAAATGAATACTAATGTATTAGTGTTGTACTATAGTAATTTGTATTACTATCACATTTATTGAGCACTCAGGTTGTGCCAGGCATTTTGCTAAGAAACATGAACTCTAAATTTTCATCACAAACCCTGGATAAGGCAGGGCTACAATCACCTGGACTTAACTGTGAGAAAACAGAGAGAGGAAATTATCTATAGTCACACAAATGGAAAATGGTTCAGCCAGGATTCAAGCATAGGCTGTCTGGTGTTAGAACCTTCCTTCTCTTTTGTCTTGCCTGGGAGAGGTCTCACTGATGCCACTGTTGTGTGTTGGCATTGGGCGAGAAGTCTGGAAGGCAGGCTTGGGATTGCTTGGGATGCATGTATTGAACAATCCTAGTCATTTGCTGGCTACTGTGGTTAAGAATTTTTTTATTAGACATGAGTTCCCAAACTAGGAAGGAGGAACATTACTGTCATTCATTCCTAGTGCAAACTTTTAAAACTTTATGAGTGAATGGACATTTTTCCATATGAATGATTACATCACATGGAAACACACCATTAAGGGCCCATATGGATTATTCAGCTGAGAGTGATGCTGGTGATTATGGAAGGTGGCCTTGCTTAGGAATGCTGGGAATTGATCTGATTATTAGACAGAGGCCTGTCTCCTAGAGGCCAAACCCCTCCCCAGGCCACAGAGGACTTGAAGGTGATGTTGTGTTTGTTCATTATGTCTTGGAAGGTATTCAAAAGAGCTGTGCCTTGTTCTATTACAGTTGTTTTTTTTTCCAGTAAAAAAAAAAAGTTGCTCATGATATTTCTCTCTCTCTCTCTCTCTCTCTCTCTCTCTGTGTGTTCTTTTTTTTACAAAATAACCCCATGGTGTCAGGCAGTATGAGTAAGAATATATTGACATAGATGTGTGTGTGAGTACATAGATTGATGGTTTGCTCTTGGTTGTAACCCTAAGGTTGCTGTGCATTTACTTCCCCTCTGGAAAAAAACGTTTAGGCAAACATTAATTTGAGTTTATGGTAGGCAGCAGAATCTTAATTCTGAGAATGCCAGCTGTCTTATCTATGCATTCATTCATTCATTCATTCATTCAGGTGGTCACTGATTGCCTGCTTATGTTGTGCTCAATATCATGTTAGGCCCCAGAAGAGATACGGTGTGACCAAAACAGACATGATCCCCATGGACTGGAATAGAAGTCCTTGTATTGCAGTGTTATGGGAGAACAGCATGGATGCCCTCCCTCTGGCGGTGAGTCAGCAGGAAAGGCGCTAAGAAGTTACTGTAGGTCAGGAGGGAGGTAGGTTATTGGGCTTGATTAAGGCTTAAGGTAGTGGAGGTGTGGTGGGAGTTGAGCAGTAATTAGGAAGATTACACAGGTGACCAGGTGGAGCTGGGTGATGAGAGAGAGAGAGAGAGAGAGAGAGAGAGAGAGAGAGAGAGAGACAGACAGACAGACAGACAGACAGACAGACAGACAGAGGGAGGTGCTGGGCCTGAGGATCAGGTTTGAGCCTTGGACTGCTGGCTTGGTGGCAATAACATAAATGAGTATTGGAGGAGGAGAAGCCTCTGTTCAGAGAATGATGACCTTTATGGACACTGAGTCTGAGATGTCTGGACGACCCTAAGGTAGAGATTTTAGGTGGATAATTGAATAGAATAAAGGTCTGCCCTCCAGGAAAGAGGTTGTCAGTATAGAGTTTGGAAAGAACTAGTCTTTGGATGGTAATTGAATAATTGACTAATTATCAACTGATTGAATAATGGCATTGCTATAACAACTGAATAAGTCAATAGACTGGATTCATTCTTTAGAGGTAGAGATGAATTCTCCACTCCCTTGGCTTTTGATATATTTGAGCCTGGAATCTGGTTGGTGGGAGGAAAAGCAAATAGGAGCCTTTGAAAGCAGTTGAGGATAGGACTAAACTCTGATTTTATCTTGCCCAAATTCCTATCTAAAGGGTCTAGGGGGTCATGCCCTATAAACTATAAATTCTTATCAGATGAGTTTTATTTAACCCCATATATTATGACTTACTTTCCAACCTGAGTGTGGTATGACATTACATGACAAAGAAGTAGAAATATTTTACCCCAAAACATGTTTCTTTGCCATATTTAGAAATGGTCCTGCAAAGCTGTCCTTTGTGGGGAGACAAGGGCATCTGTAAAAATTCTCTATTAACATAGCTAGATCTTTTTCTTCCATGCCCTCCCTATCCTGAAGAGATTAAGTAAGAGTCTAGCACCTTTTAAGGCCTGAATAGGAAATATTGGTCATCTATTATCTCTAAGGGCAGCCACTGTAAGTCTTCACAGTTTTTTATCTTAGGCTGAACATTTCCCTTCTATTGATCCCAGGTCTTTAGACAAACTCAACCAATTGTCAATTAGGAAATGTTTACATTGACCTATAGCCTGGAAACCTCCCTGCCTGCTTTGAGTTGTCCTGCCTTTCTGAACCAAACCAATGTATTGCTTAACTGTATTTGATTGGTGTCTTATGCCTTCCTAAAATATATAAAACCGGGCTGTACCCCAACCACCTTGGGCATATGTTCTCAGGACCTCCTGAGAGCTGTGTCACGGGCCGTGGTTACTCATATTTGGCTCAGAACAAATCTCTTAAAATATTTTAGAGTTTGTCTCTTTCCTTTGACACAGTGGAGGGAGGAGTGAACAAGGAGGTTGTTGCAAGCTATTGTTCAGAATTTGAGCCCATATAATTTTTATGAGGTAAAACGTTTGTCATATATCCTTTTAACTTGTTATTTTCTGTTATAAAACACATAGTTTTAATTTATTTATATCATATATAAATGAATCATATTTTGTATATTGTATAGATTGGCCAGTGCTCGTTTGGAGCAGATGTTAGAATATTAATTTTTATATAGAATAGATAGGTTTTCTTAGGTGGTCCAAGTAGAAAGCTTTTAAAAAATATGTGCTAAAAAGTAGCTAGAAGGGGAAAAAAAATACTTTTATCCACAAACTATTCACTGAAAATGTGTTATACATGTCCTGTGCTGAAATTTTAGTTGTGAATAAAACAAATAGATCCCCATTTCCTCAGAGCTTACAGTTTAGAGGGGAGGTCAGACAATTTCACAAGTGATTACAAAGAAGTGCACTATTTGTTAAGGGTGAGGGACGGGGTGCTATGAGAACAGGTGGTAAAGGCCACTTGCAGAGGCAGCACCACCTAGGCCTGGCAGGAGGGAGATGGAGAAGCACAGAGGGAGTGTTTTGAGAAATCAATGGATGGATGCTTTTGAGGAACTGAAAATAAGCTTTGTTAATGAAAAGTTGTTAGTAAGTGGGAATAATCATGAGAGCTCTGCAAACTGATGGGGAAAAACTAAAAGGACAGTATTAAACCTCTCTGTGTAACCGGGCCTATGTTCTATGAGGTCTTTTGAAGAATCCCAGATACAGTGGAGTTGACAGTGCAAAAAAAACAAAAACACAAACCTGAAAACAAAAACACCGAAATTAAAAACAAACCCCAAAATCAAAAACAAACATGATTGTGTAATACTTACTTTTTTAAAGGTGATGGTTAGGGAACTACTTTTAGCATTATGAAATGTGTTTGGATTTAGTCTGAGAACTTGGATAATATTACCATCATATGGTAACTTATACCATTCATATGGAAACTTAGAACCTTAAAACTTGCATGAAGTCACCCAGCTGGTTGGAAATCAAGCCTGTGGTTTTTTTTTTTTAACTTTCAAAAAACATTCTATTTCTTGGACCACAATAACCATTATTGCTATAATAATCTGGCTTAATGTAAAGGATCTATCTGTCTGTCTGCTTAGCTTCCTCGGTTTACAGTCTGGAAATGAACTTTGGGCTCAGCTGTTCCATCTCCAGTTGCCCCTTCATGAATAATCTGAGGCCCAGGAGTGATGCAGGCTCGATTATTGTTTTCACTGGGTCAATGGGTGAAACATCTGTTGGGTAGAATCTGTCCTAAGTTCCTTGTCCTACAGCGACAATGCTTCCCTTGAAGGCTTCTTGTTTGTTATTGAAATAGGCCCAATAATTAATGTTCTCCAGATCCTTTCAGTCTTTACTTACCTAAGTTCCCTCCCCTGTCTGCCTTATCGCCTCTTTGGTATGTTTTTCATTTACTTTTTCTGACATTGTGCTGTTTTGAATTCTGTAGGAGTCCTTGGCAAAAATTGCCTTCAGCATTTTAGGCCTGTCTAAACAGGTAGAATTTATCTGACATTTATTTCACTCCCTTAAGCCTCATGTGAGCTGGCACAGACATGCAGCTTTGGCAAAGAATGAGAAAGAAGCTTCTTCGGAAGTTTTCTCTGTTAACATTTGAACCAAAAGACAGGGTGGGGCTTGGAAAATATCTAGTGAATTGTTTTTAAACGTCATGAACTATTTATGTGCCCCCAAATAATGTTTGATCAGATAGGTGTGGCCCTGTTCAGTAACAACAGATTGGCATTTGATCCTTTTATTAACTACTTCCTCCAGCTTCCTTTCCAAAGCCATGTGTCAATTTCTAGCATTCTCACTATGAGCCCAAGATCAGGAGTTATTACTCTCTTGTTTAGTTTTTGTGTTCAGTTGTCAGGCCGTGCCATTTCATTGGTAGTTTTTTTATCTTTTTTTTTTTAGTAGAAGTTCTTGCTTTTCCTAGTTTACAGGACCCACAGATTTAGCTGCTGTATATTTTATTTTGTGCGCCAGCTAGCTGATATTTCTGAGCCTCTGCGCAGTGGTAGCATTACCTTAGTCATGCTAATCCTCTTAGGAAGCCTACTAGTTACGAATCATATTCATTTTACTGAAGGGAACACTGAGGCTCAGAAACCTGTAACCTGCGCAAGGTCACCCAACTGGTTGGAAATCAGGCCTATGTATTTCTTTTTACTTTCCACCCCTGTTATTTGATCTACTGCTGTTTCAACCATTTCAACCATTGCACTCTGTTTTGCATCCCAGGGAAATTATTTCACCACAAGACTTGAGGGGTTCAAAGACCTGTTCCAACTAAGATTTCAGAAATTCGTCTACCTCCTGAGTTTGAGCTGTTCCTTGCATTCCCAGGCTCAATGCAAAGGTGAAATCCTTCATGACAGGCGAGGCTTTAAATCCACATCCATGTAGTCCTGGAATCCTGCTGAACCCAGTTGTGGAGATAAATGCAGCATGGTCTTGATAAATGTCATTTTAGAGCAATTTCCTGCCAGATGACTGTGTATATATGAAGCTGGGTAATCTGGAAGTGTCTTTATCTGATCCAAGTGATGCTGTAAACATGATTGTTAGATTTGTGTAACAGAGCTGGCAATCACATCTAAATATTACTACACTTAATTCCTATGTCTTCATGTGAGAACAGCTTCATTATGTTTTTAAATGATGTAAACTTTTAAATACAGTCAGATGTTGGTATTTCAAAACCGAGGAAAAATCCTTGTGGTGCTGTTGATTAGATCAAGGTACTGTTTTTGTCTGTATTTATTATTAGCACGAGGACACACTTATCAAATAAGATCTTTTCAGGATCCAGAGTATACAAACGTGGTGGATGTTTTGGTTATCGTGGTCTTGGGTTACTTCTTTGAATACGCCACTTATCCCCAGCAGAGCTTCTGAGATCTCTCCTGGGGACTCTCCTTTAGTTTTGCGTAGAGTCTGTGGCCTTTCTAGGATGTGACAGCAGATGCTGAAGCTGGTGTGAGTGGTAGTGGAAAGTGGTGGGAGAATGTAACTAATACTCCCTGGTACCCTATGATCTGATGTCCCAGGCCCAGCCTCATGTGCTTTTGAGAACACTCATCAGCGTTGTTTATATTCATTCCAATGAGAAGCCAGTCCTTGTATCATACTTTAGGAATGGTCATTTTATATTTTTGTTTCGCCTATTTTCTAGTGTAAATTTTGCTGACAAATCTGGATGTCTTGTTTGTGCGATTTTGGTTGTTTCTGTGGTTTGTGGTAACATTAGAAATCTTTCCAGCCAGAAAACCTGCTCTTGCCTATCAATTTTTTTTTTTTCCTGAGACGGATTCTTGCTCTGTCACCAGGCTGGAGTTCAGTGGTGCGATCTTGGGTCACTGCAACCCCCGCTACCCAGGTTCAAGTGATTCTCCTGCTTCAGCCTCCCAAGTAGCTGGGACTACAGGTGCACTGTACCATACTCAGCTAATTTTTTTGTATTTTTAGTAGAGACGGGGTTTCACCATGTTGGCCAGGATGGTCTTGATCTTCTGACCTCGTGATCTGCTCTCCTCAGCCTCCCAAAGTGCTGGGATTACAGGTGTGAGCCACCATACCTTGCCTGCCTGTCAATATTTTTTTGCTAGTGGCTGTGGGTCAAAGCTGACTTAGTACTTATAAAGCGTTTGTATTATTGCTGCTTTTTAAATTATGTGGTTAAGCAGAGGATAAAAATAGTATAGAACAATCTTTTTTACATACACATGTAATTTATACTAGGTGCTGGTATATGAATACATACATATGTTTTTTTTTTTTTTTTATTTTCTGGAAATGAGTGCTAGAAACTTAGCGATTCATTTGTGGAGATGGTCAAGTTTGAGCTAAGTCACTTTTCATCTTGTGCCTCTAGGTACAATTACAGTTTCCTAAGGCATACCCACCTTAAAAAAGTTACCAGGTTTAATTAAGTGGCGAGATAATAAGGCTTTTTATTTTTGTCTTTAAAATGTCATTTAACAAAATTATCCTTGACCTGAGAATATTAAACAGACTGAATTTGTTTAACATTTTATAGTTTTTTAAAAGTCTGGCATTTATCATCAGATTTTATTAGGCAGTTTCTTTTTTGAGATCAGGAGAATTAGAACTACAGCATACGGTTGTTGAAATGATAAAGGAGAGAAGAGGTTCCAAGTTATTTTCTCCGTTCAACAAGCTTTGCTGGAGGCCACTTCTGATGAGGTAGGCGCAGAGTAGGACCACTTAAAAATCTTCTACCCCAGTTATCTGAGGTCAGGAGTTCAAGACCAGCCTGGCCCACATGGTGACCCCATCTCTACTAAAAATACAGAAATTAGCCGGGCATGGTGGCATGTGCCTGTAATCCTAGCTACTCAGGAGGCTAAGGCATGAGAATTGCTTGAATCTGGAAGGTGGAGGTTGCAGTGAGCCACTGCACTCCAGCTTGGGCAATAGAGTGTGACTCAGTCTCAAACAAACACACAGACTTCCACCTCAGTGAGCAAGTTATGAAGTCCTACACAATGGCTCCCTCAAACCACCTTGTTACTGGGGAAAGTCTAGGTTTTGAATTCAGACAAACCCCGGTTTAAATATTAGTTATGCCATATATTAGCTGTAGGACTTTGACGTCTCTGAAACTCAGGTTTCTCATTTGTAAGATGGAGATGAAAATACTTTGGGATGCCTGTGGATGTTAATAGAAATACATGTAGACTGCCTTGCACATAATAGATACTTCATCAATTTTATTATTCAAGGAAAAGGGGGAGTCTGGATTCTTCATAATAAGCAAATCTACAGAGGTTTGGTAAGTGTGTGCCTGCGATGTTATGGCAGCTTTCCCAGTGATCAGACATCTGTGCACTGCTGAGATTTTGTTCTACATTGCCTTCTAACCAGGATAAGGCTGGGAAAGCATGGCAGGACCTGATTCTAAATTACAGTATTAAAAGAAAAAAACAAGAGGCACATTTTTGTGCTAGTAACAACTTAAAAAAAAAATCCAGTCTATTTACCTAATTTGAGGCTGTTATTTTTAGAGATGAGATACTAGATATTGAAAGTTTTTTTTAACTTCAGATTTTTATTTTTGTTTTTAAGATTTTTGTTTCTTTTGCATTTTAAACTAAGTTTTGAGGTCAGAAAGTGAGTATTGGACATGCACATATCATATTGGCAGTGCTGGGTTTAGAGGTTTCTTGGTAATGACAGTATAATTTGATAAAAGTCTGGCCACTTCTGGGGTTGGCTGACAGTGTTTCTCATATATACACACACACACATATGTGTATATATATATTTACACACACACATATATGTGTATATATATATATATATACACACATGTATATATGCGTGTGTGTGTATATGTATATATATATATATATATATATATATATATATAGAGAGAGAGAGAGAGAGAGAGAGAGAGAGAGAGAGAGAGAGAGAGTGTCAAGAGTACCTTTGAAGGCTTTGGAAAGTGAAACGTAATCAGTGGCATCATTGGAGTATATACCTCCATTTCTGATTGCTCCCCTCGCCACCCAGCCAAAAATATTGATTAGCTATGGTTTCACATTTAAATAGGGCTATAGAGCAAAAGGAAATGATTCCTAGTTTCAAAAACTTGTCTTCTTGGAGTGTCAAGTTTCATCTTCATGAAAAGATTATTAGTGGTAACCTTTTGGGAGCTGAGAGGATTTTAAAGGCAGACGAAGTCTGTGTAGGGTGAGAGTGGGGAGGAAAATGTGACTTGAGTCTGGAAGAACAGGAGGGACTGGCTATCAAAGGCTTGGTGAGCTTGAGGGGGAGAGGTCGTCACTGTTCTCTCTGTTCCTCTCACATTGTGTAGCCTCTTGGAACTTCGCTGTACGACCCTTTGCAACGCTCTATTTGGAATGGACACAAACAGTCACTCACAGGAAATGAGGTGTCGGAGACTGAAGGACAGGTGGCTTCAAGGTCAAGCATGTGGAGCTGGGCTGATGGGCCTGAATCTTAGCTCTACTGTGTAGTAACTGTGTTTCATTGGGACAGTTACTTAAGCTCTCTGTGCCTGAGTTTATTTGTCAGTGAAATGAGGCTTCTGATAGTACCTGTCCTGTAATCCTTATGAGTGCTTAGTACCTGATGCCTGAGACATCATAGGCTCCCTTTAAGGAGTAGCTGCAGTGGCTGATGCTCTTGTTGTTTGGTAATATTGATACTCATTTAACTTTAGTATCCTATAATGTGTCATGTTTACCTCCCTTAATGGAACCCAATAATTGTTTCATATTTAAAAACTCATTTGCAGCATTTTAGCTCAGTGGGAAGATGGGTTGGGATGTTTTTAATCATTCTAAGCCTTTGTTCTAGCTGGAGCTCTATGAAATGGGTTACAAAATCCACAGACTGAGAAATGATAGAAAACCAGGGAAAGTTCATTTGGGAATTATCAATTTAAGCTGTTACATGATAATGTCCACTTCATTGCCCTGACACTGGCATTGATGGAATCCAAGTGGTGGAGGAAAATCAATTTAACCTTTTTAAAAGATGATGGTTTTAATATTGATAAGTGTTCTTTAGCTTTTTATTTGAGAGATGCTACTATAATGGAATGCCTTACAAATACTAATGTGTGCTGACTGCCATCTTTGATTGTAACTTCTTTGAATATTTTGAGACGGAAAATCCCATGATGTGGACAAATGTCACGTTAATGCATCCCAGACAAGTTGAGAAATATATTAAATGAACTATGCTTCACGTGAGTGTAGGAAGTGTTCCTTGATTTATATTTAAAAAATCTTTGTAGATTCACAGGCCAAAAAAAAGGGCTTAGGAAGTATGTGTGTGAGAGTACATGTGATTCCTTTTAATTCATCTGCAGCTGTTTTTTTCCTCATTTGATTGAGACATGTGGGTCAGTTCAGAGGTCATTGGATGCACATCGATCAGCTCCTCGTGAGTGCTTCCTGGGTGCCTCACCTGCTGCCCTTTCTTTTTTTTTTTTTCTTCTTTTTTTGAGATGGTGTCTTGCTCTGTCACCCAGGTGGCTGTAGTACAGTAGTGTGATCTCGGCACACTGCAACATCTGCCTCCTGGGTTCAAGCGATTCAGCCTCCTCAGTAGCTGGGATTACAGGCATGTGCCACCACACCAGCTAATTTTTGTATTTTTAGTAGAGATGAGGTTTCACCATGTTGGCCAGGCTAGTCGAACTCCTGACCTCCTGATGTGCCCACCTCGGCCTCCCAAAGTGCTGGGATTATAGGTGTGACCCACTGCGCCCAGCCACCTGCTACCCTTTCTTAGTCCCAACATGCTGGGAAATTCCAACTGTCCCCATGATCCCTGTCAGGACTGAAAAGCACTCTGCCAATTGAGATCCAAATGTTAATAGAAAGAGGGGACAGAGATCTTGGCTTTAGACTTCTGCTGCCATGCCCATTTCTAGGATCCTTCAATTTTTGGTTGACAGTGTCTGAGATCACTTATGTAGGCCTCAGTCTGTTGTGGAGTTTAGGGGCTTCATTGTCAATCTGTTGATTGTGATTTTGTAAATGTGTTAAGAGGAGAGGGTCATTCCGTTATGAAATGATTGGGAAAAACCAGATGGAATGTCCAAGCACATAAGAAGAGCTGTGTCCTCACCATAGTTGACTCCTTGGCCTCCAATAAGACTGATGGTCATTACTAATTTAATGCCTGCATAAAATGCTGCCCTATATTTTATCATAGAGCAATAAATATATACTACACAACATATTTTTCAAAAAAGTTTAACAGTTGTGAGGTTCTCTAAGATGATGTACTCCACTAGACTCTAGGCAGGCTTGGATTTCTAGTACCTATTCAGTCATGATGTTCATAAAACGAATCCTCTTCTGAATTCATTCATTTGTTCCTTCCATGAAAACTTAATTGCAATGTGCTAGGTAATGATGTGGACTAAGCAAATCCCATCTCTTCCCTTCAGGGCACTTACATTATTGAAGGGTGATATTGAGGAGTAGATTAGGAGACTAAATAAACTAACAAGATAATGTTGGGTCCTTAAGGCCACGAAGAAAGTGAGGTGTGACGAGATTACGACATGGAGGTGCTGCTTCACATTAGAAGCTCAGGATTAGAGTTAGAGTTGGCTTAGAACTTGCTAAGGAGGTGATTCCTGAAGTGGGACCTGAAAGAGCAGCCAGGTTTTTGATCTGTGCAAAGGTCACATTATATAACTAGCAGCCTTGAAAAGAAAAAATCCATCCACCTGCATTTCAAGTGTTTGATATACCCATTTTCTCCTTATGCTAGGTCTCCAGCGTTATATATTACATAGGCATTACCCTTCCACTAAGTAGGACTGAACCATTTCGAAATAATGAGCCTCTCCCAGACGAGGACTTGACTGTGGCTCAGTAGAGCCTACCTTTTTTCACACAAACCAAATTGGTTAAACTTTGCTCCTAATGAGAGCTAGTTCTGTGTTTACTTTCCAGTTGCATTGGCCAGTCAGGTAAGCCTAGAGCTGTGGCCAGGCTTGCTTTAACTTTCCTTTCATGTGGAAAATACACTTTCACTTGTTGCTTTTAGCTCTCTGTAAATGCCACACTGTCCTGTCAGTCTCAGGCTGTCAAGATACTGCCTGTTGTGTCAAGACATCTACTGGAAATTAGAGCTTCTTCTACTTTTAGTCTGAATCTTCTCAACACTGTATTCTTAAAGCCTTATTCTATGATTTATGAAATTTGAATTGTTTGGTGAACAATGAACCAAAACAGACAGTGAGGCTTTGCAAAGGTGCAAGTGTCTTAACCCTTACTGCTTGATCTGTGGAAACTTACCTGGTGGTGTAAACCCTGTCACAGTGGCTTACACAGGTTCTCTGTGTTTCCCGTTGATTAACTCAATATAGAACAGTATGTTTTGGGTCCTTAGAGTCAGAATGAATGGTAATACAGAATTATCAGAAAAGCAGATATTTACTAAATTAAATGTTAAGCTTACATGCTATTCAAGCACTTGTGTTGGGCAGATAGATGCCTGTACTGATTGTTCTCCCTCTGGAGCTTCTGTTGTGTGCAGAGATGATAAACATAATACTTTATTGCAGATAAGCAGGAGTTACAACAACCTACGAATAAACCTGTTAAATAGATATCTGTCTTGATTTCCTGTAATATGCCTGTACTATGTGAAGTGGTTTCATTTATTTTGCAGAGCACTGTGTCATTTAGAATATTCTATAACTATGTGTGGACTTTTCCATATCAGCTGCTGAACAAGAACTAATTAGCTGTGCCATATCTTGAGTTACCAAGGTCTCTTGAATTGTCTTAGGGAAAGCTGTAGGATATTTCTGTTTCCTCCATAAGATCTACGTTTCTGATATTTGCACTGAGATAGAGATGGCAATACTGGCCTCTTCAGAAAGGGGCATTAAAAGATAAGTTTCCACGCCCCTTTCCAAAGCACAAGGTAGATATTCAAGTGGGTGACATCACGTTTCCCACTGAGTCTCAGAATCTTTTTTTAATAATAGCTCTTTACGTAGCTGTCATGAGTTGATCTGAGGTTGTCACCAGAAACCTGTGATCCAAAAGAGACACACACAATCACTGAAAACATTACTTTTATTTTTACATTCATTTATTATACAAACATTATGTAAATAGTAAAAGTTTTAAAAAAAAGCAAATATCTGCCTTGGAAAAAAATCATCCATCAATGGTTTTTTCATTTTTTTTTCCAATTTAGGCCATGCTTGTATATTATTTCACAGAGCCATAAACATAGTTTTGGTAGAATTTTATGGTTTGTGTTTTTCACTTAAAATTCTACCATAAATCATTTTCCAGGTGACTACATAGCCTTACAGAATTAATTTTTAATGGCTGCATTAATGAAAATGGGTGGTTCATATTTCTGTTCCTGATGTATTTGTATATCTAAAAATACATCACTTAATATGCATTCTGTTCTAAATTTCCTAGGCTCGTAGAACATTTATAGTTTAGTAACTCAGTTTTCACTTTGTGCAAACTGTGCAAGACATTCTATTCTTCACCTGTGCTGATGGAGTCATTTAAAATTTCATGTTGTGAGCATGTATTGGGAATTACTACAGAAGCCTATGAACCCTGTATTTTTGTATGAATTTTCTCTAATATACTCTAAATCTAAAATCACATTAAGGAAGAGCACCTAGCTCCTCAAAGAGCTAACACCATGAAATTACCTAGAAAACAAAATTTAGCTAAGTGAATTTATACCTTACTGCAGGGACTGAGAGTTATCTAATTTTTTCTATTAGCTGAACAGCGGTCTTTATCTTTGTTACATGAAATGACATGAGCTGTGCAAGGTGAAATCACGCAGACAACAATCGTAACATTAAAAGAAATGTGGCCTGAAATAATACATTTTGATTTTTAGGCTACTTATAGAGTTCAATATGATGGAGCTAGCAAAATTGACGGTGGAGCCCAACAATTTTGGTAGAGAAATTATCTGCTCTGGGAAAAAGCTGTCTTCGTTGTATTATGAAATGTGAATTGGTGTTGAGTATTTAGAGTGAGAGGCAGTGGAAAATGTCCTCATAGTCAAGTTTAAGAAAATGTCTTATCTAAATGAGAAGCAATACATTGATATTTATATACTGACATAAGAAGCATGACTATGGAGGATGATTAGGTAATAGTGGCCCTTGGGTGACTTTGTGACTTCTGTTTGATTGCTGGTATATAAAATGTAGTAATTTCATAGAAATATTTGGGCTGAGAGCATCTCTTGAAAGATCAGGGTGTGAGATGAGGTCAGGCTGTATTCCTGCAGAGCTGCCCATAGCCACAATGAGGATAGCAGCCATGGTCACCTGGGATTTTGACCCTGGAAAAGAAACATATCTTTTTCTTTATCAAATTCATCTCCTTAAAAATGTATTACTTTCTAGATCTGTACATTCATTCCAACTTGGCTTAAAATTAATTTTGTCCTTTTTATGTTTTCTTAATTATCCTAAAGTACATATAACCTAACATGCATTTATCATTTTTTTTTTTTTTCTTTGAGACAGAGTTTCACTCTTGTTTCCAGGCTGGAGTGCAATGGCATGATCTCAGCTCACTGCAGCCTCGCCTCCTGAGTTCAAGGGATTCTCCTGCCTCAGCCTCCCGAGTAGCTGGGATTACAGGTGCCCACCACCACACCTGGCTAATTTTGTATTTTTAGTAGAGATGGGGTTTCTCCATGTTGGTCAGGCTGGTCGTGAACCCAGCACTTTTGGAGGCCGAGGTGGGCAGATCACTTGAGGTCGGGAGTTCAAGACCAGCATTTATCATTTTTAAGTATAAAGTTTGGTGACGTTATGTTTATATTATTGCACAACTGTCACCTCCATCCATTTCGTGAACTCTTATTTTGTGTAACTGAGACTGTGTCTATTAAACACTGTCTCCTCATTGTCCTCTCACTCTGCCCCTGACAAGCATCATTCTACTTTCTGTCTCTGCAAATTTTCTACTCTAGGTATCACCCATAAGTGGATTCCTGCAGTGACTGACTTATTTCCCTTAGCACAATGTCTGCAAGGTTCATCCACGTTGTAGCAGTTGTCAGAATTCCCTCCTTCTTAAAGGCTTAATAATACGTTGTGTGTCTTTATCAAGTTTTGTTCATTTTTAGGCACTTGAATTGCTTCTTCCTTTTGCCTTTTGCAAATATGCTGCTAGGAACATTGGTGTGCAATTATTTAAGTCCCGGCTTTTATTTCTTTTGGACATACACCCGGAAGCGGAATGGCTGGATTATGTGATAATTCTATGGTTATTTTCCTGAAGAACTGCTACATCATTTCTCCATAGCAGCTGTACCATTTTACATTTCCACTGGCAGTACACTAGGGTTCCAGTCTCTCTAGAGTCTCGCCCACTTGTCATTTTCTCTTTGTTGTTGTTTATAGCCATTCTAGTGAGTTTAAAGTGTGTCTCGTAATTTCCATGTACATCTCCCTAATAACTAGTGATATTGAGTATAACTTTTTTTTTTTACAGAGTTTACTACAGGTGCAAGACACGACCTTTTGAGTTGTCATTGAAAGAAAGTTACCTGGCAGATCAAAAGCTGTGGATTCAAGTCATGTTTCCATCTCTAATTAGCCATTTGACCTTCAATTCTGTTTAACAAATGTTAATGAGGCCTGTGCTAAGGGCTGATCACTGAACTAGGTGCCACAGAGAGGGAAAAAAATAAACCACAATTTTTTTATTCATGCCTCTGGTTTATAGATTTTTTTTTCGGGGGGGTCTAAAAGTGGAAAGGTATCATAGCTAAAACTTTTCTAATTCTGAAGTTTTTAATCTGTCTCCTATAATTATAAGGGTAACTTAGAGTCTCTTCAGACCTAGGTAGGGTTTCCAGCCATCAAAATAAGACATGAAAAGTATGATGTAAAGGGAAACAGGTAATTTAAAAATTTTTGGAGGATCTGTGGTTAATATCATAACCTTATTTATAATTTCCACTTATTTATAAGTTGATTTAAAAATGACCATGTCTTCATTAAATGCTGTTTATTTTATCTTGTCTCTTGGCATACCTTGCTTTTGTGCCTTCCCTGCTCATTACATTCTGGCTTCTTTGTCTCCGAGGTGTCTCCTGCCCTCTCAGTAACCAAACAAGATGGGCGCACCTCCGCTTCCCTCAGCTAACTTTTATGCAACATTTGCAATTGTTGCTTACTCCTTGAAACTTCCTCTCTCGGCTTCCTTAGTCCTGTTCTCTTTTTTTCCCCTGGCTCTCCTGTGCTTCCCTGGCTCTCCTGTGCTTCCGGCTTTTCACTTTATACACTTGTTTGAGGAGAGAAGGTTCCTGTCTTCCACGTTGCTATCCCACACTTGGCTCTGAACTCTCACCTTGAATATCCAGTTGGACTACAGTGTGTCTCAGCTTTGATAACTTACCAGTCTGCCTTACCTTCTGCAAATGGTTGTTGCTCTCCTTGCCCTGTGCTCATTGGTGGTTCCACCATGTTACCTCTGGCCTATCTAGAAACCTTAAACAACTGCTACTGCCTTCTCCTTGCTCCTCCCCAACACACAAAATCAGCAAATCACAAAATTCAGCTTCTCAGTCCCTTCACTGTCATCCTAGTTACAATATTTGTGGTCTAGGCCTTTGTCACACTGGATTAATGCATCAACTCTGTACTGTATTAGCATCTCATTCTTAACACCTCCTGGATCACAGTACACTATTGGAACAGCTTTGCTATCTGCCTCTCCTACTAGACTCTGAGTTCCTCAAGAGAATAAACGGGATGTGTATTTTATTCCTTGAGCTAATGCCTAGAGGACCAAAGGATACTGCAGTAGTCTCTCTCTTTTTTAATGCACAAAACGTAAGTTCATGTTTTTGCATGTGACAGAACTAATTCTATTGCGGTATCACACAAGTGTAACCGTTAAACTCCAGAGACTGAAACATAGTTTCTCATCAGCTTAAAAGAAATCTAGGGGTTAGTATAGCTCCATGGCGGGTTGAAACAAACATCTGCTTTTTACCTGGGTCTTGATGCCCCAGAGCACACTGTTTACCTTCGCCTTCTTTTTTTGAGACAGTGTTTCACTCTTGTTACCCACGCTGCAGTGCAATGGCGCGAATCTCGGCTCACTGCAACCTCCACCTCCTGGGTTCAGGCAATTCTCCTGCCTCAGCCTCCTAAATAGCTAGGATTACAGGCATGTGCCACCATGCCCAGCTAATTTTTTGTATTTTTAGTAGAGACGGGGTTTCACCATGTTGACCAGGATGGTCTCGATCTCTTGACCTCGTGATCCACCCACCTCCGGCCTCCCAAAATGCTGGGATTATAGGCTTGAGCCACCGTGCCCAGACCTACCTTCGCCTTCAATGACTGATTTCAAAGGGTATAAATCAGGGTTGCACATATGTGTGCAGAGAGAATGAGATTGTTGTGGGTGACATGTTAGAAAGCTGTGAATACCTCAATGTTTGGCAACAGCAAATGTTTTCTCCATAGTGTTTGAATGTTCTTGTAGTTACTTCTAAATGCTTCTGTTTATTATCACTCCTTATTTCATAGCATATTTGAATTCCATCACTTTCTCATCAGCCTTTGTAATTTTCTTTACTGTTTCCCTTTATGATGCACTAATAATTACTCTATGCTCTGAAACTTCAGGTTTTTAAGTTCTTATTTTAGAATCATGACCACTTTGCCCAGATTAGAGATTTGGTGATCCCAGTTACGTAGGGATTGCAATCTAGCCTAAGGTAACCACAGATGTTGTGGTCAGGGGTAACCTGGTTCGAATCCTGGCACTGATACTTACTGGCTGACAAGTTGCTTCATGTTTGTAATCCTTGATTTCTTCTAACATAGGATTGGTATTTTTACTTATTTCTGTTAACATTTGTGAGGATTTAGAAAACTCAGACAAAAAGACAGTGCCTGCACATAGTTACCGCCAAACACAGCTCCAATATTTATCATCCCTAAATTATCCACTTCATTTGGAAATGTCACAAATGAGGCCACTGGTTTGATTGTTTTGCAGCAATTATTTCATATGTGGATGAAATTGAGATCAGTGCAACTCAGCTATCTGTGAAGACACACATTTTATATTCTGATAAATACTGAGCTGTAGACATACTTTTTGTGAATGAATGAGTGAATTTAAACTTTACACTTGTCCTTATGAGAATAAGCATTAGTTTGTCATTGGTCACAACCTTAAATGATTGATGAGCACTTAGAAACTAATGACTTCACAAAAGAGAATTTCTGTCGGTTTGCTTAGAATTTAAACAATGTCATTGTATTATTCCCCTAAAGCTCGAAGTTTTCAGATGTGTTTCTTTTTACCTGGCATTTTAATAAACGATGTATTATGCTTGGGAAAGATCAATGAATGTGACACAGGGCTTGGCAAAACTGGGATTTATGGAGACACAATTTTTTTATAAGTCTTCTGTTGGAAGATCAGAGCTGTTCTTCCTTTTCCTAAAGACAAAGTTTAGGAGATAATGTCAATTAATGTTTTTGAGAAATAGTCCTTAACATTTTGGTCATATTACTATACCCCAATTTTTTCATGAGATGACCCATCTAATTGGGGCATAAAAGATTTCAAATACATCTTTAGGGAAGACAGCTACGTTTCCAACTTGATCTAACAGGTATTTTTGGAGACCTAATATAGAAAGAATTCAGATCGAATATAGGAGGAATATAATCTACGTTGGAAGACCTTTTTAGTTTCATAGTATTTCTAGTATCAAATCCAGAGAGAGGGTTTTATTCTGTGTAAACGAGATCAATGGTATTAGCTGCCATTTAGTTGTAGATAATTTTTTAGCAGTTTTATTATTGTCACAGCACTTAGGACTATCTGACATAATAAGTATTTTAATAATTAATTTTATTCATACTTGTCTTTTCTGAGTAATGATAAATCCTATTTACACAAAGACCTCTAAAAACATGCCTGTGGGCCAAGGAAGGGACACTGTATCTCGTGAAGACGCCTGGGATATTTGGTAGCAGAGAGTGGAGGAGGGCTCTGGGCTTATGCTGCCTGGTGTTAAGGATGGACTAGGGAAAGCCATGGTCAGCTCTGTACTAGGTATTCTTCTGAAGCAAAGCAGTTTCACAATTGGGTATCCTAGTGACCTTTGTTCAGGAAATGGGGGTAATGAAGCAGAGTTAGGGAAGTTGGTAGAAATGAAAGAAATCACTGAACAGTAGGGAGTTATCACATTGTTTGGCGACTATGGAATGCCCTCAGGAAAATATTTTTTTTGTTGACTTTACAGTTATACTTCTTTCTGTTAATGCAGCACAATCTGATTTTTAGCAGGGATGACTTTTATTTACTCAGATGTCCCGTAAAAACTTTTGTCTTTTTCTCATAGCCACATTTTAGTGCTCAGAAGAATTTTCTTAAGCTCTGTAGGTTGAAAATCCCAAATGCAAAAACCTGAAATACAAAATCTTACAAAATCTAAAAGCTTTTGAGTGTCGACATAATGACACAGGTAGAAACTTCCACACCTTCCCAGGTGTGATGGGGCATAGTCAAAATGGAGCCAAAACTTTGTTTCATGTGCAAAATTATTGAAATAATGCATAAAATTACCTTTAGGCTATGTATATAAGGTGTGTATGAAACATAAATTTAGTGTTTAGACTTGGGTTTTATCTCCAAGGTGTCTCATTATGTATATACAAATATTCCCAAATCTACGAAAATCTAAAATCAGAAACACTCTTGTCCCAAGCATTTTGAATAAGGGATATTCAACCTATAGTGGAAATAAAATATACCACCCCCCTCCCCATGCCTGTTGAATGAATAACAACTTTTATTGATGACATATTAAACTTTGTCCTGAAGCTGTTCTCCTATAAAATATGGGACTCCTTTTAGATAGGAAGTCCCAGTACATAGTTGCAAAACTTTGCATGATGTTGTTAAAATTGAGAGGCTGTTGTGATGTCACTAGCGAATATCAGGAAGACAGACCATCACAGGGATTGGTATCTTTTCTGTGATCATGAGACTCAGATAAATAAGGGACCTTTCTGAAAAGAAGCTCAACTTTCCCATCTTCTAGTTTCCTGAGTGGACCCAATAGGCAGTGGCTAATGTGAGATGCGGTATATAGTTTTGTATTTCCAGCAGTGCTGAAATCTGAATAACTAGAAAGGTAAAAATGAAGAAACAAGTCGTAAATCAAAGAACCTTTGATACTTTTCTTTCCACTGGTCTTCTTCCTTGGACTCTTTCCCTACATGGAACATATTCCACACAGCAGCCACTGCGATCCTTTAAAAATCCATGACAAGTCAGATCAATTTTCTGACCAGCCTTCACTTCCCCTCCTGGCCCTGACTTCCCAATTCACTTGAAATAAAATCCCAAGTCTTTGCTGGCCCTCATCCCTTCTCTGATGCCATCTCATCCTGTCACTGATGGATCAGGAAGATCTGGCTGTATTGACCTCTTTGCTGTTAGAAGAAAGGAACATGTTCTGGCTTTGGGGCTTTGCATGGATCAATTCCTGTTTTTGGACTCCTCTTTACCAAATGATGTTTCTCATTCTTGTCACTTAGGTCTCTGCTCACATGCTCTCATCCTCTGTGGAATGGCTTCATCTCCCTCTGCAAGCATATATATCTGCATGGGTACACTAGCTTTCCAAAGGGAGGGCCCTTGTCTTACTTGACTATTGAGTTGATAAATGTGTAAGAAGCCAAATCAGGCTTTGAAAGCAGATTCCTAGCATCCATTGAAAGGAGGAACTTTGAGGGTAGATGCTGCATCAGACAAAATTCAACCTTATCTCCCATATACATTTTGCATCTAGTAACAATGGTGTATGTTCAGTACAATGCCCTGGTAGCATTACAAAGAAAAGTTGTTTGGGCTTTTTTGGAAATATCACAGTTTAAAAATATTTGCTGTCATTTTCTTTTTTTAAAAGACAGAGTCACACTCTGCCACCCAGACTGGGGTAATAGTGGTGTGATCTCAGGGCTCACTGCAACTTCTGCCTCCCAGGTTCAAGCAATTCTCTTGTCTCAGCCTCCTAACTGACTAGAGGCATCTGCCACCATGCCCAGCTATTTTTTTTTTTTTTTTTTTTTTTTTTTAGTAGAGACTAGGTTTTACCAATTTGGCCAGGCTGATCTCAAACACCTGACCTCAAGTGACCTTCCCACCTCATCCTACCAAAGTGCTGGGATTACAGGCCTGAGCCACTGTGCCTGGCCACTTATTGAACTTTCATTTGCTCAAACCCTGTGAGGGTTTCTAATTCCTGTGTATTATTTATGATGTCACAGCTAAATGAATGCTTCAGTTATCCAGATTTCTCTAAGCCCAGGTTGTGGTAAATAGATGTATTTCTATATTATGAGTTTGAGTTATTTTTCTAATTATGAGTGACTTCTCTCTCAAAGGAGATGCAAATCTTTTTACCCTGCCTCTGCCTCATCACCTGGCTCCACAGAAAGGCATCTGTGTCTACGTTTGAAAATGCAAATTATTTGAATGTGCCAGAGGAAGTAAAAAGGAAGTAGTGCATGCATGATGTGGTTTATAAATGTAAGAATAAACTTGAGACAGATGAGATCCTTTATTGAAATTAATAGGTACTGAATTTTCCCAAGAGAAACACCATTTAGTACAGGTAACAGTGGTATTTACTGAAAACCCTGTTTAAATCACACTTGCCTTAAAAAGCCCAAAACCAAAAAACCAAAAAATATCTTGTCTATTTAAGCTCGTCTGGTTTATGTTATGTTTGTTACCTGATTCTTCTTTCTAAAAGGAGAGATACAGTTCTGAAAATAGTTATTGCCTAAAGGGGAAAAACAAATTCTTTTCCTGGTATTGCAGTTTTGTTATTTGTTTTCCAACAGATTAAAGGATTTAATTATTCAGGTGCTCTAGAAATGTTCTCTGCATATTTTCTTTTGATCATACAGCCTATCAGCAGGTACTTTTTGAGCAGACACAGCCAATATATAAGTTTACATATTTACTTAAAAATTGTGTACATATACTATGGTACTGATAATACGTATATTATTCAGCATACACGAAAATAGAAATTAAAAGAACATGTTAAGTCAGTGTGAATGGAAATTCCAATATTTTCTTCCTACATTTTGTGGCTATGCTGGACTCTCCCTGGGGAATGCTCAGTCCATTCTGAGCATTGGGTGGAGTGACGGGACCCCCCTCGCTCCACCCAGCCTAGTCCAGGTCATGGGATTGCAAGACCTGAATAAAATCACACCATTGAAAGGTACTCAAACTCTGCCCAGGGAGGCTAAGAGGAGAAAAATTTGCTAAAGGTCCTGAGTAAAGCTCTTTGAACTCTAAATTCTTCATCTTTAAAGAGAACATGTTAAAGTGCACAGCATGGCGCCTAGGGTAGAGTGATCAGGAAGAGGAAATTGATGTTCTCTTCCTATTTCTGCTGCTGTTCTGTTACTGCAGCTGTTAACTGCTAGTTCATAAATCTTTTATCTAAAAATTCACAATTCAGAAACTTTTGAAAATGGAAAGGATTTTGTAAGAATCCTTACCAGACTATGGTAGTGCACTCTTACTTGGACTCTTCCGTAACACTTGATGGTCTATATAGTATATATATCCCATTAAGTTTGAAATGTGGCATGTTTGATGACAAGGGACTGTCCCAAACCATTTAGGGCATTGTGTAATATATGATACACTCTCTAAGTTCTTAAATTTCTGAATTCCAAAAACAAACCTGACCCAAGGTTTGTTTGACCTCATCGATGATTATTTCTATGTTGAAGCTTGTTGCCCTTTTGTTTGGGTTGTTGCTGTAAGATCATTTTGTAAAGGATACTGCTTTTTGATAGGCAGGATTACTTGTAAAGGCTTCCTCAGGTCTCTACTGAAGGGAAGAATGCTCCTATCCCAATTTACTCATTTGTAAACTGTTGTTATTGTTGGGATAGGAATGGCAGATGGCTTAGTCTCACCCTCGTGCACAAAACACCCTCTGCATTGCCATGTAATTGCTCTTTCCAGGTCATACATTGGGTGAGGGACATTCTGATCTCTGCCCTGTTCTTAATCTCCTTCAGGCACATTCTCTTCCCCTTTGGCTATTCACCAGTGAGGTCATTTGCTTTATCTCTGGACTATATGAAAAGGCTCTACCTCTGCCTTTCATATTGTTTTCTCCATTTGTGATTTCAGTTCCTTCCTCCTCATTTCTGTTTGCTTTACACAAGGGGACTTTGAGTGTCCTTCCTGGGGATTCTGGTCACTAAAACTCCTGTTCCTTAGGGTCAATAAGTCTATGCAAAAGTTCCTCCCCGACTCAGGATCCAGTGGGGTTTTCTGTGGTGTATTCAACCCCAGAGGCTCTGCCATCTCTTTGTCATTTCTTTCCAGGCTGCAGTCTGCTCAGCTGTGGCATCATCTCGTGATTGGAGGGAGCAGACCTCATTGCTAGGCTGGCATTCTTTCTAGAGTGGCAGTGTCAACTGTCCTTCTCCTCTGCCCTCTCATTTTCTCTCATGGTGGGCCACAGAGTGGCTGGGGATACAGGTTGTGGGCAGATAGTAAATGGGGCTTCCAATGCCATATTAAGGACTTTGAGCTTGTATAAAGTTTATCTGCAGGTACCATTAAAAGCGATTCCATCTCTACTTTGTTTTATTTTATTTTTATTTTTTAAATAAGAAAAAGAATTTAATAATCACTAACATTATAGATAAGTTATTTGCAAGCAGAAGTTGATCATGATTTAGTTTACAAACACTTTGCAAAATCCAGTGGTGTTTTTGTTTACACAGATGTTCCTGAGGCACTTTCTGAACAAATGCACACAAGTATGCACCTTCTGTCCCCCAACTTTCTATATCACCTTTTGGACCTGGCAAAGTACTTTTTTTTTCCCACTCTCCATCTCTACCTTGAAAAGACCTTTGCTCTGGTGGTATAAATGAAATTGTAGAGGAGAGAGATGAGAAAAGGGGAGTAGAGGCTCAGCGTAAACTCTCACATATCCTTTATTTCATTGCAGTTTCAAACTGTTAAATTGACTACAGTAAGCCAAAATAAAATTCCAAGTCCCCTCCTACCCAACCATCTGAATGGACCCTTCTTCTCAGTCAATGGCATTCCTATGTTAACCTGAAAAAAGTAGTTCAGGCCATGATGGAAGGGGAGAGCCAGACATGCCTCATTATGCCCTCCTCCCTTCTGGAATTACTGATAGATCAGATTCGTTAGGCTTGGTAAGAAACATTTACAACCTGTGGCTCATACCTATAATCCCAGCGCTTTGGGAGGCCGAGGCAGGTGGATCACGAGGTCAAGAGATCGAGACCATCCTGGTCAACATGGTGAAACCCCGTCTCTACTAAAAATACAAAAAATTAACTGGGCATGGTGGTGTGTGCCTGTAATCTCAGCTACTCAAGAGGCTGAAGCAGGAGAATTGCCTGAACCCAGGAGGCGGAGGTTGTGGTGAGCCGAGATCGTGCCATTGCAGTCCAGCCTGGGTAACAAGAGCGAAACTCTGTTTCAAGAAAAAAAAAAAAACATTTACAAGCTGTTCTCACTGAAGCCTGCTACCTGGAAGCTTCATAAGCATGATGAAAACTTGGTCTCCACAACCTTTTATCCTGACCCAGACCCTCCTTTCTATTGATAACTCTTTCAACCAATTGCCAATGAGAAAACTTTTAAATCAACCTATGACCTGGAAGCACCCCTGCCTCCCCAACCACGACCCCTGGTTCAAGTTCTCCCACCTTTCCGGACCAAACCAATGTACATCTTTCATGTATTGATTGATGTGTCTCATATCTCCCTAAAATGTATAAAACCAAGTTGTACCCCCAACCTCCTCGGGCACGTGTTTTTAGGACCTTCTGAGGCTGTGTCATGGGCTTGTCTTTAATCTTGGCAAAATATACTTTCTAAATTAATTGAGACCTGTCTCAGGTACTTTTTGGGTTCACACTACCACTTGATTGGTAAAACACTTGGAGTGGAAAGCACATGGGTTCTGTGTTAGGCAGCTGTGACTCTCAATGACAACTCTACCATCAAAAATCAGTCGTGGTCAGGCAGGCTTTAATGTGTGAAGTAGGGGCTTTCATGCCTATTCATAATTCTAGCAGGATGCTTCTGAGTATTAGATAAATTATGTCTGCAACATGTAACTGAGTACCAGGAATGTATGCTCAGTAAAGGTTGCTGTTTATTTTTTCTCACACCATGAGATATTTGTATTGAGGTCTGAACTTTGAAATCCAGGCATATGAAGTTGATGTTTTTGTATTCCAGGTAGTGTCACTTTTAATTGGCAGAGATAGTGTTTATTAGATCATGTTAATAAAAGAAATAGTTTTTTCTAACCATGTATTAAGCTATCAGAACCCCTGCTTGGCTGGTATTTATGCTGATTCAGAATGAATTCATGGCATAGTTTAAAACTAGTGATGAATGCAAATGTTTCTCACTATATGTTGGATTGAATATCTCACTTAAAACTGTGTGATGTATTACTTTACTTAAAACTGTGTGATGTATTACTTTGTTGTTAGGAAAGTATATTTCAGGACTTTTGAAAATCATTAATTTCTTGTATGTGTCAATCAAATTAGGCAAATATTTAAGTACTTTCAGAAAACTAATGTTTTGTTTTCTTCCCTTCTAATTATCTTTACATATTTTATTACAGAAATATAGTCTGTATTTTATTCAGGGTAACTTAGCTATGAATAATTAAAAATATATTTAAATAGCTTTTAGTTGGTCACTTAACTATTTTATTGTTTTAAGTACCAATAAATGAAACTTTATAATAGTCTTAGCGCACAGTTATTAAATGCAACATTCCATGATAGCTTTTAATATGTATAATGTTTGCTAACTGGGCTTCATTTGAAAAGTGTTTAAAGATTGCAGTTTTAATTTTTGGTGTGTATGTTTTTCATAGTCCATCTTTTAGCGATGTATAAAGTGAACTATTTCTTTTGCAAGATGACTAAGACATTGCTGAAACTATATTGGACTCGGTTTATTTTTCAAAATCATTTGTAAACTCACTTTTAATTTTAATTGTTAAAGCAAATCTAACAGTGATTGCAAGATATATGAAAGTCATAGCTATGATTATGTTTTCAATGTATACATTTAAAATATCTGTTGCTTCTCAAAGCACATTTTAGAAGGTATGTGTTACATTAGTGGTAAAATAAATAGGGAGTTGGGCATATAACTCTCTGTGGAAAAACTTCTATTTCTTTCTCTTTTTCTGGTGGGTGCGGCTGGAAAGAGTCTTGTTCTGTCACCCAGGCTGGAGTGCAACGGAGTGATCTCAGCTCACTGCAGCCTTCGCCTCCCGGGTTCACACAATTCTTGTGCCTCAGCCTCCTGAGTAGTCGGGATTATAGGTACCTACTACTATGCCTGTCTAATTTTTGTCTTTTTAGTAGAGACAGGGTTTTGCCATGTTGGCCTCGAACTTCTGGCCTCATATGATCCACCCATCTCGGCTTCCCAAAGTGCTGGGATTACAGACATAAGACACTGCGTCTGGCCTTATTTCTTCTTTGTAGTAGAGCATTCACTGCAGGAATCATTAAAGATGATTCCATCTCTACTTTGAAAAGACTGCTCTGGTGGTATAAATGAGAGATTGGAGAAGAGAGAGGTTAGAGAAGGGGGATCAGACTCATGACCTCATAGTAGAAAATAGACTCTTAAACCTGTTCATTGAGCAGAGAAGGATGCATCATGCACTTTGGTTTTCAGCTGAATAGTGAATGGGCATTGTATCTACTGAGAGATGCATACAGCTGGGTCTCATTGTTCATGGGAGTTATGTTCTTGTTGGTGGTACAAAAACACTGAAGTAGCAAACACTGAACCATCGTTCATAGGCTAAGTACAAAGTTAGGTTCCTCTCAGTCTCTGGTCACAATATTTTTGCCACCCTATTAATAGATAATCTTATTGTATATGTGTTTGTGTTTAAGGACATGTCATTTAGTATATATTGTTGACTCATTAACTCTGAACTGATAACAAACAACATTATGACTTATACCTGAATGAAGCTTATCTAAAACATGTATCTTCTCCGTAAGACACATCACAGCCTTCTGTACTTAGGAACACTAGACAACACTACAGCTTTATGTTCAGGAACCATTTTAAACAGTGAAGTCACCAACCAAAAGCACAAAGATATGAAAAATGCAGCATTAAATAGACAACCTCCTCTGGGAAGATGCATGTAGAGTGATTCACATTTTTTTTTTTTTTTTGCACGTCTGTGAATGACCACAAAAGTGCTGTGGGTTTATAAAGAAACTTGAGCAAGTATTCCAGTTTGGAAATGGGAATCATGTAGTCAGAGTAGAGTTCATTTTTAATGCTTTGAAATTGTCAGTTTAACAGCGAAACCACTTCTTCCTGAGAGCTTAGTCTGGTAGGTGCGAGTAGATTCAAATTCTCCTTCTACCTGGAATGCCTAGTTTCTGTCTCTGGCACTCCTACTTGGTGCTGACACATGAAACCTCTTAGACGTCCATCACTTCTTCTGGGTCACAGTCCCTGCTTCTACTTGAACAACTAATTCACCTTTGCCTCCTCCCTGGGATCCTGGTTAGTTTACACATGTTGCCCTATGTCCGGAAATGGGAGGTGTTAAAATGTGGTGATGAGGAAAGTGGGCTCTGGATTCAGATGGGTTAAATCCTGATCTATTACTTACTTTTTTTTTTTTTTTTTACATGGAGTCTAGCTCTGTTGCCCAGGCTGGAGTGCAGTGGCACAGTCTCAGCTCACTGCAACTTTTGCCTCAACTTTTACAGCGAGTCTCCTGTCTCAGCCTCCCAAGTAGCTGGGACTACAGGCGCATGCCACCATGCCAAGCTAATTTTGTATTTTTAGTAGAGATGAAGTTTCGCCATGTTGGTGAGGCTGGTCTCAAACTCTTGATCTCAGGTGATCCGTCTGCCTCCCAAAGTGCTGGGATCACAGACGTGAGCCACTGTGCCTGTCCTATCATTTACTATGTTTGTGCCTTTGGGCAGGCAGGCATTGTTTTTCCATCTGTAAAATGGGTGTAATAGTACTGCCTACTTGTAATATCAGTAATTGATAAGAAAATATATATTTAAAGTATTTATAGGTTGGCACATAAGCCCTCAAATGTAAACTATTAATTCACTTAGTTACTCATATGTAACTTTTTAAAAGCCATCTTAAGAATTTGATTATGTACCACCAACAAAAACAAAATAATGGGAAGAATTAGAGTAAAAGATACTCATGTATGAAAAGATAAAGCTGAGTTAACATTAGAACAAACTAGGAGGTTTAAAAGATATAAACTCTCAATTTGGTCCTGAGTTCTGACCAGTCCCACTAAGGAAAGCCTGATTCTTGCTATCTTTTAAATGAAAGATTTTTTTGGTTTTCAGGAATCACACAGCTATCTCTGGAACTGAATGATTATCTTTTACTCTTTATAGGGCACGTCGATGTGTGTATGCCTGTTGTGCTGATTTGTAATATGTTTGTATATACACGTGTCTCTCATTACACTTAGAATCTTGGAGATTTGGCATCATTTCACTTAACTTCCATCTCCAGGCCTACCTGTGAGACACGAACTCTGCCAAGAACTCTGGTTTTGGATGATGGGATTGCCAGTACACTTGACTCCATAAGAACTCTGTGTTTGCCCGTCCTCTGATTTTATCATGGGTCACTTATACATAACTCTAAATGCAGAAAAAGGCATTAGGTGTTACATGAAAATGGAAAAGGCAGACAGAGGCAGATGAAGGGATTGAGTCCAGTGTACTTTGTCCTAAGGGACCATGTGGACTTGGACATTGCGGCTGGGACCTTAAACTCATCATCTCTATGCTTTTGGTTCATGGCACTCTATAATTAATATTTTAAAATATTTACTCCATGTGTATGCACTTATTTATCTGTAGATTGTATATACATAGTTCAGATATATACTGAACTTATATAAGATATAAACTACAGTTGCATTGAGATATTAAATAGCTTATATAAGATACATACTGCTGAATGTGTTGAGTTATTAAATAGTTTATATAAGATAGATACTACTGTTTACATTGAGATATTAAAAAAGGATGTCCTAAAAGTAGATCATAGGGATATTGTGTAACTCAATAACTTTATTAAATATTCACTTGTACACTTAAAAATGGGTAAATTGTATATTATATAAATTATCTTAATGAAGACTTTTTTAAAAGGAAGAATAAAATGAAGGTGAAATTAGCAGTCTAAACATTTTAAAACTTACTATAAAGTATAGGAAGGCTTTTTATCTCACCCAATTTATTAATAATTAAATACTCATTTTTTGGCAGAAGCAGTGTAATTAAACATGTCATTAACATTTTTAATCGTTTTATTTCCGAAAGCTCACACTGGGAGTGTAATTACCACGATTTCAGTATTTTTGTCCGTGATTCATTATTACTGTTGCCTTCAGTCCATATTGCTTTACAAGATTGTTTTTTAGTAACACAAGATCACATCTTTAAATCTCTGTAGCTAGCTGTGCTGGACACATACATGCACGTACACACACACACACACACACACACACACACACACACACACCCCATAGTCTCTCAACGCGTGCACGCTGGGTGATCCTGAGAGTGCGTGGCCTGGGATCTGTACTGCTGCACTGTGAACATGACATTCCTGCATCAGAGCAGCTCCAAATGGCTTCTGAGTACCTGATCTATGGATTATGTGTGGGGACCATAATCTCTTCCATTTCCTGGTGCTGCATTATTCATTAGCACTTTTTATTATGTGAATTGCATGCAAATATTTTTTTGACTGGTTTTTATTTTTATTATTATAATTCTTTGCCTGTCTCCTCCTCCAAGATGTATGCTTAAGAAGGTCAGGAACTCAGTCTGTTTCATTCACTGTTGCATTCTCAGCACTTAGACTGGTTCTTGGCACAAATTTTTGGCTCAATAAATATCACCAAATAAGGAAATCAATTTGTGTCTTAAATTTTAATAACATGTTTTCCTCAATTTTAAAATGAAAGTAAATACAGTCTGAAGTTCTGATATTTTCTTTATTTTTATTTTTTTGAGATGGAGTCTTGCTCTGTTGCCCAGGTTGGAGTGCAGTGGCATGATCTCGGTTCACTGCAACCTCTGCCTCCCAGGTTCAAGTGATTCTTCTGCCTCAGCCTCCTGAGTAGCTGGGATTATAGGCGAGCACCACCACACCTGGCTAATTTTTATAGTTTTAGTAGCAACGGGGTTTCACCATGTTGATCAGCCTGGTCTCGAACTTCTGAACTCATGATCCACCCGCATCAGCCTCCCAAAGTGCTGGGATTACAGGCATGAACCATTGTGCCCAGCGGAATTCTGATATTTTCTTCCTGCTCACACTGAGGTACTTACACTCACTTATGGAGACTGTTGTGGTTGGGTGAGAGTTGAACAGTAGAGAAGAAAATGAAGGGGTCAGAGGCAAGGCACAGAGCCCATAGAGAATGCGTTTCATTGAAAGGCCAGACTCTCTCTCCTGGCTTTTGACATTTGGATCAGACCCACCTTACCTGTCTTGCCTTATAAAAGAAAAGCAATGAAGAGTTTAGTCGGAAAATGAAGCAGATAAATGTAAAACTTGATTCAGAACAATGTAAAACATTTTTGCAATATTGTGCAACAGGGCTGCTGGTGATGTTTGAGGGACTTGGAAGACATGTAAGCGTGGCACCGTGACACATGCCTTGTTCACATTGACAGGGCTGGCGAAGACAGGCAGTGCTCAGGGGAATTCCACCTTTTCAGTTTGTTTTGAAGTACTGCTTTGTAATGTAACTGAAATCCAGTTGCTTCAGTTTTTGTGTTTGCTTTTTGAATAATGTACATACAGTAAAATTTATCCTTCTTAGGTATATGGCTGTCCGAGTTTGGGAGATACATGCAGTCTTATCACCATTGCTGCAATCATAATGTAGGTGGTCATCAGCTCCTCAAAAGTTTTTCTGACCCCATTTGCAGTCCATTCCCTCTCTTTCCCTTAGCAACCACTGGTCTTATTTTTATCCATATAGTTTTCCCTTTTCAAGAATGTCATACAAATGGTATCATACAGTATGTTAGCGTTCTATGTACGAATTCTTTTATTTAGATGAATTTACAAACATTATGCTATGTTGTTTTGTGTATTAGAAGTACCCTTTCTTCCTTCCTTTCTTCTTTCCCTCATTCCCTCCCTCTCTTCCCTCCCCTTACCTCCTCTCCCCTCCCCTTCCTTCTTCTTTTGACAGAGTTTTGCTCTTGTTACCCAGTCTGGAGTGCAATGGCCTGATCTAGGCTCACTGCAACCTCTGCCTCCTGAGTTCAAACAATTCTCTTGCCTCAGCCTCCTGAGTAACTGAAATTACAGGCATGTACCACCATGTCCAGCTGATTTTTGTAGTTTTAGTACAGATGGGATTTATCTATGTTGATCCGGCTGGTCTCGAACTTATGACCTCAGGTGATCTGCTCGCCTCAGCCTCCCAAAGTGCTGGGATTGCAGGCATGAGCCACTGTGCCGGGCCAGTACATTTGTTTTTATTGCTGAGTAGTAGTCCATTGTATGGACGCATGATATTTTAAAAAATCCATTCTCGAGTTAATGGAAAGATGAATTTTTAAAAGCTTTTGACAACTTTGAATAGTTTCTGTAAATGTTCATGTGCAAGTCTTTGTGTGGAGATCTGTTATAATTTCTCTTAAATTCCTGTGAGATTGTTGGATTATATAAGAAACTGTCACATTTAATTAAACAAAGTTACACTTTAAGAAACTTTGAAGCTGTTTTCCACAGCGTCTGTGCCAGCTTATGTTCTTAAGATCAACGTATGAGAATTCCACTTTCTTGTCATCTTAACCAGCACTTTGTACTGTCAGGATTTTTTGTTGGTTTGTTTTTGTTTGCTTGCTTGATTGATTTTTAGCCATTCTAGAAGGTAGTTGGTTTAGTTTCAAATGTAATGGCGTGGGTCTGCATTACTTTCCTTTTCTTCTTTTTGAAGAACCACTGTGATTGGTTAGTTTGGGTTTCAAATTCTGCCAGTTTTCAAGCTCTGTTAAAGTTCACTTTTAAGCATGAGTCTTGACTTATGCATATAATATAGATTTATTCTTTAAACTTTGGTTATTTTAAGTCATTTTGTTCAGTAACTACATTATAAAGATTTGGGCAGGGTTTCAAGTTCTAATATTCAGGTTTTAGGTGTAAGAATAATTGATAGAATAATTGGTGTTTTAAACCAGTAATTTAGATTTGTCTTTACAACTGCAGGTATCTGGAATCATATGTTTTCAATGATTGCCTTATGAGGATTATTGAAAACTGATTCAGAACTTAAAGTATAAATCAATTTTTTAAAAAAGAAAACTGATAATGTTAATTTTCAGTGTGTCTTATATAAGCTATTTCATGTTGACATAGCAGCTTTTATAATGGTTACATTTATCAGGCCGACATAGTGTGATTAACCATTGCTGTAGACAGTTTCCTAGTATTTCATGTTAGGAAATACTAAAATACCTTTTAATATAACTAAGGTACTGAAGAAGACCTTCTTACCTCTGAATATTTTCTGCAGAGCCTATTATATTCCCAAGTTCACGAACAGTTTTATTACTTGAAGGACTCTCAGGGCTCAACTCTTTAGCTGAAGAATGTTATGTTATTCTCTGGGCCTGACAATTGTGTTTCAACTCTGATACTTAGCAGTGATATTGTTGTTTCAGAGTTGAAGTAAGGGAAGATATCTTTAAAAAAAAAAAAAAAAAAGTTCGGTCCGGGCCCAGTGGGTCATGCCTGTAATCCCAGCACTTTGGGAGGTAGAGATGGGCAGATCACCTGAGGTCAGGAGTTCAAGACCTGCCTGGCCAACGTGGTAAAACCCCATCTCTACTAAAAATACAAAAATTCGCTGGGAGTATGGCACATGCCTGTAATCCCAGCTACTTAGAAAGCTGAGGCAGGAGAATCACTTGAAACCTGGGAGGTGGAGGTTGCAGTGAGTCAACATCATGCCATTACACTCTAGCCTGGGCAACAAGAGTGAAACTGTCTGTTGTGGCTGTCCCCTTTGAGGTCACCTCCTGGCAGTCCCCCTCCCTGGCTCTGCTCCAACCACACTGGCCTCCCTGCTCTTGCTCCATCTCCCCAGGTGGGCTGCCAACCCCTACCTTTCTCTCCTGGCCTTCTGCACTTGTTCTTTCTGCTGTGTGAGAGGCTTGGCTACATGTATCCCCCTGCTGCTCTCCCACACTTCTTTCCAGGGTCTGCTTACCTCCTCTGAGGGGTATTTTCCTGATGCATGATAGAAAAATGGCTGCTTGGCTGTCCACAACCACCTTTTCTTTTTTCTTTTTTTTTGGGGGGGGCGGAGATGGAGTTTTGCTCTTGTTGCCCAGGCTGGAGTGCAGTGGCGCCATCTCGGCTCACTGTAACCTCCTCTGCCTCCCAGGTTCAAGGGATTCTCCTATCTCAGCCTCCTGAGTAGATGGGATTACAGGCATGTGCCACCACACCCAGCTAATTTTTTTATTTTTAGTAGAGATGAGTTTCTGCCATGTTGGTCAGGCTGGTCTCAAACTCTCAACCTCAGGTGATCCGCCTGCCACAGCCTCCCGAAGTGCTGTGATTACAGGCATGAGCCACTGCACCAAGACCACAGCCACCTTTTCTTTCCACTCAGTTATTTCTCTTCCCTGACCATCACCCAACGTAGGAAATTACTGTCTCTTCTAAGTAGTATATAACTTTCATGTAAGCAAGTATTCTGCTTTGCTGACTGATCTATCCCTGGTGGCTGGAATTTCCCATGGTTACTTAGGTGTCATGTGTATCAGATGACTGGATTAGTATTTTAAAATAGCAGTGGCAAAGAAGTTGCGATTGACTCAGAACACTTCGTTGTATTACAAGTCAATCACAATAGTACTGCATATGATGTTTGTGTGTATGTGAGAAGAGTGTGTGTGCATAATAAAGTTATCCTTTCTACTAGTTACAAAGTTTTAAATCCAGATGATGGAATTAATAATTTACAGGAAACTCCTCATATAAACAATTTTGATAAGCTTTGCAAGATACCACCACACATTAGGTTGTCCAAAAATTGGATTTCTCTACTCACTGCTCTTCCAGTTGTATGATTCTCTCATCACTTTTAATTTAAGGAAGCATGATACTTGTTTTCTTACATGAAACTTAAGGGCATAATGATATGATTATATTTGAATATATATTTCAAAATTGGTTGCAAATCTCTAGAGGTTATCAATAAAACTACTTGTATGTTAGAATTAATGTGTTTTCCTGTCAGCTTGGAGGAGGTGTGATTGCTCTTTGAATAGGTAATAGGTGTTTGCTGTTGCTGTTAATTCGGGTAGGAGTTGGGGACATGCTTTGAATGATTATGTTATAAAAGAAACTACTGGCTTGATGTTTTGGAAGTGATGGAAAGATAAGCAGTGTAATATGCTTATTTGAAAGATAGGTATTTCAGTTTAAATTTTCTTTCTTGCTCCTTGGTAGATGTGATGATTTCTTTAAAATATTTTGGTTTGTTTCTGAAAAATTTATCTTCATTTCGTGGCTTAAAAATATGCACAATTTGTGACACATATTCTTTCTCACACCAGAAATGGCTTTGGAACATATGCATAAAGTTTATTCTAAATTAGTGTTTCTTTTGGGTTAACCTTTCAATTACATTTAATATCCTAAAATAGCTTTTCTACCTAAGTTGAACAAGATTTTATACTGGAAATTAATACCTTTGCCGCCTCCTATCCTCCTTCCAGTGAAGTCTTAAAGATAGTTGAGGTGTTCTGCTTCTGCAGCTAATTATTAGACAAGAAAAACCTGTAAATGTGCTGATAATGTTTGGCAGGACCTTTGAAGTTTAATGGTTGTGTTCTAATGTAGGAACTGTTTAAGAGATCCATCTGTGTGGCTTAAAATAGGGCCAATAAACTCAATTATGTGAAGAAGTGAATTGCCTTCTCTTACATTTGGTATGTAATAGTTAAGACTTTGTTTTTTTTATTGGATGGTGCTTAATTTCAAAGCTTGGGTCTATAGCTGCATGGCAGATAATAACTATTCTTATAAGGAAATCAAGGAAGTGTGTCTGGGTGTGCATGCAGTGGGAACTGAGGGGTAGCAGTCCAATGAGTCATTACTGATTGAACACTGAGGCCAGAGAAGCCTGTATTTAGCGTGAGTGTTGGATCTACCTCTGTGATCTGACCTCTTTTGCTAGACCTTCAGCCCAATTTTGTTTTTAGTTATCTAATCTGTTGCTTTCATTTCCTTCTTTCCCACTGTCTTCTGAACCTACTTTAGGCAGGTTTTCTTCCCCATTCTGCCATCAAAACAATGTATATCAAGATTGTCAGTAATCTTCATTTCACAAAATGGAAACATGCAAGATTATTGTGACTGGATCTGCAAAGAGCACTTGAGGCTGTTGACCACTTCCTCTATAAAACACCCTTCCTTTGGCTTTTCTGTTTGGGGTTCTATTTGTCATAAGATGATACCACATATTTCCCCCCCCCATCAGGCTGTATCTTTCTAGTTTCCTTGGCAAGTTTACGCTGCTCTAAGAAACCATTAAGTGTTGGAGTTCTTTAAGGCTAATCATCATCATATAAGTCTTTTATATTTTTCTTGGCAGTGTCGTCCATTACTGTGCCTCCAATTATCATCTGAATTGCCAATCTCTTCATCATCTTTCTCTAGATGTGCCCTCTCTCTTTGCTCCACAATCGTGTGTTCAGCTACCAGTTTGACTTTTCCAGCTGGGCTTACAAAACACAACTAATATTGGGATATCCCTTCAAAACCTGTATTTCTCAGCCAATTACCCTAGAACTCTCTAAATGGGATGGACTCAGTCCTGACATACCATCTCTCATCCTCTTTAGTGAGTGCTGTCAATGTAACAACACAACTTTCTCAATACCTGCCGTCTTTACTGATAAAACAAGATGAACAAATCAGAAGAACATAGATCTAAACAACACAGCCAAATACCTTTAACTAAATGGCGTATATAGAACCCAACAACTGCAGAATCAACCATGTGCTAGGCCACAAAGGAAGCCTCTAATTGCAGAGGATTGAAAACATACGCATTGGCTTTCTGACTTAATCCTCAGAAATTAGGCTAGAAGCCAATTACACAGACATAATTAGACAATTCCCATATAGACATTAAACACTGTATTTCTAAAATCCTATGTGTTATACAATAAGATAGAAATCAGGAAATATATGGGAGCCACACAGTCACCGTAAAGTTCAATCCCTTGGACCACAGCAAAATCCACAAACATCACTTCAGTGCCCCCTTGCAGGTGTGTAGGAAGGTCATGTCATTCCTGCTCTCCAAGGAGTTGAGCAGAAATGGCAGTGTCTGCCCCATGCCCATCCACAAGGTCAACAAGGTCCAGGTGGTTTGAGGACACTACAGAGGTTAGCAAATTGGCAAGCAGTCAAGGTGTACAGTAAGAAAGTCAGGGTATATCCATCATTTCCCAATGCATGCACACCCAAACATACTTCCTTGTGTCCTTTATTCAGAAAGAAATATGTCCTCTACATCGAGCGGGTGCAGCCTGAGAAGGCCAGTGGCATAACCATCCCTGTGGGCATTCACTAAAGCAAGGTGGCTCTCACCAGGCTAAAACTGGACAAGAATCAGAAAAAAATTTCTTGAATGCAAACTCAAGTCTTGACAAGCTGGAAAAGAGACAGGCAAGTATAAGGAATAACTTCTTGAGAAAATGCAGGAATGAATATAACTTCTTGTGCAACTATTATTTAACTGTAGACTTTCAGCCTAGTATGTGTTTCTTTGGAACTTTTCAAAATGTCTCTGGAACATTTCATTTTCTGTTTTGTTACCAGTGGTTCTGTAAATCTACTTTTGCATTTTGATTAGCAATTTTAAGAATGACAATGGGAAATGCTTCCAAAAAAAATCAGGAAATATATTGAACTGAATGGTAATGAAAATGTGACATGTTACAATTTGTGGAATGCAACTAATTCAATGCTTAGAGGGAAATTTATAACATTAAATTTATAAATAAGCTAAGGGTATGGTCTAAAAATCAGTGTCTAACTTTCCATGTCAATAATTTAGAAAAAGAATAGTAAATGAAACCTAAAGGGTGTAGAAAAAAGGAAATAGTTAAAAACCAAAATCAATGAATAAAATCAACAGAGGAAAAGTTAATTTTAGGAGCTATTAATAAACTTGCAAGATTGTTCAGGAAATTAAGAAAGAAAGCATATTACCAATATGAGCAATAGAAAGGGTTATTTTTTTAACTAAAGATGATAGAGAAATGAAAAACATAGGATATTATGAACAACTTTAGTCCAGTAAACTACTTTAACATGGACAAATTCCCATCCTCCCACCCCACAACAACAAACACGACAAAACTGACAAAAGAGGAAATAGAAATGATGAATGAATTGAATTGATATCTATTAAATAACTTGAATTTATTATTAAAAATCTTCACACATACACTCATGCATGCCAGAGAGCTTTGCCAATGCATTCTTTTTTAAAAAAAATACCACCAAATTTACACAGACTTTCTAAGAAAATGGTAAAGGAAGTCATGCTTTCCAACTCTATGGTTTCTACCAAAACATGACAGAAATAGAAAATTACGACTACACTCTTTCATGAACATAGGTGTAAAAATCCTAAGACATGTTAGCCAGTAAAACTTAGTGTGATACATAAAAGTGTTATCCCAGTGGAATTTATTTCAGCAGTGAAAGGATGAGTAAATACTTGCAAATTGGTAAAATATCTCACATTAATAGAAAAGGAGGAAATCATATGATCACTTTGAAGGTTATAGAAGAAGCAATTGATACAGTGAATGCTATTTATAATAGAAATTTTTATCAAATAGAAATAGGATTTTCTTATATATATATATATATATATTTTTTTTTTTAATTGCATTTTTGGTTTTGGGGTACATGTGAAGAACATGCAAGGTTGTTGCATAGATACACATGGCAGTGTGATTTGCTGCCTTCCTCCCCATCACCTGTATCTGGCATTTCTCCCCATGCTGTCTCTCCCTAACTCCCCACCTCCCACTGTCCCTCCCCTATTTCCCCCCAACAGACCCCAGTGTGTGATGCTCCCCTCCTTGTGTCCATGTGTTCTCATTGTTCAACGCCCACCTGTGAGTGAGAACGTGCGGTGTTTGATTTTCTGTTCTTGTGTCAGTTTGCTGAGAATGATCATTTCCAGGTTCATCCATGTCCCTTCAAAGGACCTGAACTCATCATTTTTTAGGGCTGCATAGTATTCCATGGTGTGTATATACACATTTCCCTGTCCAGTCTATCGATGGGCATTTGGGTTGGTTCCAGGTCTTTGCTATTGTAAACAGTGCCACAATGGACATTTGTGTGCGTGTGTCCTTATAGTAAAATGATTTATAATCCTTTGGATATATACCTAGTAATGGGGTTGCTGGGTCAAATGGAATTTATATTTCTAGGTCTTTGAGGAATCACCACACTGTCTTCCACAATGGTTGAACTAATTTACATTCCCACTAACAGTGTAAAAGTGTTCCTATTTCTCCACATCCTCTCCAGCATCTCTTGTCTCCCGATTTTTTAATGATTGCCATTCTAACTGGCATGAGATGGTATCTCAATGTAATTTTGATTTGCATTTCTCTAAAGAAATAGGATTTTTTTAACTTGATGAGTATTTATCTTAGAAAGCCTACAGAAAACATCATAATTAAATGATGAAATTTTGGAAGTTTTTTTTTGAGTGTTTATAACAGAAGGGTACCTCTTAGCATTTCTATTAAATAACAGAAAAAGCAAGTCATAAGGATTAGGAAAAAAATATAAAATTATTATTAGTCACAGGTGATCAGGTTGTACAGATACAAAATCTGAAAATAGTTACCAAAAATATGTTAGAAGGAATGATACAAGTCATGAAGATCAGGTACAGGTAAATTTTACTTTTATATGCTAGTAATAAAGAAAAAAATTAAATAAAAATGATATCATATATAGTAGCATTACATTTTTTCTTCCAAAAGGCATGAAAAATGTCTATACTGAAAATTTCAAAGATAATTGAGGTAAATTTTAAAGTGAATTAAACATTCTTTTTTCCATATCTCTACATTTTCCTACACTGTCTACTTTTTTCTATTACGTTGTCAATTTGTGCATCTGTGGACCAGAAAATTAATGTTGTCATTATTGCAGTTCTCTGATAATCTTGATTATATCTTGCCTGTTCTGGGCCCTTTACATTTCAGAAACATGGAAACTTTATTAAATCTTCAATCAAATTAAATCAATTTAACCTTCTTAAATAAACTTGTAAGAAAGATAAGAGCAGGTGATAATAAAGTAGAAAAAAAAATAGATGAAGAAGATTGCCAGGAGTTAGCCAACAAGAAATTATTCCGTTTTATAAGTATTCTTAGAGAAACAACTTTGGCTTCATTAATTCTCTGTGTTCTATGACAGAAAAAATAATATTAAAAATAGGGACATACTCATAAACAGGGAAGAGATCAAAACATCAATATGATGAAATTTTCTGTTAGTATGTTTAAAACCCTAGATAAAAATGCAGGAAATAATCTTTTGACAAAATTCGACATTTGTCCATCTTAAGAATTGTTAGTAAACTAAAAAAACACGATACTTTCTTAGCCTAAAATATCTTAAGGAATATTACAAAATGGTTGATATCACAACTACTGTTACATACTGAGTTACAAGTCCTGATTATAGCAGGAAAAAAATTAAGTGACTTGAGAAAAATGACACAAAACTGTCCTTATTTGAAAATAATTTGCTTGTGTACATTGAAAATCATAGATAATTACAGACACATTATTGGAGTTAAAAATAATTTCAACAAGATGGCTAGAATTAGAATCCACATGTGAAAGTTAATTGTTTTTTATATACTATCAGCTCATGATGAAATTATAATATTAACTACAAAATTATGAAATGTCTAGGAATTAATCTATCAAAATACGGGCAAGATGCCTAGTATGAAATTTTAAAAATAAAACCAACTAGTCGTTGAAGACTGAAGTTACATAGATACCATATGATCTAGTGATTATGATTTATGGTATTTACCCAAATGAGTTGAAAACTTACGTCCACACAGAGTCCTGCACGTGGATGTTTCTAGCAGCTTTATTTATAATTGTCAGAAATTGGTAGCAGCCATGATGTCCTTCAGTAGTCAGATGGATAAACTATGGTAATCTAGACAATAGAATATTATTCAGTGATACGAATGTTATCAAGCTATGAAAAGACATGGAGGAACCTTAAATGCATATTGATAAGTGAAGTACGTTGTCTGAAAAGGCTATGTAATATGTGATTCCAGATCTGTGGCATTCTGGGAAAGATAGAACTACAAAGACTATAAGGCAATCAGGGGCTACCAGAGATTCAGTGGGAGGTAAGAGAGGGATGAATGGACAAAGCACAGGGAATTTTTTAATGGTGTACAGAAACTACTCTGTATAATACTGTAAAGGTAGATACAGGACATTATATGTTTGTGAAAACCCATGGAACTGTACAACACAAATAGTGAACCTTAATGTCCACTGTGGATTTTAGTTGTTAATCATGTGTCAATATTGGTTTGACAATTGTATTATAACGAATGTATCACACTATACAGGATATAAATATTTTTTTTTTCACTATACAGTGAAAAAAATGTGTGTTAGAAGGAGGGATAGAGGTGGTATATAGGAAATCTCCATACTTTCTTCACAATGTCTCTAAATCTAAAAATGCTCTAAAAATAGTCCATATAGTAATGGACCATATATATATGTGTATGTGTATATATATGTGTATATATACGTATATGTATGTATATATGTATGTATATACACACGTGTATTTATATGTATATGTATGTACATACGTGTGTATATACACGTGTATATATACATATATATGTATATAAAGTATATTCATGGCAAGGGAGAAGACAATATCATGATGCTGTCAAATGTCCTAATATTACTTTGTAAATTAATTGTCAATCAAAATGTCTGCTGCTTTTATTTGGGGGTACATATAACAGACAAATCGATTCTAAAATTTAGATAGAAGAGCAAAGAAAATAGGAACCAAATTTGAAGGACTACAAGGTACACCGCTTGCTCAACTAAATATCAGCACTTATGGTAAACCTATGGCAATTAAATATTATATAGTATTGACACAGGTATAGATAACCAGGTATAGACCTCACATATAGGAACTTTGTACCTGTTAGATAACAAATTACTAAGGGCTGAGTTGGTCTTTGCAGCAAAAGGTGCTTTACAATTTGATTTTCCAAATGGATAAACAAGGAAATATCACCCCCATCTAAAACCATAAACAATTCAGGATAGAGTAAATGACTGGTTGTGAAATATTAGAGATTTCCTAAAAAGACATATGAATATATTTGTGACCTTGAGGATTTGATTTGGTTTTATTTTTATTTTTCAACTGTTATTATAGTTTCAGGGAGTACATGTATAGATTCGTTACATGGGTAAATCATGTTATTGTGGTTCAGTATACAAATCATTTCAGGCAGTGAGTATAGTACCTAACAGGTAGTTTTTTTGGTCATCCCCCTCTCCCGCTACTCTCAGGTAGGGCTTGGTATGTGTCATTCCCTTCTTTGTGCTTTGTCCTCAGTGTCTGTCTCCTCTTTATATTATAAATGAGACCATGTGAGAACATGCAGTATTTGGTTTTCTGTTCCTTTGTTAAGTCACTTAGGATAATGGCCTACTGCTTCATCCACTGTTATGAATAGGGATCCTTTCTCCGTTGCTTGTTATTTTCAAACCTTGTTGAAGATCAGGTGGTTGTAGATGTGTGGTTTAATTTCTGTGTTACATAACCTGTTCCACTGCTCTGTGTGTCTGTTTTTGTACCAGTACTATGGTGTTGTAGTTGCTGTAGCCTTGTAGTGTAGTTTGAAGTTGGGTGGTGTGATACCTCTGACTTTGTTCTTTTTGCTTAGAATTGCTTTGGTTATTTGATCTCTTTTTTGGTTTCATTTCAAATTTAGAATAGTTTTTTTTTTCTCTAAATTTGTGAAAAATGAATGGTAGTTAATAGGAATAGCATCGAGTCTATAAATTGCTTTGGGCAGTGTGGTCATTTTTAACAACAGTGATTTCCCCAATTCATGAGTATGGAATGCTTTTCCATTTGTTTGTGCCATCTCTGACTTACAGCAGTGTTTTGTAATTCTTGTAGAGATCTTTACCTCCCCGGTTAGCTCATTCCTAGGAATTTTATTCTTTTTGTGGTTATTGTGAATGGGATTTTGTTTTTGATTTGGCACTCAGCTTGTACATTACTGTTGCATAGAAATGTTACTGATTTTTTTTTTACATTGATTTTGTGTCCTGATAATTTACTTGTTTATCAATGCTAGGAGGATTTGAGCAGGGACTATGGGGTATTTTCTAGGTAAAGAATTGTATCATCTATGAAGAGAGATAGTTTGACTTCCTCTCTTCCTATTTGGGTGCCTTTTATTTCTGTCTCTTGCCTTATTGTTCTGGCTAGGACTTGCAGTACTCTGTTGAATAGGAGTGGTGAGAGTGGGCATCCTTCTCTTGTTCTGCTTCTCAGGGAGAATGCTTCCAGCTTTTGCCTGTTCAGTATGCTGTTGGCTGTGGGTTTGCTGCTCTATTAAAATTACTTATTATGTTTCTTTGATGCTTAGTTTGTTGAAGGTTTTTAACATGAAGGGATTTGGGATTTTATCAAAAGCCTTTTCTGCATCTATTGAGATAATCATGTGGTTTTTACTTTTATTCTATTTATGTGATGAATCACATTTATTGATTTGCATACTTTGAACCAAGTTTGCATCCCAGAAATTGTACTATATCATGGTGGCTTAGCTTTTTGATGTGCTGCTGGGTTCAGTTTGCTTGTATTTTGCTGGGAATTTTTACATCTGTGTTCATGACCTGAAGTTGTTGTAGTGTCTGTGCCAGTTATTGGTATCTGAATGATGCTAGCCTCAAAGAATGAGTTAAGGAACAGTCACTCTTCCTATGTATTTTTTTTTAAAATAATTTCAGTAGAATTGGAACCAGCCCTTCCTTATAGGTCTGGTAGGATTTGGCTGTAAGTTTTTCTCATTTCAGGCTTTTCCTGTTTAGTAGTTTTATTTATTTATTTTTTTAAATTAGTGATTCAATTTCAGAACTGTTGGTCTGATTGGGATTTCATTTTCTTCTTGGTTCAATCTTGGGAGGTTGTATGTTTCCATTTATCTCTTTCTTACATGTTTTGTAGTTTGTGTGCATAGAGGTGTGTGTTTGAGGATTTTTTTTGTTTTGTTTTTTAAATATTTTTGTGGGGTCATTAGTAACGTCCCCTTTGTTTCTAATTGTGTTGATTTGGATGTTTTCTCTTTTTTTTCTTCATTAATCTCACTATCAATCTTATTCTTTCAGATATCAAACTTTCAGTTTCATTGACCTTTTGTATGGATTTTTGTGTCTCAATTTCATTCAGTTCAGCTCTGACTTTTGTTATTTTTCTTCTACTAACATTAGGTTTGATTTGCTCATTTTTCTAGTTCCTCTAAATGTAATGTTAGATTGTTAATTTGAGATCTTTCTTACTTCTTGATATAGGCATTTAGCACTACACACCTTCCTCTTAAACACTGTGTCCCAGAAATTCTGATATGTTATATCTTAGTTTTCATTAGTTTCAAAGAATTTCTTGGTTTCTTCCTTAATTTCATTATATACTCAAAAATCATTCAGGAGCAGGTTGTTTAATTTCCATGTTATTGTGTGGTTTTGAGAGGTCTTTTTTTTTTTATTGAGACTGTGGTTAGTGTATATATATTAACTTGCTGAGAATTGCTTTATGGCCAAGCATATGGTAGATCTTAGGGTATGTGCCACATGCAGATGAGAATGTATATTCTGTTATTGTTGGGTGGAGTATCTGTAGATGTCTGTTAGGTCCATTTGGTCAAGTGTTGAGTTTAGGTCTCAAATATCTTTGTTAATTTTGAATACTAACAAAGCTTTAATCTAACAATGTCAGTGGCGTTTTGAAGTCTCCCCCTAGTATTGTGTGGTGATCTAATTGTACATAAAAGTTGTTTTATGAATCTGGGTGCTCCAGTGTTGGGTACATATAAATTTAGGAATAGTTTATACTTCTTGTTGAATTGAACCCTTTATCATTATGGAATGTTCTTTTTGGTCCTTTTTGATTATTGTTGATATAGTCTATTTTGTTGGGAAAAAAATAGCAGCCCCTGCTTCTTTTGTTTTCTATTTGCTTAATAGATCTTTCGCAGTCCCTTTACTTTGAAGCTATAGATGTCATTGCAATTAAGATGGGGCTCTTGTAGACAATATGCAGTGGGTCTTGCTTCTTTATTCAACTTGGCACTCTGGGTCTTTTAAGTGGGGTATTTAGCTTATTTACGTTCAAGGTTAATATTGATATATGCAGGTTTGATCTTGTCATCATGACATTTGCTACTTGTTGTATAATCTTGATTGTGTAGTTGTTTTATACTGTCAGTGTGCTATGTACTTCAGTGTGTTTTGGTAATGGCAGCAACAGTTTTTCATTTCCATGTTTAGCATTCCCATAAGGACCTCTTGTAAACTGGACTGGTGGTAACACATTTCCCTAGCATTTTCTTGTCTGAAAAGGATTTTATTTCTCCTTCACTGTTGAAGCTTAGTTTGGCTGGATATGAAATTCTTGGTTGGAATTTTTTTTAAGATGCTGAATATAGGCCTCCAATTATTTCTGCTGAGAGGCCCATGTTAGCCTGATGGGGTTTCCTTTGTACATGACTTGCCCCTTCTCTCTAGCTGCCTTTAGGAATTTTTCTTTTGCAATGACTTCAAAGAATCTGAAGACTGTGTAGCTTGGTGAAAGTCATCTTGTACAATATCTTGCAGGGATTCTCTGAATTTCTTGAATTTGCAGGTTGACCTCTTTAGTGGGGTTGGGGACATTTTCATGGATAATATTCTCTTGTCCTCAAATATATTTTCCAAGTTGTTTTTGGTCTCTTTGTAGCATTTCTCATTTCAGAAATGACACTGAGTCATAGGTTTGGTCTCTACATAATCCCATATTTCTTGGAAGTTTTGTTTATTTTTTTAAATCTTTCTTTGTCTGCCTGAGTTGATTCAAAAAAGTTGTTTTTGAACTCTGAGATTATTTTCTCAGCTTTGTCTCTTCTGTTAGTAATGCTTCCAATTGCAACTCAATTTCTGCCATGAGTGAATCATTTTCAGAAGTTCAGTTGATTCTTTTATAAAAATAACTATGATTTTTTCAGCTTTGGGACCATTTTACTGTTTTCCTTGGTTTGAATTTCAACCTTCTCCTGTATCTTGATGAGGTACTTCCTTGCTATCTGGATTCTGGATTCTGAATTCTGTGTCTGTCATTTCAACCGTATCAGTCTAGTTAAGAATCATTGCTGGAGAGCCAGTGTGGTCATTTGAAGGTCAGAAGATACTCTGGCTTTAGAGCTGCCTGAGTTCTTGCACTAGTTCTTTCTCATCTAAGTGGGCTGATGTTCCTTTAATCTTTTACGTTGCTGTCTTTTTGATGGAGCTTTTTGCCTTTATAACTCTTTGATCCCCTTAAGGGTTTGACTGTGGCGTAAATTAGGTTTAGCAAATTGGCTTCATTTTTGGATGCTTTTAGGGAGCCAAGGCTCAGTTTAGCACTCCTGGACTGCATGCCCTTATCATTGGGGGCTGGGACCAGGCCAGCAGCTTTGTTCTCTGGCCCCTCAAGGTTAAGCAGCTGCTCTAATGGAGGAGCTGAAGTGTTTACAGTTCACTAGTGGCAACACTCTGATAGGGGTTGCCAATAAAAGTGATCCAGTGGGGCAGTGGTGTGTCCTTACATGTATGTGCACTCGTGAGGCAGTAGGAGGAGGCTGTGGGTGAGTGCACCAGGCAGGAGAAGGCTGTGGGTGAGTGCACACCAGCAGGGGTCTTTCTGCAGAAATGCTCTGACAGGTAGGTGGGATCTGCTGTTGAAAAACCTATGGCAGTGGCTGCTTACAGGTGCTTTGGCTGGGCAGTTGAGGCTGTGCTATAAGTTTCATAGCCAGTAGGGACCCTGGGAGAGGCCACCAGACAGATGGGGCACTCAGATCAGATTGTCCTTGTCCTACAGCAAGGCATCCTTACTCCATTGAGGTCCAACAGCTAACAAAGGCTAATGCTGCCTAGAGGAGTACATCAAGCCTTGGGAGGTGGTTCGTGGCCATGCTCCATGGTAGATATTCCCATGCCAACCCCCCGGGCTCTGCACATGCTGGAATTTTATCTTTACTAACTCTCTGGGAAGTTCTCCCTGCCACCTCAAATGTCTGTGGGGGTTGTGGGGGTTGTGGGGGTATCCTGCAGCTGGGATCTCAAAGGTCTGTGGTGAAAGTGAATAGCTCGATGCCTATATTATTCACCCCTTTCCTAGGAGCTGCTTGGGGCCAGGAATGAGTCCTCCTGCTTGGCAATTCCATGTAGTGTTCCCAGCTTCTTACCTTTCAGTCCAGGGTCTACATCCTCCCTCTGTCCCCTCTCAATACCTTCTTTCTGAGGATCTGTTCAGAGTATGCCAATCTAATTGAGAGTTTAGTCTCTCTTGGTGACAGAAGCAACTCCTGGCTGCATTTACTCAGCCATCGTGGCTCTTTCCCACCTTGAGTATTTTAAAACCATTCCTGTCACACATACTCCAACCCCAAAACACAATACATTAAAAAATTGATATATTGAACTCACCAAATTTTCTTTTTAAATGAGTTTTGGCACCAGATGAAGTTTTTTTAAAAAGCTGCTTATCAGATGTCCTTTCATAATTTCAGATTTGCAAATATGTAGTCTTGCAATTGTAGGTGCAGGCAGGTGTATTGCACAATGGGAACTCACTAACTGCATCAGGAATATAAATTAATATACTTTCTTTGGAGAATATTTGGCAGTATCTAGCTAGTCAAGTTTAAGATACATATAACCTACAAACCAGTAATTATACTCTGAGATACGTTGTTTCTCAGTGGGACCTTACTGGTAATTTGGGCAGGAAAAAATATATTTTTGTGTCATTTTTTAATATCCCTAATTTGCACATATAATGAGTTACGTTCTCTACAATGGTCATTATAGCAACCAAATATTCTCTACCCATTACTAATCACCTCCAACTGGAAGTTCATACTTGATTGCAAAATTGAGAGAGAAACTGACATGTACATCAGAAAACAAGTCTAAGAATCTTCTTTTAATCCCTTTGTAGTGGTATAATAAAGTATCTTAAGTCACCATATGTGGAACATTGCTCAATAAATATAGATCTTCCCATAATGCAACCCTTAAAATGGCTTTAGTGAAGTTACATTTATCACTGTGGGTAAAGTTCCTGAAGGTAATGCTGTTTGGAAAGCATGTAGTCATATACTACTTACATAAAGTTTATTAAAAATATGTTTATATGGCCAGGCACAGTGGCTCACACCTATAATCATAGCACTTTGGGAGGCTGAAGCGGGTGGATCACGAGGTCAAGAGATCGAGACCATCATGGTCAACATGGTGAAACCCCATCTCTACTAAAAATACAAAAATTAGCTTGGTACGGTGGCGTGCGCCTGTAGTCCCAGCTACTTGGGAGGCTGAGGCAGGAGAATTGCTTGAACCCAGGAGGCAGAGGTTGCGGTGAGCTGAGATCATGCCATTGCACTCCAGCCTGGGTAACAAGAGCGAAACTCCATCTCAAAAAAAAAAGAAGAAAAAATACTTTTATATATCTCTGAATAATAGAGAATACATGAATGCGATAAGTTCAATTTTAGGACAGTGATTTCTTCTGCTAGGGAATGGTGGGAGTCTTCACAGATGTACATAGGCAGTGTGCTCATACAGAAGCACATGTGAGAATGCATAACCAATGCTAGGAATCTTTGAATGGAGTTTAGTGGTCCAGGGATCTGAAAATGATTATGGGCTGAAGTATATGAAAAATAGCATGGCTAGAATGCTAAAAGGCCTTTACAACTATGTAGAGTTAAAAAAAATTTTTTTTAAAAGTCAAGTAAGAATGATGGTTTCCAGCTTTATCCATGTTCCTGCAAAGGACATGAACTCATGCTTTTTTATAGCTGCATAGTATCCCATGGTGTATATATGCCACATTTTCTTTATCCAGTCTATCATTGTTAGGCATTTGGGTTGGTTGCAAGTCTTTGCTATTGTGAACAGTGCCACAATAAACATATGTGTGCATGTGTCTTTATAGTAGAATGATTTGTAATCCTTTGGGTATATACTCAGTAATTTGGGCAGGATTGGAATTTCTGGGTCAAATGGTATTTCTATTTCTAGATCTTTGAGGAATCACCACACTGTCTCACCCATAAGTGGATGTTGACTAATGAGGGCATAGGGAGGGGAATATCACATACCGGGGCCTGTTGATGGGAGTGGGTAGGGGAGGGGTAGCAAGGGGTGTTGGGCTAGGGGAAGGATAGCATTAGGAGAAATACCTAATGTAGATAACAGCGTGATGGATGCAGCAAACCACCATGGCACGTGTATACCTATGTCCTATGTAACAAACCTGCACGTTCTGCACATGTACCCCAGAATGTAAAGTATATAAAAAAAAAGATTAGGTAAGGTCTCAGTGAAGGCAGGTAATATAGTGTTGAAGCCTACTCTGTATTTATGTTAAAACTTTTAAGTTTTGATTAATATTTTAGGATTCAGGTCCCTAAGACCACCCTCAGGTTTGGTGATTCTCTAGGAGGACTCATCCTTTCCTCCTACAGCTATGATTTACCACAGGGATAGGAGGGAAAAAAATAATACTGGCAAAGAGAAAAGAATATTGGGGAATCTGGAAGAACCCATGCATAAACTTCTGTGCGTTCCCTCTCCGTGGAGTCACACAGGACATGTTTAATTCCTGCATGAGTGAGTTTTGACCACATGTGTGAATTGTTTTCTATCAGGGTAGTTCATTAGGGAGCTTTTTATTGGGGTTGGTCACAAAGGTACCTCTCCCTATCATTGCTAAAATTCTAGACTCTCAGATGGATGGCAGGTAATTAGCATAAACAAAATTATTTGCATATACATTTTGTGCATGGTGAGCCACTCTTATCACTTAGGATGGTGGGAAATCCCCCAAAATCCAAATTACCAATACCAGCTAAGAGCCAACTTTGTAGGCAAGCCTTTCAAAAAAAAATGGCAATCTCAGACTAGCTAATTATCCTTTGCTTCACAATTTATTCTTTTGTTGCATGGTACATTAACTTGGTCGGGGCTCACCTAAAAGTCCCTTACACATTTTATTGAATTCATTCTGGTCATTTTAGGGCAAGACAGTGACTATAAATATCTCATCAGAAATTGGAATTCAAGTGGAAGTACAAGTATCTGAATGTTTCAGAAACCCTAGATCCTTCCTCCCTTTCCTTCTCCCCAGACTTCTCCAAGCACACTATATGAATTTGGAAGTGTTGAAAAAGAGGTAAGCAGTTCTAAGGCCTTTTCTAATAAATGAGATTTTTAGGTGATTAACTAGAAGTGGGGCAGGGTATGGCATTAACCAGGGGAGATGGAATCTACTTCTCTATTACTGCATTATGTTTCCTTCCAAGAATGTGGATGTTGGGGTTGAAAAATTCATCCAGTTCTTTTGGTTGATCTTAATTTTGAAGGTGTTTCTGCCCACATTGTATAATTTTAAATATCATGTCTAGTATATGAAATGATACTCCACCTGCAATTAATGACACATTTAGTAAAAAGTTGAAATGGTAGATAGGGAATCTGTATTTTGGAGGAAAAGAGCCAGATTTATCTTAAAAGCAGGGAAATTGTTCATTCTCTGGAAATGATCTAGAGAGCGCTTTTTATGAAGGATAATCTCCTTTAGAAAAGAAGAGAGATTTGTTTTTGCTACAAGCATAATTAAATGCACTGAGGTATATAGATCTTTTCCCGGTCCTATTTAAAGTGCGGAATAATCTGTCTATATAATTACATTTGCTTTATCTGTATCAGAAGGTAGGCATACACCAGCAGATTTTTAATATCATTTACCCTATTTATATGATTTTTTTCTTCATGTTAAAATGATGTGATATGAAATTTTCTTTCTATTGGTAAGAAAAAAAATATTGATGGTTAATTAAAAAGATACTCCAGTAATGACATACTCTGACTAGTAACTGCTTGCTGCTCTGTTACTTGAATTGATACTTAGCTTGTGAAAGCAAGACCTTTTCGTCACATTCATATTAAAGAAGTGCGAGAAGCACAATGTGAGTCAGTGTTACTGAAGAGCTTTAAAATGCTCTGTAAAATTATGCTGTTTGATTCTGAGAACCTCTTTCCTACCTTGTGGTCCTTATTCAGGTAATGTTGCAGTATGAGCTCAATCAGAAATTTGGGGGCTGGTATTTAAAAGGTTTGTTGTTGTTTTCCCACTTTGCCAGTTGCTAGCGGCCAGCTGGGGAGGATGTCTGGCTTAAAACCATCCTAATAAATGAAGCTTCCATTAGGCTCCTCGGCTTGGGGCCATTTCCTGTAAAGACCTTGCTCTGCTGTTAGCGGTTTGGAGAAGGAGAATGCATATTTTTTGTTCAGTAAATGAAAGCTGAAGATGAGCAGGTAGGGTAGCATAGGTATCATGTTTTGTGAAGAGATCCTGCTCTTCAAGGCTTAGTACATTTTATCTTGTAGCCCTTTGAGTGTTGATGACAATGACCTATGAACTTGCATCATGGTAGAAAACAAAACAAATATGTTCATTTTAAAATATCCTTTGAGAGGAAGCAAACATATTCAGATAGTTGGAATTAGCAAGCTTTCCAAACCTGATTCTTTCTTAGATTTATTTTATCTTTAAGTTTTGCCTTGTTCTGGAAGATACATTGTTCATTGGAGAAGTAACATTTTCAGGCATGAAAAAGACCAAGGGTACGTTAGCTTTACATACTTTAAGAATACTTTTTTTCTGGGCACTTGATGTTTATTTGTAATTCTTTACACATGGTTACTTTTTTCTGTTGTTTCATTCTGTATTTTATGCTGTTGTTGCTTATTCTGGAAAATATATTGTTCTGGAAAATCCACTGTTTATTGGAGAAGTGACATTTTCAGGTACAAAAGAGTCCAAGGGTGTTAGCATTACACAACTTAAGAAAACTAATTTTCTCTGGGCATATCTTTTGTGTTTATATGTTTATAATTCTGTGCACATGATTGTATACTACTCACATACTTGGAGAAACTATGGCCAGTACACTTTGCAAAACTTAAATGAGTTCCCATTTGGAATAAGAGAGAAGAAAAACACTTCAATGTTTTCCTTCCACCGAACATGAAATCTGAATGCAATTTATGGTAAAGCTAGTTGAAGTCTCAGGAAAGTAAAGCTACATCTTCAACACACAGGAAAGCCATTCTCCTCATTCGTCAGTTTGGCTCCTGCAGCTTCCCAGGCCCAGCTGCTTACTGCCTGTATCTGTAGACTGCTTGGGAGCTGGGTCATGACAAAACTGGACCATTTATAGAGTGTGAACTTAATGCAGCCCCAAATCCAGATGTTAGCAGCAGATCTCAGAGAGAGAGAAAGAGATGACTAGTTGTGGTCCAAGAAGAAAAGGGAAGTACTAAAGCTAAGAGGGGGAAGTCCCCTACTTTGTGTGTTTCTTTTATCTCACTTTTGTCATGCCCCAGCTGCCCCACAGTCTTGTGCTGGAGGCAGTGGCAGCAAAAGCAGCTGGTAATAGGAAACTGTAGGAACAAAAATAATGGGCCATGGTATGATCATAGATGAGGGTTGTTCCCGATTGTTGAATGAAAAAGAGTGAGTTCTAGGGTGCCAGAAAGTATCAGAGAAGACAGCTGAGAAGGAAGGGCTTGGGAAATGATCAAATACATTGTGAACGTATGCATTCACCCATAGCCTGCACATGCATGGATCCGATTCTTATTCACAGACTTTGAGAATGGAGTTAATGGGTAGAACTCAACTCAAGTCCCAGAATGACCTCTACATCCTACACAAGCAGGGCAGATCTAAATGAACCTGCACAGCTATTGAAAACTAAACTGGGGGCTGGGCACAGTAGCTCAAGCCTGTAATCACAGCACTGTGGGAGGCTGAGGCAGATGGATGACGAGGTCAGGAGATCCAGACCAGCTTAGCTAACATGTGAAACCCAATCTCTACTAAAAATACAAAAAATTAGCCAGGTGTGATGGCACGCACCTGCAGTCCCAGCTACTCAGGAGGCTGAGGCAGGAGAATTGCTTCAACATGGGAAGCAGAGGTTGCAATGAGCTGAGATAGTGCCATTGCACTCCAGTCTGGGCAACAGAGCTAGACTCCATCTCAAAAACAAAAACAAAAAAAAAACAAAAAAACCCTAAACTGATACTGGGACCATAGTCAACAGAAGGTGGGTTGAAATTTATGGCAAGATGCTAAATAGATTAAGTGCTTGCTAAAACAATGATATAGCATCTTTGTAGACTTAAATAACATTCAAAATGTCCATGGTATAATTTATATTGGTTCATGAAGAAATATAAAAACGTTAACTCACATGGGGAAAGACATTTAACAGATGAAAATGAAAATACGACTTTAAAGAAACTATTGTAGAATGCTTAAATGAATAATTATGAGCTTTGAAATAAAAGTTAAGATAGAAACTATAAGCAAAGAAAGATAGGAAGTAGCACCAATAGAAACCAGAACTGAAAAGTACAGTATAAAAGTACAAAATAACAAGGAAACTTCTTACACAGATGAGAAATGGTACAAAAAGGAAATAATGGAATATTTAAATTTGGTTTTTTTTTGTTTGTTTGAGATGGAGTTTCGCTCTTGTTACCCAGGCTGGACTGCAATGGCGCGATCTCGGCTCACCACAACCTCCGCCTCCTGGGTTCAGGCAATTCTCCTACCTGAGCTTCCTGAGTAGCTGGGATTACAGGCATGAGTCACCATGCCCAGCTAATTTTTGTATTTTTAGTAGAGACGGGGTTTCACCATGTTGAGATGGTGACCAGGATGGTCTCGATCTCTTGACCTCGTGATCCACCCGCCTCGGCCTCCCAAAGTGCTGGGATTACAGGTGAGCCACCACGACCGGCCTGGTTTGTTTTTTAAATCTCTGTCCAAACAAGGAAACAGAAGTGAAAAATACAATTGCCTTTCTATTTTAATTTAATAGATTCTTTTAAAATTTAACAGACCATTTCTTTTATCTTGAATTTAAGTATGGCTTATGGTTGAAATCAAAAGTTAAACATAGTCCGATATAAATTTTTCACTTCTCCCATAGTATAATAATACATAAGTATTATGTATTATTATAAGTAATAATAATATATAAGTAACATAAGTTGACAACTTATGTATTATTATGCTATGGGAGAAGAGACCTATATGGTGGTATGGTAGATGGGATAATCTCCCTTTCCTAACCCCAGATACCCATATACTTACCCCCAGATACCATGAATATGTTACATTATGTGGCACAAAAGACTTGACTTGTCAATGGAATCTAACAGACTTTAAGAGAGAGAATAACCTCTGTATTCCTGGTGGGCCCAATCAAGTAACATGAGTTCTTAGAAGTGGAAGAGGAGAACAACATAGTGGGTCAGAGAGCTGCATCAATGAGAGGGAGTTTACTCACTGTTCCTGGCTTTGAAGATGGAGAAAGGGGTCAGGGAATGTGGGCAGCCTCTAAAAGCTAAGATGAATCCTCAGCTGACAGTGAGCAAAAAATGGCTGTCAATGAAAATTTTAAAAATGGAATTTTGCCAAGGCTGAGAATGATGAAGAAATGGATTTCCAACTAGAGCCTCCCCCACCCAAAAAAAGCATTATTGTCAGCACTTTGATTTTAGCCTGACAAGACCCACCTCAGACTTTCTCAGAACTGAAAAGTAATAAATTTATTTTTTTTAAGCCACTAAGTTTTTAGTTATTTGTTATGGAAGCAATACAAAACAAATGCAGGTGATCTGGTTTCTCTGTTCCAATTGAAGTAGTAAAATATTAATTCTAACTAGAATGTGGAAAGTTAGCTATGTATACTGTAACCCCTAGAGTAATCACTGAAAATTTATATGGAGATATAGTCAAAATCATAATTGATAAATTAAAATATGGAACACTATAACCTCAACAGATGAAGAAAAGGAGAAACAGAAAAAATGAAAAACAGAACAAGAAGGAAATCATAAAATGGCAGACCTAAATACAGACATATCAATTACTATGTTAAATATAAGTGATCTAAACAAACGAAAAGCTAGAGATTGTCAGACTGGATTTTAAAAAATGTCCTAGCTCTATGCTTTCCATAAGAAACTCACTCCAAATATAATGATACTGTAAGCTGGAAAGCAAAAAGGATGGGGAAAATAAAACCCACACAAACACAAACCAAAAGTAAACTAGTATGGCTATGTTAAAATCAAACAAGATAGCCTTCATAACTAGAAAATCATCAGGGATGAAGACAGACATTACCTATTGATTGAAGAGTTAGTTCAGCAAGGAGCTGTAACAATTCTAAATGTTTGTGCAACAACAGAGCTTCAAAATACAGAAGCAAAAACTGACGTAACTCAAGGGAGAAATAGAGAAATTCACGATAGTTGAAAAATTACTCCTCTCACAGTAACAGAAGATCAGCAAGGACATAGAAGAACTGAACTATCAACCAACTAAATCTGATGGACATTTATGAGATACTCCACCTGACTATAGTAGTATATACAGTCTTTCAAATGCATATGGAACATTTAACAAGACAGACCACGTTGTGGGTCCAAATCAAACCTTAACAAATTTAAAAGAATTAAAATCATTTGGAGAATGACTTCTGGTCATAATTGAGTTAAACTGGAAATTAATAAAAATATAGATACATCTTCAGCTACTGAGAAATTACCAATATACTTTTGAATAAACCATGACCTAAAGAAGAAGTTTAAAAAAAAAAATAATAATGATGAAAGTGAAGCTGGACATGCTGACTCATGCCTGTTATCCCAGCACTTTTGGAGGTCAAGGTGGGTGGATCACTTGAGGTCGGGAGTTTGAGATCAGCCTAACATGATGAAACCTCATCTCAACTAAAAATACAAAATTAGTTGAGTGTGGGGTTGCACGTCTGTAATCCCAGCTACTCGGAAGGCTGAGGAAGGAGAATTGCTTGAACCCGGGAGGTGGAGGTTGCAGTGAGCTGAGATCATGCCACTGCACTCCAGCCTGGGCAACAAGAGCGAAACTCCATTTTAAACAACAAAAAAAGTGAAAATAAAACATAATTTTACATAATATGTGGCCCAAAGAGGAAGTTTCAAGATAAATTAGAAAATACTTTAAACAGGAAAACAATGAAAATGTGGCATTTTATATCTTGTGGCATGTATCTAATATGTAGCCTTAAACCTTATTTTTAAAATGAAGGAAATGCTCGAAGCCATAATCTAAGCCAGTGGTTGGCAAAGTTTCTCTGTAAATGTCTGGACAGTAAATAATTTAGGGTTTCTGGGCCATATGGTATTTGCCACAACTATTAAACTCTGCCATTGTGCAAAAGCAGTTTTGGCCAATATGTAAATATTAGTGTGGCTACATTCAATATAAGTTTATATATAAAAACCGGTAGTTGTATGGATTTGGCCTGTAGATTACCACCCTTTGATTTAGCTATCACCTTAAGAAAATAAAAAAAGTAAGAGCAAATTAAACCTAAATCAAGAAGAGAGAAATAAATCATAAAGACAAGAGTAGAAATGTATGATACTGAAATAGTAAAACAATGAACATTAAAAACCAAAAGCTGGTTCTTTGAAAAATAATCAGTAAAATTGATAAACCTCTGGCACCATGCTTACTGGAGAAAGATTGGGTGCTCTCTAAGACTGATAGGGAGGAAAACAGATACTCATTCTAAAACTATTCACTATCTTATTTGATGTCTTAGTCCAATAAGGTTAGAAAAAGCAAAGGCATAACATATGGAGAAGAAATAAAAATACCCACTTTTGCAGACAACATGATTTTTTGTGTAGAAGACCTAAAAGAATATAGTAAAACCAACAAATAAATTTAAGAAGTAACGAGATACAAAGCCAAAAAAAAAAAAAAAAATTCAATTGTATATGTTTATGCTGAAAATACACAATTGGAAACAAAGATGAAAAGCCATTTACAAAAGCTTCAACGAAAGTGAAATATGAATAAAGCTAATAAAACATGTACTGGATATGTGTGCTAAAACCAGAGAATGCTGATGAAAGAAACCAAGGAAGACCTAAATAAATGGAAAGACCTGCCATGTTCTTATATTGGAAACTAAACATAGTAAATATGTCAGCACTCTCCAAAGTGATCTATTTAAAACAATACCAATCAAAATGTTAGCAGTATCTTTTCTTTTCTTTTCTTTTCTTTTTTTTTTGCTTTTTAAAATTCTTTTATTATTATTATTATACTTTAAGTTTTGGGATACATGTGCAGAACATGCAAGTTGGTTACATAGGTATACACATGTCATGGTGGTTGGCTGCACCCATCAACCCATCATCTACATTAGATATTTCTCCTAATGCTATTTTTCCCTTCCCCCACCCCCTAATTGGCCCTGGTGTGTGATGTTCCCATTCCTGTGTCCATGTGTTCTCATTGTTCAACTCCCACTTATGAGTGAGAACATGTGTTTGTTTTTCTGTTTCTGTGTTTGCTGAGAATGATGATTTCCAGCTTCATCCATATCTCTGCAAAGGACATGAACCCATCCTTTTTCATGGTTGCATAGTTCTCCAGGGTGTGTATGTGCCACATTGTCTTTATCCAGTCTATCCTTGATGGGAATTTGGGTTGGTTCCAAGTCTTTACTATTGTGAACGGTGCTACAATAAATACATGTGTGCATTGTCTTTAGAGTAGAATGATTTATAATCCTTTGGGTATATATTCAGTAATGGGATTTCTGGGTCAAATGGTATTTCTGATTCTAGATCCTTGAGGAATCAGCATACTGTCTTCCACAATGGTTGAATTAATTTACACTTCCACCAACAGGGTAAAAGTGTTCCTATTTCTCCACATCCTTTCCAGAATCTGTTGTTTCCTGACTTTTTAATGATGCCCATTCTAATTGGTGTGAGATGGTATCTCATTGTGGTTTTGATTTGCATTTCTCTAATGACCAGTGATGATGAGTTGCTTTCATATGTTTGTTGGCCGCATAAATGTCTTCTTTTGAGAAGTGTCTGTTCATATCCTTTGCTCACTTTTTGATGGGGTTGTCTTTTTCTTGGAAATTTAAGTTCCTTGCAGATTCTGGATATTAGTCTTTTGTCATTTGGGTAGATTGCAAAACTTTTTGCAAAACATTCTGTAGGTTGCCTGTTCACTCTGATGATAGCTTCTTTTGCTGTGCAGAAGCTCTTTTTTGTAGAGAGTAACTCATTCTAAATTTTTTGTAGAGAGTAACTCATTCTAAATTTTTTGTAGAGAGTAACTCATTCTAATTTTTTTGTAGAAATAAAAAAACTAGAATAGCTAAACAAATTTGGAAAATAATAAATTTGGAGAGGTCACACTGCCCAATTATAAGACTATCAGGCTTCAGAAATCATAATGATATTGAAATAGTTACAGAGATCGATGGAAATGAATAATGAGTCAAGGTTATATACCCGCACAGATGTGGCACAACTTTTTGATGAAGGTACAAAAGCAATTCAGTGAAAATATTACAGTCTTTTAAAACAATGACACTGGAAAAATTTATTCATATGTAAAAATGAACCTTAAACTAAATATAACACTATACAGAAGTTACCTAAAATAAATTATAAATCTAAATATAAAATGTAAAACTATATTTCTATTACAAAACATGGGAGAAAACCTTTATTAATTGGGATTAGACAAGGAGTTCTTATACATGACAGCAAAAGTACATAGCATACAATTTTTTAAAATGGCTTGTTAGACTACATTAAAATTTAAAACTTTTATTATGCAAAATACACTACTAAGAGAATGAGAAGACAAGCTACAAACTAGGGGAAATATTTGCAAATTTTGTGTGTCCAACAAAGGACTTATATCCAAAATATTTAAAGAACTGTCATAACTCAACAATAAGAAAACAACCCAGTTTCCAATAATTGTGTAAAAATCTCGAATAGACAGCTTATCAGAGTAGATAAAAAGATAGGAAATGCATACAAAGGTTTTCAACCTCACGCATTATTAGGAGAATGAAAATTAAAAACCCAGATGTGATAGTACTATGTACATACCTATTAGAATGGCTAAAATTAAAAGTCCTGATAGTACTGTCTTGAGTAGGATACAGACAACTGGAATTCTCGTAATTGTTGGTAAGAATGCAAATTGGTACTGTGAAAGTCTGGCAAACAGTCGGTAGCTTCTTTACGAAGTTAAACATTCACTTACCATATGACCCAGGAATGTCACTCTGACATTTATCCCAGAGAAGTGAAAGCATATATTCATACACAAAACACCTATATACAAATGATTATAGCAGCTTTATTTGTAAGAATTCCAAACTGGAAAAAACCCAAATGTTCTTCAAGGGGTAAACAGATAAATTGTGGTACATCCACACAATGGACTACAACTGTCAGCAACAAAAAGTTGAACTACTGACTTGTGCAATAACTGGATTGAATCTCAAAGGTAGTGTACTAAGTGAAAGAAGCCAGTCTCTAAAAGTTACCTACTGCATGATTCCATTTAGAAGACATTCCCTGAAAGACAAAATGACAGTGATAGAGAATAGGATCAGGGGTTTTCAGAGGGAAGAAGTGGGGATCTGGGAGTACGTGAGCCTGTGAGGATAGATAGACCCCTCTGTGTCACAACTGTGATGGTGTAAACACAAATCTGTAAATGTATTAAGATTATAGAACTGTGCACCAAAAGTAAGAAGCCAATTTTGTTTTAGAATGATTTAAAAAATAAAGCAAAAAAAGTCATTTTGTATTAAAACAAAGATGGTGAAACTGTTGGTTCCACTATCTAGGGGTTAGGTATATCTCAGACTTCTACCTGGAATTTCTCTTGAATGTATTGTAATGCTCCAGTAATGTGTGTATTCCTATCAGCTTCATCGTCTCAAAAGAGAGAAACTCTTGGCACAGGACAGTGTAGTGCGTGGATGAAATAAATATTTTCCCACATAGGACACATTATTTAGAAATGTAGCTTTCTTTTTACACCAACTCTTTTTCTCATTTTCTTGGAGATTTTTTTTTTTTGGTTTGCTTAGATACAGATATTACAAATGTCTTCATTTCATAAAAGACAAATTCCCATTCACAGTTGCCCTTCAAAATAGGAAATTTCCCTCAAGGGGGAATGTAAGCCTCTCCCCTAGAATTCCTATGCTTTGTTCTGTACAATAACACCAGGTAGATTTGTTGGAAGGCAGATTCCTGGGGCTCAGATTCATTTTCTGTGGTGGAGCCCAGAATTTGCTATTTTATTTATATTTATTTGCTTATAATTTTTTTCTCTTTTTCCCTCTCTCCCTCCCTCTCTCCTCCCTCTCTCCTCTCTCTCTCCCCTTCCTCTATCTTTTCTATTTCTTTCCTTCCTTCCTTTTCTTTTCTTTCTTTCCCTCTTTCGAGGCAGAGTCTCACTCTATCACCCAGGCAGGAGTGCAGTGGCACAATCTCGGCCCACTGCAACCTGTGCCTCAACGGTTCAAGCAGTTCTTGTGGCTCAGCCTCCTAGTAGCTGGCATTCCAGGTATAAGCCTCCACACCTGGCTAATTATTTGTATTTTTAGTAAAGATGGGTTTTCATCATGTTGTTCAGGCTGGTCTCAAACTCCTGACCTCAAGTGATCTACCCGCCTCTGCCTCCCATAGCACTGGAATTACAGGCATGAGCTACCACATCTGGCTGGGACTGGGTATTTTTAAAGACACTTTCTTAATGAGTCTGTTTTGGGTGCTGTAGGGAATTTAAGAAATTCTATAGAGCCGGGAATTTAAACTTGGAATATATCTGTCCATCTGTCTGTCTCCATCTCGATAGCATTCATTACTTGTGTTGAAACACATGGCTCCACCTGACAGTTGTAAGCATTGTACAGCATCCCACTGTGTGAAGGCATCTGAAGTCTTGCTGTTCCCATGGAAATCACAGTGCTGCTTTGCTGGCTATTATCTCCCACATGTGCTGAGTCTTCATCATCAGACACTGCATGACATATGTGTCATTCCCAAACTTCAGTCTCATTGTTATTGCTGAGAAGTTACTGACCACCGTCTCCATTTTTATGTTTTCCATGTATATTACTTTCTTGACAACAGACTTTTCAGTTACTCAAACGTTTTCTTTTTCTTTCATCTTCAGATGTTTAGTTTATCAAAATGTTTCTTCTGTCAAAATTCTATCTGTATAAAAAATTATCTGGGCATGGTGGCATGTGTCTACTAATCCCAGCTACTTGGGAGGCTGAGGTGGGAGGGTCTCTTGAGCCCAGGAGTTCGAGGCTGCAGTTAGCTGTGATTGTGCTATTGCACTCCAGCCTGGGAAACTGGAGTGAGACCCTCTCTCTCAGGAAAAAAAAAAAAAAAAAAAAAAAAAATTCTATCTGGTTGTAATTAGTGTGGAATTTGAATATGTTCTTTTGCTCAGATGTTTCAGTTGCGTTATTTTAATGTCCACTTACATGATAAACTTTTCAAGGCTCTGCTCTGTGTCCTGAGTCTCTCATAGTACCTGTCACATTGTGGGTCCTCTGGTTGTATCAGCTGGTGTGGCGTTTCCCATTTCTTTTATAGATTCTTCCTATGTCCATAGAGTGTTATGCTACTATCCTCCATAAAATGCTAATTGAAGGAAAATATTGCTGTATGAAAATACGAGCAGTGCCTTTTAGCATACTTGCAGGTTAAGCTAGGAGATGTGAATGGAATGTACTTGTGTCTTGCTAATGTGAAATACAAGTTTCTGTTTAGAATAACGTTTTTAAAAGCTGCCAAAAAGTTGTAAAATATTCCTGTTCTTTCTCCCTCTTTTTCTTTCTCTCTTTTCCTCTCCTTCTTTCCTTTTTTTCAAAAAAAAAAAAAAAAAGGTGTGTGGTCATCTCATAATCTGTCTCCAACTTACACCCCAGCCCTTCAGCACCTTCCATCGCTTTCCCTCCTCCACTCCCAACAAAATAAATAAATAAATAAATAAATAAATGAGTGGTAGTATGAAATAGAATCCTGAGGATTCCCGTGTGTGTATCATTCAGGCAGGCACAAAAAAAAAAGTTGTAAAATATTTTAAACATTTAAAGACAAAATGACCCAATATAAAATAATTGAAATAATTTTATAAGTAGTTAACGCTGTATTAAACATTTACTCCATACCTAGCACTGTTCTAGGAATCAAAGCAAAGAAAATGTGTTTTGTGGAATCTCTTGGCGTCTTTGTGCCTTCTGTGTATTAGCTCATTCAGGCTCCTGAGGTACTTAGTGTTGAACTCATCTGTAATGTGGGAATAACGAGACTCAGAGCTCTCACATAACTTAAGATATCCAAACAAGAAGTGATGGCAATAATGATAGAGACAGCTTTCTGAGATTGAGCACGTTAGAGCATCAGACACTGCTTTAAGCTTTATCTCATTGTATCTGTAAACTAGGTCATTTCGTCCCCACTGAGTAGGTGAGGCAATGGAGGCTCAGTGAGGTGACTTGCACCTGGTCATCCATCTAAGTAGAACCTGGCAAATCAGGATTGTAACCTGTGGAGTCTGTTTCGAGAGCCCAAGCGCTTAATCTTTACATTCTCTACTGAAGACACCAAGTTCATCCTGGGAGAAGCTCTTGCCATGCGCTGGTCATTAGGCAAGGGCTGTAGAGATGAAATCCTGACCTCCAGCAGGAAAGTGGCTGCATGTACCCTCATCTCTGGCTCTCTGGCTCTCTGGACCATCCTTCACAATAATGAACTTCCCTCTCCTGGAAGAAGCTGGGGTGGGGCACAAAAGCCAGGGTCCTTTGTTTTAGAAAATGTGTTTTGTGGAAGCTCTTGGCCTCTTTTTGCCTCAGCCAAATGTGACAAAATACAAAGAGACCACGTCTCAGTGGCTACCCATCCTGTTCTTTTTCATACCAAAAGGATTTATTATGAGGCATTGGACACATCAAATAAGGGTTATTTCTGCAAATTTGATTTTGATTTGATCCCTGATGAGTTCAACCTGTTAGATCCCAAATCACCACTTTCCTGCACAGTATTTGCTGTACTCTGTAATTACATGTTTACTATATGTGTGAAGCATCCTTATTCCTCATAACCAACTGTTAGTGAGTGACACTTTCTCCCTTTCACATTCTCAGGCTAAATCTCAGAAGCTTGCTTTATTAAGGGCTTCATTATGGGAATTTTGTCATTTCTTCTGAATAAGAAGAAAACTCACATGTTTATAAATGTTTTTTTTTTTTTTTTACTATAATCACCTCTATGTGAATATACATTTGTAAGATACTAGATGGAATCCTAGTTGATAGGGCTATGATTTTGTTTTTCAAAATGTACACTTCATCCTCGAAAGGAAGTTAACATGGTTAAAGCAGGGATCAGTCATTCACAGTCTTCTGCATTTGCAGAGTTTTATTGCAACATAGCCACATTCTTTAGGTATCGTGTCTGTCTCCTTTGATGTCAAAACAGCAGAGTTGAGTAGTAGCAACAGACACCATCTGGTTCACAAAATCTAAAATACTTCTTAACTGGCCCTGCACTGAAAGTGTTTGTTGACCTCCAGTTTACAGAAGTAGAAAGACCCCACCCCTTGGTCATCCTGAAGAACACCTGCTGTTATTGTTCTCGAGAAAGTCTTTAGCTCTGCTTTCTCTGGAGAGGAAATAAGAAAGTCATCTTTTCATGAAGCACTTTTTTCTTTTTTTAGTGCCAACCTTATAATCTCATCGTTTTAATGTTTCTACAGTTGCTCTGATGAAATACTTTTAAAAAGTTCTTTAAAAATGCTTTTCCCTATATATGTATAAGTTACCAATCAAATGTTGCAATCTTGATTACTTATTGGAAAGTGTAAAATTTTTGAGTCGTCTTTCCCACATTGATGTGCCCTACTACCACCAGGAAGGTTCATGTTCTTTTTTTTTTTTTTTTTTTTTTTTAATACTCTTTCATAGGAGTCACTGCAGTTGTTTTCAGTAGAGGTACAGTCTTCTGAGAGGCGGCTTCTTGGGTCTTCATGCAGCCATGGATCTGGATAAACCATCTGTTTGGGGCTCATTAAAACAGCGGACCAGGCCATTGTTGATCAACTTGAGCAAGAAGAAGGTGAAAAAGAACCCAAGTAAACCCCCAGACCTCAGGGCAAGGCATCACTTGGACCGCCGCCTCAGCCTCTCTGTGCCTGATCTCCTGGAGGCTGAGGTCTTGGTCCCAGAGGGCCGGCCTTACTCTGGGCCCCAGTCTTCCTACACCTCGGTGCCCAGCAGTCTGTCCACTGCAGGGATCTTTCCCAAGAGTAGCAGTAGCTCCTTGAAACAGTCTGAAGAAGAATTGGATTGGAGCCAGGAAGAAACCAGCCACCTCCATGTGGTGGAAACAGACTCGGAGGAGGCCCATGCCTCTCCTGCTGAGCAGAGACGGGTGTCCAGCAATGGCATCTTTGATCCTCAGAAAACTTCCCTTGGAGGAGATGCACCAGAAGAGCCAGAGGTGAGAATGGGGCTGGGCTTTCCCGTTTCTCTCCCCTCCCATCCCTTCCTCCCTCCCTCTACCTCCCTTTTTCCTTCCTCTTCTTTTTTGAAAAGCATGTTCAGTGCCCTTGGAAGATTTGGTTAGGAGTTATTTTCATGGTTAGCTCAGATAGGAAGAATATCATTTACAAGAATTTAAATTAATGCAATATTGATTGTACCCGGTGTTCCCATTAGTTTTAGGGTTGACCTCTGTGTATTTTAAAGCTATTACAAATAACTCTTCTAGAATACTTTAGGACATTAAAAGCCCTATTGGATGAATTCTCTTTTATCTGTCTCCTGGCAAAGAAATGAAGTGCAGAACTTTTCCTGGAATTTTTTGTTGAAGTGTAAGTTTGTCTCTGTCACTACGCTCTTGCCGATCATACCTGTAGACAAACCATCATATTATTTTTCCTAAGAAGTGTATGAATGTATGTCCCCCTTTGACTGCCCGAGGATTTGAACTGCCACGTGTGTGTGCATTCACCTATGAACAACTTCACATGCGCTTTTAAAAAAATTAGCAGAACTTAATATTTGAAACAGTTAATTAACCAAATACCATTATGACACAAATACTCTATTTCAAGGGTGAATATGATTTAAATTCAGTCTCCAGATTACCAAATCATGATTTCAGCGATTGATATAATTAGTTGTTTTTCAAAATTCTTTCATTAATGACACTGCAGTAGGTTTCCATGTGGAAGTAAGGAGTTAATTTTTCCGTGTTCCAGGTTAGTCTTACAGTTGCATACAAAACTAGTTGTTCAACTTGGGTTTTTAGTTTCCCTTTCAGAAAACAAAACTCATTGATTATTCCATGTATTGAGGTTTCACTGGGGAATGGATTCATGGCCATATTCCTTACCAAGCATTACTATATTAAGACACTACTACCCACAGGTGACTTTAACTATTTTTTTATTTGGTATTAAACTTTATAAAGGTATTTTTTAAGCCTTTTCTGACTGTTTAGTTATTTATAAATTTGAAATACATGTTTCTACTAAACAAAATGCAAATGAAGTAGATTATTAAATTAGGTCAGTATGTTGAATTATATAATGAAGTTAATCTTCATCTTTTTTTGTTTGTTTGTTTTTCCCTGACCAGAAAATACAAGTGGTCTTCTTGTCTTTAATATGCTAACATTTTCATGCTCAGAAGGAATTTTTTTTGAAGCGACCGCTGTTAAACGATTTAGAACTTTTATCGTCTTTGTTGACTAAATAGAAATATTTGAATGCTACTCTAGGCCAGGCAGTGTCAATGTTGCTATTGGAAATAGAGATGCATAAGAAAATGCCTCTGCCCTCTGACTAGGTTTTGTTGGGAGATCATACATTCCCAAGCACAGCATAAGAGGCAACTGGATATCAGAGCTGTCATTGCAAAATGTCTCATCCTGGTCTCCTGGAAGCTCATTAGAAGGAGGGGATCAGTGTATGGGAAATAAGGGCATGTTATCTGCGAAGCTGTGTCCACATTGGCACAGAGGACAGTCTGCTTGCCAGGTGAGGAAATATAGTGACCACAGGCCTGAAGTGTGGATGGGTGCTGTTGGGGATGGTGAGTGTTTTGCTTTACCTAGGTTGGAGGCTATGGGAGCTTTGTGGTGTGATGTGTGTTTGGAAGTGTGGGCTGGTCCATGGTGACAGATGAAGCATTGTTGGGGCTGGCTGTTTATCATCTCCAGGTTCAATGCAGAAAGCTTACAATGGGCAGAATCCTTCAATAAAGAATAGGCTATTCTGGATGATTTGATTTTCCCTTTTAATGCAGACAATTTTAACCTTTGTTCTCAAGAAAGAATCTTTTGTTCCTCCTCTTCTGCCCTAGAAAGTACAAAGAAAGCTGTAAAAAAGATGAGTTCATGTTCTTTGTAGGGAAATGGATGAATCTGGAAACCATCATTCTCAGCAAACTGACACAAGAATAGAAAACCAAACACTGCATGTTCTCACTCCTAGGCAGGTGTTGAACAGTGAGAACACATGGACACAGGGAGGGGAGCATCACACATTGGGGTCTGTTGGGGGGTGCTAGGGGAGGGACAGTGGGGATTGGGGAGGTTGGGGAGGGATAACATGGGGAGAAATGCCAGATATAGGTGATAGGGGAATGAAGGCAGCAATCCACCTTGCCATGTATGTATGTACCTGTGCAACAATCCTGCATGATCTGCACACGTACCCCAGAACCTAAAGTACAATTTAAAAAAAAAAAGTAAGTACAAAGCAGAGACTAAGACTGATTCTTCCAACCAAGGTTGAGGTTCTCACTCCTTAAGTACCATTGATTTGCTGGGTGGCATACTTGCAGAGGATGGAGGGACAGGGTGCTGCTGATCCCCTTGCAGTCCAGTTCTGCCCACCCACCTCCCTCCTCGCTGGGCTGGCTCCTCCCCTCAGTCCTGCCTGTTGGGGTTGGGCCTGTCCTAGTACCTGAGGAACCAGAGTTTATCATGTGGCAAAGAAGGAGAGCTCCCTTACTTATCTTCTCCACTAGGCTGTGTTAATTTGGAGCATTGGCATGGCTGGGGAGACATATTTGTCTGTGTCTTCTAAGAGTCTAGCTTCATGCCTGGCGCAGAGCACACAACATGTGCTCAGCTGATATTTGTTTAATACAAAAACAAGGATAGCAACATGTGCATTCAGCTTACTCGGTTATTTGTTCTTGTTTTTCCTGTGAGTTCTTTAGTTTATGATTTACTTAAAATCAACATTTGTTGTTTTTGAAAAATACCCTATTTCACTTTGTACAATAATTGGAATTAGATGTTTAGGCAGGCATAAACTTTTTAGCTGAAATTGGATATTGATTTTATTATTATTTTTTAAATTTATTTTTGAGATGAAGTCTCACTCTGTTGCCCAGGCTGGAGTGTAGTGGCACCATCTCAGCTCACTGCAACCTCTGCCTCCCAGGTTCATATGATTCTCCTGTCTCAGCCTCCTGAGTAGCTGAGACTATAGGCACATGCCACCATGCCTAATTACTTTTTTTGTATTTTTAGTACAGGTAGGATTTCACTCTGTTAGCCAGGATGGTCTTGATCTCCTGACCCCATGGTCAGCCCACCTCAGCCTCCCAAAGTGCTGTGATTACAGGCGTGAGCCACCTGCCTGGCCCATATTGATTTTAAATTTGATTTTATCATTTCTATTTTTTGTTTGTTTGTTTTTAACAAAGGGGGAAATTCCTGCAGAATTCATGTCACCCGAAAGTTTGGGAGTTGGTTCCTCTGTATCTTAGATCTGGCTCATCTGTTTCTTCCTAGTTAATGGCCAGTGGCTTTCTATACCTTTTGTGGAATGGGGAAGAAATGAGGAAGAAGGAAGGAGCTGGCATGTGACAAGCCTGGTATATAGCAAGGACAGTCAGATTTTTGCCCAGTGTCCTCAGTTTAACTTACCCTGTTTTTAGCTTTCCACAGGGGTCATGCAAGGAGTGAGCATCTGTGGCCCAAGGGACCCCTGGGGCTTTGCCTCCCTTGTTGTATACCAATGCTGCTCTGGTGCCAGGCTAAGCCTATGGCAGTGGGACAGGACCCCAAATATCAGCAACATCTGAATTCTACAGTCACCTCCAGGCCCACCAGCATTGGCAAAGAAGGGGAAATGGAATGATGGGGCAAGTAAGGAAAGTAAGGATGAAGGGCAAGGAAGAAGGAATGTGAGAAGCAGAGGACAGGCAGAGCCTAAAATATTGCGGGTGCCAAATCCAACCATATAACCAAAAGGTGAGAACATCCCCTTAGAAGAAAGGATATATCAGTGGAAGAGGATTTAGCCAGACTTTCTCTTGAGCGCTGGATCCACACCCTACTGTGCACCCCATAGAAACCTGATTTCGACTTGTCTTGACAGAATTCACTGTCTCCCCGAAGAGTTGCCTCAAACAGAGACCATGAGTTTTTGGCAGTATCACCATTGTTCACCTAGTTGTTCAAGCCAAACGTGTGAATAATGGTAGACTCTTAGTTTCCTTGCTTTTCATGTTCTATGGGGTCATGATTTATCATCTCGTGTTTCCTAGTCTCTTACCTACTGTATTAGTCTGTTTTCATGCTGCTGTCAAAGATGTATTGAGACTGGGCAGACAGAGGTTTGATATGTACAGTCCCACATGGCTGGGGAGGCCTTGCCATCATGGTGGAAGGCAAGGAGGAGCAAGTCATGTTTTACATGGATGGCAGCAGGCAAAGGGAGAGCTTCCTATGTTAGGGTTCTCTAGAGGGAAAGAACTAATGAAAAAAATAGGTATAAATGGGAGTTTATTAAATATTATCTCACATGATCACAAGATCCCACAATAGGCCATCTATAGGCTAAGGAGCAAGGAGAGTCAGTCTGAGTTCCAAAACCAAAGAACTTGGAGTCTGATGTTCGAGGGCGGGAAGCATCTAGCATGGGGAAAAGATGTAGGCTGGGAGGCTAGGCCAGTCTCTCTTTTCACATTTTTCTGCCTGCTTATATTCTAGCTGCACTGGCAGCTGATTAGATTGTGCCCACCCAGATTAAGTGTGGTTCTGCCTTTCCCAGCCCACTGAGTCAAATGTTAATCTCCTTTAGCAACACCCTCACAAACACACCCAGGATCAATACTGTATATCCTTCAATCCAATCAAGTTGACACTCAGTATTAACCATCATACTCCCCCTTATAAAAGCATCAGATCTCATGAGACCCACTCACTATCATGAGAACAGCAGGGGAAAGACCCGCCCCATGATTCAGTCATCCCCCATGGGTTCCTCCGACAACACGTGGAAATTATGGGAGCTACAAGATGAGATTTGGTTGGGATCATGGAACCAAACCACATCACCTATGTCATATTCGTTCTGTTCTACTGAAATCCTTCCCACACGTCAAGGCCTAGTGAAAACCTTCCTCCTCTGTGATGCTTCTTCCAACTCTGCAATGAGTGTAATCAGCCAGCCTTCATTTTCACAGCATGACACTTGTACTCTGACTGAGCGTTGACCTTAGACTGCTTTATGGAGAAATCTGTAGAGAGAAGGGATTACAGCAGGAAGCGAGGAGGTAGAGAGGGGAAGGCAAATTGGTCTGGGGCAAGGGCATCACTGAGTAAGTCCTTGAGAAAATCAGCACCTCTAAGGCCTGCAGTAACTATCCAGTGGTCATCTGGCTCAGACGACTAACTCATGATAAACAAATGGTCATGAGTCTGAGCTACAAATAGCAATCACAACTAATTGGAGATGTAAATACCTGAGAATTAAATACTTTAAAGACTCCAGTCCAGATGTAGTGGCTCATCCATGTAATCCCAGCACTTTGGGAGGCTGATGCTGGTGGATCACTTGAGGTCATAAATTCAAGACCTGCCTGACCAACATGGTGAAATCCCATCTCTACTAAAAATGTAAAAATTAGCCAGGCATGGTGGCATACACCTGTGGTCCCAGCTACTTGGGAGGCTTAGTCATGAGAATCACTTGAACCTGGGAGGCAGAGGTTGCAGTGAGCTGCAATTGTTCTGCTGTCCTCCAGCCTCAGTGACAGAGCAAGATGCTGTCTCAAAAATAAAATAAAGACTCTAATGTTCTTTTGATGTAAACAGCTCATTCTTCATTGTCAAATTACACGAAAAGTCAAATCATAATCAATGCATACTTCATTAACCTGTTAGGAGAAATTATTATCTCAGGGCCTAGGAGCCCTTGAAATGCATTTCCTCCCCATGGTCAGCCTTTAGGAGAAGTCACATCAGAATCGGGAAGTTGGTGCAGGGATAGGCGCACTGCAAAGAGAATGCGTGGGCTCCATGCTCAATGGCATTTCATACACCGTCATCTCACAGTAAGTACTGAGCCACAGATTAGAACTTGACATCCTCATACTTTGTCTGCTAGGACCACCTTTATCCATCTCTGCATGGGAGCCCTCTTAGCCCAGGAAGCCTGGATGATTATTGAATTTAATTTAATTAATTTTTTTTGAGACAGAGTCTTGCTCTGTCACTAGGTGCCAGGCTGGAGTGCAGTGGCATGATAATGGCTCACTGCAACCTCTGCTTCCTGGGTTCAAGCAATTCTCCTGCCTAAGCATCCTGAGTAGCTAGGACTACAAGCGAGTCCCACCCCATCCGGCTAATTTTTGAATTTAGTAGAGATGGGTTTTCGCCATGTTGGCCAGGATGATCTCGATCTCTTGACCTTGTTATCCACCTGCCTCAGCTTTGCAGAGTGTTGGGAATACAGGCGTGAGCCACTGCACCCGGCAGGAAGCCTGGGTTTTTAAAGTCCTGTGGCATAGGCTCTCCCTCCCTCTGCTGAACAAGTCCAAACTTTTACTGAGGCTTCCTGGCATGACCTCTGCCTTTTTCTCATTGATACATTATTTTATTAATTGTTATGTTACTACTTCAGTAAGGCTGGTATCTTATCATGGTGGCCTGGCACCCATATTGTCTCCATTTTAGTGACTTTGTATGTTTAGGTGCTGATGGATAGAGAGTCATTGCTTGGATTGAGTTGTGTCCCCAAACCAAATTCATATGTTGAATCCCTAACCTTCACATGACGGTATTGAAGATAGGAGGTGATTAAGTGAGGTTAGAAGCATGGAGCCCAGATCCAATGGAATTGGTGTCCTTATTCAAGAGAAAGAGACACCAGAGGTCTCTCATTCCCCACCGTATGAGGACACAGTAAGAATGGAGCCATCTGCAAGGCAGGAAGTGGGTTTTCGTTGTTTAAGACACCTAGTCAGTGGTATTTTGTTATAGACGCCTGAGCTGACTAACTCAGTGGTCTTCACAGTTTTAGCTTCAGAGGATGAGCTCATTGTTCTTGTCACCAAGACTTGTGGCTAAAGAGGAGGTAAGAGCACCATAGACTACTGCCACATACTAATACCTCTGTGCGCGCATGCACACACACGTGTGTGTGTGTATATATATACATGCTTGTATATATATATACACACATATATATGTATGTATATATGTACATGTATATATCCGTGTATGTGGAGGTATGGTGGGTGTGTGTGTGTGTATGCACACACAGTTATTTAGAAGCCAGTCTCTTTTGTTAGAGTGTAAGCTCCTGAAAAGTAGAAATGTCATTTTTCTTCTTCTCCCAGCCTTTCTGCACACCTTGCTTATATGGTATGCACGTATATTGATTCGTGTTATGACTGCAGTTGACTTTCCAGCCAGTAGCCACTGTCAAAGGCTCAGAAAGCTGTAAGAAATTTAGTTACTATGGGGAAGGGTGATACATGGAGGCCCTAGGTGGGTAGGGAGCTGTCTAAAGGAAAGAGTTTCCAAGTGTCAGACTAAATGTGAAGAAGGTCAGGCTAAATGCGAAGAAGCTAAAGTTTAGGGTAACTTGGAGGGAGAGGAGGTTATTTTTTTTTCTTATTTAGATTTTTCTCCTTATTTTCTCCTCTAGTCAGCATTCTCCTAGTACTTATTTTACAAGATGCCTATAACGTGCCTTGTAAAATCAGCTAAGTATTTAGAAAATGCATATGGTCTATTCTGGTTCTTGCTGGGATTAGACACTGATGTTGGATAAGATGGCCAGCAATCCCAGTACCAGTCTCTACTCAGTGCTAGATAACCAGTTGAGATAAGCAGGGTGGTCTGGAAAGGCTTGAAGAAAACTCCTTTTGAGAATGAGTAAGACTCAGTAATGTAGATTAGTTAAGGGTAGTTAAGCTTGTTTGTGGGGCTAAAAAATATGAAGGTCTTAGCCCGGTACCTGACAGTCACAAGCACCTAACACATGCTCACTGCCATGATTATGGGTGTATTTATTAGTGTTTATAATTATTTTTACCATTGCTTATTTTTCAGGATGACACAGAGCCTTGGGGAATTTTAGTGACTTGCTTACAGGATCTAACTCCAGGACTGTCTGGATCCTGGGACTGTGCATAGAACTGTGTATAACATGAATCTGGAAGTACAGTTCTGCAAATGGTAGAGTAGACCTCAGAACTGGAGATAAAAAATAGTTGATCACAAAAGGAAGACATTTATTCTTCTGTGTCCACTGTGTCCTTTTAAACACAAGGATCATTATCAAGATCGAATAGGCTCATTGTCATGGTTAATAACTAATAATTATGAAAGAAAGGATCATTCCCCACTTCCCATAATCCATGTAATTCTGCAATGGATGTGTCCTTCCCTGACATTTTATTTGGCAGTTGGGGTTGTGAATAGCTAGCTTTGGCGCGAGCTTACATGGCTGAGTTGAGTGATTTGGAGAAGCTCCCCATTGAAATATTTCCAGAAATTGCTTGGCAGCTGCAGAGCGTCAGGTTGGTGGTCACAGAGAAGCAGAGTGAGAAACCACAGAGGAGAGGAAACTACCTCCAGGTTGCAAAATTAAACAAGCGCATCAGTTTCTCTACACTTCAGTGGTATGTTTTTTACTATTTTTGTGTGATCTTAAAAGTCGTATGTCAATAGTGTGACGGTGTGTCAGAGAGGCAGGTATGTCAGCCATGTCCCAGGGTCCTTCATGGGCTTGGTCTCCCTTTTCTTCTTTTTTCCCTCCTTTCCTTTCACTCATTGAACACCTGCTTTGTGCTGATGCAGATCTATAAGCTAAGGACACAGTAGTCAACAAAATAGAAAAAAGTCCCCTCCCTCATGGAGTTCCCACTAGGAAAAATGACATGCTGTAGATAAAATCAGAACATAAAGTGTGAGGGAGAGAAAGCAGAGAAGGTGCTGGCGGGGAGGTGTTACCATTTTGTACAGAGTGGTCAGGAAGCATGTCTTCTGAGAAGATAACCTTTACACAAAAATACGGAGGAGGTGAGGAAGCAGGTTGTGTGCATGGCTAGAGAAAAGCTTTCCAGAAAAAGGTAATAGCAGCATGAAGGCTCCAGGGTAGCAGGAATGTGCCTGTTGTTTCAGGAAGAGCAAGGGAGCAGTCAGTCTGGAGAGGAGGCAGTGAGGGGGCAGTGGGAGGAGATGGGAGAGAAGTGAACAGAAGCCACATCATGTAGGGCTTTCCTATTTTGCCAAGCAACTCTAGCTGACCATCACAACTGCTTAGTGTACAGAATGAGCAGAATGTCCGGGAACCCAATGGGCTCAATGCTGAGTCACTCGTAATTAGGGCAGAAGGAATTGGTGGCACACGGGCAGTGCTTGCTCTGCCTTGTAGACATTGGGAATAGCAGTAAGTCCAAGCTCTGCCTTGGGAAAAAAGAATGGAGAAATGGCTCCCAGCCTGACGAGCTGTGGGCAGAAGGGAAGATGGTACCTTCTGAGGCTTTATCAGCCAGTCTCTGACTTAGTCCTGGTCACTTTCAGTAGGGAATATTGGAGGGAGCTAAGAAAGGCGCTCAGGTGCTGACCACCAACATCAAGTCCTTTTGATCCACGTTTTCCCAACATACAGGCTGTTTTACTACTATTACTACTAGAATTAATAATAAATACTAGAACAGCACGGTCAATCTAATACTGCTAACTGAGGGATTATGTGTAAGGAACTCTGCTAATTTCTGTATAGATATGATCAGACCACATCTGTTTGGTTTCCTCTGTATACAAAGAGCCCTCGCACCATGTCTGTCTGAGAAAAGGCTTTCAATAAATACCCTTTGAGTGATTTAATTAGTCTAGCCACCTATAAGACAATCTTTTTTGACCCACTGAGAGAGATTTCCATGTTTTGAATTTGAAGTGTATTTTTCAAGGACAGAAAGCTAGAAAGAGCAGAGGTGGGACTCAAATCCAGGTCTTTTGGACTCTAGAGCCTTGTTCACTGCTCTGTGCAGCTGCCTCCTGGTATGTTAGGTTAGGTGTGCTGTTTTGGGGTTCTCTTGGCACAGGTGTGGTACAGTGAAAAGACAGCATATCCAGGTTACTCAGGAGAAGCCCAACCCAGAGTGCTCACTAAGGCCTCACTCTCCAGCTTTCCTGTGATGGCCGTTTAGCCTCCTGGCTCTGCTTTCCTGTTTGCCAATTGGGAAAACTAATGGCAGCCTGTGGACTTGTTAGAAGAAGTTACTATGAGTATATATTTGTAAATTGGAAAGTGCTCAGCAGTGTACAAGCAGCCATTTTTTTTTTTTTTTTTTTTTTTGAGATGAACTTTTTGCTTTTGTTGTGCAAGCTGGAATGCAGTGGCTTGATCTCGGCTGACTGCAACCTCCACCTCCTGGGTTCAAGTGATTCTCCTTCCTCTGCCTCTTGAGTAGCTGGGATTACAGGTGCGTGCCACCATGCCTGGCTAGTTTTTGTATTTTTAGTAGAGTTGGGTTTTACCATATTGGTCAGGCTGGTCTCGAACTCCTGATCTCAGGTGATCTGCCCTCCTCAGCCTCCCAAAGTGCTGGGATTACAGGTGTAAGCCACCACACGTGGCCATAAACAACCATTTTTAAAAGTATCTCCTGCTAATGAATGTGCAAAAAACTTATGGATGGTCAGTGGACAAATATTAATGAATAGGCACAGTTTTAGAGCATTTCAACAGGGGTTGGTAAAGTTCTTTTATAAAGAGCTAGAGTTTTGTGGGCCACATTTCTCTCACAAAGACTCAAGGTGAGGCCCTGTGACATCAGCCATAGACAACACAGAAATGAGTGGACAGCACTGTATTTCAGTCAAACTTTATTTTTAAAAGCAAGCAGTGGGCTAGATTTGTCTCATGGGCTGTAACTTACAAGCCTTTTTATACCATCATATGCTTGAGCAAGGTTAATGGAGACACACACACGATTTATATTTTGCTGTTAGAATTGGCAGTCAGTATTCCAGAGTAATCACTTTGAGAGACCAGTCTTGGAGATGAGATTTAAATTTATACACCTTGATTGTATGATCCATAACCTCCTGAAAAGTAGTATAAAACTTGAATAAGAACAGACTGGCCGATTGGTTGGCTTGATGTCTTCGGAATACACCTTCCAGGTTTGACCTCTCCTTGCCAGGTAGCTCATTTTTCATTCTATCATTGTGTCCAATTACTGCCTCATGTTAGTGGAGCCAGCTGATTCCCTTTGCTTATTTTGTCACTTACTTAGTCCTTTAGGTATTTGGGTTTGTGACTCCTATATTCTTAAATACACATATTCTCAACAGACAACATATGGGTTACAGATTAAATATGCAATATGTATACGTTTATATATTTTAATGGGACAGTTTTTTAAAATTGTACGTTAGGTTCTGGGGTACATGTGCAGATCATGCAGGATTGCTACATAGGTATATACATGGTAAGGTGGTTTGCTGCCTCCATCCCCCCATTACCTATATCTGGCATCTCTCCTCATGTTATCCCTCCCCAACCTCCTCACCACCCCCATGTCCCTTCCCTAGCCCTGCCCCCAAAAGACCCCAGTATGTGATGCTCCCCTCCCTATATCCATGTATTCTCATTGTTCAACACCCACCTATGTGAGAACATGTGGTGTTTGGTTTTCTGTTCTTGTGTCAGCTTGCAGAGAATGATGGTTTTCAGATTTCATCCATGTCCCTACAAAGGACATGAACTCATCCTTTTTTATGGCTGCATAGTATTCCATGGTATATATATGCCACATTTTCTTTGTCCTATCATCAATGGGCATTTGGGTTGGTTCCAGGTCTTTGCTATTGTAAACAGTGCCATAGTGAACATACATGTACGTGTGTCTTTATAATAGAATGATTTATAATCCTTTGGGTGTATACCCAGTAGTGGGATTGCTGGGTCAAATGGAATTTCTTTTTCTAGATCCTTGAGGAATTGTAATGGGGCTGTTTTTAAAGAGAATACTATTGATTGGTTCTTCCAACTTTTTACTCTTATTTAGCTTTTCTGGATGTGGGTTTATATTTTCTTCCTCTGAAATTTAAACAGACAATGACTGCTTACATGATTTTTAATTTGGCTTCCTGTGTGTGCTTCCTAGTAAGATCTCTCAGACAGCCACATGGGAGGTGATATTTGTAGAAGATCACATTTAGTGTTTATAAAAGAAAAATGTTGTTTATTCACAACAGTGTCTTACCCTCAATCTCAAAATCCTTGGTGATCAGAGAAGATTTTCTTTTGAAAATAATTAATCTGCCATGCCAGTATCTCCCCATATCCTGCTGAATTTTAATATATTTGAATTCTTATAGATGGAAAAGGGAATGCAAAGTATGCATTACCTTCCCATTAATTTCAGTTTAGCAAGGCAAAATGGAAATATCAAGGCAAACTCACTTTTACTTAAAAAACACAAATGAAAAACAGTTATCTGAAAGGCAGTAGTGAGAGTTGTGTGAGGGAAGACTAACCTCATAACAGTGCTCATCCCACAGTGTTAATGCTGTATTTCTGAATGCTAGTATGGAATTAGACAGTTTTGTCATATTCGTTTTTATGTTAGTTTTGATAATATTTAAAATTATCTGTCTTCCTGAGTATGTAGTTGTAAAACAATTTGTTTGAAATGTTAAAATGATGCTTATTAGGTAAACAATCAATAGATAGTCCATCGCAGAATGAAATACTATGCAGTAATAAAAAAGAATGACACAAATAACAATGTTTATGGATTTCAAAGGCATTAAGTTGGCTGAATGATTCCAGTCTCAAACTTTAAATAGTGGATGATTCCAATGATATGATATTCTAGAAAAGATAAAACTATACAATGAGAATATACAGTTGCTTGCCATGGGTCTAGAGTTAGAAGATTTGACCATAGATGAGGTCAAAGTGGAATAGCACAGAGGCATTTTTTGGGTGATAGAACTGTTCTTTTTTCTTTTTTTGAGACAGTCTCACACTATTGCCTGGGCTGGAGTGCAATGATGTGATCTCAGCTCACTGCAACCTCCACCTCCTGGGTTCAAGCAGTTCTTCTGCCTCAGCCTCCCAAGTAGCTGGAATTACAGGCACCCACCACCATGCCTGGCTAATTGTTTGTATTTTTAGTAGAGACGGGGTTTCACTATTTTGGCCAGGCTGGTCTTAAAGTCCTGACCTCATGATCTGCCCAGCTTGGCCTCCCATAGTACTGGGATTACAGGCATGAGCCACAGCGCCCGGCCAGAACTGTTCTGTATTCTGATTGTGGTGGGGGTTATATAAATATATACAAGTGTTTAAAACTATGGCAGTGTACACATGGATAATGTCAATTTTACAGTGCGTTAATTTTTTTAAGTAAATTCTTTTTGAAAAAGGCCAAGCACAGTAGCTCATGTCTGTAATCGTAGTGCTTTGTGGGAGGCCAAGGTGGGAAGATCACTTAAGGCCAGGAGATGAAGCCTTGCCTGGCCTGGTGTGTGACAATTATGGTGGCTGTGGGAATGAATCTCTACAAAAATAAAGTTTGTAATAAAATTTATAAAATAAAAGTATATATTTTATTATAAAATATCATTGTATAACACAATGTTTATAATACTATAAAATATCTATTTTAAAAGTTTATGTAATAAACTATTCATAAAAGAAGGCAAAACTTAGCCAAGTGTAGTGGTGTGCACCTGTAGTCTCAGCAATCCAGGAGGCTGAGGCAGGAGGATGGCTTAAAGTCTCAGCAGGTCGAGGCTGCAGTGAGCTATGAACATGTCAGTGCATTCCAGCCTGGATGACAGGCGAGCCCTTGTCTCAAAAAAATATAAACAAAAAAACAAAGGCAACCCAGAGTGCTTGGTTACATTTATTGGGAACCTTTTTTTTTTTTTTTTAAAACAGAGTCTCTCATTCTGTTGCCCAGGGTGGAGTACAGTGGCACAATCTTAGCTCAAATCCACCTCCTGGGTTTGGGTGATTCTCCTGCCTCAGCCTCCCAAGAAGCTGAGATTACAGATGCATGCCACCATGCCCGGCTAACTTTTGTATTTTTAGTAGAGTTGGGGGGTTTCTCCATGTTGGTCAGGCTGGTCTCCAAATCCCAACCTCAGGTGATCTGCCCACCTTGGCATCCCAAAGTGCAGGGATTATAGGTGTAAGTCACCATGCCTGGCCTGGGGAACATTTTTTAAAAAATCTAACAATAGGCTGGACATAGTGGCTCACATTTGTAATCCCAGCACTTTGGGATGCCAAGGCGGGTGGATCACAAGGTCTGGAGTTCGACATCAGTCTGGCCAATGTAGTGAAACCGCATGTTTACCAAAAATACAAAAATTAGCTGAGTGTGGTGGTAGGAGCCTGTAGTCCCAGCTACTTAGGAGGCCGAGGCAGAAGAATCTCTTGAACTTGGGAGGTGGAGGTTGCAGTGGGCCAAGATCACACTATTCCACTCCAGCCTGGGTGACAGAGCGAGGATCTGTCTCAAAATAAAATAAAATAAAATAAAAAATTATAGTGGTGGTCTGGGGGATTCCTGATGAAATAAATATTAATTCAGCTCTTTTTAATGAAAAAAATAAGTTGCTGATATAATTCCTAGGTTTACAAAGCAGGTGAAAATAATGCAACTTCTACTCAATGAACAGTACCATAGGCACTATGCATGAGTGTGGGGGGAATATCCAAAGTTATGTGTCCCCCAGCGGCTGTAACTCGATCCTCCTGTGCATATGGAACATTTTGCTGTTCTTTATGGTAATCACTTTCCTATCTTGGTATTTATATATGGTGTGTGACAGTTATGGTGGCTGTGGGAACTATAACTTTAAGTTCTGTGACTTTTCTGTGAGTAAAACCAGCCATAATGTTGAATTAATGTCATTCCTCACATGGAATTTCCTTGTTATGAGTGGAAGACTTACCAAGTATTTGAATAAAAGCTCCCTGTTCATTTTTGATAGCATGGAAATGGTGGTGGTTAGGTGGATTAATTTTGTCATTTAATTAGCATCATCATTCAATACAGTGAGGCCAACTGGGGATAACATATATGGTCCAGTCTGAGAGGTGATATGGTTTAATCACACCTCTGTCCCTCCTTCCCTTGAAGGTAGAAGATACAAGGCCATCATTATCCTTGGCTAATGACATAATGCTTTAAACAAAAGTGTTATGATGTACTTTAGTGGATCCCAATCGTTTTGTGGAATTATCTTCAAATGTGATTGATTACATGGAGCATTGATTCAGTTAATAAAACTGGAGACCATAGCATGTGATTTTCAGGCTTCAGAGCGTCAGCGCTGGTTACTCTTGGCTCTGTACGTGAAGGCATAGTTATTGATATTGGAAATCAGGCAGAAATTGATTACATTTCCAGGAAATGGTAGTGTATGGTATAAAACACATACAAATCATTGGCATTGAGAAAGTCAATAAATTGAATAAGGTTCTGATTACTGTCATAAAGTGGTCTTCAGAGAGTCCTGTCCAGCTCACCTCTGGGTCCTTCTATACATAACACATGCAGGAGATAACAAGAACCAAGGGAGGGGTTGTTCGGCAGTGGACTTGTGGCCTCTTTTCTTGTCTACCATCAAGCCACGTTGAGAGTTAGGACTGTTCTCCTGCCTAGTCAGGGTGGTACTTCCAGGGCCAGAGGCATAGAGTGGCTAAAGTGTCAGGGCCCAAGAAAAAGCTGGTGTCTGAAATCACTCTTGATCCTACATGAATTAACCTGAATTGAACACAATGTACTCATAGTCTAGAGATATTAAACCTGGGACTGATGGGGAAAGAGGGAAGGGTAAGAACTGCAGATTTCAAGAAGCCTAGGGCCTTTGTTCATCCCAGCTCGGGGCTGGAGAGGCTGCATGCCTTCTTATGCTCAGGGCTCATTTCTCCCCTGTTGCAGCCTTTCTGGATGTCACTGCAGGCAGAGGCCAGAAAGACCATTCTTGTTTGCAGCTCCTCACCATTTTTCTTGGGTGCTGGAGGTTTGTCCTCCTGGTCTGGAACTGGAGGTCTGTTGGTTCTTGAAGCTGCACTGGAGAGAGCGAATGCATGTTTTTGAAGGTAGCCTGCCATCAGGTTGGATCTCTGAGTCATGTCCAGGGCCTCCCTGGTGGTCACTGTGCGTGGAAAAGACTAATGTCCTCGGTGCCTGTACCCCCAGTGGCTCTTGGTTTCCTAGGCAGTCTCTGCAGGGCTGCTTCTCATCTCCAAATTGGCCCACAGATTTGACGTTACCCAGTCATCTTTGGAGGGGAAATTCCCCTCCAATCTGCCTCTCGATGCAGGCAGCTGTCATCAGATTCAACGTAGAAACTGTTAAAGGTCAAGAAACACACAAAACCTCCTTTGTGTATATAAAACCCAACACAACTGAGGAGTCTGTGCCCCAAACCAACTACTGCATGATGCAGGTTTCATTGCACGGTGGACTCATTTCCTGGGTATGGGAGGCATTTTAAAATTGGGAAACATAGGGGCTGGGCGTAGTGGCTCACGCCTGTAATCCCAGCACTTTGGGAGGCCGAGGTAGGTGTATCGCCTGAGGTCAGGAGTTTGAGACCAGCCTGGCCAGTGTGGTAAAACCCCATCTCTCATTCTGTTCAGAATTTGCATTTCCCAGTTTTGGTTTGGCAATTGAACGGTTGCCCCATGAAGGCATGGCTTGAGGAAGGTCTTTCAGATCACACTTTGAAACGTTTCCTTCCTGAATGACATGCTCATTTCTCTGGATCCTGAGATGCCCATTTCACATCGGGGCCTGGGGCTGGGCTGGCCCACTGGGGAGGGATCTTGCACAGTGGCTCTGTTGCCTCACTTATTTCACTGGGAACAAAGCTATTTGCATGCTAAGCATGTGGGTGTACTAAGGATGCTGTGTAGCCCAGCAGGTGTGTGCAGTTCCTCTTATCCATTGACCTAGGTGGCAAAGGACACAGCTGGATTGACACCATGAAATCACATCTCCTTGCCACACAAACAGGAAGGCAGCCCACGTTGAAACCACATACGCAAATATCAGATTTCCAAAGGGAAGACCTGATAGAGGGTATCTTCCTGAGTTGATATTAATTTGCTTTTGTAAAGCAGATTTATTTTTTCTTTTTCTTTGCAGAAGCTATTTGGAAGCAGTGACCTGCGTGCTTTGATGACATCTCAGCATTTTGAAGAACAATCTGTGAGTAACATTCCTTAAAAAGAAACGTTAAATGTTGTAGATATTTCTTACCAAATGTTTGGATTTGTATTTTTCTGCCTCTTTTATTGCTAAAATTGCCAAACCATATATCCACTTACAAAAACAGGCCTTGAAAATTTTGGCTGGAGGAGACTAATTCAGTGTCTATTGATTTGTCAGACTGGGATAGATTCTTCTAAAAATACAGAGCAACTATGAAATTGAGTGAGAGAGTATGGGAGATAAAGCCATTTTGAAGTGCTTTGAAACTGAAAAGAAGGCTGTCAAGGGTAGCCACAAGATCAATTAATTGAATGGCCAAAAGTGAATGATAAATGATTTTATCTGCCCTTTCCCTTTAAGGGCAGTCAAAAGTTTGAAATGGCACAAAACTTTAATTGGGATCATGTAGTAAATATTCAAAAATAGACCTGAATTCCCCAGTATGGTCTGCAGGAGTTAATGCATTTCTGGAGGAGGAAGTCACTGAGTTGCGGGGAAGTGAGACGGTGAGGATTAGTGTAAGAGACACAAAGAGTGCGTGCCAGAGAATGAAAGAGAAGGGTGGAAAAGCCAGGAGAATGCTGGACGGAGACAGTGTCCTTTGGGGACCCAGGCAAGGAGCGTGTGTCAGATGAGCACGTGGACTTGAGAGAGATCAGCTGAGTGTTCAGAAGTGAAATTTTACTATACGTGGAGGAGGTCTACAGAGGTGATGGGGGTTGGTGGCAGGGGTGGAGAATGGGCCATTTTACATCTAAAATTGGAAGTGGGGACACGTGTTCTTGGGAGCCGGCCCTGCAGCTGTACTTCCTGCCTCTCTGGGTCTCTCCCCTGAGTTTTGTAACAAGGGATCCTGCTGTAAATTAATGAGGGTATTTCAGAGGTTGACGTCCTGCTTATCTCATTCTTAGAAGGTTAATCTTGCAAAAATGTCATATTTGCTTCTGAATTCTCATAAAATCCCACTGCGGCAAAATGTAAGGGACTTGTTAATAGAGCATGTTCACCAACTGGTCCCAGTGAGGAGGAGTGGGGTGACAGTTGATCATCATAGTGGACTTTGTTTTTTTCCCTCCAAAATTAAGATGTATTTCTGAAATTCTCTTGCCTGGGCCCAAGACATAGTGTCTTAACTGCCTTCTCCATCTGTGCAGATGCCCGGGGAGGCCAGTGATGGCTTGAGTAACCTCCCTAGCCCCTTCGCATACCTTCTCACCATACACCTGAAGGAAGGCCGGAACCTGGTTGTCCGAGATCGCTGTGGTAAGGCCTGGATCTGAAATACCGGGTATTGCCTGGAAATGTCTTTCTCTCTGTTCTTGTATGAATATTTTTAGTCGAGCTTTGACATCGTGGCATGGTTTAGGATAGACAGTAGCTCAAATCTAAGTCTCTCCAGGTATAAGACATTTGCAATGAATTATTTAAACACACTGAACCTTACTACTCTTCTTTATTACTAAGTTAATAATAATAATCACATAAAATTGTTTTAGAATGAAATGAGGTAACTGATAGCTTTATGCCTGGCATATAGCAACTGTTCAAGCAAATGCTTTCTCAATCCTACTTTAAATTATTCATGAGAAAAATGTGAGCCCATTTTTAGTATAAGGTCATCTGACGTACACATTGACAGGAATGCCTTTGAAACTACCTCCCCTTTGATTTGAAATCTCACTGGACTCCCTCTAATAGCTAGTGTCTGTCTGTGATTATTTTATTTACCTTTTTCAAGTCTCTGTACCTAGCCGTAAATATATGCCTGTATATTTTTAAATTGAGATGGTTCTGTAATATCTATCTTCTGCAATGAGCTTTCTTTCTATTTTTTTTTTTTTTTTAAACTTTACAGGTCTTCAAAATTGACCATGCTTTTCATGTACATATCTTGCCTTTTTACAAAAATATAACATTGTATTCCATGGTATGATACTTTATTTCTCTACTGATGGTAGCTGTTGTTTTCCTTCTGTTTCTGCACCGTAGATGATGCTGTCATGAGCATATTGTATATGCTTCTGTGCACAGATAAAGCTAAACCTTATATTAAAATGGCATGTGTTTAAGGGCAGACAGTGGAGCCAGACTGCCTAGGCTCATATAGTGGCTTCTCCATTCATTGCTGTTTGATGTCAGAAATGTTGCTTGGGCCAGCGCAGTGGCTCAAGCCTGTAATCCCAGCACTTTGGGAGGCCGAGGCGGGTGGATCACGAGGTCAAGTGATCGAGACCATCCTGGTCAACATGGTGAAACCCCGTCTCTACTAAAAATACGAAAAATTAGTTGGGCATGGTGGCGCCTGCCTGTAATCCCAGCTACTCAGGAGGCTGAGGCAGGAGAATTGCTTGAACCCAGGAGGCGGAGGTCGCGGTGAGCCGAGATCGTGCCTTTGCACTCCAGCCTGGGTAACAAGAGCGAAACCCCGTCTCAAAAAAAAAAAAAAAAAGAAATGTTGCTTGACCACTTGATGCCTTGGGTTGTTCATGAAACTGCTCGTGTAAAACAAGGATAGTATGGTCAACCTGCCTTACAGGCTATCAGAAGGATGGTAGGCATTCCCATAAACAGTGAATGTATAAGTCTACTTTTCAATCGAGTTTTTCCTTCTAAGTTTTTATAATTCTTTATAATTTTCAGCATTGGTATTTGTTATACACTGCAAATATTTTTCTCCCAGTCTGTTGCTTATCCTTAATTTTATGGCCTCTTTTGTCCTTCAGTAGGTTTACATTTCATTGCAGGCAAATGCATCTTTTTTTTTTCCTTTATGATCTTTATTTATTTGGTTTAATAACTGAGATCCTTTTATTCTAAAGAGTTCTTTTTCTTGCTTTGGTTTCTGGACAGTTTCTCTGGTTGCTTCCTTTCTCTTCTGTTCTGGAACATCTTTTCAATTAAGGTGTCTGTTGACCCTTTGATCTATCTTCTCTGTCTCTTAGTTTTTCTTTTTCACTTTTTCCTTAACTTTTTCCTCTCAAAGAATTCTTCAGCTTGATCTTCAGCTTGCTTATTTTGTCAGTTGTTTACATTGTACCATTTTGTTTGCTAATTGCTATGTTTTTCTTTTTATGACCTATTTTGTTTCACAATTTAATCTCTTTGAGAATAGTGAGTATTCATTTAAAACATCTTGTCTGGTGCTCTGTTTCTTGGATATCAGTTCAATGGATTGACTGCCTCTCATTTGGGACGTTATTTTTGTTTGCGTATTTGATTCTCTGGAGCAGTTTGCTTATCATTTTATTTGTGTTTTCTGTTCCCTCCTCTATGGATGTTATTTTTGCTTACCTTGTCCTGCTCTGGGTGATGATAGGGAGAGCTGGGGCATGCTGCAGGACAGGGTGAGCTGGTGGTTCAGGCTGTGTTCTCCCATTCCTTCTGGTTATCACCTGCTACTTAAAGCCTTTATCTCTGCATATGCCAGTGCTATCTGCTTCTGCTTATCTTCAGGTGCCTTTGCTGGGCATTGCTCAGCCTCAAGGCATAGGACAGTGCTGGCCTATCCAGCTCTCTATTTATGCTAAACCCACCAGTCATACTGACTTGCATTGGCCATCTTATCTCTACTGCCTCCAAGCCTGGAGCATTCCTGGCTCACCTGCCACACACCCTTCCACCCTCCAACCCTCCCACTGCACCACTGCTCAGAAACACCTTTGCCATGACCTCTACTGCTCATGTCTCCGGATATGGATTCTTCTGTGAATTGATCTCACCTGGTTTTCATCTTTTAGACCCATATGAAGTATGTACTTTTCCTTCCTAATAAAATGTTCTCTTCTCTCTCTCTTTCTCTCTCTCTCTCTCTCTCTCTCTCTCATGTTTTCTCAGATGTAGCATTTTAAAATAATGAAATAATTATTGCCCACTTGTTGGTTAGTTTTTTTTTAATAAAAATCATAATTTTTTATCTACCAAGTGTGACCCTTCTCATTTCTATTATTGTTATAAAAGCATCTATTTTTACAACTGACATCTCATGTTCTTTTTGATGGTTTGGGGCAGATAGCATTTTATGTCTGAAAGAACATCTAAAAGATATAATCATAAACCAATGTAGGGTTGCGTCCCACAAATATGCTGACTCTGGCCCTGAACTGGCACAGTGTCCAGTGGGTACTTCTGTAAAAACTGATTGTCAAGTTTATTTTGTGACAGTTTCTCTGGTGAGTAGAAGAAAGTGCATCTTTAACATTACCAGGAAGAAAATGTTCTGAAGCCACATGTCCTGTTTTAAATTTATGGAATTTCCTCAGTAGCTTTTTTGTTTGCTTGTTTTTTTGTTTTGTTTTGTTTTTTCCCCGACATGAAGTCTCACTCTGTTGCCCAGGCTGGAGTGCAGTGGTGCAGTCACGGCTCACTGCAACCTCCGACTCCCAGGTTCAAGCAATTCCACTGCCTCAGCCTCCTCAGTTGCTGGGATTACAGGTGCACACCACCATGCCCAGCTAATTTTTATATTTTTAGTAGAGACAGGTTTTACTCTACTGCTGGCCAGGTTAGTCTCAAACTCCTGACCTCATGATCCACCCACCTCAGCCTCCCAAAGTGCTTGGATTACAGGCATGAGCCACTGCATCCAGCCAATAGTTTTTAAGTTTAGGGACATACACCGGCCCTGGACCTCTTCTGTTGGCCAGCTACTCCTTTTCTAGTTTTCTCCATCTTTTCTAGTTATTTCTCCCTCACTGTGTCAAGCATTACTATACTTCTCTATCAAACTGATACAGTTGCAGCAGATTCCTAGTAGATGGTCAGTACACCCAGGAGATGATGACGCCATGGCACACATCAGAAAATGATACAATAGGGCAAATGTGCTCTTGTTCCACACCTTGTTTCAAGTCCAAAGTCTGTGCTCCAGCCCCAGCCATTGTCCTTTCTCTCTGCAGAGTTTTATCACAGTTAAAACATCATTTGAGAATTTGGCTTTTATTTTGGGCAAACCTAACATAATCCAAGTATAAATACCTAATAAGGAGTCTAGGTCATAAACTGCGCTGGTTCAGCCACTGTTTCTTTTGAAACCAGTAGTAATAGTTCTTGTTTTTTTTTTCTTTTATTTTAGGGAACAATTTATCATTATCTATTAAGAAAATAGCCCACTTTTTCAACAAGTTCATTTTTCTTTTTCCTTTTTTTTTTTTTTTTGAGACAGAATCTCACACTGTCACCCAGGCTGGAGTGCAATGGCGCGATCTTGGCTCACTGCAACTTCTGCCTCCTGGATTCAAGTGATTCTTCTGCCTCAGCTGCCTCTTGAGTAGCTGGGATTAACAGGCATCCATCACCACACCCAGCTAATTTTTGTATTTTTAGTAGAGACGGAGTTTCACCAGTTTAGTCTCAAACTCCTGACCTTGTGGTCCGCCTGCCTCAGCCTCCCAAAGTGCTGAGATTACAGGCATGAGCCACCGTGCTCAGCCAACAAGTTCATCTTTCATACCTTGGGGATGTTGAGTATGCCTTCCTATGCTATGACTCTGTTAATTTCTGTTTGATTATCACAGGTATTAAGTTAGTGATCAACGTATGATCTTGAGCCTGCTGGAGGCAAGACAGCATTTGAGTGTCTACTGTGGTTTCAAGAAGGGGCCCTCATTACTAGTCCATGTGCTCTCACTCCTGCCTCCTGCGCCTAGGAACAACATCACTTCTCAATACAGAATTGTTTTCTACAAAACCCAACCCAGACTCAGAATCATTATCTAACACAATCCTTTACACCAATAGTTCTCAAAACCGAATGAGCCTCAGAAGACTCTTGGGAACTAATGAAAATGCACATCACTGAGCCCCGCCCACAGACTCTCTGGTTCAGTGGGTCTGGGGTGGGGCCTGAGAATTTGCATCTCTAACAAGTTCCCAGGTGAAGCTGTTGCTGCTGGCCCAGGAACAACACTTTGAGAACCTTTGCTCTAGGCAGCCCCTGTCACAGGTGGGTGTCGGCACGTGAGAAGAAACACATGCTTTTCCTTAGAGGTAGAGTTTCAACTTTTGATTATGTTAGCCAGGACACTGTGTTTTCCTGGGCTTTTTCTCATTACCTGTGTGCTGTCTGTCATTGGTCTCAGCTTTACTTAATTTGTATTCTTGGAATATAATTTAATTTAGCATTAACTCAATTAAAATCATTAGGTCCAGAAACTGTGTGATATGCTAAAGTACTAACTGTGAAATGTTTTTGGCTTATCTATGCATTTATAATATTTAGTCTGTACATCATGTTCTTCAATTCTGTAGACACTAAACCAATAGCTTATTGTTGCAATAGGAAGTATCCCTCAGTCTAGACTCAGATTGTGCTTCTCTTATGCAATCTTTTATGTTTTTCACAGGCATAAGCTCTCTCTCACCTCAATCGTACACAGATTACACCTTTATAAAACATACACATTTATCCTTAATTGGGTAAATGACTGATCTGCCTGCCATGTTACGATATAATGCTCTATTAGGTAGAAGAATAGTTTTTAAATTTTTGTATACTCTCCTGTGCTATGCTGATGGTTTATACACAGAATATTTTAAAACATTTTAGTTACTCATTGAGAAAATCCAACTTCAGTGCTGGGCTTAAAGAGCATTGAGGCCTGTTATAAAAGGGAAAGTATCTTTGCAGAATGAACAGGATTTTCTCAGTCCCTTGTGGAACAAGCATATCTTGGGTTTCCCCAGTGACATCATCATTAAACTGGTATTCCTCTGGGGCCTGGTGATTAAAGTCAGCAAAAGGGATTTATAAGATTTCAGAGATAAAGATGACTTTCAAACAGATCACCTGGTTGAGCTGTAGATTTAATGGAAGCTTTAATTCAGGAAATTGGAGCACAAAAATTAAATGACTTGCTGAAGGTCACATTGGGAGGCAAGATTCAGAGCAGACTGGGTGGCTCAGTGGGACAAGAAGAGGATTTGGAGTTGGTCTACTACTTGGCTTTGTGACCTCCTTGTACAACTTACATAACCTCTCTAAAATGGGTGGGACGTAACTTGCCTCATAATGTGACTGTAAGGACTGAAAAGAGGAAAACAATTTGGATGAGCCCGGGGGGACAAAATGTTAAGTAAAATGAGTCAGGCACAAAAAGCCACCCCATGTTGTCACTCATGTGTGAGCTAGAAAGTTGATGACATGGAGATAGAAAGGAAAATGGGAGCTATCAGAGACTTGGAATGTGGGAACGGGGGAGATAAGGAAGGGGGTGGTTAAGGGGTACAAAAATAAAGTTAGAATAAGTTCTGACTGGGTGGGTGGTTCACACCTGTGATCCCAGCGCTTTGCGAGGCTGAGGAGGGTGGATCACAAGGTCAGGAGTTTGAGACCAGCCTGGCCAAGATGGTGAAACCCAGTCTTTACTAAAAAAATACAAAAATTAGCTGGGTATCGTGGCGAGTGCCTATAATATCAGCTACTTGGGAGGCTGAGGCAGGAGAACCACTTGAACCCGGGAGATGGAGGTTGCAGTGAGCTGAGATCGCTCAGTTAGGGTGACCATAGTTAATAATAATAATTTATTGTATATTTCAAAATAGAAGAGAAAATTTAGAATATTCCCAACGTGAAGAAGTGATATGTTTCAGGTGATGTATATTTCAGTTACCCTCATTTGATCATTACGCATTGTATGCACGTATCAAAATATGACATGTACCCCATAAATGTGTATTATTATGTATTAATAGAGAAGTATATATGACATAATGCCCCTACCTATGGAAAATAGGCAGTAGATGAAAAAGTATGTTGTTGTAGTGGTTAATAAATAATAATAATGAAAGCTGCCCATGTTCTTGGCTCCCGGAGCAGAACTAATTGCTGTGTTCTGTGCCACCTGCCCCATCATTGAACTTGGACGCTTGGTCCTTGTGTCGGTTTTCCAGTTTCTCTGTGGCCTCTTGATGATCTGTCTTCAGCATAGGGTTTTTAAAATACAGCTAATCCATAAGCAATACAGGAGGTTGGGGTGCTAACCCCTCATGCAGTCAGAAATCCACATACAACTTTTGAATTCTCTAAAACATAACTACTCATGGCCTACTGTTGACCAGAGCCTTACTGATAACATAAACAGCCCATTGGCACATATTCCACATTCTATTATATATTGTATTCTCATAATAAGGGAAGCTAGAGAAAAAGTGTTAAGAAAATCATAAAAGAGAGAAAATAGATTTACTCTTCATTAAGAGAAAGTGGATCATCATAAAAGTCTTCACCCTCATCGCCTTCATATCTGATTTGCTGAGGAGGAGGTGAAAGAGCAGGGTTTGGTCTGGCTGTCTCAGGAGTTGCTGAAAAGGAAGAAAATTCTGTATAAGTGCATCCTTGCGGTGGTTCTAACTCATATTGTCAAGAGTCAACTGTATTTTATTTTCCTACTGTGGAATCATGAATTTCATTTTAAGTAAAAAATATACAGATCAAATTAATCCCATATTTGGTATTATGCTGGAGGCTTCTTCAAAGTGTTATTCAAATGTGTTGCAACCCTGACCATGGAGGAACAGCAGCTGTAGCATCTTTAATTCCGGTTGCACAGTCTGTTTTTGAAAGCTTTTTAGGGGAGAAACTATTTTGGATGAATCACTTTCTACTAAGGAAGGAGTTCAGCATTTTCTTTGGATTGTTACGTAATCGTTGTCTATGTAAGTTTCTGTCTAGAACATGGATTAGTAAACTTTTTATGGCTTTATGGGCTATAAGTGAAAATTAACTCCTGACATAGTGAAAAAGCAGCCGTAGGCAATAAAGAAATAAACACAGCTGTGTTCCAATAAAACTTTATTTACACAAACAGCAGTGGTCTGAATTTAACTGATGGACCAAAGTTTGTTGACCTCTGACTAGAATATCATGGTTTGATTTTTGGATTCTTGCTTTTAAAAACTGCTCCAAAATCATGATCTACAACAAAGAATGTGTAATCGAATTAGGCAGTCATCAAGAGTTCAGTCTCATGCTTTCAGCAAAAGCATCTTGGAAATACGACATGAAATAATGCAGGACAATGGGAGATATTGAGTAATAGAAAGTCATTTTCTTGATATTTAACTGAGCAGTGGAGTGGAAGAATATGGTATCTCTCTTAGGAAAAGACAGCTCACAAACGCCAAGAAAGGGTATTAAAAAGTGCTTAGAGGGTTTGTGATTGAGCCTGGTTTCGGTGACTTAGCTCATGAGGAAATACATGCAGAAGAGGCCTCCCAGATACCAGAGTTCCGTGTGTGTGCTGTGATGCCGTCAGCCATCAGCCGGAAAATAGGCTTCACTGGCAAAAAGAGCTGTGAGTGTTTTATCTAAATCACTCCCTTCCCTGGTCCAAACAGAGCTGCTTTGTTAAGTAGGCTATCAAGGCGGGATTTTGAGATTTTTCTGGGGGTTTTAGTGAAGATTGCTAAACTACACAATTGTTAATTGTTCTTTTGAGAGAATCATGAGGAAGTCTGGCTTCAGAGCAGTTGGCAGGTTTAGCAATGGTGTCGGGAAAGGGATAATGTTGAATAGTTGCCACCAGGACACCCCAGGTCCTTTAGTTGTCTGCTTTTGTGTGTATTGTATGTGTGCATACCTAAAAAAACAGTGGAAAAACCTATGGGGAATTAAAAACGAACTCCCTGTCTTAAGCATGCTTACGCACCCGTGAATAATCATGGACACAGAAGAGTATCACGGGAGGCTGGAAGTTTGGATTAGGTTGCTCTGGAAGGGTGGCCACATTTAGAAGATTGTTCCTTGCAGGTCATTTTCCAGTTCTTCAGGAATTTCCTTTGAATCTTTGGCATGTGGTCCTTCAGCCTTGACAAGACTAGTTCTGGTGTTGGGGAGCTCACGTGTAAACCAAGCAGCCCTGTTATATTACTGTGATTATTTATTGTTGGATGCCTTTGGCTGCTGTAGGGGTCTTTCTAAGGAGTCTTACTCAGATGCTGTCATCGGCCCAGGCATTGTGTTGAGCGCACCTTTGTTAGCAACACATACAGAAAAAGGAATCGCCACCCTCTGCCTACATCTCCGCTGTCTCAGCCATTGTCAGACTGTTGCCCTCATCCGACCCTCCCTGTCACCTCTTCCGTTTCTCTCATCTTTATTTGCTCCTTCTGCTCTCCTTTTCCTCACCCTAACATTTTCCTTTTACTTCTTTATATTCCCCATTTCATTTCTGTTATTTTCCTGGATGTTATTATACAGGATATATTGTTTTCAACCAAGTAGGACTTAGACTTGTTTTAAGTTCTTGATCTGCATAGCTCTTGGCCGTCTTAAGCGTCGAGACTGGTAAAGCAGAATAAATATGATGTGAGCAATCGCTTTTAATTCCAACTGCTTCACGACTTGACTGATACATGGAGGAAATTGGACCCTGGCTCAATTACCCCTGGGAAGGAATGTGGCCGAGAAGACGGTGTTCTGGTGTCTTAGAGCTGGTGCTGTGCTCCAGGCCTGGCTTGAACATCAGCCAGGTCTGTTGTGATACAGCCAGGTCTCTTGTCCTGTGCAAAATGCTCAGCTCATACCCTGTTGCCTCCTACGGCACGAATACTTGGAAAACAATGGTCCTTGCACGAAAACCCTGTTTTTCTGTAATGTTAGGCAGTTGTAGTTTACCGCTGTGAGCTGAGGGAATACTGTGTTGCTTGTGCCCTCTTGTGGCCACTTGCAGCGTTGCAAAAGGAAAAGAAAAGTCAGTTGAAGTTCACCGTCACATTTCTAGGGCCGTGAAAATCACTTCAGCTGTAAGTTCAGGTTGGATGGTCTTCCTTTTTGATGTGAGTTTTAGCGGATGAAAATTCATGACTACTCATGCAGAAAACTGGTCTCTCTAAATTTCCAGCACAGGTAGGTATCTAACATTCGTTTTTAGAGCAGTGGCAGCTTTATTTGCAGATAATGGAAAAACGTGTATAAGCTAAGTCATATTCATATGTAAAAGGAGTAGTTCAGTATCTCTCGATACTGTGAAATTGATGCTACATAATGAGTGTTTAATAAGTTACTAAATTGATACCAAAAAGTTAAAATGACTGATTTAACTCCTGGTTTTCTTTTGCTATTTAGAAGGCTAATTTAATGATGTTGCTAGAACTTTGTACTGTATACTGAGCAGGGGTACAGCTTCCCAACAAGTGTGTTCTGAATGGGATGTACTGAAGTATTTTTCCTGGCAGCCCTCGGGGTACCTCTGTTAGGCTTGGGGTCCGCCCCCCAGCAGTCTCTTTCATAAACCCTGCTATGCCCTACCCACATCATTTTCCCTGGTGCCATGATGTGAAGTGTTGAAGAGTGCTGGATGGTGGGTGAGAGTCATGCGTGCATAGACTTTGGCTATGGACCACAGGAGTTTGGATTCTAGCTCAGACGGTCTTGTAGCGAGCCTGCTACGCTTGCAATAAGATTGGTGTGTGTGCTTGTGGAGACTTGGTGGTGGTGGTGGGGAGGGGCGCAGGGCATAGGGTAGGCGGAGGTGAAACAGTAACATACAATAAACAGTAGCTATGATTATTGCTGCGTGAATTGTTATAGTTATTCTTGGTATAATTACTCTACTTTGGGTTTTGTTTTTGCATTTTGCCTGTGGGCACAGGAATGGCTTTGTGACTTTCTCGTCCTTTTTATTAAGGGCCTGTCTTCCCAGTGTCCTCATCAGTTTTGGCACCTTTTGTGTATCTTTTTATTCTTTTACTTCTTTTGAGATAGATGTTGCTCCCCCTGCTGCCACCTCCAACTGGGGTGGTGTGAGAGTTGTAAAAGGTGTTTTTTGAGATTAGTTCTTATTTTCTGTGAAACAGGAGAAATGAGAGACTCTTTTAAAAGCCACATTCTTTGAATAAGGACTTTGTTGTGGATTGAGGTTTTATTTTCCCCATCATAAATTTCACTTAGAAAATGCCCCTGCAAATATTATAGTGACCGACATGAGTGAAACTGGTGCCGATGAAGGCACGCCACTAGGCCTTCCTGAAATTTGGAACCTACTCCACGGCATCACCCAGATTTTTAAAATCTATTTTCTTTCTTAATTGAAAGAGAATCTGGCTTTTAAATTGTTTGATTACCTGCTGTTTTCTTTCTACACATTTTTCTCTGTATTACAAAAACTTTATTTTGGGCTGAGCACGGTGGCTCACACCTGTAATCTCAGCATTTTGGGAGGCCAAGGCAGGTGAATTATGTGAGGTCAGGAGTTTGAGACCAGCCTGGCTAACATGGGGAAACCCTGTCTCTACTAAAAATACAAAAATTAGCTGGGTATGTTGGTGCACGCCTGTAATTCCAGCTACTCTGGAGGCTGAGGCAGGAGAATTGCTTGAACCAGGTGGGTGGAGGCTGCAGTGAGCCAAGATTGCATCACTGCACTCCAGCCTGGGCAGCAGAGCGAGACTCCATCTGGAAAAGAAAAAAACAACTTTATTTTGAAACAGAAATTAAAAGCTTGGTAGGGCACCATACTTTTTTCAATCAGCATTCCGAATGAAGTTTTTCAAAATTTTTAATATTAGGAATAATGCCTCAACAAATGTTCTTATGCCTAAATGTGTGTGTACAACTTTTTCATATATTTGCAAGTTATTTATTAGGGTGGATTGAATTTTTTCTGTTATATGACCTGAGCATTTCAAGATTCTCATTACAAAATTGTCAATTTGTACCCTTGAGAAGAACCTATTTTGTTGACCTGCTGGTATGTGAAAATGGGCCACTTTTTGTTTCTCACCTACCTTGTATGTAGAATATCATTGTTAATTTTTTTTTTTTTTTTTTTTTTGAGGTGAAGTCTTGCTCTGTCACCCAGGCTAGAGTGCAGTGGCGTGATCTTGGCTCACTGCAACCTCTGCCTCCTGGGTTCAAGCGATTCTCTTGCCTCAGCCTCCTGAGTAGCTGGGATTACAGGCATGTACCACCATATCCAGCTAATTTTTTTTGTTTTTTTTTTTTTTTTGAGACGGAGTTTCTCTCTCCGTACCCAGGCTGGAGTGCAATGGCACAATCTCGGCTCACTGCAACTTCCGTCTCCTGGGTTCAGGCAATTCTCCTGCCTCAGCCTCCTTAGTACCTGGGATTACAGGCATGTACCACCACATCCAGCTAATTTTTTTTGTTTGTTTTTTTGTTTTTTTTTTTCGAGATGGAGTTTGTCTCTCCATACCCAGGCTGGAGTGCAATGGCGCGATCTCGGCTCACTGCAACCTCCGCCTCCTGGGTTCAGGCAATTCTCCTGCCTCAGCCTCCTGAGTAGCTGGGATTACAGGCACGGCCACCATGCCCAGCTAATTTTTTGTATTTTTAGTAGAGACGGGGTTTCACCATGGTGACCAGGATGGTCCAGATCTCGTGATCCACTCGTCTCAGTCTCCCAAAGTGCTGGGATTACAGGCTTGAGCCACCGCGCCTGGCAATCCAGCTAATTTTTATGTTTTTGGTAGAGATGGGATTTTGCCATGTTGGCCAGGCTGATCTCGAACTCCTGACCTCAGGTGATTCCCCCCAGACTCGGCCTCCCCAAGTGCTGGGATTATGAATGTGAGCCACTGCACCTGGTCATATCTTTGTTAATTTGATTGAAGGCAAGTGTTGTATTGTTTTTTTCTCAAAATTGTGTTAATGAATTTGAACCTTTAAATATGTTTGGTTAATGAGATAGTTGCATCTCTGCATAGTCTGTTCCATGCATTACTGTTGTTCATTCTGTCTCCTGGACATGTTCACATGCATTTTTCTAATTTGTCACTTGCCTTTAAATTTTATAAGTTTTTGTTGCAAAATATATTTAGTCTTACAGTTCTATTCCAAAAAGTGTCTTCATTTTTTATCTAGAAATTGTCTTGAGAGATATGCACGTTTACCTACATTTATTCTCTTTTCTATCTGGTTTTACGTTTTTCATTTATCTCTTTGATCTGTCCCAAGTTTACTTAGTTTCTGGCTCAGAATAGGATCTTAGTTTTATTCCGCGAAATGGCCATCTAACTAGGACTAGATATTTATTTTCCTAATGACGTGACAGTCACTTTTCAAATATACATTAAAGCACAAAAAACATACTGGGCTCTGCTTCAACAATTTCCCTTTGATTCCTATTGATGCTGTTCTCTTGTTCAGCATCAGCTCCACACTAGAGTTTTACTGTTTTGAAAATTCAGTCCGTTTTGTTTTACATTTGGGATTTGCTTCTCATTGGAGTACCTTCTGTGAACAGCAGATGGCATGAGATCATTGGCCACATCTGGGCCAGCGTATCAGAAACTGTCATTCGAGAGCAAAAGTGAACCTTTCAAAGATGCAGACACCCGTTCTGTAACCCAGGAGTGGTTTTCCTTCACTTGTTGAGTTTTGGTAACTCATGGATGTCCTGCAGTAAGTGATCGGAGCTGAGTTTTAAAATTGGTTTCTGTTCATTCCTTTGCCACTTGATACAGATTATCACTGGACGTGTTTGTCCCAACAGTCTTACGTATATTCCCACAATGGAGTCCCTTAAAGTTCTTGTTGTATGGTTTTGTTTGGGACTCTGTGCATAGTTGCGGATTGAACAGAATGTCTTGATGCTCTGCTGCTTTATAGAGTCAGTTTATCTGTTTCTGTGGAATCCCATCTCAATTCCTATGCAAAATTGGGGTGTTTTCTATTTCTGCTGCATGTAAGAAAATTGCCTTACACCCAACCAACGATCATTGGCTTGAATTAAATGTAGCATGTCTTCTATTTGCTTGATTGGGACTTCTCTAGAGGGGGTAGTTTTTATCAAGTGTTTATTTCTATACCAAAATGAGACATGCTGTATTTGAAGTTATTCTTCTGATGTATTTGTTTCACTGTCTGTAAAGTTGATAAGAGATATTCTGCCTGTGAGCATGTTGATGGGTATCTGTGTATTCCCACATATCCGTGATTTACTCGTGGCTGAGTTTTGATTTCAGCTACATTTAGTCCTTTCATGCCATCATGCCTTGTTGAGTTTGAGGCAGGGAATGTGGCATGCCACAGTGAAGGGAGTTATTCTTGAGACTCTGTGTAACAAATTACCCCAAATCTCAGCAACAACCACATGTTCATGAATTCTGGGAGTGTAAATTTGGACAAAGCCCAATGGAGATGGCTTGTTTTTGCTGCACACTCTCTGGGGCTTCACCTGGGAAGACCTGAAGGTTGGGGGGACTTGACTGTTAGGGACCTAGTATTGGAGGCTTGAAGGTCTGTTGATTCCCATGCTACGTATGTGGAATCAGGCATCTGGAAGATGAGAATGGTTCCACGTGAGGCCTCTCCATGCAGCGTGTCTTCCTTGTGATATAGCAGCTTCAGAGTCATCAAGCTTTTTATGTGGAAGGTCAGGGCTCCAGGCACAAGGGTCACAGCACAAGGCAGAAACTGCATCACCTTTTATGATGCAGCCTTGGAAGGAACATCACACCACAAAAGTTGAAGCAGCCACCCAATTCAAGAGGAATGGAGACAGATACCCTATTTTTTATTAAGTGCTACATAATTTGGGGGCTGTTTTGTAAAATTACTGTAGTTCTGAAGCCTTTAGAGTGAAAACAATCTAGGTTCAAGGCTCAGCTCTCAACTTTCTAACTTTCGTCATCCTTTAAAAGTTTGAGCTGGGCGCGGTGGCTCATGCCTGTAATCCCAGCACTTTGGAAGGCCGAGGCGGATGGGTCATGAGGTCAGGAGTTTGAGACCAGCCTGGCCAACATGGTGAAACCCGTCTCTACTGAAAATACAGAAGTTAGCTGGACATGGTGGCGCACGGCTGGAGTCCCAGCTACTCGGAAGACTGAGGCAGGAGACTTGCTTGAACCTGGGAGGCAGATTGTGCAACTGTACTCCAGCCTGGCAACAGAGCAAGACTCTGTCTAAAAAAAAAAAAAAAAAAAAAAGACAGGACAGGGTGGGCATGGTGGCTCATGCCTGTAATTCCAGCACTTTGCGAGGCCAAGGGGGGCAGATCATCTGAGATTGGGAGTTAGAGACCAGCCTGACCAACATGGAAGAAACTCTGTCTCTACTAAAAATACAAAATTAGCCGGGCATTGTTGCAGGCTCCTGTAATCCCAGCTACTCAGGAGGCTGAGGCAGGAGAATCGCTTGAACCTGGAAGGTGGAGATTGCGGTGAACCACTGAGATTGCGCCACTGCACTCCAGCCTGTCAATGGAGCGAGACTTCGTCTCAAAACAAAAAACTTGTATTACGTATATTTAAGGCACAACATGATGTTTTGATATACATAGTGTATTAGAAGTCTGTTCCTGCATTTGCTATAAAGAAATACCTGAGACTGGATAATTTATAAAGATAAGAACCTTAATTGACTCATGGTTCCACAGTCTGTACGGGAGCAGGATGCTGGCTTCTATGGCTTCTAAGCAGGTTTCAATCATGGTGGAAGGTGAAGGAGGAGCAGACATGTCACATGGCCAGAGCAGGGCAAGAGAGAGGGGGGGAGCTGCCACACACTTTTAAACTACCATTTCTCATGAGAATTCACCCAGTCATGAAGATGGTACCATGAGGGATGATGCAAAAGCATTCATGAGAAATCTACCACCACGACCCAATGACCTTCCACCAGGTACCACCTCCATCATTAGAGATGACATTTCAGTATGAGGTGTGGATGGGGACACACATTCAAACCATATCACATGGTGACATGCTTACTACAGTGAAGCCAATTAACGTATCCCTCATCACATAGTTACTTTTTTGTGCCTGGTAAGAGCACTTAAAATCTACTCTTAATAGATTTTTTTTTTTTTTTTTTTTTGAGATGGAATCTCGCTCTGTTACCAGGCTGGAGTACAGTGATGTGATCTCGGCTCACTGCTGCCTCCACCTTCCAGGTTCAAGTGATTCTCCTATGTCAGCCTCCTGAGTAGCTGGGACTACAGGCGTGCACTACCAAGCCCAGCTACTTGTTTTGTATTTTTAGAAAAGATGGGGTTTCACAATGTTGGCCAAGGTTCACATGGTCTTGATCTCCTGATCTTGTGATTACCTGCCTTAGCCTCTCAAAGTGCTGGGATTACAGGCATGAGCCACGGTGCCCCAGCCTCTCTTAATAAATTTTTAATATACAACAGCCTTCTACTAACTAGAGTCTTCATTGATTGTAGGTCTCCAGACTGACTTATCTTATATAACTGTACCTCAGTGCATTTGCACGATTTTTCCCTATTTCTCTGCACAGGAAAAGTTCCTTCTTTCTTAGATGACCAAGGAAAAATGCCCTGTTAATTTCTGTAACATCCATTAGGGTGTTATGGAACAGCAAGCAGCCCCTGTTCAAAACTCAGAAACAACTTATTCATTTATTTATTATTTTTCTGGTGTCAAAGTCAGAACTTACAGATTCCATATAAAAGAAGCTCAGGCTTGATTTCCCAGCAAAAAGAGAAGATCCTAAATATGTGTATGTATACAGAATACTATAAATATATGTGTACAAATAGAATAGTTAGTTATTACTGTTACCCTTTTACATAAACAATTTAAAATATATACTTTTTATGTTTCAAAATACCATTTTTCCATTGAAATTTCATGTATGCAGCTCAGTGCCCCAGAAGAGCTGATAAATGTTGACTTGAATTTGAAATATTAAGCTCTCCCACAGAAAGTTATCAGATATTACAAAATGCCAACTTAGTGTAAAATATGGTGATAATTTCCTTTCATGAGCAAACAGCTACTTTGGGAAATACATTTAATTAAAAAACTTTCCAAGCTAAAGGGAACATTTCTTTTGGAGAAACTGCATGGCTAAATTTTGGAACTTGGCAAACATGCTTTGCTGATAGCAAATAAGTAAGCCTTTCCTACAAATAATGCCTTTGTATTCAATACAGTGGTTGCATAGTCCAAATTAAGAATGCTAGTTTTTTAAAAAAGTTACATAGTAAGTTTATACATATATATGCACAGACATACACATAATAAAGTGAACATTAAACTGAATTGTAGAAATATATTTATGGGCCGGGTACAGTGGCTCATGCATGTAATCCCAGCACTTTGGGAGGCCGAAGCGGGCAGATTACGAGGTCAAGAGTTCGAGACCAGCCTGGCCAACATGGTGAAACCTCTTCTCTACTAAAAATACAAAAATTAGCCAGGTGTGGTGGTAGGCATCTGTATTCCCAGTACTTAAAAGACTGAGGCAGGAGAATTGCTTGAACCTGGGGGAGGTTGTAGTGAGCCAAGATTGTGTCACTGCACTCCAGCCTGGATGACAGAACAAGACTCCATCTCAGGGGAAAAAAAATATGGGCATGTAAGGATTCTGATATCTTATTAATTGAAATAAGTAGGTAAATAGTACTATCTAGTGATCTCTTTGTGATAAATGTGTGTGTGCGCATGTACTTGTAAGCATATAAAGTCTATGTATCAGCATGTTAAGCTTTTCTAGATATGAATTATTTTCTTAAAAAATTTTTTTTTACCATAGCCATGAGTTATATATAAAAAAAGCCAAAAGAAAGGATAAGTTGTTTGTAATTAGAGCTGCATTATAGGTTCATTTTATTTGCATATTACAATTGTCCTTGAGCCATTCAGTGTGATACTGTCTTTCTATTTACCATTTCTGTTGGTACCAGCCATGTTCTTCATAGCACTCTCAAGGTGGTAAGAGTTCCTAAAGATGATAAGTAAGATCAAGGGGAGAACAAAATCTTCAAATTCTATGGTTCTTGGTGACTCTTTACTGATGATAGACTTCAGTTGCCATGTGTCCTTACTGAGCTACCTGTTACTTTTAATCAATCATGTCTCCAAAGTGCTCCAAAATCCTCAGTGAATACAATGGTAGGTAAGGAAGTAGACAGTCCTTATGAGAACTTAGTGATTTTAGTTTTTATACAGCTCTTTCCTTCTAGGACAGCTCAGATTATTTTATAGAAATTTTCCCAAATCACGCAGAATCCCTGCAAGAAGTAAGATAAAAGAATTTTGCAACAAACTTAAGAGAAGAAAATTTCACACCTTCAGAGGTGGCAAAAAAAAAAAAAAAAAACAATACTATAGAAACAAATTAGTGTATGTACATTAACTTGGGAAATTAACATAAAATGAATGAATATTTAATTACTGCTGCATGCATTGTCAAACACTCTTCCCCTTTATAACTGGAGTGGTAATATTAAAAATAGTTGCACTAGTGAGGCATTCTCAGTAAATGGCTGAAGCCTGCTATCATTGAAGTATACTGATTTGTTCCGTTCTCAAAATAATCCCTTGAAGTTGGTGGTTTTCTGTCTCACAAATGAAGATACTACGGCATAAGGAAATGGAGTAAATGGCCCTAAGTTACATAGTTAGTTAGTAAAAGGAAGGTCTGAGATTTTAATTCACCATGCTCACCTAATTTCAAACTTATTCATTCATTTGTCCATCACATTAGTATGATCCATCTACCATGCGTATTAGGCATTAATCTGATCTTTCAGGAGCTTTGATTTGCAGAAATTTAATAATACACTCACAGGTGGTCCAAATAATCTTTTCTCTATTTAAATAAATTTGTAAAATATGGAGTAGAAAAGTTTAAGGTGTTTTTTGATTTTGTTTGTTTAGAGAGATAGGGTCTTGCTCTGTTAGCCAGGTTATAGTGCAGTGGCATAAGCCTAGCTCACTGTAAACTCGGAATCTTGGGCTCCAGCAATCCTCCTCTTCAGCTTCCTGAGTAGCTAGGACCACAAGCATGTGCAACCACAGCCAGATAATTTTTTGAAACAATTTTTTTTTTTTTTTTTGGTGGAGATGGGGTCTCACTGTGTCACTTAGGCTGGTCTCAAACTCCTGGCCTCAAGTGATCCTCCTGCCTTGGCCTCTCAAAGTGCTGGGGTTATAGACATGAGCCATGCATCCAGCCTGTTACTTGTCTGTACTGCATTTCTTAGCATAGTTTAACATTTTACTTTACATTATCAAAGTTGTAGGCTACGAAAGAGCAGCTTTTCTAAATGGTTTAGATCACATAGCTTCCTGTCCGTGGACTGTTTCTCAAGATGAGGTTCTATAGGAGTGCTTTTTAGGGCACTTTCCAAAACCTGAGTAGGTCTTTCTTGTCGTCTGGTTGCAACATTCTCCTCAGTCCTCAGCTAGCTGTTGCTCTGTTATCTCCGCTACCAAGTTTCCTAGCTTTACCCTCTTTCTTCTTTATTCTAAATTATAGGCTGCTGTCAGATTTATATATCTAAACCTTGGCTCTGAACACTTTAGTCTGCTGCTCATGAGTGAACCTGAATTTCCTTCCCTCTTTATACTAAAATAATTCCAGGTGAGCCAAAGTCTTCAATGGTGTAAAACAAAAAGAAAGACTATAAAATCAGTGGAAGAAAACGTAGCTGAATTAATTTAAAATTTTGTAGTGAGACATTGCTTCTAAACCGGATGCTAAACTACAACCATAAATACAACATAGGTAAATTTGACAAAATAAAAAAATGGAAATCACTTATTGCCAGAAATAATGTAAGTCTAAACAAATTCTGACAAGACTTACAGTCAATGGCTGATTTCCATAGTGAAGGGGCTCATTTAAATCCATAAGCAAAAGACAAAACCATGGGCCCTTCATATTTACTCCTCCAGCAGTTTCATTGTTACAATTTTCCTCTGAATATATTCACTTAGGAACTCCAAGATTAATTATAGAAGGATGCCTATTGCAGTATTGTTTGCACTAGTTAATAAAATTGGAAAAGGTATTAATATCCATTATTTAGTAACTAGTTACATAAACTAAATGCAGTGAATATATATTCAGTTAGTTTTTTTAAAAAAACAGTGGATCTATATTGCTGGTATGAGCAGAGCTCCAAGGAATGTTAATTGTGAAAGCGTGAGTCCACTAAAAACATTCTCAGGTTTTTTTTTTCCCTGTAAAATGCCCAAGAAACTATTTATGGTGGGTATATCAGACAAATGAGAATCGGCGAAGAGGACTAGCATAGAGATTTTACTTTTCATCCCTTTGAGAGTTGTGTGCATATATTACTTTTCTTCAAAATTAAAGAAGAGGACAATAAAACACCTGTATTTATTACAGATGATAAACTAAACTCCATACTTTGCTTTTATAGGGTACTTGAGCTTCTGACTCAAATCTGCTTTTTAAAACTTTATTTCTCATGATCTGTCCTTCCCTTAATCTCTGGAAAGATTGAAATGTGTGCTTTGCATCATACCACTCTCATCTTTTTTTTCATATATATGTATATTTAATTATACTTTAAGTTCCGCGGCACATGTGCAGAACGTGCAGGTTTGTTACACAGGTATACACGTGCCATGGTGGTTTGCTGCATCCCTCACCCTTTCAGGTATTGCTCCTAATGCTATCCCTCCCCTATCCACCCCCTGCTATCCCTCCCCGAGCCACCCACCCGCTGAGAGGCCCCGGTCTGTGATGTTCTCCTCCCTATGTCCATAAGTCTCCTTTTCTCCTTCACGTTTAGAGCAGATGTCTCCTACTGTAAAGACCTCTTTCTCTGCCTGCTCTGATCCACCCATATTTCAACGCTGTCTTCTTTATTGCAGCTTCCACTGTACCTTAGCTAGAACTAGTCTTTCCTATCCATGAGCCATCATTATTCCCAGGTTCTGTTCTGTTGGGACACTTCCTTCTTGGACTTTGTGTTATATTTCTGGGTTGCCTGCTGCCCAGTAGGTGAAGAAGAGCAGGATCTGGAATCAGTGCACCTTGTAACCTCCTGGAATGCCCAGCATGGAGCCATGCTTGAAAATGGCCAGAAGCTGTTCATGGTCCATTAGCATGCCTGACAGATGCAGCATTGAGAGAGATTTGATGACCCGCAGTGTCAGTGGGCAGGAGTAGAAGAAACAAGGGCAGTCACACGTGGTCATTAGAAAGGGAAGTTGGTTCAGTGTTTGTAGAGGACTGATGATGACTTAGTTTTGCTCACATATATATGTGTGTATATATACATACACACGTATGTTTTATGTATGTGTGTATATATGTATGTATGTATGTACATATATACTGCTGTGTGTTTGGAATGAAGCAGGACACTCAGGCCACAGATGCTTACATCCTGATAGTCTATGTCTGAGGTTGAGATGTTCCATTAGGTCCGCAGGGCAGAATTGGTGACAGCCTCAGAATGGAAGCACCGTTTCTGGGCTCCTGGCTTCATTTTCCTCGCCAAGTGCCACACCGCCACAAGAGCCTCATTGTGTCTGAAGCTCCCAGTGAACGAGGTTAAAGTCCACCCATTCAGGTGTCATCTCATCATTTGTATAATCTGGGAGTTGCATTCCTGAGTGGCCGACCCCTTTTCAGAAGCTGCCTAGTTGAGATGTCACTTCCCTGACAGTGAGGCACTTAGGCTCAGAGAGAAAATCACAATGTGCTCCCGCCTCTCTCAAATTTTCCCTAACAATTAATGCTGCACTAACTTGACACCCTCTTTCCTTGTTTGGCTTTGTAAACCCCCGTCCCTTTTTCTATTAATTCCAGACATTAATATTTTCTTTCACGCAACTGCCGCCATTCACCCGTGAAACAGTTTGAACATTATGTAGCTGTCAAGATGCCTGGGGATTACCCAGTATGCCTTGCCTGTGAGAAACTGACACCACCGAGGCCTAGTTTTGAGATGTTTATTTTGAGAGTACGCTGACAAGCATGAAGGCCTGATCCCACAGTGGCAATTTCATTTAATTAAAGGCCTCTTTTTATTATAGTTTCCCCCCACTTTTATATATATATATATATGTATCAGAATGATTGTTAAAGTCTGACTCGCCAGAGGTGTTCTCTTCTGCTGTAAGAGGGAGGGGGTGGGTGGATTGCAGTCTCACTAGTGAGCATTTCACTGAATGGCTGTGAATGCATTCATTTTTACTATTCTCAGAACTGCCTCTGAACATGGTGTGTATATATCTGTGTGTGTGTGTGTGTGTGCGCGCGCGCGCGCATGCACTTGTGTGCATGTCCAAGTTTAATAAAGACTGATGGGCATCTACTCCTATGTTATCAAACGTAAAATGTGTGATTTCGCTATGCATATGTGTATATTCGCAGCTTATTTAATTTTTTGTTTAAAGCAAAAACCCTTGCAGTATTGGAAGGCTGACTTCTCAAAATTATGTAAGGCTTTTCAACCACTGCTGCTATTTTACTTCATAGTGATGTTAATTTCAGTTCAAATAGCTGGGAAATGTATTGCATTACATTTTCAGTAATTTGTAGTACTGGAGCTAAATAGAAATATTAAAAGGAGCTGAAAAAAATAAAAGATTGAAGTAATGCATGATGGATAATAATGATTTGATAAATGTTGTGACAGAATAGCCTAATTAATTTTTGATATAATATTCTTAGACTATATTGGCTTGATGTTGACATCAGCAATTCATTTTAATAAATATTCTGGATGGGGGGCTATCTTGGGTACTGTCCAAGGCACAGGGAATATATCAGTGAATAGACCCGGCTGTTGGTCTTTGTATGCTTATTCACTGTGCGGTGCTTCCAAATTAACTATAGTATCATAACTCCCCAAATTAGATTATCTTCCTTTGTAGCATTATCAGCTGGCCTTTATTTAGCTCCTCATTGATTGCTCATTCATTTAAGCCTTCTTCATCTACAGTTCACTAGGTAGTAACGAACAATATTCCAAGCTTAGTATCATGAGATGCACATGCATGTAACACACGCAATACATAAATTCATGTATTATGTTTGAGGGCATTTTTTTTTTTTTTTTTTACTTCAATTGATCTGAAAAGTGTGGAGGAGGGTCTGCCATTAGCCCTTCTTTTTGCTTTGGGCAGAGTGACTAGAGGGACATTATTCATTTCTTTTGGCATCTGTTTCAAAGCTCCCAGGGAGGAGCCGGGCGGGTCAGCGGTGTCAGCGCTGAGGCCAGCTGAGGGCCCGGCTGATGTGGAGTTCAGCTGGCCGGACTGAGACAATGTTGGCCGCTTTAGTGCAGGTGCGGGGAGGCCGTGAAGAATGGCAACTTTGTCAATTTAATCTCCACGCCTCCAGTTTCACTTGTAGCCCCATCGTGCCATTTTTTGAGCCAGTGATTCCAGAGATTTATTTATTATGATTATATTTTAAAGTACAGGATTCTCTTGAATCAGCCATCTGGCGAAATGTTTGAAACTGATTTCTTTTCACTTTTCACTGACTCGCTGTACCTCCGAGGAGGGGTGGGCTTCTCCCTAAGACTTCTGACCCTGTTAGCTGGTGCTGATGGATTTTATTTATTGAATTTTTGCAGGTAGCGTAGGGGTGACCTGCCCACAATGAAACAAAACAAAAAATGCTCAAGGAGCCCATTTATATTCTACCACTAAATTGTTAGTTACCCCAATTGTTCCATGTCTCCTTCCATCTTCCACCTCCGAGGCCTTTAATCTCTGGGCAGGGAGACGTTAGTCTGGGGAGTGGAGAAAGGATCTTTATTTAATGAAGGTCCCAGGCTTTTACATGTATGTTAAAATTCTATCTTGTTTTCTTTTCTTTTCTTTTTTTTTAAGGCACAAGTGATCCTTATGTGAAATTTAAGCTGAATGGGAAGACGCTGTACAAAAGTAAAGTCATATATAAGAACTTGAACCCAGTTTGGGATGAGATAGTTGTATTGCCGATACAAAGCCTTGATCAGAAGCTGCGTGTGAAGGTAATCACAGATGGCTTTCAAATATCCTTTATTAAAAACATTTCTCAGCATTTTCTCATGTCCTCTTAGGAGTGAACTGGCCAAAATTCTTTTATTAGGCCAGATTAAAAATCTTAATACAGGAGAAATTTCTTAGACTAATTTTTGACACTCTGTTTCTCTTCAATCAATGAGATACACTCCAGTGAAAATTCGAGTGAAAATAATATCTGCATTGATTGTATCTAAATCTAAAGAATGTGAAAGAATTACGACTGGCAGTGCAGTGGTAACAAGTACTAAAGCCTTTCCCATCAGGAGTATGTTTATACTTAATAGAGCTTCAAGCCACCAGTTGTAAGTATCAGTTGCTACAACATCTGAGTTAAAACTGTATGAGTTGAGTGCAGGATGAGATTGCTATAGAAAATCTAGCAAATTTCTATTTAATTGGCAGATCTGCTCACTGGAAAATACTAAATTTTAAAGACAGACTATTTAAACTACAGAGAGTGGTACATTGTGCATAACATTTCAACGGATATAAATACAGCCTCAAAAGAAATTGTTGCTGTTATTTTGATCATAGTAGGCAAAATGGGCAAGATTGAATTATTTCGTTCTGTGCATTGGCTTGACTAAATTCCTCTGTAACTGTACTGTGCAAAGTATTTAAAATCTGAAAGACTGGTTTCAAAATTTCCAACCTATCGCGTTAGTTAATAAATTGATAAACTCGGTTGGTTTACCGTAATAATGTGTTATTGACCCGTGTCCTCTTCGTAGGTGTATGATCGAGATTTAACCACATCTGATTTCATGGGTTCTGCATTTGTCATTCTCAGTGATCTTGAGCTTAACAGGTACCACATTTTTACTTTTTAATTGTTTTATTGATGCCATGTTAGAGGGAACTCCTGATGATGTTAAATGGTGCTTGGTGAGGTCAAGTGACAAACACAGCATAACTGAACAAAGAAAAGAGAGCTTTAAAGTGTTATAACGCTCAGTGTATTTTTAAGGATTTTTCCTTTCTAGGTGCCAAATATATTAGTCAGATGTTAAATATTTTTAATGCATTCTAAATGGCGTTTTGGATTTCGTACTTTCATTTGTTAATATTCCGTGTCATTAACTTAAAATTAGAGCAAGTGTTTACATTTTATTTGGGTGGTAGAGGAGGGGGATCAGTTAACCAACTGTTGAATTAAACAATGCCCAACGGTTTCACTACCCTTAATATAATTGTTTTATTTTCACTAAATGTTGCGCTTTCTTAACATTGTGTCTAATCCTTATTCAAAGGCAGGAGACTTTTACCATAAGCTCCTGATGCCTGTAGGTCAGTACAGTCCTGTCAAGAATTGGTAGCATTATTTGTTGCTTTTTGCTTGTAGAACCACTGAACATATTTTAAAACTGGAAGATCCAAACAGTTTAGAAGATGATATGGGAGTGATCGTCTTAAATTTGAACCTAGTGGTAAAACAGGGTGATTTCAAGAGACATGTAAGTGGGACCTTCTGTTCTTTTTAAATGACTCATTTTGTCCTTTTCAAACGGATCGTGGCAATTGTCCTTTGATAGCTAGCAGACAGCTGAGAGTTTTACAGTTATTTTGGGAGGGGTGAAACATTTTATGGAGTCTTAAACTATCTGTGTTTTAATACAGTGCTCTTTTTGAAACACTGGAAGGGAAATTCATTAAGGAATTATTTTTTGTGTGTTATTAAAACGATCAGGTATACATTTGCAGCATTCTGGTTTCTCCTTTGTTTTTTTTTACTTTTAGCTGCCAAGTTTTCCATTCGGAGTTCTTTTGGGAAGATACAAATTTTAATGTTTGCATGTAGTACTTGGAAATTTACTAGTACATGGAAGTTTCTAGTTGATACAGTACCTATCAAAGATGTCTGTAACATCAGTGAAGCATTAGATTTTGTCACAGTATGATTGGGACTCTTCTTATGAGCAAAAATGCGGATACAAATCATAATCTTATTTTATTTGGGATTATGTTTTATAATTCTAAGGCTATATTAGAACAAAAGCATCTTTGATTATGACTTTTTGAAAAGTATTTTTAAAGCCAATTAAAGTACCTGCTTTTTCAGATGTGTTATAATTTAGCATATTTATAATCCAATATAAAAGGATAAAGCCTACTATAATTAGGTCTCCATTAATGCTTCTTGAGTTGAGGCAGCGGGGTGGATGAGGAGGATACTTTTTATTTTGACATCACTTATGCTTTTAGTTGTAGTTTTTATGATGAAAATCATGATTGATTTACTAGTAAACTCACGGAAGATAGCTTAAGGCGGTAGGAAAACTGTAGTGTAACTTTTCAATTGCCTTTTCAAAGATTCAGCTAAATATCTGCTATTTTTAATTTGAATTCCTTTTATTCCTTTTTTTTTTTAAAAAAAATGACACTGTTGACACTTTCGACCCAATAAAAGAGAGAGTTTAATGTTAAAGTGTTTTAAATCAATGTTGAAAATAAAAGTATTTTTTCTCATCCCACCTACAGAAGGAGGGATTTTCTTTAGCTTCTTCTTAGTCTGGACAGCATTGTTGCTGCATCTACGACTCTGGGTTCGGTGTCAGTGGTACAGCAGGTGACCGGTGACTGGAGCTGGGGGGCCAGGCAATGTAAACAGGTATTATTTGTCACGTGGTTGACAGCTTGCCAGCTGATATCTTCAAACAGTTTCTTATATATTCAAGTGGGGTTTGTAAAGGTAGTTGATTTCTCCATGAAAATAGCTGCATATTCAAATGACTACCATTGTGAATTTTTCTATAGCATATTAGATTATGTTTAGCAGTAATATTGATAGTTAAAAGGTATTCAGTATTGCTAAAATTTGGAGTTTTAACATAATGCCATTTTAGTTTTTCAATTTATTTCAAATTGCAGAACAGTGAATACTAGATGCAGCTTGGAGTTGTTTTTGTAAAAGATCTCAAAGAGACTGTCTTTTCAGGGCTTAAGAACAGCCACGGTTTTTTTCTGAGTGTGATCCTGGTTTCCTCTGACTCCCCCGCCTCCCATGTTGAAGACTTTATCAAGATGTCTAGAGGCTTAGTGTACAATATATTATATATATACATATATATAATATATATATACACACACACACATACACACACACCAAAAAAATATATTTTTATCCCCATGTATATACACACACATATTTTATCTCCACATACATATACACACACACACATATTAGCTCCCTGTGTACAGATATATATCTCCACATATACACACACACATATATTTATCTCCATATATATAAACACATATATTTATCTCTGTATATACACACATATATTTATCTCGTATATATACACACATATATATATTTATCTCCATATTCATATTTATTGAGATAAATACACATGTGTATGTATAGATATGGATACATGTATATACACACACATATAAATACATATACATATAGAGATAAATATGTGTGTATATACAATATATGGTATGTAATATATATATAATGGAAATACAGAAAACTCTGCCTACTCTTATGTTCTGATTGGTAGTTTTTTCTCATTTATCTTTTTGATCAAAGAAAATTAATTGAGGAATAATTTATTCTGGGCCATGTGTGGTTATTCAGCTAACAGTGCATATTGTGGGCCCTTGGGGTATAATAGATTATCAGAATCTTTGTTCTTTTCATTGAGTTTGAGTTAATATTTAAAGACATTTTTATATTGGTCATTAAGTGAGAATGACTAGCACTTGGGACTGGAAATCAGTAGATTATTTGAGTGAGATAATTTGTTTAAAAATTTCGACTTATTTAAACTCTGGTGGACAGATCTCAGTTTAAATTCTCAGTTTTTTACCAATTTTTTTTTTTCCAATCATTTTTGAGGTAGGCTTTGTTGCTTTGGAACCAAGCTGACAAAAAACTCAGTATGTGCATATGTTTACGAATTGACTCCTATGTCCAGGGACTTAATGTATGTGAGAATGGTACGGGCAGAAGGGAAGACACTGGCTGGCGGGCTGACAACCACGCTCTGTGTTCTTTTCCATGGCAAAAACAGGGAAAAGAAGTATCCAAAATTATGGACTCTGTTTTCAGACTGCCTGGGTTTGAATCCTAGCTCCACCAGTGGTCTGGTTAATTCAAAGACTTATTTAACCTCTCTAAGCTATAATTTCCTCATATGTGAAACAAGGATAAAAAGAGTGTCCATTTTATAGGATTGCGAAGATTGAAATTATCAATATGTGCTTGGAATTGGGTAGTCGCATTCGATATATGGTAGTGGGTAGCATTGTTGGAAGTGAATAGTAATAGTCATTTTTCAATAGTTTCTTCACATGCTTTGTTTATTTTGTATAATTGTTATAAAAAAATGACGTGACTTAGTGTATGTCAAATATAGTTACTATAGGCCCAAATAGCCCTGTGTGCCTAGAAGTTGGTAATTAATTTTGGTGGTTGGTTTTGGTGAAAATATCTGTTACTATTTTGGGGGAAAAACCCTGATATTAATATCCAGGTAGTACTACCTACAACCCTGTCATGTGCTGAATGTTGAACTTACAATTTCACTGGGGGACGTATAATTAATGAAGAATATTTTCCAGCCATTTCTGTACCAACATTTCTAGTTGCTGGTCAATGTAGTTTCAGTGGATTTACCCTGAAGACTATTAATTTTTCTGGTTTCTAATGTCTTGGGAAAACGTATTGGCCAAGTGGATTGGTCATTTACCTAAAGGTATTTTTTTCTTAAGAAAAATAGTAAATGTGGTCTGCTCAATTAGGTTTATAATTGACTTGTAATCTCCCAAATTCATCCAAGTTGTAACAACCAGTTAGCTGGTTAACCAGCCAGAGTAGAGCTCTGCAGTACTGAACAGTTACAGGAGTAATGACGGGTTTTGCTTGGAGAGAATTTATAGGCAAAATTCAGCTGCCTTAGTATGACAGATGAGAGATCAGAAGAGAATAGTGGTGAAGTTTCTTGTTATTCAGAATTTTTTTCTTTTCCTTAGTTACTGTATTATCACATTTTCTTAATTATCCAATAATTATTCAGACTTTTCCATTGTTTTGAATATTGAAATTGACTCAATGAAAGTAAATGGATTTTTTTTTCTAGCATCTAAAACTATAGTAACCTAAATATGAACTATCAGTAATCATGAATTTCTTAAACATTTTTATAATACTATCTGAGTATTTCAAGCAGAAGCAACCTTTCTATTTTTTGAGAGAGAAAAATATGGTGTTTTAAGGTAATTTTTAAAAATGTACTTCTAAAGATCAAACAATGCTTTTATGTCATGGTTTTTTCATACTGAATAGAGAAAATGTTGTAACACAACCACATACGTGATTTTTTTGCTGCTGTTTCTATTTTCTTGCTGAAATGTGCTTTCTCTGTAACCTCAGAACTTGGATGTTAATTATCTCAGTGTAACCTGGACCATCTAACACAATATCATTACACGGATGATGATTCTATTTTTCTGTTTTATTTTGCCGTTTTCACCATTCCATGGACACGATCTTCAGCGTTGGTCCAATCGAAAGCGGTTAAGTGCCAGCAAGGTAAATACACTTTTCTCCTTTAGATCATTTGGTTAAAAACTTTGTCTTTGTAGCAACTACAAATGACTACATGATAGATATTACCCAACCTTTACATCAAACAGAATTCTTTTCTTCTTACTGCTGTTACGAATAAGAAAGCGACCTTCCTTTAAAATTTTATTTAATAAGGGTATTGCCAGATGTTTGAGCTGACTCTTGTTTTAGTGGTGACATTTTATATGTACCGGCCATGTTAGAGTGTTACACTTCATTAAGCTTGGATTATTTCGAGTTTAACATGGTTAGATTTAGTCCCTTTAGGAAGTTATTTGCCCTGAGATAGAAACTAGGGTCTGTGTTGTAGGGGCAATGTAAAGGTTGAAAGAAATATGTGGTATACTTTTAAAGTCTCTTTAATATCTTTTGAAAAAGCCATTTGTATTTTTTTTTGATAAAATTTCCTTTAAAGCTTTCTTTGTGAAATGCTGGTTATTTATTTTTTACATTGCTAGTGTCTTTTGAAGCAATTATACAATTCTGCCTGATTTATAAAAGGTGCAAGAATGTATTATTAATTTATGAAGTTATTAAAGTAGCCAGTTGTAGCATAAATGACTAAATGTGAGAATTAGTGTAAAAATACAACAAAAATGTATTTGTAACTTAATTTAGCAGCACCACTATTTTGTAAGGAGCAGTAACAACAAAATAATTCATATGAAATTATGCAACATTTGAGACTCTTCCTTCAGTTTCTGAATTGTGGTGGTGGTGGTGGTGGTGGTGGTGTGTGTGATCAGCAGATACGTTGATGACCTCTGTGAATGCCTCTGTTTGCACACCCACATATTTGTGCACACAAATATGCCAGCTCTGTCTAACATCACTGTACCTCAGTTACTTATTTCTCTACATAATAAAGAGTTTGAAATTGGGGGCACTTCTAGCTAAAAGATTGTAGTTTGGATATGAAGGACAAACAGAGAGAGAGAGAGAGAGAATTCTAAACTGACTTTTACTAGTCACGTAAGAAGAAAGCAAACTTTCAAATCTTGCTTTTGCAAATACAAATGAAACAAAGTTCTGACTCATACTAAGATACACATCCTTTGCAATTTGAATGCTTTAAAATTATTCTCATAAGATGTTTTGTTGTCCTATGAGTTCACTGGGTTCCCAAGGCTCTGATTCTTTTTAGAAATCAAATTAATATGCAATAAATAGTAACATGGAGCCATCTCAAACATTTCTTCAACGTCTGCCTTATTCCTTTATAGTCACTAGGGGGTAGAAGAACATCACTTCTCACCACAAGACAAAGCCCAGCTCTCGCTCTCCCATATTAAGAGTTTCTGTAACCACCCAAAGCAGTAAAGTTTCCCAGAATGCTTTGGTGAAGCCTGACAAAGCAGTATTTTCTCGTTTATTGATTCTGCTGCTGCACTAAAACACTGGTACTGTACATCAATAACCATCTTTAGTTAGGGAGCTTTGGTCTGTGGAGGAGCACTGGCAGTTTGTGGAAGAACATAAAGGCTGGAAAGAAAAATTGTGAGCTTGGGGAATATTGGAGTCTAGGGAGGACAGGAGAGGTTATGGAAGAACGACCAAACGAATGAGGAGGGATAGAAAACATGTTGACGGCCTGGATAAAGTGATCAAAAATATGAAGGGAACAGAAGATCCCGGGGAGTGGTATTTATATGCATACTTCAGAGTTGTGTCTTACAACTGAGCTGTTTGTCTTTTTTTTTTTTTTTTTTTTTAACTTTTTTCCCATCGTGGTAGTTTCTCGAATTTGACTTCAGTGTTCTGGGCTCAGGGATGCAATACATGCCCATCCTGAGTATACATGTTTAATAACATCCTAGATAAATACAGTTCATTGAAAGCCACTTATGCTCTTATTCAAGGCATGAAAGTTATATTTTGCTGAGAAATTCCAATTATTTTGACTTTTTGCTTCTGCGAATGTTGGCAGTTTCAAAGAAAAAAGTCAGGTAGTATCTAATTTGGCTTATGGAAATTAGTCACGTGGAGACTTTATAGACACTTAACAATCTGTAAAAGTAGTTAAAATGCCCTGGTCGGCCTATCTTTTGGTATTGTTTAAATAATAATGTTCTATTTTAGGATTTCCATGTTGAATTTAATATTATGTAATAATTTGACATAAAGAAGATTACTTAGCTATGAGTATCGAAAATTTTACTAGTCCCAAGTAATGTATTACCTAAAAACATAATTGGATTTTTCACCTAAATCTTTTTCTTAACTTTATTTAGATAATTGCTTCTTAATGCTATAAATCTATAATTTTGCATCATCCAAAAGGTTCCTGAATGGCCTTTGTAGATTGTTTTTTTCAACTATTTTCTTACTATTCTTCCCTGGATTTCAGTGTAGTAAATACAATGAGATTGCCTTTAAAAAATAGGTTCAGGTTTCACTCAAAAGCCTTTTGAAATGGGCATTAAATATGAATTGGGAATTTGATTTAATAGGGTTGAATTAGACATCTAGTTCTCTTGATGCATTGACTGTATACGATCTTTAATGTGACTAGATTTGTTTTCAAGCCTTATTTCTCTCTTTTCTAATTTGTGTAACAATTAGAGAGCTAAAAAATATTAAATGTTTTATTTATCTTATATCAAATAGTCTAATATAAAGACAAAAAAAGCAATGATGAAAAATGGCTTTGACAAATTACTGATTGTGTTCAGAAACTTTGCACAAATTCTCTCTCTCACACACATACACATATACTCACACCCCCCCACACACACCCCTGCTATTATTTGGGTGTATATAGGCATTATGTCTGACTACAATAGCTATTCAGTTACTTATTTTCTTTACTTTAGATGAATTTTCACTGAGATGAGCACCTGCTCTTACATAGCCTCTCTTTTGACCCATTGTTGTATGTATTAATATGTCTGCTGTCTAAAGTAAGAGACATGACTTATACTACTGTCACTTTTTCTGTGTGAAATTAATTGACTAGTAGTGCCAATTCTTGGCCTGTTTGGTTTTATAGTCTTTTATTTGGTTCCTCTCTGTTATTGCAAAGGCTGACCTCTGTAAGCTACATTCTCTAGGTGCTCCTATCAGCTGGCCTCCACCTGGCTATGTACACTGAGAGGACTGTCATAAAATTTGGAGGGAATGAATTCCCCCCTCCCCACTTCCCATTCCCCTCTCCTCCTCCTCCTTGCTTCCTTCTCCTCCCCTTCCCCCATCCTTTCTCTTTTCCCTCCTTTTCTCCCCATCTCCCTCTCCTTCCCCCCATCTCCCTCTCCTTCCCCCCATCTCCCTCTCCTTGCCCCCATCTCCCTCTCCATCCCCTGCTTCCCCCTCCCCCCTCTCATTCCCCCTCTCCTTCTCCCCCCATCTCATCTCCCTCCCCCTCTTCCTCCCCCTTCCCTCTCCCTCTTCCTCCTCTCCCTTTTCTTCTCCCCCCTTTTCCTCCCCCCACCTCCTCTCCTTTATCTCCCCTCCCCCTTTCCCCCATTCCTTCCTCCCCATTTCCCCCTCTCCCCCTCCCTAGACTCCTGAATGGCCCTTGTAGATTATTTCCCTCTCCTCCTCCCACTCTCTCTCTCCCTCTCCCCTCCCTCTCTTCTCTCTCCCTCTTCCCCTCCCCTCTCTCCCTATTTCCCTCCCCTCTCTCCCTCTTCCCCTCCCCTCTCTCCCTCTTCCCCTCCCTATCTCTCCTCTCCCTCTTCTCTCCTTTCTCAAATGAACTTCCCTTTGACCAGAGCCCAGGTGAGAACCAGGAGGAAGTTTTTTGATTGCTTTGTCTGTAGTCATATATCTTTGCGTTGAAAAGGAGCTACACAAAGATGCCCCTTCTCTCATCATCTAGGTAAATGCCCTCTCTCACTGTACCACTTTCTCTAATTGAACTCACATGTCTTATTTCTGTCAGCCCAGGAAGGTAGTATAAGTAAAACCTTCTTGTAGGAGGAAACATGGTCCATTTGAGGAATTAAAAGAAGTGTGTTTTTCCTGGAATTATTCCCCAATTAATAAAGTGCTTTTTGTTTGCTGTACTGTTTTTTGGTTCTCATACATTCTTAACTGAATTCAAATACCCATTCCTAGTAACACCTTTTACTTTTTTATTTTCTCAGTTAAACTCAAAGGATTGGAAAATTGTATACTCAAAACAGCCACATTTATCTATGTGCTTATGCATCTATCTATGCTTGTCTAGTTTCCATCTGTGATCTAACGTAGCTAATTTATCTAATTTATCAGATGAGATTGGGTGCATTCAGGGTGGTATGACCATAGACTATCTAATTTATCTACCTGTTTCTGTCATCTGTCTCTATTTAAACTATCATCAATCAATCAAATCAATCAAATCAATCAATCTCAATGTGGCACTGCACTGACCCACTGCTGAATGTCTTAACCCTAATTCTTCTGCTGCCTTATTATGAATTCTAGGTCAGTATTAACCTGGACAGATATCAGGCAGAAATCCTTGCATGAGAATGTATGTACAGTCTTCAACTATTTTTTAAAATCTTCTCTTAATAACTTCTAGAGGCTTTCCTCCTTCCTGGAAGCTGTATCCATGTTTAGGTGAAACTATCAACTTATGAGAACTTTCAAAGCCCTTATGTACTCTGTACCAGAGGGACAAAGGGACCGTCTTCTTTAACATTTCATCAGATCTCTCCTCTCAATGATGTTTGGCTCTGTTTTGCCCCCAAACCACTAATTGAGCACATACTCTTATGGTAGAACCTATTTGGATACAAAGAGGAATCAGAATTGGTGAGCATCAGAATTGATGAGCAGGTAGGAGAGATGAGAAGTAGTGATGGGGGTATTCAAGGCGTACAATTAGATCATCATCCATCTTGGCCTTGCAGGTGGGTGGAGTGAGTTGGTCACTGTTCTCTGTGTTGTGCTCAGGGAAGCTCATCAAATGAGAAGGAGGATGAAATGAATGGAAACATTTTAGGAAAGAATAATGTGGCATATGGTAAGAGCTCCAAACTATTTGTTGTAAGGCTCTAAACAACTTGCTTTTCAGTGTGTCCCCTGGACAAGCCACAGCTGGTAACGGTTAGAAATCCAACTTCCTGGCTCCCATTTTTTACTTCTTCAATCAGAAACTCTGGGAATGAGGCATAGACATCTTTGAACAAGGCTTCCAGGTGACTGCCAAGCACCTTCAAATTTGAGAAGCACTGGGAAGGACTAGGGTACACAGAAGGATGCTAGGAATTGTAGGACTAGGACATACAGAAGGATGTTGGCAATTGTAGGACTAGGGTATCCAGAGGGATGCTGAGAATTGTAGGACTAGAGTATGAAGAAGGATGCTGGGAATTGTAGAAGAAGCAGGAGATATAAGGATATAAGGAAGGGCAGGCGTTGCAGGCCATGGCTCTGGCTCCTAACCCTAGGGTGATGGAGGTGGGCTAGGATGAAGAGGTGAGGCAAGAGAGGTACTCTGGGTGCAAAACATAAAAAGGCATCCGGGGCTAGGTTCAGTGGATCATGCCTATAATCCTAGCACTTTGGGAGGCTGAGTCGGGTGGATCACTTGAGGTCAGGAGTTCAAGACCAGCCTGGCCAACATGGTGAAACCCCATATCTACTAAAAATACAAAAACTTAGTCTACTGTGGTGGTGCACTCCTGTAGTTCCAGTTACTTGGGAGGCTGAAACCGGAGAATTGCTGGAACCTGGGAGGCAGAAGTTGGAGTGAGCTGAGAAAGCACCACTGAACTCCAGCCTGGGTGACAGAGCAAGACTCCATCTCAAAAACCAACAAACAAAAGGAATCCAGGCTGAGGCAACAGTCCTGCACTTGGGGAACCTGAAGGATGAGCCCTGAGTCTCACTGCTTCACTCTACTCCCAGCACTGCGTAGGGGTGCTTATAAAGTATTTTAAGTAAAAAAGGGACATAGAAAAATAGAGAAGTGAAGGCTAGCAGGATTATACAAGTAAATCAAGAAATACAAGATGATTAATAGTATTGCACATGAGCCCAGCATTTAATTTTGAGCTTCCTACAGGTCAGGGCAATAAGAAAATCTTGTTGAATCACATGGCTTTTTTGTGTTGTTTTGTCTCTTCATTTTTTTTTAAATAGTAGGAAATGTATCAGAAGCATTTCCCTGGTCCTAAAATCTGAGAGTCATTGGGTATGTATAGTCTTTCATTTTTTAAATCTTAATCTGATTTTTATTTTTAAGTACAAAAATTGAGTGACAATTTTATCTTATAATTAAAAAATACTAAATTTAATGCAAAGCTTTAATAGCTAATGTGTTTGTACACACAGATTATTCATAGCTCTGGAACTGACACTTTTTATCTACAAGTATAAATCGCAACTCCTGTGGACTTTTACAAGTGGGAAATTTAAAAGGTTTTTCTCCATATTCTCATGCAAGGATTTCTGTGTAGTTCTAGGATAATTTATGGGTCCAGTATCCTCTTCAGATGATAGAGAGGAGCTGCAGAGGAGGGTTTTCCCTGGGAGCCTGTTGCGTGGATGTATGGATCTTCTCATGTCATGCAATAAAAACTGTTGACAAGGAACAGTAGTTTTACATGTTGAAAAAGCTTGAAAGGAATATTTCAGTGAAACATTTTATAGGCTCAGTGTTTTCTCTTGGTTTTCAAAGCAGTGGTCAACATAGTTGGAATCTGACTTTACTACTTTTTTTTCTTACTAAGTTGATTTTTTTAATGCATTTGTTTCCATTGACTACTTACTTTCCCACAATGATTTAGGAGAATTAATGAGAGTCAAAATGGGATGGATTGGCACTGTGGGAACACTGATAGGTTTATACTTCTGTCCCTGAGACTGTGTATGAAGCACCAGTACCTTATTTGGCACCTAGGAGGTATGCGCTGGTCAGTGCCTTTTCTTCCCTCTTTATTGGTTGACTGATTGGTATTTTGCTATACATGAAAGGGCATTTGGATAATTATGTCATGGCTATTGCTTGGCATAGTCAGTTGTGGAGTGCCACCTAGCTGAATGTCACCTTGCTTTTGACAGCCACAGGCTGTGCTTCAGCTGCTGACTTCTTCATGTGCTCCTTTTAGGATTTCTTTTCTCCTGACCTCTCTGTCACTCTTCCTGGCCTGGAAGAGATAAGAGGCACCGAGCTGACCTGTCCATCCTCCCTCAGTTTCCTTTGCAGCCATGCCAAGGAAAAGGGAGACTGGAATTCACTTCACTATCTCCCCAGCATGTCCCCAGGCCGCAAACATCAAATAATGCATGCTACCAAACTGTAGTCCCTTTTGTGTATTCCAGCAGTGATAGTACATTCACTGTTTTTAGAATGTATTCCCAGGTCAGAAACTTAGGAGGGTTCTCTACCTGTTTGAATCCACCAGCTGTAATTTTAGTCTCACTCCAGAGTTTCTTCCCTTCCTGCCTTGGGATTGTCATGAACGGGAAGTAAATTAGTGTTTTCAAAGTACTTTTACGGAAGTTAAATCTGTTTCTCAGTTGCACAGCACACCTTGTTTTCACTATGAATAAGCAGCCAGTGTGCCTTAGATGGAAGTCACCTTTTCTGTTTTAGAAGAATGGGTGGGGATTCGGTGAGGTGGGGCCTGAGAAAGACAAAGCAGATGAATGAATCAACATAGGAGTAGCAAAAGGTCTGATTCTTTGGGAGGAAGGAGAAAAATAACAAAACCCTGATGTACTATATTGTATCCATTATGTCTGCTGAGAAATTAGGGTCAGGGCTCCAAAACTTTTCACTATCTCCTGGTGTCTGTCTCAGTTCAGGTGGGGTGCGTTCCCCCTGTGATGGGTCATTTCCTTCTCTCTCTCCACATTCCAGGCTGCATTAAGATGACAAATTTCACATGCAGGCTTGGGCACAGGCATGAAAACCTAAGCTATTCAGCTGAGTGAGTGCAGATGAGTCGATTTATTGTGGGGAGAAAAAGGGGTGTTTGAAGAGCACAAAAGATTTTTGCAAGCCCAGCTCTGCAAGAGAGCACACATTAGATGGCCCAGGCCCTACCCCCAACCCCAGACTTCCTGGTCTGAAGCCTCATCAAACCTATCAAGTATGGGGAAGAGAAATATTAAAAGAATTAGGAGACTTATTAAAAGTACACACACCTCCTCCAGAATGTGTCTCACAGATGAAATTTTATTTGAGAGATAACCTTATAGCGGTTTGTAGAAATATTTGGGGTGGAATAAGTAGAATAAAGGTCTTGTGTTCTTTTCTATCTGTGAACTCTGCAATAAATACTTCTCCTGCCCTCCCTTTAGGAGGGGGGAACAAAAATCTTGGACAGCAGAGAGCAAGTCCATCAGATCAAACATGACTGCGTTAAATACTAAAATGTTCAAAGTCCGACTGAGATAGATAAAAGCTTTGATGGAAAGTGGATATTTCCCAGGGACATTACAAGCAATAATCCAGATGTTATGGCGTAATGCAACGAGTGTCCATGGATAGATCAGGAGCTCCAGCCAAGCCGCGCCTGATACAGGCCTCAGCCTTGCCCTCCCATGCTGTTCCGCCATATGGAACCGATCTCTAGGCCCCCTTAATAACCAGCTTTGGATTCCATTTTCACAGAGCTCATAGAGCTAAGTGGAGCTGTTTTATGGACAAGTCAGATAGAAGCCTTTCCAAGATAAACATCCAATTTGAAATTAGGACATACCAAGCTGCAAAATTATTTTAGGGCATATTTCATGGAAGTGCTGCCATTTTTCTTAAGCAATTGCCAGACTGTAGGATGCCCTTTGATCTTCTGTGGACATTACTCCCTTTTTTATAGAAAGGATTTTGAAATAGTTGCAGTGTTTAGGGAGGAGTATACTGTCGGAACTTTGAAGCATGGCCGTGGGACAGGTCATGCTTTAGCTTGTTGGTTGGCAAGTCAAACTTTAAGAAGAGAAAAAGCAAAAGGAAGCATTGCGGCAGGATATATGAATCAAAATCTCATTTTTGCTTTAAAGGTAGAAGTTTTTAGCCCATGTACCTAATAAGCTAAAAAATGTATTAAGAATATCAATAGCTATGTAGACATTTATAGATATATATACATATATGCAGATACATCTATTTATATATTGTGATGGTGTGAGTTTATGACCAATATATAATCACTTAAACTGTTTTATAAACTTTTATTGAGTATGTCATATCTGGAATATATTATTTTTATATAAAACAACAATAATAATGATCATATTATTCCAGATGGAACACATTCAATAATAAAATTTTATGACATAGTTAAAATATGCCTATATGTATATTCTCATATGTATACATACACACACACACCCACACACACACACACACACACACACACATATGAAATAAGAAGGAATTACTCATGTTCACCAGAGAATAGGGTATTTCTCTCCTTTTAAAATTCTTTTCTCATTTGCCCCTTCTGTTCTGTCTTGGCACCTGCAAAACCTGTGTGTGAGTGTGTGTGTGTTTTAAGAGAAAAGCTGCATGGATATTAATATGGTCAGACTTTGTGTCCCCACCCAAATCTCATCTTAAATTGTAATCCTCATAATTCCCACTTGTCAAGAGAAATACCAGGTGGAGGTAATTGAATCACGAGGGCAGTTTCCCCCATACTGTCCCATGCTAGTGAGTTCTCAGGAGATCTGATGGCTTTATAAGGGACTCTTTCTACTTCACTTGGCACTTCTCCTTCCTGCCGCCTTGTGAAGAAGGTGCCTTGCTTCCCCTTCCCCTTCCACTGTGATTAAGTTTCCTGAGGCCTCCCCAGCCACACTGCACTGAGTCAATTAAACCTCTTTCCTTTATAAATCATCCCGTCTCAGGCAGTTCTTTATAGCGGTATGAAAATGGACTAATGCTGATAGGAAGTTTGGGAATATGTGTTTTCTTGAATGTATTTTGTTTAAGGTTGTCACGCATGATCAAAATACCTAGTGTGGCATTGTTGCATCATTTATTAAGAGTGGTGGAGTGGCCTGGGTTCGATGAGGTAAGCTGGTTTATAATGACTGTGGAACTGACATACCATTTGTTGTGATAAATTGTGAGTAACGGGTGTCCGAGCAAATTGGTGTCTAAATGATCTGGAAGATATAGTTTGCGATGACAGCAATGAATATATAGTGTTAGAAATTCATTGCTCGACGATGATGCTCAGCACCATTTACATTCTTCAGCCCATTTATTTCTCCTTCAATAAAGAAGCCTATGCTTGTGCCATTTCACTTATTGAACGGACAACGTAAATGAACTCTGCTAACTAAATGCAGCATGTGGATCATGTGGGGTTCCCAACTCAGACAAACTAACCATGAAAAGACATGGTTGAGACCATCAGGGAAATGTGAATGTGCACTGTGTATTTAATATATTAAGCAACTTATGGTTAACGCCGTTGAGTGTGATCACAGCAGGATGGTTATGTAAAAACAAATAGGGATTTTGGTTTAAAATATTTCAGCCAAAAACAAACGAAGGCATAGGTAATACAAGATTTGGAAGACAGTGAATCTGGTGGTTAAGTACTTGGAGATCTAATGTACTGTATATACTCTTCTCTTTACCTTTGTGTATGTTTGAAAATTTACATAGTGGAAATGAAATGATGAAGTGTGGCTACTCTGTTTTCAATTTAATAACAGCAAAAAACCTTTGCTTTTTCCTACAAGGTGTATGTGAATGTGAGGATTATAATTTAGAAAAGGAAATAAAAGTCAAGTTACTGAACCCCTCCTGGGTCCCAGGTGCAGTGAGATGTACATTATACACTCCTTTCCCTGCTACCCTCACCCCAAGGCTCTATTTGGAGTTGCAAATCTTACATGGTATAGGGCTTTTGGTAGCAGCCCAAGGAATAAAGGGAAGTGGGGACAGAGTCAAATGTGAAGGATAAATTCACAGTCATTATTTCTGAATGCCCAGAGGTAGTTTGCTTTCTTGCAAAGCAATACCTTGTTTTTGTATAAGATCTCTGGTTCCAGAATGCCTTTCTTCCTCTCAAACTATTAAAATAACTAAAGGCCCATTTGAAGGAATCCCACCAAAGAGAGCATCTGGGTGGGAGTACAGGCCAGTGCCAAATCAAAGGGTTGCCTATACTCATCCTTCTCTATGTTATTACAGCCGCAAAGCTTGAGAAGGAAGTCACATAACTGTGACGGCAGGTTTGCAAAACCAGTGAAAAATAATGCTTTTCCCCAGGCAGGGAGGGATTTTTTTATAATCAAATATTGAAAGTTGGAATTCTATGATCACCAAAATCACTCTCAGGAATTATAAGCAAGTTTACGTGTCATCTTTATTTTTTTGCTTTAGTCCTCTTTGATACGCAATCTACGGCTCTCTGAGTCCTTGAAAAAGAACCAACTCTGGAACGGGATTATAAGTATAACTCTGTTGGAAGGGAAAAATGTCTCAGGAGGAAGCATGACAGAGATGTTTGTCCAATTAAAACTGGGAGATCAGAGGTATAAAAGTAAGGTAAGTTCTATCTTTCCATAAGGAGAACAGTATCTTTAAAATGGAAAAAAAAAAAAATTAAAAATTGTTTCCCACTTTAAATTTTACAAAAGTAGAAATAATTTCTGTTTAGCCCTCGTAACTACATCATGGACCAGAAAACAAAATAATTATATAGATGCAATCAATTAATGCGGGTACTGTTTTAATTGCTTAGTATAGTTCATTGTAATGTAGTCAACCAGAGCTAGAGAAAGCTTATTAAATCATATATTTGGATGCATGACTTATTTTCATTTTGAAAATAAGCAAACTGTGTTTCATAGAATGTGGGAAAAGGATAACTAGTTTTCAAAATGCTGCAAAGTGGAATAGCATAACGTGATTTTGGGTTAAAATACGTGAGATAATTAAAAACATTTTCAGAATTATATACCCTTTGCTTTCTCTTGCTTGCTAGTCTTTACACCAAAAATAGTATCTAGTGCTGTTGTGTTTTTTTCTGTGATTAAACATAATAATAAACTATCCAAAGTATTAAAAATGATTTATTTTAAATGAAAGTAATGGCATTTTTAACTGTCTTTAAAAATAATTCATCCTATTCTGGTGATCCAAATTCCATTTAATTTTTAATCTTAGTAATTCGGTGTGGATTTATTTTAAAAACTGTAGTCTTTAAACCATGATAATTAATTCGTTTTACATAACTGTCAGACAGGAATATTTCCTATTTATGGATTGAAGGAGCACTGGAGCACTTAAATCACTTGCCAAAAGCAACATAGGAAAAAAAAATCAGTGGACAATTTTGAAAATAGACCTGAGGATATTTGCAGTTTGGACTTTCTAGCATCAAGGATGTAGCAGATACAAGTTGGAAAATGATTTTTGGAGATAAGAGGTTGTGTGCACTGCCCAATTTTCAGTGCAGAATCAAATATTAGATGTCATTTACTGTAGCACAAAGTAGAGAATTGAGGCTCATGTTGAAGAATAGTTTACAAAAAATGTGAAAATTGAGGGCGCGTTATGACGGAAGTATGCAGATAATTATTTTAACCAGGTAATTTCAGGCTGTGCCACACAGTGAGTATATCCAGGGTAACTATCTCTCTGCTAAGATTCCTTTAGCTTGCCAGGGTCAGACTAAGGCTTTATGGAAAAATTATTCATTGCTAAGCACACTTAGCCCTTTGGACTAAGGTGAAGTTTTGAATTAGTTCAGTATCTGCTACATTCACTCTTCAGGAATACTGCATTTAATTTGTAGTCTAACAGGGTCCCCCCAAATCTAGTTTGTAAATTCTGTGATCCAATCTATTAAGCCTGATGTGAAAAACGGCTGAAATGATTTTACATGACATTGGCTGCAGCTGAAGTCTGAGTTCTCCATGTTTTTCTCATGCAAGAATAGTTGGTACCAGGATTTAACACCTGACACTGCACCTGTACAGCCTAATCATCCGGGACCAACATTTTTGCTCACTTTGTATTCACAAATTTAGTCTCTATGTAAATGAAACAAAAATGAAAATCCTGCCAATGAACCAAACATAGAAGTAGTTTGAATCACTTTTGAAGAACACAGAAACACTATTGGAGTTTTCAAGTCAGTCCTGTTAATTTTTAGGTTTGGCTGCAGTGGAATTTGCTAGTCTTCCTCCAATTCTAGTGACTGGATTCACTAACTTTGGATTTAAAGATAGGTGGCAATATGCAAGTCGTGGATTTCTCATTTAGCTCCCCTGACAGATGTTAATTAAGACCCCAAACTGTTGATTTATATAGTTGGTAAGCTGGCACTAAATGGATGTGCCAACAAAAGTGTTACTGGCATTTGATCAAGCAATTAGTGTGATTTCCTGTAAGATGTCTGTTGATATATGTCCACTGTGTATGTGTGTGTATATATAATTTATGGTTTCTCGTGAGGTAACAGTATTCTTTGTAACTTGGTGGATAAATTATTGGATCCAGTGGGCAGCTAAGAGAATAGAGATGTTTTGCCAATTCTTGAACCCACCAAGTCCCTTTTATTCTAAAAAGGGAAGTTTACCTTTATAAGGGGTGAGGTCCCTCATCTTGATTTCCTGCAGTTTAATGATGAAATTAATGTGTAGCTTCTGTAGCAATGAATGACATTTTAAGAAAATAAATATTATAACTGCATGTTTTCTAGACACTGTGTAAGAGTGCAAATCCGCAGTGGCAGGAACAGTTTGACTTTCACTACTTCTCTGACAGGATGGGCATTTTGGACATTGAAGTGTGGGGAAAGGACAGCAAAAAGCATGAGGAACGTCTGGGCACGTGAGTCACCTCAGCTTTCCAGTGGTGGGAGCTTGTTTCTGCACGGGGCTGGTTCTGAGAGATGATCTTTACCTGTTAAGGGCTGAGGGCACTACCTTGCATCCCCCACCCCAGAGCGCCATCAGTGAGCTGAATGGCCAGTCCTAACTGGGGGAAAGTTTGCTTTGTGTTTTTGTTTGTTTCATTGGGAAATGTCATTTGATATTGACTAAAATAGTGCATGTAAGGAATTACCTAAAGAAAGTTAACCTGCCATCTCAGACTATTTGAAACATTTTATGTAAGTTTCCAATATACCCTATAATTTTGTTTTTGCTACCTACTGACATGTTATATAATTTAGTAAAGGTCTAAGTAAGGCTAGGTGTTCCCATGATGGAAACATTTTGCTGACCTAAGGAATGGAATTTGAGGCCAATTCTATTTTCTCTTATTTCTTTACTTCTGGACCCTCTCAACTTACTTGAGACACTCACATGTGTAATGAACAATAATATCAATAGGATTGCTTCTTCCTAGGGTTGTAGTGAAAAATGCAATGGAATCAGGCATCATAGGTGCTATAACTGGCATACAGTAAGCAAGAGGGAAATGCTGGTGGAAGCACAGATCATCTTTGAGCTTCAGAAAGCACTTTGAGTGATATCATGCTCATTTTATAGATGATGGAGTAGAGCTTCAGAAGTTTAGACATGACTTGGCCTTGGACTTAATCATGAGCTCTAGAGTCAGGATTTTCTGTTTTCAAAGACCAAGTAGTTTTCTCCATCAAATCACTTGCTTTGTGTTCATTCTGTACACATACCATTTGTGCACACGTCTTCAATTTAGAACACAGATGTCAAATGAGATCCCAACCACTATGGAGTGTCTTTTTCAAAGCTGGATCCTGGATTCAGAGAGATGCCTTAGGGTCACCCCTTGAGGGATGGGAAGGCCTCCTAGGACCTCTCCTCTGCAGCCAGAGCATCTCACCTTTTTTGCCTGTGCTCTATATTGGGATTCTATTTGAAGAAAAGGGTATTGTTGCTGAAAAATAAAGATTGAAAAACATCTGTCTAGTAAAAACCCCTTCATTTTGCAGATGAGGAGATGCAAAGGCCCAAGGAGGTGAATTTTTTTTTTCATCAGCAAGGTGTTTAGAAGCATAAACAGGTTGAGACACAGCTCATTCAATACCTGTGCAGGGCTTTTTCTCGATAAAATACTTAGAACAGTGACTGCTTGTTGTCATTGACTCATCCCACCTCAGTAACCTGAGATAGATGCATGTGGAGTTCAGTACCTGTGGAACGTTGCTCCAGTGTTTCTCAATATTGGTGCCCTATTGCATAGAACTGTCTGGCATGTCACAGGATGTGTAGCAAACCTGGCTCTCACCTACTTGATACCAGTAACTTTCCTTGATGACCGTGTGGAAAACACACAAGCATATGTATGCAGACACATGCACACACAGCATGCCTTTGTTCCATAGCACATGTCCAGACACCCCTAGGGGACCAGCACTGCCCCCACTTAAGACCTCTGGCCTCACCCTCCACATCTCTGGTTGTATTACTTTGCACCATCTGCACATCCTTAATTCTATGCTTGTCTGATAGATTGTAGTCATTTCTTCCTGGCCACCTCCCAGCCAGGTTAGAAGCAAAACCACTTCCTGTGGTCCAGTCTTTCATGGACATGGTCTGTCGGATGACTGCCTTGACCTTGTCTCTCATTTCTCCACCCGCACAGGGTAACTGAGATAGCTCAGGTACTTCTCAGTATCTCTGACGTTGTCACCACTGTGATATACCGGGACCGTGCCAATACCGATGGTGGGAGGATTTGAAATTTTGTGCTAGTCCAAGGAGCAAAGATCAGTTATGCAAATGCAGAGAACTCTGTGTCCCAAATGTCATCTGGACAGTGGGAACTGGGGCCTCCTGTGATGAATGGCCGGCATGTTGTTTTAGTAGGTGCAAAGAATAATGCCCTTGCATTTCACAAGTCATTGTGCTGTCATGCTTCCTTCACATAATAGGAAACGCTTTTCCAAATGAGTGTTGGGTTGCTTCACAGAGACAAAAAAAGCAATTTAAGATGTCCGTTGTAATCCACGTTTTGTCATTTGGGCATTCATTTATTATTTTAGCTATTTCCTGTTTGTAACTGAGATGTATACCTGTCTTAGTGGCCATTCTGTTCTTCCTCTTCATTAATTTTAAAGATTTTTTTTTTGTTATCCTTTTCCTTTTTCCTCTCCTGTAGTACAGAAGATAACAAAAGTATCTCTTGGGAGCTGGCTCCACTGCTTTACCCTGCAGCGAACTTGCAGGTGGGGGATATCTATGATAAAATATCGGCTGCTTCTCAGACTGAAAGATTGAGCTAGCATAGGCACATCACTGACATGCTACTTACGGTTCCTTCTTCATGGCTATTGTTTAAATATTTAAGGTTTTTTTTTTTTTTTTTTAGACACATTTGCTTTGCTTTGTGATTTTCATTCTAAGGCCCAGTTTTTTTATTTTCCACCTGTTGGGAAAGCCTTTCTGCATCAGGAGGTTCTCTGCTGGTGCAAATGTTTCTTAACTGTCTCTTCTCCAAGGCCTGTCTCATGATTTGTTTTTGGATAAAACCTTGATGTTCTTAATGGAACACTGGAATTAAAACTCTGGATGGACTGTCTGGGGAAATTCTCTTCGGGGAAGCCATGTAGGCAGTTCAGTGGGAGGGAAGGAACATCAGCTCTGGGGTCACTCATCCTGAGCTTGCTGGTAATCACGCCTTCTGCTCGCTGTGAGACTTAAGACAGTGAATTCCTGTGGAGTCTGGCTCTGTATCTGTAGAATGGGCTCACTGGCCAACTGGCAGGGTCATCATAGCTGACAGCAACAATGTCTGCTTGACATTGTTTATTCCCTTGCACATGCTGATGGTAGGTATTCATCAGTATTACTAACTTTGAGATTGTTCAGCATGCAAACTATAGGTCCTCACACCTTGGCAACTCAAATTACAGAATTTGAGAAAATAAGATATGACTAGTAAAGTTCAACGTATTTTTTTTTCTCCAAAATAGCATATAACTTTTTGGTATTTTTTAGTAATAGCGAGCAGTGACCATCATCAAGGACATGGTAGGAGGGACATCCATGGATGGAAGGGTTGTGCAGGTCAGCCTGAACAATACTGAAGTTTTATAACCATGTATGACAAGGCTGGAGTAGTGGTTGCTCTGTGTAGAGAAATCACATTGGCATGAGTAGGTTGTTAGCTTGGTGATGTTTAAAACGTGGACCTGCCCAGTAGGTCCCTCCTCCAGGCTCTCCTGAGTCATGTGGATCTTGCTGACTTTTCCTTGTTCCATAGTCCACCTATCTGCAGGTTTCCCCTGAGCCACAAGTAATTCCTAAAATCACTGGGGCTGGTGAAGTGAAGGTGCTGGGGTAAGATCCATTATCCCCTGAAACTGTGTTACCTACCGATTCCAGTGTTTGTTCATGGGCAAAACAAGCAAAAAAAGCATCTGATCTTGAATAGAAACAGTGAGCTTTGAGGGGAGAGTAAGACATAAAGCTAAGTACCACTGGCTCCAACTTTTAAACAAAATGCCAAGAGTATGAATAGAGAGTAATATAGATGATTCCATTTTGAGCCATTTCAAAGTAATCATATCGATTTCTTAAAGTATATTTTATATTTCAAGGTTATTCTAGAGATTAACTCATTATAGAATATTCCAGACTTAATTTAGTTTGGAAAGGTTGAGAGTGGGAACCCACAAGCTCATTTGGACTAGCCTGCCTCAGAGCCCGTCCTCAGCCCCAGATGGTGCTATATAAAATGGCTCTGACATTCTACCAGTTTATTAGTGGCTCTGAGGCAGTGAAAACTCTGGGCTGGAGTATTTCTCTGGACAAATTGCACCCTATGTTGTTGATCTGCTTTTACAGCCAGGCTTGACACATTGACCATTTTCCTCCTGTTCTCCAGCTTCCTTAGCCTCTGAGATTTACAGCTTTTAAAACTCTAGCACTCTTTTCTGGCCCTTGTCTTTAAGTTAAAAGCTGACCAGTATGTAATATAAAACATAGAATTATGGTAATGAATAAAAGGTTAAAAGCTATCATGGCAAGTAAAACTTGAGCAGGTTTGTCTGACTGATATAGTAAAATTATGTGTTGAATTAAAACATTAAAATGCTGTGGGATTAATGGAGAAAGACAAGAATGGGAGGTCAGAAGCAATGCTAAATCAGCACATTAATTGCCTGTGGGAGAGGGTGGCTTTAATATATGCCTATTGCAGGAAAGGGGGAAAAAAGTAATTTAGTCTGTTTTCTTCAGGTGAGTAGAACAATGGCATTTTACATCTGAGAGGCACCTAATAAATACATTTATTTCAATTCCTCTCCTACATAGGGGAAGAAACAGAGGCGGCAAAAGATTTAGTTCACAAAAAAAAAAAAAAACCACTATAATTTGGAATGTTTGACTTCATGAGCTTTGTTACAGCACTGACACTCTTTGTGCATTCCATGTGTATTCAACAAATGTAAAGCACATTGTGTGTTGGCAGAAGGCAAAGTGCTTGAGGACTCAGTGGACAATGACACAGAAAAGGCTGCTGTGCTTGGGCACTAAGTCTTGGGCTACTATAACGAAGCAGGCAGTGTCAGTAGGTGGAATGAGGGCTGTGGGTCCTGGCATTGTGGATACCAGTTTGGGCTCAGAAGAAGTCAGGCTTCCTTGAAGACCAGCGGTCTAAGCTGAGACTTGTAGGAATAGTGGTAATGAGGAGACAGGAAGAAGAGCTTTCCAGGAAGACAGCACAACATAGGCAAAGTCTTGGAGAACAGAGAGAACTTTCCCTCTGAGAACCTTGATGGGGTGAAAAGATCAATGGCGTCACATGATAAGGCTAGAGAAGAGGGTTGAGGGGAATGCACAAAGCCATTGGATTCCGTGTCCTGCAGATGAACAATGGGAGTTCCTTTCTAGGCACTAACACAGCAGTGACTTGGCTATTTTGATCCCATAATGTAACTCTTGTTGTTGCAGTGGAGCTCCTATTGATTGAATTTTTAAAAAAAAGTTGACATTGGAATATAAATTTCCTGGTCACCCAAGGGCCAGTGTGTTGTGTACCTTCTGAATGACCGTCCAAAGACATTTAGTCCCTTTGTGTGCGAAGTCATACGTGACACCACTGGAGCAAACCAAATTGGTTCATGCTCACTGATTGAATTCCTCATATAGATACCTTGAGTGTGTGTTTTCCATATTGTTTCTATCAGACAGAAGAGAGCAATTTTTATAGGTTTTATTGCTTTATCCATTTCATTGGATATTTTGACCAGAGTTTTTGAGCTATTGTGAGTTAAAATATTGACATTAAAAAAAAAGATGTGTAATTCACCACCACTAATTACAAGTATTTCTGTAGTTCAAGGGTCAGCAAACCAGGACCTGTAGGTGAAATCCATATGGCTGCCTGTTTTTGTAAATATATATATATATATTTTTTTTTTGGAAAAAATGTCTGTTCATTTGTTTACATTGTCTGTTACTGCTTTTATGGTACAAGGGCTGATTTTAGTAGTTGCTACAGAAATCTTACAGGCCAAAAAGCAAAAATATTTACTTATTGGCCCCTTACACCTGTCAGTAACAGGGAAAGGCTAATTCTGTACCCTGCCAATAAGATGTAGCCAAAGAGAGGACAGAAAAGAGCAAGATGTTACTGGTCTTCAAGGGTGACTAGCAAGACATAAGTGACCAACTAAATTATTTAGTATTTTTTCAGAGAAGGATCCAGTACACTAATGAAAAAGAAGAGGCCTAGATTCTTCTTTTGAGAGTTTTCGTATTGCAGATGTCTTTGATGAATGTATTATGGCATGTTTACATCTTAAAGACTTTAGATATTAGTCCTTTTGTCTTTGAACTTAAGAAAAACCACAAAAAGCCCTTTTGTTCATCTGATATTTTTCTTTTGGAAGGTTGGATGAGTGTTATGGTTAACAGTATTTGCAATTCGAGGACAAAAAGTCCTTTTGTTTAAAAAAAAAAATTCGGCTGCTTTTCTGATAATGCAGTAACCTCTTACTAGATTGGGGTTAGTGAAACTAATTCTTCCAGTCTCTGGCTAATGTCCAGAGCCTCTGTTTTTCCTTTAAACTTCATGACAAAACTGGAGCAATGTGGGCTGGAGTTGAAATCGGTTAAATATGAGGCCTGAAGAAGGTTTTGTATGAAATACACTTTTTCTTTCTCCATCTTTCCTCCTCCTTCCAGAATGTGGAAATAAATGGGGACACCAGGTGGGTAGAAGAGTTACAGAATGTTTTAAAAAGTCATAGCAAGGAGGACTTCTAGGGTAGCTTTATATTAATTCTTAAGACACTTAGTTCATGTGATAGGTCAGGACCTTTAAGAGGTGGGGTCATAACCCATGTGCAGAAAGACTAAGTTTTAATTTTGATTGACATGATGCTAATATCGCAGTTTAACTTGTTCTTTCTGGCCATTGAGAAAGTACAAGTAAGTATTTGGCTTGTTTTACTCGTTAGTTATCAAAGAATGTACACTCCATTAAGCTGATGACTAAATCATCAACCTGTTGCCTGTAGGTCACGAATATCCAAACTACAAATGGCTATTTTGCATGAAAGTATTCATTCTAGTTAAGGGACTAATATTTTTTTAATGACGTAAGTGTGAAACATTCACAGTAGACAGAAATGAGTGAAAAGCTTGTGAAAATGTGTAATTTTGAGAAGAAACCCAATATTTACTTTGCATTTCATCTGGTATGTGGTTCAGCTTTTACTTAAAATGACAAACTGCTCTGTTTCAATAAGTTGAGCACTTAAGCAGTCACTAGGACAAATTTCACAGTTATTCTAATTATGGTAATACTGCTCACAGCATTATTAGATTACTCTAGAATTAATATCAGGTTCATTTTGAATTATCCAAGAAAAAAATGTATTAGTGCTTACTTATACATTATTTTTGACCCTGAAATGTTATTAGCTGTCAGAGCACTTGTTTCTAAATAAATTTCGGCTGCTTAAAGAACCAACAAAACCACCATCCCAGCAAAGAAGGCAAACATTTAGAGGACAAAAATAAATTGCCATTATTAATGGTATTAAAATAATGTGCCATCAACAGGCTATTGCTAATTTGTGACAATGTGATTAGCAGAGAAAATGTCTACAAATTTGGATTATTTTTTCATAAAAGAGAGCTTTATTAAATGAAAGTGTATATGACAATGTGAAATAATGCTTAGCAAAGTATTCCTAAGTAGAAAAACTACTGTAGTATTGGTTAAGAATTTGTAGGGACTTACTTTATTAGAAATAAATGGCTTAAAGCACTTGACATTTCTTTCTTTCAAAGCAAATTTGGTTTCCCATTTACATCATGCTTATAGTTATAAAAATATTTAATCACCTATTTTTTGTAGATACTAATATAATTTAACTTGAAACACTTATTGATACGGAAAAATTGTTTTGATTGAAATCAGAGGATTACTTAAAAATACTTTTGTTTTGTAATCTGTCTCCCATAGAAATATTTGAAGAATTTATGACATGCAAGAGCTCTAATAGCTACTTCCTCCTGTAATTCGAAGATCACTCTTGGTAAATAGGAAATAAATGCCCACTTAAAATTAATTATATAGAAAATATTAGTATGTAAAATATTTTAAAATCTTATAATAAAGTCTCGTAGAGTCTTTTAATATATCTATTTGGGAAACTGATTGCAAGCTTTCTCTCAAATTTCATAAAGTGGAAGTTTTTGTCCACATAGCCATGTGGCTCAAAATTGTCAGTGCTTTATATAGCATACTCATTTATCTATTTGTAATTAACTGCAAATGTACAAAGTCCATTGACAGTTTAGGGTAAAAGTCTATCCTTATTGTTCATTCTGGGAAGCAGTGGTTCCAGCCTTTTCTGAGGTCTTGAATATTCATCTTATTCTTTAATTACGGAGGGTAAAGGAGAATGTGAAAAATGACGTCTGGGAATACTATGCCCCAGTTTACTCAGCCCCACCTATTTCACCCACCTGCAAACATAAACAGAGCAGGTGTGGTCCAGGCAAACCCAGAGTTGTCAGTGTTAAGGCAAATAAATGGCCTAGCACCTCAGTCCTCTTTTTTGGTGTTTGCTTCTGTATTTAAATGTGTTTGAGGTTTTCAACATCCCCAGAACATTGGCTGTTAAGAGGCGGAAAACATACAATTTATAGCAGATGGGCACAGCCTTTCCTGGCAGTGCTGCTGAAATGGGATCAATCAACAGCACTTCATGCTCCATTTGTCCGAAAGAAACCCACCTGGGGAAACCCTATGGAACTGTGCCTATTAGGAAAACACCTTAACATGTTTTTTAAAATAAAAAATCGCCAGTTGGCATTCATCAGGAAGAAACCGGTTTCTCCATTAACCCTCTCCTACTTGCATTTCTCTTATCTTTTTTTTTCTTAATGTTTTGAACCATGATCCTTTATTCTCTTTACTCATAAAAGACACAGCCCAGGGAAGACACACAGAATGCTCACTCATAAGGCTTAGGCTTTCAAACTTCTTTCTCCCTAATTTTTGATCTTACCTTTATGCAGACCTTATTTGGCAAAGACCCTACTCCTCTCTTTTAGTTTTCCATCTGCCCGTGCTGCCTTCTTTTAGATTTTTCTGGACCTCTTCCTCTGCTTAATTTTAGAGTGTGTTAGGCTGGGAGGGAGCATTATGAGTTGGGGCAACCTTCACTGCTCAATACACCTAAGACCAGGCAGAGTGAGTTTTGGGGTGACAATGAGGTAAAAGCCAGGTGCTTTGGAGGTACTGCAGTGGCCTTGACTTAATAACTTTTCTTTCTCTGATTCCTGAAACTTTCCTAGGTGTAAAGTGGATATCTCGGCACTCCCTCTGAAGCAAGCCAACTGCCTGGAGTTGCCGCTGGACAGCTGTCTGGGGGCTCTCCTTATGTTGGTCACACTTACACCTTGTGCGGGGGTCTCCGTCTCTGATCTGTGTGTCTGCCCGTTAGCAGACCCCAGCGAAAGAAAGCAGATCACCCAGCGATATGTGAGTGTTTTACCTTATTGTGCACTCCCCTTCCTCCCACCTTCTCTTTTAAAACAAAGTCTTTATTAAAACAAAATGTCTGAATTGAAAAACTGCATCAAAAGAGATCTTTGTCCCAAGTTTCAGTGTATGTCATAAAACAAGACATCAGACTTAGGGGTTAATGCATTAGTGAAAAGGTGGCAGTAGAATTAGAGCTGGTCTTGCTCCTTTAAAAGCCAACAAGGTATTCTGAATTTTTAGCTTTTAGCAAGTCTTTGGAGAATGTTGAAATCCTCAGGGAATCAGACTCCTGCTTAGCCTGTCTGTGTGTGTAAATAGGACTTTTAATGTAAGTTCACAGATAACTTTCCCAGCCGTTAATGTTTGCAATGTTATGCATACGTTTGCAGGACTTCTTAGGATCAAGTGAGAGCCTGCTCATGCCTTGTAAAGCAATAGCACTAGGTGGACATGAAGGACTGCTGATCTGAGCTACTCTGGATGATAAGAGCAGTGTGTGATTTCTCCCTTAGTAGTGGCAATGTGCTTAACAGTCCACTCAGCATTTTTAAATGAAATAGCTGTGTCCTCTTTATTTATTTTTTGTACCCTGGCTTTCTAGGTGTCTTTATTTGCATTCTGCTTTTATCCTATCTTCTTTATAAATCGATATGTTTATTTTAGTGCCACACAGGAAAGGCATGTTTTAGGAAAGTGGCATGAAAATGAAGCAAAGATGAATCCCTATTCAATGGCAATATCATTCTCAGCATAAACTTCAGTGTCTTCAGAATCCTTCACTGTGTAGATGTATTGATTAATTGAATAATTCTTTATCTTCGGGAGTGCATGACCTGCCACATAGCTCATTGTCAATGCAGATTGTGCATGTGAGTTTGGCATACTGTGAAGGAGGTTTGACACAACTCACTGTTAACATTCTCACTAATTAGGTAAGCAAGTTAAAATTTAATGGTGAAAAATAAAACTTTTTCCCAAGCTTTCCAATGGATAAGTTGAAAAGTTTATCAAATTCATGAGGAGTTTTGTATATTTATAAAGTAACATTAGATACCGCCTGCTTCAAAGAATGCTGTAGGATTTGAGGAGTAGTCATCGAAAAGAGATTTGAAGAGGCTATGATTAAAATAGAAATATTGAGTGCTTCTTCAGCTAGCAAGCTGGCCAGCACATTGAGGGAACAAATGCTGTTTCAAAGCACAAGTTACAGCCACCCAGATTTGTGTTTTAGATTGGAAGAACAGATTATCTTAAAAGGCATTTCCACTTCTAAATTGTAAAAGCACTTCATTTCAAATGCGTTCTCTTAATTTAAAAACTAATCATTTTGTTTAGGTTGAAATACAGAGGAGAAAACTTTCAAATGTTTTTAGGAATGATGTATATTAGGCAAACTGTTCGTAAGCCTGTGTTATTCTACCCGAAATGCCTAAATAGCAAGTATTATAATAGCCTCTTACAGATCCTTGAGGTCTGTCACAGGTTTTTGGCTATCTAATGACAGAAATAGCATATCCCAAGGTTTTGAGGCAGTATATTTTTCAGTAGATGTGTTCTGGAGGTATGAGAACAGAGTTTATCTGCTGGTCTCTTTCATGCATAGTTTCTTAAGGATGCCATGAATATAAACATCAAAATATTGCTATATGTGTTTAAGAATGATCAGTAGATGTATTCAGACTTCAGCTCATGCAGACTCAAGGCCAAAGTAAATGTGATTCTAGGATGATTACAGATGCTCAATCTCTAATTCAATGAACTAGCCAAGACATAGACCAGAAAATTCATTCTGTTTCTGCCCCAACTCTCTTTCCAGTGACAATAGTTATCTATGGTGGGTCCAAGTTTAATCCTCTGGTATCCACAAAGTTTGTACTAACTAGGTCAGAATAATGTTGTGTTTTAAAGTGATTTAAAAGTTGCATTAATGAGAAAGAAGGGGGGAAAAGAGTATCAGTGTAATTCTCCCCACACATTTTCCCGGTGGGATATCTATGCTATCACCAGGGGGCGATGTTAAAAGTAGATTATATGTGCTTCTAATTGGTTTATTTTAAAGCTGTAGTTAATTAATTCTCAGTCACTTTTCTTTTAATCTGGCTGCTAAAAGTGCCTAACTGTCCTGTTAACTTCTATAATATATTTTGGGGAATCTCTTTTTAAGGATTTCATGAGAAAAAGGAAGATAAATCTAGTATGTACTTCTTATAGGACTTTATGACATTAAATAGTATATTAAAAAGCTATTTTCATTTGTGATTTCCTTTTCAACCCTCAGTGCCTACAGAACTCCCTGACAGACATGAGAGATGTTGGCATTTTACAAGTGAAGGTTTTAAAGGCAGCAGATCTCTTAGCAGCTGATTTCTCAGGTACAGAACATTTTCATTTTCGAATTCATCTTTATTTATTTCCTGCTTTGAAACAATCCCCTGGAAAGCAAATGCTTAACAAGTAGATGTATGTATATAACAGTATGATCCTTCAAATAGAGTCATAGCAAAAAAGAGGCAGACTTGAGCAATTTCTTTCACATAATGTACCTTTTTTACACAGTCATTTATTTTAAATGTGTTTACGCTGATTCGGTAATACTCAAGTCTATTGAGCTTCAGAAATCTTTGTGGATTGTAAGTCATGACTTCTTTATTTGGTAAATTAAGATTTTGGCCAAGCTTTTCTATGTGACTTCAAATGACAGTGATTTGACTTCTCGCCGTTCGTCTCCGCTGCTTTCTGTGCTAAATGGTTCACTTGGATCATAAATCTGAGTTGGAAGTCAGGTCTGGCTGGCACCTCATTGTAACAATGACCAGAGCCTAGGCCCTGGGACCACTTTGCGGTTGACATTGTCTTATAGGAAGTTTCTCTTGGTGCTTCTCTAACGTGAACTTTTAGAAAGAGGCCAACACAGACATGCTTTGTGCTGAATTATGCTCTGGCGCACGTAGAGTAATCCAGACACGCCAGTGTCTGACAGCGGCTCCCCACTCATTGCCAAATTACCCCCTTGTGCTGACTAACAATTTAGCCGCCTCCATGACAGATGCTATTTGCCAAGTAAATTGATGAATACAAAGAGTATTCTACAGCATGGTTCTATCTATTGATTCGGGATTGCATGGTTTTTAAAAATTATGTATCTCATATTTTTAGAATGTTGGCTACTCTTTTTTCTTCCTTCTAGACAGGAATAATTTCACTATATTTGTACAACCTCTAAACTTCTGAGACTTGAGTTTGAGGAAGCTGAACTGCTGGAAAAGAGAACTTTAATTTTAAGCACATTATGTTACAGAATTTTTTGGAAATATAAACTTAGTTGAAGAAAAAAAATGTTCTCCTCACCCTGCTCAAAAATGAAGCAATAGAAATTACTACTCTATAAGATGATCCTGGCCAGAGAGAAGATCCAGAAATGGTTTTTGCCCCAAATAGAAGATACAATTTTTGAGGCTTGTAGGTGAAGTACTCAGATGATTTACTTTTTTTTTGGAGACAGAGTCCTAGTCTGTCACCCAGTCTGGAGTGCAGTGGTGATCTCGGCTCACTGCAACCTCTGCCTCCCAGCTTCAAGCTATTCTCCTGCCTCAGCCTCCTGAGTAGCTCGGATTGCAGACGTGTGCCACCACAATGGGTTAAGTTTTGTGTTTTTAGTAGACACGGGGTTTCACCATGTTGGTCAGGCTGGTCTCAAACTCCATACCTTGGGTGATCTGGGATCACTTGAGGCCTTGGCCTCCCAAAGTGCTGGGATTACAGGCATGAGCCACTGCGCCTGGCCTCAGGATTACTCTTAATATTCACTAGTGTTGTTGCAAATGTTTATAATCTCATGTTAAGACCTTTTTCTTTTTACTTATATTTTATGAAAACAGTCAACATTTCACATGTGCCTTTTACATTGTTGGCTCTGTCATCCCTAAAGCACATTTATAATTGCCTACCAGTTTTCCAGAGATAATTATTTTTACTTCCATCTAATCGTTTACATGCAGCACTTTTTGAATGCACAATTGTTGTTCTCTAGGGAAATGTCTCCAGCTCCAAGAACTTTAAATGCCTTCCAGCATTAAAAAAAAATTCTTTCTGCAAGTTGCGTGTGTGTGTGTGTGTGTGTGTGTGTATTATCTCCAGCAACTAATTGTAATGCATTAAAAGTATTTTTTGAAGGCTTGTTTACAAAAACATCCATATGTGGAAACCTCCACCCCCCCCTTTTTTTTTTCAAGATGAAGTCTTGCTCTGTCACCCAGGCTGGAGTGCAGTGGTGCCATCTCGGCTCACTGCAACCTCTACCTATTGGCTTCAAACGATTCTCCTGCCCCAGCCTCCCTAGTAGCTGAGATTACAGATGCTGACCACCCCGCCTGGCTAATGGAAACACTTTTGAAAATTTAATTTGTTTGACCTGTCCTATCAAGTACGTCCATAAACCCCCCAAAACTAGTTTTTGTAAAGACTGTTTAAGGCCAGTGTTTCATCTTCAGAGAGTGTTTTGACTATTAAAGTGAAGAGGAGAGAGGACCTGAAGAAAGTGTCTTTGTAAATATGGAAGAAGAATTTGGGGAGAGATGTTTTTATTTCGTTGTTTTGTATTTAAGGTATTCAGTAGACAGTTTTGGAGTGGATGAAGAGAAGTACCAACAAACTCCAGTAACAAAAAGCAGTAGTTAGAAATGAAATAATGCTGTGTGTGGTTTGGACTGAATGCCCTGGTGTTTTACTATTCTTGCATTTATGAGAAAATTATTGCTATTGTGAATTGAGGAAAAGTGATTTGTCATTAGCTAAACATGTGTTTAGACCGTAATGATCTTTGTTTTTAGAACTGAATTTCACAGTCTGTGTTCTTTATACATTGTCAGCCTCCTGTGTGAATCCCCCACAGGGTTTCAACCAAGGCACTGCTTTCGGGCTACAAAATGGACAGTTGTGATTTAATTTCTCTATGTTAAAAAAGAAATGGATTCAGATTACGGCGAGGTAACGATGAATACCTCTAAGAAGTTAGTATACTATAGTGGGGATCAGGTATTATTGCTGTTATCATTATTGCTATCAATTCAAAGTATGTAGTAAAAAATAGTCCTCAGCAGTGTCATTGGATCAGGACCAGAAAAACTACCCATATTTGTCAGTGCCAGGAACATTGAAGAAATAAGTAAGTATTTCTACTCTGTACTCTGCATTTTCCAGGTATAGAGGAAATGAGTATAAGTATAAACCTTACTTTATAAATGAGCATTCATTTATTGCAATTGCTCAGGGAGTAAAGCATTTACCTACAAATTAAAAAAAAATGCATTTACTCTGGATAACTGGGGATAATCTCTAAAGAATGATGGTCATTTTCGACACAGTGCAAAATGAAACCTTTCATTCTTTCAGCTTTTCTTTTATCATATGCTTTTATGTTGTGGTAATTGCGTGTTTCTAAAAACAACATGAAGTAATCACAATAACTGATGCTTTAATTTAGCTTCACGTAAGGTTCAGGAATCCTGATACAGCAAAAGTCCGTGGGGATTGGTCTCAGCAGGAGTCCATACAGAGGTCATAGTTACTGTTTGCAGTGCACAGGGATGTTACCCCTTGGGAGGAAGAGTGAATGCATATGGTAAACTCTGTTATCAGTAGTTTCCTAACTTTAAAGCTATCCATCTCTTTTCAAATAACAATTAGAAAAAGAAAATATGGGTCAGTCAAGCCACTGGGATCAAATTGGAAGGTTATTCCTTGCGAGTTGTTATTGATGTTATGATTATTTAGTCATAACAAGAAGTTGGACTTTGTAAAAATTGAATACTCATTACTATGTTAGTATTTTGGAACATTAGGATAAAATATATATACTAAGGTAAATTTATTTCTCATAAAATTGTTTTATCTGTAAAGGAAAATAGTGTATACATTTTCAAATATGTTAAAAGATATAAGTAAGCCTATGTGTATGTGTATGTGTATGTGTATTGCCAGTTTTATGATATTTACAAATGATAAAGGCTTTAATTCTCTAATGTATAAAAAGGTATATTTGATTTTTTAAATTATGCTTTTATAAATATGCTATTTTATTGTGATTAAAGCTATCTATTAGCTATCTATTAAAGCTATCTATTTAATCTATCTATAAATTTATTTATTATATATTTTTTTGAGACAGAGTTTCACTCTTGTTACCCAGGCTGGAGTGCAATGGCGTGATCTCGGCTCACCGCAACCTCCGCCTCCTGGGTTCAGGCAATTCTCCTGCCTCAGCCTCCTGAGTAGCTGGGATTACAGGCACGCGCCACTGTGCCCAGCTAATTTTTTGTATTTTTAGTAGAGACGGGGTTTCACCATGTTGACCAGGATGGTCTCGATCTCTTGACCTCGTGATCCACCTGCCTCGGCCTCCCAAAGTGCTGGGATTACAGGCGTGAGCCACTGTGCCCAGCCTCTATAAATTTAAATGTATAAATATCTTGTCATTTTTTAGAGTTTCTGACATTTGTATACGAGAGAGAATACTTTATTAAAAGAATCTTAAGTATCTTCTCTTGAAGCCTCTCTCTCTAAAACTGTTGAAAGATATTTTTTCTCAGGTGTATGCCATCATTAGGCATGGATAGCCATAAGCAGTTATTCTAGTAGAAGAGCCTGTCAAATATTTTTTAAGGAATTTGCTTCACAAATACCTTGTGCCCAGCGTAACCTAACATTTTTAAGTAATAGATGATGCAGCCTGCTGTCATTACTTTTGTAGTAAACCAGGCCCACAGCCTTGATTCGTGAAACAAATGATAAATTGTACTTGGAGGCTCAAGGTAAATAGCTGTGTGCAATGTTTGATGAGACCAACATATTTCACTCAGCTACTGCTGGTCTTAAAACTTAGGTACTTTCAGAAGAAAATAACCCACATTCTAATGATTAACTGAGGAAGAGAAACATTTTATTCTGGACAGTGCTGAGAAATGGACAATGTAGCAGGTTTCATAGCTGCAGTAGAGACCCAGACAGAAAGTGGTGGTATAGGCTCCCCAGGGGCACATCTGATCATACTACAAAGTTAATCTCATAAAGTGTAAAAAGAGAAGATAGTAAACAATGGGTTAATAGAGGATTGAAATGTTTTTCAGTCCAGATGGTAACACCTTTCAGTAGACGTGACAACACCTATCTTACCCATTGAGAGAGATCAGCCAATGAAGACTAGAAAACCGTCTTGGTATGCTCAGCACATGTGTGCAGATTGTTCAGGGTAGGCTTAATGTAATTGATAGAATGCTGCTGAAAGCTGCCAGGATTGTAACGTATGGGGGTCAGTCAGTTCAGCACACGGAATTGAAACTATCATGGCCACCATTGGTGTATGCATATGCCAAGATTCCACACCAAATCAATGATTCTTCCTTAGTATTCTTAGAAGCAAAATGTGGTTTCATACAGTTACCTTCCTGTTACTTAAGCTTTCTCTTTATTGGTTTTATTTTCTAAAATAATTATTGTAAGTTACTTCCTTCCCCATAAAGGATGTTCCAAAGGCAAGAGACCATTCTTCAGTCTCTTTCTGCTTCATACTCATGGCCCTTACCCTGTTCCTCCCAGGGTGCCCCCTGCCCATTCAGAATACTGGCATAATAGGGGAACTAGAAACTTATGGGAGTTTTCTTCAACTCACCAAGCCAAGAGTAGCAACAAAGCAATCAGAGCAGCCTTCTATATCTAGCTTGGTGTGGGAGGATATGAAGTGACATAATGGCACAAAACAACATAATGCAGTGTAGGCTTCAGTATCCTCTCTCTTTATAGCACAATTCTATGGTTTAATCCATTCTCACATTGCTATAAGGAAATTCCTGTGGCTGGATTATTTATAAAAACGAGGTTCAATTGGTTCACGGTTCTACAGGCTCTGCAGGAAGCATGGCAGCTTCTGCTTCTTGGGAGGCCTCAGGGAGCTTTTACTCCTGGTGGAAGGCAAAGCAGGAGCAGTGGAGCGGGAGTCTTACATGGCAGGAGCATGACCAGCGGGATGAGGGATGCTACACACTTTTAAATAACCAGATCTCCTTAGAACTATCTCAGGAGATAGCACCAAGGGGTGGCGCTAAACCATTCATGAAGGATCCACCTCCATGATTTAATCACGTACTGGGCCTTAAAAGCCTCCAACATTAGGGATTACACCTGAACATGAGATTTGGGTAGGAACATAGATCAAAACCTTATCACTCATCTTCGTTTTTATATTTCCATTATTCTAATAATCTATGTGTGATGATGAGAAGCTAGGAAATTATCAGGAGACAATAGAGTAACAAAACTGGAAATATCATCTTGACTCACAATTTGGAGTTGCTTGCCTTCCATAGTCTCATGGGGATTTTTGTTTCACCTTTGAGACCTTTTTGGCACTCTTTGCCGTAAAAACAAACAACCAGCAAACAAAAGAAACAGCCACCAATCATGAAAAGTTTCCAAATATATCTGGATCCTCTTGATATCTTGATTATAAGGGTGTCACTTGGACCCTTTTCTGTTTCCATTTTTAATAAATGAAATAACTCCCAAATTAGCATACTCTCAAAGTATCTATCATAGAAAATTAAACATGTTTCCATGCAAGAAATCCAGGGTATTATAAAGTATCCTTATTTAATAAGCATGTTAGGGACTGCAACAATTGCCTGATCCAGGAGAATAAAGATACATTTAATTCCAGAACCTTCTGTTTCTTTCCAGGAAACCCGAAATAGCTTCCTTTACCACTTTTTAAGTATTTCTCAACTTCAGGAAAGTCAGCTTGGGGATGGTGCTGGTAACTGACAACAGATACTCATTAAGCACTGCACTTGGTGAACAGACACACCCTTAGGGAACTTGTGATCTCTAAGAGAAGGCTAAATCCTCACTCTACCCTCTCTCCTCTACTGCAGGACATCAGGTGTAGGGGGTGGTGTGTACCTTTAGGATAGATGGAGACCTTCTTCAAAATCGGGGTGGCAGTTCCAGTTCACTGTTTTCCTTGGCTATGCCATTAGGAGGAGCTCTTGGTCTGTCCCACACACAGATTTGAGCTGTAACTGCAGTAAAGTATTCCATTCCTTGGGTACGTGCGTGAGCCTTTTCCATGGGTCTTGGACTCAGCCTTAATTAAATGAATGTCCAGTTCAATAGTTTCTTCATTGAAGATAAAAATTAGTGCCTATATTTTTGCCTTTTGTTTTTATGGTAGCTGCCTCTCATTTTAATCTCTGTGTATGGAAGATACACAGAAGCAGAGACTCATGTGTTATTCTCAGTTATCCCACATACTGGCCTTAGGCTCACTCTAAGCCTCCATATCCTCTTGGGTATTTTAAGGGTTACATCAAATTCTAAATGAACATGTTTGATATATATATGTTTTGTGCTTAATTAATGTTTTTCTCGTTCTTTATGAAATGCATTATATTATAGTATATTTGATACATGAATAATTGTATAGGTTATTGGTTTGTTGACATATTGTTTATAATTTCCCTAATTTTAGATTATGTCAGACATATAAACTGATAACCACTTTTATCTCTTCAGCCACTTTTAGAAATCTAGTTGCCACTCTAAGATGTTTCTTTTTGCTTCTATTTCTATTGCCTGCTTAAAATGAAGACAAAAAATATGCTTCATGGAAGAGAAATTCTCATACTGAACTACTTTAGTGCTTGAATTCCACACTTTGATAATCTGAATGATAGTTTTATCAGTATACAATAGCTTAGTGTATTCATCTTTTTTGTTATACAAAAAGGTGCTATTGTTAAACTCTTGACCAAAATAGGGCACTTAGACCCCACATTAGAGAGTAAAACTGTTTCTGCCATGTACTACACACTGAGTTTTGAGTTGTTTCTATAAATTATAATAGTGACTACAAGTTTTTTTATATTGCTGTTTTTGTTTTGGAACATAAGACTTCTTGTGTCAGAAGAGGAATAGTCCCACAGTTATTGTTCACTGAGTTTTAAACCACATGCCCATATTATGGTTTCATTTAATTGTCTGTCTCTTGAAGCTGTATCCATAGCAATACTTCGTCTCTTAAAGATGCCCTATTTTCAAAGGGATGACTATAATTGCAATTTCTAGAAAGCTCTGTAGTCGTGATTGAATGTTTTTAATTTGCATGAGATCCTCGTGGATAGCTAAGCCCAAATCAAGACCAACTTTTGAAAAACACATTAAATACTACATAAATCTGCCTCTGGCAGGCTGTCTGCTTCATCTGCCTGCCAGAGGACATGGACTGTAGTCAATACAAAGTTTGGGAATATATAGAAGACTTAGTGGTTTCTAACTTAATGGTACCATGAGGGTGAATGAATTCAGTTCATTTGTGGCTTTCCGAGAATTAAGAGAAGGAATCACTTCCATGTTAATGAATGGGCTCTTACTAACATTTTAATTTATTTAGCAAATATACATCTCCTATGTGGTACCTTACAATTTTCCCTGGTGACATAGTGGAAAAGATGAATTGGTTCCTGATGTCATATGAAGTGACCGATGTAACCAGTGGCTGCCTGATTTCAATTATACTACTAAGGTCAAACACATGGTGTTAATTCTTATGGAAGGGACATCAACCTTGCTGAAGAGCTGGCGAATAGTGGGTAGATGAAGATGGGTTATATAAGGTTGTGGAGATTCTTCAGGAAGTGATGTTCCAGCAAAGATGTCAAATACAGACATGAGGAAGAGTTGGCACAGCAGAGATGAAGGCAAAGACATTTTAAAAATGAGGAAATGGCAATGTTTCAGGGCCAGCCCAGCTTTTCCAGAGGCCTGGAAGAAAGCAAGTGAGACTGGAAGACAGAAAGAAAAAGGGACCTCTCAGGGGAGGGGATGTTCATGTCTTAGGTAGAACTGGATTACCAAGGAACTTAGGAGCCAGGTGAAGAAATTTGGGAAACTATTAAGGGAATGATCTGATCTGATATCAACTTTAAAAAGTTGATTTTGGCAGCTGTGAGGAGCAGGGATTTTGAGGGGAGAATGAAAATGGGAAGATGCTAGACAAGATCAGTGAACGATGATTGTTGAGGGGCTTGAGAAGTAGCAGGGGAGTGCAGTTCGAAGAAGAAAACATTTAGGGCCAGGTGCAGTGACTCTCATCTGTGATTTCAACACTTTGAGAGGACAAGGAGGGAGGACTGTTTGAGCCAGAGGTTCCAGACAAGACTGGTCAACATGATGAAACCTGGTGTGTACCAAAAAAAGAAAAAAAAAAAAAAATCAATGAATCAGGTATGGTGGTATGTCCTTGTAGTCTTTGCTAGTCATAGAGGCTGAGGCAGGAGGATTGCTTGAGCCCAGGAATTCGAGGTTACAGTACTGTGAGCTATGATTGCACCATTTCACTCCAACCTGGGTAACAGAGTGAGACCTTTTCTGTATTTAAAACGTAATAATAAAACAGGAAGCATTCTCATGTCACTCATTGTTTGCTCTAGGTCTTAGGATATAGGATTATCAGAGATTTAGATAAATGAGATTCAACAAGGTGAGGTTCTATTCTTCCTTTGCTGTTCTAATAGTCCTAGTATGGACCTGTCTGTCCCTTGTTCTAGACATCTGTGACAGCAAAGTGAGCAGGCCTTCACCTGTGTAATGCTGAAGAAGCCATTATTTGTCCTAGAGAAGGCCAGGACCCATCTGGGAAAGGCCGGACATATGTGAGAAGTTAGGCCTAGAAGAACAGCGATCAACATTTTATCTTCTTATAAAAGCCCTTTTGGCTCCTAGCATGGTGCTCTGCACATTCTGAGGATCATAGAGTAGTAGCTGAATATATGAACAGGTACATCATAAAGGAGGCATTATAATATCCACACTCATTATCATAGGAGTCTGGGGTCTCCCTGGAGGTTGCAGAGAAAATTTCACAAAGAAGACAAGGTTAAACTAGGCCTGAGAAGTTAGTTGGGTTTTGTTGTTGTTTGTTTGTGTGCTTATGTTTGTTTTCCTCTTTTGGAGAGCAAGGAGTTTGGAAGGGCATAGAGGGACAAGCTCTTCCCCATGGAAAGTAGGAAGCAGAAAAGAGCGTTGTTACTCTATGCGCAGGACAGGATAGGGCAGCCTGGTGAGGTTAGGAGTGGAGCAAAGAGACCCCAACCTTGCTGAAGAGTTGGTGAACAGTAGGTAGATCAGGACGGGTTATGTGGGGTAAACTGATAGAAAATCGAGATTTCCAGAATTGATCAATGAAAATGTGCTCCAGTAGCTGATAGTAAGGTTTGTAAACAAATGGACTGCAAATAAGACATGAAAATCGAGTTTTAGAAATTTTCATCTGGAATGGCTCTGCTGTTCCCCCACTTCCCCAAGGCTCTCTGAGCTAAAATGCTCCACACTTAGTTTCGGGAATTGTGTTTGTCCAGAAATGCTTTCTTCCAACTCTAGCCCTTGTATGGACAGTCTAGCGTGGTTCCTGGTTGCTGGGTGACTAAAATGAAATGAAAAGTACTGGTCATGGTCTTCAAGCCGATCTTTGTACCTATCCACCTGTATCTTACATTACCTGATTACGGCTGTTTACCTCTCTCTCTGCCATATGTATCTCTGATAGTAAGGTTTGTAAACAAATGGCTGGAATAAGGTGTGAAAATGACGTTAGAAGAAATACCTAATTAGAAGATATATATATATATATATATATATCTTCCTAATATATTTGATGCTTTGGACCTGTCCCATCCCCACAAGAACTTACCCATTTCTGCTCTTCAAACACTCCCCTTGTAAACCTCGATTAAGAGTCTCCTCCACTAAGAAAGCTTTCTGAACTTTTCTGAACCAAATTACATTTCTCTGAACTTTGATGTTCTCATCTGCGTTTCACTGCAGCCCTCTGTCCTGGGCCATGGCACTCTTCTTAAGGGATGGTAAGGGCATATATATATGGGTGTGCCTGCATGAGGACCCTTAAGTGAATCTTCATGCTGACTGCGGAGGGGAAATTTACAAATGTGGGATATAAGAGAAGTGAGGGCAAGACGCAGTTGGAGATCAGAAATGGAAACAACTCAGATTGCTGTGGGATGAGATTGAGGAAAGTTTTCTTGGAAAGGGCAGCATTTTCAGAATAGCAGAGGCCATTATAAGAATCCCTTGTAGGTAATAACTTAGGTGGTCATTGTATGTCAGGGTCGGTTAGTGCTAGGAAACATTTATTAAGCTAGATGCTTAATAAATGGGCATCAAATGCCAGGCGCACTGGCTCATGCCTGTAATCCTAGGACTTTGGGAGGCCGAGTTGGGTAGATCACCTGAGTTCAGGAGTTTGAGACCAGCCTGGCCAACACGGTGAAACCCTGTCTCTACTAAAAATACAAAAATTAGCAGGGCATGGTGGCGCGTGCCTGTAATCCCAGCTATCTGGGAGGCTGAAGCAGGAGAATCTCTGGAAACTGGGAGGCAGAGGCTGCAGTGAACCAAAATCGCACCACTGCGCCCCAGCCTGGGCAACACAGCAAGACTCCATCTGAAAAATAAAAATTATCAAATGAATGATGTGACTCTTGTAATACATTTATTATTTGTCAATCAGCTTCTGTAGTTGGTATAAAGGTAAAACTGTTTAATCTCCCTTACCATTCAAGAAATGGTAAGTAAATAAATGTTGCAAATTTACAAATACATTTTAAAGCATTGTTCAAAATAGCAAAGGCTACTGAGTGCAAAGTGCTAGACCCCAATGTGAAACTGAATTGTCAGTGGCATAAATGTGTCAAGATGATGTGGTCTCTGGACACAGAGGGGGTCGTCTAGATGTTTTACCTGTGAAATGGGTGGAACAAAGAGGAGAGGCGCAGCCTCAAATGTGTGTATGTCAGTCTACCTTGTGCTTTTCTGTTGTACCATTGCTGAGAATTCGGACATTTATTTTGAGAGATCATTGTTATCTCAAATAAGAATATTTGTTATTTAAATTTTACTCAGAGTCCCCATCTATCTGAAACTTTTTAAGAGAAATCAACCCATAAAGTGTGCGGACTCTATAAACATTTTAATGTCTTTGTTTCTTCTTGCTTCTCTCTGTTTATTCTGTGATATTAATAAATGCAGCATTTTAATGAGCTTTGACTGAATTATCTTCAGAGAGTTGGTGCAATGTGCTCCTTGGAGACACATAACTGAAGTTCCTGGTTTCTGCAGGAAAGTCTGTTCCTCATTAGCTGGGACAGCTAAGAGCGGGCTTGCTTGAGAGAGCGGGAGCCACAGAACAGGCCCACCTGTTCCTCAACAGGACCAGGCAGCGACTCTTCCATGCTGTGGAGTAACCCCAGGGTTTTCATTAAAAGTGTCAGACAGTTTCCCTGGAGCAACTGCTGATGGCATGTCATGCTGGTGTCTCTGGAGGAGCAGCGCTGACACCTACTAATAGTCTGACAAGCGGTTAAGTAGCTGTTTCAGCCTGGGTTGAGAAATCAAGCATGGTATACCTGAGCATAAGCCAAAAGTACGTGGTCTCCTCTTCTTCACGGTGGCTGAAGAGGAAATGGGTTGTTCTGTGTTGGTAGGCTCTTTCCCAGCTAACTTCAGCCTCTTCCCCTGCCAATCACATGACCAGAGTAACTTGTCTTTACATACACCAGACTTTTTGTGGGTGCAGATGGATATTTATGTTTGATTTTTACTCCCCTTCTGTGTTTGAGGCATTTCCCATTGTATATTTCGGAGAAGAGGTCAGAGCCAACTTTCATTCACAGAAGCTATGAAGTCAGTATTCCCTTTGTGATTTCTGGCACTTCAGGCCTGGGTACTTGGCTTTGTAACACATGATCTGGAGTTCCTTGCATTGGCGTTATATGAGGCAAAGAAGCAGGAGCAGAGAATTCATACTGGAAGCGAATTGTGGGGCCAGTATTCTGGGAAGCAGAGGCCACAGCAGACTTCTGGTGTGAAATATGGGCTGTGTTTCTTGTGCTTAAGTATTCTTTGGTTTACAGTGATTGTTTTTTCAGCCGGATTCTCCAGCCTTTGTAGGAATTCGGAATGCTGTTTGATACTATTTTAGTAAATTTTCTTTATGTTACATGTAGACGGGTCCATTTCCATTATTTGCAATTGAAAACCCTAACTCGTTTATTTCTGTGGCTTGAACATTGTCTACTAGTAACTGAAATAGTAGCATTGACTTAAACGCTTTGGCCAGGCGTCTACACGTCCAGGCCACTAGTCAGTTGAGTGGAATCTCCTGATGTTTAACACTGATCTTCACCCATGTGTCTGCTCTTCTTCTTCTTCCTTTTTAAACAATAATCTTCATGTAGGCTTCTGCACATATCAGCATCTCTATTGATGTGCTGTACCTCAGAGCTCCTGGTTATTAAGTGAATTAGATGGAAGTTCAGTGACCTGAATGGTAGGCCAGCAGGTCAAGAGGCCTGAGCACTCTCTGGCTTAGGCCCTGGCCTGGGACTCCTCGGTCATTTGTTGGAACAGCATCTGTCCTTGTGCCCCCAATTAATTTAGCAAGCACTGCTTTGTAAAGTGCTAGTGTGCTGCGGAGACAGGCAATGCATTAATGTCCTACGGACATTATGGAGCCATTCATTCTTTTTCTGACAGTTCTAATTCCAGATCCCTCCACCAAACCTAACAAAAGGGAAGTGAGTTTTTTGCTTGGTAACACTCTAGGTCTAACTTTGGATTTGGAATTTTCTTACCTTTTTTGGTGTGCAAATATGGGAGATAGGGTAGAAAGAGAAGAGGCGAGAAGTAAAAGATGAGCTTAATTTTTCTGGTAAGTTAAAAACTCTGACTTTTACTGAGTTATGCATTTTTGTTTGTTTTATGACACCAAAAATGTAGCTTATAGTCCATTTTCATGCTGCTGATAAAGGCGTACCCGAGACTGGGTAATTTATAAAAAAAAAAAAGAGGATTAATGGACTTACAGTTCCACACGGCTGGGGAGGCTTCACAATCATGGCAGAAGGTGAAAAGCATGTCTTAACATGACAACAGGCAAAAGGGAATGAGAACCAAGTGAAAGAAAAACCCCTTATAAGACTATCAGATCTCACGAGACTTATTCACTACTGCAAGAACAGTATGGGGGAAATCGCCCCCATGATTCAATTATCTCCTACTGGGCCCCTCCCACAACCCATGGGAATTATGGGAGCCACAATTCAATGTGAGATTTGGTTGGGGACACAGCCAGACCATATCAGGTGGTGTGTTTGTTCTAACCTGTTTACTATGCTAAAGGTACAACACTCATAGCCTCTGCCTGTCTCCCGGATTCCCACACAGGGCCTCCACAGAACTTGTTGGAAAAGGAGTCTTGCCTTTTCTCTTTCAGGAAGCACAACTTTATCTGACTATTGTTCACATTCCCTCTGTCCCTTTTGAGATTCTCTTGTCTTTGACCAATGTGGATGTTATCTTTCCAGGGAAGAGTGATCCGTTTTGCCTGTTGGAGTTAGGCAATGACCGACTTCAGACGCATACTGTCTACAAAAACCTCAACCCTGAATGGAACAAAGTTTTTACATTGTAAGTGCCTTAGCCTCTGGAATTACTTCTGCTATGCTTGGAGGGTAGTCTGGAGTTCTTGAGTGGAATTTTCTGTCCATTTTTATGGGCAAAGAGTAAATTGAATTGGTTTTTCTGTTGAAAATCCTTTATTCCTTCATTTTATAGAGTGTGGTGTTGATAGAAGAGATCATTTGAAACTGCAGAGGACTAGTATAGGAGGCATTTGTAAAGTAGATCTTTTAGTGACTAAATTAATCCATGAGTAAATGGAAACGTCCATATTTCCAGATTAATTCATTCATGAGTTAAGGAAAGTTACTAATGGAGACCTGCCTTAAACTCAAGGACTTTCTATGTTCTAGGATTATGTTAATGCCTGAGCCTCATATTCTGCCAAACTCTTTAGGAAATTACAGATTGTGACTCCTTAGAGACTCCCAAAGGCTCCTTATGCTCCAGTTCATTTGAGCGACCCATCCCACAGTGATTCTCTGCCCACACTATCAAACCGGGGCATTTAGGAGGCCGGATATATTTAAGATCTCAGTTTGCTTTAGATTTCAAGGTGCCTGAACGTTGAGGGGAGGCCCCTGTTGAATTTGGGTGAAATGGTGATCTCCTGCCTCCACAAAGCTAAATCAATGCTCTATGCTTATAAATGAAAAAATAAACTTTGTTTTGAGTAGAGTTAATGGTATTAGTAGAAAGTTCCCAAGGAACTATAAGTAATGGATTAACTCTGCTGAACAGCTTTGCCAATTGCCAGATTTAAGAGTCTCTTGTTTCCTTAACATTTTGTCATTGGCCATGGCTTCATTTTTCATTGTCCCTGGTGTCTGGCTTCTGATCAGTATTAAAAACACAGTTTTAAGATATTTTTAGTATTTTGTGTTTCAACAGCAGAGGCTGTCTGTATATTTCAGCAAATAGTGATTTTCACTGCCATTTTATTTTAAAGTTAATTCTTAATTTTAAACGATGTTAACCCCTCTCGTTTGGAAGCTTTTTTGAAATTACTTTGGTTGGACACACTGCTGATTCTTTCTCCCTATCTCTTTCTTTATCTTGTTTCTTTAAAAGTCCTACACTTGAGTACAGGTATACGGTTTGAAAAATGTCAAAGGAAAGAAGTTGACTTCTTTTTTCATATGGATGTCTGAATCTTCTATGATGGAAGGTTTGGGAATTCATTCAGTTTGATTTAATTTTTGGAATTTAATTAAATGGTAGTTTTATACTCTAAGGACATACAGACTTAATTAGTGAAACAGTGTTTCCAGATCTTCATGGAACAGACTTCACTTGTGTGTTTTTGTGTATAATACATGGTATTTTTGTTACAGTCCCATTAAAGATATCCATGATGTTTTGGAAGTGACAGTGTTTGATGAAGATGGAGATAAACCCCCAGATTTTCTTGGAAAAATTGCCATTCCCTTGCTGTCCGTAAGTTCCCTTTATTAATAAACAATTTGTGAGTCACTTTATAGTTGATGAGTTTCTTTGTCAATCTGGGGGAAAAAATCCTTCTAACTATAGCAGGAAACGACTGTTTTATTCCTCATTCTTATTCAGTATTTTCAGTAGTTTCAGATATAAACGGATGTAATGTTTTTCTGTTTCAGTCCAATATTGATTTAACTAAAACATTTTAACTAGTTCTTCAATTCATTTTCAGTCTCTCTACCCTAAGATTGGAATTTGTCTTTGGTTACAAGGAACATAGATGGATGCCTGATATTCTGTTTATTAATGAAAAACACACATACATTTCTTTATACCTCCTTATTGCACATTTCCTTAAAGATTAATTGTTGGTAACTGCCCATTTGTTCTCAGTTCTTCTAAGGACTGTTTTCCCAAAAGTTCGATTCGTCTTTTTAGTAGTCATGTTTGCTTTCGGTCTCAAAATTAAATGCTTTGTGGAAGAAAGCAGAGAGGCTTTCTTGGAGAAGGAGAAGTGTTTTTGGCAGTCCAGCTAAAAGATAATGCACCAGGGTCAGCAAAGAGGAAAAGCTGATGGAAAAATACTTAACAAAATTCAGAAGAGAAAGCACCATGACTTTACATGGGGAAAAAAACGGGGAGTGAATTCACCTCTTAATTAGACAGTAATGTTTCTACCAAATGTACTCTTTGAAGAATGTCAGTTTTTCATCCAACCATTAACACAATTCGTTTTAGGCTTTTTGTGTCTTCATCAGCCAGTGAGACTTTATATTTCCCAAAGACTTATTTTTCCCAAGCTATCTGCATTTTTGTGGATGGAGCACTCTGTAATTTAACCATGAGATTAGCCTAGCTCACATGATGTTTATAGAGGGAGGACTGCCGTACTTCTTAATCTCTTTTCTTCTGTTTTTGTGCGATTGGTTAATTTCTCCCGGAGTTCTCATATCCCTGATGTTACTTACAGCCTGTCTGGAGCATCTGCTCCTTGCTACAGCTGGCTCCTGCCACATGCTCAGAGCCATTGGCACCAGCCAGGCAACTCGCAGAAAGGAGACGGCAATTTGGGATTTCCTTCCCCTTTTTTATTACAACTTTGTCAGTTATCCCCATGAGAATACATGTAACCAGAATGTGGGGGACACTTTAAAGAGGTCTGGGGGACTAGAAGCAAAGACAGTTTTCCCATCTTTTTTTACTCCTTGCTCAGTGAATGCGAGTTTTGTTTCGTTGTTTTTAAACCTCCCTCTGTTTTGTACATAAAAGTTTTGTGTGTTTGGTCTTTGCAGTACCAATAGCTGACTTAGCTTACCTGCCTGCCTTCCTTTTTCCCCTTCCTCCCTTCTTTCTTTCTCTTCTTCCCTTCTTATGGGCAACCTAAGAAAAGTCAAGATGTGATGGTTTGCATTTAAACTAGGCTTTCACAAAACATTCTACCTTGTATTTTGAAGGATCTGGTTTGTAAAAAGCATTAGCTGGGGTTAGTGGTTCTTCCTTTTTCTCTCTGTCCTCTCCTCCGTTCCTCCTTCCTTCCCCTCCTCCCTCCCCTCCTCTCTCCCTCCTTCCCCTCCTCCCTCATTCCTTCTCCTTCCCTCCTTTCCTCCCTCCTTCCCCTCCTCCCTCCCTCCCCTCCTTTCTTCCCTCTTCCCCTTCTCCCTCCCTCCTTTTCTTCCTCCCTCCTTCCCTCTCTCCCTCCTACCCTAGAAGATCTAAGAATTTACCTCTAGCTTAATCAGGGTTTCTCAATATTGGCACTATTGATATTTTGGGCCAGGACATTCTTTGTTACATGGATCTGCTCTATGAATTGCAGGCTGTGCAGTCGTCTCCCTGACCTCTACACACGAGATGACGGTAGCACCCACCCACATCCCTGCTGTGACAGCCAAATTTGTATGTAGTTATTGCCAGAGATTCTAAGTGGGGTAGAGATCTTTTCCAGTCAAGAACCCCTGACCTAAACTAATGCATTTTTCAAAACATATCTTTCAAAATACAAGGTAGAGTGTGTCATGAATGACCTGGCTTAAATGTAAGAAGCAGTACCCCACTGGTACTTTTTTTCAGATTGGTCATAAGCTGCCCTACGATCTGCTGTTCATCCATTTGTTCCACAAGTATTTATCAAGTGTCCACTTTGTGCCAGGCACTGTTTTAAGTGATAGTGCTCTAACAATGACCAGAGGGAGGCTCCCTCCTCACTTGGAGCTTGTATTATAGTGGCAGGAAACAAGGCATAAACAGAACAAAAGCAACGTCCAGAATGTTAGATGGTGAAGTGTAAAGAGGAAGAAGGTTGCTGGAAATATGTGTGAGGAAAGGCGCTTCTTTTTTTCCAACTGCTAGCCAGGAGATGAGGGAGAGAACTATGTGGATATTCGAGGAATCACTCCCAGGCAGGAAATTCTCAAGTTCAAGGGCTGTGAGGCAGGACCTTGACTGTCAAATTCCAGCAATGGCCAGGCAGCCAGTAGAGATAGATCAAGTGCGCCTGCTGGCGAACAGGAAAGGACATAGGGGTAGGGTGGAGCTGGAAAGGACTCTGGAGGATGTGAAAGTGAAAATGGTTGAAGGACTTTGGCTTTTTCATAGTGCGGGATGGGAAACCACAAAAGGTTTTAGGCCAGGAAGTGCTTGGTTTTGTTTGTTTCTAATATAAAAGTGCTGTGGTCCCTCCAGGAATAAGCCCTGATCTGCAAGGTCTCCATCTTGTAAAGCCGCACAGCCTGGGCCTTTCTTCTCAGAGACTTCGGAGGTTCCTGGCTTGGTGCACTGAATAAGATGCTTCACCTGCTGCCATTCACTCTGGCTGTTTCCGTCCAAGTTCATTTCCAATTCCTTGACTAATAAATTGGGGAAGTGATCACATCTGGTAGTGTATCTGTCTGGGCTCTTCCTGAAATTCAGTGGTCCACCTACAACATTCCTCTGCAAATGAATTGATTCCCTAATATTAGATACAAATATGATCTTAAAATTGCCACAACCCTCAATTTAACTGGCAAAGTAAACGCTATCAGTTACTTCATGGATCATTCTATTTTCAAACAATTCAACTTGTGATTTAGAGAATGCGTTTTATCTTATTTAGATCTAGTTTTTTTTTCCTTTAATCTCTCTTGAGTGATGCTTACGCTAGAGTAGTGAACTAGTAAGTTCTGTGCCATGAACTTAGCATGTTCTAAATCATCAATTCTCCAAGGACTGGATGAGGCAGGCTTTGTTATGATGCCCATTTACAAATGAGGAGACTGAGGCACTGAAAGGATCCTGCAGCTTGTAAGTAATGGAGACAGGATTTGAATTTAGGTGGTCTCATACTAAAGCCTGAGCTCCTAAGAGTTTGTTATATTGCCACAGTGAGTAATTAGAGTATATATCTTCCAAAAAACAAGAATCAAGAGGCTATTTGGTATAATCACTGTGCTATGTGCTGTGTGGCGGGGGGATGGCCGCAGGGACACAGAGTTGAAGAGAAGTTACCTATGTTGTGAGAAGGCACCTGTACAATAAACGCTTAAGACCCAAATACATATATAAGGGCCATAGGAATGACAAAGGGCAGTAGGAAGTAGGAGGGTTGGGTTTCAGTTTAGGAAGACAGGAAGCAGGGAGTTTGAGCTGGGTCAGGGATGAATGGCCTGTTGACAGTGTGTGGTGGGTGAAGTGAAAAATGAGGGTCATTCCAAACAGAGGGTCCAGGGAGAGGATGAGGGGAGCAGAGGTGTAGGGTGAGAGCCATATCTGGGAATGAGCAGGGGCTGGCTTCTGGGAGCTCAAGGTGGGCATGGAGGGGAAGTGGGGTTCGCTGTGGGCAGCCCAGGAAAGGTTGAGGGAGGTCTCAGTTACTATTTTGGCAGGGAGCCACTGAAGATTTTTGACCTGGAGGTACAGATACTGGAGCAGTTGACTAGGAAGAAAGTTTTGGCTTCAGTATGAAGCAAATTAGTGAGAGAGAAGCCTATTCCCAGAAGACTTGGTTGAAATTCCCAGAATTAAGCATGAAAGAACACCCTTTTAGATTTCATATTGTGTGCTTCTTAGGAGAAGGACTTGTTTCTCTGTTTTGTTTGTTTGTTTTTAACATGAGAGAGAATAATAAAAAAATGATTTATTGGTGTTTCACTCTAATCTTTATAGGCCATGGAACCATAATAATACATTATTTTAGGTTTAAAAACAAAAATTGTTATTTCTTGAAAAAGAATGTGAATAATTTTTTTGAGAGTTCATTTTCTCTTATCAAGTCATAAACCATAACTTGATTTACACTTTTAGAGAAAATGCAAACTGTATTTTTAAATGTCTAAGTATAAAGTATAGAATACACTTCAACTTTTAATCTCACTTAAAATGGTAATGTGCTAATGCATTTGAGTCTGTTAAATGAGGAGCCTGTTCTAAATCCATTATGTCTTTTTAATCAGGGTGAATGTGATAACTAACTACTGGCTCATTTAAAATCCCTATAAGTATATTTATTATTGATGGTGACTTGTTCAAGGCATATATATATGCGATTAGATGTTTATCATAACTGAAAGAATACAGGCCAATGGGCTATCCTTCCTTATATTTCATTTGTCTTCAATATTTTTTAGAAAAATATTTTTTTATAAAGTTATATAGATATGCAATACTTTTAAAAATTTTATAGATGTGCAATACTTTTTAAAATATTCATGGGTAGAAACAGTGGGAAATTGAGATTGGAATGCATTATAATCTGAAGACTTCTAGTATTTACTCTTTTTCACATTGCTCCTGTAATCTTGTAATCAGTAACATAGTCTGCATTGGAAAACACTAAGCACCTTTTAGAGTCTTACAACATGTCAGGGAGTAGACATTATCTTCTGATAATTCACTGATTCAAATAGACTTATTTAATATTTTTATCCTCAATTAAGTGATCTTAATTCTGTCCTGAAAATCAGGCTGAATTCTTCTCTATGTCATTCCATTTTATTTAATCACACATTTACCCTGTCAAAATTACCCAATAGACCTATTTGAGAAGACTGAATATCAGCTTTTGTGGCAATCTGTAACATAGGAAAAGCATACATACATTGGTATTTCTTAATAACTAATAAGAAATCATCTACAGCTTGATGAAGACCTGCATTTTGAATCAAATGTGAGTCCTTTTGTGCAAGCCAGGCCAATGTCACGAATGACTCTATAATCAGAAGCATGGCCCTTCATGCTGCCCTTCTAGAGTCCCAGTGTTCTCTTGGAATCTGTATATATCCATCGCTAGCTGGCTGCACCAGTAACAGCTTCATTTAATTAGTTTTATGGAACAAATTTTCTATAATGGCTTATACCAAAGAAATGCCATGTAAATCTCCATTTGCATTTTCAATTAACTCTACTGCCCAAGTTTCACCTGTGATGGGTTTGTGCTGTTGCTTCTTTAGGTTAATATAGAAATTTTGGGCCATTAAGGTAAATAATATTGATTTACAATCAAGCTTAAAAAAGTAAAAGTAATCTGTTGCCAAGATTTGGTTTTCCAGGGCATAGATTTGGTTGGGGAATTCTGTGTGACTCAGGTTGGCATCATGGGGTGAGCATAGGTGAAAAGGAGAGAGCAGTGTATCAACTGGGAAATTATTTGCTAAAGACAAAACCTGAGACCCAATATGGGGCGAAAATGGTCACTTTGAACGCAAACTTTCAACTCTTCTCACTCTCTACTCCTGGTCCAAAATGACCATTGAAATTAATAAACGAAGACAAAGTAAGGCAAATTTCCTATTGGTCCTAGAAACTAGGAAAGTGTACCTTTAACATGCTGGAGAGATCATGAACCACATGTAGTGGACAGTGTGGGTATTTGATTAGAACAGACAGTCTAAGAGAATGACTGTGGAGTCTCCTGATGGCAAGTAGAAAGCTGGGTGAATCACACATGGTGGTAGATGTTAAACAGGTCAAACTTTTCTAGTAAGTGGAAAAAGTTCTTACATGGATTCAAAGAGTAAAAGCTAACTGCTGCTGCTTTCAGACACCTAAAACACAGTAACACAGAAAAAGATAAGCAGAGGTATCCTACACAAATGTAAGGAAAATGTGGGTCAGAGACTTGATACAGGTTTTAGGTGTCAAAAAAGATGGAATTAACAATAAGGTTATTTATGTATGTATGTATGTATGTATGTATGTATGTATGTATGTATGTATGTATTTTGAGACGGAGTTTCGCTCTTGTTACCCAGGCTGGAGTGCAATGGTGCAATCTCGGCTCACCGCAACCTCCGCCTCCTGGGTTCAGGCAATTCTCCTGCCTCAGCCTCCTGAGTAGCTGGGATTCCAGGCACGCGCCACCATGCCCAGCTAATTTTTTTGTATTTTTAGTAGAGACGGGTTTTCACCATGTTGACCAGGATGGTCTTGATTTCTTGACCTCATGATCCACCCGCCTTGGCCTCCCAAAGAGCTGGGATTACAGGCGTGAGCCACCGCGCCCGGCCCCACAATAAGGTTATTATAAATGTGAACCTTTAAGTGGACGAATTCTCGTAGAAATATATATGTGTGTTAAAACAGGGAAAAATAACTAGAATTGTCAAACGATATATATTATGTATTCAGCTTTTTAAAAATTCAGAAACAAAAAAAGGCTGTGAATTGATGCTTCTTAAAAGCCCTGATATGGGAAGATCCAGGAAGTGTTAGCAGTGACGATTCCTGCACACTCTTCTGCAGCCACTACATTTCTCAGCAGGAGATTCTAGACTCTCTTTTTTTTTTAATTTTTTTTAAGGTGATTCTCAGATGATTTCTAAGCATACTAAGGTGGTGGTTCTCAAACTCTGGAGAAGTTAAGCAATTAAGGTTGATCTAATGTATGTGTATGTACACATACATATAAAAAATAGAAAATATGGCCTGGCGCGGTGCCTCATGCCTGTAATCCCAGCACTTTGGGAGGCCGAGGCGGGTGGATCACAAGGTCAAGAGATAGAGACCATCCAGCTCAACATGGTGAAACCTGGCTCTACTAAAAATACAAAACAAAACAAAAAAAAAGAATAAAGTCAAAATCATGATAGCTGAACATATATGAATGACTCATAATTTATTCATTTATGATTATGATGGTCAATGCAAATGCTGTAGCCAGGCCACCTAGGTTGACACCCTGCCAACTCCCTTAAACTGGCTGTGTGATTTTTGACAAGTTACTTAACCTCTCTGTCTGCATTTCTTTGTTGCTAAACAAAAATTATATCCTTCTACTTGTATTGGAGGTGTATGGTGGAGATCAGAGTTGTTAAGTATGAGGCAGGCACAACATTCCCTGGCACACAGTGAGCACTTATAGTGTAAGTTGGCATTACCTTCATTTGCACTGTTTTAGTAATTGAAATGACCAAATACAAATATACCTCAAAAACTTAAGATGAGTGTTTGTTCAAAAATGTTATATTACCCTTGTGGTTTTTTCTATTAAACACTTTGTATAAATTTTACACAGTTTTTGGAATTAATGTGTATTGCTTTTGTAGGGGCAGCTTATATTTTAAGGGGAGTTGGTTTGAGTTTCAGGCAGTGGATTGTCTCAAGAAGCAAGAAGTGAGGTAGAAGTGGAGGAGATCTGGGATGATGAATTCTATGCTGCCTCTACTGGTAGCTGAGCTGCTTTGCAGGCAGGCAGTGACCTAGTAGAGCTTTCTCATTGTGTTTGTAACTCACGTCATGGGAACAACGCCTGATTCCCAGCGGCGATAAGAATGTGAAAGGATACCAAGTATAGTGTATGGATTTTCCTGTTGCCCAGCCACGTGTCTGTCCTCATCACATTTTATTGGAGAGCCATTTTCCATGTGAATCAGCTGGGACCAGTAGTATGTCATGGCATTGTCACGGTATTTTCCTTTTTATGTGGAGTCAATAGCAGCTGAAAGAACAATCCCATTTATATGTAGTTTCCTCAGTTTCTAACTGGAAGGTCAAACAATGGGGAATCAATATGACTCTTTAGTTTGAATTTTGATCTTAAGTGTGTTTCTTTCCTCCTGAAAGCCATTGATGGTTTTATTCCTTCATATTGATTCTGATTAACTTTGCTATTAAGTTTGTAACTCATTGCATCCAAAGATCTTCATAGGAAAGCATAATAATGATAATCATTTTAAAAAGAGTTCAAGAGGAGAAGCTTTTTTTCTCTGTTCTCACATGCTCACCTCTGGTATATGCTGATTGTAAAATAGCTTAGTTTTCTAATATAGTGAGTGTATCATTTCTTTGAATCAAAAATTAGTTTTATCAACCAACATCTAAAAACTGGTCATATTTACTGTGCTCACAGCTTGGTAAATATAATAATGTTCTTTTTATATTGAAAAACTTGAATAGCTTAAGCATGACTGTGGGTCAAATTAAAAATTTTAAGCAAGACCATCTTCACTAACTTGGCTCTGGCTCCATAATTCTGAGTCATTACTTAGACTTCTTGTACTTCTATTTACTGACTAATTGAACCAGGAATTAACTGTTAGCATGTTCTATAAAAGCTTTGTGACATATTTCTGAAAATAATCTAAGGGACATGAAAATGTTAATTTTCCTGATTAGGGGTGTTTGCATTCTCAAGTTAAACCTATTATTACTGTTCTACATAGATTGTTTCTTCAGCTTTTTGCCTAATGTTATGCACTATTTGCCCATGAAAAGGCAAGTATACAAAAATGTGTAGTAAGTCAATTTGAAGAGTTTATCCTGGAAAAACTGAGGTTAAAGACATTATCATTTTATCCAAGACCCCTATTTGAATGAAATTAAATCCTCCCAAATGTCAGCTCAGGAAATCTCTCCAGATGAATTGCGTTCTCCTTCCATCACAAATTGAAAGCTATATAGTTCCATTTTTGCCTTTGCTGACAGAGATCTCAAAATTAATGAAAAGTATATATGGATTCTCCTCTAAATTTTCTTTTTACTGTGCTTTAGTTAATTATGGCTGTTTATTTAATAGAAGCTTTGAAGTTATAAACATAGAAATAATTTTCAGACTTTTAAACATAAATAATACAGTTAAGACATGGAGTATGTGTGTGTGTGTGTGTGTGTGTGTGTGTGTGTGTGTGTATATATATATGTTTGGTTTTCATTTCCTATTATATAAATGCTCTGTAGGAGTTTGGCAAGTTGGTTGATATAGAACTTTGTATCTGATATTCTTTTTTTCTTGTTTTAGAAGTTCAATTATATAATCAGGGAGGAAATTGAAAATATTTTTAAAAATAGTCTCTTCTGTTACTATCTCAGTGTTAATTATAACACTATTCAAATGTTTCACCTGTTCTTAACCCAAACGTAGTCCAAATACAGGCTAATACTTTTCTTCTTTGTGTTACCTTTTCTTTTCCTTTACCTTTTATCTTTTCTCTAAAGATATTCCTTGTAGCAGAGAGACTAGAAAAGTGGAAACAACCAAATGTTGATCAATAGGATAATTAATAAATTGTACTTTATTTGCTTTTTGAAGATTATATAGCAGTATAAAAAATGAATCAGACCTAGATACTAATATAAATAGATTACCAAGTCATACTGATAGATACAAAACAAAATTGCAAAATAGATATAATTTGTCACTTAGGAAAAAAAAATACACTTGTCTATTAAGACTATTTTTATAAATATAAAATCTTAATAAAATTTACAAAGTATGCATGCCAAATTCCTATCTAATTTATGTTTAGGGAAAGGAATTTGGTGTTTGTGGAAATTCAAGAGACTTCAGTTTTTTTCTGTAATTTTTAACCTTTTTACAATTTTTAAACTTATATTGTATTTTTAAAGATAGGTACCAAAGATGCATAGGTTTAATTCTAGACTTGGCTGCTTTAATGTCCTTAGGTGGGTTCTGATTTTGCTGACACAATGTGAGGGACATTAGGAAACAGGAAATGGTCATTTACCAAAATTATTTTTAAAAATCCCTTTGCTATAAAATATTTCTTTTTATACTGATACCTCTTGTTCTTCTGTTATCCTTCGCCAACCCTTGAGAAATCATGGAAATTTTAAGATAACAGTACAATGACTGTGGGTTGAAGCTAAGCTAAACTGGACCCAAGTCAGCTTGGCAAATTGTCAGGCTGTTTTTGTATTTATTTCTTTCAACTTTAACATCCACAATTTATTAAGTGAGACTGTGTATCAAAGCGGAAGCTCAGAATCCTGTTTGGACACCGTTTAGGAAGGAAACCAGGTCTTTATGGGGCACCCCCTTCCTCTTAGCTGCTGGCCAGGAAAACCATCCTTCTGTATCAAACCTATTCAATCAGAGAGAGGTGGAGTGACTTTGGGAAGGAAGATGACCTCTCCCTTGTAAAGTGGAATTGCTCTTGTTTTCCCCCATGACTTATTCAACTCATTTCCACCACTGTTTATAAGAACACTTGTGTGAATGCTTGTAATGACAGCAATAGTCATTTAAAATATGGCTCAAATTTCATGCTGTTAGATTTTCTGTGCTATTCAAAATTTTGATCATCACAATCTAAAGTAGAGCTTTTGATTAACTTGAGTTTTGCTGAGGCCTTTTTGGAGTTAGCAGGTATGCTTCTTAAAAGCCCGAAGTTTAATCAGTACACATACTACTAGTATGTAAAATCATGGCTGCTATCAAATCTGAAAAGAGAATGATTAAATCAAGCTAATTAACTTGTCTTTCATGGGAGCCAATTAGTTTTCAAAACGATACTGAAGATGTTTTGCTTAGATAACTTATATGTGGGATCCAGAGGTAGACTAGTGTATAGGACTGATGTGACATGCCAGCCAAGAGAGGATAGCAGAGAAACTTGTTTATTTTGAGGATTTGTTGGCACTTCGTGCATTTTGAGTGTTTTTGACCTCAGCTCTAAGTTGATTTATTTGTTTAATTTGCATTGTTTCCTGACTAGTAAAAGACTGTTAAAACCAGCTCCTTTATTCATTTCTGTAAAAAATAACCTTTTGGGGGGAATAGTTTCAGATTTACAGAGAAGTTCAAAGAGAATACAGAGTTCCCCAAACATACCTTATCCACTTTAGTCTAATATTGACATCTTATACTACCATAATACATTTGTTAACACTGAAAAGAACTAACATTGTTACATTGCGTTAAACGCTGACCCCTGTTTGGATTTCGCCAGTGTTGGCACCAGTATCTTTTTTTCTTTTCAAGGACCCAATCCAGAATACCATATTGCATTTAGTCATCTTATCTCTTTAGTCTCTTCTAATTAATCTATGACAGTTTCCTAGTCTTTCCTTTCTTTTCATGACCTTTACCATCTTGAAGAGTGTTGGCCAGGAATTTTGTAGAATATTCATCATTTCTGAGTAAGTGGAAATGTGTAACTTAGGATTTGTACCAATATTTTTCATCCACACATCAGTTTCAGCCTGGTGATTGTCACTTTATCTTCCTATCTAGAGTGTGTTACAACAGCACTCTAGAAGTAAAAGGTGATTTGTGGTGGATTTAGTATTTGCTTCATCTGTGATCATTCTACATTATCAGTTTTCCCAAAGTTAGTTTTGGTTATTTGCTTTAGACCACGTAGTAACTTTGCACCAATGTGTATTTTATCTTTTGTTTGTGACAGATTAGAGACGGACAACCAAATTGTTATGTACTAAAGAATAAAGATTTAGAACAAGCTTTTAAAGGAGTTATTTACTTAGAGATGGACATCATATATAATCCGGTAAGTGTAACTGGGTCATACTTCTCAGCTTTTCCATACCTAAAATAAGAGGTGACCAGCTTTTGGAGGCTCAAATCAATGTAAGATGTTTCAGAATGTTTGCAGCCAGAGAGGGAAGAAAGAATAGTGTTATAAAACTGAGTCATAAAATGTGCTGGATATCCCAGCTCTCAAGTGGTATTAAGGGAGAATCAGCATAATTGATGAATCAGCAGATTCTGTTGAATCTGTTCATCAACAGGTTTGATGGTGAATTAGCAGAATTGATGGTGTTTAATTCTCAGTAAATCTAAATGTCAAGGAAAAAATTTAAAGGAAAATCATTTTCTGTATAATATATATTATAAAACTATATAAAATGTATATAACAATATGTTATATATAATTATATAATACATAGTTTATAAAATACATATTATATATCATGTAAATTAAATATATATATATTTTTTCCCCTCATTTTCTCAGTAATACTAGAACTCTGCACAGTCTCCAGCATAGGGATGTGTTGTTTCTTCCCATTTCCTTCCCTTTCCCTTCAAGGAAATCATACATGCATTTTATAAGCAGGTCAGCCTCATCTCCTGCTTTCTCCTGGAAAACGTTTGTATATAGAGTATGAATACCGGCAAAACCTGAGTTTAAGGGAAAAGGGGGATACAGGCTTGAAGAGAAAATGTTTTGGTTATGGGATTTTACAGTTTATTAGATATGGAGAAGGACTTTAATCTGATTCTTTAAGGTTTTACTCAGTCTGAACAAGTGCCTAAGTCACTCTGAGCCTCAGTTTCTTCCCTGTAAAATGGGACTAAAATGGCTCATCAAGTTATTTTTCCAGGCCACTAAAAGGAAATAAGATTCTCTGTGAAAAATGTGTTTTCACAAGCTGGAAATTGTTATTCACATGCTAGACATTACTGTTGGAAGCTTAACTTAAAAGGATTTAAGAAGGAAGTTTTATCCTTTACAAACGTTAGTTTGAAAAATTCATGAACTTCAATCTCTGCAGTGGTTTAAAATACCTCCAGGGAATGAGCAAAGTGGAGGCAGTACCCTCCTAGACTCAGTCTGACCCATGCCAGGGGCTTTTATCAAATGAGACCCCCAGAAACATGTACAGGGCACAGGTGTGTCTACCATTTCTTTGGTCCCTGCTAAGGTCAGAGTCAGAAGCTATTGATTTGCATGATTTTCCCAGTCATTAAGAAAACTAGATGGATGAAGTTTCTATAAATGCCACTCTTTTTAACAATGATGTCTTTCTAGGTCAAAGCAAGTATTAGGACCTTTACTCCCAGGGAAAAGCGCTTTGTTGAAGACAGCCGCAAGCTCTCCAAAAAGGTGAGTCAGTACAGTAGATGGCTTGTTGATTGATACACTCAGCACCTAGCACCTGAAGTGTTAACACTTGCCTGTAATTTCTTCCTTGAATCGTTTCCTCCCTCGCATTCCTCCTCTCTCCTTCTTGCCCCATCTCTCTACTTCTTTCTCTTTGTCCCCTTCTCTCCTGAAATAAGGAGCTCCGTCAGCTCCATAAGAAAGGGGTGACTGGTTGGGCGCCGTGGCTCATGCCTATAATCCCAGCACTTTGGGAGGTCGAGGTGGGCTGAGGTTGGGAGTTTGAGATGAGCCTGACCAACATGGAGAAACCACATCTCTACTAAAAATAGAAAAAAAATAACTGGGTGTGGTGGTGCATGCCTATAATTCCAGCTACTTGGGAGGCTGAGGCAGGAGAAATACTTGAACCAGGGAGGCGGAGGTTGCGGTGAGCCGAGATCCCGCCATTGCACTCCAGCCTGGGAAATAAGAGTGAAATTCAGTCTCTTAAAATCTTAAAAGAAGAGGAAGACTTAAAACATAATTCTTGGATGAAACAAAGTCTCAGGCCCCCATTATTATCCTGATTCATTGAAAAAACAAAAATTCCTAGCATCAAGACTGTCAATGTCTTCCAGAATCTAGTTGTCCTGCCTACCCATCCTTTAATCACAGCCATTTCATTCTCTGCCCTTTAAAGTTTCAGGGAGGTGCAGCCTATGAAGTCAATAACATAATTAACTCAGCAGATCTTTAGAGCCTTCTGGCCTGGGCTTCACTCATGGATGTTCCTACCACATTGGCGTGGTCTAAATTTGGGATGTGTTGGCGTTTCAGCCCATACTGAAGGCAAGATCTCTCTCTCTCTGCCTGTTGCCCTTAATTCCTCTCTCATTCAGTTCAACAAAAAGTGAAGTTCAGGGCCCGTAGGGAAAGTTTCACTTTTCTTTTCTTTTTCTTTTTCTTTTTTTTTTTTTACTGTGACCTTTACCTTTCGTTTTCAGAGTCCCTCCCTGTTGTACTCTTCACAGTTCAGTATTTCTCTCTGTACCTATCATCCCTCTTCAATTGTATAGCAAAGAACAAAGTGTCCCCTTTTTCAGGAGTTTATTACTTCCACTACTTCCTTTGGGGTGAGCAGCTGTGGATTACATAAAGCAGTGAAATATAAAGACATCTTATCATCCTTTTGTTTCCCATGAATTTCTGAGCATACTTGGGAAAGGCCTTAAACCCCTTCCTAGGGGAAGCCTCCGAATATTTCGTTTTGGTCTGCCATCACATTGAGCGTAATATTTATTTTGTGTAATCTGAGTAAATGTCTTATTTTATTATTATTGCCTTTTGCTCTGTTTACTTGAAAGTTAAAACCTGCAATGAGGTGGGTGGGGTAGCTGCTTTGCAAGCACATTGAAATGAATCTGCCTACAACTGGGAGAGAGACATTTCCTTTGTAAAACAAGACCTCCATGTGGGGTGGCTTTGGGCTCTGAGAGCCCTGGGGAACATAGGGCTGAAATCCGGGATATGCTATGGGCCTCCCCACGTGTCTCTTCCTACTTAATGCCCCCAAATTTTGATAAACTTGAAACATTTTCTAAGGATACAAATACTTGAAAGCACTTACTATGTGACAGGCACTTTTCTAAGCTTTGTCATTCTCTCAACAACTTACAAGATTAGAACTAATAACGACTCTATTTTATAAGAGAGAAGTTAAGTAACTTGCCCAGGGAGAACTCAGACATCTTCCCAGAACTCCTACAGTTTTGTAGACCTCTGGACTAGATCAGCTATAATACTTTTATGTTTTTATTATAAATCTATTCATTTGCTTCCAAACTAAACAACACAGACACTCATTTTGTGTCTGTAACTCTCTAGCTCGCTCTCTTTCTAGTTCTCTCTCTCTCTCTGACTCTGTATGTGTCTTTCTCATACAAATTCACTAACATTAAATACCTGGCTTCTATAGTTTCACCAGTTCCATTTTTGCACTGAACATGTTGAAACAGGCTATTCTTTTTCAGATGAGTGTTAAAATGCATTTGATTCTCTTTTCCTCTGTGGATGTTCATATTTTAAAAAGGTTTTAGAAGTGTCAGCTCGTCTCCTTTCTATTATTATCGTTTTTTAAATTGGCATCTATATAGAACATAATTTAAATGACCAGGGTACTTGATCCAGAGGGAATATTTGGAGTATTTAAATCTAGTTTCCTGTTGGCCATTTTTTTAAAAATCAGATCTTATCAAGAGATGTGGACCGTGTGAAAAGAATCACTATGGCAATATGGAATACAATGCAGTTCCTTAAAAGCTGCTTCCAGTGGGAATCCACATTAAGAAGTACAATAGCATTCATGGTAAGTTTCCTTTTATATGTTCAAATTATTTGCTTCTTATTTACATCTATTCATCTTTCTGAAATATATTACAGCATAGGTGATTGTGTGGGGGTTGTTTTTCTAAGACAGTACTTAGGTCAAATTTACCCTTGGAATCGCCTTAAATTACCCAAATCCCAGTCATATACCATCTCTTGGTAAATTTAAGATCACCAGTGTGTGTGTGTGTGTGTGTGTGTGTGTGTGTGTGCGTGTGTGTGTGTGTATGTGTATGTCTGCATGTGTGTGTATATATGTGTGTGTGTGTGTGTTTAAGTGTCTCCCTCACTACATTTGTATAGTCCTGCATTGCGTTTATATTTTTTTTTCTGTGCCAGTGACTGCCTGTAATTTTTTGAAAATGGCATCTGAAAAATCACATGACTAAATAATAACTGAATTGTTCAGTTTAGATTTTAAGTAAATTATTCCTGAACTTTGATATTAAAGATGTTTATTCATTTCAAGCCAGTTGGGACATACTCTTCATTACACATTAAAATTTGATTCAGTCCCACAAAGGGGAACCACCCTTGTATATGAAATGTACTCCTTTCTCTGGTGACATTAGCACATCCTTATGAAGCATAATGAAATCACAGAATCAAAGAGCTGCAAGAGATCTTAAAACCACCTAAGTCTACCACTGAGAGCCCAAGAATCTTGGACGGACTTCACAGCTGGCCTCATGCCCTCACTTTGTATCTCAGCACATTCTCTCTCATCTGTAAAGGAACTTGTCCTTGATCAAATTGGTAATGTCAGCCATGGGAGGAGAAATCAAGTCTCCCAACTGCAAATCTTTGTATATTTGGTATCATGCCATTTATTTCCGTCATGTGCAAAGATCACTATGAAAACTATTAAGAGGCATGAGTGATCTACGATTGTGAATATCGGTCACGATCATTGGTGAATCTGATGTCTGAATGTTACGTGGTTCTGTCTTCTACTGTCAATATATCCTCAGTGTTCTCTCTTACCCGACAGGCATAGCCTCATTTAAAACATGGGGAGGAAAAAAATGATTTATTAGCCCAAGATGTCAGTGGGTTCAAGGTCATTCCCAACATTTTTACGCAATCAAGTATATCAGCTCAAAAGACGCTTTCTCTTTGCCATTGGGGAGTATTTTGTTTGGTGGAGTTTATTTTAGTTCTCCACTGCTTCAGTGCAGAGGACCTATGCTGCCTGCAGGCTTGACCTTTCATATACTTTTTCTGCTGTCTGAAGTTGCTAAAACATTTGGCCTTAATAAAAACACTAATAATGGTTTTATTAATCTGTATCCGTCATTGTCTCAGCATTTGTTTATCTACTTCCCTTTCTCATGTTCTCCTCAGCTGGTGGCTTCATGCATCGGGTTCCTCTTCAACCTCCCCAGCTCCACTTCCCACCCGAATTCCCTTTTAAAACTTTCCATGGAATGTTCTATGCAATTCTGGGCAAAAGAGGAAAATGAACACAATTGGTGTCTTCTTCCAGTCAGCACCCAGACAGCCGCTGTGAGGAGGAGAGGATTTCCTCTTTCTCGAGTCTAGTTTCTGGCACTGTGATTTTAGAAAAACAGATTTGTTGCCCTGGATTCTGGAGGGAGATGACAGAAATGATTAATGGGCTGCTGGCTTGATCTGAAGAAAGATTAGAACAGATGAATAGAAATAGGTTGTCTAATAGAGGGGACTTCTAAACAGGAAGGGAGCCTTGGAAATAGAGCTACATCTCCACTGCCTATTCTCTGAGGGATTCCTCCCTGCTGGGCTTCGTGCCTCAGAGAAGATCCCTCCCCCAGGCTGGAGAATGCAGGCTGCCATGTTGTACCCTCACATCTCTAAGGCCCACTGCAAGGAAGATCAAGGTTGTTGCTGGTTTTCTGAAGTCTGGTGTTGCAAGGGCACATGGGTTTATGTGACTGTGTGTATAGGGACATTTCCCATTGGACACCACTGAAGAAAATGCAGAGCCAATTAGATATTCTATATCCATACATTTGGTTGTCCTGAAAGTACTGGAATAAAAGTGCTCACTTAAACTCATTTTGTTTTCATTTAAAACTCTACTTTAAAAATTTTAGACCATGTGTATGTTGACCGGCCTTGGTGATTCTCAGAAATGCTGCAGATATGATGTGGTAGATAGGTCCCCTCCTTAAGCTGATGAAGTGTAATTGTATTAAAAATGGTTTTCGTTATTCCTGTTCGGATGATTATTCCAAAACCATTTCTGCTATTAAAGTGAGAGGCTATATAGAAAATGCTTTCTTGGGACAGAAGAAAAAATATATTTCAGTTTCAACTTCTTTTTTTTTAATTGCATTTTAGGTTTGCGGGTACATGTGAAGAACATGCAAGATTGTTGCATAGGTGCACACATGGCGGTGTGATATGCTGCCTTCCTCCCCATCACCTGTATCTGGCATTTCTCCCCATGCTGTCTCTCCCCAACTCCCCACCCCCACTGTCCCTCCTGACATGGACACAGGGAGGGGAGCATCACACACTGGGGTCTGTAGGGCAGTTTCATCTTCTTTCATTCTTCTTGTAGTAAGATTATGGGTAGCCAAGCCTTCATTTCCTTTTCTTTGAAAATGCGTTGCCTGTAGACCTGTTAACTGTCTAGAGGGGACTGATGGGGTTTCATACCTGGGGGCTGCCCTGGCTGTAGCACTGTGTCCTGGAGTCTGTGGGACTTCATGATGGGTTGTCATTGTGCAAAATGTTGGATCCCCAAGCCCAGGCTCTCCTCTGTGTTTCTTCACTCTGCACCTGCCATATCTGTCAGAGGTGACACACACTGATGGATGTTCTCCTGTGATGTGTTGAAGACAGAATGTTGCTTGGTGTCTTTATTCATCATTGTGACACTTTGTTCATGTTCCAACTGCTCGCCTTGGCATTACAGGGCAGAACAGTTTGGTGGTGTCTGAAGCAAGATTTTAAGCCAAGGATGTATTAAATGACCTGTAGTCAGGTCCTCTAATTGAAATTAGCATATGTATTGGTTGAGATTTCACCGTATGGATGTGAAAGATGCTATTTTAGTTGAACCCGTCTCTGGTTGGGCTTTTCTTCCTGTGATGGTACAGGAAGTGTCGCTAACACAACAAACTAAGGGTAGAACCAAAGGGATGCTTTTTTCTTTTGTTTTGTGAGAAAACATAAAGTAGCCTCCAAACTTTATGTTGTGGACTCTGGTTCCAGGTGATACAAACATGAACATTGTAGAATCATGTTCTCAAAATCAATGTTAAGACTTTATGAAAGCAAACCATATGTTTTTCATGGATGCCTGTGTACATTTGTGTGAACATAATTATACCTTGTTGAAAGCAGGAGTTAAAAAAAAAAAGCACGCTCTTAAGATCTAGCTCCACAGGGTGTCTTATCAGAAGTGGATGGACAAACGTGAAAAAACTCACCTTGCTAGATGATCCAAGCCTCAACTTCCTCTACCGTGCGATTTATCACTGCTACACTTACGGGGGTGGTTGCATTCCCAACATGAGAGAAGAAAGTTATCCATAATTCACTGGCACCTGTTATGTTAATGTTGCTGCATAGCATTTAATTTATTGTTATCGTAAGTAATTAAACGTGGGCATTTGTAGGGTGGTCAAAGCATTCCAAATCAAATTTCTACAGATTTAGTTCTTCTTGTTAGGATGAACATTGAAAATCTCATTTTGTCTTTTGAATATTTCTCCTTCCTCTGTCTTTTCTAGATATTTTGGTATCTTGCATTTTCTAAGGTTTACTTGATTATATTAAGTATTTTTTTTTCTTTTCTCTTCCTTCAAAAAGTCACATTCTTGGCTTTCCCAGTTGAAAAACAAATTAATATGAGATATCCACTTACTGACTGAGGCCAAATAGAACTAAAATATTTTGCCTTAAAGTAAGTGCACCTGTATATTTCCTTATGAATAGATTTGTAAATATATGTGATATTTTATACACATGTACATACATATACACAAGATATGTACACGGCCATTCCCCCCACAGATTTTGACTCTAGGGATATTCATAGTTTGTTATTTCAGTGCTAACTATCAGATGCTGTCCCAAGGATTTTATAAATTTAGTTCTTACAACAATCTGCTGATGTGGGTGGTGATTACTATCATTACTGTCTTCTTTTACAATTGAGAAAAATAAGCCTATAGGGGTCAAGTACAGTAACAGAGCTCATGTGTATGTAAGACACAGAGGTGGCATTGAAACCCAGGTCATCTTGCTTTAGCCTCCACAGGCTCACCCCTTCCACTATTCTGCCTCTCATTGATGCCCAGGATGCAGTGCTTGTTGTCCTTGTATTTAGATAATAACTCCAGGAGCAACCATACTGATCATTTAAGATCTGTACTTAGATATTCTGTGTGGTGATTAAGCCTTTTCCAAGCTGTGATACTATAGAGGAAAGAAACCCTTATTACATGGGTAGGAATAATTCTTTAGCTCAGTCATTTTATTCACAAGAGATGATGAGACTGAAATTGAAGAAGCCAGAGGTGGGAGTGCCCAGCCCCTGGGCATCACATGCATTTGGCATCCTTGGGATCCAGCTGGATGATCTGAAGAACCCTAGAGCCTTGGTTCTAAACTGAGTCCCAAATTAGAGTCCGACTTACTTTTTCCCCAACTTTGAGGAATGTTTTTAGATGATGTAGAGGGATTTTCAAGGGGAGAAGAAAGAAAAAAGGAAAACAATTAGTGGAAGGGGTCATGGAAGGCATTTGCACTTTTCAATTGTTTTTTTTTTTAAGTACTCCAAGTTGTTGAGAAAAAGGGTTAGGGTAGAAGAGAATAACTATCCACAATAATATGTTCCTTTAAAGTATCTTGAAATAATGGCTATAAAAGAAATAGGCCCATATTTCTAGTGGGGACCTTTATTTCATAGATCCGGTGTCTCAATGCTAATACATTATTTGATCATAATGAAGAATGTTCTCAAAAGATAACTTTGCATTGTGATATTTGGATTCAATTGGAAGATTGAATCATGTATGGGTGTTTTGTTATGACGTACTTATATTTTATAAACCCCAGTGTTGTCCATAAAAAGACCTAAAGTTATATTAGTATATAAATGAAGTTTTCATATGATAAAATAGTATTTACTTGACAGATGGCATCATCAGAAGGTTATTTTAAACAGCAAAGGTTTCCCGATGCTTTTAACATAGAATTGCATTTATGCAGTTTCCTTTCATTTTCCACCAGTCTTTCAGGCACACACCTGTGGCGTCAAGGGAGGCTAGTTTGTTGGGCATTGATGGATTCTTCATTTTATTAAATTTTTAGTTGGATGTTTGATCTTTGAAAGTAATCTAAGTGTACCATATATCAATGAGTATCTTCATAAAGCTATGATTTTAACATCTGTGACGTTTTTTTCTAATTTTTTTGAGTGTAGGAAAATAAAGAATTTACTCTTCAGAGTTGACAAGGACTGAAATATGATACATGAATTAAAGCATCAATCAACCTCTCCCTCCATAAAGTTAACAAAATATAACTGTCCACTTGCTTGGTGATATCCCGCATTTAATATATATAAAACTCTTAGCTTTTAGAAATCCTAGAATATTGAGAAAATGTAAAGTAATTTCCCATAGAACTTAAAAACAACACTAGCAGTAATAGAGCCAATCCTTCAACACACATGTACTTTTGTGCGCGCGTGCGCACACACACACACACACGCACACAAGCAAAGGACATTTGAGAAATTAAAAGTTGCTCTGTTGGATGTTTTGTGAAAGCTGTTTGGTAAAAATCGAAGGCAACGCTTTGAATTGCTGTTTTCCATGATTGCTCTGTGGACTGAAAACATTCAGATTCATTTTGCTTTGGTAGAAATGACAAATGCAATTACAACTTTGTTTTGAGATTAGACTCTTTAAGTAATGCTGGTCAAATGTCTTTTTGATGCTTTTCTTATTTATGTGTTAACTGTGTCTAAAAGATTTACTTTAAGTTCTGTCACCAATTTATTCACAACCAAATGAACCTGCACTTGATTAAGCTCTTTCATTGGCTGTGACATCCACCAGAAGTCACAATTGGATGTGTAGAGCAGATACCGTTGCCCATTTGCTAGGTATGTGTGCAGTTGGTGCTCAGAAATTAAAATTATTTCTGTAAAGCTGAAAGAAATTCCCCAGTTATAATAACCAGAAGAAGAGGGGTATTTAGACATCTTAAAAGTGTGTATATATAAGTGTACACACGTATATGTAAAATGTATAGGTATATTAAATGCTTAAAATACTTGGCATCTTATTATTTAACATATATAAGATAGTTTCCCTGTCTTCCTTTTCATGAAGGACTACATAATATACTTTCAAAATATTTAAAGTTTTTTTCAGCACTTTTTTAAAAATAGGAACAATCCATCATTGCATATTGTGAGTATAATTTTTACAACATAATTGCACCTTCTATTGGCAGGTTCTCAAGCATTAACTAATTATGCAATTTGATAAAATTACAATAATTGCACTAAAAAGATTATCTGTTAAAAAATTTAAAAGGACACTATTAACTATTTTATCATATTTTCATGTTTATATTTTCAACTCTGTAAGTGAGTTGTGATTCCAGACAGAGAGAGACTGACTGAAATCACTTTTTTGGAGCATTCCAATTTTGACTAGTAAACATTAGCTCTCAACTATTTGAATCATAGCACAGCACACTCTGCCATATGCACACAGCCTGTTAGATATAAATGGTTAACACCCCCTTTTGTATATAGAGGTCCAGACGCTATGTGAAACCCACTGTCACTACCACTGTCTTTTCTGAGCTTTCTGTTGGTGTGCACTTGCAAGCACAGCTTTTCTGTCTCCTCTGAATTTTCTGTTTAGGATTCTGGGATGATTAATACTGAGTGTCAACTTGATTGGATTGAAGGATGCAAAGTATTGATCCTGGGTGTGTCTATGAGGGTGTAAACAAAGGAGGTTAACATTTGAGTCAGTGGGCTGGGAAAGGCAGACCCACCCTTAGTCTGGGTGGGTACAATCTAATCAGCTGCCAGTGTGGCTGGAATATAAGTAGGCAGAAAAATGTGAGGAGAGAGACAGGCCTAGTCTCCTAGCCTACACCTTTCTCCCATGCTGGATGCTTCCTGCCCTCAAACACTGGACTCCAAGGTCTTCAGTTTTGGAATTCACACTGCCTCTCCTTGCTTCTCAGCCTGCAGAAGGCCTATTGTGGGACCTTGTGATTGTGTGAGATAATACTTAATAAACTTCCATATATATATATATATGTAAAGGTATATATATATATACCTTTAGTTCTCTCCCTGTAGAGAACCCTGAAACCCTGACTAATACAGATTCCTTGTCTTTTGCAGATTCCAAGTCATTCAGTCTAATTCACTCTGCTTTCCAGAGATACCCTACTGTTAATTTGAACTTGATCCAGATTTTAGGATCTTTAGTCTTAAAGAAAAGACTCTAGAGATCTTATAGCCCCTTAATGCAACAGGTGCTTGACTGCCACCTTCTTCAGTCTTGCTCCTTCTCCCTCCTCCCTGTACCTTCCTCTCTTGCCTCATCCCTCTTCCTTCTTCCTCTTTCCCCTTTCCACAAGAAGTGATGGGTTTGAGTATCTAACACACTGCTAGATATTGAAATGTGAAAATGAATTTTCATACTGAGCACTCAAGTGTATCTACTTTCCTCCCCTATTTTGTACTCACCCTTCCTTCCCTCTCCCTTCCTCTCTCCCTTCCTCCTCTTCACCCCATTTATCGCTTCTACTCTGCCTTTCTCCTCACCTCCTTGGTTTCCCTGCTTTATTCCTCTAACTTCCTTCTACCATCCTCGGTTTATCTGAAAACAAAAGGCAATCTTTTGATTATTCAAGCATATCATAAGAAAAATGTGCTTTTGGGGATAAAATTAGGTCATAAGCATGGAAATATTTTAAAAATATGGAATGGAGGTCAAGAGATCGAGACCATCCTGGTCAACATGGTGAAACCCCGTCTCTACTAAAAATATTTAAAAAATTAGCTGGGCATGGTGGCGCGTGCCTGTAATCCCAGCTACTTGGGAGGCTGAGGCAGGAGAATTGCCTGAACCCAGGAGGCAGAGGTTGCGGTGAGCCGAGATCGCGCCATTGCAATCCAGCTTGGGTAACAAGCGAAACTCCGTCTCAAAAAAAAAAAATAAGGAGTGGGCTGCAAGTGTGGGTAGGAAATACTGTCTCATGTAATTATTGGTGGATAATGGTATTCTTCAAATTCAGAGAAAGGCCTCGCTAACTCACACACACACACACACACACACACACACACACACACACACACACACTGCCCCCCATGCTAATTCATTGCAAAGTGTTTTTGTGGACCTGGACTTGTTGAGAACCTGTTCAATCACAGGGTGGCAATACCAACCTTGCTGTTGTGTGCAGTGGTTAATATTCAGGAGTCAACCATTTCCAGGGCTACTTAGTGTATATTTAACCACCAGATGCCAAAGCCAGAGTTCTACCTCAAGGCTATAATACTCTTCATGCTTGACCTAATAAATTCAGTTTATGTCAAAAATAGTTGGTATATGCCTGTAGTTCTAGCACTTTAAGTAAGAGAAGAGGCAGAATTTGAGACCAGCCTGGGCAACATAGTGAGACCCTGTCTCAAAAAAAAAAAAAAGAGAAAGAAAAGGAGGTATTTTATTTCAATGATTTAATACTTCCAGTTAATGTCATGTGTCAAATAGTTATGCAGTGTAACACAGCCTAATGATTGAAGGATTGTTTTAGTATATTGCAAGCTGCAGAAAGGCAAAGGCCCAATCTTTTATTTTTGTACATATTCTTACTGCTTAGGATAATGTTCTGTACACAGTAGGCATCTAATCAGCGCTTCTTGGAAGGGTGCCAGAACTAGTGAAAACCATGTATTACCAGATGTTGCTTTCTTTTCCTTCCTGCACCTCCCCTGATCGTAACAGTCTATGGCCGCATCGGTGGCTAAAACAACGTAGCAACTTCATATTCTTTTTTCTGGCTTTTTCTTGATCCTGCCCATCCAGGGATAGTGCTAATTAGTAGCAAAATGGCCAAAAGGCAGCCAGGAGGAGGAAGAGTACTGGCAAATCTCTAACTGCCATCATGGCCCCTGAATCTAAGAGTATTCTATTTTTGATGTTGTCTGAACTGAATCCCGTTTCTCCCCTTTCATTTGTTTCTATATGTGACACCTGGATGTGCAAACATTTTGTCTGATGGGAAAATAGAAAAGAATATTTAGAAATAGGAGGACTGGACCTGGTGTGTGTGAAAACAGCTATAACCAGTTCCCTATGTAGGTTTCGACCTGTTGAAGAACGATGCTCAGCACTTAGATATCTGGCTAATTTGATATTGCCTTTTCCCACCCCCCAGTCTGAGCTTTGTCATTTGTTTCTAAGCTGTCATTTTTATTAGTCTCTCTGGCTGATCTTTTGGGGCTCCCCATCAGGTGGCGTGTGCTCGCCATTGTCTGGCTGAGCTTGGCAAGCAGAGGGCCCTTTTATTGCTATGTGATGTGGGCGTGCTTGCTGGGGTAGCCTGTAATTAGACCCACCACAGGTGACAGTTACTAGAGAGCCCAGTAATCATTCTCGCTGCCTGATCTGATGTTTATGGAGAGAAACCTTCCTTGTGGTCTGGTTAGGGTTTACTATAGCATGTTGTACTTTTGCCATCTGATTTATGATTTAGAAAGGTGTGTTTTGTTATTGCTCCCTTTATCCTGGGGTTGTGTTATTGGCTGTGTGTGTGTGTGTGTGTGTGTGTGTGTGTGTGTGAGAGAGAGAGAGAGAGAGAGAGAGAGAGAGAGAGAGTCATTGGCTTTTTAGATAATATGCATTTTAGAGAAACATTTTTATTAGGCTGATGGTCCACATCTCACCTATACAAAAATGAAGATTTTGATTTTTAATCAAAAATCAGGTTCACTTGTAATCGTCTAAGGCTTGCTCTTGTACAGTGTTTAATGACTGTTTTAGTCTTGCTGGGATTCTCTTATTACCTACACGCATATTGTTTTTGGCTGTTTAAAATGATTTTTCTATTGCTTCCCAAGCTCTTTAAAGTTTCTGTTTTAATTCATTGTCTGGGATGCTTCATTTTGTCGAGGGAAAAACCAAAACAAAACAGAAATATACATTTGAGCCTCACTGGGTTAAGCAAGACCCAGCAGCTGCTGTTTTCGTCTAGAAAAGATGGAGCCATAGAATGATAAGGTAGGAGGGGCTTTCATGGTCAGTCTGAGGGGAAGAAGAAAGGCTTTGGGAAAGTGATTTTCTCAAGGCCTCTTCACTTGTACGAACAGAGAATTCTCAGCCCTACACTATTTTTACAGTGTGCAGCTTGTATAGTCATAAACTTTGCAATTATGGTTTTAGTTCATGTGTACATATACACAATGTCCTTGAACTCTTTTTTTTTTTTAGGTACATTTTCCCTCAGGCCTTACATTTGAATAAAAATAGTTTGTGAGTCTTTGGAGTTGCTACTCTGAGTGGTAACATGCCGTAGGGAGACATAAATCTGTATCGTTTCTTCAGTGCGCACTTGGCTGACTCTTCCCATAGAACAGATGAATTTTCCTCCTCAAAATGTTGCGATGACAGTGATGACGGTGATAACAGTGATGGCAAGGATGATGATGTTGAATTGTGTTTTTGTGTTTGGGAGGTGTTTACGTTTTGACTTCCGCTATATACAAGCTTGTACTTACTTTATTAGGCTTCAGCGACACTTTGAGTGAAGCTTTGTCTTACGTTGACTTCTCTTTAAGAAGCAATAGAATATCACTTCTTAAACTAAGTATGCATTTGTGAATAGCCACATTTCTTCTGCTCTCGATTAAGCCAGGTACATGCAATTATAAACATTTTGTGGCCTTTAGCAAGAGCACTTTTTCTTGGAAATCACTGAGGCTGTCACATTTTTTGTAAGGAAACATCTATAGGCTAATTCAGTAACCCCCATCCCCAAATTCTACTTTTCACAGTAGGAAAATGCATAGTGTGTTCAGCTGTTAAAAAATGAGCTGACTGTGGTCTCATCAACTGCACCTCTTTGGGCGAATTTGATTTTGCATTTCATTGGTGATTTTACATTTTCATTAATCTATATGTTTTTTAAAAAATTGACTTCCTGGAAATTTAATCAGAAATAGGGTTGGGGAATAGGAGGGATAGAAAAAAGGAAAAAGAAAGAAAAAAGAGTAACAAATAGCTTGACAATTGCTTGAGTTTACTTAAAGATAGTCCTGCAGGTGGCGATAGAAACTCATAAATGATAAAATCCTAAGGTAAATTTCTGTGGGTTACTTCTTGGGGATTTTAATTTCAGCAATTTATTTTTAATTTGATACAGTCGTCTACAAGCAGAAATCATTACATTAGTAAAAAAAATCAAGTTTTCATGTTGTATGATTTTCTGTTTTTATAATAATTTTCTCAAATATTCTATAGCACATTCATACTTATGCAGAAGAAATAAGATCCAGATTACTGCCCAGTTGGTACAGATTTAATTAGGAAAATAACGATATTAAGGCTTTTAAAACAATAATTTGTATTTTCTTTAACCTGTAGCTAAAATTTGATGCTTATGCCATTGGCTAGGTTTAGCTTCTACGAAGGCCTTTGCTCTTGGGTGTGACATGGCTTAGGCATGATGCTCTGTGTGTGTGTGTGTGTGTGTGTGTGTGTGTGTGTGTGTGTGTGTGTGTGTTCACAGAGACGTTCCTTCAAATCATAATATCAAATCTAGTTGCTTCCAGAGGGCTTTTCCTCCCTTAGCTAGTTGTTTCAAGTTAGCTTTAATGTGAATAGAATCACAAATTTCTTGAAAGCTATTTTATCCAAAGATAAAAACACAACATAAATACGTGTACACACACACATATGTATATTTAACATTAGAAAATACATAGTGAATATAACATTTTTTTCCAATTCTTTTCGTTATTTCGGACGTGAAGCATTGTCAAAGCAAAGTGAAAGCATTCAGAAGATAGGCGCTCTTTCTTTTCTGCTAATTAAGGTTAAAGAGTTTTTAAATTGCTTTTTGTGGCTATATATATTCATTTACCATTTTTTAACTTTGAGTCTGAAAATGCTAACTCTGAAGGATAAAGCTAATTTTCAGCTTTCCTGTTTCCTTGTAGTCTCATTTAGAAAACCTTTGCAGTGTACATTTTCAAGGGGGGGCTCCCTTGATTCTAAGAAAATGTAATTATTTTGATTTAAACACTTGAGGCTTTAGATGTTGAGTGTCATTAGCAGACAACTGTGATGGTCATGAGCAAATTATGTGAATTGCAGTCTTTGCCTTTCTTCTGAACATTTCACTAAGTCTTACGGTAAAGTTCAAACCAGTCATGTCTTGTATGCTGTACCCTTGGATCCAGAATTCTTTTATGATATAATAGAAGAGGCAAAAAAGAAAAGAAAACTCTGGCCTTCTTATATTCTGTTTCAATTGTTCTTCCAATTACTCATGAGGGAAAGGAGTGGAATGCAAGTCAGACACTCTGAAAACCTATTTTGCAGCCTTCATATAAAAATATTCAGTTCTCTGTTAGCAGCTGACCAAAATCTAATCCATTAAAAAATATATTGTGGTAAGCAGTTCTTGAAAATGTTTATAATAAATGGTAAAAGCCAAGCTTCCACTGTGAGATTAGCAGTTGGAACAGGATGTGTTCATCAGGAAATAGGTTATTGCCTGACTAGTGTGTCCTGCAGAGTAACCTGCAGGATAGATGAAGATTTAAAAGCTTGCAGTGCAAGGATTTTCTTTGATTTTTCCCCTTTTGTGTTATTTTGTATTTTCCAGTGTTGTGTATCACTCATGGTATTTTTCCCACTGACCGTATTATGAAGTTCATTTTACAAACAAATAGTATGGCATGTTTTGGGGGCTTGGTTTCGTTTATGCCCGATGATCGTCTAATGACCTAGGGGTATTAATGTGATAAATACACTTTTACATTACAGTCTTTGTAGCTTAAAAATAAAGGCAAAAGAATATTTTCCAGATATTTGGACCTGCTCCCAGCCTCCATCTTAAAGATACAGGAAATATTGTTGAGAATTATGGTGTATTTGCTGCTTTTTGCTTGACTGCAGTCCAGCCTAAGAGTCAGTGGACAGTAGTGCTCATGAATAATGCCTTCTACACAGATGATACCTACAGTAACACAGGAGTGACTAAGAGATCAAATACACTGGCTAAAAAGCCTTGGGGAAGCATTATGTGTCTGAGGTCTGATCTATTGTCTGGAAGGTCGGAGAGTGTTAATGTACTCTGCAAAGATTACACTCCCTCTCTAATTGCTCAGACACTTCCTTAAAGGATTTAAACAGTCAAGAAAGGTGACACTCCTTGTCAATTTTTGTCTTCTGCCTGCAGTTGAAGTTTATCTGTCTTTCCGCTGAGACCACTAGATCAAGTAACCTAGATGGTGTCAAAGGCATAAACTCTGAATTAGGAGTGAAAGCAGTAAGAGATGTTATTTAGAGTACCATTGTTACTTGCTCTTTAAATGCTCTGCATTCCATTTCTGGTGTTTACATTGTGAAAACCACAGCATCTCTGTGTCCCAGAGAGGGGCTGAAAAGGGTCCAAGGCTTCACTTGGACTTTTGATCAGATTTGTTGTCATAATCTTTTCGCAGTGCCCTAACACCCGATGTAGCATTCTGCATTTAGGTTATTGCAGCTAAATGCATAGAAAATAGGCAAAATTTACATTTGCTCTCTGCTTCTCCCAAACCTACACCTTCTCCCCAACACACCCCATTTTGAAATGTTTACTTTGAATTAGGCATGTGCAAGACCCACCCACACATAGGACCTGATAACTTTGTCCAGACCCATCATTGTAAACTTCAAATGATATACAGACACATTTGAAAAAGAGGTCTCCTCTCTGCATTGGAGAATCCTAAGTCAATCTTGTGTGTCTGAGAGCTGATATAGCAATTTTATCCAACTCTCTATCTCTTACATTGCTTTGATTATAACTCAGTGTTTTCTAAATGACACTGTAAAGCTTATAGAAAGGTTTTAGTAGTTCTTTCCTGATGGCAGTTTAGGAAATATCGGGGAGCTGTCTGTTTGCAAAGAGCATAATGAACTCCTTAAATTCATAGTCTGTGTTGCTGTAGGAAGGAGTGGAGAGCGCAAGCTTGCATTCCACCTCCAGCGTTTTCTACCCACTATGCACAGGTGCGTCATTGAGAAGTAAGAATTCCTCTTAGATCAGTTCAAATTGCTAATGTATGTGTCCTAGAGCCTGCAATATAATATTTATGTAGCTTCCAAAAGAGACCTGGGAGGATTCCCTGTAACTCAAGATGGTAGTCTGACTGATGGGTATAGAAGGATTTTTTTTTTTCTTTAAAGAAATCCTTGTTTGTCCCATGGGATTTTCACACTTTTCAGCTGACGGCACTGTATTTTACTCATCCTGTATAAAGCTGTCAGTGTATTCGTTATATGTGTCTCTTGAAGACTCTGAGCAGATGACGAGAACAATTGCTGGAGGGGGAAAACACATTTGAATCAAAATCTTCAGAAGAACATTTCTGTAGTCTCTCCTGTTCCTGCTTCTGTGTGGACTGTCCCTCGCACTTTCTCTGATTGCATGTTATCTCACACTGTTGGTAGATTACACTGAATGTTTCATCTGTATATAAAAATTAAAAATTCAAACAAAAATCTGGCCCACATGAAGAACAGGCCCTTTGGGCATATGGTTCATTATGCATATTCGTTTAATTACTAAAACACTTGTGATGGCTTTAGTGCCCTTGCTTTCAACTTGCAAAGTTGGATCTCTTCTATTGCACAGAAAATATAGTGCAGAATTCTGTTCTGAAGAAGAAGAAAAAAGAAAAAAATAGAGCCTTTGAAGAAATTACTGAATTCACCAAAAGGAGGTATGATTCTCAGTATGAAACCAATGGAAGTAGGGATTTCTCCCCTTCGTCTTTGTCTCCTCCTCCCTCTCATTTCTGCCACTGCCCCGAAGGCTGTTTTTACTGTGGTTAGTTTATAAGTAATGTGAGACTCAGGGTTTAGGTTTCAAACGTGTTCCCTCTGAGTGCCTCAAGTCTCACGATGAAGCTACGTTTTATTGTTTAGAAGGGGACTGCTGTGAATGTGTGACTTTAATTGATTTTTCAGGGCAAACAGGTGGTGATGGTTTAGACATATCCTGGCCTGAGTGCCACTCCTAATTTGGGGCTACACATATAATAGCTTTATTAAAATAAACAATCCCGTGGCTTTGCTTTTACCTGAACATCTGCCTCCTGGTTTTTAAAGGGCTTTTAAAAATATTTTCGTTGTGTGCTTAAAAGGATCTGATCCTAAAATAGCTAAGAAAGACTTTATTTTCTATTTATGCCACCAAACATTTTTTTGTCTGATGTTAAAGACAATAAAATTTGGAAGCATCTTCAAATTCGATAATCATTACTTCAGTAGTTTTTTTTAGAGAACATTCATTTACAAGATGCAGCAGATTTCAAATATAACAGGTAAAAAATTGAATTTGTAGTTGCTGGGTTTGGATTTAAACTTTTTTTCTGGTGTGCAAAAGATTGTTTGAGTGAGTATATGTACTTGTGTGTGTGTCCACATATGCTATAAGAACATATTTTGAATTTATTCCTGAGCTCTGGTGATGTCTCAGCATTGTAAGAAAGCTTCTTGGACTCCTCTTGATCAGAATAAATTCAAGACTCCTAATAGCATTTCTAAAGGAAAGGAGGATCCAAGCCTTGGCATCATTCTTGTTTTTAGTGGCAAGTATGTGTGGCTCTGATACAAGCACAATTTTGCTTTTCAATTAAGCAAATAGGTAGTGTATCTGAGTAATGGGAGAACATCCAAGACATACTTGATACGATTCCTAAAGGAATTGTACTTTGCTATAAATAGTATCACTCACTAATCCCGATTGGAGGGTTCCTGAATTAAGGCACCTTCGTTGATTTTAAGCACATTGAATATGTACAGAGCTATTGCAGGCTTAATGCGAACTTACTGCAAGCCTGCTTCTTTTAGTGCCAGAAATAAAGCTGCAAGTAGAGTAACTTAATACAGTGAACTGCTTTACTCTATCACTGCACTAATGCTAATTAGATACACTTGCTTTATTACCCAGAGCATTTTTTCTGTGTTCATTCTGATCTAATCTTTCTATGAACATAAAGGAGTAAGTCATGAAGGAGTAAGTCGTAAGTGTTATGTTTAAGCTTTTAGTCACAATTGCAGCCTGATGTTCATGTGAGCAAAGTCAGAGAACACTTAGAGAATGCTTTGTCCACTTAGAGTACAATTAGAATCCCATTGGACTTCTACTAGGGAGGGTCCCACAGTGCCAAAAATTACGCTTCTGAAATGAGTAAGACACTTATCGATACACTTAATGGAATTTTGTTCTTGACCTCTTCAGCTACCCACCTTTATGGAGAATAAATAAATGTGTGAAGATTTTTTTCCCTCCCTTCCTTTAATCAGAGCAGAGAATTTGCTGATGGCTTTGAAAGATGTATTTACCAAAATCAGACTTTCAACTGCTCAATTACCAGCTTCTGCAAAGACGCATAATGAGAAATTTATTGTCTGATTCTAGACCTGAAATTATGATCATTCTAGGGGGAAAAAGCCAATAGCACAGCACATTAGATGCTTTTTTTGTTTCATTTAGTTTAGTGCTTTTCTACTTTTTAAACTATTTTTTTCTGCCTTTATGAGTGGTGTGGGGATTTTTATCGGGTCATAAATGATTGTTTGTCCATTTATATAGAATCATCACAAAATGTAGAATGTAATGTGGCCAGTAGCATGGTACAAACATGAAAGGGATGGGATTTCAATAAATGCTTCACATTTAAGAGAAGAAAATCTGTTTAATAAGAAATGAATGTATGATATACATTAGAAGCCTTTTCCCCCTTTTTAGAAAAGTCCATTAGTATATTCCAAAGGGGAAAATGGAAGTCAACAAAAATTTCACATCTAGAACACAGTCCAAAAGCCTCTAATTTACATTTAACATTAAGGTAATGTATTTTCCATATGTATTTTTTTAAATTAGAATGGATCAGCCATATTCTTCATAGAAATGTTCAGTATAGTGATACTGTGAAACCAGCAGCTTAAAAATGATATGCGTTCTTTATTTAAATAGTCATAGAGGATAATAAATGTGAGAAACATATAATGCAGATGTCTACCTACAAAAGCATTGGGAATAAATGGTCATTTGGGGTTATAACCACACCAGACTAGAACTACTTGATGGAAATGTGTCTCTAAGAACAAAACACTAAATCTGATATTCCCCTAATTAACTGACCAGGTCACTCTATGACATATAGAATTAGTCAAAGACAGTGTCAAATTAATACCAGAAATAGTACGTTTCACTGCCCATGGATCTTAGGAAAACAAATGGTGAAAGGATTTTGATTTGGTGACTTTTCTTTATACTGTGGCACTGAGAGCATTATTTAGAGATACAGGTGAAAATATGATGGTTTTATTTAGAGGGCAGGGAAGAAAAAGGAGGGTCAGGGCAGGAAAGGACATTTTGATTCTGGAGCTTCATTAAGCTGAGATTGGCCAAGGCCTTTTCTCCATTATTGGTGTCTCTTTCCCTCTCCCTTTCTGTAGATAGGGCCTTGACTGGGAAGAACACGCCCCCTCCTATACCCACTGGTGTCTTCCAAAAGTGTAGAATTGGTTTTCTGGTCAGTCTAAATAGCCTTTCATAGTTTCATGTTCACCCCTTTTATATTATATAGGCAAATCTCCTTTTATCAAGCTTCACTTTATTGAACTTTGCATATATTGCCTTTTTTTTTTTTTTTTTTTTTTACAAATTGAAAATTTGTGCAAACCTGCATCTAATGAGTTTTTTGGCACCATTCCTCCAAAAAGCAACTTATCCAGAAGATCTAGCTGAGACAATTGATAAATGTGGCTACACTTAACAACAGATTTTTCAATGTATTGGAAATAGCCTTCTATTTGAAGAAGACGCCATCTAGGACATTCATAGCTAGAGAGAATTCTTTATTTTAAAGCTTCAAAGGACAGGGTGACTTTCTTGTAAGGGGTTAATGCAGCTGGTAACCTTAAATTGAAGCCAATACTCATTTAGCATTTTAGAGATCCTAGAGTCCTTAAGAATTCTACTAAATCTACTCTGCCTGTGATCTATAAACGGAACAACAAAGCCTAGATGACAGCACATCTATTTGCAGCATGATTTACTGAATATTTTAAACCCACTGTTGAGACCTACTGCTCAGAAAAAAAAGGGATTCTTTTCAAAATATCTCTGCTCATTAAAAATGTACCTAGTTTCTCAAGAGCTCTGATGAAGATATACTAGATTAATGTTTTCATGCCTGCTAACTTACATCTATTCTGTAGTCTGTGGGTCAAGGAGTAATTTCAACTTCCAGATCTTATTAAAGAAATGTGTTTTGTAAAATGATAGCTGTCATTGATTGTGAATTTTTCTGATGGACCTGGACAAAATAAATTAAAAACCTTCTGAAAGGATTCACCATTCTAGATGCCATTAAGAATATTTGTGATTCATGGGAGGAGGTTAAAATATCATTATTAACATGAGTTTGGAAGGAGTTGATTGCAGCCTTCACAGATGACTTTGAAGGATTTAAAACTTTGGTCGAAGAAATAAGTACAGAAGTGAAAGAAATAGCAAGAAAATTAAAAATAGAAGTAGAGCCTAAAGATGTGACTGAATTGCTATAGTCTGATGATAAAACTTGAATATAGAAGCAGTTTCTTCTTGTTGGTAAGCCAAGAAAGCGGATTCTAGAGATGGAAACTACTCCTGGTGAAGATGCTGTGAACATTGTTGAAATAACAAAAGACTTGGCACATTCCATATCTCAGTTGATAAAATAGTGGAAGGGTTTGAGAATATTGACTCCAATTTGGAAAGAAGTTCTTCTGTAGGTAAGATGCTGCCAAACAGCATCACATGCTACAGAGAAATCTTTTATGAAAGCAAAGTCAATTGATGTGACAAACTTCATCATTGTCTTATGTAAGAAATTGCCACAGCCACCCAGCCTTCTGCCACCACCACCCTGATCCATCAGCCACCATCAATATGCAGGCAAGACCCTCCTCCACCAGGAAGAAGATTATGACTCACTGAAGGCTCAGATTATAGTAATTGTTTTTTAGCAATGAACTATTTTTAATTAAAGTGTATTTGTTTCACCTTTTTAGACATATGCTGTTGCATATGTAATGCTGCAACTTACCATTGAATATGTTTTCTTGTACACTGTACTAGACTATAGCACAGTGTAACCATATCCTTTATTATTTACTGAGAAACACCCCAAAATTGTGTAACTCACTTTATTATGATTTTTGCTTCATTGCAGTTGTCTGGAACCAAACTCACAAGATCTCAGAGGCATGCCTGTACAATTGTATTAATTTTCTTTTGCTACTGTAACAAATTATCAAAGACTTAAGTGGCTCAAGATGACACAAGTATATTATAGTGCTGGAGGCTGGAAGTCTAACACCGGTCTCACTGGTCTAAAATTAAGGAAGGTCTCTTGTTTCCTTCTGGAGGATCTAGGGGAGGATCCATTTCCTTTGCTTTTCAACTTCTGAAGGCTGCCCCTACATTCCTTGGCTCATGGGCCATTCCTCCCTCTTCAGACCCAGTAAGGCAGATTGTTGAGTTTTTCTGTCACATCACTCTGATATTGTTTCTGCCCTTATGTCTTTTCTGGGCTTTCTTCTGCTTCCCTCTTCAACTTTTAAGAACTCTTAGAGTTGTATTTGTCCCACTCAGGTAATTTGGATTATCTCCCTATTTTAAGGTCAGATGATTAGCAAACTTTACTCCGTCGGCAACCTCAGCTCGCTTTGTCCCATAATCTAACAGGTTCTGGGAAATAGGATGTGGGTGCCTATTTGCGGTGCCAATATTCTGCCTACAACAATGAGGTTCTGAATTACTGTCTTCTGTTCATGTGGCTTTCTGAACAATAAGGATTTCTACAGCAAGCTCTGGTTTCTTGCATAGGAAGTGTTTCAGTGAGAGGCATAAATTTGGGAAAAAGGAAGAGGTTGTATACTATAGACATTTTAATCTGAGAGTGGCTAGGAGGACGGCAATTTGACATATGTAGAGGTCACATGTTATGGTCAACATGAAAGATCTTTGATACTTGGTGTGTTCAGTCACCTTTCCCCGTGGCTGCTAGTATATGGCTGGAGGCCAGGAAGTCTGGGAGGAAGTCGTGTACCTGTCCATATAACAGGTCTTGGGCATCCAAGCTTTCATGGGGAGAGAAATGGATGGGCTAGTTCCAGGGACCAACCAAAAAGGAAAAGAGAATAGAGAATAACTTGGAGGGTTGTGTAGGACTCAGAAATAATTCCTAGTTAGTGGGTGAGTGTAAGGGGGCACTAAATCCATGGTGTGTCCCCACATGACTCTACACAGTTAGTTAAACTTAAGCCACATTTTGAAAGTGAGTAAAATCCTGTATTCTCTGTAAAAAATCCTTTAGCCTCTCAGACAAAAGCAATCTTACCCCTTCCCACTGGCTGTCAAAGTTTCTTCCTAATTTTTTTCCACTTTCTCATTTCCCTTGCCTAGTTCCATAATTAAGGGTACCTTGTCACCTGATTCACCTAGTTAAACATTTGATCATATCATTTCTTTGTTTAGAAGTCCATTATTCTCATTTCATTTCAAATCACATTCTCAACTTCTTACTGTGACATACAGGATTTTCCACAAACTGGTCCCTACTGAGGTCTCCAACCTGATTGCCAGCGTTTGCTTTATGAACCAGCACCGTTGGATGTTTTACTGTCTCCAAGCATGTGAAATCTTTTCAGATTTTTACCACTGTCATATCTTTTGCTTTTACTCACTTCCTCCCACTAAACTGTCAGTCACCGTCTTTTTGTTTTGTAAAGATGGGGTTTCACTATGTTGTCCAGGCTGGTCTCTAAATCCAGGGCTCAAGGGATCCTCATGCTTTGACCTCCCAAATTGCTGGGATTACAGGCATGAGCCACAGCACTTAGCCTATACTGTTAGTCTTAACTAAGCACTTCCATTGCCTAGTATTGAGCCTAACACAAAGTAGTAACTGGGTATGTGACTTTTAATTGAACCAATGAGTTATCGGAGGGCTTTTTTACAAAAATAATTAGTGAAATAGAGCCTAACAAATTTTATCTTCCAAGTGATTTTCTTCACTTTTGTATCTCTGTCCTTTCACTTGGAAGTGACCACTTATCCAATTTATAAAATCATGACAGTGACCATTCAAGTTCATCATTGCATTTAATTCTCTCAATAGCCCTTGAGGCAAATCCTACCATTCCCATTTCACCGAAGAAAAGTGTTTGGTGGTGTTTCCAAGATCACACAGCTAGCACGGTAGAGCCATGATTTAGATCCATGAGTAATTTCTACACACCTTTAAATAAATATTTACTGTTAGAAAATTTTATTGCCTCAGCACTGTTGAAAATAATACAGAAAAGTACAACAGAATAGTTAAAAGCATTTGACTCCATATTCAAACTCCCCCCAAATCAAACAGTTCTGATTTTATGTCCATGTTTAAAAAGAAATGTTCCTTTGACTACTATAGAACCATACATAATAAGGTACCCTGATATTTGTACTTAAAACAGCAAAATGGGGACTTGAATTTAGAGATGTGTGTGCATAGGTGCATGTGTGTGTAAGAGTTAGTATTGGTGGCTGCTGGATAATAAAACCATGCCTTACTCACTGTAGAGCAGTGATTGATAAAACTATGTCTTATTCACGTACTGGGTTTAGAGGAGTAGCACAGTGCCTTGGATGTAGTAAAACTTTTATAAATGTTGGTTGAAAGAAGTTTTTTTATTATGCTCTAAGTTCTGGGATACATGTGCAGAATGTGCAGGTTTGTTACACAGGTAGACACGTGCCATGGTGGTTTGCTGCAACCATCAACCCATTATCTGCATTAGGTATTTCCTCTAGTGCTATACCTCCTGTAGCCCCCCATCCCCCAACAGGCCCCAGAGTGTGATATTCCCTTCCATGTATCCATGTGTTCTCATTGTTCAACTCCCACTTAGAAGTGAGAACATGGTGTTTGGTTTTCTGTTCTTGTGTTAGTTTGCTGAGAATGATGGTTTCCAGCTTCATCCATGTCCCTGCAAAGGACATGAACTCATCCTTTTTTATGGCTGCATAGTATTTCGTGGTGTATATATGCCACATTTTCTTTATCCAGTCTATCATTGATGGACATTTGGGTTGGTTCCAAGTCTTTGCTATTGTGAACAATTCTGCAATAAACATGTGGGTGCATGTAGAAAGAATGTTTTAATTGGTTGATTAATTAGGTAGTTTTAGTTTATTCAGAAACTGATATATTTGATCACCTTGGCTTTTTGGGCATTAATGTAGAGTATAGAATGGAAATGAACTTTTCCACGTTCAGGCTTTCCAAGCCACTTACAAATGTGCACACTGAGGATGCATTAAGGTAATGTTTGGGATTGTGCGTTTGGAGACTTGCAACCTCTGTCCTCTTGCATTTGTATTATCCAAAGTCATAGTTTGGATTCTGATTTAAGGATTCTTCCTCCCTAGGCCACTGCACTCTACAAGTTGCCTTGCTGTGACAGTGTTGGATAATAACAAGTGGGATTTGGTTAGACCTTTATTTAAATGCTTAAATTTTGACTTCAGTTTTAATTCAACAAATGTTTGAGTATATCACATAAAACTTTGCTATGTTTTACAAGAAATATAGAGCTGACTTATATATGATTCTGGATTTCAAAGAGCAAAATAATTCTGGTGCATTCAATAGATATGAACAAAAATAATCTTGATGCCAGGCAAAGTGTGTGCCAGGTACTTATAGAAAGGATGGTTTGCTCCAGGCAGGGGGACCAGTAAAGAGGAAAAATGAATATTCCTAGAGACACTTTAACTTAAGGTATTCAGAAGAAAAACAGAGGCAGTTTTTAAGAATGGAAAATTTATATACCAGGAATTTAAGAATTATGGTAGGAAACAGAGTGAGAAGGAATTGCATATGTGAAAGTCAGATGTGTTTTGATTTGATGGGCCATGAATTGCAAACTAATAGTTTTAGACTGTCTATAGAGATGTGAAAAAATAAAAGGCCTTGAGTACAAGAACACTGAGATGAGACCTATGCTTTGGGTGATTCCTTTCACCCTGATGTGAATGAATAGAAACTGGAACAAGGCATTATGAGCAGTGTACAAATTAGAAGTGTATTCACATAATCTGAGTCTTGGCTGTGAACAATTGTGGGGCTAAAATTGGCCAACTTTGAGAGTTGTGTGGGTGTGTTTGGGGGAAATAGGAAAGAGTAAACAAATTACTGTAAAGTGATTGAATTTGTTCTCCATGTTTAAAAATGGAAGGAGTTCACATTATGAACATTTAAAAAGTTCATTTGCAAATAGGTTAAAACTCACAAGAAATTAAAAAAGAAATAGTGCAAAGTTTCCATGCCCTCTTCAGCCAGTTCCTCCCAACAATAAATCTCACATATCCATAGTACATTTTCAAAACCAGGACATTCATACTGGCACAATACTATTAACTCAGGTTTGGATCTGGTTCACATTTCATCAACTTGTACATGCATTCAGTGGTGGTAGTATGTAATTCACATATCAGATAAACATCACCACAGCCAAGATACAGAATTGTTCTGTCATCACAAAGAACCTCACTTGTGTTGCTCCTCAATATTCACACATCCTTAACCCTAACCCTGGCAACCACTTAACTATTTTTCTCCACTACAATTCTCTCACTTTGAGAATGTCGTACAAAAAAGAGTCATACCGTATGTAACCCTTGAGATGGGCTTTTTGCATTCAGCATAATGGCTTTCAGATCCATCCAAGTTGTGTGCATCAATAGTCATTCCTATTGCGAACTCTTGAAAACTGATAAGCCTGGGTAATGTCAGATCTAGTTTTGCCCGAAACAGTCAGCTGAAACTGAGTAAGAAATAGTAAGAAATAGACCCCTTGAAGAAAGGATGCAAATAGTAAGAAATTGACCCCTTGGAGAAAGGATGCAATATAAGCCTACTGTGGTCCCCACCACGCCCTATAGTCTTCCACCTGGGCTACATTTCAACTACTTGACCCTTGAGAGCATTTTAATTTGCTTTTCTTGGCAGTGGCTAACATTTCTGAAATAGGTAAAAGATTATCAGGGTTTCACAGCTTACTGTATGTGTTAGAGAAAAGAAATGGTATCCCTTTCTCAGGTGAGATCAGAATACAAAGTCTCAAAGAGTAGGATGTGACATCATTATTTTTAAAATGTAGCATGCCCTATTATGTTTATGCAGTGTGTATACATTAGGCCATGGATTATTTTTCGAGTGCTTTAGACTACAAAGGATTTTGTACAGGTATGGGTTGGAGGTGTCAGAGGCTGAAGGGTGGGGCTATTAGGAAGAGAGACTGTTGCCTTTTTCCCATGTCCATCAATAAAGAGCAAACCACAGTGAGAACTGAAGATCAGGACCTCAGCATCTCTCTACAATTTGGTAGCCATCATTATCTCTGGTGTGTGTGTGTATTGTTTGGGTAGTATCTGTTTTCCTTTTCTACTTTCTTCCTCATCCTGGCCTTTATCACATTCAAAATTGGCACTTTGTCCTTCATGGCAGTTGTCAACCAATGACAGTGGCTGCTTGGGAACCCTGAAATTCTTGGCTTTTGAAAGCATTCCTAGGCCAGTGTAGAATCACACTCAGTGTTTCCAGTGGTACGTGATCTACTGTAAGGGAAAACACACAAACGTAAAATAGGCCACATGTACAAGGGAGTCTGTAAAAAACAATGTGATGTATGCATACATATATGCAGTTGAAAGAATAAGGTAAAACATCTGTGTACCTACTGCCCTACTTAAAAACTGAACTTTTTTTTTCTTTTTTTTGAGATGGAGTCTCACACTGCAGCCTGGGCTGCAGTGCAATGGCACAATCTCAGCTCATTGCAATCTCTGGCTCCTGGGTTCAAGCGATTCTCCTGCCTCAGCCTCCTGAGCAGCTGGGATTACAGGTGTACACCACCACACCTGGCCATTTTTTTTTGTATTTTTAGTAGAGACAGAGTTTCACTCTTGGCCAGACTGGTCTCAAACTCCTGACCTCGTGATCCGCCCACCTCGGCCTCGCAAAGTGCTGGGATTACAGGTGTGAGCCACCGTACCTGCTTGAAAAAGTAACATTTTTTGAAGTTCTTTACTTCTTTGTAATTGGATCCCCGTTCTCCTTTGTCCATAGATGTAATGGTAATACTGAATGTTGCATGCCACTCACTGTCATTTGCGGTTTTGCCATCTTTGTATCTATCTTTGAACAATGTATTCAATTTTACCTGATTTTTGAAGATTTTAGAAAAGAAATCAAAAAATAATTATCTTATTCTGCCACTTGCATTTATTTACTGTTATTTTTGGTGTTCATTTTGTAGTTCATTTACATTCTGTATACAGTATAGCTGTATGAGTAAATTATTTATCCATTATATTCTTGAGAGACATTTGAATTGATTATAGGTTTGGATATTTTCATTTTGTTTTTGAGGCTTTTTGCCATTTTCAAAAGTACTTGTTATCTGGTGGACACGTGTAAGAGTTTACAGCAGTAGTTCCCAGTGGGGTGCCTGGACAGCAGCATCTAAAACTTTTCAGTAATGCAGTTTCCTGGGCCCCCCTCCAAACCTGCTAAATCAGGAATTCTGGCAATGGGACTTAGCAACCTTGTTTAAATAAGTCCTCCAGGTGCTTCTTATGCAGGCTCAAGTTTGTGACTCACTGCTTTAGGGTATATACCTAAGAGAAGGACTGCTAGATTTTGGGACATACACTTTCTGCTTAATTAGTTAATGCCAACCATTTCCCAAGTGATTATTGAACCATCAGCATCAAATGAAAGTTATGATTTTGCATCTTAGAAAACTCTGCATTATCTGACTTCTTAATTTTGTCAATCTGGTGTGTGAAGGGGTACCTTGGTGAGGTCCTAATTTGCATTTTTTATAATACTAACACGTTTCATATGTTTGGGGGCATTTGGATCCCTCCGTCTTTGCTCCAATTTTGCCTACTTTGCCTTATTTTCTTCTCCCCCTCTTTTTTTATTTTTTTGTAGAAATACTTAATCTAGATATAGATTCTTTTACTTAAAATATCTTCTAGAAGTTTCTATTTTTTCATGCTGTTTTGATGAATAAAATCTTTAATATTAAATTTACCCATTATTTTCCCGAGGTTGGTGCATTTCATGACTTGTTTGAAGAATCCTTTCCTACGCCCAAAGTCATAAAATTATTCTTCAATTTTTTTTTTAATTTTACATTGCATCTTTAAATCTACTTGTGATTTAATTTCATTTTTGTGTTCTGGACAGTATCCAATTGAGTTGGTATCATTTATTGAATATTCTGCCTTTTCTCAGTGATCTGAAAATACTACAAAGTTGAAAATCAAGTTTATATACATAGGTTGGCTTCTTCATTGGTCTCTTGTCTATTCCTGTACCAGTATCACACGGATATTTCAGTTTAGCACAGTTCTTCCCAGTTTCCTTTTCTTTTTCAAGAATGTCTTGGTAAGAAAGCTTGGCTCTTTGCTCTTCCATATAAGAGGTAGAATTCACTTTTTGTGTTCCACAAAAACAGGACAAGACCAGTATTGAAAATAGGTCAGATGCAAACTTATTAACTTTCAAAATCAGTACATTATAAAAAGAACAGCAGAATGAAACCAATTTGATTATGAGTAAAAATAAGAACAAAAGTCATATGCAAAATCAAAATAAAAAAAGTTATCTTTTTGAAACACTTATAAAACTGATTGTTCATTGTTCATTGTTTTCAATATACAAAGAGAAAAGATGCAAGCAGACATTGGAAGTGGAGAATATTCAGATGAGGCAGAGATTAAACATAAGAGGATATTATGACTAATTTTAAACTTAAAATGTTGAACCTAAATAAAATGAATAAAGCTTATACAACAACTTTTCAAAGTGGCTGCAAAAGAGATTTAAAAGGTACTAAACCCATTAAATAATTGAATCAGTAGTTCAGTATCATCCCAGAAAGCTAAACCTAAGACTGAGGCAAATTTAGAGGTAAGTTTTACCAAACATTAATGGATTAGGTAAATCTTATACAAATTCTTTCATTTTTTTTTTCTTCTGGCTATTACTGTTTTTTGAAATGTCAATTGTCAATTTTATTATTTGTCTATGGAAGGCAATGTGTCATTTTAACTCCTATGCCTGCCTTTCAAACTTGCTTTTGGCTATTGATTATTTGCATTTTACTCTGAGATTGTGTGTGCGTGTGTGTGTGTGAGAGAGAGAGAGAGAGAGATTCTCTAGTCATCCTATTTGGCATTCCTTAACTTTATGACCTCATGTCTTTTATAAATTTTGGAAGATTCTCATTCAATATCACTTCCAGCTTTTTCCCTATTCTCTTTCTGGATACTACATTTTTACATATAAATTAAACCGTTCTCAGTGTGAAACACTTATTCTATTTCTGGTTTTACCTTATTTATCTTGAAGTGTAGATATTTTCTACTAATACTCTAAATTATTAATTTAATTCCCTATTCCAAATCATGAATTCTTTTTCTTTATCTGTTCTGCTATTACATCCATTTATTGAACTCTTCATTTCATGTATGAAGTTCTAGGTATTTATTTGACTCTTACAGATCTCAGTTCTTTGTTGATATTCTTTGTTTTTGCCAGTTTTCATGAATATATGGATTATAATGATTTTAAAATTCAAATCCTATAACTCTTGATATTTTAATCACCCATTTATTCTGGTTATCTTTTTTCTTTTCATTTTTGGTCATTGACTTTTCCTTCTGGCAATGCCTGGTTATTTTTATTAGAACATTTTTAAAGTGGGGGCTGGACTATGCTATCTTCTACCAGAGAGGATATAGAGTAGGCATTTAGAATATAGCCAGAGATGGAGATGATCCAAGGTAGGATTCTAGGCATCTTAAGGGTTCATCTATTTCTAGTTTTACCCCAGGCCTAGTATGTACCCCTTTAGGATTCTCAGTAAAACCCTGAAGTATTCACTTTCTTTTCAGATAGTCCCTCACCTCCAATTTTTGTCTCCCAACTCTGTGACATTGCCAGAAGATTTTAGCAGCCACTTTCTGCTTGATTTCACCTTCATCCTAAGCATGCATGGCTTAAGAATTAGTAACTGTTTTAAGGAGAAATCAATGTAGAATGTCTAGCTTGACTCTCTGCTATTCTTTTTTTAATCCCCTATATTTTTGTTTTTTAAGTGCTAGCTGCTGCAGTTACCATGCACGCACTTCAGTTTTTGCCTCCCTAGATTTTTAAGGTTGAAGTAGTACTTTGAACTCTGTTGATTGCTGTGTTCTGCACAGTGAATCCACAAAAAGTAGTATAGTAGTCCATTCTCACCCTGACATAAAGACATACCTGAGACTGGGTAATTTATTAAGACAAGAGGTTCCATAAACTCACAGCTCTGCAGGCTTAACAGGAAGCATGATTGGGAGGCCTCAGGAAACTTACAATCATGATGTGAAGAAAAGGGGAAGCAATATGTCTCACCATGGTGGGGCTGGAGAGAGACAGTAAGGAAGAGAGAAGTGCCACACACTTTCTGACAACCAGATCTCATGAGAAGTCACTCTCTGTCATGAAAAAAGGGGAAGGTTTGCCCACATGATTTAATCACCTCCTACCAGACCCCTCCCCTGACATGTGCGGATTACGGTTGGAAATGAAGTTTGGGTGGGGACACAGAGCCAAAGCATATCAAAAAAAGAAACAAATAGGAATGAAACCAACCCTGTGAGAGATGAAGAAATAGCAAACTAAGGGAGTGCATTTGTTTTTGATCCTGTGTCCTCATGTCCAGAAGTCTTGATTATTCTCAGATTTCTTCAAATAGTTTGTGTATATTAAGCAGTTGTCAGAGCTTTTTTTAAAAGGAATATTGAGAAAATTCTCCTTCATACGAAAGAGCTGAAGTTTATCTTTTACTTAACATGCCAGCTTAATAACAATAATATCAGAATTCTTTAGTTCAAACCATATCTCTCCCAATTTGTAGGCTTTTGCTTTTTCCTATTTAAATTCTGGACAGGCTTATTACAAATTAGACTTTACTTTTTGCAAGTCAATGTTTATTTACAGTAGCATACACATTTACCATTGTTTTTGAGCACCATACATTTTTGCATTTCGTCTTTATGCTTGGGGCAGTTGTCTTTCTGTTTGAAGTATATCTTTGATATTTAAGTTCATGAGGGTCTTCTGGTGATAAGCACTCCTAGCTCATGTTTTTCTGAAAATGTCTCTGCTTCACTCTCCTTTAAAGATAATTTCTGACATACAGGATTCTAAATTGAAAGACTGAAAGAATATATATGTTAAATTATTCTACTGTCATCTTGCTTTCCCTGTTGCCTTGAGGAATAAAGTCACTTAAATTACATTTCCTTTGTAGTTGAACTATTTTTTCTCTTTAGCTGCTTTTAAGTGTTCCTCTTTTCCCCAGTTGTTTTTTTAGTTCTATCATAGTTTTAGATATAGATTCTTCTTAATTCTGACAAGGAATTTTTAGGGGAAGGGGGACTTCCTATATTAATCTTTCAGCATTGCTGGAAAATCCTCAGATTTTTCTTTATATATTGCTTCTTCTCCATTTTCTCTTTAACCCCCTCTCTCCACCCCAAACACCTATCAGACCTTCTCATTTCTGCCTTCCATATGTCTTAACCTCACTTGTATATCTATAACCCTGTTCCTATGGTCTGTATCCTCAGTAATTTCTTTGGAATTATCTCTTAGTTCACTAATTTTCTGTTCAGCTGCTTTTAAACTGTTAATTAGTATACCATTGTGTTTACATTTTACTTTCTCTCCTTTATACTATTCCTCACCAATAACTCAGCTCAGATCACATAGTCCATCTTTAAAATAATTTTCTTGCCTTTTCTGCTTTCATTAAACTTGATTAGTGGAATCTCAGGTAAGCATGGCTCCAGAGAAACATATTTAGTGCATCCTGACAATTTTATTACACTTCTGTAATCCACTCTCCTTTTCACTCTTCCAGACTATTTCATAACATCTCTTCTACCTTGAACTTTTAATACTTCTTTTCCTCATCCTCACTCTCATTGTATGACCATGATTGACATAAGTGCCCCTTTACTGCTACCCCACCCTCTCTATGTCTGTCCCCCTATTAACATCTATGTCTGTGTCATCTGCTTTTCCTTCTGTAACTATGGATGACCTGAATTGTTTCTAAGACCAACCCTCCATTTTACAGTGGATTCCACCCTTACCACTGATGCAAAAGTAGTGCTCTGTTATTTCTTGTCTCCTGCCTCATAATTTTATTTCTCTCTCTCTCTTCATTTATTGCTGCAGTCCCTTCCAGCTATCACCCTATTTCTCTAATAAACTCTTTCAAAGAGTTATGTCTCCTGTCTACAATTTCCCCCTCTTCTCTTAAACTCACTCTTATCTAATTTTCGCCTCATCGTTTTACTTAACTGCTCATTTCAAGCCACCAATGACCACCTCTCAGTATCTTACTTGTAAATATATTGTGGCCATCCTCTTTAAAATGCTTTATCTACTTTCAAGAATACAACCGTCTCATAGTGTATCTATTTCTCTCTGACACTCCCTCAGTCTCTTCTTTTTCTTATCCTTTACCTTCTCAAACTCTAAATTTGGACTTTTCTAGAGATTACTTCTTGGCCGTTTCTTTCTAGTTGCTTCCTTGCTAAGGTTATCTAGTCTGATATCATTAAATGGTATCTGGAGTCCGATAATCCAAAAATTTATGTATCAAACCTTATCCTCTACCCTGAATTCCAAACCATATATCTGAGGTTTACTCATACCTGCCTCCCCAAGTTGCTCTTCATACAGACTTCATCTTAATGTATGAACAAATCCATTCATCCAAGTTTTCAAGCTCTTAATCTTGGAATCATTCTCGATCACTCCCTTTTTATCTTCTCATCTGAACTATTTGCAACTCCACCGTCCCTAATTTCTAACTAGTCAAAACATGGCCACTTCTCACTAATTCCACTGCAGTCACCTTAATTATAGGCCACAATTAACTCTAACTGGTCATTTCAGTAGCTTCATAAATGAAATCTGTGTTGTCTCTTTATGTGACCACACTGTTCTCATTATGCAACCACAGTGATTCTTCTTAAATATCAGTCAAATCATATTGCTCTGCTTCCCACCTTCTTGCCAATCTAGTGGCTCCTTTAGAATAAAAGATAAGGACCAGGCCCCTTGTGGCCGACTCCTGTTCCTTCCTCACTTCTCTTTCCAATCTTCTTGCTCACCCTGCTTCAGACACAAGGAGTCCATGCTGCCTTTAAAAAAAATAACACACACTGGAAGGGTGGGCACAGTGGCTCATGCCTGTAATCCTAATACTTTGAAAGGCCGAAGCGGGCAGATCACTTGAGGGACAGGAGTTCAAAACTAGCCTGGCCAACATGATGAAACCCCATCTTTTCTAAAAATACACACAAAAAATTAGCCAGGTGTTTTGGTGGGTGCCTGTAATCCCAGCTACTCTGGAGGCGGAGGCAGAAGAATTGCTTGAACCTGGGAGGCAGAGAGGTTGCAGTGAGCCCACGTGGCACCACGGCACTCCAGCCTGGATGACAGAGTGAGACTCAGTCTCAAAAACAAACATCCTAGAAGGCATACATCCAATTCTGGGCCTTTGCATTCATTATTTCTTCTTCCTGGAAACATTATTCACCTAGATACCCACACCTCCTCTGAGGTCTTTGCTCACTTACTGCCCTCAGTGATGTCTTCCTAACCACCTTACTTGGCATTGTAAACTGTGCCCCATTGCCTGATACTCCTTCCCTTCCTTTTTTCTATTTTGTTTTCTCATGGTGGATCTTTTACTGCCTGATACATATAGTTTATTTATTTATCTATCTCATCTTCAATCTTCATATACGATGTAAGCAACATAAAGGCTGTTTTTAGTTTGTTTTTGTTTACTCTTGTGTCCAAATCATTGTAGGTGTTTAATAAATCAGTACTAAAGAAAAAATGAGTAAAGAATTAAGGCAGTAAATAAAGTAGTGACAGGAAGATGAAGTTAGTTTGTATGGTACAGGAATAGAATAGGTAAGTGAAGACATGGTCAAGGAATTGAGAAAATAGCTTTTTAAATTGGAAAAAGGTATATTCAAAAGCAAAGTCCTGAGCATCATGTCTTAGGGTTTGCAAAGGGTACAGTGTGATTAGGAACCTAGAATGGATGGAACAGTTGGGTTATGATGTACAGCCAAGTACAAGCCAGTTCGTGAAAGTTCTTAACTGTTAAATTATGAAGTCCGGATGTCTTAATGTTGGCCAGGGGAAAATGGAATATTTTAATCAGTTTGATGCATATGATAAGACCTAGTGGTATTTTGCTGTTGTTTTGCTTTTGCTATTGTGATATATAAGACATGTTTTTCCTGCTTTAACCAAAAAAAAAAAAAAAAAAGCAGTTACAACTTCTTGAGAAGGGGCTGCTTATTAGTTTGTTACCTTATAAATGATTGTATACCTGGTCAAATTACAAATTGTTTTTCTAATTTAACCCTGGAATTTTTTTGAACAGAATTAAAACAGCTTTGTTTCATCTTTACCCAATATGTTTATTCTAAAATAATCATGCTTATGTGGAATTTTCCCCCTCTAAATTATGCCCTGTACTATAGGATGATTTTTCATAAAGATTGTGTGCTTATTTAAGGAGACACTGCTTTTAAATATCTAGATTTTATCTTTATTATGACATATGAGTTGATGTACACCGTATTCTGAAAGAGAGTGTATATGTATGTGTCTGTGTATGTTTGCTGCCCTTTCTTATTTTCTTGTCTCAAGGGCCACTCCTGTGAATTTTAAAGAAATTTAGAACCTTCTTCAGTACTTTTCAGATGAATTGGCTTCTAACCCCTTTACATATTCATACAGAGTCATTAGATTTCGAATTAGCAGTACATTACACCAGAAGAAATCAACTAGCCCCTCCTTGGGCTTCCTGGGATGTTGCTCTTGTCTCAGTTTTAACCCAGGAATTTAGTAAGGTTGGAGTTTGGGTTGGTGGAAAGGAAGGTGGATGTTGGACCTGGCAAGGATATTGCACCTACCTGTTCTTTTTCTTAAATTTGGTTTGTGGTGTAGGAATGGGTAACATAACAAAAAGCAGATTTTTCATCAGCTGAAATTTAATTTATATGATGGTAAATATAGGGAACATACAGAGCTCTTTATGATTTTCTACCATAAAAGAACACTTAATTTTATTATTACATACTTAATGTACTTGTGTCATCTTAGGTGACTACAAAACAGAAGAGGAATTTAAGATCACCTGACTCTGACCAATGTTGGGTCAAAATTCTATTCTAAATAATGGCCACGTTAACTAGATCCCCAAATGTCTGTGCTGTTTACAAAATAGAAGTATAAAACAACCCATGATTTTGTTTGCACAACCATAATGAAATATATTTATTCAAATGAGGCTCTAGATTTCATTGTTCAGTTTCTTTAAACACTGCTTTCATGGACAGTGTGTAAGCCATAAAATGCAAACTCGAATCTCTATAATCATACTTCGTTTCAACAAAAGCAATGTTTTTGAGAATTGCTCAGAGACTTGGCTACTTGTAATTTTGGCTATTTCCTAATCTCAAATTCACTCTTGAAGGACAAAAGGACAGACTCTTAAGATAATTTCAAATGAGGAGATCCCAAAGCATTTTAGGAGAACAGACATGTCAATCATTGAACTTGGTATCTAAAGATAACTACTTTTTAGTAGAAGCATTCTGTTGGATGTTTAGAAGACAGTTAATGGCTTGGTTGATTACTTAACTGGTTACAGACCACTTCTTCATGAAACCTGACAGACATAATCTGATTTCTTCTTTTAAATTTTTTGTGACATGAGATAACATCCTTTTCATGTCATACTTAAAGAAACAATACATAGAGGATTTGCTAGAGAGATTTGTTCAATTGTCTATGGCAATGCTGGCTAAGTGCTTCAGTCACAGCTAGCTTGGAACAATGGACTCTTGAAGGTATTTTGATCTTCAGTGTTTTCCTTAGGGGGAAAAAAATCTTTTCATGAGTCACTTTCTTCTATCTGAGATTTAGCATGTATATATTTTCATAAAAACTATTGCAGATACATTTTCGGATAGAAAATAAAGAAATACTTGCAGTTGAAAATTTAAGGCAATTTTTAGAAATTTCACTTTTGGGGAAGGTATTCCCCAGAAGATGTGGTCACTTCTGCACCTGCATCATGGAACATATTGGGGAGACATGCATGCTAGAGTAAGAAGTTTCCTTGGTGCCAGAGAAACCAAGCTTTAAGGAATGGTCCTGACATTTTATATGTGATTGTTCTGTTTTGTTTCTGAGTATTGTCCTATTGTATGGATATATTTATTTTTTGTTGGCATTTGGGCCATTTCCAGTTTTGTTGTTTAGAATAATGCTGCTGTGGTATAAACATTTATGGACAAGACTTTTGTGAGGCATATTAAACAGAAGTAGAAAGGCTTTGAATTACAAATATATGTGCAACGTTTTGAGAAACTGCCATACAGTTTTTCAAATTGGATGTACCATTTGTGCTTTCTTACCAAGGATGTGTGAGAGCTGCAGTTGTTCCACATTTTTGTCAACACTTTATAATACCAGTCTTTTAAATTTTAGCCTTTCTAGTACATGTGAAATCACATTTCACATTTCATAGTGGCTTTAACTTACGTTTTCCTAATGCATAATCATGATGAATATCTTCTTACATTTGTAGGTATTCATATAGCTTTTTTGTGTTTGAAGGATTTGGGCAAATATTTTGCTCATTTATAATGAGTGGTCTTATTAAATTGTAAGAAGTTTTTTTGTCTTCTGGAAACAAGTTCACTTTCAGTATATATAGTGAAAATATTTTCTTCATTTTGTGACTTGCCTTTTCATTTCCTTCCAAAGAGCAACAGAAGTATACTTTGATGAAGTCTATTTTTTTTCTTTTTTTCTTTTATTTTGGTGGTGAGGTGTTTGGTGTCTCACTCTATTACCCAGGCTGGAATATAATGCTGCAATCATGGGTCACTGCAGCCTCTAGCCCCTGGGCTTGAGTGATTTCTTTGCCTCAGCCTTCCAAGTAGCTGTGACTTAAAGGCATGTGCCATCATGGCCAGCTCATTTTTCATGATGTTGCCCAGGCTGGTCTCAAACTTCAGGTCTCAAACAGACCTCCCACCTTGACCTCACAAAGTGCTGGCATTACACAGCATTGGGATAACGGGTGAGCCATCATTCCCAGCCTATTTTTTTTCTACTTTCATATTACTCTTTATACTTTTTGTGTCCTAAGAAATCTTTGCCCACTCCAAGATGGCAAGTTTTTCTCTTATGTTTTTTTCTTAGAAGTCTTGAAATTTTAGAATTTACATTTAGATGTATAATCCATTTAGAGTTAAATTTTGTATATGTTATGTAGTAAGAGTTGGTGATTTTTTTTCCCCCATACATGTATCCAGTTGTTCTAGTGCCATTGTTTAAAAAAAAAATCCCATTTTTTCTATTGAATTACATTGGCAACTTTCTTAAAAATCAATTAACCACTTTTTTAATTGCATTTTAGGTTTTGGGGTACATGTGAAGAACATGCAAGATTGTTGCATAGGTACACACATGGCAGTGTGATGTGCTGCCTTCCTCCCCATCACCTATATCTGACATTTCTCCTCATGCTATCTCTCCCCAACTCCCCACCCCCACTGTCCCTCTCTTGTTCCTCTAACAGATCCCAGTGTGTAGTGCTCCCCTCCCTGGGTCCACGCGTTCTCATTGTTCAACACCCGCCTGTGAGTGAGAATACGTGGTGTTTGATTTTCTGCTCTGTGTCAGTTTGCTGAGAATGATGGTTTCCAGGTTCATCCATGTGCCTACAAAGGACACGAACTCATCGTTTTTGATGGCTGCATAATATTCCATAGTGTATATGTACCACATTTTCCCTGTCCAGTCTACCATCGATGGGCATTTGGGTTGGTTCCAGGTCTTTGCTATTGTAAACTGTGCTACAGTGAACATTTGTGTGCATGTGTCCTTATAGTAGAATGATTTATAATCCTTTGGATATATATACAGTAATGTGATTGCTGGGTCAAATGGAATTTCTATTTCTAGGTCCTTGAGGAATCGCCACACTACACATTACACACACTGTAAATGGTGGAACTAATTTACACTCCCACCAACAGTATAAAAGTGTTCCTATTTCTCCACATCCTCTTCAGCATCTGTTGTCTCCAGATTTTTTAATGATCGCCATTCTAACTGGCGTGAGATGGTATCTCAATGTAGTTTTGATTTGCATTTCTCTAATGACCAGTGATGATGAGCATTTTTTCATATGTTTGTTGGCCTCATGTATATCTTCTTTTGTAAAGTATCTGTTCATGTCCTTTGCCCACTTTTGAATGGGCTTGTTTTTTTTCTTGTGAATCTGTTTTAGTTCTTTGTAGATTCTGGATATCAGCCCTTTGTCAGATGGGTAGATTGTAAAAAGTTTTTCCCATTCTGTTGGTTGCCAATTCACTGTAATGACTGTTTTCTTTGCTGTGCAGAAGCTATGGAGTTTGATTAGGTCCCATTTGTCTATTTTGGCTTTTAACCACTTTTATGTGGATCTATTTCTGGACTCTACTATTCCATTGATCTACAAGTCTGTCTTTTCACCAACACTACTACTACTTTGCTTCAGCTTCATAATAACTTGTGAAGTCAGCTAGTGTGTTATTTGCTAAAATTCTCTAACTATTGCATGTCATTTGCATTTTATATAATGTTTAGAATCAGGTAGTCCATTTCTGTATATTTAGGATTGCTTGAATCTGTGGGTCAATTTGTGAATAACTGTCACCTTAACAATGCCAAATCTTCCACTTCATGAACTAGGCATATCTATTTGCTTATTTACATATTCTGTAATATTTCTCAATAATATTTTATAGTTTCTAGTGACAGTATCTTGCTCATGTTTTATAAATTTTATTCTAAAATCTTGTGTAGCTTTTCTGATGCTACTATAAATGGAAATTTTTAAATTTTATTTTTTAATATTTTTCTGCTAGTATTAATATCTAAAAATGCTTTTAATATTTTAATAATTTTATACCATGTGACTTTGCTGAATTTAATTGTCATTTTCAGGATTTGCTTTGTAGATTCCTTAGGATTGTCTACATTTGAAAAAAATCATGTAATCTGCAAAAACACACTTGTACTTTTTATTCTTATATTTATGCCATTTGTTTCATTGTTTTACTTTATTGTAATGGCTAGAACATCCCATTCAATACTGAATAGAAGTAGTGAAAGCAGACATCCTTGCCTTATTCATAATTTAAGGTGTACATGCAAGTTTCCCCATTACAAAATCATTTGGTCTGTTCTAGAAATTTATATAAATGGAATCAAACAGTATGTACTATTTTGTAGAAAGCTTTTTCTACTCAGTGTGTTTAGATTTATTCATGTGGTTGCATGCAGGAGCCATTTCTTTCTTAACTTGTGTTGATCTTTTTAACCAACTTCTCAAGGTATAATTTATGTACAATAAACCACTGCCAAATATCAAATATGGTAACTATAAAATTTTTACAGATGTCCTTTAACAAACTGATGAAATTCCTTCCAATGATTATTTGTTAAGAGTAGAAGTGTGTTGGATTTTTCTCAAATGCTTTTTCTGTATCTATTTAAATAATCACCTTTTCCCCTTTATCCTGTCAATATTGTGACTTACATAGATTTTTTTAAAATATGAAATCAATTTTTCATTTTTGAAACATATTCTCCTTCATAATTTGGTTTCATATATTTCTTGATTTAATTGGCTACTATTTTCTTGAAGATTTTTGGATCAAAGTTCATATTTTTTATTTGTCTGTAATTTTATTTCTTTGTAATAGTTTTGTCAGATTTTGATATTAGGGTAATCCTGGCCTCATAAAATTAGTTGGTAAATATTTTCTCCAACATGATACTCTTTCTTTTCTCAATGTTGAATAGAATTCAACAGTGAAACCATTTGCACCTAAATTTTTCTTAGTGAAGACATTTTTGATAAATCAGTTTATATATTGTTCAGTTTTATTAGGTCGTATTTTGCCATATATTTTTCCTTCATTTTTCTTTTTTGCTACAGTTATTCATTATATTTTTATCTCTGCCTTTTTCTTTTTGCTTATGTTTTATTCCATTAATTTTTTTGTATTGCTGGATTTCAAGTATCATTATTTTATATTTATTCACATTGTTTCTTAATCCTCTGTTTTTCTTCTTTTGCCTTTTAGATTTCCATTTTCATTTATTATTTATTTACTTTTACGATTTATTCCTCCATGACTTTTTTAAGTAGTTGCTCTGAGTATTAAGGTATATGTGTGTGTATTTTCCCCTTAACTTTTTATAGTCAATTTAAGATTAATATTACATCACTTCATCTGAAACATAGAAACATTATATGTCATTTAAGTCTAAATGTCCATCTACCTCTAACCTCATTTATATTAGTTTTCCTGGGCATCACACCTAAATACATTACACACCTCACTAGGATAATGCTGTAAGCTTTAAACATTTGTAAGCATTCTAAAAAATAAGAATTTTTTTTTAACTTATGTATCTGCCGCTTCTGATACTCATTTCTTCCTGAAGTTTGCATTACCATCTGGTATCCTTTTTTCTCATCTTGAAGAATTCCTTTAGTATTTATTGATGTGCAGGCCTACTGATAAAAAATTATTTTAATTTTCTCATATCTAAATCTTTAACTTTCATTCTTAAAGGATATTTTTACTGGATATAGAATTCTGAGTCTAAAGTTTTTGGTTTTGTTTTTCCGTTTGCACTTTAAAAATGTATTGTAGTGGCTCAAGCCTGTAATTCCAGCACTTTGGGAGGCTGAGGCAGGTGGATCACGAGGTCAAGAGATCAAGACCATCCTGGTCAACATGGTGAAACCCTGTCTCTACTAAAAATACAAAAAATTAGCTGGGCATGGTGGCACGTGCCTGTAATCCCAGCTACTCAGGAGGCTGAGGCAGGAGAATTGCCTGAACCCAGGAGGCAGAGGTTACAGTGAGCCGAGATCACGCCATTGCACTCCAGCCTGGGTAACAAGAGCGAAACTCCGTCTCAAAAAAAAAAAATGCTATTGTATTATCCACTTGCCTCCATGGGTTCTGATGACAAATCTATGGTGATTCAAATTGTTGTGTTTATGATAATGTCATTTGTCTCTAGTTTTTTCAACATTTTCATATTATCTCTGTGTTCCCGAGGTAATATGGTGATGCTATTTATCCCCAAGACTGGTTTTCTTTAAATTTACTCTTCTTGACATCCTCTGTACTTCTTTAATCTGTACATTTTGTTTTTTCTAGATTTGAGAAGTGTTCAGCCAATTTTTCTTTAAATAGTTTTCTACCTATTCTTTTATTCTGAAATTCCAAATACCTGTGTTAGAACTTTTGAAAATTTGATGGTCTCCAGACCTTCTATTTATTTATTTTTCTAATATTATGTCTTTTAAATTTTATGATTTCTCTTGATTTATTTTTATCATGACTGACTTTTTCATTCTTAATTTTGCTACTAGAAATACCCACTGACTGTTTAAATGTTTAATGTTGTATTTTTTAGTTGGGCGATTATTTAATTTTTACATTTCATGCTTATATTTATTGTTTTACCCATTGTGAGTTTATTTTTCATCATCTCACTCAACGTATTTTTTATAGGTGCTTTAAAGTTCTTTTCTGATAATTTCAACATAGAGTTCACCTTTGAGTTGGCATCTTTTGATTGTCCGTTGCTTGAAAATAGATTCCATTTTCTTGACTATTTGTACTGTAAGTGATTTTGAATTGCATGTTAGACAATCAGCAGTGTTATGTTGTGGCGGCTTTAAATTCTGTCACATTCTTCTAAACAAGGTTTTTTTTTAAGGCATTTAATTTTACTAGACTCAAAATGCACACTTCATCACATGTCTTATGGTGATAGCTTTGACCTTAAATCAGACTACTCTGAGCATGCTTTGCATGTATGCCCCCAACTTTAGTGTCATTCACATACTCAATTTGGGGTTTACCTTTGCTTGCACTCTCCTTTCAGTGTACTTCTGCACTGTCCAGTGGCTCTGGTTGTCCCTGAGTGCATTCCTTTTTCCTCCATTCAGAAGTAGTGGTAAATTTTTCATTGGAGTTTTATTCAACTGGTACCACAGAGTGACTACAGGTGCTCTTGGATCAAAGATACAGACATTTTTAAGTAACTCCATGCAGATCCTTCTTTCAGAGTTACAACTCACTTTCTTTGCAGATGCTCAGATAATTGCGCATTTTTTCTAAATATATATATACATAAAGCAAGATATATAAGTATATATGTATGGGGTGTGTGTGTGTGTGTGTGTGTGTGTGTGTGTGTGTGTGTGTCTTTCCTAGGGTTTATATTTGCTTTTCCTGAAAGATATGTTTGTTAAGAATCAGTACTTCACTACAAAAATTGTAATTATGCATTGATTTAAAAATATATCTAAAGGCACTATGGTCTCACTCTAAAAGAGTTGTAGGCTATTTGAATGTAATAAATAATTCTATTTTTGTTGTAAAACATTTCTAGGATTGCTTAACTATTCCTGATAGAGGCAAATGCTTTGGCAAATGAGGTGTTTACCTAACACAACCATCTCCTTAATACTGGTGGTTGTTCAGTAATTTTTTCAAAGACATACCTAGTTTTGTAATGAAGAAAATAAATTTAAAATGATACGTCCTGATTTTGCTCCATAGCTTTATGTCAGCCTCTTCTTACTTGAAGTTACACTTAGCAATGTAAAATAATAGTAAAATCCCATTTACCCAGTAGACAGGCATTTAGAAACAACTACCACTTAGTGTACAGTTAAAACCCTTAATTTTCAAAAAAAAACTTAACAGGGAAAGGGAAATAGGTAACAAATAGGATATTCTCTAGCTTTACCTAGCAGAGAAATTACTATTTGCTCTACTTTTTGCTATGTTTTATTTTATATAAAAATGAGACATTTTTAAAGATAGGAAATTATAGGAAAATATTATATATTTGATATTATAAAACATTTAATAAAAGAAAGTTGATGGAGCAAGCCACACTGCAGGAAATCAGTGTGGTTTGATTTTTTTTATTAATACAAAATATTTCAAAAACTTCACACTTACACATTTAAAAAAAGAGGTTTAGCACTAGGAGAAAAGTAACATAAAATGGAAGAAGGTGAAGGAAAATTGTCATGATTTGCAGTTTATATGATTTTCTACATTAGATCTACAAAAGAATATATTTGCAATCTCTTACAGCTAATAAGAGGGCTCAGAAATAATGTGAATACATAAGAATTATCAATTCTATATCCAGCATTAACCAATTAAATGATAAACTTTAAAATGGCTCCATTGCTATTTATAATAGTGTTAAACTCCACTTTACTTAAAAAAATGGAAAATCATTACAGTGAAAGTAATAAAATATTTTGAGATAGATAAAAGTCCTGAATGTAGAGAAATAATCATTATGAAATATCCATATCAAGATACCAATTATCTTTAAATTATTAAGACAATCTCAGTCATAATTTTTCTCAGTCGTATACAAGTTTATAAATTAATTCTGAAATACATGTGGAAGAGTAAAGGGTGAAAAAAAGTCTAAGATAATTTTGAGTGTATAATGAGACTTGCCTACTCAGATATTGTATGATTACTACATTATAGTTTAAACATGTGGTCTTGGTAAAAGACAGGAAAATATATCAATGGAGAACTTAGAGGGCTCAGAAACAACAGACACACTCATGTGGGAACTTGGTATATTGACAGAAGTAGCAATGTAGATCAGCGAGAAAAATGGAGATCGTCATGGGAATTTAGCTGTAAAAGATGGCTATCTGTAAGGAAAAAGTTCACATTGAATGCCTGAGTTAAAGAAATAATTAAAAACAACAAATTAGAGACAGAATAAAGATCCTACACACATACACAGTTATCTTTTAGAAGAAAACACAAAGATACAACTGTATTAACTCAAGGTAGAATATGATTTCTTAAGTAGAACACTGAAGATTAAAGGCATAAATTGTAAAACACTTACTATATTTGATTATGTAAAAGTACCATTTCAGCCCATGTTTGCATTGATAAGGGAGTATAGTTGACAAATTGCAGAGCATTCATTTCAATGGGCACCATATTAATTAAAATAAATGTACTTGATTTATGCATACACCATGAAAAGAAATATAAAACATGCTAGTGGTTAAATTATTTGCAGAATGACAGGAACAGTTTTATTTTGTTATTTCTAATATAAACCTAGGGTGTCCTCAGGTGGGAATAATCACATCAAATTTAGGACAAGGTTGCCTTTGGAAATGAGAGGAACAGGAGTAAGGAAGACTGACAAAAAGAACACTAGTGTCTATGCAAAACATTTTTAAGTATTAGAAAATAAAATACAAAAACACTTTCACCTCAGTGAAAGAGTTTCTCTCAGAAATACAAGATTCCTTCAAATTATGAAATTATAAATACCAGACATCACCATATTGATGTCTTAAAACGAAAAAGGATAAAAGCGTCCTTATCTCAGAAGATAGTGAAAGAACAGTTGGTTAGCTACTAATCATTCCTGATTTTTAAAATTATACCCTTGTGAAAACTGTTGGACAAATTTTTACTTAAAACATGTTTTTATTAAGTTTTGAACAGGTTTGGAATAATATAAAACATTTCAAAGATATATAGCATCATGATCGCCTGTAAATTTTCTGGTTAAAAATGGTTTGTGTGTGTGTATTCTTAATATGATATGATTTATATAGTTTAAACTGAAAGCCAACATCATGCTTAATGGTAAAAATATGAAAATCTAGAAGCATTTTCATTCAAGCCAAGAATTAAACAATGATCTCTCTCTGAACAGTTTAACATTGTTTTGTAGAAGTAATTAAATCAAGCAGGAAAAAAAAGTTACAAATATAAAAGAGGAAATGGGAGATAATCCTTATTTGTAGATTATGTGACTATATTCTTAGAAACCTTACAGAATGAAATAAATTATTTGATACAATAAAAAATATTCAGTAAGACTACTAATATTAAAAAACATATTTGTAAATTATTTGCTTTTATATATAAATAATGACAAGTTTGAAAAACATAATAGAAGAAGTGACTTTATTTACAATGAGGACTAAAAATTTAAAAAGCAATATATGATAGCCACAAAGATAATTTTTTATCAATAAAACAGTATTGCTTTTGGAAAGGAAAATTTCATATTTAAGATGCAATAATTTGCCTCTTCTAAGTTGATATGTTATAGCAGTGACTTTTTCAAGCACAGACAGCTGAAAACCACAAATTATCATATTTCATCTTCTAGACTACCTGTGCATTTGAAAAGAGAGACTTAAATTTTGAAGTAATTTGCCTAAGATTTCACTCCTGTCTCATGTTTTAATTAAAAGGTGTTCTCACCTTATTTATCCTAATTAGTGTGTTTCTTGGAAGTAGAACCATCTCGTTCTCATTCATGTCTCCAGTAATTATTGTGGTATAGGCAGTCTGACTCAAGTCTCAAACTGTCACTTACCTTTCTATGTGAGTCACAAATTTCAGAGTTTGACAGAAATTGGGCAGCTAAGAGATTATCTTTTCTGATCTAGACAATGCTAACCAATTATTTTTGTGTGGCCATATAGTCTCAAATTTGGTAGATTTTAAGCATTTTAACCGGAGTTTGGGAAATCCAAAATCTTCCTCTGAAATAATTGGAATTTTCAATATTGGCAGCCAACTGAAAAAGTAATGGTTCTCTCCTGTTCGAATAAACCTCACTTTTGGCAAAATTTGGTCTGTGGCATGCCTCTTTGTGATCCTGGACTTCTTTCATACTGCTTTCTGTAAATTCTTGCACACTAAAACCCATGAGGTTTTCAGATATGAAGCTACTGTATCTGTCTCTTTCAGAGTGTGACTTACCAGCTCTTTCTATACTACCAGTTCTAAAACTGAGTTGATCATTGTGTCTATGTACCTGTTTGGAACTGTTTCTGAAAATGACTAGAGAGAGTCCAATTGAATCTCCTTAAGTCAATGAGTAGGAATTTGATTGCTCCTCTACTGTTTTATCAAGCAGTCATCTATTCTTATTTGTCTTCCAATCAGGTATTTTTGATCACTGTCTGGAATTTTGAGCTATATATGATCCCCTTGGCATTGTTGCTGATCTTCGTCTACAACTTCATCAGACCTGTGAAAGGCAAGGTCAGCAGCATCCAAGACAGCCAGGTAAGCAAGGATTCAGTTATGACATTTGACTGCTGAAAAATGCGCTAACAACAATCTACCACCACCAGCACCATATCATGACCCAAGTCCATTTTCTTTGAGATGTAAGGAGCAGCCCTGCAAATGCACACATTTTGGAGTGGAGGTCTTTCAGGTACAATCTGGAGCCTTCTTTCTGTGGCATCTTATGTTCCTGAGTCTTGGCCTGAATACAGCCTTCACATGAAGGGGAGCCTCTGGTTCACGGTTACCATTTCCATGCTGGTAGCACATGTCTGTGTGCTCATCTGATTCTCTGTAGGGTTCCTGTGAACAATCTTCTCATTCACTAGCAAGAAACCTTTGCTGGCTCTGTGGGCCCTTGCTGGGCATGCAAAGAGCTCTGCAGGGCTAACTCCGGCCTCTCCATGAAGACATTTCATGCATTATTCTCTCTGGCTTGAAGGCTCAGGAGATTCCTAGAGGCTTGTCAACTCCCAGGTCAATCAAAGATTGGGTGGGCATAGACCTGTCTATTTGCAGGTGCCCACATTTGTCTGAAAATTCCCAAACTTCCTGTCCTGTTGAAGAAAGCAAGACCCTCTCTCAAAGACATCTCTCCACATCTACTCATCTCACTTCCATGCTGACTCTCCTGCCCCTGGCCCCCTTATTGCACCCCATAAGATCTTTTTCTGCTCTAGGTGGCCAGGAACTTGTATTTGTAGGACCCTTTTAAAATTGCCCGTTCAATCTAGGTATTCCAGATTGAAGAACCAAGTTTTTAAAACTAAAATCTAAAGTTCTGAGGCTTGAATAATTTCCTTTCTAGATAGATAACCTTCACATTAGGTTTCCCCAAGAGTCAATCAAATCCTGACTGTTGTATGTTATTTTTCCTTATGTCCTCGTAATGAATTTAAGGAAAGTTTTTGGTTTCACTTAAGAAGGAAGAAAGGTGGGAAAAAAATGAGTGGTTGTGGCAAAAGGAAAAACCTCTGGCGGCTACAAAATTCTATTCTGTTTAATTTTAATTATTTAATGCAATAGTCATGAACACAAATCAGTGAGAAAATAGAACCAGCTAATAAATGAATGGCTTTGATAGATCCATATAAGGACGAGGTTTCACAGAGCCATAGATGAGAGAAACTTTTACAAAGAAACATCTCTAATATCAACGTTGTTAACTAACATTTTTACAATGTTTACTGTTTTATTTTGCCCACTGTGTATATCATGTATGTTTATAATATGTGCATACATGTACATGTATGTGAACATGTACATGTACTGGTGCACATGTGTGTAATATAGCCATATGCACATAAGTGTGATGTGTGTAAAAAGCCTTTATAAAAATTGAAAATAATTACCTAATTTAGTTTGATAACACAACTATGAGGGAGACAAAAACTATTTTTATTTTATATCTGAAGAAACTACAGTGCATAGTGGCAAAGTGATTTGCCTAAAGTCACAAAGCAAAGACTCCTGGAACCATGTCCCAAGCTAAAGACTTCTAATTACAGTGTTTTTCTCTCCCATAACCTGTTTCCATTATATTCCTGTTTATCCACTGGCTTTCATGAGACATGTTTGCAGACAATTATGACTTGGTTAGTTCCCCAGAGGACCCATGAGCATCACACAAACTGCTAGCTGAATCTTGCGAGAATTCTAGGAGGTAGGGCCATACCGGCCCTGAAGAAATTTCTTGATGACTGCTCAGTGGTTTTATGGAATGTAGCAGAGTATTCTCTGGATACTTCAGAGTTACTCCCTTTTAAGAGTGTGATACTGACAATTCTTTTGACTACTGGAACAATAACATTTGAACAGCATGCCTGACCTTTGCAAGGTTAAGCAGAAATGCAAGTGTTCAAGCTGAAAATAGACCCTGTTGTCTAATACTGAACTTTCTTTCTGAACTACTGACCCCATTTGATTGTATACCAACAGATATTAGTTTTTAAACATTGCAGTGCTATGATCAAACTCTGGCTATTAAATACACAAGATTTTTACATTAAACAAGCCTGTTAGTGGCACAGCTGGTGCTGTGGCACCTGAGCTAAAGCCAGGCACCCTTAAGTCCAGATCTGAGCCCAGTCTCCTTCCCTCACCCGCCCCTTCTAATTCTAAACCCAGGATAAAATAATAATGCCACAGAAAAACCTGTAACTTATTCTTCAGATTGATTATATTTACACTAATGCATTTTATACTGTCTAATTTTCAGTAATGGCCCCAAAGGGAGAGAGCAGTCATTCTAACAATGAGCCTAGCACTAGCAGAGTATGGTATTCCCAGCCTTAACGTAGCAGTTGGTTCATTTGTCAGAATAAGAACACTGTTTACAGAAAGTACAACTCAGCAATGCATTTTTAAAGCTGGATGCCTTCAAAGGGCACTGGCCTAATCGCTTTATTTATAGTTAACAGTTTTATGTGGATTGTGCATATTGTTTAGAGTCCTGCCACAGCGTCCCTGAACTTTAAAAGAGTTATATTTTAAGAGGTTATAATGCATTTCAAAAATACAAATGCTTAAAGTCTGTAGGCAAGCTTTAAAATGTGTCAGAGTTTAATTTGCATTTGTTAATTTCAGTTGATGTTTTCATGAACACGTTGTGGGATTTCCTTTCAGGAGAGCACAGACGTAGATGACGAGGAGGATGAAGATGACAAGGTGCGTATGTCCAAGAAAGAACACAAAAAAACACTAGTGTTGTCAACGATAGGACTCCTCCAGCTTGAGTCTCTCTTCTTTCTATTATGGCGTTAGCAGTGCAGTAATATTATTGTAACTTTTAAAAAGGATATCCTTTTTTAAAGATTTTTAAAAATGGGATTGAAAGGGGTAAAATAGGAATAATTGAAATATTATAAAAAGCATATCTATAGGAGTCCTTTCGTTGGATGCAAGCCAAGATGAGCCTTTCCCTTTCTAGATAAAAGGTAGCCTAGGAAGTCAAAAGTAAATCAAGTGAAATTGCTGTTCCTTCAGGCTCCTGTCTGCACTCTGTGGGGTGGTCACCCACTTCCGCGCTTGTCACTTTCCCAGCTGTTGCTGGCAGCGTTTTCAGCTATATGTCTGTGTACATCTGTCCTTTTCCTTCTCCTGGGAGAATCTCTCAAATCTGCTGCTTTTGTTGTCATTACGCTTTCAGACAAACCTTCTGGAATAAAATGAAGCAAGTGAATTGCCAAATGAGATGCTACTAGCTTAATGGACTTCCAGTCCCTTTAACCTGTGGGTATCCGGGGCGAGGGATGGTAACATATCGGAGGCTTGTGGAGAGGAAAGGGCAAAAGGGGAAACCTTGAGAGTCAGTATCCAGGGTAAATGCCCAATGAATAGAAATGTATTCAAAAGACACTGGCCCTAGGATACAAAGAGCCTTAAAATTAATTGAGTGGACCAGATGGTTTTGCCCATTTGAAGCAAATGGGGTGGATTACAAAGTAAATCTTATTTGTTTTGTTAAGAGGATCATTAATAGTAAAATAATAAAATCAAGTATAATACTTTTAAAGGAAAATGACCTTTTTTTTCAGAAAAGGGTCTCACAGATGCAAGTTTTTTCTTGATGACTTGATGTGAGCGGTTTCTGAGTGATTAAGTTATTGAATATTAATTGCCAAAGGAGAGCTAAGTTAATAAGGCTTATAATGGGATGCTTTACCAAAAAAACTAAAGTTAATGAAATTACTTTAAACCTGTTTGAAGGGGTAACTGCAAGTCCAGGCCTCCTGTTCTTCAGACTGGCCAGCTATCAGGTAGGGGTTTCCACAACCCCTTCCTTGGATTTAGTAAATTTCTAGAATGGCTCACAAAATGTAGGGAAATATTTGCTTATATTTACTGATTATTATAAAGGATGCAACTCAGGAACAGCCAAATGGAAGAAATACACAGGGCAGTGGATGGGGGAATAGGCGTGGAGTCTCACCACCCTCTCTGGGCACATCCTAGAGCACCTCCACGTGTTCATGAACCCAGAAGCTTCCTGAATATCGTATTTTTGTTTTCATGGAGGCTTCATTACATAGGCGTAATTGATTAAATCTTTGGGCATTGGTGTTCAAGTCAATATTTGGCCCCCTTTCCTTTCCCTGCAGGTCAGAGCTAGGGAGGACTGAAAGTTTCAACCTTGTAATCATATGGTTGGTTCCCCTAGCCACCAGTTCCCCTATCATTAGAGGCTTTCCAAAAATCACCTCATTAACAGAAACTCAGGTGTGGTTGAAAAGGGCTAGTTGGCCAGCTGTGGTGGCTCATACCTGTAATCCTAGCACTTTGGGAGGCTGAGGCAGACAGATCACAAGGTTAAGAGATTTGAGACCACCCTGGTCAACATGGTAAAGCCCCATCTCTACTAAAATTACAAAAATTATCTGGGTCTGGTGATGCACACCTGTATTTCCAGCTACTTGAGAGGCTGAGGCTGGAGAATTGCTTGAACTTGAGAGGCGGAGATTGCAGTGAGCTGAGACTGTGCCACTGCACTCCAGCCTGGTGACAGAGTTAGCCTCCATCATCTCAAAAAGAAAAAAAAAACAGGAGGAACTTGTTATGAATAGGAAATGATGCTCTTCTCACCTTTCTAGCTCTGGAGCTATTTTAGAAACTGGGACAAAACCAAATATTGCAGAAAAAGATGTTCATCTCTCTCTCATCACTTAGGAAACTCCAAGAATTTTGGGAGCTTTGTGCCAGTAACCAGGGACAAAGAACAAACATACGTTTCTTCTTATATCACAACATCACATTAAGCAAATTATAAATATTTATAAACCAAGGTCTGGATGGAAGGAAGATTTCTTCCTGTTTGGCCAAGGCTGTTTAAATGAGCCACCAGTAAAAGAGGGTGTCCTCCACCCTTTAGGAATAACTCTGACCATGTGTCTTTGGCCCATCTAAAAAAGGAGAGTGTCCAACAAGATGATGAATTAAAAATGGTGCCAGTGACTGACAATCAATAGAATCAGGCCACAGTCTAGACTAGTGGTTGTCAAGGTCTAGTCTACCATTGATATAATTCAAGAGCTACCTAAAGGTCTGAAGAGACAGGCCCTAGCTCTATGCTTTCAACTTTTCTGGGCAAGAATGACTGAAGAAAGAGTTGGAATGGCAGTATCCACAAGGATAAGCCTGTGAGCTGTTGGACGCATCCCACAATGGCCCAACCCATACCAGATGTGCCAACCTGTCCCACATTGAGGGTGGTGGCATGAGGGTTCTTATTCCCTCCAGGGAAAGTTTATTCTTAACATGATTTTATGATAGTGTTTTAATAGCACTTTTTAATAGACAAGTATAACCATGGTTTTGCTTTCCCAATTTTATATTTCTATGAAATCTTCTAGAGGAATAAATCTAAAATGATACTTTGACTTCTATTTAGGCCTCTTCTGCTTAACATAACCCTTCTATTGTTAGGGAAGACTGGCATATTTTTTCATCTTGTCCATCTCTTTTCATTCCTTCCTTCTATAAGGGATTTATAAACTAGAGGGATTTTCAACTTCCAGACTTTTTGAGTGCATATCCACATATGTATTACGACACTTGGTTTCTTCTCTGTGTGGATCAGCTTCTACCACTGAGATGTGCTTGTCATAGACCAGGACATACAGTCACTGGGTGACTCCCCATCATAGTGAGCTAGAAGAAAGGTCTTACCCACTGAGCCCTTCTGGCTTCTGTTGTGTGTTAGTCATGACAGACCATGCTTCTGGGAACTGTAACATACTCAGTGAGAGATGAACTGTTTACAAATTATAAACACACAGCCATTTTGTTCAAAACCAGAAGAGGAGATAAACCCCTTTCTACCCAAACCATCCGTCTTGAAGGTGACACTCTTTAATTGCCAGTTCTCCTTCCCACCAAATACCATCACGGATGACTGTGTAAGATAAAAGCATGCTGGGGCCTGTTGGCACAGCTTCCCTGGGAGATGAATGCTTTGCCATGTTCTGCCTGTCTCTGATGCACAGACCAGGACACAGTCTGGGGTCTGTCATCCTTTTATTGTCTGGAACAGGGATTGTTGTAAAATGACATCACTGTAACCTCTTGTTCCTTAGCATCGTGAAAAGTTCATGGTAGTAACTTGTATTAGAAACCAGATTAGACTTCACAGTTTTGCCTTTTCTTTTGTGGACTTTCAGTGATAACATAGAACTTTTAGGTAACTCGGTTTTCGCCTTTTAGGAGATGAAATGTACAAGCTAAACTTTGAAGAGAGGAAATCCTCCTTTCTAATACCTGATGGCTCATGTAAGAAATTGCTTGTTGCAAGTCTGGTTTTCTAGGGACTCCAGAACAAACAGATAATAGCTAAGTTCAGCCAACAGCAATCAGTTGACATTTCCTATTTGTATTAGATTCCATATGTGGAATCCTTCCATGTGGACCTTATTTGTACGGATGGATTACAATGAAAATTGCATTAATTTTCTACACAGTAAAGGTCAGTAATTGAAGCATGAACCAAGAAACTATTGTGTAAAATGCTGTATCCCATACTTAGGAAAGGTCATGCAAGACAATAATATCTTGTTTTCATTACAAAAGGTATAAATACTTGCAGTAGAGTTTCTTTCTTTTTCCAGTCCAACAATCACTTACATAGAATGTTTCAGCATTTTCTATTAACATCAGGAAGAAGGAATAATAAGGGCATGTAATAAAAGCAAAAAAAAAGAGCTGTTTAAGGCTATCAAACAGAAACTGTGCTCTAAGGCTGGCATTGTGGGTTGGTTTGTTCGTAACTAGGTTGTCAGAAATAGGACTTGAATGATCTGTTCTTTTAGGATCATCAGTGAGGTCACAATTGCTGACAGTGTTTATGAAAAACAATATGACCCTTTTATATCAGTTGTAGATGAAAAACAGATATGGACATTTTACTTTAAGAAAATAAGACACATGTAATCCACTTTTGTCGATTGATTGAGGAGCCATAGTATAATGGAAGGATGCGAATGGATCTTGTATTTATACTCTATTTTCACAAATTAGTTTGTCATTAAAATTTAAGTACATTTTAAACCATTAATTTCAGTGTTTAAAATGATTTTACATCCTCTAAATTGATTAGTCCCTTCCTTATTACCCAGGCAGGGTCTTCTTAGTGGAAGAGCACATGGCATGTATTTAGAAGGAGTTCTCACTGTGAATTAACCTTCAGAGTCCTTTAGATGACATGGTTAAGTCCACCATGCCTCATTCCCTGTGTTTCCTGGCTCCAGAGAGAGAGGAGAGATTATCTATAATATGCTAACTAGAGAAAACTGTTGTTCATGGAGGAGTTCTTACTCTTTTTTTTAATTTTTTATTGCATTATAGGTTTTGGGGTACATGTGCAGAACGTGCAAGATAGTTGCATAGGTACACACATGTCAGTGTGCTTTGCTGCCTTCCTCCCCTTCACCCACACTTGGCATTTCTTACTCTCTAACGATGAGAGTAGTTTTGTACTTTCTTTCTTTCTTTTATTTATTTATTTTTGACACAGAGACTCACTCTGTTGCCCAGGCAGGAGTGCAATGGGGTGCAATCTCACCTCAGTGCAACCTCTGCCTCCCAGGTTCAAGTGATTCTCATGCTTCAGCCTCCTGAGTAGCTGGGACTACAGGCATGTGCCACCGCACTGGGCAATTTTTGTATTAGAGATGATGGGGTTTTACCACATTGGCCAGGCTGGTCTGAAACTCCTGGCCTCATGTGATCTGCCCACCTCAGCCTCCCAAAATTCTGGGATTACAGGCATGAGTCACCATGCCCAGCCTGTTTGTGTTTTCTTAAGAAAGTGATATCAAAATATACTAAATTGGTTTGATTAGTAATCTTTTAAACTATGGCATAAACAGTGATACTTACAATGATAAAGTGTAGTATTTTTAAGAAAATAAAAGCCAGACAGTATCTTTGAATGGTTAACAATAGTTGCATGTGCTCACACCTTCTATATATAGGGCATATTGTAAAAGACGTGCTTATGGATAATTTTCAGGGAACTAAAGTGCATGGTCATTCTGATTTAAGTCCTTTTGATTTGATTTGATATGGTTTTTAGTGATGAAATGACTTAATTGCTAACATTTTTAACATACTATCTTTCAAGCCTTTTATAGTGAAGTGGATTCCAGCCAATTCTTAATTATCAGTTTATGCATGTTTTGGATGAGAGGGGGTTGCCTTCCCAATTTCCTGTAGTCCTTTGGCAAATCAGTTGCTCAAATACTCTGTTTAAAAATCAAACTCTCATTCTTAAAAATGTTTTGACTTCATAACCTTTCGAAGTCATCCAGTGATATTATCAATCTGGCCTTTTGGAACATTATTCAGAGCATCCTACTTATTGTCAGGCTCACTAATTTTCCTGGTACATGTACATCTTTCTGATTTCTATTCTAAGGATTGTAGTTAGTATGTAATTCTCAAATATTATGAAATGTGATATGCCACACTCAATCGGATGAATTACCTATCCTTCTCTTAGCTACTGTGCACTGTCTGATCAAATACCATCAGGGGCTCTGATTGTTTTGTAGTTTATGTAGATTGTGTATCCCTAATCTAAATATTTAAAATCCAAATGCTCCAAAATTTGAAACGTTTTGAGCTCTGATTCTCAAAGGAAATGATCATTGGAGCATTTTTGATTTTTAAGTTAGGGATGATCAACCAGAATAATGCATATATTCCCAAATCCCAAAACAATCCAAAATCTAGAACACTTCTGGTCCCAAGCATTTTGGATTAAGGATATGCAACCTGTACTAGGTATTTATTTTCCCATTGTTTAAAATCATTACATCACGAGAAGGTAGAAGACATTGGACCAATCTACCAGTGATTGATTTTCTAAAAATAGTAGCTCTGTCTTTTGTATTTAAAAATAAATCTCCCATCTGTTTTAGTATCCATTGAGTTTATGATATAATAGAAAGGTGGGGATACCACTTTTTTTCCTCAGCGGAAAAGGACTCACTGGAATAAAGTATTAAATAAAATAAAACGAGTAATAAATTAAAACAAGGCCATTTTGAGTAGGAATTTAAGCAATTAGATTTGTAAAAATATTCGTATTTTAGAGTGTTCACAGTTTGCAGGATGCTTTTATATCCAGTAGCTCATTCAGTACTTAAAACAAAATGTTAAGTTTCATGGTATGTTACCTTGTCTATGAATGAACAAACAAAGGTTAAGAGAAATTAAGTAAGATATCTAAGATTTCTCAGCCAGGATAGTGGCAAGACTCGGACCCATCTCTTCTGGGCTAAATCTTGATTGTTTTTGACCATGCTCCATTGTTGTGAAGGAAACCAGTCATTAACTTATTTTTCTGCATTATTTTGGCAACATTGATTGATGTTTCTGTACCAGAACCTCTATGAATACAAAAATTGCAACAAATCCCAGTGCCCTAAGATTGCTGCTGTTATCAAGGTTTGCAATGTTGTTGTATACGCTCTGTTGGGAAACAGAGGAGGAATGCTAAAAGGAGGTGATGTTAGAACTGAATCTTAAGAATTACTTAACTTGTTCCTTTGCTGAATCGCATAAGTATTTTATCTTATACCTACTCCTTTACTTTATCTTGGAGAAAACTTAAGGCTTCACACAGCTAAACCAGCAACTATCACTCATGGTATATTTATCTACATTAGTTACAGTTTTGAAAAACCATTAGCCCTGTTTACCTTGTGGTATCATGGCATTCTGTCACTTAGTGCAGAGACTTAATGGAATGAGTCTCTCGAGCGTCTAAGTTCCAAATTTTTTTATGTCTTAAACTGTTGCCAGTTTTTCAGTTATATTTTATGAGTATCTTCCTCTTAAGCTGATTGTTTATTCTTTTTACTTTTTCAACCCTATTATTTGATACTAGATGAGATTCATGTTGCAGACCCTCTCCCCCACAAAAAAACATGTTGGTAAATATCAGTGCAGTGTGTAAGTGCTTTATGTAATGAACAGATAGAGCAATATAAAACCGCTTAGAAATGATAAACTGCTTAGAAATGATATTGATTCAAAATTCAAATACTGTTTTATATTCATTTCCCAAAGCAAAAGAACTACTTGAGAGAGAAGTACACTCCAGAAAGAGTACATATCTCCCCACTCCATTTTAATAGCATGAGCTGTGGAGTTGACTCTGTGTATGTGTGTGTGTGTGTGTACCTGCAGGCCCGTAAAATGCCTCATGGGAAGAAATTCTAAATAACAGTTCCTCGAGCATTGCTGGGATTCCCAAAGAATTTTTAATTTTATGTATCAGAAATATTGCTGCTTGTTTTTTTTTATGACAGATGCTGAGCTTTTTTTCCATGCTAAATGCCACTCAATTTCTCATGTTTAGAATTTTTCAAGTTTTCAAATTAGAGGCTTTTACTATTCTGTGGGATGAAACGGACTAAACATATTCTTGTTTAAAGTCTAAAGATATGTTTCTGCATCTTTAGTCTAAATGATTGAAATTACTAAGAGGATTTTGAGATTAAAAAAATGCATTAATCTCTTTTGAGAATTTTGTTTATCCTGTGGCATATTACTCAGTTTTTAAGCATGTCAAAAGGATTTTTTCTGACATGGTCAATTTTCAGGACTTTGTCTCTAGTTTTGCTTAGGGAATTAATACAGAAATGTGAAGTTTTCTAAAGCAGAACATGTAGGAAAGATTTAAAGTAACACACCGATTATATAATTCTTGGTTGTAAATTCATTTTGATGATGTTCTCTGCCAGAGGCTCAAAGCTAGTTTATTGCACCTACAGTGCTATACTCATTGGAGACACAACACAAAAAGGCCTTAAGGAAGGAAAGATTTGCCCTCTGATTTAAAAAAATTTTTTTTTAAAAAAAGAACAGTTCTGTTACAACACAGACACATTATTTGTTCTTAGTTCAACTCCTTACAAAAGTTAGCAAAAATACTCAATCCTTTTAACATTTTATAAATTAATAATGAAAAATGGTGGGCTTGTACCCATCTTCATATGATATATATTTTTAGGTTACCAAGTTAGTTTGTTATTTTTCTTACAGTGAGTGTTACTCTTTTTTTTTTATTGTGTGCTTAAAAACAAGGAAACCTTATGAAATTTGAAGTCTGGATTTGAAAAAGTCCATGCTTTCATCTCTTCATTATTTGGCGATGCATGCTTGATCACAAAGTGGACCCCTAAAGCATATGAATTTTACTTATGCCTCCATGTTTTTTCACATTTGTAGTGAGAAATGATACCCTTCTTTTTCAAATATAGGAATCTAAAACTATGTATTTAGCCACAATTATCTTGTTCATTTGTTTAATCACACCAGTGGCCTTCACTATTTTTATTACACATTTCCCTCTGTAAATTGCAAGCCTTGTATGTTAAGGGAAAATAGGAGCACATGTGACAGCAGTTCTGTCTTTCTGAATGAATCACTGTTACTCTTCCTAGGCAGTTTGGTAGCAACAGCAGATGTAATGTTGTGTTTTCTAAACTGTGTTATCACCACATTTCCCGGTTCAATCTGAAACGTGTAAATAAAGCCAGCATGATGCAGATGGAGCTGCAGATGATCTTTCATACAACTCAGGGCAACATGAGTAGACTTGTCCTGGAAGATCATTTTCATTGAAACTTAAATTAACCCCAGTATTCTTTAAACTAGACGAAAGGTTGTTCCTTCTTTTGTAGCTTTGCCTTCTTCAAGGGAAGGAACTTGTGTTTATGAAGCACCTGGAATATACTAGGTACTTTACATATATGATAATATTTAATTTTCTCCACACTCCAATTAGAGTAATGATAATCTATATTTTCCAGATATTGAACTTAAAATTCAGAAAGCATAAAGCACTTGCCATGATCATCAAGCTAGTAGATGACAAGACCAGAGTTGAACCCATGGTCTGGTGTATACAGACACATCATTTAACTTCCCTGGACCTAAGTTTCCTATAATAGAAATACTAATACTGAAGGCTATGTAATATATCCTGTAATACGTCCCTTGGTATAGTGCTAGATACAATTAAAGAGAAAAGACCATAAAATCAATAGTATCTTATTTAAGAAGAGATAAATTTTGCAGTACAGAGAGTGAAAAGAACATTTGCTATTAGGATGATTAAAATGATAGAGGCATAATGCAAATTGAGAGACCAAAGGCAGTAGTCAGCGTAGACTAGCATCCTTAGGAAGAGGTTTCACAAAAGTCATCAAGCTTGAGTTGGACCTTTCAGTGACTCTGTTATATTTATAAGGCCTAGAATCTTCTCTCAAACCCCAAGCACTTGCTTATTTCTTGAGTCGATGTAAATAATTATTTAATACTACTATAAACCGATAAACTATTTTTTCCTGCATGCATTCATTTCTCCCTCAAATAAACACCGTAGCAACACTGAGGATGTACCCACCACAATTGTTAGTGCTAAGAACACAGGGTCAGATAAAACAGCCGGGTCTTATCTATTGACCCCTTAGTTCAAGCACGTACAGCCAAAAAGAGGTTAATGGAAGACATTAATGAAACATCCAAGCTATGAAAATGTAATCTTGTAGCAAGGAAGCTACTGTACCTTGACAAATATACATTGTCCAGAGGCCATTGTTAAAGCCATTCAGAGAACAAAAACTACATTTACTGCTAATGATTAAGATACCTGAGCTCAGATGGATATTTTCCTCTCTCACATGAATAGCAAATGCCCAGTGCAGGGATTTTAAGAAAGGGGTGGAAACATGTGAAAAAGTTTTTTTTTTTTCCTCACTGTCTAGAAGATTCTCTGGATATAACTGGTTTGTTTACTAATTAATTTTAGAGAAAAGTGATTCACATTAATCACAGGTCCCTGTTTTCCCAGAAAGTTTTAATTTACTAATTATCGTCATTTTTAAACTATTGTATTTAATATTTCCACTATAACAAAGGGGGATGCATTGCTTTGGCTTTCAATTTAAGCTTTCATCTTCCTCTGTGGTCATTTCTAGTAGCCCATGGGATGCATGCAGTGTGACCAGAGTTCTCAAAGACTAACACCAGGTTAACTCTGACAGCCAGGAATGATCCATCTCTATTTTCCTGACTCTTTCAGGAACTGAGTAACTGACATCCAGCTTTAAAGGAAAGCTTTTGCATGGTCCATAATAAAAACAAAGTGCTCTCAGATAAGCTAATCCCTTCTTGTTTCAGGCATAGTAGAAAGCATGTGGTGTCTACTGGCCCATTAAGCTGTGGCCACTGCCAGGGCCTGTAAGATGCAGGAAGCTTTCAAACTGCCTATTCAGAATGGTTAGTAGGAGACATGAGAAATGATAGGGTAGATGTACCTTAAATATTTGCAAAATTTAAGCCTTCCTGCTGATAAGAGAATAAAATGTAGTCTGAACACTCAGCATATTTTTTTTTACTCATTATAGTGAGTAAATGTGCACTTACCTTTTTTTACTTTTTTAATATGTAAATAACACAAAGATTACATATTCATTGAATGATCATGTACAGATAGTACATTTCTTAAGAGAGTTGCTGATAAATGTTTTGTTCACATTTCCTCTCTACCCTGGGGCCTTGACTTGATCACATCACTGACATGTGTAAACCCCAAGTCACAAACCTGCCAAAGAAGCTTCAACAGCTACTTCAAGAGGAAGTTCCTCTTGAAGGTTGTTTCCAAAAGCATTATTTTAATGCATACAGCTGAGAATGTGTGTTGACATATCTCTCTGTACAGCATGACTTTTCATTTAGATCAAATGACTGTTCTTCCACATTAATTTATACATATATGAAAAATGACCAAGTAGCTGTTAATCTTCCTGCCATCAAAGGATGAAAACTCAGTATCAGATAACTTTGTAAAATTATTTTGATTTTTTTCATCCAATATATGAAAACAAAATAAAGCTTTTGTAAGTTAACTCTACAAATACTGTAATTTTTAACATCAACAATGCCACTGTAAATGTAAACACTAAATACTGAGAATTATTTAACTTTATAATAATATGAATGCAAATTTTGATGGAGCAAATAACACAACTAATAAGATATTCCTCCAAAATGAGGCATATTCCTCCAAAATGAAATATGAGGCAGAAATGTACTTGGTATTGGCTGTGATGCACTAATTATTCATAATTTCATCCAGATAAGTGATAATGCTCTACCAGTTGAATTAGAAGTTGTAGTTTCCACACTTACAACATTTTTGTATACACAGTTGGGATATCAACAAGGTTATGTGACAAAATTATGTCACATATAAAAATAAACATCAACATAGCAGTATGTACTTTCTCTTCTTTACCCATCATCTTAGGAAGGTTTGAATCTTTGAAGATATCTCAGTTAACTTAAACATTCTACAAAACTATTGGACTCATCTGTGGAAAATCTCTAAATTATGGTCATAATCAGTTGGAAACTTTTATTCCAAAATTTTTTATTGCATTTTAGGTTTTGGGGTACATGTGAAGAACATGCAAGATAGTTGCATAGGTACACACGTGGCAGTGTGATTTGCTGCCTTCCTCCCCTTCACCTATATCTGCCATTTCTCCCCATGCTATCTCCCCCATCGCCTGCTGTCCCTCCCCTATTCCCCCCAACAGACCCCAGTGTGTAGTGCTCCCCTCCCTGTGTCCACGTGTTCTCATTGTTCAACACCCACCTATGGGTGAGAACATGCAGTGTTTGATTTTCTGTTCTTGTGTCAGTTTGCTGAGAATGATGGTCTCCAGTTTCATCCATGTCCCTACAAAGGACATGAACTCATCGTTTTTGATGACTGCATAATATTCCATGGTGTATATGTGCCACATTTTCCCTGTCCAGTCTATCATTGATGGGTGTTTGCTATTGTAAACAGTGCTGCAATGAACATTCATGTGCATGTGTCCTTATAGTAGAACAATTTATAATGTTTTGGATATATACCCAGTAATGTGATTGCGGGGTCAAATGGAATTTCTATTTCTAGGTCCTTGAGGAATCGCCACACTGTCTTCCACAATGGTTGAACTAATTTACACTCCAACCAACAGTGTAAAAGTGTTGCTATTTCTCCACATCCTCTCCAGCATCTGTTTCCAGATTTTTTAATGATCGCCATTCTAATTGGTGTGAGATGGTATCTCAATGTGGTTTTGATTTGCATTTCTCTAATCAACAGTGATGATGAGCATTTTTTCATATGTTTGTTGGCCTCATGTATGTCTTCTTTTGTAAAGTGTTCATATCCTTTGCCCACTTTTGAATGGGCTTGTTTTGTTCTTGTAAATCTGTTTTAGTTCTTTGTAAATTCTGGTTATCAGCCCTTTGTCAGATGGATAAACTGCAAAAATTTTTTCCCATTCTATTGGTTGCCGATTCACTCTAAGGACTGTTTCTTTTGCTGTGCAGAAGCTGTGGAGTTTGATTAGGTCCCATTTGTCTATTTTGGCTTTTGTTGCCAATGCTTTTGGTGTTTTGGTCATGAAGTCCTTGCCTATTCCTATGTCCTGAATGGTTTTGCCTAGATTTTCTTCTAGGGTTTTTATGGTGTTAGGTCTTATGTTTAAGTCTTTAATCCACCTGGAGTTAATTTTAGTGTAACGTGTTAGGAAGGGGTCCAGTTTCTGCTTTCTGTACATAGCTAGTCAGTTTTTATTCAAAAATTTTTATGACTGAAGTACTAACTTTATTTTTGGAAGCTTTTTCTGAATGGGGATGAATTTTTTTAAGTGGCCAAAAACTTATATATGTTGCTTTTATACAAAAATAAAGGTCAAATGCTAGGCATGATTCAGTTTTTAAATTCTGAAGTTATACTTTAGGTTTTTTAAATTATTATTTAACTTTTTGAGGCAGAGTCTCACTCTGTTGCCCAGGCTGGAGTGCAGTGGTGCAGTCTTGCCCCACCACAACCTCCACTTCCCGGGTTCAAGCAATTCTCCTGCCTCAGCCTCCCTAGCAGCTGAGCTGACAGCTGTGTGCCACCACACCAGGCTAATTTTTTGTATTTTTAGTAGAGACGGGGTTTCACCATGTTGGCCAGGCTAGTCTCAAACTCCTGACCTCAAGTGTTCTAACCACCAAGGTCTCCCAAAGTGCTGGGATTACAGGTCTTAGCCACTGCTCTTGGCCTAGATTATTTTAATTTGTGGGAAGAATCTTTGTGATTTTTAATACAATAAATATATATTCTGAACTATTAATGTAAATAAATTTAGACACCATTTATTTTTCAACATACATTTGTTAAATGTTCTAACCTATTGTTTTGAAAAAAATATTTGACAGGAAATGTTTCTGTGAATGAATACAACATTTCGGTGCCTCTGAAAACATTTGGGATGAAGTATATACACATTTCAATATTTTAAAAATAGATCAAGAATATTCTCCTTGTATCACATTTTTGTTACGAGTTTTCAAGGTACCTAAGTGCTTGTAGAAAGTGTTATTCATAAAAATTATGTTCTACAGTGGAGTCAATTAAGGTGTCGATTTAATGACCATTAAATGCAACTCTGAAGATGATTAAGAACAATTTAGTGAAATATTAGAAATAAAAAGATGCTATTAAAAAGTACATTCTTTTGAAAAGTAATCCTGACATGGGTATATAGATAGATATAGCTAGTAATTAATTAAAGTATATGAATATATATCATAAATAATCATTCTTGTCATTTAAAAATATCCAGATAACAAGTTTAATATATAAAAATCTATTTTTTATTTGAAAATAATGTATTTGTGATATAAAAATGGAATAGTTTTATAGGTCCACCAATACCATAAAACCAAGTTATCAGTTGATCAGCATTTCAAAAATTAATTCTGATTACTTCTACTCTTAAAAGGAAACAAGTCCAGATGATAAGTTATTCTGTTACTCAAGAAACAGTAAAACTCTGTAGCCTAGTCTTTGGATACTTAATACTCCAAACATATTTATTATAAAGTAAAAGGACTTGTGAAAATCATTATTTTGGTATACTAACTCATCCTTTCTCAACAACCAGAACCTCATTATTTGGGTGTTTCATAGGGAAAAAAATTAGACAATTGAAATAAGTTTTTATGAAATTGAATGACTTGGAAACTTGAGTCATTTTCTAAGAAATTGTTTTGACCTAAACTGGATGCTGCCGAAAAGAGGAAGCCACTTTTGCCCTTTGGGTCAAGTTCCCTCATGCTTTCAAATGTTCCTTTATAAACAAGAATACTTATGTGGCAGACAGAGATGGGTTTTCACCATTGTGCCCATTAATAGATGTATGAACTAGTGTGTTCTGGCAGCATAACTAATTTTTAACGCAAACTGCTTGAAAAATTAGAATAAGGGAAAAAGAGAATACAAATTAGGGTAAAAAAGTAAATGTGTCTTGAAAGTGTGATGTTGCAAAAGGAAGCAATGAACCTGGCTTTCCTTCTGTACAGGATGATTGGATAAAAGAGTCAGTCTTTATGGTAAGAATTAGTTCAAACCATTGAGCACCCATTACTGGAGAGTGGGTGGCAGTGAGGAATTCTAGCCTCTATTCTTCCTTGGTCTGTTTCAGCCAAGTAGTTTCATAAACAAGAACAGATGTAAGAAGGGAGATTTGTGCTTTTCAACATTTCTACTGTATTGGTGTTTTACCAGCAATCCCTATTGGTAGTGGGTTCTCTTTCACTCCATCCATGACTCCAGTTTGATGGAACAAAGGATATGAGATGAAAATGATTTTATTTTTTTCTTTTGCAGCGCAGATGGTACTATAGGAATGTCCTCTTAAATTTAGAAGTATTGGCTCGATGATTTAGTACAATTTTAACCCAACTAAAATTCTATACAGGAAAAAGAGCTGTTTGAGGTTTTAGGCTTCATACAATAGGTGTGGTGCCTACAATGACCCAGAGAGGCAGGAGTTGAGAGCTCCTGAGCTACATCTCAATTACAGCAAAGTTCATAAGGGACTAGAACATAGCATTATAATATTAAAAATAGAGTAAAAATACTACTCTTGAGGGAATCTTGACATTTGAGTGATTTTTGAGTAACTTGCCTGTTAGTTACCTAGCATGGTAAGATACATGTAAGGTTTTCTATAAGCAGAAGGTTAACATTTCTTAGAATGCTGAATTCCATTTCACATGAAGCATTGGAAATTAAGGAAGATGAATTAACATTTGTTTCCAGCATCATGAGGAGACCCCAATCAATTGCTGATCATCCTGGAAGGGAATGATCTGGGTGGGCTGCAGCCCCAGCAGTACACTGTGGGGTTACTTTGTAGTGTGTCCAAATCCTGCTGCTTCCTTTGTTTCTGAGGTGGGTGCCAAAGGATGGATTAAATATCAGTCTGGGAATGTTTAAAACATGCTTAAAAATGCAGCAGAGTTTGACTAAGATCTCTGTCTCCAACATGCCATGGCATTACCTTCCAGGAATATCTCTGAAGAATACTGATAGGAGAGGGATAGGGTAAGCTTGCAGAAAACCTTGGGAAGACAGAGAGGAAGTCAGAATTAGCCAGACTGATGGGATTGCAGAGTTCTGTGAGGGACACAGCAGCCTCCACAGGGAAGTGAAACCCTTGGTTCTGTGGGGCTTCCCTTTATCATCTCATGACAATGAGGTAGAAACTGAGGCTTACACATTAGGAGTGGTAGCATCTGAGTGAGTGAACAGATTTTTCTGGGTCAGTGTGGGGGAGTCAACATTTAAGTTGTAAAACAATGATTTATCTTTTGTAGTGACTGTTGGTAAAACGCCATGTTTTTATAATATGTCATATTTTCTATATCAGCATGATTAAAAAAATGAAGTAACTGAGTTAAATCTTGCTTTTATGTTTTCTAGGAATCTGAGAAAAAGGGGCTGATTGAAAGAATCTACATGGTACAGGATATTGTTTCAACTGTTCAAAACATCTTGGAGGAAATCGCTTCTTTTGGAGAAAGGATTAAAAAGTAAGTTCCAAATTTGTGTTGTGTTTGAAGTAGACCTGCTATTTGCAAGGACAATGGGGTTATGGCAGCGGGGTTGGAGGAAGGGCGGTCAGAAAATCCAAAAATGAAAAAATCAAACTACACTGTTGGATTAGCCCTGTCTGACTTCGGTTGGCTTCTTAACTTCACAGTTGGATGGTGTCTCAGAACTGGGGTGACCATATGGCCCAGTTTATTCCAGTTGCCCCAGCATCATTATGAATAGTGTCCACTTTCACTCAAAAATACATCAGTTTGGGTGCTAAATTATAGATATTTAAAATGTTACCCTATTCAGAAATAAAAACAGAAGCACATGTGCTATAAAGGCGCCTTTTCTATCTGAACCACAGAACTCAGTAAATGCCTTGAGTGACTTTTCTCCCCAGTTCTCCAAAGAATAGTACATATCTAGTAGCATCGTAGATGGTAAATGTGAAGTTAATTCACCACATACATGGATGTCTTAGGACAGGATACTACTCTCTGGCCCTTTGTAGAGAAAGTTGACAATATTTTCAGCTTCTAGAACATACAGTCTCTGTCCCAACTACTCAACTCTGTAGTTAAAGTGTAGAAGGAGTCACAGTTAATACTTAAAGGAATGGGTGTGATATGCACTCCAGTAAAACTTTATAAAAACAGGTAACACCCTGGATTTGGCTCACAGTCTACCCACAGCTTGCCACCCCCTATCTTAGGAAATAATAGCTAAACTCTCTAATGGAACCCCAGTTAAGAAAGACTATAGATTCATATATTTTTTTATTGACTCTGTATTACCTAGTTTTTATTTGGCACCAATAAATAGGAAGGTTTTTAATTTTTTTCTTTGAATTATTAACTACTTTTTTATTTCCCCCTTTAATCTAGAATTGTGTCACCCATGTTCCAAGGATTAATTCTTACTTTATTGGTGATGTCTTTGTGGATCATTCTAGTTTCTTTAAAGAGTATATTGTTTTGGAATTACATGGGTAAACAGATTATAAGTGGTGCTAAAAACCAACTGTAAGTCTTATGCATTAAAATGCAAGGAAATCAATAAATGATATTGACATCAGAAAATATAAGTAGTTAATATGCAAATTTATGTAAATACCAATATTCTTTCTCAGTTGCATAGCCAATGAAATTGCCCTTGAATGCCCATTTATTATAAGCATAGTAAACATGTAGGTTTTGTTTAAAAAATGTTATGGACGATTTTAAACAAAGTTGGTGAGTTTTAATGATTTTACACAGTTATTTCCATTATTAATATCTTAAGAAAAAACATTTTTGCCACACAGATGATGCCTATACGCCTTATTCTTGTAGGTTTCATATAAATTGGAAAAAGATTGCTGAACTTACCCTCAAAATGTTTAATATAAACATTTGAAAGTAAACATGAATAGTAAAATGAGGAGGGCATCATGATTCTTTATGCATTTCCTCACTCAACTGTCAGTTACGGAGTTTCAGATACTGACTTGGTCTAAGTATCAGAAATACATCCCTAATTACAATAATGATAGCAAACCCAATTGTGACCTCATGCCATCCAGGCACTCTTCTAAGCCTTTTATACACACTGGCTCCTTTGAGGAGGTATGTAAAGGAGTAGAATTAGATCATTTCAACAACCCCATAAAGTAAGGATGGTTAATATCCTCATTTTACAGATGAGGAAACTGAATCACAGAGGGATTAAATTTGAAGTCCAGGATCACACAACTAGTAGCCATGTAGCTTGGATTGGAACCTGACCTCCTCATTACTCTACTAAAATATCAGTTTCCTCAAGGAATCTGTATTTCAATGAGGGAGAAACACAGTAATAGCTGATTAGAATTCGGTAGCACTAGTGGTAGGGAGAGGTCTGATCAGCCTAGGAAGGGATGTAGGAGAAGGACAGACATTATCAATTCTGAAGCATCTGAAACTTATCAGCATCTCTGAGAATAGGAAGAGGTAGCTGGGCAAAGAACTGTTGAATGAGGGCTTCAGCCATAGACAGCCCTTGTGCAAAAGCACAAAGGCCAAGACTGTGTGGGAGATACAGGGAGAGGTCCGGGATCTAGTGCATCCATGCCATGGAGGTGTAGTTGACAGTGCCTAGAGATGAGGCATGTCATGCAGTGGCTTGAGGAGATGGAAAAAGTCAATGGGAGAGAGTTCAGTGAGGGAAGTGTTGGCAGTCAGGAGGATAAAAGGACAGAGTGGGGTCAACAGCCGGGAAGGAAGATCATGTTGTTTGGTAAAACTGTCTCCATTCTTGAATATATCTAAAAGACAAATGTGGCTGTTGTGCAGTTGAAAATGTAAAAGGAAATGTGTCTGAAGAGAGGAGAGGGCAGAGTGATTTAAACAGGGTCCCAACTCTCCAGTGCTTTTGCGGGGCAGCTGTGCCCAGCACAGCTGTGGTGGTCATGTCTGAGACGTGTCTTCAGCCCATGAACCAGAGTACTGTTCTGCCCAGCTGCAACACAGGAAGGCTCAATTCCTATTAATTCTCGGCCATTCATTACTGCAGTGACCTTAAAGTCCCTGCTGGGCATTCAAGTGGGATGTCATGTGTAACTCGGTTGGAATTCCATTGTAACTCAGTGCTTAAGAACCAGGACAACTTTTATTCAACTTTTGGCAACTGGCAAAAAAGAAAAGAAAAAGAAAACTCTCAAAGCAAGGCTTCTCTGACACTGATGGGGGTGGGGACAGTAGTGTTCCATTTATGTGGAATGAACTGTATTCCTTTTTTCCTACTCTACCTTCTCTAATTACCTCCCCTAATATTACACAAATTTTAAATCTATGTATATATGAAGCCAAAACATTTGACTCAACATGTAGCATTTGGCCAGGCGTGGTGGCTCACATCTGTAATCCCAGCACTTTGGGAGGCTGAAGAGGGCAGATCACCTAAGGTCAGGAGTTCAAGACCAGCCAGGCCAACATGGCGAAACCCCATCTCTACTAAAAATGCAAAAAATTGTAATTTTTTTAGGGCATAGTGGCATGTGCCTGTAATCGCAACTACTCACAAGGCTGAGGCAGGAGAATTGCTTGAACCCAGGAGGTGGAGGTTGCAGTGAGCCGAGATGGCACCACCACACTACAGCCTGGGTGACAGAGCGAGACTCTGTCTCAAAAAACTAAAAAAACATGCAGCATTTCTGCTAGACAGCAGGCAGAGTGATGCAGGAGAGGGAAACATATCGTATGTTCTATCATCATGTAGTGAGGGTTCTAACCCTTGTACCCTTGAGTGGCTAGGGAAATCTCCACAGAGGAGATGCTGAGATTAAGATACACCTAGACTAGGCAAGTTATGCCTACAAATGTTTCAGGGTAAAGCTTAGAAGCCACCTTTATAAGAATTAGAATTGCCCTGGCTAGGAAGTGATGTGAAAAATACTAAGCAATGAAGATGGGCAAGCAGATTAAGTGAGGCTGGAATCCTTTGGGGAATGAGAGATGGGTGTATTTTGTATTTAATTCAAGAGTGACATGTTAAAGGAACAAAGGGTGAAGACAGAAAGATCAAGGCAGGGGGCAGATGTAAGGAAAGCAATGATATGCTAGTGTAGAACCATGCATTGTGAAGGAAAGCCTTTTGTATAAGACAGGACAAAATAAGAACCTACAACAGTATATGACCAGTAGTTTTCATTTCCCTGGGAAGAAGAGTCGGAGGACCTTGTATGTCTAAGGCTCGGAAACAAGGAAATAATCCCACACACACAAGGTTAAATGCAGTGGGGCAGCCAGTTGGGGGAGGACCCAGAGAATATACCTGCACCCACCTTCTGGGATGTGGTCACAATCATTTTTTGTTAAGTGTGTTAATATTTAGAAGACAATGTTCTCTCATATTACTGAGCCCACGTGGTTGGATGAAGAGGATTCCTTGAGTTTTTTCAGAAACTGAAAAATTAAGGTAGTTTGTTTTATAAATGCCTGAGTCAGGGATTACTTTCTGAGGATTTAGGGAGCTCCCAAGTTCAGGAAAACTGGAGAAATCTATGAAAACGTTGCTCTACACAGTGTCTGATTTTGAGATGGGAAAGCTTTGATTTACCAAGCTTCTTCAATTTTGGATTTTCTATGGAAGATGTTTTATGCTGAATGGCGAAAGAGTCTAGTACAGTTTAAAGTGTTAGGGATATTGCTACTTAGTGTCTTTGAATTAAATCCTCAGCATTATAAACAGGAATATTCAGCTGGATTACATGAGTCACATGTGCTTATTTGCATTTTTTAAAGTGCCTACTACAGAAGCAGGGAAGATGGGATTGTAGGCCAAAGTTTTGTCATGGAATTTTATAACTGGGAGTGAATGATCTTATGCAACTTATTAAACTTTTAGGACTCAGAATCCTCATCTGTAGGATGGGAATAACAATAATAATTTCTGCTTCATAACATTTAAATGAATTAGTCCATATGAAGAGTTTAGACCAGTGGATGGCAGGTAGTAATCACCTAAAAATATTAGCTATTATTAGTATTATTCTTTGGCTATTGACTTTCTTCCTCTGTGACTTAAATAAACAGACCGAGTAAATGTCCCCTGACCTCCTTCTAAACCATTTTAACACTAAAATTGTGGGTTGCTGAGGGGAAAAGGCATTAGTCAACTGCCCTGGCTTTTAGAAAGCAAATCTGACAGGCTATGTGGGAGAGTAAGTGTGTCACACAACTCCCTTTCTAGAAAGCACAACACACCACACACTTGTGCATGCACAACTGTTGGGATCTTAATTAGGATTACATTAATTGGGAAAGAATTGATACCCAGATACATGTTTAAGTTTTCTAATATATGAGCTTGTTATATTCCAGTGTAATATCTCTTTAGATTTTCTTTAATCTATCTCATCATTGTTTTAGAGTTTTCTTTGTGGAAGTCTGACATCTTTTTGTGAGATATATTTCTAAGGACTTGGTGTTAATCTAAATGGCATATTTTTTTTCAGATTTCATTTTCTAGCTGTTACTCACATATAGACATGAAATTAATTTTTCCACTTTGATTTGTATCTAATAACCATGGTAAACATAGTTATCTTTATATGAAGATTATTGTTCTGGATTTTTTTCCTTAGATAGACGTATCATGTAAAAATTATTTTATATTCATCTTTCCAGCCCTTACCCAGTTCATTTTCTTGACTTGCTGTACTGGCTATTAGCTCTCATACAAAGTGGATTAGAATTGGTATTTTGAGGCATTCTTTTCTCATGGAATCTCAGAGAGAAAGCTTTCAACATTTCACCCTTAAGAATGATGTCTGCTGTAGGTTTTGTCAATATGCCTTATCAGATAAAGGAAGTTCCTTTTATTCCTAGTGTGCTAAGAGGTTTTATTTTGAATGCAAGGTGAGCTTTCACTAATATTTTCGCCTACATTCATTGAAATCATGTTATTTTTCTGCTTTATTTTGGTTTATGTGAATTACTTTGATTGGTTTTCAAATGGTAAACCAATCTTACATTCTTGGAATAAACTCAACATTGCTGTTCTGTAGTCCCTTTATATCTGCTTGGATCTTTTCTTCTTGCTTAGGATTTTTGCAGTTACGATCATTGGTGAGATTGACTTATTTTCTATTCTTGAAATTTTCTTGTAGATAGAAGGTTATTCTAAACTCATAATACAAGGTCAGGTTGGTTCTGTCTGTCTGTTTTTCTGGAAGAGCGTGAGCCTGATGTGATTACTTCCTCTAAGATTTATAGAATTAGCTGGTAAAGCATCCAGACCTGAAGTTTTCCTTTGGAGATGAGTTTGGATTAAATATTCTGTTTTCGTGATATATATATAATAGAATGTTATAAAATAATAGGCAGCCAACGTATTATTTCTCATCTCTGTTTCTGTAAATTTTAATTTTCAAAGACGTTATCCCTCTCAGATAAATTTTCTGCTTGTTGAGTTAGTTATAACATCGTCTTATTTAATAGTAAGATCTGTTGCACTGTCTACTTAATGTACTATCTGTTGCTTGACACTGTTTTTCATCTTTTTTCTTCTTGACAGGGATTTATCAATTACATCAGTCTTTAGAAATAACCACCATTTGCTTTCACCAGTCTTCACTATTTCATGCTTGTTTTTTCATTAATTACTACTCATATATTTTTCTAACTTATTATGATGGAAAATTAGATCACTTATTTTCAATCTTTCTTCTTCCTTAACATAAACATTTAAGGTTCTGCAATTTCCTGTAATCACAACTCAAGCTCCGTGCCAAACATTTTGGCATGTAGTCTTCTCATTATCATTCAAATTTAGTAAAAGCTATTTTCTATTTTGATTTCTTCCTTGGCTAAGATATGTATTGCTTAATTTCTAAGTATATTGGGATTTTCTAGTTATCGTTTCATTTCTGATTTCTAGCTTAATTGCTTTATGGTTAGAAAATATTGATCCAGCAATGGACTGCTTTCCATGTGAGCTTGAAAAGTAGATCATTGAATGCATTGTTCTCTCTATATATTCATGATTAAATTTGCTCATTACATTCAAGCCTTTTACATTTGTACTGATTTTTGTTTTTTTTTTGTTTTTTGTTTTTTTTTTGTTTTTCCCAAAAAGCAACAAGTTTATTAATATCATGTATTCTGATATATATCAAAGTTTCAAGGTCATTTTGAACCTCAAGTAAGAAATCACAATATTTAGTATTAATTAAAAAGGAAAAAAAGGGAAAAGGTGGTAGCTGTCATTCATGGGTTTTAGTCCAAAATGAAAATGTAGAAAACATTTATTTTGGTGGATCTGTGTTGATGCCATACTTCTCCTTGAGAAGCTTCAACTGTTCCTCCTTCTTCTTTGTGTCCATCTTCTGAAATGCCCTGTTGGCATTATAGTACAAAACCACAAGGTATCTGTTACAAACATTGAATCCCGATAGGTGATCACATGCATTCTTGGCATCGAAGATGTCCTCATAGACCACATAAGCTGTTCCTCTAGTTTCAGGTGTGTTCCCCACTCTGATTTGACGAATAGGTCCATATTTCCCAAATATATCATACATTTCTTCAGCTGTGATTTTGTATGGCAAATTTCTTATATACAATATTCGATTTACTTCAGGTGGAAGTCGAATGTTCGCCCTCTTGGCCGCTTGCATCGCCATCTTGGCAGGCTGATGAGGTTACCGTAGCAAATACTGAAATTGTTTAGATGTGTTAAAACTTTTCTCACTATGGTTGTGAATTTGTCTAGTCTTCCCTTTGTCAGTTTTTGCTTTCTATATTTTGAAGCTATGTTATTTGGTTTGTAGATGTTAAAAGTATCGTATTTTCTTGGTAGATTGGAGCATTAATATGAAGCAACATAGTTTTTCCTAATACAGTTTTTTCCTACACATCCTGTTGACCAGTATTGGTATGGCTGTACAGTAGTCCCCTATTATCCATGGGGAATATGTTCTCAGACCCCCAGTGGATGTCTGAAACCATGGGGAGTACTGATCTCTGTATATACTATGTTTTTTCCTATACATGCATGACCTATGAGAAAGTTTACTTTATAAATTAGGCACAGTAACAGATTAACTGTAAGTAATGATGAAATAGAACAGTTACGGTAAAATAATTTAATACTAGTTACACGATGGCGTTTCTCTAAGTTATCTTATTGTCTGTAACATTTTGGAACTCTACCTGAAATCACAGAAAGCCATACTACAGATCGGGGGTGATTACTGTCTCACCCTTCTTTTCTTCTTTTCTGAACTTTTCCTTCAACTGTCTTTTAATTGTAGCATGTAATCCCTGCAAAATTAATGAAGTTTACAATTGCACTTAGATTTAAATCTGTAATTTATTAATAGTGGTGTTTACTTGTTCTTTCTTTTTATTTCTTCCATGTTTTCCCTCCATTTGCTAGGAATTCAAACACTCTTCCTATTTTTTAGTTGTCATCTTAGCGTTAACAGCTTTATTTGCCACCGTCTAATATTTTCACTTTTAATGTCTTCCCCGTCAGTGCAGGAAACTTCTTAATCTATATTCCGTATCTCTTAACCTCTCTTTAGTATCTTTCATCTTTTTGCTCTTTGTGATGCATTCTAAATACTTTCTTTGGATAATCTTGGACTATATTAGTTCTCTGCAGTTTTTAACTTCAATTATTGCAGTTTTCACTTTTCAAAGTTCTACTTGCTTTTGTACCAATTTTTCTTGTTTTTCATTTTGTTTTTGATCATATCTTCAAGTCTCTCTCACGTGATTTTTAACATAGTAAACGTTATGACTTAATGGATTAGATCTCAATATTTGAAGTCTTTTGTTTCAGATTTTGCTGTTTTTGCTGACTCTTAGTCATCGTGTCATGCATCCTTTCGTGGTTTGCATTTTTAAGTATACACTTCTATTTCTTGGATTTTCATGTGGAGAGAACTTAGACATCAGAGTTGATGATGCATTTCTTTGGAGAGGATTACTGTTTAAGTCACCTTGGGATACTACCAATCTAGATCCTTTTTTAAGTTAAATTTTGTTGCTCGAGGCTTTTCAAGCAACACTGGTAGCATAAACTCAGATGATAAATCTCTCCACTTGGCACCAAGGTCATGGTTTATGTCCACTCACGTATGGTACAATGTGTCCCTCCTTCCTTATTCTTAGCCTGAATATGTAAGCTCTAATACGATGCTCTCATTTTAAAATCTCCCCATGGGGAAGTCCTAGGCTTCGTTTTCTGCCCCCAGCCTCCCATAGTACCATGCAGACAATAGAAAGAGCTCAAAATCCCACTATTTAGCAGAAAATATTACAGCGAAAATTAACTTTGGAGCTTAGTTATGTTTAAGAGTTCTTGCAATTTATTTTATTTTTATACTCGAATATATTTTAATTTTCATATCAGCCTAGTAACGGCTTTTTTCTGTTGATCTAGTATTTTAGTTTCTCTTCAAAGTTGAATGGCATTGCTAGAAAAGGAATGATAAAGTATATTCCTTTTTTAAAGTAGTTTTATTCATTGTTATAGCTTTCATTATTTTCAAAATTATACCTGATAGCAATAACTTTCTTTCCATATTGGTGTCAGTTTTGTGCAGTAACAATGAGAAAAATAAGGGTAGCTAACATTTACTAAATAATGAGTATGTGCCATATAGTTTTATAAATGCTTTATATGTATTAACTATTGAATCCCCTCACCAACTCTATAAAGTAGATGCAGTTGTTATTCCCATTTTACAGATGGGAAAATGAAAGCACGGAGAGGTGAAGTAAATTACTTAAGGCCACATAGCTAACAAAAGTTGCACAGGAATTATTTTTACATTATAGGGTACAAAGTAAGTAATCTTCCAGGGTGAAGCAGAGTGGGTTTTGTTGCCACCTAGGTATGGATTTATGTCCAAGGGCTGACATCCACTGTTTCCACCTTAAAGAATTTAAAAGGGGACAAATTTGTTTTTCCTTATTTATTTGGTATACCTGATATAGTTGCTGCTTACTTTAATTAAGTATGATACATACTTTTTATTTCATCGGTTTATGGAATAAAAAATCTCCTTATGTTATGTATGTACATTGTTTCTGCAGTTTAGTTTTTTGCTGTATGTAGCTTTGAGTCTGTGGGGTGGGGGTTAAGTGAGCATTCTTAGTGTATTCTCATCTTTTTTATTAAGCTGCATAGTATTGCAGAGTATAAATCTAATTAATTTTTACTTTAGAGATTTTTTTTTCCCTATTTTACTGAGTTTATTTAAATATTACCAACCAGTCTGAAGAAGACATAAGTACTCCCCCTGTGCCCTTGGGCAAGGAAAGCTGCAAGTTAAATTTCTTGCCATGCTGAACTGGATCCTTTGTGGCGTTTAGCTAACATTTCAACACATATTGTAAAACCGCCTTCCAGAAAGTACTGTTACAAGTTCTACTGTGGAATGGACCCATACACATGTAGAAATTCAGAGTAACAAAGATGTCATGGTAAAGAATGGAGGAAAATAGTGATTAAGGGGAAAAACTGATAAATTTAGTCATGTGAAAATTTATATGTTAATTATAAACAAAGTCAAGAAAGCAACAAACTAGAAAAATGTTATATGTAACAAACATGAGAAACATCTGACTTTTTTGCTATCCAAACTGATATTAGACACCACTGAGGAAAAAGTTGAGCAAAACCACTCAGGAGAAAACTGGCAAATAGTAACTTTTTTAAAGTTTTTACAATGTGCCATTGAGCTATCTATTTTGCAAGTTCTTTTTAATTCTAGCTGAATCTGTGATATAGGTGTTGTTGTTATTCCAGTTTTACAGACTGGAAATTATGGTTGAGATTGATCGAATCAATTTCTGGGAATTTCTTAAATTGAAGATATAAAGCTTGAACTTGAACCCAAGTCAATTCACTTATAAATTATTTTTCTTAAGCACTTTTCTAAAAGTCCCAGGCCAAAAAAAACAAAAGTTAGAAATCATAGACAAACAAATTAAAATGACCAACAGGCATGTTAAAAAGTATTCAAATTTGCTTACAATTATACAATATCATACCTCATAATATGCAAAGATTAAAAACAGTAACACTCCGTCTTTTGTTTTTTGAGAGGGAGTATTGCTCTCAAAACATTGCCCAGGCTGGAGTGCAATCTCAGCTCCCTGCATCCTCCACTTCCCCAGTTCAAGTGATTCTCCTCCCTCAGCCTACCAAGTAGCTGAGATTACAGGCACCCCCCACCATGCCTGGCTAATTTTTGTATTTTAGTAGAGACGAGATTTCACCGTGTTGACCAGGCAGGTCTTATATTCCTGACCTCAAATGATTCACCCATCTTGGCCTCCGAAAGTACTGGGATTACAGAGGTGAGCCACCATGCCCAGCCTCAATCTTAACCAGAGAATGAGGTTACTAGAGTTCTCCGGTACTGTTGATGGAACAGTGATTATTTATACAAGGTAGACAATCTCTCTCAGCCTTAATTTGCTCATCTATAAAATGGGGCACAATTATTGAGAACATTACATTCTAAATATGTGAAAAATGTTAATCACAGTGTGGCCCATATAAAGTACTTAATAACTTACATGCTATTCCCTCTAAAATCTACCTGCATTCTCACCCGCCTCCCATAAAAAACATCTTGCTTTTCTATATTCCTAGCACAAGGCAATGAGGCTCTATGGTTAATTCTGTGAAGATGAAGACCATTAAAAAGAAATAGTCCAGGCACCTTAGTAGGGCATTCAATCTCTAGGACTGCACATCAGTTTCTACAATACATCCAAGTCCACATGTCATCTTCTAGATCTCCATTTCCATGCCAGTCAAAGCAGGCAACAGATACAACACAAGGAGCCAGGAGCTCTGTAAAAGTACATAGTGTAATCACCTACATTATCTATTAATGGTGGTGTGATAGTTTATAGTCAAATGCTTCCCCATTTATTTCAAAGCACTGTTAGATTTGTGGTGTAAACAAGTTTGGAATTCTAAATAGAAGTTATTAGTAAACACAAAAGCACCACTGTCCTGTAATAATATCCTCCTCATGGGGCACAGTGGCTAACACCTGTAATCCCAGCACTCTGGGAGGACAAGTCAGGATTGTTTGAGCCCAGGGGTTGGAGACTAGCCTAGGGTGACATAGGGAGGCCCCAAATCTACAAAAAAATTTCAAAATTAAAATTAGCTGGCTGTAGTGTCTGTTGCCTGTAGTCCTAGCTACTAGGGAGGCTAAAGCAGGAGGATCCTCTGAGCCTGGAAGTTGATGCTGCAGTGAGCTATGACTACATCACTGTACCACAGCCTGGGTAACAGAGCAAGACCCTGTCTCAAAAAAGACAAAGAAAAAATTCCTCCCTTTTCTGGTAAAGAAAAAGTTACCATATTTACGAGTAACCATGTGTTCACTGAGAGACAATTGTTGACTTAGAAGTGACCTAACCCTTAGTTTTGAAGATCTCTAGGTAGAGCCATCATGGCAACATTGCAGTTTTTAGTCATGTTTGAGAGACGAAAGTCTTCTCAGGAACTGTGGGCTCCAGATAGGTGAAGTTGGCAATATTCTGACAAATCGAATGGCAATTGGTTTGTGACTGTGTCTTTAAGAATGTTTTTCCAGTACCCAATCATTTTGGCAGACTCTCATCTCAAAGTCTGTAAAGAAATTTTTCCAATAGACTTTTGAAAAAATTTCTCTAACTATGAACATGAAATAAACATGACAAGATGACTCTGTGGCAGTTGCTGAACATCAGAGGAAATTATATTTATGTGGTTTGTCTACAGCACATTTAACTGGACAGTCCCCTTCCTTTCATCTCTGGCCTGTTTGATTCTGGCAGCAGCCACCATCATTTTGTATTTCATTCCACTGCGGTACATCATTTTAATCTGGGGTAAGTTTGGCATGGTCCTTTTACTAGCAATCAATTCCAGGTAAGAACCAATTGCTCATTTTTAAAGTGCAACTATTAACTTTAAATGTGCTCTTGTTGGCAATTAAATGTGAGATTAAGGAAAGCATTTGGGGAACAAAAACTTCCAGGACCTCCCTAAAAAGGCCAGTTGCATGAACGATCAGCGTAGATATTTATAGGCTTCTTGCATAATTGCAATCAAATAAAAATGTGATTGTACATGCCATTTCCCTTTGGGCTTTCCCAGTCATAAATCCTCTTGAATAATGTATTGCTGTGGCCGAGTAACTTTATGGAAACACTGTTCAAACAGTGACCGAACACCTGCATCATGCCCTTGATATTATATATATAAGTGGATCTGGCCACCCCCAGGTTGCTTCTGACATTTCATCTCTCTTGAAGGAAAAAAATTAACCTAACCCCATTCTTAAATCCAGAAGCAGTGAGAGGAAGGAGAGGGGGCATTCTGTGACTACCCAACAAGGGCCTGAATGGAGAGGAAGTTATTATCTACCAGGGGAAATGGTGTGCCTATATAACCTTTAGCTGCTTTTTTTTTTTTTTAAGTAGAAACAAAAGTGGCAAACTGGAAATAAATTTCATGACTTAATACTCAAACTAGAGGTTGTACAAAATGCAAGCAGGTTTGTGAATATTTGTGTCTGTTGCTGGGTGGGCTCGGAGTTGATATAAGGGGAGAAAATTGCACTAACTTAAATGTTGGAGAAGCAATTAGCCCTTCTCCATAAAGGGTGTGTCAGCCCTGGTTTTCCATGACTTAGCTGTGACTGCCACTGAGTTCTCAATGATCATCACTTACAGGGATCCTCAGATGTTAAGATGTTTGGCGAAATCACAAAGAAAAGAGACTGTGTTGAGATGCATTCATCCTTAAGCAAAAGCTGAGAGCGTGCAAATGCTGGATGAAAGCTACCACCTTTCTAAGAACCATTAAATACAGACTTTTTCAAAGAGCACCCACAAAGGTAGAATCCTGCTGTCAAGAAAAGCCAAACTTGGGCATTCGGCAATAGGAAAAGTCATGGGAAAAATAGAAGTTACAGAAGTAGAATGATTTTGGGGTTTTGAGAGAGTATAATTCAATTCTCCTTAAACTAGTCAGGTGTCTGTTTAAATACTTGATGAACCCTGATTCTCGGAGGGAAGTCTAATCTGTACTTAGTTCTTGTTGGTAATTTTTGTTTACTTGGCAACAATAATTGATCCTTAAGAACATAGAGCTCTTTAGGGCCACTAATTAAGAAGCTATATTTTGGGGGGGGAAAAAAGTATTTCCAGGAATACTTTATATACTAAATGTTATTTGCATCAATGAAATATCTTATTTTTCACTTATTTCTTCATGAGTACTACTATCTTAATGTATTTACTGATAATCTTCAGGACCTAGATCTTGTTTTCTGACCCTAACAAGAATATGGTTAAACATTGCAATCATTTGGCTAGTGGTTTATTCACTTTTTTTTGTTTGTTTGTTTGTTTGAGACAGAGTTTCGCTCTTGTTACCCAGGCTGGAATGCAATGGCACAATCTCGGCTAACCACAACCTCCACCTCCTGGGTTCACGCAATTCTCCTGCCTCAGCCTCCTGAGTAGCTGGGATTACAGTCACGTGCCACCATGCCCAGCTAATTTTTTGTATTTTTAGTAGAGATGGGGTTTCACCATGTTGACCAGGATGGTCTCGATCTCTTGACCTCGTGATCCACCCGCCTCGGCCTCCCAAAGTGCTGGGATTACAGGTGTGAGCCACCACGCCCGGCCCGTTTGTTCACTTTTAAGTTCATGTACGCTGAGTGCCATGGCCAGCTGTTAAACACTGCTGCTTCTTGATTTCTTCATCATCCTGGTGCTTGCTTGATCTGTCTCTATGCATCTTTCCCTCCACAATAGAAGACTAACACTGGCCAGGTACAAAGGCTTCATGCCTGTAATCCCAGCACTTTGGGAGACCAAAGCAGGTAGATCACCTGAGGTCAGGAGTTTGAGACCAGCCTGGCCAATATGGCAAAACACTGTTTCTACTAAAAATACAAAAATAAGCCAGGGTGGTGGCAGGAGCCTGTAATAGCAGCTACTCTGGAGGCTGAGGCATGAGAACTGCTTGACCCCGGGAGGCAAAGGTTGCAGTGAGCCAAGCTTGAGCCACTGCACCAGTCAAGCCTGGGCAACCGAACAAGACTGTGTCTCAAAAAAAAGACGACGACGACTAATACCGTATTTTCTCCTTTGATCAGTAATTTTAGGATTCCAACCCCTCTTTCTCTATACCCACATCACTTTGACTTCTGATCTTATTCTGCAAGATCTCAGCAGCTTTCCCACAACTTTTTGCATCCGCTTAATGAAATATTGCTCTATTTATTATTTACTTCATGGATAAAATTATTAAATGGTATGGAGTTGATTATGCTCCCTTGGGCTGATAGTAACCCTCTGAGCTTTGTACTCTGTCTGCTTCTTTGGTTTTACATTTTAAACAGGAGCTTATAGTTCATTGAAGAGTTTACCATAGGCAATATAGTAAAAAGCCTTGGCAATCACCATGTGATCTATTGTCTCTTCTCATGTAAAAACTGCCATGCCATCCTAGAATATATTCTGCAATTCTGTTAGGACTTATCCTAAGACAAATTAGTTATTAGCTAGCATGGGCTAGGACTTATTTTGCAGATTACTTATATGATTGTATCCCTTGCAGCAACTTTTTTCTCACAAAGAAGATACATTTACATGTCTTAAAGTTTTCGTGGGTTTTGTAACTTTAAGGATCAGAAAACTTTATTGTAAGTTGCTTATTCATGTTTTATTGAGTGGTAAAAATGGTGAATAATATTCTAAAATGTTTTATTCTCTTTTTAATTTTTCTGAAAATCTGTATATGCTAGATTTCCCTATTCTATATCAAGTCATATTTTTGTGTAAGTGTGTAAGTATCAGAATCATTTCACGTGAGTACATAAAAACAGCCTAATAATTCCTACTGCAGCCACATTTATGTAATAGATCTTTAATGAGTACTTAAATATTTTTATGAATGAATGAGCCTGCAAGCTTAATACCTGTGCTCCATATAAATGACCTTGTATTAGGCCCATGACCTCTCTTGTGTAGGAGTGTGATTTTTGAAAAGCAAGTGAGAAGTAGATTTTAACGATATCTAAGTTTTCTTTAGGAAACATTACCTGCTGAATTTTAGTCACTTCTATGAAGTATGTCTTTCCAGAAGGCAGAGCATTTCTTAAGATTAGATCCCATGTGGGTTTCCTTTTGCGAGATTTTCCCATATTCCTTCTATTTGTAGAGGGTTTAATTATACTTTTCAGTTCTACTTGCAACCACTTCTGTTTTTTCAAGGTAGATACTAATTCTCCAAGCTAAAGTTTTAGCTTTCTGCAGGAAGGAACTATGCCTCATTTAAGTTTGTATCTTCATTTGACAGCACAGTATCTCTTACATGGAAGACACTCAGAATTTGATAAATGAACAGGCAAGGACCCCCTGCCCCACCCTGACCAATGTATTAGAGTTGGAGCTACCTGCTGGTCACTCATGTAAATATCTGAAAAATGGTGTTAAAATTGTGTTTCAAGTGGTTATTCTCAAGTGGCCAAATGTGCAAAGCAGCCATGCAATTGTTTATTTCTTCTTTCTCCAAGTGATTTTTTTTAACTGCAGGGCTCATTCAACATTCCACCCCACTGATCAATTCAATCTATGATCCGGGACCAAAACATGAGAGCATCTTTGCCAACAAATGTTATTCTTCAGTATTTAGATCCCATTTGCTTTTTTTTCTCCCCTCCCCCGGCCTTTTTTTTTTTTTTTTTTTTTTTTTTTTTTTTTTTTTTGCTCAAAATAACTTTACAAGGAATATACCGTCTATCTGTATTATTTAGGTTAAAAAAAACTAAGGTATGTTTAACATGGTAATAGATAGAGCCACAATTTCCAAATTTGTCTGCTTGATCATAGATGTCTTTAATAGTAAAAAGACTCTTTTCCATACTCACTTCCTTTGTCTCCTTAGCTTGTGTTGTCTCATTGGCATCTACAATAATGATAGCAGCCCTCTGCGTTGCTGCAGAATTTCTGATTACAGTATCATTTTGCCTACACTGCCCAAAGTGATTCTCCCATCTACCCAAGAAACTCTGTAAGGCAGGTCTTCCTTATTCAAATATTAATGTAAGAAAAGTGAGGTACAGGAAGGTTAAGTGATTTTTCTAAAATCACATAGCTAATATGTGATGGAGCCAGAACTGAGGGCCCAGGTATTCCCACACCATAGCCTTTGTTTTCTTGTGCCTTAAAGAATGACCAAGGTGGCTGGGCGTGGTGGCTCATGCTTGTAATCCCAGCACTTTGAGAGGCTAAGGCGGGTGGATCACCTGAGGTCGGGAGTTTGACACCAGCCTAACACGGTGAAACCCCGTCTTAAAAAAAAAAGGCTGAGGAGTCTGATTTCCTGTTGACAATCAGTCTTACACATTTATTAATAGGGCAGAATTATTGAAACATTTGAGCCTGGACACCTTCATAAACAAGGTGTGTATTTGAAACATGCAATCTGAGTGCCCTATAATTTTTATTCTAAGTTTTTTTTTTCAAACATAGTCTCAGTGCATTGTGGAATACTTTTGCCCTTATTGGTGCATTTGAGCTACTGTGCAGGTTTATAATCTTCTCAGTGACTAAGAATGCAGTGTTTTGATCGGCTGTGATATTATCCCTGCCTTGCTGTTCATTGTAAAGACTCCAGATGCGCACACCATATATAATTAACAATAGAAGATATATCTGTTCTCAATACGTCTTTGTCTCCCTTCATCATTTTGCCTTGTCTATTTTCTTTTGCCAAAAAGCCCATGCTACAATTAAATGTCTTTAGAATAACACAGTGAGGGTATTTTAGTGTAAAGGCACACTGGGGGAAATTTTAGCTGGAAACATGAAGCTTGCTGTGGGGGTAGAGGGAAGAAAGGCAGAGTGCAGCTTTGACTTGAGGGAAAGGGGATCATTTGCTAGGAACCTTCACCAGCCCAACCGCCAAGCCACCATTTACTCGGGCACAATGGCTGGCTCCCATTTGCAAAGCAGATGTAAATCTGACCCTCCAGAGAAATGACTGGAGGTTGGCATTGTGTCAGGTATAATGCCATGCAGGAAGCCTAGTCCTCAGATGAAAGCAAAATAATATTTAATGAACAACAACAAAAAAATCAGACCCTTTGTGTGTTGGGGACTACTGAACAGTTAAATGTTACCTTGACTTCTGAGTAGGAGCCATTCAGAGTACAACGAAGCTAAGAATTCATTCAGCGTCATTGGGACTGACAGCCCTTCAGATATGATCCTTGTTAAACAAGCACCCTGTGGCAAAACTTCAGAAGGCCACCTAGTCTTTCTGCTTCTAAAACTCAACATGAAAAACGGGTTGACATTTGGTGAAAAGACTATAGCTTATGAGCTCCGGATATAGTCAAAGCAGCTCCAAAGAGCAGAGTAGAAGACAAAAAGTGGTTGAGAGGAACTCCCCTCTAAAGAGGAAACCAGGCATGTCCTGGATATGCTCAGGAGCCCAAGGGGCAGCCACCAAAGAGGGACGGTCTATAGGATGTTGACATCTTAAACATTGAGCCCCTTTCTAATTATCATTGTCCTTGTCCTAAATTAGCATGTTCTCCATTGCCCAGACGGACCCACGCACCAGTGCTGTGATCCATAAATTAAGTTAGCAACCATAGTAAGATAATTTTCCAATAATAACTTTTCACAGTTTCCTGCAGCATCAAAGTACAATCAACATGTCAGGTTCTGTTCTGCTGTGAGAGGAGAGAAACCTGTGAAAATGAGTTGGAGGTGGGGAAAGACGAATGGCTGCAGTTTTCTCTGTAACAACAAAAAAACAACTCCCGCCCTCTACCTCCCACTGCTACGTTTGGTCCAGAGCCTCCAAGCTGGGACTTGTTTGGGCTAATGAAGGCCTTTTCCCATCTGGGACATTTGTTTTCATAGCAGAGGAGGCTGTTAATCAGTGTATTCCAAAAAAGCCAATGTGCTCCCCAGTTTGAGCGTGTGTTTCTGTCGCCCTGCTGCTGGGATTGTAATGGGATTTTCACAGCTGAAGAAGGCAGAGCCCCTCTTCCACAGCCCTCGCTTCCTGCCTTCAGGAAAAGGCATTTGTGAATGATTCCACATGACAGCAACATGTGTATGACTTGAGGTCTGGTAATTGTTTTCACACTAATTTTTACTTGTGAATATCCCCTTCTCCCCCCAGTCAGGCAAGTTTTTGAAGATGGATGCTAGATAGATAGATGACTGATTGATTGACTGATGGATGGATGGATGGATGGATAAGATAAAAAGATCTTCTGTGTTTCTATTTTTCAGGCATAAATAAATTTACTAAGAAGCTTCGAAATCCGTATTCCATCGACAATAATGAGCTGCTAGACTTCCTCTCTAGGGTACCGTCTGATGTTCAAAAGGTATGTAATGAATGGTCACCACCAACAGGGGCCCCAGCCTGAAATCTGGCCAGCCCAGGAGCCAGAGGAGCACACTGCTTTGCTTGTGTGAGTAATTGAGATAAGGAACCAGAAAATCCTTAAAGAGGCCTGGCTTGCAGGGAAGTGGCAGAAAAATCTTTGTCCAAAGCATGAGGTGATTGGGGGAAATTGTTTTGAAAAAGAGCTACTTAGGAATGATCTGGAACTCACACTGTGTGGCTACTGTGCACCAATGCTTGTCCCCTTTCGATTGCTTGCCTCCCTGAAGAGGATAAGATGGGCTCAGGGAATAGAACTGCATGAGACCCAAAGCCGGGGAGTGTTGCTTATTTTCTTCTTCTTCCGGGTGGCAAGCATTTTAGGGGAAGTAAGGGGACGAGAGGATTAGTCTTTTTATTCTCATTTGCTCCGATTTATCTCCTAGGCCTCCCTTCCCTCTGAAGACTTAGAGATGCTGAGGGTGCAGCCCCTGCTTACCTAATACACATAGAGGCAGAGGCAGTGTGAAATAATGTGAGATCAATCAGAAGTATTATTCACAGATAATGGTCACTTAGTCCAGCAGCGTCTTGTTTCTGTGGATACACAGAGATTAACGAAGGCAACAATACTAGAAAGTCGTGTAGAGTAGCTCGATCCTGGCCCCTGTGGATCAGCCTGCTATAAGTCCAGAGGAAGGAGGGCAGGTGGCAGTTTCTCAAATGGAGAATAGAGATCACTAAATAGGTAGATAGGGAGATCATGGCGAGAAATATCACCAAGATGATCAAAGACACAATCCTTTAATATCTTAGAGAATCCCAAATCAAATATCGATTTTCATATTTGAACCACTGCAGCATAATTTGTTCTCTGGCAGCTCAGGGAGGACTGCAAAGATCTGGGGTGGAAAGGCCTTAGAGTTTTTTCCCCCTTCATTCCAAGTTCTAGAAATTAAAATGGACTGTGATGTTGTGTTTCTTTAAACTTCACTGTATAGTTAGCTGTGAAAATACAGTCTATAAAGATGAACTTACTCTCTGACATTTGGATTTCTTAATTTAAAAATAATAACCTGGTGCCTATTTGTTTTGCATTGAAGATTGACAGGTATGTCATCCTCTGCTCCCTGAGGGCACCTTGGCAAAACACCATAAGGAATGGGGTGTTTTATTCGTTTATCTGCCTTTGACAAACTGTAGAGCCTGACTTCTGTGATCAGGCATAATATCCTTGGGGAACTGGGCACAAAATGCTAAAAATAGGGAGCACGTGTGTTCCCTATTTTAAATAAAGCCATTCCACCAGCAGCCTATCAATTCCCACACACCAAAGCAATACATTTGCAATATCCCATCAATTGGGTCGCAGTCTGAGTTCACGCTGTATCCTTGAAGAATAGAAATTTCCATCAAGCCCCCAAGGATTCTCTGTGCACAGTCCAGGCACTAGTCCTCAAAGTGGCCATTCCAGTCGGAGTTGGCATGAATACAGAGATTCAACAAAAGAGCATTCCAGGAAGATGTACAGTACACTAGTAAGATCCTCCGTGTATCGCCAAGGGCACTTTCTAATAACACAATGACAGTTTGCCACTGGGGAATCCCGAGTACTTTTATCTATCACAGATGTTTTAGCCATTACATTGCAAATGAAATTAATTTCTAAGAGAAATCTGTATAAAAGTCTGGGGCCCAGTATCAATTTCAGCATTTTCCCCTCTCAGGCAAAGTAAATGTATATAATTTTCTGAGATGTTTTCCCCAAGATTTTAGATATTTTTAAATGAATAATTCTCAGTAAGTTACTGTATCATATACTAAGATAAACATTCCCAAGAGGCAGTTATTAAGCTGACTTACGGTTGAAAACTGGCACACACAAAACGAACATCCTCCAGCAGTGCCCAGAGCAGGTAGAAACCCACGCATCTCATTAGAAAAAATCTGCTTTTAATATTTTGGTTTTAAGAAATGATGCATGACTTCTCAAATCCTTCCTGCAATTAATCCCTCCATGTTCCTGTGTTTAGAAAATGATTCATTACCTTTGAACCTTCCTTCCTTTGCCTAGGGCTGTCCTTGGGGAGCCATTAGCACACACTGTGGTGAGCTAGGGTTACCTAATCGCTAGCATCATGGCTGTTTGTTTTCACAGGTGCAGTACATGGAATTGAAACTCTGCAGCAGCCACAGCCCCCTGCGGAAGAAGCGCAGCGCTCTCTAGGGCACACACCAACTTCGGAGACCAGCACCCAATATTGTGGTTGGTTTAGACCAATATTGTGGCTGTTTCAGTGGGACCCAAGGTGTCCTTCTGAAATGCATCCCTGTGGCACCCTCTCTATTCCTCCTCCTTCACATGCACAGACATACACACATGTGCACACACCCCCACCTATGGGTGTCCTAGTTTCATAGAGTGGTCAGCCCAGCAAAAAGAAATCCTGAGACTGTGAAAGACCAACCTCCATTCTGAAATAGGAAATAAAGTCAGGTTGCCATGGATCTGAACACTACCTTCCTTGAGAACAGCCAGGAGCCCACTTGGATTCAAGAGTGACTTTGAACTTGTTTTCACACCCCCAACAGAGTCTCATTAAGATTTCCACTCCCCATCCCCACACTCCTTTCAGATGATTGTTCATGGGTGTAAGTCTTTTCTCCAAGTTAACAAGTCTTTGATAGCCATCATCTGTCCAAATACTGTATATTACTAAAAGGCATTTTAAATAATTACCAGAATTAGCTCAAACCTTTAGGGATCTTTCCACCATGATTATTAAGGATATGTATGTGAATTTTTGGGAAACCTCTCAGTGCTGGATGCCAACCTGCAGCATGGTCCATTGCTGGCAATGGATGCCCCAGGAAGACCCCTAGAGATCGCTCACTTGAGAAATGATGGTTTCATGAAAGTATTTGGTTGCCTTACAGTGTCTCTTCTTTGGACTTGACTTTTTGCCTGTCTTCAAAACATTATAAAATGTCAATGTGTAATTTCAGAAAGGCAGGTGGGGGGAGGGGAGAAATGAATGAATGATAGATAAGGCACAGAGGGACTCATAAATAAGACTGCTTACTTCTTATAATCATTTCATTTCATTTGCTTGAATGTTTTAATCAGAAAGTAGAAACACTTTGGCTGCAAAAGATACAAAACAAATGTATCTTTTGTTCCTTTAAGAAGCAAAATAAGTGGCCGGGCGCGGTGGCTCATGCCTGTAATCCCAGCACTTTGGGAGGCTGAGGCGGGTGGATCACGAGGTCAAGAGATCAAGACCATCCTGGTCAACATGGTGAAACCCCGTCTCTACTAAAAATACAAAAAAAAAAAGTTAGCTGGGCATGGTGGCACGTGCCTGTAATCCCAGCTACTCAGGAGGCTGAGTCAGGAGAATTGCCTGAACCCAGGAGGCAGAGATTGCAGTGAGCCAAGATCACGCCATTGCACTCCAGCCTGGGTAACAAGAGTGAAACTCCGTCTCAAAAAAAAAAGCAAAATAAGCTACAAACAATAAAAATTTCTTTCAGAACCCCATTTCTAGAAAATACCACCCTGGAGTTCTCCTTTGATAGCATCTGTCTTCTGCAGACCCCATCATTCCACAGTATTCCCCTGCCATGTAAAAATCCTGACTTCGTGCATATATAAAATGTATGCAATTAACTCTGTTTAAATGATATTTAAGTTTTAAAGACTATTTTGTTGACACATACTTTGTGCAGTTTTTAAATATGTATGTATTATAAACAAAAGTTAAGGTAAAAAATCTCATTTAATAGTGAGTTTACTATACATATATATTTTTTGTCTCTGGGTTGTAATTTAATAATCTTCAAACAAAATGTTTATGAAAAATGCCAAAGATTCTAAATCTTATCATCCTGTGTCTGTTTTTCTTCATCTTGTATCTCACTGGGTTGCTTTCTGGCTGAGCCAGATTTCTGCATGATGTGATTTACTTCAAGTTAATGAAGCTGGCTGGAAAAGAGCCTTGCAGAAATTATAAAAGCTCCAGTAAATCTCATAGTTGTACATACAATAGATATCCAAGAACCTCTTTTGTTAAACCAGTTACTCAATCTTCTGTGTAAACAATGCCTCATTGTCTTGCTTCTAACTATCATCTAGTTTATCACAGTCTGTCATTTTGTAATGACCTAAGTCAGACATTTTTAAACAGACATGTGAGATCTGATCAGTCATTTGAATGAAAACTTTCAGCAGCAAAATAACCCCTTATTTATTTAAAAGTGGAACCAATGCTTTATTGTTGTGCTTTTGCTATAGAATTTCAAAATGAAATTATTTGCCCGACAAGAAGGCATCATTAGTTAGACTTATTTCCTCTGTAGCTCAACTGAAATTCTCAGAGTTAAGTTTAGGACCCAACACCAGCTGGGATGTAAGAGCAGGACCGAATCAACCTTGAATAAACTGTACACAGAAAACAATTGTTAGTTGATTAAGTAGACATTGGATGTTAAAAAGGAATGTTATTTGCAAATGACATGTTAAGATTTATACAAATAATCAAAAACTTTTAGGAAAGATTCCAAAATGCTTTACATAAAATTTATGGATTATGGATTCACAGAATGATAATTAAGTAGGGATGCTGAAGGCTTGCCAAGTTTTCCCGGTTCTTTTATCAAACTTCATTCTCCCATTTCTAGCCTTGTCTCTCTGTATTACAAGCATCTACACCTCAGCAGGTCAGAAACTAAACATCATCTGTCTCTCCCTGTCTTCAGAACTCCAACCCTTATCCTCTCCTTTCAGCTTCCTTATTTCCCTCACTGGCCCTGGTATTTTCTGGGCTCGGATTTTCTCAGTCTTCCTCTTTTTTGTTCCTCATGCTTTTGTGTTCGTCTTCCAACCCATAAAGCCTGCTAGGTCCAGCGTCAGTGTGTTAACCACTTCTGTTCTGATTGCCACCACCCAAGTGGAGGCCTTCATAACCTCTCAGATGCCATGGCCATGATGCCAGTTACATTATGCCAAGTTAATCTTCATTCAGACTGGAAGGACCTCCCTGCAATTTCTTTCTGAATAGATTCTACTCTCCTTCAAAACTTGCAAGTCTCCTGCTCCAAAGAGGCTTAGTCCTATGACTGGATGTGACTCCAACTTCCTTTTTTGTGCCCTCACATCTTTCATACCTTTCTGGTATCTGCCATATATCATAAGAGGGTTTGACCACTGTCCTCCACTCAGTAGCCTATTACAACTGGCACCTAATCATTACTCAGGAAATAAATACATGTTTAACAGGCCAGGTCATAGAGATTATTTTTCTTTCTCTGCATTTTGATATGTTGCTTCCAGAACAGAGGGCTGGACTGGATAAATCAGTATGGTCTATCCTGGAGAACAATTTCTTACATTAAGAGCATATTTTGTGTGATACTATTTCTAATCCCTTGCTATGTCAATTATAAACTCTTAAATGATGTCTTATATTTGAAGTTCTTACCTACATATCAGAGGAAAATATAATGTTTATTTCTAGGTGATAAAACAATTTTTTTGTTTTTTTTCTTTACTTGTAACTTATAATTAACAAGTCTATATTGAATGCTGATAATTTTCTGGAACAAAACAGACTGCATTCCCTTGGTAGAGCAGACATTAAACAGACACTTTCAAGCAATGGCATGCATGCTCAGATTTAAGTTTGAAACCAATTCTGACTGCAATGGATAGCCTAGCAATTTTCAAAGTTTAGGGAATAGTTCTTAATATTAGCCTTTTGTAGTACTCCTGATAAATGAATGATACCCTAGAGTTTCAAATAGTGGCACTGGGGAAAAAAAATAAGTGGAATTGAGAGATGGTGAAGAGATAAAGTGAGCAGGACTTAACCACTGCTGGACTTTGGGATGAGGGAGAGTAGAGTCAAGGATGGCTCTTGGTCACCCTGGTCTAGGTGTCTCCAGGTCAGGGAAGATGATGCTACCTTTCACTGAGGGAGGGAACTATAAAAGCAGCTGTGAGAGGACCACAGGAGCCCACTTTTAGACAGCTCAAAATCTTGTGTACTTGAAAAGCCTCCAAATTTGAACGTCAGCAAGATCATGGAATACATGGATATGGTTTCTAGGCAATTAACACACTATACTTGAGATATGCACATTTAAGGGCAAACACTGCATATCAAAGTGATTGAAATAAAAAGCTCCAAGAAATTGAAACTTGAGGAACTTAACAGTCAATGTCACATATATAAAGGCAAATCAGTTAAGAGGGTAAACAAAAATGGGTAAATACAGAGGAGAAAAATGGTAAGCACAGACTGTCATAGAATTCAATGGCAGAGCATGCTTCAAGAAAGCTGATGTGGTCAATAATATTGAGTGCCACTGAGATCACATAAGCAGAACACAGAATCATGACCTTTACTTAATGATGTGACAGTTTGGAGGCACCCTGGCAACCATTTCAGTGGAATGGTAGAAATGGAAACCATGTTTTGGTTGAGAAGTAAGTGGATGTGAAAATATGGGGCCTCTAAATGGTGGTGACCCTTGAAAAGTTCCACTGTGGAGAAAAGTGAGAGAGAGGGCTGGAATTTGGAATAAAAGAAGATATTTGTGATGATTTTAGTAAGAAAACAAATTAGATGTGTCACAATCTCGGTGTACCCCTATTAGCTGCAAAGAATTCTTCATGGGCACAAGATGGAGTTAGCCATATTCATTATTTAAAACTATGTTCTGCACTTAAACATTGTTGGTCAGAGTGTATATTAGTTCAACCACTGTGGAAGACAGGATGGTGTTTCCTCAAAAACCTAAAGACAAATATCATTTGCCCAGCAATCCCATTACTAGGTACACATGTAAAGGAATATAAATTATTATCCTATAAAAACACAGGCACACACATGTTCATTGCAACACAGTTTACAATAACTAAGACACAGGATCAATCTAAATGCTCATCATTGATAGAATGGATAAAGAAAATGTGGTATACACCATGGAATACTACGCAGCCATAAAATGAATGAGATCATGTTGTCATTTGTCGGAACATGGATAGAGCTGGAGGCCATTATCCTTAGCAAACGAATGCAGCAACAGAAAACCAAATACCACATGTTCTCACTTATAAGTAGGAGCTAAATGATAAGAACACATGGAAACCTAGAGGGGAACAAAATACACTGGGGCCTATTGGAGAGTGAAGGGTGAGAGGAGGAGGAGGATCAGAAAAAGTAAGTACAAGGCTTCATACATGGGTGATGAAAAATTCTGTACAACAAATCCCTATGACACAGTTTGCTGATGTAACAAACCTGCACACATACCCATGAACTTTAAAAAAGCTATGTTCTATCAAAACCTGCCTCTCATTTATGTATTGGGAATCTTATGGCAACAGAACAGTTGAAAAATTAAAATAAAAATCTTCTGAATATACATTGAGTAGTAACTGATAATTGAATAAATGCTGAAATCCTGAAAGGTGACTGCTAAAGGAATGGCTTCAAGCACATTACCACTGTGTAAAGCCCACAGCTGTTCTCTCCTAGCATTTTAATGTAATGATTTACACAGGAAAATAGATATTCAAAGCACACAAGAATACTAATATTTTATAGCCATTATCAAATGCTAGTTACTTTCTAAGTGTTTTTAGATATAATTGCTCATTTGAAATAATTCTAAACACTGAAATTTCTCCAAATACAGGAAAGAAAAACCCTGCCACTCTTATACAAACTCTTCTAGACAATAACAAAAGAAAAAAACATGTTCTTATGCATTTTATGAGGTCAACATTAACTCTCCTTCAAAACTAAGCCCTACAAGAATGGAAAACTACTTAACAAAATCCCTTATGAAGATGGATACAAAACTGTGAAAGATACACAAAAGGCTTTAGATGAAAAAATCAGTGAGGCTTCCAGATGCCTGACCAGAGACATCTTGTGTTCTCTTCCATGAAGGAGAACCAAAATAATGAGTAGATAATCATGGTTCAAATATATCATGTAAGAGATAGTATCTGAAATTCTACAGAGAAGTATGGAATTAAGAAACACCTAAAGCAAGGAAGGGGAAGGAAGAAAGCAGTACGGTCTGTTCAGATGGGATGGGCTAGGAGACAGGAAAGTCTCCCCAGTATAAGGAAAGAGTATGTGGGTGACTCCTAGTGATCAACATTCCCATTAGACTCCCTCCAGTCATAGGAAAGCCCCTAGACTCTTGAGACAGACCAACATAGGCAGCTACCTGAAGACCGTGTGATGATATTGCCCAAGAGAGGGAGCACACTTAATCCCACACAACCCAGAAGTCCTAAGCAGCTCAGCAAATTGTCACTTTGGTATCTCAGCCCTCATCAGACTGCATTCTTCCCTGGGCCCAACAGCCCCTGCATCTTCATATCCCTGGAGCCGCAATGACATGCCCCACCTGCAGTCAGGACTGCAGCTACCTGCTACCTTTAGGACTGAAGTGTTAGCCATTGGCAGCTACCACATTGCTCCCAACAGTGAAGCTACTGTGCATTTTTAATCTCCCCTAGGACAACAAAACTGCCAGGTGATAGCCATAGCTGTGGGATGCCTTAACTGGGGCCAAAGGGCAAGTGAAATGTACACTTGCCAGCCATTTGCCTACAACTGCTGCCATTGAAAGTGACTCTCTCCTCCCCTGTCGCAGGGATCCAGTACAGCTGCTGCCACCCCAACATGAACATTCTGCTTTGGGCCTGGGGTCACACTACCACTGCCTTCCACAGCCAGTGTCTGCAAGCACTACTAAAGGATATGAGGATGAGTCCACTGGGACTGGCTCTGACCCCTCACCCCAATAGTACTTGAATAGTACCCAATCAAGTCATCTGAAGCCCTGGAGAACACCCAACCCAGTCCACTAATATTGTCACCGAGCACTCCAACAAGGGTCCTGAAGTTGGAGCCACCAAACCTGCCACTACCATCACAGTGGGCACCAACACACACACGTCACCTGTGAGCCTGTGGACTAGCCTGCCCAGCCTGTTGCAATCACTTCCAACACCACTGTGGAGCTCTTGGGACTCAGAGGTTGCTCCCACCACTACTACTACTATCACCCATCCCATGCCAACTGTCCAAGTGCCCGAGGACACACTCACCACCAGCCCACAACTGCCACTACTATCATCCAAACAAGCTGCCTAGAGGCCCAAGAATTGGCTTGCTTGGGTCTACTAACACCAGTGCCAGCATACATGTCCTAGAGCCCAAGGACAGGTATGTTTAGCATGATGCTGCCACCACTGAGGCCCAAGGACAGGCCCATCTGGTGTCCCTGTCACAAGCAAAAGCTTACCACAGTCTTCCCTAATAACCACAACCTAGACCACTGAGGAAAATTACAGACACCAATGAAGCTATTTAGCAGCAAAGAAATCTTGAGAGCTACACTACTGCAAGCACCCAGAATCAAAGTCAAAGTACCATACCCAACAAACACCACAGACACATCTTCAAGAAAAAGTCCGCCCCTGGCCAAGCGCGGTGGCTCACGCCTGTAATCCCAGCACTTTGGGAGGCCGAGGTGGGTGGATCACGAGGTCAAGAGATCAAGACCATCCTGGTCAACATGGTGAAACCCCATCTCTACTAAAAATACAAAAAATTAGCTGGGCATGGTGGCGTGTGCCTGTAGTTCCAGCTACTCAGGAGAATTGCCTAAACCCAGGAGGCGGAGGTTGCCGTGAGCCGAGATCGTGCCATTGCACTCCAGCCTTGGTAATGAGCAAAACTCCATCTCAAAAAAAAAAAAAAAAAAAGGAAAAGAAAAAGAAAAAGAAAAAAAAAAAGTCCTCCCCTATGAAAACAAATTTAAAAATGGAAAGAAGTGATTGTCATGACAGATGTGCAGATATCAACGTAAGGATACAAGAAACATGAAAAAAAAAAAAACCCCACAAAGATAGTATTTGCAAAGGAACATAATTATCTAGCAACTAAAAAAGAAATCTATGAAACCCTGGATAAGAATTCAAAACACCAGTATTAAAGAAGCTCAATAAAATACAAGAGAATACTTAAAAACAATACAAATAAATCAGAAAAACAAGTTAGTATATAAAAGAAAAATTTTCTAGAGATAGATGTCATAAAGAAAAAAACACATTCTAGAACTGAATAATTTATTAAGTAAAATACAAAATACTTTGAATAGCTCAACAATAGACTAAATCAAGCAGAAGAAAGAATTTTAAAACTTGAAGACACATTTTTTGAAATAACCCAGGCAGACAAAAAAAAAATTGAAAAATCCTATGTGATATATGAGATACCTTATAGTGATCAATTTCTCTGGTGTTCTACAAGACAAAAGGAAAAATAATAGAGTTAGAAAACCTATTTAATAAAATAATAGTTGAAAACATCCTAAGTCTAGGAAGAAATTGAGATATCCAGATACAGAATGCTTAGAGATTCATAAACAAACACAATGCAAAAAGATCTTCTCCTCAGCACATTATAATCAAATTGTAATAAGTCAAAGATTAAGAGAGTACTATAAAGCACCAAGTCACTCATAAGGGAACCCTCATCAGACTAACATTGAATTTCTCCTCAGAAATTTAACAGTCCAGGAGAGAATGAGATGATAAATTCAAAGTACTGAAAGAAAGAAAATAAATCAAGCCAAAGATACTATACCCAGCAAAGTTATCCTTCAGAAATGAAGTTTTAATAATCCTCCCAAGATAAGCAAACGCAGACAGAAATCACCACCCTAGATTGGCCTGGCAAGAAATGCTTAAGGGATTCCTACCTGGAGGAAAGAGATGCCATCTTTAATCATGAAAACACATGAAAGTATAGAACTAAATGATAGCACAAACACAAAAATAAAGAAGAGAAAGTACACAAATATTACTCCTACAGACAACTATCAAGCCACAATAATAAACATTAAGGGAGAAAGAAAGGAGCAAACTATACACTGAATAACCAGTAATCAATTAATATTTGACAGGAATAACCCCTTACATATCAGTAATATCTTTGAATGTAAAGAGATTAAATTTTACACTTAAGTGATATAGACTGGCAGAATGTATTTTTAAAATGAACAATTACATGCTGCCTAGAAGAAATCTATCTCAACTGTAAAGATACATATAGAATGAAAGTAAAGGGATATAGAAAAAGACATTTCATGAAAACAGAAACCAGAACCAAAAGGAGTGCCTATACTTACATTAGATAAAACAGACTTTAAATCCAAATTTATTACAGGAAACAAAGTCATCATATAATGATCAAAGATTCAATTCATCAAAAGGAAATAACAATTCAAAATAATTACATGTACTCAACATCAGAGCACTTGGACATATAAAACAAATATTATTAGATCTAAAGGGAGAGATATGCTCCAATACAAAAATAGTTTAGGATTTTAACACCCCATTTACAGCACCAGATAAATCATCTAGACAGAAAACTAACAAACAATGAATTTAAACTGCACATTTGAACAAGTATACCTAATACACATTTACAGGACATTTTACACAACAGCCACAGAATACACATTCTTCTCATCAGCACCTGGAACATTCTTCCAGAATAGACCATAAGTTGGGACAAAATAAGTCTCAATAATTTTTTTAAACTCATAACTATATCAAGTATCTTTTCAGACCACAATGAAATAAAACTAGAAATCAGTAACAGGAAAAATGTGGGAAACTACAAATACATAATACTTAAAACACATGCCTTTTAAAAAAAAATTGTACTTTAGGTTCTGGGATACATGTGCAGATCATGCAGGATTGTTGCATAGGTCTTGAATGACCACTTAGCAAGGAAGAAATTAAGAAAAAAATTGGAAATAAATGAAAATTGAACCACAACATACCAAAATTTAAGGGATACAGCAAACCCTGAAAAAAGTGCTTCCCAGTGCTAAGAAGGACACTTATACCAATAATCACCTAAATAAAAACAAGGAGAAAGATTCCAAATAAACAGTCTAACAATACCCATCAAACCAGAAAGCATGAACAAACCAAAAGCAAAATTAGAAGAAGGTAAAAAATGGTAAAGATCAGAGCAGAAATAAATGAAATTGAGATAATAAAAGTACAAAGGATTAGCAAAACCTTAAGTTCATTTTTTGAAATAAACAAAATCGATTAACCACTAGCTAGACTAACCAAGAAAAAAAGACCCAAATAAACAAAATCAGAAATGAAAAAGGAGACATTACATCCGATACCACAGGAATAATAAAAATCATCAGAGACTATTATGAACAACTGAACACTAACAATCTAGAAAACTTAGAGAAAATTTAAAAATTCCAGGACACATGACTTTCCAGATTCAATTCAGAAGAAGTAGAAAACCCAAATAAACCAACAGGATTAATGAGATTGAATCAGTAACACGAAAGTCTCCCAACGAAGTCCAGCACTGCCTGACCTCACTGCCAAATTCTACCAAATTTTCAAAGAACAACTAATACCAATTATTCTCAAGCTATTTCAAAACTAATTGAAGAGGAGCAAATTCTCCCTAACTCATTCCATGAGGCTAGCATTACCCTGATACAAAACTACAGGCCAGTATTTATGAAGAACATAGATGCAGAAATCCTTAACAAAATACTAGCAAACCAAACCCAACAAACGGCACAGCAGATAGGTAACACACAGGAACAAGCAGAATCTGAGGGAGCTTGAATGGTTCAACATAAGCAAATCAATAAATGTGATATATCAACAGATTGAAGGACAGAAACCATGTTATTATCTCAATAGATGCAAAAAAAAAAAAAAAAGCATTTGAAAACATACCACATTTCTTGTTGAATGTTGAGAGTTTGCAATATTTGATAAAAACTCTCAACAAATTAGGCATTTGAGGATCATGTCTGAACATAATTAGTCATATCTGACACACTCACTGCTAATGTTTTAAGAAAAGGAAAAAGCTGAAAACCTTCTCCATAAGAACTGGGACAAGACAAAGATGCCATTTTGAGCACTTCTATTTAACATAATTCTGGAAGTTCTTACCAGAGAAATAAATAAAAATCGTCCAAATTGGAAAAGAAAAGTCAAATTATCCCTCTTTGCTGATGATTTTATTTTGTATAAAGACAATAAAATTTAGGCAGAAATAAATATATTCTTTGAAACCAATGAGAACAAAGACACAACATACCAGAATCTCTAGAACACTACAAAGTGGTGTGTAGACATAAATTTATAGCACTAAATGCCCACAAGAGAAAGCAGGAAAGATCTAAAATTGACAGTTGAATGTCACAATTAAAAGAACTATAGAAGCAAGAACAAACAAATTCAAAAGCCAGCAGAAGACAAGAAATAACATCAGAGCAGAACTGAAGGAGATAGAGACACAAAAAAATCAAAAACTTAATGAATCTATTGTTGAAAAGATCAACAAAGTAGATAGCTAGCCAGACTAACAAAGAAGGAAAGAGAGAAAAGTCAAATAGATGCAATAAAAATGATAAAGGCAATATCACTACCAATCCCATAGAAATAAAACTACCATGAGAGAATACTATAAACACCTCTGCAGAAATAAAACAAAATCTAGAAGAAATGGATAAACTCCTGGACACTTACACCCTCCCAAGACTAAACCAGGAAGCAGTGGAATTCCTGAATCGACCAATAACAAGGTCTGAAATTGAGGCAGCAATTAATAGCCTACCAATCAAAAAAACTCCCGACCAGACAGTTTCACAGCCAAATTCTACCAGAGGTACAAAGAGGAGCTGGTACCATTCCTTCTGAAACAATTTCAAACAATAGAAAAAGAGGGAATCTTCCCTCATTCACTTTATGAGGCCAACATCATCCTAATACCAAAACCTGGAAGAGACACAACCAAACCAAAACAAACAAACAAACCAACCAACCAACCTTTCAGGCCAATATCCCTGATGAACATCAATGTGAAAATCGTCAATAAAATAATGGCAAGCTGAATCCAACAGCTTATCAAGAAGTTTATCCATCACAATCAAGTTAGCTTCATTCCTGGGATGCAAGGCTGGTTCAACATATGCAAATCAATAAATGTAATCCATCACATAAACAGAACCAAGGACAAAAACCACTTGATTATCTCAACAGATGCAGAGAAGGCCTTCAACACAATTCAACAACTCATCAAGCTAAAAACTCTCAATAAACTAGGTGATAATGGAATGTATCTCAAAATATTAAGAGCTATTTAAGAAAAACCCACAGCCAATATCATACCAAATGGGCAAAAACTGGAAGCATTCCCTTTGAAAACCAGCACAAGAAAAGGATGCCCTCTCTCTTCACTCCCATTCAACATAGTATTCGAAGTTCTGGCCGGGCAATTAGGCAAGAGAAAGAAATAAATTGTATACAAAAGGTAAAGAGGAAATTAAATTGTCTCTGTTTGCAGATGACATGACTATATTTAGAAGACCCCATCTAAATATATAGCCCAAAATCTCCTTAAGCTGATAAGCAACTTCAACAGAGTCTCAGTATACAAAATCAATGTACAAAAATCATAAGCATTCTCATACATCACTAACAGACAGAGAGCCAAATCGTGAGTGAACTCCCATTCACAACTGCTACAAAGAGAACTAAATACATAGGAATACAACTTACAAGGAATGTGAAGGACCTCTTCAAAGAGAACTATAAACCATTGCTCAAGGAAATAAGAAGGACACAAACAAATGGAAATACATTCCATGCTCATGGTGAGAAAGAATCAATGTTGTGAAAATTGATGGGGATAACACTGAATCTATAGATTACTTTGACATACTGCCTAAAGTAATCTATAGATTCAATGCTATCCCCATCAAGCTACCATTGCCTTTTTTCACAGAATTGGGGAAAAAAACCCACCCTAAATTTCATTTTATATGGAACCACAAAAGAGCCTGCATAGCCAAGACAATTCTAAGGAAAAAAAAAAAAAAGCTGGAGGCATCATGCTACCTGACATCAAACTATACTACAAGGCTACAGTAACCAAAACAGCATGATACTGGTACCAAAACATATATAGAGAGCAATGGAACAGGACAGAGGCCTCAGAAATAATATCACACACGTACAACCATCTGATCTTTGACAAACCTGACAAAAACAAGCCATGGGGAAAGGATTCCCTATTTAATAAATGGTGTTGGGAAAACTGGCTAGCCATATGCAGAAAGCTGAAACTGGATCCCTTCCTGACACCTTATGTAAAAATTAACTCAAGATCAATTAAAGATTTAAAAGGAAGACCTAAAACCATGAAAACCCCAGAAGAAAACCTAGGCAATACCATTCAGGACATAGGCATGGGCAAAGACTTCATGACTAAAACATCAAAAGCAATGGCAACAAAAGCCAAAATAGACAAGTGGGATCTAATTAAACTAAAGAGCTTCTACACAGCAAAAGAAACTATCATCAGAATGAACAGGCAATCTACAGAATGGGAGAACATTTTTGCAATCTACCCATCTGACAAATAAATCTACAAATAATCTACAAAGAAATTAAACAAACTTACAGGAAAAACAAACAACCGCATCGAAAAGTGTGTGAATATAAGCAGACACTTCTCAAAAGGAGACATTTATGCAGCCAACAAACATATGAAAAGCCCATCATCACTGGTCCTTAGAGAAATGCAAGTTAAAACCACATTGAGATACCATCTCACATCAGTTAGAATGGTGATTATTAAAAAGTCAGGAGACAATAGCTACTGGAGAGGATGTGTAGAAATAGGAACACTATTACACTGTTGGTGGGCGTGTAAATTACTTCAACTTGAGAATACTCTCAGGTTTGAGCAATTTTAGAATGATTGATTTTTCAATGAAGAGCTTTTCTGACAGTCTTTTCCCTTGCTTCTTATAAACAGTTATGTGGTCTCACTGTCCATTTTTATCTAGCATTCACATTGACTGCTTCTGTGAAAGATTTCCAAAACAGTGTCTCATTCATTTTAATAATTAATACTCATTTCTCCTAACCCTAACTAACCCTATTTTTCATCTAGATTTAGCTTATTCATAGTTTGGTGGGAACAGGCATAAATGCAATTCCACTAAAACTTCCTATTAAGTGTTAAAGTTTAGTAAGTTTATACATCTCTCCCAATGCCCTGATATGCTATAAAATTGCAGCCTTAGTTGATCTGTGTTTCACCCATACTTTCAGCTTCTATTTTCTAATTCAGAGGCAACAAAACTTTTACTTGTTTAACAAGACACAATTGAAAAGGAAGCAAAACTCAGAGTTCTGGTTGACCTCAAACATGGACTATGTGGTAATGAAGACCAATTCCTTCTTCAACAATCTTTCCTTAGCATTTGTTACTGGCTTGAAGTTTGGTGAGTACAATGACCTGGAGCCAGAAAAATAGAGGTTGGAATTTAAACTTTGATACTATGGTACTAACTTACTGTCACTGGGTGACCCACTTATCCTCCTGGAGCCCCATTTTCTTCATTTCTAGAGTGGAAACAATAGCACCTAAATTATGGGGGTTTTGAATAAAGATTACAAATACTCAACACTGTGTCATGCACATTCTGCTTTTATTGACTTATAGTATATGTATACATATATTTAGATACACACACATATGTGTGTATAACATATATTCTTTTAAATATATATAATAGATATACAATTCTATACGATGTCTCCAGTTATATAGAGAAAAATACATGTCATAATTGTGAAGTGTGATACCGTTCCATAGATTGAATGTTCTCATGAAATCAGCACCTAGATCAAGAAACTTAACTTTACAAGCACCCCAGAAGCCTCTCCGGCGCTCCTTGCAACTTACTACCTGCTATGATCTGACTGTGTTCCCCAGATTCATATGCTGAAATTCTAACACCCAAGGTGATGGTACTAGGAAGTGGAGTCTTTGAGAAGTAATTAGGTTATGGGAGTGGAACCCTCATGAATGGAATTAGATCCTTCATGAAAGAGGCCTGAGAGAGACCCATTAATCCTTCTACAACATGAGGTTAGAATGAGAAGGCAGCTTTCTAAGAGGAGGAATGCCCTTACCAGATACCTAATCTGCCAGTGCCTTCATCTTAGTAGATTCCTCTGCCTCCAAAACTGTGAGAAATAACTTTGTTATTTATAAGCCACTCATCTATTTTATTTTGTTCTAGCTCCCTAAATGGACTTAGACACTAACCCTCAAAGGTAAAATCAGTGTTTCTTAAACTTGGCACTGTTGACATCTTGGGCTTGGTAATGCTTTGTTGTGGATTAATGGTACCCACAACGTAGTAGAGATGTTCAGCAGCATCCCTGGTCTCTACCAACTAGAGGCCAATAGTACCCTCTCTAGCAAGTCATGACAATAAATAAAGTCTCTAGATATTTCCAAATATTCCCTAGGGTTAATGGGGTAGTAGGCAAAGTTGCCCCCAGTTGAGAATACTAGTATATACTGCTCTTTACACAACTAGAACCTAAAAGCCAATGGGTACCTGCTATGTGAGCTGTCACTTAGTCTTGTCCATGTCCTCTCCTCTGTGGTAACTTGCCAGCAGTAGCTGCTGTCAAGACAAACTTCTGAGTACAATCTACTATCAAGTGTGTTCATTGCCCAGTAGTTCTAAAATCTAGGTCATCCCTGGACCATGCAAATATTTTGCTTTTCATGACAGTTATTGCTAGCTTTTATTATCCCCTCCTGGTGGAAGTATAAATTGGTTCACACACTGTCAAAAGCTATTGGCAGTACATTTCCAGGTTGTTTTGAATATTTAATCATTTCTGTCTAGACTTTTCTGAAAAAAGATTTGAAATAACTTGCAACCCACATGATATGGTTTGGCTCTGTCCCCACCCAACTCTCATCTTGAAATTTCCACAAGCTGTGGGAGGGACTTGGTGGGAGATGACTGAATCATGGGAGCAGTTCCCCCATACTGTTCTCACAGTAGTGAATAAGTCTCATGAGATCTGATGGTTTTATCAGTAGTTTCCATTCGTGCATCTTCCTCATTCTTTCCTGGCCTGCTGCCATCAATTTAAGACATGACTTGCTCCTCTTTGCCTTCCACTCTTATTGTAAGGCTTCCCCATCCACATGGAAATGTAAGTCCAATTAAGCCTTTGCTAGTAAATTGCCCATCTAAGGTATGTCGTTATCAGCAACATGAAAATGGACCAACAAGTAAATTGGTACAAGTACAGTGGGGCACTGCTGAAAAGATACCTGGAAATGGGGAAGCAACTTTGGAACTGCGTAACAGGCAGCGGTTGGAACAGTTTGGAGGGCTTAGAAGAAGACAGAAAAGGCCGGGCACAGTGGCTCATGCCTGTAATCCCAGCACCTTGGGAGGCCAAGGCGGGTGGATCACGAGGTCAAGAGATCGAGACCATCCTGGTCAACATGGTGAAACCCCGTCTCTACTAAAAATACAAAAAATTAGCTGGGCATGGTGGCACATGCTTGTAATCCCAGCTACTCAGGAAGCTGAGGGAGGAGAATTGCCTGAACCCAGGAGGCGGAGGTTGCAGTGAGCCGAGATTGCGCCATTGCACTCCAGCCTGGGTAACAAGAGCGAAACTCCGTCTCAAAAAAAAAAAAAAAATGTAGGAAAGTTTGGAACTTCCAGGAGACTTGTTGAATGCCTTTGACCAAAATCCTGATAGCATTATGGGCAATAAAGTGCAGGCTGAGGTAGTCCTAGATTAAGATGAAGAACTTGTTGGGAACTGGAGCAAAGGTGACTTGTTATGTTTTAGCAAAGAGACTAGCAGCATGTTACTCCTGTCCTAGAGATTCGTAGAACTTTGAACTTGAGAAAGAGAGATGATTTAGGGTATCTGGCAGAAGAAATTTCTAAGCAACAAAGCATTCAAGAGGTGACTTCCATGCTGTTAAAGGCATTCAGTTTTATAAAGGAAGCAGGGCATAAAAGTTTGGAAAATTTGCAGACTAACCATGTGATACAAAAGAAAAACCCACATTCTGAGAAATTCAAGCAGGCTGCAGAAATTTGCATAAGCAATGATGAGCTGAACGTTAACTCCCAAGACAATGGGGAAAATATCTCCAGGGCATGTCAGAGGTCTTCACAGCAGCCCCTCCCATCACAGGCCTGCAGGCCCAGGAGAAAGTGGTTTTGAGGGCAGGCCCCAGGGTCCCTATGCTATGTGCAGTCTAGGGGCTTGGTGCTGTGTGCCCTGATTCATGGCTCCAGCCATGACTAAAAGGGGCCAATGTACAGCTTGGGCTGTTGCTTCAGAGGATGGAAGCACCAAGCCTTGGCAACTTTCATGTGGTGTTGAGCCTGCAGTGCACAGAAGTCAAGAATTGAGATTTGGGAACCTCTGCTTAGATTTTAGTAGATATGTGGAAGCGCCTGGATGCTCAGGCAAATGTTTGCTGCAGGAACAGGGCCCTCATGGAGAACCTCTGCTAAGGCAGTACAGAAAGGAAATGTGGGGTCAGAGCCCTCCCACAGAGTCGCTACTGTGGTACCGCCTAGTGAAGCTGTGAGAAGAGGGCCATTGTCCTCCAGATCCCAGAATGGTAGATCCACCAACAGCTTGCACCGCATGCCTGGAAAAACTGCAGACACTCAACGTCAGCCTGTGAAAGCAGCCAGGAGGTGTGGTCTGTACTCTGCAAAGCCGTAGGGATGGAGCTGCCCAAGACCACAGGAACTCACCTCTTGCATCAGTGTGAGCTGGATGTGAGCCATGAAGTCAAAAGAGGTCATTTTGAAGCTTTAAGATTTGACTGCCCCACTGGATTTCGGACTAGCATGGGGCCTGTAGTGACTTTGTTTTGGCCAAGTCTCCCATGTGGGATGGCTGCATTAATCCAATGCCAGTACCCTTATTGTATCTAGGAAGTAACTAACTTGCTCGTGATTTTACAGGTTCATAGGTGGAAGGGACTTGCATTGTCTCAAATGAAACTGGACTGTGGACTTTTGAGTTAATGCTGAAATGAGTTGAGACTTTGGGGGACTGTTGGGAAGGCATTATTGGTTTTGAAATATGAGGACATGAGATTTGGCAGGGGCAAGGGGCAGAATTATATGGTTTGGCTCTGTTTGCCCACCCAAATCTTGTCTTAAAGTATACTCCCATAATTCCCACATGTTGTGGGAGAGACCTGGTGGGAAGTATTTGAATCATGGGAGCAGTTCTCCCATACTGTTCCCATAGTAGTAATTCTCATGGAATCTTATGGTTTTATCAGGGGTTTCCGCTCTTTCATCTTCCTCATTCTCTCTTTGTCTGCTGCCATCCATCTAAGATATGACTTGCTCCTTCTTGCCTTCTGCCATGATTGTGAGGTTTTCCCAGCCACATAAAACTGTAGGTCCAATTAAGCCTTTTTTTTTTTTGTAAATTATCGAGTCTTGGGTATGTCTTTATCAGCAGCGTGAAAATGTGCTAATACACCACATTTAGATATTAACAATCCTGTATTTATCAGTGGCAGATGCAGCTGAAAATAAAATCTATTATTTCCTTGATCTGAACAGGTTGAGCTCAAAATTATTATTGTTTTGTAATAAATGTTCTTGCTTATAATTTTAGTCTGATTCCAAATAAGTTGTAAGTTCATAGATTGTGACTGTTGATGTGTCTCTAAAGTCTCTTTTAAGCTATTACATTATACTCTTTTTTTGTTGCTATTTTAAAAAAGAAAAAATTGTACTGAAGAGCTTCTGACCATCTTAATTTTGCTGCTTTTTATCCCTCATGGTGTCATTTAATGTTTTGTTTTGTCTTATTTTCTGTAAATTGGTCTTTGGAAAGAGGTATCCTTAAATACAGGTTGGATACTTTGTAAATACTATTTCAAAAGGCATATAATGTGAACAATTATTAAAGCCTAGATCATTAATTCATTGGTATTAAAATATAAAAATATTTTAAATCTAGTATTTATCCTGTATTTATTAGCTTAAACTTCAAAAAATAGAATATCTCATTCTATTACTTGGCTTTATAATGGTAAAAATTTTATGGAAATCCAAGGTTATTTCCTTTTGTTTACTGATTTCTAAAATGATAATTTGTTCGATAGTATCTAAGGTTGACCAACTAGATTTTTATCTCATTATGAATACACAGATTTAAGCTTTTAAAAAAGTATATATTAAAGATCTAAAATATATTTTAATTTATTTATCCTGAATATAAATAGTAAAAAGATTATTACAGTTTAGTAAATTAACATATGCATTGTCTCATATAGTTACCTTTTTCTTCCCTTTGTGTTAAGAGTGCCTAAAATCTATTCTCTTGGCAAATTACAGATAGACAATACTTTTAACCATATTACTAAAGCTATACATTGGATCTCTAGCCTTATGCATCCTATACAACTCCAACTTTTTAGCCTTTGAAGACATCTTTCTTTTCCCCTCTCCCTACCCTCTACCTCATGGAAACAATGGTTCTACTCTGTTTCTATGTATTCAATTTTTTTTAAGATTCCACATACATATGCTTTATTTCTGTGTCTGAAATAAACATTTAATATAGTGTCTGAAATAAACATCTAACATAGTGTCCTCTTGATCCATATTTGTTGTTGCAAATGGCGATGTCTCCTTTTTTATAGCTGAGTAATATTCCACTGTGTATATATACCACAATTTCTTTCTCCATTCACCCACTAATAGACACTTCAGTTGTTTCCATATCTTGGCTAATGTGCATAATGCTGCAATGAGCATGGGAGTATAGATATGTTGATAAGGGGGTGATTTCATTTCCTTTGGGCATATGCCTATAAGGGGAATTGCTGAGTTGTGTGGTAGCTATGTTTTTAATTTCTTTAGGAAACTCCATTCTGTCTTTCATAATGGCTTCACAATCTATATTCCTACTAACAGTGTACAAGGGGATTAAAACAATTTTAAATTTAAATTACTACCATTGTTATTAGATAGAGAAATGTTTCATCTTTGGTCAATGGAGATCTTTTGAAACTGGCTTCTGATTCCTTCTGACATCATCTTAGCAGTTTTTAACAGTTTCCTTGATATCTGATATAAAGTGTTCCAAAATTTATCTTGCACATATTTTATTACAGACCTAGAATCAGACATTTCTTCCAAGGGCCCTGGTTCCTTTAAATGGGAAATTGAATTTCTAAACCACAATATGAGTGCCAGGAATGATCAAAATTACTTATTGTGTGATTGGTTCCATCTCTTTTCAATAAGTAGAATTAGGCAATATGTTTTGTATGTTCTAGAGAACACTCCATAGTAGTTTCTGGAGTATTCTGTTTCGTAGTTGTAGATATACTAATATGGCTTGGTTGTGTCCCCACCCTAATCTCATCTTGAATTGTATCTCCCATATTTCCCATGTCATGGGAGGGACCTGGTAGGAGGTAATTGAATCATGGGTTGGTTTCATCCTGTGCTGTTCTTGTGATAGTGAATAAGTCTCATGAGAGCTGATGGTTTTATAAAGGAGAGTTCCCTTGCATATGCTCTCTTGCCTGCCACCATGTAAGATGTGTCCCTGCTCTTCCTTTGCCTTCTGCCATAATGGTGAGGCCTCCCCAGCTATGTGGAACTATGAGTCAGTCCATTAAATTTCTCTTTATAAATTACCCAGTCTTGGGTATGTCTTTATTAGCTGTGTGAGAATAGACTAATATATGTACCGATTAAGATATTTCATTCTATTGCTTTACAAATGATCCTGAAATAAATTATTTTGCGCACATATCTTTTTCTTTCCATGATTTTTCTAGTAGTTCCTTTGGGTAGATTCCTAAAGGTTGGATTTCTTGGCCAAAAGATAAATATATGACAGTCTTTTGGATTTCATTAAAATTTTCTCCATAGAGCTTTCACAAGTTTGCATTTTCACCAGCTATTTTTGAGAATGTCTATTTTCCCTAGCTTTACCAATCTAATAGGTTAACAAACTTTTGGATTTCTTCCAACACAATTGGCAAGGAATAGTACTTTTGTATAGTTCTACTTTGTAGTTTCCTTATTATCAGAGAGTGAAAGATTTTGTGTGTAAAAATCCATTGGTATTTCTTTTAGTATGAATTGTCAATTCGTTTCTCTAACCCATTTTTTTTTATAGGCCTTCTGGCATTTTCTGTATTTTTAGAAACTAATTATATAAGAATATTAGGGCCAGACACGGTGGCTCAAGCCTGTAATCCCAGCACTTTGGGAGGCCGAGGTGGGTGGATTACGAGGTCAAAAGATCGAGAACATGCTGGTCAATGTGGTGGGACCCCGTCTCTAATAAAAATACAAAAAATTAGCTGGGCATGGTGGCACATGCCTGTAATCCCAGCTACTCAGGAGGCTGAGGCAGGAGAATTGCCTAAACCCAGGAGGCGGAGGTTGCAGTGAGCTGAGATCGCGCCATTGCACTCCAGCCTGGGTAACAAGAGCGAAACTCCATCTCAAAAAAAAAAAAAAAAAAAAAAAAAAGAATATTAACCCAATGTGATGTAAGTTGTAAATATTTTTCAAACTTCATTATTTTTAAACTCTGATAGTTGTGCCCCTGTAATAATAGTTTTTGTTTTCATTTGCATATTTTTCTATAAAATTATTTTACCTATATTTTTCTATCTTGCTACTCAATTTTAATTCATCATCAAGAGGTAAGTTTTCATCATTCATAGGTCATTGAAGAACCTATGCTTTCTATTTATTTTGTTTTGCTTTAATACTTGATTAATTTTTATTTACACCTGTAAATTTCGGCTTTGTTTTCTTCTGTCATGGAGGTTTGTCAGTCTCATTTTGATCTTATTTTCTCTTACTTAAGTGGCCTACTATTTTGTCTCAGTAGTCCAGTCCTTTTACTAGAAAAATGTTTCCATGTTGATCGTTTTAACTATCCTGGGTACATAAGGTGACCTTTCAAAATGTAGTTTCATGTCAATACCCAGGATCTGCTGGGTATAATCTACGAGTAGAATTGCTGAGTCATAGGACACCCATAAATTCGAGCTTTAGCAGAAACATCTAAACAGTTTTCCAAAATGGTTATACGTATTTGCATTTCAGCCAGCATGATATGAGAGTTTGATGGCTCCACATCCTCCCCACCACTTGATATCTCCATTTATTTTATTTTAACCCTTTGGGTACCTGTGCAGTAGTATTTCACTGTGGTTTTAATTTGCATTTTCCTGATGGCTACAAGAGTTGGGAACTATTTCCAATTTCCTGACCATTAAGTTACTCCTTTTTTGTGAAGTATTCAACTATTTTGTCATTTTTTTTCCCCAAAGTGAATCATACTGGTTTTCTTGCATTAACCTGTAGAACTTCTTTACATATAATACACATATGAATCAAGGTGTTAGAAATTTAAAGAGGGAAGTTACTGAAGTCTCTTTGTAAAGGTACTAAACACTCTCACTCATGACCTAACTGTCTCCTAAAGGCCTTACCTCTGAATACCAACTTGGGGTTAGGTCTTAACATATGAATTCTGGGGGGACACACTCAGTTTATATCAATTATTTCACTCATGCTATTCTATAGCCTATTTATATTTGTTTTTATCTCATTAAAAACATTCTCCCTCTGGCATGCTTCATAACATACATAATACCACTGTAATACACATGTAAAAGTATCTAATTCATAAATAAATAAAACTACAATTATTAGGTGGTACTCAAAACACTCCAACTTCTAAGCATGCACAATTTTTTAAAATATATAGTATCATGCCTGTAATCCCAGCACTTTGGGAGGCTGAGGCAGGTAGATCACCTGAGGGAGGTCAGGAGTTCGAGACCAGCCTGGCCAACATGGTGAAACTTCGTCTCTACAAAAAAATACAAAAATTAGCCTGGGATGCAGTTGCCTTTAATTGCAGCTACTCTGGAGGCTGAGGCAGGAGAATTACTTGAACCCAGGAGGCAGAGTTTGTAAGCCAAGATCACATCACTGCACTCCAGCCTGGGAGACAAAGTGAAATTCCATCTCAAAAAATAAAAATAAAACCATACAGTAAATCACTGTGCATTAAATTGTTTAAAAGGAAGATGTTTGAGTACTAGTTATAGGAAAGAAAATCAGAATCTTAGGAAACAAAGAATCATTTTCATCTCCTTTATGATAACAGTTGTTATATGAGGAAAGGCAACAGAATACATGAGAAATTAAAAACAACTGCTTTCATATTGTAGATTCTGATGCTGTACACATCCAAATTTCATATGCAACAGAAAACACACATTACTGAATTTTCCTATCATATTAGCTGACTTGGAGAAACAACAACTATTTAGAGAAACATTTGATGGAAATTGGCTCAACACTGCACACCCTAGTATTTTTCTCTTCCTTCACCATTAGTTAAGAGTATAATAAAGAGACCTACATTGACAATATCTGGAACTATAAAGTCCAGAATTAAGAAATAAAATTCAAATTGATAATCAGAAATATTCAGTGAGGTTTAGTTTTGATGTGGTATCTCCTTTTTAGACAAAATATTATAGTCTGCACTAGAGATCCCTATTAGTTTCTATTGCTGCTGTAAGAGTGAGAGACGTCAGCAAGATGATTGATTAGAAAATCCTGGCACTTGTCTCCCTCACAAGCTATGACCAAGGCAACATATAAAAAACTAAAATTCAACCGGAGTGTTGGTGGAAGAGCACTGGAGTGCAGCAAGGCAGTGATGAGCTCTCTCTGGTGCTCAGAAGCTCAGGATGGCACCATGGAAAAAGAAATGAGGGACTTTGTCTCTTCTACACCTCCTCCCCTGCCAGGATTAGCTTGGAGGCAGGAGGGACTTCAATTTGTAGGGAAAAAGGCAAGAAGAAGAATTCAAGCCCCCTTGGGACACCTGTATCCTTCCTACAGGGGAATGCTAGAGTCCTTGCAAGCCCTGAGCCTAGTTTAGAGAGCTGCCTAGAATTCATGCAGCTGTATTGTTCCAGATTAAGAAAAGTTGTGTGCCCCTCCTCCACCTCTTCCCTCCATGTTTTTGTGACTCCAGCTACTGCAGCATGGTGGGATCTTGAAACCAGAGCCACTGCTGGAATATTCCCTGCTCTAGGAGCCAGTAGCCACTGTATCTCTCTAGCCTTGAGACTCTACTGTCATTTCCCTCCATCTCAGGCAAGTGACTGTAATACCATGACCCACCTACTCAGAACCAGAAGTAGGTTTATCTTTGGTGCTGAAAAGCAATGAAATTAGCCCCAGGCCATAATAGCCATACCTCTTGCCAGAGAATAGCAGACATGCCCCCAGCAGATAGGCCCCAAAGGAAGTCAAGCTTCTGCAGAGCCATACTGCTAGCTAGATAATCTTCCCAGTGGGCCCAGCCCTGGTGGTATCAGTCTCAAGCTGGCCAGACAGCCATGAGCCTGTACTGCTGCCAGAGAAACAGTCTGGCAGACTCACCCCTGAGCTGACTGAGCAGCCATGGTCTTCGCCCTGACTGCAGTAATAGCTTGGCAGTTTCAACACCAATGACCCAGTTCCTGAGCTACCAACCCAGGATGTCCATGAGCATGCTCCCAGTCTGAAAAACAGTTCAGGGAGATCATCTTTAGCAAATCTGTGCTATCACTGCCACAAAATCTCATGGCCCAGGTCACTGAGAAACTTGCAAACATTGCTAACATGTATTATATTTTGAAGAAACACTATGGAGACTACACTATTGTGTCCATCTAGGACCAAAGCCATGGATAGAAAGAATCAATCTCATGAAAATGGCCATACTGCCCAAAGTAATTTATAGATTCAATGCTATCCCGCATCCCCATCATGCTACCATTGACTCTCTTCCCAGAATTGGAAAAAAACCACCTTAAACTTCATATGGAACCAAAAAAGAACCTGCATAGTCAAGAAAATCCTAAGGAAAAAAAAAAACAAAAAAACAAAAAAACAAAAAACAAAGCTGGAGGCAGCATACTACCTGTCTTCAAACTATGTTATAAGGCTACAGTAATCAAAATAACATAGTACAGGTACAGACAAGTGGAACAGAACAGAGGCCTCAGAAATAATATCACACATCTACAACCATCTGATCTTTGTCAAACCTGACAAAAACAAGCAATGGGGAAGGGATTCCATATTTAATAAATGGTATTGGTTAAACTGGCTAGCCATATGCAGAAAACAGAAACTGGACCCCCCTTCCTTACACCTTATACAAAAATTAACTCCAGATGGATTAAAGATTTAAATATAAGACCTAATACCATAAAAACCCTAGAAGAAAACCTAGGCAATATCATTCAGGACATAGGCATAGGCAAGGACTTCATGACTAAAACACCAAAAGCAATGGCAACAAAAGCCAAAATAGACAAATGGAATCTAATTAAACTTAAGAGCTTCTTCACAGTGAAAGAAACTATCATCAGAGTGAACTGGGAACCTACAGAATGGGAGAACATTTTTGCAATCTACCCATCTGACAAAAGGCTAGTGTTCAGAATCTACAAAGAACTTAAACAAATTTACAGGAAGAAAAACAACAACAAAAAAAAAACCCATCAAAAAGTGGTGAAGGATATGAACAGACACTTTTCAAAAGAAGACATTTATGCAGCCAACAAACATATGAAAAAAAGCTTATCATCACTGGTCATTAGAGAAATGCAAATCAAAAGCAAATTTAGATACTATCTCATGCCAGTTAGAATGGTGATCATTAAAAAGTCAGGAGAGAACAGATGCTGGAGAGGATGTTGAGAAATAGGAATGCTTTTACACTGTTGGTGAGAGCATAAATTGATTCAACCATTGTGGAAGACAGTGTGGTAATTCCTCAAGGATCTAGAAATAGAAATACCATTTGACCCAGCAATCCCATTACTGGGTATATACCAAAGCATTATATATCATTTAATTATAAAGACACATGAACACATGTTTACTGCAGCACTATTCACAATAGCAAAGACTTGGAACCAACCCAAATGCCCATCAATGATAGACTGGATAAAGAGAATGTGGCACATATATACCATGGAATGCTATGCAGCCATAAAAATGGGTGAGTTCATGTCCTTTGCAGGGACATGGATGAAGCTGGAAACCATCATTCTCAGCAAACTGACACAAGAACAGAAAACCAAACACTTCATTTTCTCACTCATAAGTGGGTGTTGAACAATGAGAACATATCAACACAGGGAGGGAACATCACACACCAGGGCCTGTCTGGGGTGGGAGGGGTAGGGGAGGAATATCAGGGGGTGGGGGGAATGGGGAGGGATAACATTAGGAGAAATACCTAATGTAGATGATGAGGGGATTGACGCAGCCAACCAACATGGCACACGTATACCTGTGTAACAAACCTACATGTTCTTCACATGTACCCCAGAACTTAAGGTATAATTAAAAAAAGAATGAAATAAGCATATTTTCATTGCTGAGTTGGTAACTATTTAATAAATAAACAATAAGTATGGAGAAAAACATGTAAAATTATAAACTGGTAGATTAAACAAACAAAAGGGGGAAAAATCAAACTTTCTTATTGCTAGAGAAAACCACCAAACTGCAAAAAATGAGAGGAAGGGAATAGAGAATTTATAAAATGCCCAGAATACAATTAATAAAATGACAAGATTAAGTCTTTAGTTATCAGTAATAACCTTCAATATAAACAGATTAAATTCCACAATTGAAAGATAGACATTGGCTCAATGGATAAAAAAAAAAAAAAAAAAAAAAAAAAAGACCAAACTATATGCTGCCTGTAAGTAAGTAACTTCATCTGTAAAAACACACTTAGACTAAAAGTGAAGGAATGGACAAATATATTAAACACAAATGGAAAACAGAAGTGAGCAGGAGTAGCTATACTTATATTAGATAAAATATACTTAAGTTAAAAAGACCAAAAAGAGACAAAGATGGCATTACATAAGAAAAAGTGATTAAGTTTGCAAGAAGACATAATTATAAATATGTATATAACCAACATTGGAGCACTGAGATATATAAAGCAAATATTATTAGTTCTTTTTTTTTTTTTTTTTTTTGAGGAGTCTTGCTCTGTCGGCAGGCTGCAGTGCAATGGCACAATCTCGGCTCACTGCAACCTCCAACTCCCTGGTTCAAGCCATTCTCCTGCCTCAGCCTTCAGAGTATCTGGAATTACAGGTATGTGCTACCATACCCAGCTAACTTTTTTGTGTTTTTAGTAGAGACATGTTTTCACCATGTTGGTCAGGATGGTCTAGATCTCCTGACCTCATGATCCACCTCCGTTACCCTCCCAAAGTGCTGGGATTAATGGCATGAGCCACCGTGCCCAGCCAAATGTTATTAGTTCTGAAGGAAGAGTTACACTCCAAAACAGTAATATTTGGGGATTTCAATACTTGATTCTCAGCAGTAGAAAGATCATCTAGACATAAAATCAACAACAACAACAAAAAAACATGAAATTTATACTGCACCACAAATGAAATGGTTCCAACAGACATTTAATGAACATTTCAATTAACAGCTGGAGACTATATTTTTTTCTTCAGCACATGAAACATTCTCCAGGAATGGCCACATACACCATTTTATAAGGACATAAAATAAGTGTTATAAGTATAAAAATATTAAAATCATATCAAGTATGGTTTCTGTCCACAATGGAATAAAACTGAAGTCAAGAAAAGAGGAACATTTGAAGCTATACAAATACATATAAATTAGACAACATACTCCAAATGACAGAGGGTCAAGAAAGAAATTCAAGGAAAATGAAAAAGATTCTTGATACAAATTAAAATAGAAATACAATATAACAAAACGTATGGGACACAGGAAAAGCAGTATTAATAGGCAAATTCATTGCAAGAAATGACCACCTTAAAAAATTGAAAGATTTCAAATAAAGAACCTAGTGATGAACCTCAAGGAACTAGAAAAGCAAGCTCAAACCAAACCCCAAATTTGAAGAAGGAAACACAATAAAGATCAGAGCAGAGATAAGCAAAACTATAACTCAAAAACACAGTATCAACAAAACTAATCGTTTTCTTTGAAAAGAAACAAAAATCAACAACCATTAAATAGACTAAGAAAAAAGAAGATCCAAATAAACAAAATAGAAACAGAAAAGGACTTGTCACAACTGATCATTGGAGACTATTATGAACACATACACACCAACAATCTGCTAAATCTAGAGGAAATGGATACATTTCTTGTTACATACAAACTACCAAGATTGAACCAAGAAGAAATAAAACATGAACAGACCAAGAATGAGTATAAAGATTGAATCAGTAATAAAACGTCTCCCAAAAAAGCAAAGCCCAGGACTAGATGTTGACATGGCTGAACTCTCCAAAAACTTTTTAAAATAACTCATTCTGATTCTTCTCAAACTCTTCCAGAGTTGGAAGGGAAGGGAATTCTTCCAAACTCATTCTACAAGGCCAGCATAACAGTTTTACCAAAGCCACATAAGACTAAAACAACATTATCAATAATAAAAATCTACAGACCAATATTCCTAATGAACAAATATGCAAATATCTTCAATAAAATACTATCACACTGAATTTAACAGCACATCAAAATGATTATACACCATCATCAAGTAAGATTTATGCCAGGAATGTAACAATAGTCTGACATATATAAATCACTAAATGTGATAGATGATATCAACAGGATGACAGACAAAAACCATATAATCATCTCATCATATAAAGTATGTACAAATACATATAAATTATACAATATGCTCCAAAGGATCAGAGTGTCAAGAAAGAAATTCAGGGGAATCAAAAAGATTCTTGAAAAAAATTAAAATAGAAACACAATATACCAAACCTATGGAACACAGGAAAGAAAAAGCATTTGATAAAATTACATGTCTCTTTATGATAAAAATCTTTTCAACAAATTAAGTATAAAAGGAATGGACCAAAGCACAATGAAGGCCATATATGACAAACTCCAAGTTAAGGTCATACAGAACTTGAACAAGAGAAGAATTTCCATTCTCTCCTCTATTATTCAAAATTACCAGAAGCTCTAGCCAGAGCAATTAGGCAAGAGAAAGAAAGAAAGGAGATTTACAGTGGAAAGGAGGAAGTCAAATTGTTCTTCCTTGTGGAAGACATAATCTTGTATGTGGAAACACCCAAAGAATTCACACACAAAGAAAAACTCTTATAGCTGATACATTTAGCAAAATGGCAGGATACAAAAGCAACATAAAAAATTAGCATTTCCTCACATCAAGAATGAAGTAGCTGAAAAAATTCAAGAAAACAATTCTACTTACAATAGCTACATATCTATTACCTAGTAATAAATGTAACCACAGGGGTAAAAGATCTCTACGAGGAAAACAATGAAACTGATGAAAAAATGGAAAAGAACATGAAAAATGGAAAAGCATTCCATGTTTATGGACTGAAAGAATGTTGTTAAAATGAGTATGCTATCCAAAACAATTCAGAAATTTAATGTAATCCCTGTCAAAATACAAATAATACTATTCACAAAAATAAAACAAATTCTAGAAATTTCTAAAGAACCAAAAGAACCCTGAAAGCAATCCTGAGAAAAGATAAAAAAGCTGGAAGCATCACACTACCAGATTTTAAAATATAATAGAATGTTATACTAATAAAAGCAACATGGTACTGCATAAAAACAGACACATATGACAATGAAACAGAACAGAGAACCCAGAAATAAATCCATGCATTAAAGCCAACTGATTTTTTGACAAAGGCACCAAGAGCATTTACTAGGGAAAAGACAATCTCTTCAATAAATGGTGGTAGGAAAACTGAACATTCACATGCAGAACAATGAAACTAGAGCCTTATTTCTCTCCATGAACAAAAATAGATTAAACATGAATCAATGACTTAAATATCAGGCCTGTAACTATAAAACTACTAGAAGAAAACACAGCGGAAATGCTTTGGGACATTAGAATAATACTTTGTGAATAAGACTTCAAAAGCACTTGCAAAAAAAGTAAATATGAACAAATGGAACTATACAACTGAGAGCTTTTGCACAGCAAAGAAAACAGTCAACCGAGTGAAAATACAACAGACAGAATGTGAGAAAATAAATGCAAACTATTTATCTGACAAGAGTTTAATATATAAGGGATGCAAACAACTCAACAGCAAAAAGCCTAAATAATTTCATTAAAAAGTAGGCAAAGGACATGAATGGACATGTCTCATAATATTTACAAATGGCCAAAAATTTATAAAAAATACTCAACATCACTGATCATCAAAGAAATGCAAATCAAAACTACAGTGAAATATCAACAGACTCTATTTAGAACAGCTATTATCAAAGAGATGAAATATAACAAATGCTGGTGAGGATATGATAAAGAGGAACTTTTATATACTGTTGGTGGGAATGTAAACTAGTAGAGCCATTATGGAAAACAACAGAGTTTCTTCAAAAAAGTCCAAATAGAACTACCCTATATTCCAGCAATCCCACAATTGAGATATAGCGAAAGCAAAGTAGATCAGCATATTGAAGAGATATATGCATCCCCATGTTGAATGCAGCACTATTCACATAGTTAAAATATGGGGTCAACCTGTGCCCATCAATATGTGAATGGATAAGAAAAATGTGATATGCATATACAATAGAATACTATTCAACCATAAAAAGAGAATGAAATTCTGTCATTTGTGGCAATAGGGACAAGTCTGGGGAATACTATGTTAAGTGAAATAATCCAGGAACAGAAAGGTAAATACTCCATGTTTTCACCCATGTGCAGAAGCTAAGAAAGTTGATTTCATAGAAATAGAGCATAGAATAGTGGTTATGATAGGTTAGGAAAGGTGGGGCAAGGAAGAGATAGGGAGAGACTGGTTAAAGGATTCAATAATATAGCTAGATATGAGGAATAAATTCTAGCATCTTATAGCACTGTAGTATAACTTTAAGCAATAATAATTTATGTTTTCAAATAGCTAGAAAAAGGGATTTTGAATATTCTCACCTCAAACAAAGGACAATTGTTTGAGGTAAGGGATATATTTTCTACCCTGGTTTGATCACCATATATTATTGAAACATCACCACATACCACGTAAATAAGTACAATTATTGTGTGCCAATTAAAGAAACTCACAAAATTCATGGCTTATAAAAACAGATCTCTCTTGCAGTTCTGGAGGTCAGAAGTCCAAAACATCTCACTTGGCTATAGTTAAAGGGTCAACAGTATGGCATTCCTTCCGGACACTCTAGGGAAGAATTATTTTATACCTTTTTTAAAAAAGCTTCAACAGGCTACCTTCATCCCTTGGTTCATGGCCTCTTCCTCCTCCTCTAAAATCAGCAACCTTGGCCTGACTCCTCACCTCTCACCTGACCATCTCTCTTGATTGTCTTTTCCTATTTTCTCTTTCATTTTTAAGGACTTTTATGATTATACTGGCCCCACTTGGATAATCCAAGATAAACCCTCTCTATTTTGAAGTCAGCTGGTTAGTAACTTTAACTCTGTTACCTTAATTCCTCTTTGGCAAGTGACCTAACATGTTCACAGGTTCTGGGGATTAGAATGTAGCCATCCTCAATGAGATGTCACTCTGCTTGTGTAACACGTACTAGGATTTTCTAATTTAAAAGTTAGTCAGCATGAGCAGGACTACATTTCCATATTTTTTGATTTGTAGATTGTCATACATACTCACTTGCAATTCAGAATTTCATATACTTGCATGTGTCATAACCCTACACTCACATGTGTATGCACATACAAGCATACACACATAACTGCGCTGTTAATGTATTCAGAGCATCCCTGAAAAACAATAATAAATGAAGAAACACATCCTATTTATATGGGGAAACATTCTTATCAAAATCTGAAATAAAGAATGGAATGTATGAAGAATAACCAACTGGGAATAAAAAAAAATCTCTGTTCTCAATTTCAATCTGCCCTTTCATAAACTTTCAGGTAAAATAGTAGTAATAATAGTATTTGAAAGAACTGGGTAGAGAGTCATGGGCATTTATCTATCTTAAAGGTATTTGCCACCATTAAAACTCTATTTAGGAGCCACAAGACAAACTTGTGGTCATCTCCAGGGGGTGAAGATTGAAATGGGGAAAATCCCAGTTTAAATTTAATAGACAATGACATACTTTTGTGTAGTTTGTTCTAGTCAGGAGGCTCATCTCAGGTGAGAAAAAGCCAGGTTCCAAAGCTCAAATCCTCGATGTCATCACTAACTTTGAAAGGTTGAGTACAAACTTTGAATATACCTTACCTCAGTTTCTCTAGTAAGTATTCATAATAGGATAAAATATTTTTGAATAGAACTCTAAACACTGGCATAGTACACAAAATGTTTGCATCTATGGAGATCCTGCCTTTGAATTATTTCATTTGGTTCTGTAATAATACTGCCTCAATGTTCAATAAAAGTAGATGTTGAAACTGATCATTAGACAGTTTGGGCTTATATTTCCCCAATTTTGGGTTTCAATTATCCATGTTAGATTTGTCTTCTGTTATATCAGAAAATCACAAGTTAGCAATAATAATTACATAATTCTTTTTGAATAAGCTCTCAAAAATAGAGCCTAAAACTAAATATTCAATCCCTTTAAATTGATTGGCTTAGAGAGTTTTCTTTTTGGATTTGGGCCATTACTGGATTGAAGTAATTGACAGCATATTTACACTTTAACCATAAAGTTGCATTACTTTTAACTCACACTAGGAAATGTTTGTCAAAACTAGAAATCATTAAGGCAGAAATACCAGTTAAGCTGTTAGTTGCAGATGCAAATTTGTATCTTTGCCCAAACTTAAAACAACAACTAGTAACATTTTTTTGTTTGTGGATTTAATTCTGTTGGTATCAGTGAGCAGCACAGAACTCAATTGGTTAAGGAGATATTAGATATGCACATTTGGGGATGCCCATATGCTTTTCAGCAAATATATAACAGGTCAGACTAATGAGAAGAGTTCACCTGAGGAATTCATCATATTTATTGTTAAGTTTGTCGTATTAACATGGAGGACTGCATTGTTAGTCATTCTTTGCCATAAAGGTGAGTCCCTGCAGTGGACATTAGCTTTGCATTTTAATACTTGATGAATAACATTTCCACTGTTGGCATCCACTTCTGCCACCTACTATCTTTTAGGACATAAATTTGATTGGGCTCAGTTTTGTAGAGGACTTTTTAGTGCTGGACAAAAGTTAGCTTCCTACCTATGTAATCCTAAGTCAATTATCTCACAGAGACTTGGTTTTCTGATCTTCCAAATAGGGATTCTTCCGTGGTAAAATCTAACATATTCATTAGATACAAAGGGATGAGAGAGAGAAAGACACACACACACACACACACACAGAGAGAGAGAGAGAGAGAGAGAGAGAGAAGGAGAGAGAGAGGAAGACAGAGGGATCAGTTGTTCAAGTATATTGATTAAGTGCAAGGCATTTTGATCATTATTAGAAATCATACATTTTGTTTTCATTTAACAGAAAACATATTACACACATCTTCAATCTTTATCTCTTAGTACTGCTCACTAAAAATATATAGGTAACCATTTTGGATAATCTACCTTGCTTAATACATAGATTTTCACAAATCAAAACCACAATGAAAAATCATCTTACCTACTCAGCATAGCTATTATTAAAACATAAAAAAAACAGATACTGGGGGAAGAATTCAGAAAAAAAAGGAACATTATATACTACTGTTGGGATTGTAAATTTATGCAACATCTATGAAAAACAGTATGGAGATTTCCCAAACAACTAAAAATAGAACTACCATTCAATCCAGCAATCCCACTACTGGGTATCAACCTAAGTGTCCATCGGTGGAAGATTAGATAAATAAAATGCGGCGTATATGACCAATGAAATACTATTTATTCATAAAAAGAATGAAATCATGCCTTTTGTAGCAACATGGATGGCACTGAAGGCCATTATCTTAAGTGAAACAACTCAGTAACAGAAAGTCAAACCCCTCATGTTCTTACTTATAAGTGGGAGCTACCTAATGTATACACATGCACACAGAGTGAGAAATGATAGACATTGGAGACTGGGAATGGTGGGAGGTTGGGAGAGGGTGGGTGATTAGAAATTACTTAATGGGTATGATGTACACTATTTGGATAGTAGACACACTAAAAGCCCACACTTCACCATTACTCAATATATCCATTTAACAAAATTGCACTTGTACTCCTCAAATTTATACAATTAAAATACTTCTATATATCAAAGTAATTCTAGGTTATATATGAAATTTCTTTTTCCTAAATTTCAGTCCGTGTTTAGTTTAAATGTATTTGAGATCTATAAATCACTGTCCCACCCATCCCCACTGTACCTCCTCCTATTCTCTTACTGCCTCACATCTGGGGCCTCCCTCCCTTCCTTACCCCCTTGAGTCAGATATGCAGGGTCCTGGACCACATGTCTTCCTCTTGACATTTTTCTGATTATGCTGAAGTACATCTACGAAGGTTATCTTTAGAAAGAATACATAGAACATGAGTACTTGAGCCTTTTTATGCCAGAAAATGTATTTATTTAGCACTCATACTAACCCATGATTCAAAGGTTAAAATTCAGTGCTACTTTCAAACGATAATTTTTCCTTGGAGCTCTGAAGATGGCATGTCCTGTGGCTGATGAAAGATTGATGGACAATCTAATTCTGCTTTCTTTCTTTACTTTTGTCAACCTTTTTCTACTTCTCATTAGTTTTTTCAAAAATTTCTCTTTATCTTTGCTTTGAAATTTCCCAAGGATTTGTCTAGATCTACCATGCTTTTTTTTTTTTTTTCCATTTCATTCTGGTTGCCATTCAAACTAAAGTGAACTCTATCATGCTAAACTATACTATCCAGTTCAGATGTAGAAAACTGTTGTCTGTTACTTAAGCTGTAGTTTCCTTTCTTACATTTTCTCATCTCTTTACTGAGATAACTATAAACAGAAGAAATCCTTGAATAATCTTTTGTCTTTTTATTTATTTAACAGTTTTATTGAGCAAAGAAGCATTCATCAACTGGGCAGCGTCCTGCATCAGAACAGGCTCATAGAGACTCTAGTGCAGCCACATGGTGGAAGAATTTGGACTCAAAAAGGTAAGTGACAGAAAACTGAAGTGAGGTACAGAAACAGCTGGATTGGTTACAGCTAGTCATTTGCCTTATTTGGACATGGTTTCAACAGTTGGCTGCCACTGATTAGCCAAAACTCGTGGATTGACACAAGAACAGTTTACAGTTCATGGAGAAACCTTTCGGCTGAACTTAAAATATGAAAGGAGGTGGTTTTAGGCTAAGCTTTATTTAACATCTACAACTCTTACTTGAATTTTGCCAGTTATCATTTTAATGTCCTTTATGACAGAAGAAAAAATAATTTTGGTTCAAGATCGAATCCAGCATTATTTTTTTGCATTTAGTTGGCATTTCTTTTTAGTCTTCTTTAACCTGGAGAGTTCCTCAGTTTTTTTTTTAACTTGGTATTTTTTAAGAGTACAGGCTAGCCATTTTAAAGACAGTCCTTCAGGGTAGTTTGTTTAATATTTCCTGATGGTTAGATTCAGACTGTACATTTTTGACAGGGAAAATACAGAAGTGATCCTGTGTCCCTATTGGTACATCACATCAGGAGGTGTGTGAGGCCAGTAAGTCTCATTCACTGTCATGCTAACTTTGACCCCTTGGTCAATGTGGTGTCTGCCAGATTTTCCCACTAAAAAGTTACCTTTGGTAATTAGCAAGTGTTTTGTGGAAAGATACTTTGAGACTATGCAAATATCTTATTTTTCATCAAGATATACCCACTAATTTTAATATCTATTAGTGATTCTTGACTGAAACAATTCTTACTATGATAGCTGTCAAATGATGATTCTGAATTTCATCATTTCTTCTGTATTTATTATTTAATAGTTGTTATTTTACTTTCAGAAAAATTTCCATCTCTTCTTCCCTCCCTCCCTCCCTTCTTCCCATTTTCCTTTCCTTTCTTCTTTCTGTATAGGCTCACAGGATCTTATTATATTCTATGGGTTGTAATTTGTTACTATAATGATTTATTTTGATGCTCAAATTCACCCAGATTTAGCTAGTGAGGAGTCCCCTGAATCTGGATTCTCTGTCCTTCTAACAGGTTCCCATCCATTTTTGAATACTTTCTTACTTTCTAATATAGCAAGATGCTCCAGGTTCATCTTGTCTACATCCTTACCACAGTGCTGGAACCAGTCATTTGGTCATAGAGCTCTAATTCCTTTGGAGAGGAATGGCATTTAGAAACCAAGATCTGGATGCTAGGTGTGTTAATCAATACTGAAGTATCAATTCTAGTTCTCACACACATACATACACACTCCCACATCTATATAAAATTTCCATATCAATCTACGGGACCCTAGCTTTTGTTTATCTCACAGGCAATGAGAAAGGAATTGTGTTTCTCCTAATATCAAGACAAGACAAGGATGCCCATTCTTGCCATTTCTACTCAGCATAGTACTTGAAGTCTTAGCCAGACTGAATAGGCAAGAAACAGAAATGAAATATCAAAATTGTAAAGGAAAAGATTGTTTCTATTTGCAGATGACATAGTCCTGTATATATAACACTCTAATGACTCAACCAAAAAACTGTGAAAACTGATAAATGCAGTAAAATTACCAATTGTGTAACTGTCATATAAAAATCAGTTGTGATTCTACACACTAATAATTTGAAAAAATATAATTTCACAATATCAAAAGAAACAAATCCTAAAGTATAAATTTAATCATGAATGTGAGATATATATATATATATATATATATATATATATATATATAATGTGAAAACTATAAAACACTGATTAAAGAAATTGATGATACAAATAAATGGAAAGATATACTGTGTTCATGGATCAAAAGAATCAATATTGTCAAAATGCCTATATAACTCAGTGATCTACAGAATCAATGCAATGCCTATCAAATTTCCAATAGCATTTTTCACAGAAATAGAAAACCAGTCATAAATTTGTACAGAAGCACAAAATGTTCTGAATAGCTGATGTCACTTGAGCAAGAACAACAAAGTAAAAGACTTCTCAATATTAAATTACATTACAAAATTATAGTAATTAAAATGATATGGTGCTAACATAAAAAGAGACACATATACCAATGGAAACAATAGAAAGCCCACAAATAAACCTACACATATGATCAACTAGTCTCTGAGGAAGAATTCATTGGGTATACACAATGGGAAATGATAGTCTCTTCAATCGAAGGAGGTAGGAAAACTGGCCATCTGCTTGCAAAACTGACATGGAATTATTATCTTACACCACATACAAAAGTCAACTCAAAATGAATTAAAGATTTAAACATGAGACCTAAAACTAAACTTTCTCAAAGAAAACATGGGGAAAGCCCATGACACTGAACTTGTCAATGAATTTTGGCTAAGGCACCGAAAACACAGGCAACAAAAGTAGGATTAAAACAACTTAAATAAAATAACCTAAATTAATTAAGCAAAATTAATTACAAGTAAATAAAATATAAATTCCAGCAAACTAAAGAGTTTCTACACAGCAAAGAAAACAATCAACAAAAAGAAAAGGTAATCCACAGAATGGTAGAAAATATTTGTTAACCATGTATCAGATAAGAAGTTAATATTCAGAATATATGAATAATTCATTGCAAAAATGCAAGTAATCTGATTTAAAAATGAAAAAAGAACCTGAATAGTCATTTTTCCAAATAAGACAAGCAAATGTCCAAAAAGTATATAAAAAAGTGCTTAACATCAATAATTATCTGGGAAATGCAAATCAAAACTACAATGAGGTAACACCTGACACCTGCTAGGATGGATGTTAACAAGAAATCAAAAGATACCAAATGTTGATAAGGATGTGGAACAAGGGGAACCCTTATACATTGTTGGTGGATACATAAATTAGTACAACCAATATGGAGAACCGTATAGAGGTTTCTCAAGAAATTACAAACATAAGCACCGTGTGATCTAGGAATTCCACATGTGAGTATACATCCAAAGGAAATGAAATTAGTTTAAGAGATATCTGCCCTCCCAAGTTCACTGCCACATTCTTCATAATAGCTAACATACAGAAACATGTTTCTTGACAGACAAATGGCTAAAAAAAGTTACAAACATACACATACACACATACACATAACTGAATATTGGTCAGCCTTAGAAAATAAGAAAATTCTGTCACTTGCAATACATAGGTAAACCTGAAGGACTTTATGCTAAATGAAATAACCCATACAAAGATAAATATTGTATGATCTCACTTATATGCAGAATCTACGAAAGTCAAACTCATAGACATAGAGTACAATGGTAGTTACCAGGGTTATATGTGGTAGAGTTGGGGGGAGTGGAGAATATGTTGGTGAAAAGGAACAAACTTTCACTTGTAAGATGAATACGTTCTGGAGACCTAATGTACAGCATGCTGACTACATCTACTACAAATAGTTTGTAAACTTGTAATTTGTTAAGAAAACAGATTTTAAGTAGCATCAACACACACCCAAGAAAGGGTGTGAGATTGTGGGTATGTTAATTAACTTGATTGTGGTGATCACTTCACAATGTACATCAAAATATCACATTGTATATCTTGAAAATATATATATGTATGTGTGTGTGTGTGTTTGTGTATATATATATATAAAACATTTACCATTGTATATCTTGGAAAATATATATATAAAACATGGACTTTTTAATTATACCTCATTAAAGCTAAAATAATATTTAGTCTTCGAAACAACTAATTGAGGTAATGCGATTATTATTTCCCATTTTGTAGATGAGGAAACTGAGGCACGGATAGTTAAGGAAATTGCCAAAGGACACAGTTGGTAAGTAACAGAGCTGAGCTGAATGCAGGCAGTCTGGCCTTGTGCTCTTGACAATTACATACTCTGCCTTGACTTTAAGTATTTCATTGACATTCTTGAAAGAAAAGACTTCTGGTTTTATGGACTGAGACTACACTGTCTATGTGCCTCTTTAGAAACTGTGACTCTCTCTCTTCTCATGGTGCCAACTACAAGCTGAGTTTTTGAAGATTACCAAGGACAAAGCAGCTCCCTTTTCTACTCCTCAAGTGTGATCTCTAATTTGGCACCACCACCCCGGACATTACCATGGTCCATTCATCCACACGCTTCTCTACAGCTCTTGTGTAGGATGATTCTTCCTTCACTCTCTTTCACTCCCTTAACTTACATGGATTTATTCTCTCTTGTATCATCCTTTCATTTTATTGGTTCCCCCATAACAGAAAGGCCATCCTGCTATTTTCAATTAAACAGATTTAAGAAACTGAAGCACAATTTGTAGCCCCTATTCACATATTTACCTTCTCAAATGTTTTAAAGCAATCTGTGTTAATATCCTAACATAATCTTTCTAAATTAGTAATTAACTCTGATTTGTCCAACTTAGTCCAGTGATAAAGATAGGAACTTATTTTATTGTTTTCCATATGCCTAAACTTAAAAATGTACTTGGACATATATAAAAGCCTAGGAATAATAACATGCCTGAAAACACTTGAGATTTTATCCTAAAAGGCTCTTGTTGGGAGAATGTACCCAATTTCCACAAGTTTATTCCGTAATTTTCCAATAGTAACCTTGGCATAAGCATTGAGTGAGTCTTGAACACCTAAGACAAGTGAAGGACTCTTTGTAAAGATGTCACAATTTCGCTTTATAAGTGCCTCACAGTTTTTGCGGAAAAACTTTATGCTAGGTACATTTCTCAGGTTCTAGAAATGGGTTCTAATAATGTATTAAATATTGATATTTTAAATTGTAAACTTCCTTACTACCTGAAACCAATCATCAGTTCTTAGACATTTCAAGTAAGTGAATATTACTATTTTTCTATGACAGAAGTAGCAGTAGAGGTTTAAGCAGGAACTTTACTGAAAGTCAATGCCACCTCTTTGCATTTATAAATGCCAGTCTTGTTCTGCATGGTTTTTTTTTTTGGTATTCACCATGCATTGTTAACAGTGATTGTCATGTAATTAAATCATTGCTCATCACAAGAGTCTGTTTTTATGCTGAGATAAGCATCAGCAGCCTGCTGCAGGACCCCCAGATCAATAGAGATGTTCCCAGTAGGATTACAAAGAAGCTGGGGTTGAGGAGGGCACCAGAATTAATTAGGAATGATTTCTCTTTTTCTTTCTACTTTCAATATATTTTTAATTGTTTTTCCATTTTCAATGGTCTCTACTTCCCCTCCTCTTTTTTCTAATTCTATACTGATGCTCAGACACTTCTGTCTGGAGATCTGTGGGAGCTGAATGTTCAATCCCTTCTGCTTTTTCAGTTGTATCCCCAAACTGCAACTTCATTTATTCCCAGTGATCTCTAGGCTTTATAATTTTCAAAGACAATTTGGAACTAGTGGTGGTCATTTCCAAAAGCTATGCAAACATTAAAATGCTAGCTTTGAAGTGGAGGTAGACTTCTTGCTTCAGTTGGCATGCTCATGACAAAATAATGGTATCTGGTTTCTAGAGGTATCCGTGTATTCTAAAATGACACAAAATCCAAATCAAACACAAATGAAAAATTCTTCAGTCAACTGTGTATAACAACCTTGTGGTGTGGGATATGGGAAAGAAGAAGAAAAATATGCACTGAGTTTGGAATCTACAAGCATCATATCCTAAGAGATGTGTCCCCATGCAGAAACAGCTGCTTGACATAAGAGGACCAATCCTCCTAACTTCAAGGATTATTAACATTCCTAGATGCAGAAATAAAGACAGAAATTAGTGAAGCCACAGCTACAAGAGACAGTGATGGTAGGGAAACGGACATCATGTCCAAAGAGTAAGAGGGAATAAAAACGTTTCCAAGAATTGAGAAACAGGTTTTACAGAAGAGGAGAAAAGAATAATTATTCTAAAACCAGGAAGGACAAAGTCATCCAAAATGACCACATTGTAAGATCCCATTATCAGGTATGCCTAATCACAGCTGAGCCTTCACAAAGCAGTAAGTGATAGGAGGGCAGTCGTAGCATTTCTTGCTTCCATGAGTTTGATACTTAAATCACCCATTCATTCTTTCATTCAACACACATTTCCTGAATGCTTACTCTTAGGGTTTGATGGTGTTGGATACAATTAGTTCAAAATTTCTGTTTAAAGAAGCAGTATGTCAGTATGTTTATGTTAAAGTTTAACTTCCTTGTAGTTTCAGAAAACAGCTTTTTCCACCAGTTCTAATCAGTAGTTCACATCTGTTCCTCTGGTCCCCGGCTCTCTTGAAAATAGCCAGTTGGAATTAGCCTAGACTGTGTGGTCTAACCCTACCCTAGCCAATAGGGAACAACACAGCAGTAGGGGCTACCTCTGTCAGGAATAAGAACTCTTTCCTCCGTTGTCCAGGTGTGTGCTCGTTGTTCCATCTGTGAGCCACACCCTTCTATAGAAGTAAATTGACTTGCTGAGGAAAATTTATATTAGAGGGCTACTTCTTTTGCAGCACTAAAAAATTACACATAACAATGGGATTTTAAAAGGTCATAATAATTCCCCTTTGACTTCAGAAACAGGTAGGAGGTAGATTCAAACAAATGGGGATAAAAATATGTCTTTATTACTGCTATTGAAAAATAAGCACAAGTGGGCTTCCTAATACTGAACTCTGGAATTCAACAGACTTAATCAGCCAGGCTCAGTGAGTGTTGACCACCTCAAGCCTCCCCTCCGAGGAGCATAAGACTCAGGGCAAAGAGGTACAAAGAAAAATGCCTGCTTCGAAGAGAAAAAGAGGGAAGGGGATTGAGGATGCTTGCCCACTTTCTTCTGCAAGGGGAGGTGGGTTGATGGGGCACTGAAGGGAGGTCATTAGGGTCACTCTAGCATAAGTTTCTTCATGGCAGCTTCTTGAGTAGTAGCGCATGGCAAGGACCCTTCCTAATAGGAGACACACACATGAACATTCCTGGCAGGCAGAAATCAGATAGTCAATGCCTTCAAAAAAAGGTACCATCCAGTATTAGAAACAGAGCACTATAAGAGAAATCATAATACATATTAATTTTCTTTTCCAGTATGTGGAGCATGTTGAACTTGGTGGGGGCTAAAGCCCTTGGCCCTCTGAAGTTTCACTGAAAAACCAACTCACAAAAGGTAGATTCATAGGAGATACAAATTTGTTTAATGTGTATACACAAGAGCCTTCAGAATGAAGACAATAAGGTGCAGAAGCTTACATACCATCTTGAGGTTATAGAAAGAATGTGGGCTCAGAGCATGGTCCCAAACAGGTTATGTTGGTAATTCAGGTTTAGTGGCAAGACAAGTTATGAAAGGACAAAGGAAGAGGCCTGTCTAGCTAAGATGGCTTTGTTATGTAAATGAAGCCTCACTGGTAGCAGTTTAAGAGAATAGAAGGCATAGGCAGCAAATGTCTCTTGTCAGATCTTTAAAGGTATCAGACTTAGTAAATCTCTTCTAGATCAAAAATGCCTAGAAAGGAAAGTCCTGGCATTAATGATGATTCTTTATAGATGTAAATTTTCCCCACTTCAATCTGCTGGCTCTGTGGCAGCCATTTCCAAATGTGTCAAAAAAAAAAAAAAAAAAAACAGATTTTGGTTAGCTGGGTGTGGTGGTGCATGCATGTAATCTCAGCTACTCAGGAGGCTGAGGCAGGAGAATCACCTGCATCCAGGAGGTGGAGGTTGCAGTGAGCCAAGATCATGCCATTGCACTCCAGCCTGGGCAACAAGAGTAAAACTCAGTCTCAAAAATACATGCATACATATATACATAAATAATATATTTGGGGGTAAAATATTTTGATTTCCTTCAACTACATGGTAAGTAGCTGGCTCCTACCTAGCTTTCCAGTCCTATGTATCACTACTGTCTCAGAAATATGGTGGATTTCAGTCACATTTCACTACTCTTCAATCCTAACTACATATACTCGCCTTGACTTGGAATAGGCTTTTTCTCCCAGTGGCAATGGTATCGTTTTTTTAGTACTTCTCCCGTGTCACACCTATTTAAGAAACAGGTTTTTTTTAATTCTTTTTTTTTTTTTTTTGCCTGGGTTGGAGTGCAGTGGCGGTGCGATCTTGGCTCAATGCAACCTCTGCCTCCTGGGTTCAAGCGATTCACCTGCCTCAGCCTCCTGAGTAGCTGGGATTACAGGTGTGTACCACACCTGGCTAGTTCTTGCATTTTTGGTAGAGATGGAGTTTCACCATGTTGGCCAGGCTGGTCTCGAAATCCTGACCTTATGATCTGCCCACCTCAGCCTCCCAAAGTGCTGGGATTATAGGTGAGAGCCACTGCTCCTGGCTAAGAAACAGTTACTGATCCCCGTGACTATGCATAACCTTTCTTGCTTTTAAGTTTGTATATCCCTTAGTTCCATTCTGATGGTGGTTGTGTTAGCAGTGGTGGCGAAGCTGTGCAGCAACTCAGAACTTGCCTCCTCAGAGGAAAGAATTGTCCAAGGGGCATAAAGCAGAGTGAGAGCCTAAAGCAAGTTTTAGAGCAGATGTGAAAGTTTATTAAAAAACTTTAGAGCAGAAATGAAAGGAAGTACAGTACACTTGGAAGAGGGCCAGTCGGACAACTCGAGAAACCAAGTGCACTGTTTGATCTTTGACTTGGCATTTCATATGTTTGCATACTTCTGGGTTGCATTACTTCTCCCCTGATTCTTCCCTTGTGGGCTGTCCACTTGTGCAGTGGCCTGCCAGCATTTTGGAGGCCACACGTGTACTGTGTTTACTGAAGTCATACACATGCTCATCTGAGCATTTTTCCTTACTAGTTGAGGGATCCTAGAGGAAGGTTATATACAAGTGAAACTCTGCCCTTTTGCCTCTTAGTGAACATGCTTGTGCCCTCACACAACTCCTGAGATCTTATTGGGAAGTTGCTGGACACGAGTTTCAGGTGTTTATTGGGAGACTGCCTTTCCCTTATACTGAAACCAATTATTATTGTAGAGAGACAGGTTAACAACCGCCTGACCATTACCTGAGGGTGGCCTGACATTCCTGGGGTGGGGTGCGCTCCCCTGCCCTGCTCACGTCTTCCTACCTACTCTGCTCTAACAGTTGTAACCTTCCTTCTTGTATCAGAAGAATTTGTATGCCCATTTCATCCCTTCTTGAACTGTGCATTCTCATCTCTACATGTTGCCTAAGATCTGACTCAAAGGTCTTCATGATGTACTTAGAACACATCAAGCTCAATGACGTCTTAGGTCTATTCCACTTGCTCTACTTTCTGCCTAGAAGATACCTTTCCCCAGAGCCTCACATGGTTGTCTTCTAGTCATTTGTTTCTTAAATACTGTCTCTTCTTTGAAGTTTTCCATAATGATCCAATTTAAATTACAATCACCCTCATCATTCTCTATATTACCTTAAACCATTTTTTTCTCTACAGCAGTTTCCATTGTTTAACAGGATCTTTGCCTATTTATTAATCTGAGTGTGTTAAATGGAAAGAAGCACTCCAAAAAGTGAGCAATTGCCTAGATTTATTTCCTTCATTTATATCCATTCATTCATTTGGTGAGTCAAAACTGACCAAATGTGAGGAAGCTGCTGTGTCCCAGGTGTTATTTATAAGTATTATGAAAACAAAAAGCAAGTACAGGGTAGTTCTCCTATAGTTGCCTGATGGGTTCTTCCTGTGCACAGAATAGACAAAACCTATTCACTGAGACTGCAGGATTGCAGTAAAGAAACAGTTTAATTAACACCAGGCTAGCCTGGTAAAAGATAAAGGTATTACTCAAATCAATCTCCCTCAAGGCTTGAAGGAGATTAGGATTTTTCAAGGATAGTTTGGTGGGCAGGGAGCTAGGGAATGAGTGCTGCTAATTTGTTAGGGATGCAATCACAGGGGTTTAGAAAACAGTCCTCCTGAATGCCATCTGCCTCTGGGTGGGGCCACAGGACCCATCAAGTCATGAGTTCAGAGTCCAGGTGAGGCCCTTTGATTGCCAGAAAGCAAAAGTCTGGAGAATACCTAAAAGACCAGCGTTCTACAATAGTGATATTATCTACAGGAACAATTGGGGAAGTCACCAATCTGGTGACCTCTGGCCACTTGACTCCAGAGCAGTAAGGGATTATAGAAACTATGCCTACATTTCAGCATAGTTCAAGCCCCTCCCATAATCCTAATCTTGTGGTTTTATAATGTTGAGTTCCTGAGGAAGGAGGGAGTTAGTTTTAGGGAGGAACTATTATCATCCTTGCCTCAGTAGTTTATGTTAAACTATAAACTAAGTAAACTATAAACTAAATTTATAGTTCAGTTTATATAATCTATAAACTAAATTTCTCTCATAAGATTGGCCTGTGCCCAGGAATGTGTGAAAACAGCTAGCATGTGAGGTTAGATGATGGAGCCAGTCATGTTAGATTTCTCTGTCATAATCTTTGCAAAGGCAGTTTCGCTACCTTTAAAATAGGAAAACTGAAAATAGTATCTAATACCTTATAATCATATCTGATATTAATAGTATTAAATGATTTGGAATTAAGGTAATAATGACACTCTGCATAGAACCCCAAATCCAGGCTAAACAAGTAAAAAGAAGCTGGACCCAGGGTTCCTCTCCTTTCGTGACTGAGCAGGGTCTAACCGGTTTCTCATCTTCTCTCCTACTTAGATTTCCATAAATCTAGAGAAGGAGGCATATAATTCTATAGCCAGAGCAACTTCCCTAAACCCTGTACTGGCCTCATTTCTCCATGCAGAATTTCAAGTACCATTTACCATTTGAAGGCATTTAAATCGGGAAGATGGCAGGTCTGTTGTCAAAAGGAATTCAAGTGTTCTGAAAAGTTCTATGGGAATACAGAATTTCATTATTTTTTTTTCTCTGTAGTCTTCCCATCATCCCCTTGTAGGCTCAATTTTCCCTGCATTTTGTGTTTTTTTTTTATAAAACAAAACATTTTCCCTTCATAGTAGAAGCCATAAATGACCTTCATTCTGTTTATTGCCTCTCCAGCTTGTATTAAGCCTTCAAACTCTGCAGAGAAATTTCTAAAGGACACAGCCCTCAAACCTGCCAACCTATCAATTTATCTCAGAGAAAAAATAAAAAGTTAGTGTGCCTCTCTCATGGTTGACATTGTATTTGTACCTAACCTTCAGCACAGAGCACGCTGTTCACTAAGAGAGATCTATTTTTACACTTTAGTTCAACTGTCTGTCTCCTCTTCCCATCTCAGCCTCTCCCGCACTCGCTTTTGTCCCTTAAGATGGAATTGTAAGCCCCACTTTTTCTCCAAGGATGGGACTATATAATGTCAAAAGCAAGCCACTTTAGCTCACAAGTCCCCTGTAGTGGTTTGGAAGGTCACTTTCAGTATAATGAGGTCTTGTTGCCACTAGGGCCCTAAAGAAAATTACAAGGAGACCAAGTATATCCTTGGAAACTCTAACTTCAGATGGACCTTCTCTACAGTCAATCAGTTTATTGATTTTGTTTGTCCATAATGATTTATGCTTTTAAAATTTTGATGAATTGAAAAATACCCACCACCCCCCACCCCGTTCTTCTGCCTGTGCAGGGCTCCTCTTTATTTCTACTGATAATGTGAACTGGTTGTTTGTTTCAAACGACTGGGAATATAAACTTGTTAGTATATGTGTTACTCTGAAAAGAAACAGCCCTCCTTCCTCACCTCTATGTGGTCCAGTGAAATTGCCAAGCATAGGGCCAAACCCAAAATAATCTAGGCTCAGATAGCCTAATGTATCAAACTCTTAGTTACAGTTGTTGGATCAGCATAAGTGTCCTAACAATGAGAGAAGTCTTTCCTAGGTTTCATCCACAGAGATTAGAAAGAGCTGTTAGATTTTATCTCGACTTGTTAGGCCAGAAGAAGCTACTGGTTGGCAGCTATCTTGTCTGCCAAGTGGACAAAATCACCAAGAAAAATTAAAATCCAATGGAGACAAAAACTGTGAGATGTGAGCTCTTGGCTCTACCTGGGACAGGAGCAAGAACCATCAAGAAATATCCCAATTAACTGATCCAATAACTTTCCTTTCTGCATATTTACATGGTGTTGGGCTTCTATCCCTACAATAGAAATCCCCTCTCATGCACTTTATAATGCAAAGAAATACTTTCTTTTAATTTACAGGTCTTTGATTTACATACAGGATCAAATATTTATTCTTGTTCACAGGATATTTCTATTTCTTCTCTCTTTAATTTTGTTTTTAGGCCTTTGCCCATATTTGATACTTTTTTTTTTGTAATAACTTTTTATATATTTAGGGTACTACCTCCTTTTCTGTCATATATGTTGCAAATATTGTTTCCCAGATTGTCATTTGTCTCTTGCCTTCAACAGGAAAACAGACAAATATTTTTCTTATGCATTCCGCTTTTGGCATTATGCTTTAAAAACACTCCCTACTCCAAGATTTTTTTTAAAAAAACTCAGTATTCAAAATGAAATTTAAAAATCAATCATTCTCTGCACTGGGAACTAACCATTCAGAAAAGGAAATTGAAAATAAGATTTGTTTTGAAATAACAGCAAAAGCTATAAAGTCACTGCAGTTTAACCTAACAAGGAAGGCACAAGTATTTATGGAGAAAATCGTGAAACAATTACACAGTACCTAAAGGAAGGTTTGAGTCAATGAAGAGATATGCTATATTCTTTGATGGAACAGCTTAATAATGAACTTGATATTGATGAGTATTAATTGAATGGCTGTAAAACGCTACATAGTCTACAAAGGTCACCCACATATATTTACCTGTAAACCTCTCATTAACCCTAAATAGTACTATCAAGATCATAGGTGCTTAGCAGGGTTGGAGGGTACAAAGTCAGAGAGGTAAAGTGGTAGTAATGCTGGGGAGGAAATCTAATACAAAGACCAGAAGCACGTTTTACTGACCAGTGAGCAAATACTGCACCAGGAACTCGGAGTATTTCATATTGTGTCTGTTTCTAAGGTCCAAAAGGAAAGAAAGAATAAAGTGAAATAAAATTAAAATATCAACCTATATCATTTAGTACTTTTAACACTTTATTTTTATTTGCTGTAAGTTCTGAGAAAGGTATTGCCCTTATTGTTCTCTCTTTTCATTCAAAATATTGAGCCTAATACCTGACTAAATTAATGTACCGAGTATGTATGTCTCATGGGTAATCTGTTACTTCTATTTTAATTTGCCAATAAAATATATATATGGATCTATTGCTGAATTTTTGGTGTGTGCATGTGTGTATATGTTTATCACATGAGCTGTCTGCCTTTTCTTATGCCCAAGGAAAACTTTAAATTATATTAACTTTATGTAGGTCTTTTGACTTCTTACTCACTCTATCACCAGGCCTCATGAATTATACCTTTAAAATATTTCTCAAATTCTTTCACTTTTCACTTCCAGTGTCCCTAGCCTGGTTAATCACACTACCCTCTATTCTTCTTGGAATACTGCATAGCTCATATTTAATCCCCCATGCTCATTCTTAATTCATTCCAAACAATTATTCACACAATAAAAAAATAAACTGGAACCATTAGTGTGATTGTTAATTCTCTGCTCAGAACTCACAGAAAAATTTCCCTGTACTAAGATAAAAATCAATTTAATTTTGCAAGGTCGTCCTGTGGCCACTTCATACATGTCTCTCTGCTCTCACCCTACATTTCTCCCGGGCATTCTTTGTCTATACTGGGCTCCTTTTGCTTCCTGACTGTGCCAAGATCTTCTTGGTCCTGCACACCTATTTCTCTTCTACTGGGAACTGTCTTTTCTACTGGGAACTGTCTTATACTTCCTATCCTGATTCCAGTTTGAATGTCACTCCCCCAAGTATGTGGCTGCTGGTGTGTGGCACATGGGTCCAGTGACATTTGATTAACCATGCTAGAAACACTGGAGGTGAAAGTGGAAGGATTTGAGAAATATTTGAAAGTCAGAATTCATAAGACTTAGTGGCTGAGTAGGAAGTCAAAATACCTATATAAAGATAATTTATAAAGTTTTCCACGGGTATAAGACAAGACAGATGCTTGTGTGATAAAGACACACACACACGCATGCACATATACACACACAGATGACAATGGCATCAATGTGTGTGGTGTCCTCTAATTGGGGCAGATAACTCAGACCACCAGACACTGCTTCTCCATAACCCATAGCTTTCTTGGAAAACACTTATTATCATTTGTAATTATTGATAATATATTTGTTATTACTCTTTAATATCTTTCTCTTCTGCTGGATTGTAAGCTCACTGAGGGCAGGATCTGTGTCTATTCACCCGCACCCCTGCATAGTGTAAGTCCTCAAGTAGTTCCTTCATGAATGATTACTATCTGGCTGGTCATGTTGTCTATCATCAATCTTCATTCTAAAAAGCCTATCTAAATCAGATTATTCTGCATACACTTTAGGAAATGTTTTTTATGCTCTAAAAATATCCCACAGCTATCTAAATCAGATTATTCTTCTGCATATACTTTAGAAATTTTTTTTATGCTCTAAAAATATCCCACTGGGACTTCATTACATTCATAAATTATTTGGGGACAACTCATTATCCTCACAATATTAACTCTCTCAACATATGACATGATATAATGATACTTTATATTTTATTTACATAGGTTCTACACGTTTCCTCTAAGAACTATTCCCACTTATTTTTTGGTTGCAACTGGTTACAATAGTTTTGAAAAAGAGATCTTTTCTTTTTCTATTTTAGAAGTATACATAATATGGGGAATTACTGGCATTTTACAAATAGCTTTTAATTAGCATATATACTTAAGTAGTTTATTTTAATCAGTAGATCTTACTGAATGTTCTAGGGAGGCAATCATATGACTAAAAACATCATTTTTCTTTATTCCTTTCATTATTAAAGCTATTGTTCAACTGTATTTGATTTCATTAGTAATTATTTAAATAATTTTTTAAAATAATTTTAAACCTACAGAGAACTTAGTTTTTTTTTTTAACACTAAGCGTGATGCAGTTACTAGACTGGAACAGACTGTTATATTAAAAAGAATTTTATTCTCTTTGAGCAACTTTTATAAAAAAGTGATATTTGATTTTATCAAATGTATTTGAATCTCTAACATGATGAACTATAAGAAATATAATTGGGAAAATAATGTTGTGAGTTCAAATTTGAGCACCATCAGGAGCACCTGTTTCACCTTTGACGATGAGCTTGAAGTACTGGCCTCATTGGCTTTTCATGGCCCACAATGCAAGTTCCCTGGTTTGTTGGTTGATTTACCATATACTGGTCTCTTCATCATAATTTTTCTCTGACTTTGCTACAGTTTAGGAAGGGGCTGTTTCTTACGTGTTCATTTTTAAAATAAGTCAAAGAAAATAGTGTTAAGTTCCACATATCAGGGATTCTTGGGCTCATTATTATTTTCTCTGAGATACAAATATATCTTTCATTTTGCATCATTCTCTAAGCCACTGTAGAATTTAATAAGTATGATCCCATGAAAAGTAAATGATTTCATTGTCTTTATGTTACTTTTTGTTAGTTGCTCATGTGGGTTAAAAACTTCTTCAGAAAATTATTTGGAGAGTTATCCTTCCTTGATCATTTTTGTTTCAGAAAACTGACACTCGTTGCTTAAGACTTCTGATTGCATGTTTATGTTATGTACACTTTGAAGACAAAAAAAAAACCTATTCTATAACAGAGCATTATCTCCCTGTCCTTAGGTGCCTAAATGAGGTTGTAAATGCCCATCAATGATAGACTGGACAAAGAAAATGTGGTACATATACACCAAGGAATACTATGCAGCCATAAAAAATGATGAGTTCATGTCCTTTGTAGAGACTTGGATGAATCTGGAACCCATCATTCTCAGCAAACTGACACAAGAACAGAAAGCCAAACACCACATGTTCTCTCACTGGTGGGTGTTGAACAATGAGAACACATGGACTCAGGGAGGGGAGCATCACACACTGGGGGCAGTTCGGGGGGTAAGGGAGAGACAGCAGGGTGGTGGGGAAGGGATAACATGGGGAGAAATGCCAGATATAGTATGAACCTAAAGTTAAATAAATTAAATTAAAAAAATTATATATATATATATATATAGAGAGAGAGAGGGGTAGACATCAGATGACTGCCACCATCTGGACCTGTATGGACCTAACCTTCTCTCTTTCCCACTCCCTGAGTAACTGGCAATGGTCTCCTCATCCTTGGGTGTCTGTCATCTCAGCAGCCACCACAAAAATCATTCCTCACTTTCACAAAACTGATTTCTGTTTACAGAGCAGCTGGCAGGAACATTCCAAGGCCAGGCACTCCCTGAGAAGCAAGCCTGCTTCTCTCAGCTGTCAAGAGCTTTTAGAAATAACACCCTCCTCTGAGGAAGTCAGAATAGCAACAGGAAAATAAGTAAAACCTATTATAAAATAGTTGTCCAAAAACTTGGGCATAGCGCGGGGTAGAGATCGATAAGCTGTGAAGGTTAAATCTATTTTCACACTGTGTTCTATTTCACAGTTTAATGGTGTTTTAATGTGTCTGTCACTGAGCCCCTTCATGTTATGCAGGTAGAGCCTCTACAAAGGAGAAAGAACCCGGCTTTTCAAGCTTTGCTGTAACATCTTATTTACCAGCTGCGATCTGACAATTTCTTTTCTCTTCTAGAGAGGCAGCTGGTCTGCCTCTTCCCTCAACCCCTCTGGCTCTCCTCTTCTGCTTTCTTTCTTACTCCTAATTTTGCAGAAGGCAAAGCTGGAGCCCACTAAGTGATTTTTAGGGATCATTCTGAAAAGCTCTCCAGGATAGATACCCGTATCAAAGAAGAAATTGACTGAAACCTTTCTGACCCTTCCACCCTGCGCCCCTGATTGGCATCCTTCATTTTGCCAATGTCTCCAGCTGGCTCTCTTCAGTATCGCTGCTGTCCTCTCTTCTGGCAGGCACTTTGCTCAATCCCTAGCTTTGTCTCTCTCTTTCCGTCAGGTCACTCAGTACAGCAGAGTCAGGGGTCTTGTCCCTGCTTTCCCCACCGTTTTGAGAGAAATCCTAACTATCTCTTCTCACCCAAGAAGAGATTTTTGTTTCCACTTTTACACACTTTAAGCCACGTAATATAGAAATTGTATTCACTGTCCAATACAATTTCATAACAAATTACTATAGATTGGGGGATGTAAAACAGAAATGTATTCTCTCTTCTATTTCTGGAGGCTGCAAATCTAAAATCAAGCAATGGGCAGGACTGTGCTCTCTCCAAAGATGCCAGAGGACAATCTTTTCTGTGCTATTCACTTTGCTTCTTGTGTTACTGGCAATCCTTGGCTTTTCTTGGCTTGCAGCATCCAATCTTTGCGTCCATCACCACATGCCACTACCCGTTCCCCTGTGTGTCTGTGTGTGTAGCTTCTCTTCTTATGAGGACATAAATTACATTGTATTAAAAGGCCACTCTCCTCCAGTCCAGTATGATTTCATATTAACTAGTTACATCTTCAATGATCTTATTCCCAACTATTGTTCCATTCTGAGGTTCTGACAAAGAAATGATTTTTAGGGGGTACTCTCTGTGATGTATATGTCTTCCTGGCTACATGATGGTGCCCAGATACATGGCCAAAGATTATTCTGGATGCTTCTATGAGAATGTTTTTGGATGAGGCTGTCATAAATAAATCAGTGGACTTTGAGTAAAGCAGACTGCCCTCTCCAATGTGGGTGGGACTCACTCAGTCTAAGCCTTTACTAGAACAGAGATTGACCTTCCCTAAGCAAGAGGAAATTCTGCCAAAGGGAGCAGAGGTTGGAGATTTGAGTTGCAACATTAGATCTTTGCTGGCTCATCCTGCAGATTTTGGACCAGCCAGCCTCCATAATCATGGGAGCCAATTCCTTAACACACCATTCTCCCTTTATACATGTGTACACACCATATTGATTCTGTTTCTTTGGAAAGCTTAATACATGATCCAACCCAGCACACTCATGTAGATGAAATGTACAGAAAGTATTCCATGGAAGAACACATTTATCTATGCTCAGTAAAGGGAAGACAGCCTTTAGACATTCATATTTTTATAAGTTAATGAGGTCATCAATATCTTTCTGCCTGTCATGATTTCTAAATGGCTTGATTTTTAATGGAATTCAAGTTAAGGCAGGGTGGGGGTAGAAACAATGAAGATCCATTGTTTATAATAGAGGTTCTCAAAGTATGTTCTTTGTTATTTTGTCAAGGAAGGGGGTCTCTGAGACCCTTTGAGGGGGTACACAAAGTCAAAATTGTCATAATGATACTAATATATTCTTGGCCTGTTTTATTGTGTTGAGATGGACACTGATGGCCAAAAAGTGATGGTGGGTTAAATTGATATGCCTTACCAGAAATCAATACAATCCCACTGAACACTGTTTATCACCATGCACTTGAAGAGAAACAAAAGCCAGTTTCACTTAAGAATATCCTTGACCCAGCAATTCCATTACTGGGTATCTATCCAAAAGACTATAAATCGTTCTACTATAAGGACACATGCATACGAATGTTCATTGCAGCACTGTTTACAATAGCAAAGACCTGGAACCAACCCAAATGCCCATCGATGATAGACTGGACTGGGAAAATGTGGCACATATACACCATGGAATATTATGCAGCAATCAAAAATGATGAGTTTGTGTCCTTTGTAAGGACATGGATGAATCTGGAGAACATCATTCTCAGCAAACTGACACAAGAACAGAAAAAGAAATACTGCATATACTCACTCATAGGTGGGTGAGAAAAATGAGAACACATGGACACAGAGAGGCGGTCTACTATACACTGGGGACTGTTGGGGGAAATGGGGGAGGGACAGCGGGGGGGGTTGGGGGGGATAGCCTGGGGATGAATACCAAGTGTGGGTGAAGGGGAGGAAGGCAGCAAAACACACTGCCATGTGTGTACCTATGCAACTATCTTGCACGTTCTGCACATGTACCCCAAAACCTATAATGCAATAAAAATTCAAAAAAAAAAAAAAAAAGAATATCCTTGACAGGGCAATAAAAGTGATTATCTTTTTTTGTGATAAGATGGAAAGTTTACATGAAGCACTTCTGTTCCATCACAAAGTATAATGGTTATCACGAGGAACAGCACTTGTGTGGTTATTTGAGTTGCTAAACAAACTAGCCACTTTTCATAGAACACTATCTTTACTTGAAAGAACAGATAAAATTATTCAGACTTCGGTACTTGGCCGACATTTTCTTGAAACTGAACAAAGTGAGCCTATCACTTAATGGTAAACAATTGACAGTATTTGTTTTAAATAATAAAAGGTAAACTTTTAAAATAAAACTAATTTTAGAAAACTTACATCTACCATTGAGAACCTAATAGCTGTCTTACAAGATTTATGGAGCTATTAAATGAAAATAATTGTTTGATATTATATCCAAAACATGTCAAGATTTGGAAGTTTTATCTAACTCAGTGAACCAATACTTTCCAAAAGACCAAAGTAAAATGTTATAAAATCATTAAATGGTAAAATATTAAATCAAAAGACAAAGTAATGGATTTTAATGTTAATTCATAATAGTTTCAGATTCCATATTGCATCTTTAAAAAACTAACATGTGTCAAGTTTTGGTATACACGTATCAAACAGGCTGTTAAAATATTCTTCTCTTTCCTAACTACATATGTGAGTAAAGTCAGACTTTCTTCACATACTTGAAAAAAAGCAATATATTGTAACATGATGAATATAGACGCCGATAAAAGACCCCAACTGTCTTCATTAAGTCAGACATTCAAGAGATTTGCAATAGTTTTAAAACAATGCTACTTTCCTCATTAGTTATTTGAAAATAGACTTATCATAAGCAAATATGGTAGTTAACAAGATTTTATTTTAAATAAATCAATAGCTACTTTAAAAATTTCTCAATTTCAATTTCTAATACAGTAAATACAGATAGATATGTTCCAAATAAACAAAAGCTGTTTACAGTTCAGTTTTTAAGAATGTAAATTTTGGTCCTGAGATAAAAAATTTGGTCTACATCCATGACTTTAGACTAGAGTAAAAAGTCTACATTTTACTCAAAGTGGAGTGAGAAGCCATTCAAGAATTTTAAGAAGACTGGCTTGGTTTACACCAAATTATTAGTAGAGTTGTAGATTCATGATATAAATCACAGTATGTTTTGGAGATAGTACCCACAAGACTTGCAGATGCTTTCTATGAAGAGACAGAGGATGAAAAGACAGAATTCAAGCTGACTTGAATGCAGGGTTGTCAGATTTAGTTTATCAGTCAGGGTTCAATCAGAGGAAAATCAATGGAAAATTTATATTAGGAGAGGGATGTATTTCCAAAAATTGGCTTAAACAATTGTCAGGGCTGGCTAGGAGGGTGTAACTTTCATAGGGCAGGCCATCAGGAAGGGAAGGTTGATACCTTTGGCAAGAGCAAAAGCTCTACTAACAGGCAGAATTTCTTCCCCCAGAGAAACCTCAGTTATGCTTTGAAGCCCTTTCAAACAATTGAGTCAGGCCCACCATATTATAATATCTAGAAAACAACTTATCAAAGGTAATCTCACCTACTTCAAGTCAACTATTTAAGGCTTTCAATCACATCTAAAAAACACCCTAATAGCAGCATAAGATTAGTGTTTTGACTGAGTATCTGGGGACTGCTGACTAGTCAAATCAACACACTGAAAAGACCATCACTTTCTACTCCTTGTCAATCTGGCACCCATACACATCTTTTTAAACCATACTCAATCTCCGAAAAAGACAATTAGAATGTTATACTTACCAATCAAACAATCCTGCCTACAACCAAAAACACATGTACCCTTTTTCTCAGAAGGGGAAACATGGGATGTTCATTCTTCTCTTTTGATAGCCTATAATTTATAATATTGTAATATTAGGTTAACTATCATTAATACATCTTATTTAAGATGATGTGAGAATAAGAGTTGGGAGGAAATAAAAATATTTGCCTAATATATGTACAAACACTTTAAACAAAGTAAGGAATTTTTTTTTTTTTTTTTTTTTTTTGAGACAGAGTTTCGCTCTTGTTACCCAGGCTGGAGTGCAATGGCACAATCTCGGCTCACCGCAACCTCCGCCTCCTGGGTTCAGGCAATTCTCCTGCCTCAGCCTCCTGAGTAGCTGGGATTACAGGCACGTGCCACCATGCCCAGCTAACTTTTCATATTTTTAGTAGAGACGGGGTTTCACCATGTTGACCAGGATGGTCTCAATCTCTTGACCTCGTGATCCACCTGCCTCGGCCTCCCAAAGTGCTGGATTACAGGCTGAGGCACCACACCCGGCCTAGGAATATTTGTAACTAAGGTCCTCATTTCTGCAACAGATCATGTAGTCATAGCTAGTATTCATAACTACCTTCTTCTATTGTCGATTCCATATCACCAGTCCTCAGTAAGAACCTCAGATAGTCATGGTTCTTTTCCCGGTGGGGTGATCCAAATATTCATTCCTGCAGAGTCTGAGCTGTTAGAAATCCTGTTTTGGGTTGTAGTTTCCAGGTGACTTTACTCACAGGACTGGGTAATAATAAGAGAAATCTGAAGAACCTCCTAGATGCCAGACATAGCCTTCTTATATCCATTGCATAGAAGCAGCCCAATTTATACTCGCTAATCAGGATCTATCACCTTGCGAGTACAGAAACCCCCTCCTTTGCCTGTTGATTCAGAAGTATGACGAGCCAAAAAGGATTGCATGACAGGTTGATTATACTGGATCTCTCCCATCATGAAAAGGACAGTGCTCTGCTTTTACTGGAATAGGCACTCATTCTGCATATGGATTTGCCTTTCCTGTGTTCGACACTCCTGCCAAAACTCCCATCTGTGCACTTACAGAATACTTGCTGTCCTATGCTTTATTGGCAATCTTAGTCCTAGGATTGTGGTCTCGGTAATGGTCACTTACTGATATTGTGAAGACTAGAATAGTTTGTGGTCAGTTAAATAAACAAATTTGTTTACTTGGACAGGTCAGGGCTGAAGACATTAAATGAGTTAATTCATATAATGTATTTAGGGGACTGCAAGGCACCAATATGTACAGGGTGTTTAAACCATGGTGCAAGATGAAAGAGAATAGGGACACTTCCATAATTGAAGGTGGGTGGAATAGAAAGGAAGGAACTAACCAAGAGGAGTAATGAGCAGTAGCCAACCACGTGGGAGGATCATAAAATGCATGTGCTTGATATACCTACATTTCGAATTTATTTTGAATTTTATGTTATTTCATAAAAAGCATTATGCCTTCTCCTGACCTGCTGTGCAAACAAATGTATTTACCATGATGGAAGACTTTATGCTCCAAACAAATATTTATAAATCTCTGCTTCAAATGAAGTGCAATGAAATCTTAGAAGAACTCATTCATGGATTCATTTATTAAAGAAGCATTTTATTCAGAAAAAAATATGCGGTATTAATTTAAGCACGGAGTGTATAAAATTTGTGTGCAAACCTCAGGTAATTAAGGAAAGTTTGGATAAAAATGTTCCACCTGAATTCATTATCTGATTTTGATAGGGACAGAGTAGACTGAGAAATGCCAAAGAATCAGTTTTGGTTTAAATATCTTACTGCAGAGTTTAATGATGCTCAGTGAATGTGAATTTGGGAGAATTAAGGCAAAAAAAAAAAAAAAATGGCCAGTTCAGTTAACTCCTGAGACATTCTGAAACTATTATTTCTCCTAGAATTGAGACACTTTTTATCACCATTTTGCACTTTCCCAGAGAGGTTATGAACCAGCTGCCTATAGAGCAAAAATATTACTATCCAATTAATATTTTGGAAGCAATGACAGACTATTCTAACCTCCTGGCTCAGCAGTCTGTTCTGAGCGTCTGATCATACAGGAAGTGGGATAAAGGCAGGGCCAGTCAGTTCACCAGGTCCTCATCACCAAGAGCAGAGGCCACTTACTGAAGTCTGTGAATCACAGAAGGCTGCAGCAGGGGAATTTGCATTTGAATTATGAATATTTAAACAGGCTTATTAAAACTGTGTCCACAGAGAGCAAAATGCATTTGCTTTTAAAACAATTAAAAATAAGGGGCAGAGAAGAACAGTCACTAAATGAATAAAATTTGGAGAAGATGCAGAGTGAATTCTTAGCTCCAGCACTTCCCAGCTATGTAGGATGGGGAAATGAATTTGACCTCCAAGTTTTATCTATGCTCCTATACCTTCCCTTATTCTCATTCTTTGATCAACCAACGATATTAAAAGCACCGCCTATGGAACCAGAATGTCTAGATTTGAATCCTGGCTGTGCCACTTACTAGCTTTCGTACACATTACTTAGCCTCTTATGCCTTAGTCTGCCTTTCTCTAAATGGGGATAATACCAGTAACTATGACTATGTCTTGTGAGATTAAATGAGTTAATTCATATAATGTATTTAGAGGACTGGCAGGCACACGATAAGCACATAAGTGTCAACTTTTAATATGATTAAATATTATATCATGAGTGTGTATCAGAAACTGTGTTGGATGATTAGATGAAACAGTGAGCAACTTATACACAATCTTTGTCTACATGGAGACAATTTAACATACAGTAACAAAAAAGTTTAATATAAAAACCGCAATATTAAAGAAGCCCTAGGCTAGGGCTGAGGGATCAGGGAAGCTTTCAGAGAGAAGTGTACTTTAACTGATATATGAAGGAAAAGAGTAATTAGCCAAGGACCAAAAAAGAGGGCACAGGCCGGGCGTGCTGTAATCCCAGCGCTGTGGGAATCCAAGGTGGTCGTATCACAAGGTCAAGAGATCAAGACTATCCTGGCCAACATGGTGAAACCCCATCTCTACTAAAAATACAAAAATTAGCTGGGCATGGGCATGGTGGTGCATGCCTGTAGTTCCAGCTTCTTAGGAGGCCAAAGAAGGAGAATTGCTTTAATCTGCGAGTTGGAGGTTGCAGGGAACCGAGATCGTGCCACTGTACTCCAGCGGTGGTGACAGAGTGAGATGCGTATCAAAAAAGAGAAGAGGGCAGAGTATTGCTAGTAGAGATGAAGAATATATACGAATATTGAAGGAAAGTGTAAAAATAAAAAGGAGGTAGGAAGGGAGGGAGAGAAGGGGAGAGGGATGGAGAAAGAGGACAGAATGTCTCTGTCAAGTCAAAATGGGTCAAAGCTCAGACTGAGGCTCAAAAGGCCAGGTTACAATTGACTTTGGAGACCATATGAAGGAGTTACGACTTTATCTTATAGGTATTGGAGAGACTAACAGTTTCCCTAAAATGCTTCTTCCATTTTAGAAGTACCACTTTGGCCCGGTGAGGAGTAATAGAAATAGTGAGCTAGACAGCTTAAGCAAAAGCATGGTGCTATGATTTGAATTTGTCCCCCAGAGTTCATGTGTTGGAAATGTAATCTCTAATGCAACAGTCTTGAGAGGAAACCTTTGAGAAGTGATTGAATTATGAGGCCTCTGCTCTCATGAATGAATTAATGCTATTATCATGGGAGCAGGTCCCTAATAAAAGGGTAAGTTCATCCTCCTCCCTTCCTCCTGCCCATGTGATGCCTGCCACCATGCTATAATGCAGCAAAAGGTTCTTACCAGATGCAACCTCTTGATCTTGGACTTCTCCGCCTCCAGAGCCATGAACCAAAATACATTTCCACTCATTGTAGATTACCCAGTGTCAGGCATTATGTTACAGCAACGAGCACGTGCAAAAAACGTGCATGCACACGCGCATACACACAGGTAGCGGGGAGGAGGGGAGAGAGAGAACTAAGGGATTCTAGTAAAGTAATTGTTGCAGTAAGTACGTTAATAGATGACAGTGTCTTGACAGCTAATGATGCAGATAACAAGGTATATTTAAAACATTTGTCAGGAATAGAAACATGGAATTTGGTGACTGGCTAGATATGGGTGATAAGGAAGGAAGGCTCAAAGCTAGCTTCAGATTGATAGATTGTGCAGTAGATGCATGGTGTAAATCACTAATTTAGAGGACATCAGAGGTAGGCCAGGTTTGGGGTGGATGGGATGTGAAAAGAAAGTGTGTAAATTTGGACCCATTGCTTGGAGGAACAAGAGCAACAACCAAGTGGAAATCTCTAGTGGACAAGAGTAAGTCTCTGGGCTGGAGACATAAGGGAGCCATTAGGATAGGAGATTCCTGGTGAGTAATGCAGATGAGATAAGGAGGCTGACCTGGTGGGGAACCCTGGAGAATACAGTTTTTTAAGGAATGAGCCTAGGAAGAAGTAAACGGGAAATTAGGTATTGCAGTAGCAAGGTAGGTAGAAAAGCAGGAGTTGAAGGGTTTTTCTGACTTTGAGGTGATGGACAACTGTGAATAGGGCAGTAGGTGTGGGATGATGATGGAGGTGGAGGTCAGGGAGCTGAGGAGTGAGAATGAGAATAAAGTCAGCAGATACAGGCGATTGTTTAAAGAGCTTTGAGAAGGGAAGTTGAGGACAAGAGGTAATCTGCAAGGGGAGTGTGACCAAGGAGTATTGTTTTAAAGATATGGGGTGAGTCTTAAATGTGTTTAAATACTGTGAAAGCTGTTAATTAACTTCCACTGAAGGAAGAGAGGAACCAGGGAAAGTAAGGGGCACATATGATTTTATGATTCTGCCGTCACTACAGAACTGTTTATAGTGTTGTATCTGTAACCTCAAAAGCAGGCTAGGAATGTTGATGGTAGAGGAAGTCAACTCAACCTGTTTCCACTGCCTCAGTGCTATTTAGGGTCATGTCCTACTCAGATAAATAACCTACTTGTTAAGAAATCAGAACTATTAAGAAAAACTGGCCGGGCGCGGTGGCTCACACCTGTAATCCCAGCACTTTGGGAGAACGAGGCAGGTGGATGACAAGGTCAGAAGTTTGAGACCAACCTGACCAACATGGTGAAACCCTGTCTCTACTAAAAATACAAAAATTAGCCAGATGTGGTGGTGCATGCTTGTAATCCCAGCTATTCAGGAGGCTGAGGGAGGAGAATACCTGAACCTGGGAGGTAGGGGTTGCAGTGAGCTGAGATCAAGCCATTGCACTCCAGTAAATACAGGTGATTGTTTCAAGATCTTTGAGAAGAGAAGCTGAGGACTGGAGGCAATCTGCGAGAGGAATGTGACCAAGGGGTAATGTTTTAAAGACATGGGGTGAGTCTTAAGTGTGTTTAAATATTGTGAAAGGGACCAGAGTAAAGAGCAAAGCTGAAGGGAGATGGGAGGATGTGATAGAATCCAGAGAACAGCTCGGGAGATGAGTCTTTCACGTATCAGCAGGTACCAAGTTCAAATGAGTTTTTCTATTTGAACTGTTTCCTTTTGAGGATCTATTTTGACCACTACAAATTGGTTTGCCTCCCAGAGTCAGCTTGTAGATTAGAGGCCAGGTCTGTAGATTTTATGCACATAGAAATCACCTCAAAGCCTTGTTAGAATGCAGGTTCCGACTCAGCAGGTATGAGGTAAGGCCTGGGATGCTGCATTTCTGACAAGCTCTAAGGGTAGATGAGGCTACAGTCCACAGGCATGCTTCGAATAGCGCTAAACCTTGGAGTATATTGCTGTGGCATGTGGCCACTGATTTTCTCATCACAATTCTGCTCCCAATTTCTCCCCACCTGAGTTCTTTCTTTGCTACAGAAGTAACTTTCTACCAGTGTCAGAGCAGGACTCTCCTTGGGCTGGGATTCCAAAACATATCCTCTGTTGCTCATTAAGCTTTAGAGAGTGAAGTCTTCATGATACTCTTAGAACACATCAAGCTCAATGACGTCTTAGGTCTATTCCACTTGCTCTACTTTCTGCCTAGAAGATACCTGTCCCCAGAGCCTCACATGGTTGTGTTCTAGTCATTTGTTTCTTAAATACTGTCTCTTCAATGAAGCTTTCCATAATGATCCAATTTAAATTACCATCACCCCTAGTCATTCCTTGTATTACATTAAACCATTTTTTTTCCTACAGTGGCAGTCTCCACTGTTTAACAGAATCTTTGCCCATTTGTTAATCTGCTTATCTAACATTTTGCATTGGTTTTGTTGACCATTATAGTTGTCTCAAGGGCAGCAAGCACTGTAGAAACAACTGAAGAAGAAAGGAGGATAAATAAGAATCCTTGCTATATGTAAGCTTAAAATGAACAAGTAGGCTCAAGCCTGTAATCCCAGCACTTTGGGAGGCCGAGGCGGGTGGATCACGAGGTCAAGAGATCGAGACAACCCTGGTTAACATGGTGAAACCCCGCCTCTTCTAAAAATACAAAAAATCAGCTGGGCATGGTGGCGCGTACCTGTAATCCCAGCTACTTAGGAGGCTGAGGCAGGAGAATTGCCTGAACCCAGGAGGCAGAGGTTGCGGTGAGCCGAGATTGCACCATTGCATGCCAGCCTGGGTAACAAGAGCGAAACTCCATTTCAAAAATAAAATAAAATAAAGAAATGAACAAGTAGTAGGTGCCAAAGGAATTAGAAAATATAAGGAAGCAAAATTTAAAAATAGAATTCGCCATAAAATAACTTTTCCATGAAGATTATGTTTGACGTTAACAGCATTTTGGGCGATTTTAGAGAACAAGATGGGCCTTTGGGAACATAGCTAAGAGCCAATGAATAAGTTCCCCACAGCACATTTTCTGTATGTTGTCCATTCACTTTTTTCATACTTGATCTCAGCCAAAAGGTAGGTAAGTGATTGTACATTTGTTTGTTTCTTGCTTCTACAGATTTCTAGCTCACTATAGGCAGAGATCATGCAATCTTCTTTCTACATTTCTCATGACATTTGCTACTTTTTTAATACAAAAGTTGTACACTAATTCATTTATAGTTTGGGGACTATGAGGAGTTCTCCATAATTTCCTATCTTTTTTAGCCCCTAATTAACTTTCACTGAAGGATGAGAAGAACCAGGGAGAATAAGAGCACTTGTGATTTTATGATTCTGTCATCACCATAGAACTGTTTATAGTGTTATATCTGCAACCTCAAAAGCGGGCTAGGAATGTTGATGGTAGAGGAAGTCCACTCAACCTGTCTCCACTGCCTCAGTGCTACTTAGGGTCATGTCCTACTCGGACAAATAACTCACTTGGTAAGAAATCAGAGGTATTAAGAAAGAAACTGGCTGGGCATAGTGGCTCACACCTGTAATCCCAGCACTTTGGGAGGCTGAGGTGGGCAGATCACAAGGTCAGGAGTTCAAGACTAACCTGAACAACATGGTGAAACCCCATCTCTACTAAAAATATAAAAATCAGCTCGATGTGGTGGTGCATGCCTGTAACCCCAGCTATTCAGGAGGCTGAGGGAGAAGAATCACCTGAACCGAGGAGGTAGAGGTTGCAGTGAACCAAGATGGTGCCATTGCACTACAGCCTGGGTGAAAGAGCGAGACTCTGTCTCAAATTAAAAAAAAAGAAAGAAAAAGAAACTAAGAGGGCTTTCCTTGTCACTGTCTCAGGCTCAGTTCTCCCAGAACCAAATGCTGAGACAATGATCACATGGTTTCCCAAAGGCACAGATAGGGTACTAGGGTAGTGAGACCAGGACTAGAGGAGGAAGAAGCCCGTGAAGTGCATTAACGAGCCAGTGAGGTTCCTGCTGCAAACCTGGAGCTTCATCTTGCTGGGAACCTGGGGCGATGAGTGAGAAAATGGTTATTTTTCTCTCTAACTCAGATCCCTCATTGGCTAGGAGCTACTCCCAGCGGGGGTGTGACATTCCCAGAACTTCTAGCCTGCCTCCAGTGCATGCTGAGACAATGTTCTTGGGAGGAATCCTGGGCATTAGTGTTTAGAGAAGGACATCATTGGCACACACGGTTCTGGAGACAGCAGAGCAGCCATGGGTGGAGCACGGCAGTGTCTGCTCCAGTTCTGTCATCAATAAGGGATCCAGACTGACAACTAACGGACAATGTACACTTAACTGAGGGCAGTCACAGGCAGTCCCTTACACCACTGGGAAGTGGGAGAGTCTTTATGTTGTGTTAGTAATCTATATTTATCTATCAATTTCTCGCATCTCTTTCAGCCTTCGGAGTTTTTAAAACATTTTTTTCTCTTCTTGGAAAAAACTATGTTGAGTTTAAAGAATACATTTTTAGTAACAATCATACATGTCCTAGCTTACTGAGATACTGAGATGTCTACAGGGCTAGGTGGGATTTGGAATAAATATGGCTAGAAATTTTAATTGATGTTTATCAATTTTATTAATTGAAATAAATTCATTTTCTTATCTCAGAGGTGATAACCAAGTGGATTTTGGCATTCCCCCACTTTTAAAAAACTTTTGTCTTACATCCTCTGCCCATTTTCCTTTCAAGAGGAACAAGCATAAATAATTGCTATTTATAGTAAGTGCTTAAACAGGCACCATCACATGGCTTCAGGCACATCACTGAAGTGTTCTTTGTGAGTAATGAAATAGAAGCTGAAAATTGAAGATAGTTAAAAATGATAATTATGTTTAAAGCTCTGGAAAAATTAGATATGATGAGATGGGAATGTTATCTGGAGTACTGTAAGTCTACAAATACTAGCATAAGGTTTGAAAATGGTTTTTTTGGAGACAATATTGTATCCAGAAATGCAAACTAAATTGACCAATTATCAATATCCAAACTCTCTTAGCCCTTCTAGCCAAAGGCTGTAAAGTCAGTGTTTGTACATGAGCTGAAGGAAAAATTTAAGAAAAATGTTTGATGTTGATATTCATAGTGTTCCTTTTGTTGAAAGCCCAGGTTCATGGCATGGTTCTCAGGAATAGTTCAGCACTTGTGTGTGTCCTTGGTCAAGAGAGGGATTAGAGACTGGAGTCAGACCCAGTTTTGCTTTGTTAAATAGCTCTCTTCTTGTGGAAGGAAAGGTCAGTAGTAAGAACACAATTATCTTTGCTTCAACACTAAACCTTGACCAGTCTGTTAACTACCGAAAGCTTGAGTCAGAAAGAGCTTCCTCCCACTCAAGGTTTTATTGAAATTGTTTAAAAGCATACGTACTTCAACAATGTATTTGAACTGCAGTGTGAGTACAACTGTGTCTTTTTAGCACCTTTTCATGGAGGGAAGAAACCATGGTAGCCTCCAGCCCCTGGGAACATTGCCCCTCTCTTCTAATGTTAGGTGGCTGTCCATTCTAAGGAGTAACAATGTGAAGTCTAGGAATAGAGAAAACAGACTAACTTGAAGATATTCTACAGGTTTTAGGCAAGTTTACTTATTTGGAGGTAGCTATGAATAGGATTATTTGCATTTAACATAAGATGCCATGTCCTTTGCTCCCTGAGATTTAACTTCTCTATATCAAATGTAGCAGCCACCAGCTTTCTGCGGAATTCACTAGTCCATCAAATCTGAGTTTTTATCTATGGCAGAATCTGGTGTAGACTCTGGAGCTACTTATAAAATGGTTTCTTCTTTTACAGCCTCTGCACCAGGTTTACGTGAAAACAAAATCATAAACAATATGAGTGTGATGAGGGGGAAGAAGTGGAGACAGGGAGGGCGATGCAAACTCACTAGGTGTTTAGACACACGTGGGTGTTTCTCTGATAACCCCCTTCCTTCTCTATTGCAGAGCACAGCAGAGAAGTGATCAAAGAGCCCTCTGACATAAAGCTCCTACACTCTCATCCACATCTTGCCTCTTCTCAAACTGACAGGAAGTCATGTACAAGCCCCCCAGTGTTTCAACTCAACATTTTTGTTTCTCCAAGCCACCACTATCATTGTAAAACCTTCTTAATCTTACTATGACCTTCCAACTCTCACTTTCCTCAATAATTACTACCCAGAGACAACAACTAACCACATATTAAGACCTTGGAAGCTTTTATTGTTCAACGCAAAAGCAAGACTTCCAAAGTCCATTTGTAAGATGAAATAAGAACTCAGCGGTGACTTTTCAAAGATATTTTTAGGAGTAGTCCTAAAATGAGGCATCAACCAGTATCTTGGTTCATCCAAGAATGTCCCTCAATAGAACATCCTCAGGTATTGTCTCTATGAATACCTTTATTTGGATAACCATATGACAAACTTGCTCAGGAAACAATAGTGTTTCTTTTTAGAAATGTAGGATTGGTCTCAACCAATATAAATACATTACTAAAGTATGGAGTGGCACTAGATGAAGGGAACTTTCCTTACCCAAAGTGTCATGATATCAAAGACGACCAACATTCTCGGTACTAGGAATGTAGTAGAGAACCAGAAGGACAGGATCCTCCTCTCCTGCAGCCTATGTTTTGATAAGGATGACAGATGTGATGGAAACATATTATTAATAAATACCTATAGTACTACTGGAGAGAAGCAACAGGATCCATAGAAAATTCCAAATGACAATCTGAGATACCAACAACCCAGTATTTTACAACTGGCTCATATATATTGCCTTCAGTTGACTTCATTTACTGCTTCTAGAATCATATACTTGTCTTCTAAGGTCTTCAAATTTCTTCTTGAAAACCATCAAGCAAAAACAATTATTCTCTTCCCTTCAGATATCAAAGACGAGATCATTATTAACAGCTTCTGGAAGGATAAGTAAAACCCAGTAGAAATCTGTACTGCTTAAAGTTCATTTTTCCAGGAAAATTCTAATGTCTTCCCAGTAACATGATGGGGAGAGGCTGTGTTCTCTGCCCCCACAAAGAGTGGTCTTCTGCCCAGCAGATTCTGGCCCAGCCTCATCCTCAATTCTAATTAAGGTGCTTTGCAAACACACTCATCTGGCATGAGCACACAGCAAAGTGATGAGGCACCACCCCTCTGAAATGAACTCCAGTCTTCTATCCCCACCCTGTTGAAAATCCCATTGCCTAGAGCACAAAGGCAGCCTTGATAATCCTATCCCTGGCTCCAGCAGATGCCACAGTGGCTGCTGCTCAAATTGCTTGCTCTCCCCATGTATTCTGCTAAAGGCAGAAGGGAAATCACTCCAAGAAGTAACCCATTCAGCCATTGTGTTGACACTGCTGCATTTGACCAGAAGAACAGCAATTTTTTATTTTGCAATCACTCAAAAATAGATGAATGCTTATACATTTGACAACAAGCAAACCACTACATTTTAAATGTTGGAATTTGCAGATTTTCTGATTTTACTGGAGGATTTTCATTTTCCAGATTAGTAGTCTTCCTTGAGAGTGAGCTTATGATATGTTTATGTGATTATTTTTAAAGAAAAGTATAAATGTACAATGAAATGGAATTAGTATGAATAGCTTAAAAGCAGAGGGTTCCAGTGAGAGAAAGAATTTTGGTGATTATATGTTTTTATACCAGATTTCCTAAAGAGAATATTAAGAGAGAAAAAAAAGGTGAAGTGACTGGCTCAAAAGCATAGAGACAATTAGATACTTGAGAAGAACCTCAGACCTGGCATTTGATTCTGACATTGAAATCCTCTCTGAATAACCACTCTAAGAGGCAAAACAGAAATCACAGTATTGAATTGTCAAGTAAACATTAGGTGTGCATTTAGTAATCAATTTTCATAAGCAATAAAATTTAATAAACTCCAAACATAAAAAGGTCAAGGAATTTTAAGGAAAAGGTTAGATAAGTCTTACAAACATCATAATCATCTATAAGGAATCCAGACCAGAAAGATCCTATGATATACAACTACTCAAGGGGGAAGGGAGACCTGGGGACAAGGTGCTGGTCAAGTTTTGCTTCTTGATGTGAGGGCTGGTTAAACTTGTGTGTTCCCTAGTGAAAAAGCATCAAACTGCTTGCTTATTGGCTGTGTCTTTTCTTATGTTTCAATTTTTCCTTAAGAGATTATTAACTTTGTCTGAACTTCAAGAGTAATGTGGGTGAATGTTTAAAAAATTATATATTTTTCAACCTTAGTAGGGACATGGGAAGAAGTCGTCTTGGAAAAACCTTAGAAAATCAGATTAATGGTTGGGTTCAAGGGAGACTTCAGCTTCTGTCACAGGCCACTTGCCTCTCTTGCTGGCCCTTATTTGTGAAGAGGAAGATCATAAGATATTTACCTCCTTGACAGTTAGGGGATGTGTGGAAGTGCTGTTGATGTTATTTCAACTAAAATGGGTGGAGTGTAGGGGTTAGTAAACATGACTGGCTTAGATCCAGCCAACCCCCCCATTACCTTTAGCCTCATGTGTCTGTAGAATCAATAACAGTGAATATCCTCCTCTATAATTTTGCCTAGTTCTCTATACTCCAACAATCATTCTACTTGCATCTGAAGCAACTGTAAACATATTTAATCACTACACACTCTGTAATCTTTAATTATTCAAAGATTAATAATTAATTTGGATATCTCTATAGAATTTTTGTCAAGGTCGTGTGTCCAAAGATGAGGTAGCAGATTTTGATTAGCTGCCATGGTGGATTTTAAACATGGCTCCCAGACTCTTTGACATCTTCTCCCATTGAGAATTTGAGGCTATTTTCCCTTCTGTTGAATATGAGCAGGCTTATAATCCTTAGACCAGTACAGTACTGTGTGAGTCCTGAGGCTGAGTCATCAGAGGTAAGGCAATACCTACTGTGTTGGAATGCATGGGCTTGGGGTCCTGAGCTGACATGTAGGAAGATTAACTACCTGGAGACCACTATGCTGTGAAAAAGCCAAGCCAGGTGGAGACACCACATGGAGGTGCTTCAGTCTGAGTCATTCCAGCTCAAACACCAGCCATAAGTGAAGGAGCCTTCAGATGACTCCAGCCCTAGCCACTAAGTCACCCCATCTTAAGCTTCCGGTCATTACAGCTAAGGCCCTAGACATTGAAGAACACAAACAAGTCATTCACCTGGGCCCTTGCTGAAGTCCTGGCCCACAGAATCCCCCAGTCTAAAATGGTTACATCAGTAAGTTTGGGGGAGTTTTTTAATGTAGCAACACTACCGGAAAAGGAGCTTAAGGAAATCAAAGTTTAATTAACCGCAGCTAGACTCTTTTTGAATGAAAAAGAATTAGCTCTGGCCACTTGGAATATGGAATGGGGATGTCATGGGGATTGGTTATCAGAAAGAATGGGTCCTGACACCATACATGCATGTAGATGCAGCTGTAGTTGCATCATTTACTGGGAGAGGAATTCCAATGCCTTCCCTAACAGAGTTGTTACAAGAGTAACACTCATGAAAGCATTTTAAACTATAAGGCATTACAGAAGTAGCAGCTATTATTAAGAGTGATGCTTTCTTCTTGGTGAAGATAATTTCATGCTGATCCTATTGACAATTGCTTCTCTTCTAGCTCAGTTGAAAGGGTGAGACACACAGGAACATCCAGGACTGGACTATTGAGAAGAGCCATTATACACCATTAGCATATGAGGCACTGCTCATGGTCCATCTTGAATCTGCTTTGAGTGACAGTGTTTGAGATGGACCATGAGTGGTGCCTCATATGCTAATGGTGTATAATGGCTCTTCTCAGTAGTCCAGTCATTCTGGATGTTCACATGACTACACATTCTAGTTCAAGGAAGCTGATGGAAGGTCAAAGGAATAGAGCAATCAACACTCATGGCTAAGGTGCCACTTCAATTTTTCACACCAAGGAGAATGATATTCATAGAATACTGAATAGAGGGATGGTGTTTCATGATTGTTAGATCCTACGTTTTCTGTCACCAACACTTTAAAACCAGGAACTGTGAGCCGTTCAAGTTGAAAGAGAAAATTCCCTCAGTGGAGAACTAATGGCATTCCTAAGCTTTCCTGAGTACAGAGGTCTTCTTCAAATCCAACTCCTAAGTGTAAAGTATAAAGAATAATCTGGTCATAATACCTCATTTGATTCTGCTATGAAATGGGGATAGCATTCCTCATTAAGAAACTTTTAATTTATATAAATATTTGGAGCTTGCAGTGCATGGAAAGGATTAGGCGATTGTTTTACTACTGAAGCAGCTTTGGCAGAGTTGTGGGGGCTGAGCCGTTATGTACAATGGAACTAATTCTGAGTATCAGATTAAAATTGCTCTCGTACGTTCTTTTTCCTTCTCCAAACAGTATTGTATTTTATACATCACATTAAGATCTCCTCCCTGTGTGAATGCTGGTTTATATCCCCCACCCTGTATCTCTTAACAAGCTCCTTGGTGCAGCTGGAATTAATGCTTCCTGTCGTTTTAAATAATGTGACATTGAAATACACTTTTTTAATGTACTGGCATTTAACATGCCACAATATTTCAGTTATTTTACATTCATTTGGGTGCTCTAGTGTTATTACAGCTGTTATGAAATTCTGACAAAGAGGTGCATTTCTTTCTCCTCTTCCACCATAATTGCTTTTTGCCGCATCTCTGAACTGTAACCATGGCGATCTACAACATTCATCAGAGGACCTCTTGTTATTTCCCTCGTGTGAATAAAAAACAAAGTGGTATAAATACTACAAGTTTCTTAAAGGCAGCTTTTTTGTTGTTTTTTTTTTTTCTCTTTTCTTCTGTATTTTTTCCATCCTTATCTTTTTTTTTTTTTTTTTTAAGTTTCCAAATGTGGAAGATCTATTGAGGGGAAACTAAGTTATAGAGTTATTCATATATTTTTAAATGAGAAATTATTTATATGGGGTCTTTTTGTGGAGAAAATAAGAAGTTGGTGCCTCCAGGAGGAAGGAGCTATTATCATCAATAAAAAAAAAATAAATAAAAGGTTTAGTCTTTTCTAAATTTGACTTGTTACAAACAAGTCCTTGTTTGAGCTACTTAATATGGATTATCATTACCATATTGGAGGCATATTACTGATGTTTGGACTTGATCTTCCTTTGTGAGGAGGGTGCGGATTGAAGTGACTATGCCCTGGTTTCACTTTAAATTACCATCTTTCTGGCAATTTGAGAGCATGTCATGAGGCCGACCCTATCTCATTTCTCCGTACTCTTCTCAACTCTTTAGTCTTTATGTTCAGGATTATCAGGTTTAACTTGAGGTTTGGGGTAAAATTGAAACAATTTCCATTAGCTATTCTCTGTGAGAACACTTTACAGGTAAACTGGAGGGCCCTGATGTGATGCTGTGCCAAGACCAGCAGCAAACCTGAGAATCAGCTTCACCTGAAGCATCAGTACATTCCCAATTAACTATTTTAATGAGCTGAAGGCAAGGCAATGTGGACTTTATTAACTTCATAGGAATATATATCATAGATTTTTTTCTAGAACTAACTTTAAAAAGATCACCTCAATTTTTTTCATGGGTTTTTCCAACATTTCTTTGTGGACGTTAATAAAATTATCAAGTATGTAACATTTTTGATGAAGCAGAGGATTTATAAGAAGAAACCCAGTTCTTGGTGCAACCTAAAGCCAACAGACTTCTTTTTTGCCAATATTTTGTATATTTGTATTTTTCTATTTGAGTTCTCCATTGTATCTATTGCAGTAGATCTACCCTTCATACTAGTGGCAAGATGTATCAATACAGCAATGCATTTTTGAGGCAGAGTTATAGCAAAAGCCATTGACAATGAATATTCATAGAATTGCTTGCACCAAACTTTAACCTTAATAAAATTATTCTTATGAAAATTAAACGTTAAGTCTGGCATTTGTTAAAAAATTTGGGTTTGAACTATGGTCTCCTTGTAAAGTATCACCTTCCCTCCTGAAACTTTCAGCCAGCCCAATACACTGATTCTGCAGGCCCATGGCCATTATCCCAAAATACCAATACTTTTAGTAATTGTGCAGCCATGAGAATGTACTTTTCTGAGAACTGACTTCATGGATCTTAATTAACCAGTGCCCCAGCTGCTGCTGTCCTTTGAAAATTATTGCCCTGTTTGCATCAGGCCACATTTCCTGCAAGCTGCTGCAGCCAATGATTGAGAGAAGATAAAGTCAGTGTTCTAAAAGCAATTCATCTTCTCATATATACCATTATGTAGTTTGCAGAGTACTCACCCTGGAGCATCTCATAATTTCTTATATAACTCAATAATTTGGGCAAGGAAGTCATGATTATCCTTATTTTGCATTGAAGGACATGAGAGCTCTGAAGACACATGACTAAACATGAAAGTATTTACTCTACATCTTCTAGAACCAACCACTCTTATAGATGAGTGAAACTATTCATTCACATATTTGTCCAACAGGTATTTCATGAGTATTAACCAGCTCAGACACTATAAGCTGATGACTGTAAATTACCTAACAAAGATCTGGGAGCTCAGACACAGATGCCCAGGTGATTCACTAAACCTAACAGGTTGAGGGGCTATGGTATATTCTGAGAGTAGAAGACAAAAAAGATTGAAAGAAAAAATATTTTAAGATGCTAAAATTAATTTGCCCAGATGGTCCAACACCATCTCTTGCCTCTGATTCTTGAATAGATCCAGATAAAAAAGACTCACCATTCTTGAATCATAACCTTGAATCATAAACAGAAAGGATTACTTACATGCTACAAACCTAGAAGGGAATTCGTATGAAAAGCTAAAAGGCATTAAAATGGCATTTCAGAAGGAGAATTACCTTAGGGAACAGAAAAACGAAACTGATACAGAAAGAAATTAAATCAAGTGGAAGAACTCAGGATAGTATTAAATCATAAAGCCAACACACACACACACACACACACACACACACACACACACACACACACACACACACTCTCACACACGAACAAGTAGAAAGATCCTTCTGGAAATGGAAGCCAAACAAACTAGGCAAATTTGTTTTAATGAAGAAAATTACAATTGTAGATTTATGGAAGGTTTAAGTAGCAGGGAGACTTATTAGATTGGTGCAAAAGTAATTGCAGTTTTGGCCACTACTTTTAATGGCTCAACTTCAGGACCAAAACTACAATTACTTTACAAATGAACAGACATACCTGTAGCAATACACCAATATACTGGTACTAGCTCAATGCCAGGACCCTGTCTATACCCTCCTTTCTGCTTCTCTGCATGTTTCACCACATTCTTTCTTCCTAGGGCCACTGACAGTTCCATCTTCCACACTGTAACATTCTGACCACCAAATCAGGAATAACCTGGTTTCCCAGTTTCAGTTTGAAAACTCCCAGTGATAGATTCCAAATGGCTTACTGCTTGACTGATGAGCTGTGGCCAGTGGAGGGCTGAGCTATGTGAGAATATGAAAACCCTGAGGTAGCCATGTGGTTTCATGAAGTAGAATTAGAAGTTCCTTAGTGAAAGGGGAAGAGGGTGCCAGACAGATAATCCCAGGGATATTCACTAAAGAAAAATGATTGGGGGAAAAAAATGTCAGATCCTAACAGCATCGAAAAAAATTCTAGAGTGAATAAAATAAAGGATAAAACAAAAGTAGCAGAAATTCAACAAGAGAAAAAAATAGTCCTTTTTCCTCTTGGAAATTTTGTATTTATAAAGAAACTTATATTCATTCTAAATAATTCCATTACAAGGATCAGCATCCATACACTCATTGAAGAAATATTTCCTGTCAAATGCCTACATTGTGCCAAGCACTATTTGAGGTAAATAAATTTAAGAGCAAAAAACAATGACAAGTTTTCTGCTCTGAAAGAGCTCACTCTCTAATGAGGGCAAGCAGAGGCAGACAACAAGCAAAGATAAAATTAGAAACGGGGAGGCCGAGGCGGGTGGATCACAAGGTCAAGATATCGAGACCATCCTGGTCAAAATGCTGAAACCCCGTCTACCAAAAACACAAAAAATTAGCTGGGCGTGGTGGCATGCACCTGTAATCTCAGCTACTTGAGAGGCTGAGGCAGGAGAATTGCCTGAACCCAGGAGGCAGAGGGTGCGGTGAGCTGAGATTGCGCCATTGCACTCCAGCCTGGGTAACAAGAGCGAAACTCTGTCTCAAAAAAAAAAACTTATATATATATATATATATATATATATATATATATATATATATATATATATATATATAAATCTTTTCAATTAATGAGGAAACCAAAATATTAAGGAAAAATATGGGCAAAAGACATGAACAGATAATTCACCAAAAATGTCTATATTTTTTCAAAAAACTCACCGTTAATATATCAGCCTCATTTCTAACCAAAGAAGTGTTAAGTGGAACAATTAAAGGTTGGTTTTATCAAAAATGGTGAAGACTTTAAAGAAACAGCTAAATATGGTAAAACCATGGTGAGCTAAGCACACCTGCACAAATTTAATGTGAAATTAATATAACTTTTAAAATGCCAGATGTGGGTGAAGGGGAGGAAGGCAGCAACTCACACTGCCACGTGTGTACCTATGCAACTATCTTCCATGTTCTTCACATGTACCCCAAAACCTAAAATGCAATAAAAACTTTTACAGGGTCAACCTGGCAAAATGCATGTAATCTTTATGATATTTATATCATTTGACTCTAAAATTTCGTTTTAAGAGATATATCTTAAGAAATTAACCAGACATGAAAAAGATTTCTGCATAGTTTGTTGCAGGATTAGTAACAACAAACTGAAAAGAACCTAAGTATCCAATTATAAGGTATTAATCCTGACTAGTCCTGTCTTCAGTCTCTCATCATTTGTTAGATTTTGTGGCTCATGATTTTAATAGAATATTCCCATCACTCTAAACTCTCCTGCCTGTGCATTTTTGTCATTCCAGTGTCTGACAAATCCCTAGCTCTAGACCATCTCTCTCCCACTTTCCAGTTATTAAGGGTTCTCTGTCATCATGGTAAAGTATCTTGGACAGCAGCCTCTTGCATGCACCCCTGAAACCTGCTTCTAGTTGACCCTCCTACCTCCACTTATATGCTCAGCCATCCTCTTAAGTACACAGTCAGAATGGTATTTCTGAAACTCTAATCTGCTCACACTCATTGCCATCCCTCCCCACATGGCTGCCTTCAGAAGCTGAATAAGCTTTGCCAAATGAAAAGCAATTCTTAGTGGGGTCTACATTTCCTAATTGATGTGAACCCTACCTTTCTTTCCAGCTTTTTCTGCCATAGTTTACTCTGAGCCTTTGGGTTTCAGTTACATTGTCCCTTGTACCATTCCTCCAATATGCCCATCTTTCTTGTCAATAGGCTTTGCACATGCTATTCCTTCTACCTGGAACAGTCTTGCTCAATCTGCTCCATCTTTCCCCCCACAATTTCACTTTAATTATGCTTTCCGATCTTTTTCTCATTCCATGACTTCCTTAACCAGGTTAACTCCCCTATTTGTGTACTTTTATATTCCAGGTATATACTATTTTATACCTGTGAGCCATAAATGTCTATTTACACGCTTAAGCCATTGACAATGTATATTTTTCTTACTGCTTAGTGAGGAATGTATAAGATCCATGCATGCAGACAGTATGTCTGCTTTGAAAATGGCTATATTTCTAGTACACATCTTGGCATATAGTAGATACCAGCACATATTTGTTGAGAATGAAGGATTAAATGATGCTGTGTCCCTAAAAAGAAATGTGATATACCACTAAAATTGAAGAATTTGAAAAGCATAATACAAATCTGTACATAAAACTATATATAGAACATGATCACATGGTTATACAGTTTTAGACCTACATAGGCAAAAATTGTACATGAAGCTAGTTATCTCATGTATGCCTCTGGAATTTCTAGATAGTGGGATTATGCCTAAGTCTTATTCACTGGTTTCTAATTATTTTGTGAAAATTTTCTACAATCAGTTTATAGGACTTTTATTATCAGAAAAAATATATACTTTAAAGAATAATGTGGCTTATAAATAATTCAATTTAGGAGAATGCTGATGTCAATAATTGGTCATCTCCTTAATACCCCTCATCTTGCACTGAGGAATTTCTGGCAAATGAATTTCTCCTCTTGGCCCATATCAGGTCTCTAGAGGGACACCTGGGCCCAGCCTCCTGAAGTCTGGACTGGGAACTCAGTAGGCATGGCCATGTGATGATTAGAGCAACTTGGCATTGAAATGTCCAGATTGATTGGGTCTCCTGTCCTTCTTGCTTGCAGCCTCTGGCTCTTTTAGTCATGTAAGGTGGGTCAACTATATCTCAAAACTATGGGTGACCTTTTTAGAATGGCTGGTCTTTGAAAACCTAGTTGACAAACTCTAAGCAATAACTTTTAAGAGTATATATAATGACACATACATAAATAACATGTATACCATTATATAAATATAAGACATATATAAAACAATGCATTCCGCTTTCCATTTACCTAAGACAGTAACTGGTATGTACATTCTCATCCTTTAGAATGTCAAGTCTTATTTTTATTAAAATATGCATAGAGGTAGATTCTAGAAGTTTCCATATCTTGGCACAATTATTGGATTCCTCAAGGGCAGAACAGTAGAAAATAAACATTAAAAAGAGCATGAAAGTAAAGAAATATCTGAGCTTATGACAGGATAGTTTGGAAACGCATTCATACATTGATTTGCCTCAAGGAATTTACTTGATCCTTACTTCTGATCGTTGAGGGAAAATATAAAACTCTTCAGTACAAAACACATGAAGTCAAAACAAACTGACATGCACTAAGTTAGCTTGATTGGCAAATCAGTAAAATTAAAATGAAGGATCTTTTCTTTTGAGAAACATTGGCCAGTATGTCTTTTAACTGTCATCAAAATAGGTAACACATATGCCATCTCAATCTGAATTTTTAATGAGTAGCACATAATCTATCAATTTAGGAGATTCATGCCCTACTTGTCTAGGTGAGAGAGAAAGGCATTTATTTTCTTGCTATTTTCGTGTAGTGAACAACAGTTGAGTCTTAACTGATTTGCCACTTAAAAATTACTAAGATGTTTTATTCACTAACATTTATAGTGGTAGGATGTATACCCTTCCTACCTGATTTTATCAGTAAAAAGTGCAAGTCAAATTAATTTTTATGCTCCAACATTTCCCTTTGGGGTGTGTGAAGTATGGAATACTTAGCATTTTCTATTAAATAGACAATTTATAAGAACTGACTTACTCTAAAGCCAACGAACTTATTTCTCCCAATTTTTATAGTTTACTCTCTACAAATTGTTTGTTGTGGTATATATATATATATATCAAAATATAATAAATGTTATATATTTATATAACACATATATATTTAATATATATATTTAATATATATTTATATAACATATATATATTATATATATATTTATATAACAAATATATATACATTTATATAAATATATATATTTATATAATATATATTTATATAACAAATATATATATTATATATATTTATATAATATATATATATTTATATAACAAATATATATATATTATATATATTTATATAACATATATTTATATATTTGTTATACACACACACACACACACACACACACACACACACCCTTCCATCAGACTATGAGCACTGTTGTTGAGAGAAGGGTAGCACTCTGAAATGGGGGATTAACCCTTCTCCTTCCCTGTGGGGTACTGAAATAAAGTTTCTATTCCTTTTTCCCCCAAGTTGCCTGAATGTTGAAACATTTGGGAGAAGTAGACATTTAAAGAGTGTCTTTCATACCTTAGTGACCAATTCAAAAGTTGTACTTATACCCAAGCATGACCAGAAGCAAACAAAGACTTTGAAACAACTTTCAAAACAAAGTGTCCGATACATTAAAAAAACCCTTTAAGATAAATCTCTAAGAGTAGTGAGTAAAGGGTAGAGTGAGCAGCCTTCCCCTCCCCAACCCGATCTCAAGGTACATCATGGGAAGGACCAGAACCATTCATTGAGCTCATGGTTGCAAACTAGTATTAATATATATATTTATATAACATATTTATATAACATATTTATATAAATATATGTTAGGAGACCAGTGTGTTCCACCATCCACAGAAGGATGCTGGCTGAGACATGCAAACCACAGGTCTTGGTGGCTTTTTTTGTGCAGCCAGTGAGCAGCAGGGCAACTGGCAGGAGCTCCATGAGGTGCATCACACTTTCAGAGTTTGGTAGAGCAAGGCTGTACAGGTTTTGCTATGGACCAACATATACTGAAGAAAGTAGCTGTGCTTGTGTCCTGTGAAAAGGCCACTTCCAGCTGGGCACAGTGGCTCACACCTGTAATCCCAGAACTTTGGGGAGCCGAGGTGGGTAGATCACCTGAGGTCAGGAGTTCAAGACCAGCCCGACCAATATGGTGAAATCCATGTCTACTAAAATTACAAAAATTAGACAGGTGTGGTGCCATGCTCCTGTAGTCCCAGCTACTTGGGAGGCTGAGGCAGGAGAATTGCTTGAACCCAGGAGGCGGAGGTTGCACTGAGCTGAGATCATGCCACTGCACTCCAGGCTGAGTGACAGACTCCATCTCAAAAAAAAAAAAAAAAAAAAAAAAAAAATAGAAAAAGCAAAGGCCACTTCTTGAGAAGACTGCCTGCCAGAATGTCACCACTTCAGGGGCATGCTACAAAAACGAGAGCCTCAAGTATGTGCCAGAGGCCAGTCAGAGAGAACAGCACCCTTATCAGGGTGCTATACCCCAAAGGGGTTTACTGTGGGGTTTCTCCAAAGAACTGACAAATGTCCTATCCCCAAGACAAAGAACAATTGAGCTGCTACCATCCAGAGGAAGCCAGTTCCAGATTACAAAACCACTTATTCAAGTAGCATTTTCTCCAATTTCCTTCCTTCTTTCTCTAGCCCTGGGAGAGATTAAAAGGGCAGAATGAGTAGGCAAGGGAGTGTAAATCTCAAACAGATCTCATCCTCTCTCCCCACTGCTGGTTCCTGAGCCTTGAGTCAAGCTTACATTAGGAGAAGGGATGAGCCTGAATTTGATAAATGCCTCACCTGTTGACAAATTAAATGGCGGGGGTGGGGGGGGGTGGGGGGTGGCGGCTAACATCTTGAATAAGAATCTTCTATACTCAGAAACTCAGTCTGAGATATCACTGAGCAAAAGAGAAGGATCTCTTGCAGTTTGCTTGAAGAAAATGGTCAAAGTAAAAATAAAATTGCACCTTGTCTATACTGCATTGAGTCTGGTCCACTTATTAATAATAAACTGGTTACCTCTGGTTACCAGTCCAGAGGTAACCTCATTTGTTGGTAACCTCATTTACGATTGTATTTCAGTTTGATTCCATCTCCCCTGGTATTATCATTAGGAAATGGGCCCCTACCTTTATGGTGAAGTTTATCTGACTCCTCCAGCTGGGTTCTGGGCAATGAAGAAGCTGGTGGACATCTCTGCTGGGAACATTCCTGCTCTCTTTTTATTCTAATATGTTCACTTACTGGTGCACTGGAGGCCCTGAGATACCAGCTGTACTGTTTATGCTGCAGAGTAGGAGGAATGATTCTCAAACAATTCTTTCAGTTTTAATCTATAGCTTCATACTCCTCCCCCTGCCCTGTTACAATTGACAGAATTCAGCAATGTTGAAGGAGACCAACCTCTGTGAGCCGTATCACACCGAATTTTGACTCACTCTCTTATTTGAGGGCTAAGACTGTGTGGTTCATCATTGTACATATTTTATATTGATACTTTAAAAAGTTACCAGCAGCAGTTTAAAAATAACATACATCTATTATGCCACAGTTTTTACAGGTAAGAGTTCAGGCATAGCTTAATGGGTCCTCCACCCAGGGTCTGACAAGGCTGCAGTTGAGGCATCAGCCAAACTGTATTCACTTAAGGCCAGACTAGAGAAGAATCTCCTCTCAAGCTCCTTTAAGAAATGGGCAGATTTCATTTCCTTGTGGCTGTTTCACTGTGAGCTGCATCTATTTCTTACTGGCTGTTGCCTGAAGGCTGCTTCAGGTCCTTGAGGCTGCCCACAGCTCCTACCTAGTGGCCCTCTCCAAGGGCTGCTCAAAACACGGCTGTTTATTTCTTTGAGGCCAGCAGGAGAATCTCACTCCAATCTGCTCATGTGCAATCTCTCATAATATAACCACAGGAGTGACACTACATGACCTCTGATTAGAAGCAAGATACTAGATGTATATCTGCCCACAGTCAAGGAAAGGGGATCATGCAAGGGTAATACTCACTTGCAGGGGGTTACCTTAGGGTGTGTCCACTACATTCTGGTTTCTGCTCCCACAAATTGATGTCCTCTTGAGATTTTCACTCCCTTGTGCCAATGGACTTCTAGAACAGGCCTACCAGTTTGTTGAAAATACTTTGGGATGCCTTGTTTCCTCACCTGCACATCCAAGTCACTGGCAAGGACATTTAAACCCCACCTTTAAAATGCATCCCATTCCTACCACGTCTCACCTGTTCACCTGTACCCTCTTATTCCCAATGCCATCGGTCCATCCGTATCACTGTCACATGACCTGGGCTCCTTCCTCCCACTCTCTCACTGCCCATTTCCACACAGCAACAGAGTCATCTTTTAAGTCATGAATCAGATCATATTGTCCCCATGCCATCCCCTCTCTAGTGGCTTCCCACTGTGCTGAAAATCCAAACTCCACACCATAGTCTTCAAGGCTTCACTTAATCAGGGCTCTGTCCTAACTCTGATCTCACTTTCTCCATCATCAGGAATGTGAGGTTCACAGAGCTGGGACTTCAACTTATTCTCTCTTGGAATTTCAGTGCCTAAAATAGAGCCTGGAACATTTAAGACACCTTAAATCTTGTGGATGCTTCTTAGGCTCAAGTTGAACATCTGTCACACAAAAATGGAGCAATGAAAGTTCCAAGCTCAATGAAGGAAAGAATGTTTTAACAGTTGGCTCCAGTTTAGAGAAAAACTGACTTGGGTTAAAAGAGCCAGCTGATGGAGGGCATCACTAGTGCACTGGGGCCACTGGCTAACATGACGCTTCTCTAATAATCCCAAGTTCCAACATCCTTCAGCCTTTAGCTCATGATGACCCAGTGTAGGAACTTGTCTTTTTCTATTAGTTCTAATAGAACAAGGATGCTAAGTCAGGGGCTACACTGTAGAAATCTAATTTCCTTGGTTTCAGTCCCTTCACAAGTATGAAACTTTATAGATGGGGTTTCCAGTCTCCTGATACTGGCCAGAAATCCAGAGCCTAAGGCTTTCTGACTTTTGTGGCTATTCTGAAATCCTCAGTATAAAACCTAATTTGAGCTCCCACTTTCCTTGTCTTGCGCCAAATTTAAAAATACTTCCAGACAAGGACCATTCACCTCCTTCAAGCCCACATAGATAGTATTGATAAATCATGATTTTTCTCCCCAGATCATCTCCAATGCTATTTCTCAAGCCATCAAGTATGTTTCAAATCGCAGTGGTTTGATATTCAGGATGAAAACAATTCAGCATTCTTACTTTAAGGCACAGGAGAGCGCACCTCAAAAGGATTAACCCTTATTTTATGTCTTAAGGAAAGGTAGTGCCACCTCTTTACATTCTAAGTCCTCTGGGTCTAATCCTAAGGAGATCTAACTACCTTGGTCTCCCAGTAAACTACCACTGTAGACAAAGCATGATAAATGCATTCAATCTAGGTGGTCAATTCTGACCAACTGTCAGTAGGTGCTGGAGTATAGTCACGAGATCACTAAAGTTATGTCTGGGCTCAGTGAAAAAGGGTGTCTTGGTCAAGGGTGATAGCTGCTATGACTTTCCTACTTCTCTTTCTTGTTCATGTTCCAAAACAATCTCCCTCTGGATAAGGTTGACACCACCATGCTTGACAGTTCCATGGGCTCATGGCCTAGAGTCCCTCTGAATTTACGTCATTTCTCAGAAGTAATAGAGATAGCCTATAAAGCTCACTTCTGCCTTCTTAAAGAACACAATGTCATTTCCTGACCCAGAGAATGCTAAATCACATACAAGACACCTAGTGCTTTAATTTGATCCTTAAGCACACTGAAGATTGAGAAAGCCCCCAATTCAAGCCACCTCATACTCAGGTACCAAATCCAGGAAGTAGATTCAAAAGCCAGAAAAAACATCTGGTTTTTCCATTTATGGATTTTAGAATCCACTGTCCTGAGGATGTAATGAGTCCTCAGTAGTGAATGAACACGAGAGCAGAGCCATCCATCACATTTGCCTCAAGGATGGGAAGTTAGGGGACTCTTAAATTTCCTTGGGAATACAGAACACACAAGAGAGAAGTAGTGGCCAAAGCAGCTACTGTGCATTCTTCCACCCCACAGACATCAGGGTCTAAAGTGGGGGTGACTCATCCTCATTGTCTATTGCTAACTCCATATCATTTTCTCCCTCCTTCCCTCCAAAACCTTGATCCTTTCAGGCTTATACCCTCCGGTTACCTATACCTCCCTCACTTCTCTCCATTTCAGACATTTATTGTTGCCCTTGTCATTTATCCTTATTCACTGAATACTTCGGCATCTAATCTGTAGTCTTTCTGTCCATTTCAGCTTCTTTCTATTAACCAGTGAAAATCCTGACCTCTCATCCTTGACTTCATTTATCCAAAGACCTTATCCACTTTACTTCAATCACCCCCTTCCATTATCACACTCTGAAACATAGTAGCAGTAACCACACCATCTCTGAAATCACCAATGGGAACAGGTAATTCTCCCAAGGGAGCCCCTTTGCTCTCCCGTCTCCTCTGCTCAAGTCTATCACAACACTTTATCCAACCTGAAGCTTCTATCTTCTCTCTCCCTATTGCTCCACCAATCAGCCTCTCCTTTACTCAATGGATGTGAATGCAGGTTAAAAGTGCCTGCTCCGTTGAGGCAAGCAGTGTCTTGCAAACATGCTTAACTCTGCTGCCACTTTTAGCATTCAGCATGAGCAAAATCCTAATCCAGAGTGAACCTGATTACTTGCATCCTCCATCTCACATCCATCCTAAAAGATGAGCCTGACTAGGGGGAAAAAAATAACAATTAGGCAGATTAGAATCATTAGGAATTCATAATCTTTTAATCACCTGCTTCAGCTGGGCACTCATTAAAGTCTAGCAAACATTCGATTTCTCTCATCAGCTCATCCTCATCTTTCCTATCAAAGGAAGATCCATCTGCCTCTGCACTGACTCCCAAGAATTCACTAGCTTGTTATTCCCATTCTACCAGTATCTTAATCTTTGTCATCTCTTCTCCATCCTTCTCTTCAGTATACAAGCTTGTTAGATATTCTCTTTCTGATAAAAGGTTTTAAAAATTGTTTTTAAAGCATGAAAGCTGGAAGCTCTCCTTGGACCCACTTCATTTTACTCACCTTTCTTGCCATATTTCTCAAGAATGTTTTATAGATGATATGCCTTACCAACACCTCCTTATCATTTTGCGATCTACTAAAGTCTACTTCTCTTGCTACAGCATGTAAACTGTTATTACTAAAGTGGTTGGTGTTCTCCACATTTTTGGATCCAATCATAAGGAAAGTTCCCGTTCTCATTTTAGGTTAGCTGTGGATCTGTTTTATGTATCTTCAGTACAGGTTCCAGCCTGAAGAGGCATCCCATTTTCATGAATTCAATTACTTAAAAATGTTAAGTCCTCATTTTATGTCGACTGTAGGTTGCTCTGGGTCTGTTACACATGACTTGTTCCAGGGTCTGGGTTGACAGGCAGCTGCTTCTATCTGGATTATGCCCTGGTACAGACCATTCTCATGGCAGAGGGAAACAATGCAAAATCTGGTTGAGCAAAGATTCTTGCATGTTTTATTGGGATGTGACAGGTCAGGCCTGCTTACTTTACACTAGCCAAGTTAAGTCACATGGCCAGACCTGAAGTCAGTAGCGTGGAACTGTACACTCTCATAGGTGAAGAGGGGTAGTACACTGCCAGACACACAGCAACAGACAGGAAAGTATAATCCTCATGCAGGGAAAGGGTGGCCAAACATGTGAGGAGAGTACTGCAATCTGACAATCATTTTAACCCTTTAATCCCTGCTGATATTTCATCCCATACATTAATCACACTTACATCTGTATCTACCCAAACCTCACGCTAACTCATTCAAACACAGTAATTTACTAATTCTTACCCACTTGACTATTTGCCATTTCCATTTTGCTAATATTTATTCTTCCTGTATACTTTCTCCCAATCATATTTCTATACATTGATAAAAAAAGAGAAAAAAAAATGTTGAGTCAACTGTGTGGTTTTAACCTTTAAGGCCCTCGCTGCTATATTTTCTCTTCCATCTCTTATGACTTCATAGTATATATGGTAGAGTGGCTATTAAAATAGCGCCTACCCTTCTCTGGGTATCTCTCCCACTGTGAATATTTTCATTTCAGTGGATAAATAAATCTTTGGCTATATGAAATGTTTCAAGCCATCTGGTTTGAGATCCATCAATTTTCTTCCTTGCTATTTCTAAATATCTACTCATTGTCCCTCTTACCCTCCTTCATTCTTCATAGCACAAAAGAAAGTATTCCTCCCTATGAAAACATTCAATTCTTTCTTGTGCTCACTTGTGACAATATTAAACCTTATTGTATTCCATTTAACGCTATTTACTGAGGATGCCCTAATGACTGGTGTATGGAAAATACAAAATAAATAATGTGACTTTATTTTCCCAAAGACAACTGGGGTTGTGTATGTGTCAAGTAGAAAATAATAGATGGGGATTTATTCCTCCATTAGCTTTTTAGGTTTATCTTTCAGAGTAATTTAAATTGAAATGGAAGACAAATCCTTATTTGATTGTTAGCCAATTCAGTACTATTTATTTCATGTAAGTTAGTGTGGGATCTAAGTGCACTGTTAAAAGGCTATTTAATGTCACAGAGAGGGCCTATTAGTTTTTTTCGATAAAGTGCCAGCATGCCCAGCCCATTGCATACGTTTAATAGGGAGAGTCTGATCTTCTACAAGTCTGCCTCCATAGTTTGTGGTAATGGTGCTATAGCTCATATTCTGTTAGACATAATAAAGCACTGCCTTTTTCAACAGAAGCCTAGAGATAAATTTCAAAGTGAATTCGTGGTTCTGTTAGAAAAAGGCTCAAAGAATAATACAAGTTTTGTAGTAGAACACAGATTCGATAGGCAGCACATGGTGGGGAGGATTGGTTTTGTATTAATAGTGAACATATCAATAATTCAAGTTAAATTTTAACACATTATTGGTAAGAAAGCACATTTATATAGGCTTGAAACAGGACATTATCATGGACATTATTTCTTACTTGGTCTGAAAGACTAGAAGTCACATGGCTGTTTTCCTTTACTTGCCTACAATTGGCATACAATGCTAACTAATACTTAGAAGTGAACAGTTTTCTTTCTCATAGAAATCTAATGTAAGGCAGAATTTTAATGCAATGCCTAGCATGTAACAGTCAGTAAGTATTTGTGAAATGAATGAATGAATTAAAATTTGATAAAGAAACACAAATGACACTTGTGGTTTTAAAACGGCAGAGGAAAGATGATGTCTTCTTTTCAAATGTCAAATTACTCACAGAACAGATGAAAATGCTAATAACGTATCTTGCTATGAAATAAAAATCTCAGTAGCAATAATGAACTTTAAATATTGTAGTCTTTAATTTTTAAAAAACTATATATGAAAAAGAGATAGAGGCATTCAGGGAAGATACAGCAAGGCAATAGAATAAGGAAAAATACGGAGTTAGCACACCTTGGAGTGGCAGGAAGAAAAGAAAATCAGCACACCAATGAGAGCCATATTGCCAAGAACATTAAGGAAAAGAGGCCTTTTTAAAACTACAAGAAACATGAGGACAGACTGAAATAAATGAAAAAAACAAGTGTTAAAAGGAATAGAGAGAAGAAAAGAATTAGTATGAAGAACAAACAGAAAAGATCAAGCCCATAATTACTGGTATTTCCAAAGAAAAAAACTGAAACAAATAGAAATTGTTTAAAAATATAATTTTTTTTAATTCAAGAAACATTCAAATCTATGTATTTAAATGGTACTCATGACCAACAAAAAATTAACATATAATGATCAACAATAAGATATGTCCTAATAAATTTACTGCACTTCAAGGATAAAGAAATTTCCTTTGAAAAAAAGATATAGTATCTAATATTCCAAAAATGGGAAAAAACAATCGAGCCTAAGGTGCTCTCCCTCTTTCTCCCTCCCCATCACTCATATGTATATATTCTATATGGGTATTTGTGTATATATATTGTATATGCATTTATATTTTAATTATATATTTTATGTAGCTCTTATAAATATCCTGTATGCACATGTAAGCTATCATACACAAACACACACACACACATATATATACTCATACATATACATGTACATATATATGTATGTATGTTTTGGGATACAAGAGATTGGAGTACTGGTTAAAATATTATCAAGAAAACAAAGATGACTTCAAAGGTTTATACCCAGCCAAACTACTATACTAGTAGACATGCAACAGATACACATACAAGAATTCAGGAAATAGTTACTACATGAGTCCTTCTTAAAGAAATTCTAGCATTTAATGGATGAGAAATAAATAAAATTTCTAGGAAAAGGTTTAAGAGAAAATTATCAAGAACTAGTCAAACCTCTTATTGTAAACATCATAAGATTTGAGACAGTGTGGAGAATGGAAAGTTCAGCAATAGCTCAAATGCATATAGGAATCTCACTTATGATGGATATCTTAGTATGCAAATTATTTTTGAATAAAGGGTGGATGCTAATCTGAATTAAAAGAAAATAGACATTTATCTCACATTTTGTATCAAAATTTTAAATTCATAAGTTGTATAAATATCAAAACCATAAAATACTATAAGAATGTAGGAAAATTTTTCAATTTTGATGAAATCAATTTATCTATTACTTTCTTTTCTTGCCTGTACTTTTTTGGTGTCATATCCATAAGCTTGTCATTAAATACAATGTCATAAAGATTTTCCTCAATATTTTATTCTAAGACTTTTATGGTTTTAGCTCTTAAGTTTAGGTCTTTAATCGATTTCGAATTACATTTTGTATACATTGTAAGAAGGTTTATGTGCGTTTTTTGTACATCTTTTTTTTTTCTGTCTTATGAGAAGTAAGGGGTTTAAATGATCCAGTAGTAGGCACTGGTTCCAAAGTCACTAAAGAACTAGTTAGGGGGCACTGGTCTGATGGCATAAGAGTGGGCCTCAGCTTTTCCATCTATAGACTGGGAATAGTATTGCCTGCCTGAAGGGGGTTGAATAGTGTCCCCTAAAATTCATGTCTATCAGGAACCTCAGAATGTGACTTTATTTGGAGATGGGATCTTCACTGATAATTAAAAATCCTGAAATGAGATCATACTCGATTTAGTATGGGTCCTGGTGACCTTATAAGGAGGCCAAGTGAAGACAGAAGCAGAGGTTGGAGTGATGCAGCTACAAGCATAGCAATGCCGAGGATTTCCTGACAGCAGAAGCTGGAAGAGGCAAGGAAGGATTCCACCCTAGAGCACAGCAAGGAAGGAGTCTACCCCAGAGGAAGCACAGTCCCGGTGACATTCTGATTTTGGACTTTCAGCCTCCAAAACTGTGAGGGAATAAATTTCTGTTGTTCACATTGTGGTAATTTGTTGTAGCAGCCACAGGAAACTAATATACCCCTCAAGAAGTATTGAAAGAAAAAAAAGAACGTCGAAGAATTTTTATGAGAAAGGAGAAGACTATTCTAAAAATGATAAAATCTCAATGCAGAAAAAGTAGGTACATTTAAAAAGACAGTCAAAAACTGCTACATGGCAAAAAAAAAAAAAAAAAAAAAAAAAATTCCAGAAGATAAAAGTACAAATCATGAAATTGGGAAGTAAATATTTACAACTTATATCAAAAAGTTAAAACAGCAACTGTTCTGGTAATCAACAATAAATGCCAAGAATGTAAGGTTAAAAAGTCAAGAACTAGAAGTCAGAAAACAAAATGCACATAGCTATTAAACCTATGAAAAAATGCTCAAACAATAAATAGTATATGAGAGATATAAATCAGAACTATGACATAATGGTATTTTTATTTCATTATGTGTAAAATTAGCAAAGAGAAAATGTTTGAGTTTGAAGTCAGTCTTGGAAAATTCACCACCTCATACTTTACTAGTGGAAATAAAAATTGGCATGCCTCTATAAAGAGAAACTGGGGAAAAACTATTCTAAAATTTTGACATATCTTTCGACCTGTTGTATTAGTCCATTCTTTCATTGCTGTGAATAGCAGAAACTGTGTAACTCACAAAGAAAAGAGGTTTAATTGGTTCATGGTTCAACAGGTGGTACAGGAAGCATAATGCTGGGGCTTGGCTTCTGGGGAGGTCTCAGGAAACTTATAGTCATGGCAGAAGTCAAAGGGAAAGAAGGCACTTCTTACATGGCCAGAGCAGGAGGAAGAGAGAGAAGGGGGAGGTGCTATATATTTTCAAACAACCAGATATTGTGAGAACTCTATCACAGGAAGAGCGTTAGGTGGATGGTGCCAAACCATGAGAAACAACCCCCATGTTCTAATCACCTCCCACCAGACCCCACTTACAACAATAGGGATTACAATTCAACATGAGATTTGTTGTGAACATAGATTCAAACCATATCACCTGTCAGTTTTACTTCTACAAATTCATACTACTGACAAAGGAACATTGGAAATTACATAAGTACAAACATATTAAATAGTTCAATAGTAAAGGTTTGTCAAAATCTAAAATGTCCATGAACAGGGAATGTGCTATAAATAAATAATGGTACATCCATGTAATCAAATACTATGCAAGAAAAAAGAAAAAGGCAGTTCTATATAAATTATTATAAAGGAGGTCTAAACAATATCATTAAATGAGAAAAGAATTGAAAAATGTGGAAAGCATCCTGCCTGCCATTTTTATTCTTTTTAAAGAAGAAACATATTCATGTATGGGTATATGTTCAGAGATATAATATTTAATAGATATAACATTTAAACAAGAACCATTAAGGGCCAATGCCTCTGTTGAGAATTAGGGAACCAGGAAAAGGATGTGAGAACTTAGATTTAATTGATTCCATCTTTTACTTCTAAAATGATTTAAGAAATATGTCAAGGTACATTTCAGTTTCTTTTTTTCTAACTCATCTACAAAGATTTTGAGAGAAAGCCTTTTTTTATAACTATTTATTAGTGATTCCAAGTAGAAACATTTAACTTCTACTCTGATGGCAAATCTCACTGGATCTGCACCTCACTTTGCAGCCCCTGGTTAGAATCTCACTGCTTCCCTCATACGTCTGGTTGCTTACTCCAGTGGAATTTCTCTACTTAACTACAAGAAGGAGCCAGCCTTATCAGGGCTACCAATGAGTGGAGTTCAACATTCCAGTTCTCGCCTCTCCCTCAGAGACTGGGGCTTCCCTGACTTCCCAAAGGGAACAACAAATTTTCTCTTGCTGTTCTTTTGTTGAAAAATCCTAACTTTCATTCGATGCTGGAATGAAATTTCTGCTTTAGTCTCCCAAGTTATGACTGAGAACTTATGAACATAATGATCACATATGCTTGCTCCACATTGGCTCATGTCTAGAGCTTCCATTACCTTTTCCCTCCTGCAATGTATATTTCTCAGCCTCCTGATTCACTCCAAAATCTTTATCCTATCTCATTAAGAAAAAAAAATTAGGTTAGAAGACCTAGGTTTAGTCACCAAGCCCTGTATTAATAGTATTGTGTCTTCCTGAGAGCAGAGCCTGATTTCTGGAAGTCAGTATTGCTGGAATATTTCAAATTAACAAGGAAGTCCCAGAAAGTCCTCAGTAAATTGTTACTTAATAACAAATTAACAACACTCTCCTTACACATACACAGACGTGCCAAATATATTTAGGTATTAGAATTTCCTCTCTCAGAGTAGGAGAGGTGGGGAAGCGGGGTGACTATTTCTACACCTCAGATCCCCACTGTCCTGCCAGATTAAATAGTCTGATCCCTGCCACCTTTGTGGATATCTATTCTAAAAGCATTTTCTCAGCAGCATTTGTTCTGAAGACTTGACTGATGGGGCTGGATGCTCAAATGAAATTTCTGCTTTAGTCTCCCAAGTCAGATGGTTTGAGCTTTTGTAAATAAAGTTTTATTGGAGCACAGCCACAGTGATGCACCATCTTTGCTGCTTTCATGCTACAATGGCAGAATTGAGTGGTTTCCACAGATACCACATGGCTTGCAAATTCTAAGGTATTTCCTAACTGGCCTTTTATGAATAAGTTTGCTAACCTCTGCTCTAGATCACGTGAAGTCTGTTTCTATTTAGTGTAGGTGGAGACACTCATTAGTCTTCTAAGTATGAGCCACATCTTCAGTCCTCTTCTAGTAGCAACCCTATCCTCCTCATCTGAGATAATCTTTGGGAATAAACACATCCCCTGAGGAATGGAATAAACATAGGATTCATGGGTTGTAGGGGTATTGTTTGGTGTCATCTTAATTCTGTTTCACAGCTGAACAACTTCACACCATTTGTAACCACCTGATGAGTTCTTGCCCACTGCCTAGATAGAGCTGACTCATCAAGGCAGGGGAAGTGCAATAGAGAAGGAGTTTAATTCATGCAGAGTCAGCTGAACAGGAGACTGGAGTTTTGTTATTACTCAAATCAGACTCCCCATGGAAGCTAGGATATTCCAAAAATAGTTTGGTAGGCAAGGGAATGGGTACTGCTGATTGGCTGGTGATGCAATCATAGGGGTGTGGAAAACGGTCTTCTAGTGCACACATGCTGAGTTTGTTTTTCTGGGTTGTGGGTCCCCATGGAGTCATAGGTCATCAGAAATGCAAAAACCTGGAAACACATCTCCAAAGGTCAATCTTAGGTTCCACAATAGTGATGTTCTCTGTATAATTGGGGAAGCTGCAAATTTTGTGACCTCTGGAATAATGGCTGGTAATCCTTCATGCCTATGCCTTAGGAGAATTCAGGTTCCTTTTATACCCCTCACCAAATGCTCTTTCATTCATTTTACAAAGCAGTTTAGTTTTGGGGAATAGCTATTATCATTTGAACTATAAACTAAATTTCTTTCACATTTAGCTTGGCTCAAATCCAGGAATTACTAAAGGCAATTTGCAAGTTAAAACAAGATGTCAAGATCGGAGTTGGTTAGATTAGCTCTCTTTCACTGTCATAATTTTCTCTGTTTTAATTTTTACAAAGACAGTTTCAAAATTTCTTAACCTTTCTGTGCCTCAATTCTTTCATCTGCAAAATGAGAGGAATAAATATCTACTTTATAAAGTTATTATAAAGTTCAAATGGGGTTTTATACCTAGAGTATATAACTCACAGGTACATGGTAGTGATCATTTAATGTTAGTTACAATTGTTGCTCCTCAGACACCACGATCATGTTATTTACTACATAGGCACATCTTGGCTAGCCTTTTTCAACCAAAGATAAGTCCTTCATTCAAGAGCAAGTAGGTCCATTCTATGGGCTCTAAGGAGTCAACAAGGTGGCAAGGAGTGAAGTTTTTGTCTATCCAGTGTGGCTGAGATGTAGGGAGAATATATAGTATATATACATATCCCTTATGGCTCAGGACAGACTTGATGTATACATATCATCCTGGCATAACTAATAGATCTCATTCACTTTTTAATTTGGATGATAACTACATTGCTATTATATCCCTACAGAATGGTGACTGTCAAAAGCAGATAGCTTCAGGAAGTGACTTGATACTGGGAGAAGTGAGAGACTCACAGAAATGTCATTTTAAAAAGCTCTTAGGCAACAAGAGACTCCAGGAGTAAGCTGGTGCTACGAGATATGTCAGGACAAAAAGAACACCATAGACAGTAAGGAGAGACTCTGCCATGATATTCAAATAGTTTCAGAGATAAAATTTGTATTGGGTGTGTGGCTGTGGTTTGACATACAGCAACAAAATGAAGCCTGTCAAATCCAAGCAGAGAGATAGAGGAATCTCAAGGCTGAAGGTTGGTCTGAGGTCAAAGTTTCTTGGAGTTAATGAGGACCTATGGGGACCTATAGTAGGGATGGGCTTATTAAAATAACTTCCAGGGACTCCTGGGGCTCTTCTTCCTTAGTAAGCCTCTATCATTTGTGGAAGTGTCAATTCTAAGACACCTTTGAGGAGAATAAGCCAATCTGATAACAGCTTTGTCTGTGTGTGTGGTAGGGGGTGGGAGGTGGGTATATAAAGAAACAGAAAAACACAGAAGTAAAAAATAGACAAACTAAAACCATGAAACATATTAAAATATGGGAAAAATCTTGATTTCAGAAATGTTTAAATACAAAAATACATGTGTCTCAGTATCGTAGAAATGTAGACTCAGGACTGAGAAGTTTCTTATGGCTCAGAAACTCCAGGCAGGCTGTTTGAAGGAGGGATCTAGGATGAGGCTCAAGGGCTATTTCCAGGATAGGGTAATTTGAGGGAATGGGCTCCGCTGCAAGGACTGACTCCCAGGTCCCAACTGGACAACAGGTCAGTGTCTAATCATGTATCGTAACCCCAATCATCACATAGATGCAGCATTAGATAATTCACTAGGGCAGGCCCTTTATTGGGCAAAGCATCCAGATGGTGGCTGAAATCAGGCTGGAACTCTCAAGGTAGACCCTGCCCTTAAACAGCAAGAGTGATCTTGGAAGGGATAAGCCTGTCTGTCCCATTTCCTTGTGGTTGAAGTGGACATTTTTGGGTGGATTACAATATATGGTCACATTAAGCTACAAGCATCCAGAGAATGACCAGTGATTAACTGGAAAAGATCTTTGGCAAAAGAGTAGGTACAATGAATCTTCTGTGTATGTTAATGAAGAGCTTCCTTTGGGATGAGAAAGGAATGTGGCCAAGTCTTGCAAGTCAGGAGTTAACTTTTCTACAAGATTAAATAAAGGAGAGAGAAGGGGAAAAGGAAAGAGAGGAGGAGGAAAAGGTGGGGCAGAGAGGGGAGGTAGGGCAGCAGAAAAAGGAGGAGAAAATGACATTTAATTATATAAAAATCTCAATATAATAAGACAACTTTATTGTAAAGTTAATTGGATGAGTGTTTTCTCAATCAATCTTCCATCAGAGAAACAGAACCCATGCAATATATACCTATATAAAGAGATTTATTGTAAGGAATTGGTTTATAGTATTGTTGGAGCTGGGTAGGCTAGACTGCAATCCAAAGGGTAGGATATCAGGAAAGGTAAGTTGGAAATTCTGACACAGGAGTTAACTCTACTTGCCTGGTCCAACTCTTCTCTTTCCAAAGGAAGAAACACTATTCTTAAGGTCTTTCGTTGTATTAGATTGGGCTCACCTAGATTACCCAGGGTAAATTCTTTTGCATGAAGTCAATTGACATGATGTTAATCACATCCACTAAACTACCTTTGCAGCAACACCTAGCTCAGTGTTTGATTAAATAACTGGGACTATAACCTAGTCAAGCTGACACATAAAACTGACCATCACATCAATTTATTTTTATAATCATATCTGTTGTCTTAAAAATTGTAATACACTGTGATAGAAATAAAACAACAGAATTAGGCAATTTTTTAGACCTAAGATATCCCCAAATCCCCAGTGCTTCCCTGTTGCCTCCAAAAACATCCAACCTAGTCCCGACCCACCATTTCCAATCCTCCCTTCTTTACTCCACATCTCCTCATTTCAGCTACTCAGATACTTTATCATTTACTGCAGGTGCCACTCCCTTCTATGGCATGTATGGCACATGGCATACTGTTGTGCCAGCCTAGAATGAAGGGGAAGTACCCAAATGAATGGGTGAGAGATGAAGAAAGCAGGAGCAGATGAAGGAAGTACAGGCATGCAAGGTGTCATGGCTCTATGCACACCGACTACTGAGAAGAGCACACCAATGCCTTCCTCCTCAGACACACAATCCTGCTGACCCTCCAAGTCAGATTCGGAGTCAGGCCCCTGGCTCCTAGTGCTCTGCACAGCAGGTTGCTACTCCAGAACCACAGAATTCCTGCCTGGGACCCAGGTGCCCTGCAGTTCCTAGACAGGGACAGCACTAGGACTCCTGGTTGCCAAAGAGGTGCAAGATCTCAAAGTTTGGTGATTACGTAGATAATGAGGTAATAAGGTAAGCCTTACAGAGCATCTACTCTAGAGAAAGTGGTGAAGAGTTCAATTTCAATGCAGGTTCTGAAAGCGCTGGAAATATCCCTCAAATTATCTGTCCCCCCACTGAAGTGGGGGTCCACCACAAGTTTCCTTAGTTGGTAGTCAGAGGAGTTGTTTATGACAGGAGAAATAGTGCCTCCTCTCCTCTGTGAGATGTCAAATAGGGCTGAATTTTTTTTTTTTTTTTTTTTTGAGATGGAGTTTCACTCTTGATACCCAGGCTGGGGTGCAATGGCACGATCTTGGCTCACCACAACCTACACCTCCTGGGTTCAGGCCATTCTCCTGCCTCAGCCTCCTGAGTAGCTGGGATTACAGGCACGTGCCACCATGTCCAGCTAATTTTTTGTATTTTTAGTAGAGACCGGGTTTCATCATGTTGACCAGGATGGTCTTGATCTCTTGACCTCATGATCCACCCTCCTCGGCCTCCCAAAGTGCTGGGATTACAGGCGTGAGCCACTGCGCCTGGCAAGGCTGAATATTTTTACATTTGCAGCAAGAGTTTAGACAAGATTAGTTAAGATGTTTGAAATAGCATTAACTGCTATTCAGGATTAAGCAACCCCACTTAGAGGTCAATCCTTCAAATGATTAAAAGACATTAAACATCAGTTTTATTAGATGTCTAAGTACAGGAGCAGGGTCATGATTAGAGACAGTAATTCTTTGGGTCAGGGCTAAAGACAAACACTTTCTATTGGAAATCAGGTTGGGGTTCAACTAACTGACTCTTATGCCTGAGGTCATTAGAAAGTCCTCAGCAGTGGCCGGGTGTGGTGGCTCAAGCCTGTAATCCCAGCACTTTGGGAGGCCGAGGCGGGTGGATCACGAGGTCAAGAGATCGAGACCATCCTGGTCAACATGGTGAAACCCTGTCTCTACTCAACATACAAAAAACTAGCTGGGCATGGTGGTGTGCGCCTGTAGTCCCAGCTACTCGAGAGGCTGAGGCAGGAGAATTGCCTGAACCCAGGAGGCGGAGGTTACGGTGAGCCGAGATCGCGCCGTTGCACTCCAGCCTAGGTAACGAGAGTGAAACTGTCAAAAAAAAAAAAAAAGGAAGTCCTCAGGGGCAACATTTCTGATAATTAAGGCCATTCTCAGTTTAGAGGAAACCCCACACCAAGGAAATAAAAACTTTAAGTCTCTTTTCACGGGGACAGCCCTTCTGTAGGATCCCAATCTCAAGGTGACTCAACTTGGACAAGTTCAAATTTTTGTTCCTTATTCATTTAGGAGACTGCTGCCAGTGGATCACACTCTAGTGGTGAACTATATGGGTACACTGGACACTGAACTCAAGGATGGAGTCTTTCTGCTCATCTCCATTAGCATCATGGTTAAGAGCCAACAATGGGAGTTTAAATTTCAGCCTGGCCACCTTCTAGCTCCATGACCCATTAACCATGCTTACCTTCTTTATCCATCCAAAGGTCCTGATAATTTTCTTCCCACTTTAGGATGTTACATGGAATAAATGAGTGAGAATGGCCATAATTTGTTTCTAAAACTCCATCAGAATTCAAGCCTTCACACACCTAGATGTGAGAGATCCAAATGTCTGCCTGCCTTGAGATATTTCCTCTTCTGAGGATGGCACAAGATAAATGTGGTAGCGGGGGTGGAGGGGGCTGGTTAAACAACACTTGCTAAGCAGGGAAAGAACATCTTGACTAGTGGCTGACATAATCACAACCTCTGAGATGTTCATTGTCCAAGTCCATTTTCAGGCCTGTTTTTCCATCCTCCAAGACAATACTAGAGTTTAATCCCTGCAACAATTTCAGGTAACCTCATGGGAAGTCCTAACACTGGTCCAGCCTCAGGAGCTAGGTTTGTGCTCCCTCAGAAGCAAGCAGAAAAAGAAACTGAAGAGGACATTTTTAGTTAAATATTTGGGAAGGGTTTAGGCAAGCACAATGCCTTAAAGTTGGTAGATCTCTTTAAGCAAGATGTTTGGGGCAAAAATCAAGCTGCTTTGAGACAAAATGGGTAATGTCCAGTCATAGAGAAGTTTTTCTTTCATCTCTGCTCAGAACACTTTGATGTTTGGTAACCTTGGGCTGGAAGCTTTGAGAGCATCTGTCACCCTGTGTCTAGTTCCTATGCTGAGCTGAAATAATCAGGCTGAGGCCTCATGGACAGCAGGTGTGGACAGGTGGGAGAGGAACAGGGAGGAGGCCCAGTGTGGTATGGAGGTTACAGAACACAGACTGGTTGAAGAAGCTTCCAGAAATAACTGGAGGGCACTTGGAGGAATATTAATTTTTAGCAGTCAGGTCTGCAGGTGCTCAAATGCCATAATTAGGTCATTAAAAGTAAATGTGATAGAACTTTTTATTAAACCAACTGCTTGGCCAATAGGCACTATGGAATAAAAATATTTTCAGATATTAAAAGTATATGAATCTTCATTTTATGCACAGACAGGTAAGATCGAGGTAGGACATTCATATTCACACTTATAAATGGGTACACATTTCAAGCTGATAAAACAAGGATCTAGTCTCAAACTCTACAGATTCCCTGAGATACCAGGTGTCAATTATATTCCAAAACTAGGTTCTAGATCACATAAACACAAGTTCTAAAGGAAGTGAGAGCACTGGTTTGAGGACTATACCCAACCACATACCTCCAGCTTATAAAAGAGGTTACAGAGGCCTGCACAGGAGAAGCTTGAAACTGGCAAGCATAGTCTGGTATTCTGCCAGTCTCGAGCTGGCTGCAAGGGCACAGAGGGCTCCTGAATTCAACGTGTGTGCCTAGACCCTGCGCCACCCTCCTCCACCGAAATCATAATCTGATGTGAGGCTGGCCTTAGCAGCGTGAACTCAGCAGCATGTTCTCCAGACAATGCAGACCATGGGAGTCAGCTGTGAGTTTACCTGGGCATGGGAGGCTGGATCCCATTAGTAAGAGGCTGAAGGTCATCTTCTAATTGCCCAAGCAGGAGAAAGAAAGAACAGAACTGTGGGTGAGGGACCCTAGCTAAAGCTGAAGAAGAATATCTGAAAGTGCCCAGGAAAAAGTCATTTTCAACTACTGCTTCAAATGGGTAGAAAAAATGAAAGCTATAATAGTGTTAATCAAATGAAACATTTCTTATTCCTTGCCCCTTATTCCTCCTTGCTCACCACCCTGCCTCGATTAAAATAATAGAAAACTATTCTAATCTGAAACCCGAAGCAAAAAGGACAAAAGAGGAGCTGGAAGAGATCCAGAGAGAAGAAGCCAACCTCATCCCACACCTCCTTGACTCCAAGTTTTACCCTGGGGGAGGGGAGGAGTTTTAATTTTGATGATATTTAAAGTATCTATTATATTGGACAAGCCAAATACTAAATAGAGACTGTTTTAGAGAATGTCACTGGCGAATGTTTTATTGTGTGGGAATGGCTAGAAAAAAATAGTGAAAAACCTGCCCTAGATTTCATCAAAGTTGTAGCGGGTTGTGGGGGCGGTGGGGGGAGCCTACAGAATATGTTTGAAGGGCAATGGCTGGTGAAGAAAAAGAAATCGGCTATTTCATTGCACCACGGAAGTCATTTACTTAATGCAACTGGCTACATCCACCCACAGACAAATTCCTCCTGCCCATTAGCTTGGTCCCTTCCTCACTTTCCTTATCTGTGTTGTGCTCAGTTTCTGAAAACCGTATGTCACTCTCCTTGGTTACTCTGGTTAACTCTCTCTGCCATATCTACAGGCACCCTACACCCCTACCTGGCTTGGAGGCACTGCTCTAAACTTCTGCTTGCTTGGCTGCAGCCCTGAGATGCCCACTACCTCTCAGGATCCCCCTTCCCTAGGACTGATTTATGCCCTTCATAGCCCAGCTCTTGGCTAGGGTCCACCTAAAATGAGGACAGGGCCTGCTTGGCTTTTTTATCCCCCTCTTCCTCCTGTATTACTGCTAGACTTTTGTATCATGTCTGAGCCTCTCTAGTCGAAGACACAGATGGCCTTTGGGAATTTTTCTAGAGTCCATGCTATGAAATAATTTTATTTTTTAAATTTTTTGGAGAAGGGAGAGAAACATTTTTTCCCATTATATAGGCAGCACCTATTAAAATGCATCCCTTATTTCTGGTGTCATAACTAAATATTTGATAGCTCCAAGAGGAACTTCCCATTCATTAGATGTCATTTGGTAGCAAATAACTTAGAGAGAAGCAATAGTTTGACAAAATACAAGCTGCATTAAGTTGGATTTGAAGTTATGATGGGAGAGAAACAGACAACTCTCACACTCTGAATTTTTAAATATATATTTGTTTCAAATAACTATAATTATTGCGAGTGCCAGTAGAGTAGCAAAGGTGTGGGTTGTCAGAATCTGAATATTCTTATCTCTTCGGTCACCCTGACAGCTAAATTACAAGGAAATATGATGAGAACACACTTTATAGTCAAGAAGGTGAATTTTCAAGAAGTAAGACTAATGTTGAGGTTAAATTAATTTATTGAAAATCTGGAACAAACATTTTCTTAATTTTCTCATGGAGAACCCTGACCTCTGGGAATAAAAGGTTTGAGTTTTGTTTGTTTTTTCTATCCACCCTACATCACCTGTCTAGTAGTAAAGAGGCTTTTGTTTCCTATAATTATTTTATCTACTTAAAGACATTTTGAGGTTTTTTTTTTTTTTTTTTTTTGGTTCTTTTCTTCTTGTATCGTCTTATAAAAATATTCAAATTGTAGACCTGGGTTAAAGGACTTTCTATTAGGTTAACATATGAGATTGCCAATATACTTTTTATTTACAAAAGTGGCAATTTCATGCAATTGAAATACGGGTCTCGAAGTCAGTTACTGGCCAAAGTATGAGATAAACCATCTTCATTTTTGGACAACAATCCTATAATCCTGGATTTCTACTGATTCTCTTTAGCTTGCTGGTTAAGTAGCCATTTGAGCTCAATGTCATTAACTATAAATACTTAAAGCAGCAGACACAATAGGGATTTGAGGATGTGGCTGGTACAGTAGAAAACACAACAGTCAAAACAACCAGTTGAGTATCTTGTCTCAAGACTAAATTGGGCTGGTTTACACCCCTGATAAGACCAACCAGGCTCCGACTGGTCAGAGAGAGGAGGAACAGCCAACTCATTACAAAGTGGTCTGTTCAGTGGTTAGCAATAAATTTACTCAATACAGTTGTGAACTTGGTTGGAATGAGCATCAAAAATGACTTATTGTGGGAGTCCCAACAGTTAAAGGACAAATCTGCTGGAGTAACTAGAGGTTCTCATCCCTCACCTATTATCACCACCAGCAAAAATGGTGGAAAGCTATTAACTACGAGTTTTCCATTACCTTACTTGTTAAGAACAATCACTCGTACTCAAACTCAGACATTGTTGCCTTAATACTAACACACCTGGAATGGTGGAATTCCAAGAACCAGATAATCTGTAAGGAAGTCCACCTGTGGCTAACAATGGCTACCTTCTCCAGATGCATGGAGGAATCACACCTGCCAGCTACTCTGAGAGCAGAAAGGGTACTAGATCCTGAGTTACAACTGAAGCTCATTCTTTCACTAACAGCAAGAAGATAAATGAGAGTCCAATAATCTAGCACTATGTGAAATTTCAAAACTTAACACTTCCACTCAGAGTTAAAGATGGTCAAATAGAGAAAACAGAAAAGTGAGTCAAAGTTAAATCAGAAGTTGAACCACTAAGATAAATATAGATAGATGCTTCATAGTTATATATATTATGTAGATATAGATATAACTATATGGTGTAGATATAGATATAACTATATGGTATAGTTATATGTATTTATCTATATAATATAGATACATAGTTGTAAGTTATATAGTTATCAATAGATTATATAGATGTATTATGTAGATAGCTATATATTATAGATATAACTAGTTATATAACTATATAGATAACTACATATATATACATAAATATATATATAAAACCATGAGATATAGTATCAATACATAGATATTGAAGCCAGTTACTGGCCAAAGCATTAGATAAACCATCTTCATTTATAGACACTAACCACATAATCCTTGGTTTCTACCGATTCTCCCTATAGCTTGCTGGTTTAGTAACCATATGAGCTCAATGTGTCTATCTCCCTGTATCTGTAACTATTTCTCATTGAAAAGGTTCATTTTAAGTGGAAACGCGTAAGTCACAGAATTCTGAGAAATACCTTCAGCCTAGCCAAGTGTTGTGCTGAACTCCTATTAACCACAATAGAGAACCTGTGAGGAGACCCAGAGCCAGCACATGAGACATGGAGTTTTATTAGGAGCTTATATAGAGGAGAGAGTGTCCTGTGGCAGTGGATGGGATAGAAGAACTGCCTTATGCACAGAAATGGTCCAGTGGCATTGGGCTGGATGACATATTTGCATGGCCTAGGCTGGGCAGAAAAAACTGTAACCACTTTCAAGCAGCATGCATCTTGCAGAGCATTTTAACACCTTTCCCCCAATGAGCTCCATGGGCAACCCCTTCATTTAATACAACACTCAGGGCCCACAAACCCCTGTACTGCCCATGTCCCACAGAATGGGTCAGGTGCTCAGATATTCCTCACAGACATTTAATGAACTTCTGAGTTTGCTATTCTTGGATTTCCTATCTTAAAACACACACTGAGGTGCATCTGCCATACAGGGTCGTTCTAAGGGTATGCTCAAGCTTTTGCTATCAGGTCCATTTACCCTACACAAAGTGGACACATTACAAATCCCTCACAGGAAGAGTTAAATCATTTAGGAAGCCTGATTTTCATGCATATACCCAATTTTATCTCCTAGTATGCATTGCCTGACTTATACAGTGCTGTCCTCGATACAGCCAGGGAGAGGAAAGAGAGCAAAGAAAGGGTGAGGGGCAACCAGCCCTGCCTCACCTCTGCGAACATAGTATTTTAAATTTCTCTGAGACAAGCCAAGAAACCAAGTCAGTAAGCCTAAGGCTATTGGAATGGGCAGAACACCTATTCTGTTGCTGAGACAAATGTGCAAAGGTGGGCTTCTTATACAAGTCAAACAATTCAACACGATATTTGGTGTTAGTTAACAGAGCATAGAGATGGGTTGTACTTTGTACGGTTATGGTTTCTTACTTTTTGTTTTTGAAACGGCGTGTGGCTCTGTGGCCAGGCTGGAGTGCAGCGGCACAATGCAACCTCCGCCTTTTGGGTTCCAGCAATTCCCCTGCCTCAGCCTCCCAAGTAGCTGGGACTACAGGCGCATGATTTTTTTTTTTTCTTTTTTTTTTTTTTTTGTATTTTAGTAGAGAAAGAGTTTTGCCATTTTGGGTCCAGGATGGTCTCAAATTCCTGACCTCATAATCCGCCCGCCTTGGCGTCCCAAAGTGCTGGCATTACAGACGTGAGCCATCCTGCCCCGCCAGTTACGGTTTCTTTCTAACCTGGTCTTGAGCTCTCTTTATTGACAGTGGGCACAGCTGACATAGTCACTCTCAAGGAAAGTCCTAAGTGAGTGGGGAAAGAGGTTTTGGTGAGACGCTAGGAGGAGGGAAAACCAAAATGCATGAAGCAGAAAAAAATGTATTACTTACAAATCCCAGAGAGATTAGGAGAGCTATCGAGGTGGCCGAAGGCAGCAGGGAGTCTGACCAGCAGGCGGAGAGCTCAGGAGAGAGGAGAGCTGTGGTGGGTGTGGATTGGCTAATTCAAAGAAAACGCGTGCAAAGGGGGATGCTTAGCCACATGACTCTCAGGGTTTATCATGACTAGCAGCTGTGGGAGGCGTTGGGCGTGGGGTTGGTGAGATATGAAACAGCTGAGCCATGTCACACTCAGCTACTAGAGGGCAACGTTGAGCTAGGTCATGGGGCACCACTAGGTTTCAAATAACTTACCTGAGGCTTAAAGTAGCGACTTTATTAACCGATTTGTGACAGGATTTCGGAATTCCAGCAGAGCAACTCTCTATGAAGGTGATGTGTTTGGAGAGAAAGTGCAAGCCTGGCAGACCAGGACTTGTGACTGCTCCATTGCTAAAGCAATCACCCAGTCCTGGCGACTTAACTAAATGAAATCTAGTTAATTTCCAGTCCTGGTGAATTAACTAAATGAAAATGACTGCTAATAGACTCAGCCCTCGCAAAGGGGAATGATTCTGGTCACCCTTCTCAGGTGTGTTTGCCAAAGGAGGTGGTTAATGTGGGCTTCGCCATAATTCAGGTTAGAAAGAAACCATAGGTGCAAGCAATTGACTAATTAAGACCCTCCTCTCACGCCCTGAAAGTAAGCCTTTGAAAGCTCTCTCCTACAGTGCCACCCTGTGCTCTGATGATCACGGGAAAACGGGAACTTTTCCAAGAAGGGATGTATTTGTAGTTATCCCAGATCACCAGAGCAGAGGCTCCTGTGTTTGGACTAATGAAGAAGAATGCATACCACCCAGAGAGCTTGGACTTTGAGCCATATGAAGTATGTAGACATACCTTTGTGTGGTCTCCCTTTGGAAAAGGAGGGGAATGTGTTGCAGTTGTCCATATCAGGCAAGCAAATAGTTTTAAAAGAGTATAAAGGAAAATGGCAAGTACCTGGGTGCTGGGTTACCTTGTGATGAAATGCAGTGGATTTGTGCTGCTTTTGTCTGCTCAATGCTCTTTCCTCTTTGGAAGAATTGACTCTTCCCATAATATTTATGACTGAGTGCGACCCTCATTCACAGCACAGACCTCTTCTGGGTCACAGCAGTGGGCATAGGATCCAAGATATGATCCATTGATCAACTGATCTATCCTTACATCTGTCTTTCTAGCTATTTACTTATTTATTAACTATGTATATATTTGTCTCTCTTTCCATCTATCTTTCTATTTACTTCTCTTTCATCTATCTATAGATAAAAATGGATGTAGATGAACGAGTGTTTATATGTTAAAAATGTTACTAGAGGCAACGAATTCCCTTCAACCAGCTTGAATTTAGTTTCTGATATTTGTATCTAAATGGAGTCTGATCAGTGCCACACATCTTTGTCCCTGTTTTGCTTACATAGTATACAATCTCAAAAATAAAGCAAATAGTATCATTCTCTTCCTTTCCTCTAAGATAACAGGCAGACTGAGGGTTTGAGTAAAATGCAAGGCCATGCAGCTTTTAAGTTGCTGACCTGGGATGTGAGCTCAAGCCCGTGTGACTCAAGACTTAGCACGTTCCTTGTGTCCCAATCTATTTTTCCTTTCTTGGTATCATGATAAATATGACATTTCTTGGACTCATATGCATAAACCACCAGGTTTCACAAATAAAAATGAAGTCTGTGAAGGCATTGTGCAGAAAAAGAAGAATGTTTGGACATTCAACTATTTTTTAAGAGAGAAAAAAACCAAGTGAGTTTAGCCAGAATCATGTTAATAAATATAATATATATATATATATTTGAGACAGAGTTTTGCTCTTGTTGCCCAGGCTGGAGTGCAATGGCACGATCTTGGCTCATTGCAACCTCTGCCTTCTGGGTTCAGGCAATTCTCCTGCTTCAGCCTCCTGAGTAGCTGGGATTACAGGCACGCGCCACCATGCCCAGCTAATTTTTTTAATTTTTAGTAGAGACAGCGTTTCACCATGTTGACCAGGATGGTCTCGATCTCTTGACCTCATGATCCACCCGCCTTGGCCTCCCAAAGTGCTGGGATTACAGGCTTGAGCCACAGCACCCGGCCAATATAGTTTTATATTAATAGCACCTTACATCTGTATGCCTCTTTCTATTTTACAGAGCACCATGATATGTCTTGCCTTTCTTGGTAAATTATTTAATTTATTCTGGTAAGCTGGCAGAGTGATCCTTATGATTGCAGAGAGTCCCATGTGCTGTAGGATCTGAGAGACGAGGTACCTTGCCTATCGTTTCACAGTGAGGAAGAGATAAAAGCAAGACTTGGGTCCACATCTTCCAACTCCAAGCTACAGGTATTCTCCAGTTCATAGGAAAAATGGCATTTCTAGTGCAGTGACCATTTTGAGATTGTTCTATGTGTGGTATTTTAAACTCTGCTAGGTCATTTTAGTAAAAAAAATGGTGCTTTTCTTGTTTCATGGAAAGACCCTGTTTCTATCTTCTGTCTCTTCCTCTCTGAACCCCTTATTTATCCCACATAACCATTGACCCGAATGTTAATCCCAGTCACAATAATTGGATATATATGTTGATTTCTATGTGCCTGAGTAGTGAACCCCAAATAAAACCACTATCACACTCCCGAACTCTTGTTGCTCAGATTCATACCCCCTTCTTTCTATTCCTTTGTACGAGTCTTGATGCAATTCTGATCATCAGGTGAGTGACAGAAATATCCTGGGATCTGGGTTTTCTGAGACGCACAGTCTGGACAGCTGTAGAGGGAGGAAAAGATGATGCAGGCACCTGGCAGCCAGTGAAGGACAGTGGGCTTATGTGTAAACATCATTGACAGTGGACTGGGAGGGGCAGGCAGTTAGAGGAAAGGGAGAGGAACACAGCCAGGATGCACATGCCACACGTGCCGGGAGAAAAAGCCTGGGGCGTCAGGAGCAGCCCGTCTCAGTTTCCAGTACACCCAACTTGGTTTGTGAGATCAAGGTTGATAGAAAGAATGTTCTTACTCAGATGAATAAAAAAATGTGAAAACGTGATTTTGCTTTAAAAATATCTTTGAGAAAGACAACATTTTAAAATGCGCTTTCTCAATAACCCTCAATTTAATATTAGAAAGAATGGTAATGTGCAAAGAGTCTGAATTTTAACATTAATAAAATTAAATGGGAATTTGATTATGCTGTGTTACAGCTACACATAATGTTCTCAAGCATAACTTTGGCAAATCTGTTAATTCCACTGGTGATTAGATATGTGCATTTCAACACATCTTGCTGCCCTTTGAAATCTAGTACAATCAAGATGTTAGATTGTAAGTTATTTTCTGGTTATTAAGATGCATTCCAATCCTCATCTTTAATCAACTGAAGATTCGCAAGATGGCTTTGATATGCACACTGGTGTGTGTGTGTGTGTGTGTGTGTGTGTGTGTGTTGTGCACACCCCAAATTGATGTGCTGTCTCTCTCATTTCCTGCATTTCAGGATGTACCCTCCGGTATATGTTATTAATAAGGAATCTGTGTTCAGTTTCATTCACTTAAAAATGGGGAGGGGAGGTGTTGGAAGGCTCTTTACATCTCTAAATGCTAGAGGGGAGCCCTGCAGCTTGGCCCCTCCTGTCAGAGCCTATAAGGGAAGGTGGAACTCAGCGAGGCAGAGGGAATGCAGCCAGTTGGTAGATAACGCCTGGCTGCCCTCTGACCCTCGGGTTAAACTGCTGTCTGGGCTGCTCAATCTGGTAAGCCGAGTTCCAGGGAGGGAGAGCTGCCAGTTATCTGTCAGTGCGCCAAGGCATGGACTTCATCAAATCTTCCTAATGACCTCTTTCAGGCCCCCCTCTGTCTGCTGCACTGAGGCCATTCTAGTATACATAATTTAGGGAGTTTCCAAATCATTGAGGAGCTGATGACTTCTCCGGACCTTCCAGGGAAAGTAAGGGAAGGAGGTAACCTGTTTCCGGAACATTCTATTTCAGGGCTTCACGTGGTTATGTAAGCTGAGAGGATGGTGAGGCACAGTCCCACAAAGTGCTGCTGTCAACATGAAGGACTCTGCAATCCCGTGATTTAAATAAGTGGTGTACAGTGCCTCTACCAAGGATTTCAGTCAAAAGGAGAGGGATGGGAGGGAAAAACAGGGTGCTTTTATTTCAGATGACACTAGAATATACACAAAGACAAGGCAATCTGTTGAGAGTGAAGACGACATACATAGAGACTGTGAGTACGTACAAGAGAGCAAGAGAGGAAGCAACAGAGACAGACAGGCAGAAAGAGACACAAGGACAGAGAGACCTGCAGAGAAAGCCACACCAAGCTGTCAGACATAGCAACAGCAGACATAGAGGCACAGATAGATGCAGAGAAAGGTAGAGACACAAACGCACAAAGGGAAAAACAGATGGAGACAGGTAAAGAAACAGAGAGAGGCCCACAGAGAGGGAGGCAGAGAAACAGGAAGAGACAGACAGACTGCCAGACAGACCAAGAGAGACAGAAAAATACGGTCTGGCTGCAGAGCTTGTTTAGGGTTGCAAGGTGGACACTCATAGCTCCCTAGCAAGCAGGGCTCAGCCATTAGGTGGGCTGTGGCAAGGAAGGCACCGCAACCCCCAATCCACATTACAAGGCTCTCCGCTGAGGATGGGGATTCGGCTGAGCTTTGGAGAAGGAGTAAGAGATGGGGTAACAGGGCCTGCAGGGGTAACAGTGGTGGTAGAGATGCGAATTGCTTTTTGATTGAGCTGAGGAGGCAGACATACATGAGCTTCTTCTTTATTATCAGTGCTTCCACCCTCTTCCTCAGAAGGCTGTCTTCTTACCTCTCCTTGTCTCCTCTTCCTCAGAGGGCTGTCTTCTTACCTCTCCTTGTCTTCTCTTCTCCATCTTTCTGCTCCTTTCTTTCCTTTGTTCCTCCTTCTGTGAATCTCCCTTGGTTAGTATTTTGATTCCCTCACTCTAAAAAAATTTTTCGACAACCTGGCTATGGGGTTCTCAGCCCTTTTCTGGATGCTGGAAACAAATCGGTGAGATGAACAATCGGTGAGATGAACCAAGTTGGGACTCTCCTTAATTAACAGTTTTGCTGTCTGAGTGCTCTAAGCCTTGTACATGATGGGCACTAGAGTCACAGTTCATGGACGATGGGGCCAGACACTGCATCTAGAAGTGGACTTGTATCATGTTTGCAGAGCTGAACATCAGGCAAGGGAGAGAACAAGTTTCCATTCCCAGACCGGATGGCCAGTGTGTTTCATTCATTCATGTACCAAGCCCTTATGCATCATCTACTACACACACCAGGAACTGTGTTAGACGCTCAGGCAATTCAGTGTCAGCAAGTCCCACATGATTGGAATTTAGACGTTGGGTTCTACTATCCCCCTCAACTAATGAGCAGATGCTAAAACAGGCAGCAGATAACCTGAGTCTAAATCCAGTGCCGTTTGCCAGTGACTCATGAAGGAGAGAAGGCCAGGCTCTGATGACCTTTATTACCTCATCCAAGGCTATCCTGCTGTTGGATGTTTTGACTTATGTCCCCATATGTCAGGGGAAAACCCAGCAAGAACAACAACTCTGTAGCCTTCTATGGCGTTTGTATAAGAGTTGCACTGCTCTTAGTAAAATGCAGCTGAATTATGAGAAAAATGAGTTCCCAGGAACTCTAGTTTGGTCCCCAGCTGAGACAAGGGATTAGAGCCACCAAAACACACATGATGGCTCCTCAGAGGACAGCAAGGCATGCAAGCTAAACGAGCCCTCCTTTTCCTGGAGACATTATCTTCTTCACAATCCTGTAGTGTTCACTTAAGCTCTGTTTAAGCTTGGAGTTAAGTGCTGTGGCATGGTCTTGAGACAATTCACGTTTTGGCCTCTTTCTGGGATGTGGGAAGTCACAGTTCAGTAGGTGGTGCTGTTGGCCTTTGAGTCAACCTCAGACTGTCCCCTGGCCTTGAACTAAGGCAGTCCCGGGGCGGAAGAGAGCATTTGTGGTATTAAAGAAGACTCTAAATGTCATTGCAACATAAAGGAATGTGCTATTTCATTAATAAGGTCTTTAGGTCCAAACTCAGCCAAATACGACAATTTTTCTGTGTTCTTCTAGAACTGTTTTCTTATATCATACAGGCATTTGTTTATACATTCACTTTATCAGGCCACAGATGTGTACATTGAGCTGTTCCTCTGTGTCAGGAACTGTGGAATTTTTTTCTGAGATTCGGTTAAGAGGAACAAAGAAAACATATAAAATTTGATCCCTGGTACCTAAACACTTCAAACTAGTATTAATAAAATGGATTAATAGAGTACCTATCATATGTTGGCTACTAGGTATTTGATATGCATTTATTATTCCTATAATCTTCTAAGAATTTCCACTTCCCAGCTGTGCAAATGGAGATTTTGAAATATTAAATGACTTTCCCCAGATTGCACAGCTATTAAGAGACTAAGTGGACTTTGAGGCCAAGTCTATGACTTTAAACTCAATTTCCTTTCCATTGCAATAAGATGATAGCACCAGGAATACTGTCAAGCAAGTGAGGCTCTGGTGCACAAAATTTAAGAACTCACCCCCTCTTACCCTGGTAAGATACAAGAAGAGATGAAGTAGCAGAGAGAACAGAGACCTTGGAGCCTGCCTTTTTTGTCTTTGACTCCCAGGGCTACCTTTCACTAGCTATGTAATGTTGCACAAGTTTCTTGATTTCACTGTATCTCAGTTTCTTCATCTGTAAGATAGGGTTAATAACAGTACAAGGTGCACAGAATTGTTGTGGGGAGTAAATGAAATAATGTATATAAAGTGTTTAGAGTACTGATGAATACATATACAAGTATTAGACATTTTTATTATTATATTAAAATAATTACATGGAATGGGTATATGCGAGAAATCCCCTCTATGCAATTAAGCTATACAGTTCAGAGGGGAAAGAGAGTGCTTCCAAATGCAATAACCTTGGGGGTTGCATTCGGATTAACTTTTGACATGAGGGAAGGATTTTTGACGACTGGAGGTAGTAATATTTGTAGCAACAACATCCCCTCATTTTTTAGTCCTTGCTTTATGTCATGCACTCTGCTGAATCCTTTATATTCATTTTCTTATTTAATACTTCCAAGAATTCTATGAAGTGAAGACTTCATGAGCACTTTGAGTCAGTGTTCTCTCTGTCCAAGACTGCCTCACTAATAAGTGGCAGGATAGAGTCAGCTCCAGATCTGCCATATCTCCAAATCCAATAGCCCCTGGGCAGACCATAGGGTGGAGGGGTGCAGGTGGGACCTGAAGTGAAGTTGGCTTCCCATTGGGTGTCCAGACACCCTTGGCTAATTTGGAGCATGATGAGAAATCCACTTTAGCACATACGGTATGCCTGTTGGGAAGCGTAGGAGAAAAGACCTGACTAGGGTGTGCTAGAACTTGAACTTGAAGAATCTTCAAATCCAGGCTAGAAAGTTTGCATGTTAGTTGGTACTGAATGGGAACCCACTGCAATTCAGGGATAGGAAAGAAGCAAGTATGTTTGCCAGACACATTTATATGATAATTGAAAAAGAGCTTGAATGACCTATAGTTTGGTCATATTTATGTTTTAGAAATGGACAATTTGGATCAAATCCCCCTATAATCTTATATTGTTAAAAGTATAGGGTTATTTTTATCTGTCCTGGAAGAGGCTGTTTTGGATTTTAGATGAGTTAAGAAAAAAGGTGCTGGGGAAATGTGAAATTTCAAAATGCCAATTGGTTATATTGAATTACTTGTCTTTGAGCTCTTCATTTCTACCTTTTTCACTGATTCAAATGCATGTACTCCTAGGGAAACATTTTGAAAATTCAGCCAGACATTCTTTCTTGGTAGCATGAGCTAGGGTGTTTCTAAAGAGCCCGGAGAAAATTATACTCTGAACGTGGAATTTAACTCTAAATGGAGACCTCCTAATCATCCAGAAAGATCTATCTACGATGCTATTTCTTAAATATGTAAACACCTGAACCTCTGTCTTCACTGTCACCTGGGATCTTATAATAGGATGTAAGGGATTTCTGCTCCTCTTTTCTGTCCTAAATTAATGTTACTGTACATCAAGAGCAGGGTGAGTAAGTGGCAGGAGACAGGGACCCTTTCTCCCAGTATTTCAGCGAAGTGTGCTGCAAAAGAGAACTCTTAGTTATAGCACTTGTGGTTTAGTTATTGTTTTGATGAGCTTTTGCTGTGTAACCACAGCACCATTATGACCCGGCCACACCACAAGAAAAGGAAGTTCCCGTAAGCCGCCTCCTCACTCATCTTTTCATGTTGCTGGAAGGCAGCTCCTCTTGGCGCTGTGTGGCTGGGGCTTCCGGAGTTGGCTGGGTCTTTGTGCTTATCAGCGACACCCTCCTGTCTCCCATCCCTCCCTCTCCCTCCTCCTTCTTCCTCCAAACTGCCAGGCCTGAAGTATGGAGGAGAGAAGGCGAAAGGGAGTGTAATGAATCACACTTCTCGGCCCGAACCATTGCGGAAAGCAATGCTGGCCAGGAAAAGGCAGCACACCACTGGGATGACAGGACCCCCTTTCTCCTCCTGCCTTTGTCTGTCTTAAATAGAAACAGATATTTTTCACATGACTTTCCCAAGAGACCACAGTTATTAAGAAAGTGCCAATAGTATATTTAAGATAAATCGCACTGAGTGAGGAAGTGTGTGTGTGTGTGTGTGTGTGTGAATTGGTATGAAATTGTACAGTGGGATTTCATGCACTTTTGGGGAAAATTTTTTCTTTGAATTAGGAGAATTAGCTGGATATTCCAAAGTAGAAAACAGAGATTCCTGAGCCCCAGGTTTTCCATTACGTTTGCTACACCACCAGGTGACTTTCAATGACTCATTCTTTGCTACCTGACTGTGGTCTTCCCATGTGAGCACAGGGGCTGTGTGGTGTCAATTTGTCCCCTCCACTCTGCTTGGACAGTTCCATGTCATGGTGAAAAACATGGCCTTTAGAGTCCTGTGAACTTGAATGTGAATCCCAGTCTCACCATTCTCTCGTGGTGTGATATGGGTATGAAGTCAATAATCTATGAGCCTCAGTTTCTTCAGGTGTACCACAGGGAGCTTAATTCCTATGGCATTAAAATTCTGTGGTGATTAAATGAAACAACATATGTAAGGTACCAGGTAGACAGTAGTGGCTTTATTAATAATAACTGCTCTCCTCCTCTCATTTCTTCCTCCTCTTCTTCCCCCTCTTTCTCTGTTGCTTTTCTCTTTCTCCCCCGACTCCTCCTCCTCCTCCTCTTCCTCCTCCTGTTTTGGTAATTCTGGGAGCTGTGGAGGATAACACTGCTTCTGAGTCTCACTGTGAGGAGGTCTTGGCCAAATGTAATCTTCCTTGGCATAGCCATCTACACAGAGCATCAGCTTTCCAAAAAGAGCTTCTCAGATGGACTCAGAGTTCCATGTGTATCCCTAATGGGAAGGGAATCTTTCACAGTTTCCCAATTCCAAGGGCTCCAGCCAGGCCAGGTCTCCTTCTCTGTAAACGGGTAGCAGGTGGAGGCTCAGAGGTGATGGGCCACACACTTCTTTGAAATACCGTAATTTAGAATGCAGAAGCAAAACATATGCCACTCATCATCATGGTACCTTTTTGTCTGTGTACTAAAAACTAGAATTTTTTTAGAAAGAAATATTAAAGTAGGAAGGGTAGGTTTAAATCAATTTGAGCCAGAAAAAAGTTGAGGAACGTTTATCTTTTTTCTTTTGGTAAATATCCACTGTACACCACTCATGTACCAGGCAGTGGTGAAGTAGTGAAAAACAAGATAGCCATGGCCTCTGTTTCCACATCTGTGGTCCTTAAAGATGGCCAAGAATTTTCTCAACACTCTGGGCTGCTCTGTGACTGCTTTGGTCAGTGGCGATGTGGAATCAGTATATTAGTCTTCTGGAACTAAATACCATAGACCTGAGGGTCTTATAAACAATATTTATTGTCTCACAGTTCTGGAGGGGGTGAGTCCAAGATAAGGTGTTGGCTGGGCCCCTCTGAGGCTCTGAAAGAGACTCTGTCCAATGCCTCTCTGCACATCCTGATGATTTGATGGTCAACTTGGGCTTGTAGATGCATCATTCCAATCTCTGCCTTGATCTCTGCATGGCATTCTCCCTGTGAGTCTTTGTATTGTCATCCCTTTGTGCATGTTTGTGTCTCTGTCCCAAGGTACACTTTGTATTAAGGACACTAGTTATATCGGATTAGGGCCAACTCTAATGACCGCCTTTTAACTTGTCTATATTTACAAAGATACTATTTCCAAATAAGGTCATGCCTTAAGGTACTGGTAGTTAGGATTCCAATACGTCTTTTTAAGGGGACACAATCACTAAGAGTCAGTCTAGCCTTTGTGAGATTGAGGACTTCTACTTCTTATCTTAAACACTTGCATTCGCAAATTGGCCACCATGTCTTGAAGAAACCAAAGCGTTTCATGGAGCAGCCCATTTGGAGAGGACTTGAAGCCCTTTGCCCAACAGCCCTACCTCAGTTCCCAGCAAGGACTGCCAGCTGTGTGAGTGAGTTATCCTGGAATAGACCTTCCAGACCTCAGTGGAGCTAACACAGCTGCCCTATGTACTACAGTCACATGCTACTGCTAATGAGCCTGACCCAAATTGTGTATTTGTGGGCAAAGCTAAGTGTCTGTTACTGTTTTAAGCTACTAAGTTACATGGGGATAGATCACCACAACAACATCCTTGAAAGCAGACATTAAGCAAGTAGTTGTGTGTGACAAGTGTTGGGAAGGAGAAGCACAAGACCCCAGGGGGTGTGGGCTGGTAAACAAGACAGCTAAGCCGGTCTTGCACTGGTCTGCCTTGTTACTAAGTAAATGCTCTTCCGTGCGGATCAATTGGAGGTGCTTTACTAGTTTAGCATTCCTAGCAAAAGGCATTTGTTTTTGCCTACCTGGCTTTCTGAGATGCATTTAATTTGAAAACACCTTCACTCTCTTTGCATCTGTGTTTCCCCTTTGGGAAGTGGGAAGGGTGGGAAAGCCGTAAGTGGGTGATAACAGCGCCCATCCAAAGTGAACTCCATTTACTTTCATCTCCTTCATAATGGCACAGAAAATGGAGCATAAAAATACTCCGTGGAAGGTTAAGTGCTCTGTACTAACAGTGCAGGCTATGGAGGAGGCAATGAAGCGAAGGTTGGAATAAATGGGGAGGGGTGAGTTCGGATGTGGGTGGTTTCTTTCTTTTCTTTTTTTGCCTCCTCTTTACTGTTCAAATGAAGCTATGTGATACAACACTTAATATTAAAGGGAAGTTGCACAGCAGATAGGCAAGGATCACCTCTTTCAAGTCCCTATCAAATCAGATAATCCAGAGCAGTATGCTACATTCAGCAGACCAGAACAAGGCCATCTTGTCTTCTAAGAAAACCTGAGGCCAGGTTTCTATTCCAAGTCTGTTGTGAGGAATGGACAGAACCGGATGGAGCTGGGTCCAAGTGGTCATTCTGTTCAACATCTAGGACAGCTGTGCTGGACAATGGAGTGCTTTTAGTGTAAGGAACCTGGGGTCCAGGCTTGGAATTGCATTGGAACTTTAAACATGGTTCTCTTGTTCATTCACTCAGTGAGTACTGAGTGTCTTATATATGCCAGACATTGGTGTAGGTAAGTAATGAATGTAGGAGAGAATAAGTCACAGAATAAGGACTCTGTTCATGTCACAGATTCATTCTAGCAAAGAGAGAGGCACAATATAACAGATATATATATTATATATAATTTATATATATTATATAATATATATTATATATAATTTATATATATTATATAATATATATTATATATAATATATATTATATAATATATATTATATTATAATAAAGTGACAAAGTGGAGGGCTAATGCTGTATTATTCAAAGACCTTTAATTCAAACCCTGATATTTCCTTATATGACTTCCAAAATAAACTCCAAATGACTTACATGGCAGTTAAGATCCTGCACAGGCCTGGTGCGGTGGCTCACGCTTGTAATGCCAGTGCTTTGGGAGGCCGAGGCAGGCGGATCATGAGGCCAGGAGTTTGAGACCAGCCTGGCCAATGTAGTGAAACCCCATCTCTACTAAAAATACAAGAATTAGGTGGGTGTGGTGTCACGCATCTGTAGTCCCAGCTAATCACAAGGCTGAGGCAGAAGAACTTACTTGAACCTGGGAGGTGGAGGTTGCAGTGAACCAAGATGACGCCACTGCACTCCTGCCTGGGCAACAGAGTGAGACTTCATCTCAAAACAAACGAAAAAAGATCCTGCACAATCTAATTCCTACTATACTTCAAAAATTATGTTTTTCTCCTTTTATCATTCCTCAGGACACACCCATACGCTTAAGTCTTGTGAAGCATAGCTCTGGAGTCAGATAGCCTATGTTCAAATCTCAGCTATGGCACTCGCCAGCTGTGTGACCTTCGGTAAGTTACTCAACCTCTCTGAACCTTAGCTTTGACTTCTAAAGATGAGTAGCATGTGATTGCTATCTCCCTGGGTGATTGTGAAAATCAGATGAGATCGTGGATATGAGAGGGCAGCGCTTGTACTAAAGCAAGATATGATTTACTTTCAGGTATTAATGACTACTATAAAAGGGTATGTGTGTATTCACATATGCATTCTATATTTAATCTAACAATGACTCTATTCTGAGTCAGAATATATCTTAATGCCACAGAGTAAGCCTTAGACTGTGCCTATTTTACTATTCATGCACAGTGGATAGATGCTGAATAAAATATTCTCAACTCACCGGTGTCTTGCAGTGATGGTAGAGATCCTTAACTAGGAGGAATGCTGTTTCAGAGGACTCAGAATGGGTAATTAGGAGACTGTCACAAGGAAGCCGTGAAGAACTGCACTCTTTAGCTTAAAGAACTGCAGTTGGGAGCCATACGATGAGAGTCCATGTGTGCTATTTGGCAACATTAGAATTCCAAAACAGAGTGATCTTTAAAGATTCCCTCCCCTTGCAGCTGGGTGGAGAGGTGGTCTGGGCTGCTCTGGAAACAGCGGAAAGCCTTTTATCATTTAAATATTATTCCATTGCGGGCAGAAAAGGGGGACAAAATATTGAAAATAAAAGTTAATTAAAAAATAAAATCAAGAGAAATGTCTCTCAGAGGCCACCTCTGGTACAGAGACCACCTGTCATTAAGCATTTTCCTGTCTATAAACCTGAGATTGGAAGCTGATCGACTCTTCTCTTGTTTAATTTTTAATGTCTCCTGTCGGGTCTCTGTGGTAGTAGCTATTATACGCAGAGGCTGTCACATAGATATGTACCTTGCCCAGGCAAAAAGTGAGTCTTCCCATTATCAGAACTGATATTCACTGGGAAAAACCAGCAGTGGGATTTATTACTTGCTCTGGGGAATTTGTTCTTGCAATGATGTAAGTCTCTCCTCTCCTTGTGGGTGAATTAGTATGAAAAGAGAGGAAGAAAACATCACCAAGAAAAGAGAATAAATGATGGCTCCTCAGGAACAGCGTATCTTCCGATCCTACTTTTCACCTTTCTGGTTCCTCTGGTTACTCATTCAATACAAATTTATTGGGCATCTACTATATGTCATGCATTGTTGTATACACTGAGGTCAAAGCAACAAAGTCAGAGAAAAGTCTTCATTCTTATGACCCCCACACCAGACATTCTATTGAGGAAAAAGAGAGAATAAATACTTTAAAAAATAAGGGTGCTGGGCCATTTTAAATGATGAAATGGCAAAGAAAATAAAAGCTGGAAATATGGCACCCTGGGAAATGGGTAGGAAAGACCCCCTGAGGGGGTGATGGTTGAGCAATGATTTAAATGACCAGGGGGAACCAAGAATGCAAAATTACATGGAATGGCATTCCAAGAAGAGGGAATGGCAAGCACAAAGGCCCTGAGTTGGAGATGAGCTTAGCTTCTTTAGGAAACAGAGATGTTCACTATGCTAAGAGAAGGGAATTCAGGTTTATAATAAATACAAGCAATTGAAGGTGCCAGAGGACTTTGAAGAACCTGTAAAAAGGGGGAAGATTTCATTCCGAGATTAGGTTTCAAACCTGGGACCAAAACGTTCAATTACAGTCTCATTTTGGCAAATGTGAAAGAGAAGGGTATGAGATCATCTTTCTTGAGTGGATTCACTCAGTTGTGCTTCCTAGACATGACCTTCATGGACCTGTTGCCTTGGCTTTTGCCAGGGACCTGTCCCTTCCTGACTATATGAATGCAGGGGTCTCTACACTGGGAGCCTTTTCTCCATCCTTCACTCCAGGCCTCAATATTCCATCTTCCTACTGCTTCCTAAAACCTTCCTGCTATCACCTTCCTGAAACACACCCCAGAAAGCCTCCCTCCCATTCAATAGTGGCCTTCGAATTTCGACAGGTAGTACTAGCTCTTTAGCACTGCGCACAAGACACTCACAGTCTGCCCTCTGCACACCTGGATTCCATATGGCTGGCCACCACTTCTTTACAAGCATCCATGCTTACAAAAAACCACCTGCATCCCGGCGGCCCCGAACACCTTGACTCCAGCTGTTTTCTGTGGCCAAACAGCTCATCCTTTCCCTCAACACAGGGAGATGCTTTCTTTTCTTTTTCTTTTTTTGAGGCAGAGTTTCGCTCTTGTTACCCAGGCTGGAGTGCAATGGTGCGATCTCGGCTCACTGCAACCTCCAGCTCCTGGGTTCAGGCAATTTTCCTGCCTCAGCCTCCTGAGTAGCTGGGATTACAGGCACGCGCCACCATGCCCAGCTAATTTTTTGTATTTTTAGTAGAGACGGGGTTTCACCATGTTGACCATGATGGTCTTGATCTCTTGACCTCGTGATCCACCCGCCTCGGCCTCCCAAAGTGCTGGGATTACAGGCGTGAGCCACCACGCCCAGCCGGGAGATGCTTTCTTATCTCTCAGGTGTCACTCCTAGCTGCCATCAGCCCTTGCATGGAAAACTTTCCACATCTCCTGGTCTGATAAAGAGATCCCTCCTCCCAAGAGAGGAAAGAGAGGCCAGTTAAAGTGTTAGATTGGAGAGGAGGAAGAAGCCAGGCAAAGTTTGCAGGGAAGAATATTTTGGTAGGTAAAATTGCAATGCAAAGGCTTGAGTTAGCAATGAACTTGGTAGGTTGATTTCTAGTTTGTACCCTCTGAGCTCTGGGCAACTGAGGGTGTTATGGGTGAAGGGGGCTGGGGAGTGCCCATTGTTTACTTAATTTTGTGCTTCCCCCAGTCCCTGCCACACACAATAAGAACTCACCCTCTTTCTGACCTGGTATTTTGAAGAAATTTATGGTAATTTAGAGGGGAACAAAAAACTCGTGGTACATTTATTAAGTGACAATATTAAAATGAATTCTGCTGCAGCTTCTATCATGAGAGTTGTAAATAGCATTTAATGTTTATAATCTCATTTTTGGAGGACTTTAATTTTGTTGTTTCAGGAATGTTTATAAAAAGGAACTCCTGGTTCCATCAGTGGGGGACACTGCTTGCTTCAGAGGGACCTGGGGGGAGATTTACAGAGCTCCCTGTTCTTGCCCTAATTAAGGAATTTGTTACTGTTTTAATAGTTTCAAGGTACTCACTGTAGCTGGGTTTATAAACAGCTTTTTCTCCAGAGGAGAGGGGACACTTGCTTTTACGAGTTATACACTGTGACTCCTCGCAGGCAGAGATGATGGTGTGTATTAGGAATTTACTGTGCTCAGAACCTGCCCCAGACATGCTGACTCCTAAATTCTGAGAATGGATTCCAGCAAACTGTCTTGCAGCACAGTCCTCTGTGCCTGATGTCTGCTCAGCTTTGAGGGCCACTGAGATATGGAAACCATTTTCATTGAGTATACCTAAGCCAAGTACACTGCTGGGTCCCTGCTACTCAAAGTGTGGTCCTTACACCAGAAACATCCAGGTCACCTGGGAGCTTGTTCAAAGACTCTCAGGACTCACCTTAGAGAGACTTGTTGCATCAGCTGGTTTCGGATGCATCATCTCATTTAGTTCTCAGAGCAAATCTGAGATAGATCTGACTATTGTCACAGATATCTTTGTAATATATATTTTTATATAATTCACTCTTTTCACTTTAACTGATTGTCTTATTCAGTTCAACTATTTCAATTACAGTGTTTTAAAAGCAATTTCCCTGTTCATGGTAAAGCTTCAATTTAATACCATGTACACCACTTGCTGAGGAAATGCTTCTATTGACTGGACTTTTCTCTTTCCCCCAAGCCTCCTCTGTAATTCTCTCTTCCACCACCAAAATATCATGCACCAATTTTCCTTGGCTCCCCCATTAATTAAATGTGCTAGTCAATCACTCAGTCTCTATAGTTGAGGCAGTTGTCTTTTTTCATGATCTCTATGGCAGGTGGCTTCTAAAGTTGCTGGCACTAACCCCCACCTCCTGGTGCACATGCCCTTGCATAGCCCTACCCCTGGATGTGGCTGGATCTGCTTCTCATGAATAGACTATGGCAAAAATAATAGAATGTCCTTATGAGATTAAGTTATAAAGGATTCTACCTTCTGTCTTTATCACCTCTCTCCTTAGTTCTTCTTGGGTGGCTCTTCCTATTGAATAAAGCTGCCATGTTGCAAGCTGCCCTCTCAAAAGACCCCACACAGGCACAGACTGAGGGCAGCCTCCAGCTAGAAGCCAGAGAGAACCTGAGGCCCTCAGTATAAGAACCCACAAGAAACTGAATCTTGCCAGCAGCCACTGCATGAGCTTCTAAGCACATCAACCCCCTCAGTATAGCCCAGAGATGCCTTCAACCTTGACCAAAAGCCTTCATTGTAGCCCTGAGAAACCCTGAGCCAGAGGACCCAACTACTAAGGGATACTTAGAATTTCTGATGCACAGAAACTCTGGGATAATAAATGTTGTATAAACCTGCTATGTTTTAGGGTAATTTGATATGCAGCAATTGATAATTAATATAATCTTCCTGCAGTTAAGGTTGTCAATATCTAGCTCATGGGATTGACAGAGAGAGGGGTTCTGTGCTTAAAGATCTAAATTTACACAGAGAAATCTGGTGCATGAGAGACTGCAAGTATTTGTCAAATTTGGTTTTTTCCCTTCCTATGTACAATGTAAACGATGTTTCCTTAACTACCTTGAATCCAGATGGATGATGGACTTGAATTTAAGGCCAATAAAATGTGCCTGGAAGTAATGAGCACTTGGCAGATATACTCAGCCTGATTCGTAAAATACCTCATTTTAGCAGATCCTTCATGCTCTTAGTCTTCGCTTGTCAGCTGGTTGGACCAAAAAGAGAGCTTTAAGGAGGAGTTAGTGGGGAGTGAGCTGATGGAAGGATCCCAGTCCTGTGTGACCACTTTGAGGAAAATCTTCTAGGAAACTGCCAATCAGAAGAATTCGCATTGGCCTTTGCATAAACAAGAAAAGGAACTGTTGTTTCACTGAACCCTTGACTTACTGGTGATGTTTGTTATGCAGCCAAACCTAGCCTACCCTGACCAAAACACATATGTTATGTTTTTGTCTATTTTCTTTGTTTTATATTTTTACTATATTAATATAAGTTTATTGTTTTTCAGTCCCTTACACATTCTTTGATTTGTTATTTTTTGAGTAACATTCACTTATTCACTTTCTACGTATTTATTGATTGCCAGGCACTAGGTTTACACTAATAAAAGAGCAAAGTTTTCTCCTTAAAAAATGTATAATGAATCAGGTAAATAGATGCTCAAGTGGCAATTAAATCGTGATTTAATAGAGATATAGGCATGAACCTTGTTCAAATATTTTTAAACATCAAGTACTACCATACTCATTAATATTTTAACAACATGAACACTTATAACTCTGTTTATCATATTGATCATGTATCTACTGTGCGTGAAGGTAGGAAAGCATGTCTGAATTGGAACATAATACATTTGGCTCAAATAGAGATATTCTATATGACAAAACTTTAAGTCATGGAAGAAAAACATATCTAGACATTTGAAATTATTCAGTAGCCACTAGGGAGCCATTGATGATTGTAGAGGAAAGATACAGCATAACATTGTCTTTTAGAAAGATTTATTAGGCAGAGCTATGTAGGGTGGCCTAGAAGACGGAAGGCAACATGCATATAGGAAGACTAGGTGGGAGCCTCACTGCATAGTAGATCAGGCATGTGTCAACAGAACCCTGCCTGAGGGCAACAGGAGAGCAATTTAATGGATGGAAGTTATCTTTGAGAGAAAAATCTATAAATCTGGCTGAGAAATTAGCCCACATGATATGAGAAAGTTGCTTGGTGTTTAACTTTTTCTTTCCTCCATTTATGTTTCGGTTCATGCACACAAACGTGTAGGTGACTGTGTACATATGTGTGCATGTGTTATATCATTGTCTCCATATAAGATATCACACTATAGGAAAAGTACTATTTCTAATCATGTTATATTAAGTTGTTTGTGTCTTACACATATGTTTAAAACAGTCCAACTGTGTATGAAGTCGAATGTATTTTTTTGAGAGAATTAAAACCACACCTTTTTTGGTGTGAAATTTTGGAGACAGCTTTAGACTATGTGAAAAAGGCTGAGTTCTCTGAAAGTTGGATGTCTCAGAATCTGAGTGGTCCCTGCTCTGGGTGACTCCTGCCCCTCTTTCCTATGGGGGGAGAGGTCATGTTTTGACTTTCCCTTGGCTAACTGGTAAGCCTTAGGAGAGCCACATGGAACATTTGGCGTGTGTCCTTTGCTGGATGTGTGTGGCTGTGGAGGTGGAGACAGATGTTTGACTCTCAGCTGGAAGCAAATTGTAGTGCATAGAGCTGCCCTTGGGTAGCTTTGGAGGTAAGAGGCAGGGCTACAAGGGGAGCAACTTGTGCTCCAAAGTTGGCTGGGCCAATGAACCTATCTCTCAGAGGCTTGCTATGTCCTAATAAGAAGCAAGACTGTGTCCTGTGGAGAGAAATCCATCTAAGAGGGCAACCCCAAGGGCCTTAGGTGAAAATAGGACTGAGGGTGTCTTAGTTGGCCATCAGGAGAGACTTTGTCCATGTCAATGGAACCACAGAATAGAGGCCCTGAAAAATAGTAGTTACCCAGAGATCCCTCCACTCCTACCCCAAGTGGTCCCATGTGAAAAACAGGCAGCATCTGGGTCCCACCACAGCCAGAAGCCATTGGTATCAGAATTAAGCAATTCTTGTCATAGAAGCCTTTTCCTGGACCTCATCTCTTCTCCCTCAGACCTTTGGAGGGGGCCTGAACAACAAGGAACATGTGGTTGAAAAGGCGGCTCAAGAAAGAGAGGAATCTGACCCTGCATTCCTTTCCTTCACAAGGTCCCCTGCCCAGGGATTTAGTTCTGAACCAGAAGTGAGGAAAGGTTTAAAAGGGCTGAGAGTTTAGCTTTGATATGGCCCTGAGCTAGGTATCTTCTTACTCAAAAGTCATCAGGCAATTTTATTCACTGAGAAGGGACAACTAGGAAAGCTTTGGGTTCTGCTCAAGATTTCAGGCAGGATAGGGAGGTTTGGGGTCCCAGGATGGCTGTGATAGGGCAGGTGAGAGAAAGGGTCAATTTCTTCTTACTTGTAACCACTAAATCCAGTCTTCCAAACACTGGAAAAGAGCATTTTCTGCCTTCTATTAGATTTAATTTAAGCAATGTTCCTGGCATAGTCTAACTCAAAAAGAGACCAGGTAGTAAGGAGTTTATAAGCTCTCCAAATTTAAAACCCTACTCAGTGCCATGCTGAATTCATAATGGAGCCTGAAGCCAAAGGAACAATCAGTGCTATGGAGTGAATGTCTGTTTCCCCTCAAAATTCATATGAAATCCTCACCCCCAAGGTGATGGGTCATCAGGAAATGGGGGCTTTGAGTGGTAATCAGGTCACATGGGTAGAACCCCATGAATGCCATTTGTCCTAAAAGAAAGACCCCAAAGAGATCTCCTCTGTCTTCCATGTGTGGATATGAGAAAAAAGCTGCCATCTCTGAACCAGGAAACAGTTCTTCATTGGGCACGCAATCTGCCAGGAACTTTGATTTGGACTTCACGGCCTCCGGAACTGTAAGAAATAAATTTCTCCCATTTATATGATACCCATTCTGTGGTATTCTGTTATAGAAGCCTAAATGGATTAAGAAAATCAGTAATACTGATCCCATGTTTATGTAAATTTTTGATATTTTTGTTCACCATGGATTTTTGTATTAATTTTGACTTTTAAAAATAGTTTAAAAACATTATTGATCTTGATTGTTGACCTTTTTCGATGTCTTAAATTTTGTGCCCAAGCTAGTCCCAGCACTGTCTCCTCTCCACCTCATCCAGTTCAGCACAGTTAATGTACATCCAGTCTCTAGGGAAAAAGGAAATAGGGAAAACCCTTAGGATGAAGGACAGGTTTCTTTACAACCTTCTGCCCTGTAGCCAGAAGTCTTATACCCCAAAAAGGCAATTGTGAGACATCTTGCGATCCCAGATCAAACTACTAAAATCTTAAGGTTATGTGTTTGGTAAAGGGAAGTATATATTCTTCATATTTCCCATCTAGACCACTGTTTACAGATAACTGGAACTGCCCTTAAGGACATCAGGTGAGCTTATTTAATGGAAATTTTCATAGATGACTATTATGCATATGTTCAGTCAATCAAAACCAATGTGTCTTGAAGATGTCCTCTCTCAGAAACTTGGAAATATTATTTTTGGTCCTCTACTGGTAAATTCTTTTAAGAAAAGGCTCTTCTATTTGGGCAAAATACCCCAATGTGTCAGGACAAGAAAACTCTTCTGTGCTCTGATATACAATTCTTTCATGCAATTTTCTCATGTATAGTCTTGCTGAGATCTCTGAAGAGATAAATAATAGGCCATTATTTATATTCAAAAATTGGTGGACTTTGAGAGAGACAACCTCTTTGTTTCTGTGTTTCTGTATCTGTTCAATGGAATGGTGGTGGTTTTCAAAAGGTGGCAGTGAGGACAAATTGAGTTACTACATATGAAGACTCATAACAGTTCTTGTATGACTCAATAGAAGTTAGCTAGGACTATTATTGATCTAACCCTGAGCAAAAATATAATTATGTAATAGTCATAAAAACTAGAAGATAAGCTGAAAACAAATGGCTGTTTCAATCAATTTTGGAAAGAGTTTTTGGTGAAAAGTAAAAGCACATTAGTCAAATTGCTATTTGGTCTCAAAGAAGATTCAAAAATTGAATGTATTTGTCCTATTTAGCTGAGTTCTTGGCTTCATATATACATGGGAAAAGAAAACTTTTGCAATGATTTTATACAGAAATGTATAAATGAAGAAAAGTTCAACAAGTTACCTTACTCATTTCCATCGTCTATCTCTTCATCCACTAATTCAACAAATATTTATTTGATCTCTTACCGTAGGGCAGGGACTAGATTGGATATGTAAGATAGATGGTTTCTTTCATCAAATAGCTTTCAATGTAGCCAATGCCATAATACTAGACAAATCAACAGGAAGAAAAGTTATATAGTAGTTACCCAGTTATCTGAAGTTTTGCCTTCTGAGGTTCCAGTCACCTGTGATCAACGACAGTCCAAAAATGTACACCTTCTGAGTAGCATGATGAGATCTTTTGCCGTCCCTCCTGGGACATGAATTATCCCGTTGTCCAGCACAGCTATGCTGTCTGCACTCTCCACCCACAAGTCACTTAGTAGCTCTCTCAGTTACCAGATATTTGGAGAGAGAGAAAGACCACATTTACATACCTTTTATTACAGTGTGTATTATTGTTATAATTGTTTTATTTTATTATTAGTTACTATTACAAATGTCTTAGTGTGCCTAATTTATGCATTAAACTGTATCACAGGTACGTATAGGGAAACACATAGCTTTTGCGGAGCATGGTACTATTCCAGGTATTTGTATCTATTCAACAGGTTTGAAAAGTTTGGAGCAAGGATCAATTGAGTTACCACATATGAAGCTCTCGTTATAGTTCTGCATGACTCAGTAGAAGCTAGCCAGGACTATTACTGCTATTATTGATCTAACCCTGAACCAAAAGATAATTACAGCATAGTCTTAAAAACTAGAAGGCTCACGCCTATAATCCCAGCACTTTGGGAGGCCGAGGCAGGTGGATCACGAGATCAACAGATCGAGACCATCCTGGTCAACAAGGTGAAACCCCGTCTCTACTAAAAATACAAAAATTAGCTGGGCATGGTGGTGTGCACCTGTAGTCCCAGCTACTCAGGAGGCTGAGGCAGGAGAATTGCTTGAACCCAGGAGGCGGAGGTTGCGGTGAGCCGATATTGTGCCATTGCACTCCAGTCTGGGTAACAAGAGCGAAACTCCATCTCAAAAAAAAAAAAAAAAAAAAAAACTAGAAGACAAGCTCAAAACAAATGGCTGTTTCTATCAATGACCAGGCATCCACTGGGGGTTTTGGACTATATCACCTGAGGGTAAGAGAGGATCCCTGTATGTACTTCAGTGAGAAAGATCCCATAAGACTCTGGGGACCCTAGAGAGAAAGGATAAGTGTTCAGAAAGGACTACACAAAAAATAACAGTGTTCCAACAGGAAAGGAGGTTAGTCCCGCAGAGAAAACACTCAAATGAAGATGCAGAGGTTCCGAACAATCTGATGAGCTCAGCCTTCTAGACCCTTGCTTCTCGAAGTGTGGTTCGAAACCAGCAATGCCAATTAGAAACTCAGCATCATCACCTCCACCCTGAAGAGTGGAATGGGGGCAGAGCTAGGAGGGAGGTGCAGGCTCCTAGAACCTTCACATGCAATGATACTATTCAGTAATTGCTGCCCATGAACTCCAGGAGGACAGTAACCCAGCTGAGCTTTTCTCAGTATCTGCTCACAGTGTGTTGCACAGGGCACCCATTTATTTGTCCGATGAATGCAGTGCTACATAACAGGATGACAAGAGCTTTATCAGTCGAGCAGCCCCGATTGCTTCACCTGACCTCTCAATCTCCTTTATAAAGGCAGAGTAGTGGTTTGTCTTGGAGTCAGAAAAAAAAAACGGCCTCAAAAATGGGCGTTGAACAATGAGAACACATGGACACATGGAGGGGAACATCACACACAGGGTCCTGGTGGGGGTGGTGGTGGCTAGGGGAAGGATAGCAGGGGGATGGGGGCTAGGGGAGGGATAGCATTAGGAGAAATACCTAATGTAGATAATGGGGTGATGAATGCAGCCAACCACCATGGCCTGTGTGTACCTGTGTAACAAGCCTGCACATTCTGCATGTGTACCCCAGAATGTAAAGTATAATAAATTAATTCATTAAAAATAAAATAAAATAAATGTAATCTAAAAGAAAAAAAGAGGCCTGTGTAGTTTTCGATTATGTTTTACAATAGCTCAGGACTGTGGTGGGAAGCATGGGGGAAAATATGCCCTCATCTTCCTATTTTGTTCGAGACCAATTATCTGCCAGTTTTCCATAGACTTCTCCCCCCTCCCCACTCCCAGTCCCCCAGATTGGGGAACTGACCTTTTGGATTCGATAGCAGTCATAGCAAGCCTCAGTCATTGTTGGTAATATTTCTAAAGCTCTTGAAGGTCACCTGGGATTAAGATAGGTGCCGCCTGCATGCAAGGTAGCATGCTGCTACTTTAATTATGAAATACACGATAAATAAAGGAAAGCCCTTGGAAAGAAAAGAAGAAAATCCCTGCCATAGCCCAACAGGTGAATAGGCTTTTGCTGAAGCCTGGGGCTTGGGCTTGGGCTTCCCAGGGCCTGTGATCAAAGAGGAGGCCTGGGCAGTGTGAGAAGCCATGCGGTTCCCATCTCCTTGACAGTGGGATTTTACTAACCCGTTTCCCTCTTCTCCTTCCCCCTCCTCCAGAGCAGAGCACTGGCTGTCTGAAGAGGATAGAGATTTGAGGTAGGGATGCACATCTATTTCTCTCTTGTGCACAGTATGTTTATGGATGTGAAATCACAACCAACTCTTGCTTAGAAAGCAGTGGCAACTTGCTCGAAGGAGTGGCACATGTTTACTCTAATGGATGCTCTTTGAGGTGGTTCGTTTTCCTGGTAACAGACAGAATGTGTTCCTTTCTGCGAATTCATGCTGCAGTTCCTTGGGAGGAAACTGTGCTGTTAGGCACTATAATTTTTTGATTTTGCAGCTCACATGATGTCTCAGAAGAGGGATATGTCTTTTCTAACAACCATTGTTTTTATATAAAATGGAAAGTATTCACATTATGTCTTCATCTTCTATATCTCGACTAGTAACAATATCAGGACTACTCCCTCCTGAGAGCTATATTCATTTCTCATTAAAGATATTTCATGTTTTATTCAGGAATTTAAATGAAGCTATCAGAGCCTGGAATGGCATCCGTTTGGTATAATTGTATCTCACTGATGCCAGCCCCAAGAGTTCTAATTAATATATATTTAGCTCCCTGACTGTCTTTAGACCAAACGGTTGAGTGTAGAAGACAGGAGGAAAAAACACATTGAGGTTGGAAGGGGAAAGTCTTTTCTAAAAGAGGGAATTTTTGTGCAGTGTTTTGCTCCTATGTCTATGTCAGAAATTACTTTCAGGCCACTGAGTGCCTTATGAAAAATGGACTGGAAGATGATAATTATTTTTATTGATCACACATTCAAGTTATTAATTTTTTAATCTCCTTTCTCTCTTTCATTCTTCACAAAAATGTTCATGCCCAGGGAATTACATGCCTTCACAATCCTCCTCTGGTTTGCTCTCCCCTCTCCTCCCGCTGCCCTTTTTTTCTACAACCTCACACTATTAAAAAGCGATATTGTTCCTCTTTGCCAATGTGAAAATGACTGGAGCCATCTTGGGATTACTTGGCCTCCCTAAACCCATAATATGAAAAGAAGCTAATTGGGTACCAACCTCATTCCTTATGGGGTTTGCCATTCCCCCTAATTCCTTCCAACCACATCCCCATTCTCACTTGCAGGAAATGAGTTTGGGGACATTTCTTGTGCTGGTCTAACATTGCAATTCATAGCACTTGTGTTCACTTAGAAGCCTCAATTCACTCCCGTTCCTGGGATGCTGTGGGACTGTGGTTTATAAATCACTCCTGTGGTGCACTGTATGTAGAGATCAAGACCCCTGCAAGCTCCAGTCATATTGAATTGTACCGGGCAATGGAGCGTCCTTAAGAGTTTACAGTTAGGAAAAACAAAGGCCTTATAAATAGGACAATCGGACAGACATTTACTACATTTACAAGGCACTACTGCGAAAACAGAGGATGTTACTTTCTTTCGTTCCAAACCTTGCTCTCATTCACTGACTGTTGAGGTTAGTTTTCAATAGGACATAAATTGGGGTTTAAAAATTACCTATACTTAAATTGAGTTGTTATTTAAACAACTGTTAGAAGTCACTTAGTGGTTTATTAGCCTGTCATGAACATACCTTGAATTGGGTTTACACTACAAAGATTTGTGCTCCTCATTGAACTTCCATCATGACAAAGTCATTGCCACTTCTCATTGGTATGAGAGAGATGGGTGGCCCTTCCATTTGCTGGATGTGTAATGTGGATGAGTCCAGCAACCTGGTGTCCATAAGATGCAAGCTACCTTATGTGAAAAACAGAAATACGTTTATTTCACCGGAGTGTATTAGACTCAGTAGCATAATGGCAAAAGGAACAACTTAGTGAGTGCTGATCATGCCTAGACTCTTGCTCAATACTAAACTTCCAAGTTCACATTCAGTAACAAAGAGATATTATAAATTGGTGATGAATAATAATTTTAAAAATCTGTATTTAACCAGGTTAGTTTTATTCCTCCAGAAAAGCAGACTGGGTGTTTTGTGGGAATTAGGACTTTGAAAAGATTTCTACTGGAAGGTGGACTCAGGCTGTTTCCCTCTCAGTCCAAGAGAGCATCTTTCTGAGTGGAAGCAATCCTCCCAAAGCGGGGACTGGAAAGTGCATAAGAGTGCTCAAGCACTCATGCTCAGTTGATTTCCAGATACATTAGCCCACAGCCTTATTGACCATCACGTCCATTTGACCAGACTCTGAGGGTTTTTTATTATCTGAAACGCCTCACTGCGTGGGCATGATGACAGGTATGTCAAGAGGAGAACAATAACCAGAAACAGATGCATGGAATATTCACTAATATGTCAGCAACTATGATGCATTTCAGCAGTGTCCATCCTCACACACACACACACACAAAAGGAAAAGAGAACATTTATTTTGATGAGGCCAATTTCCATGCCAAACTGAGCATCTGTCTGGCTTTTGTATTTGGTATAAACAGGACTCACACACACTCAAAAATAATGTCAAAAGTTCAAAGGGTGGAGAGTTGAGAATTCTCACATGGGCAAATAAATGAGGTCTGCGGATTGGCTGGCCTTCACTCAGCTTTACATGAAGTGTCTCCTTGGGACCGGGGTGATGTGTGGCTTTGATTCTCTGCCCTTGTTCTTCCATAACCTGGTTTGGAATGTAGCCCAGTCCTCAGAGATTGGGGGTCACTCTGGCTTGATAGTGTAAGGTCAGAAAATGGAATGAAGCTCGGATATCTCAATTGAGATTTGAGTGTATAAAAGTATAAATCAAAAAAGCAAAATCCTTGAAGGGTCACGTTGCAGCTATTGCTACAAATGAAAGGTTTCAAAATAAGTAGATACAAGAATGCCGAGACCAGTGCAACTTATAATTCTCCTCTAGTCCTACTGGAAGAATATATGAATACAACTGAACATAGAAAAATAAAGAATGTACATTATTCCAGGCAAGGATGCAAATCTGAATCCTCTAATAAATTTGTGTTATTTCAGGGGCAATAGTCAGAGTATTTTAAAAAATTGTTTACCTGCTTTTTTGCAAAATGCAAATTAGAAATGGTATCCAGTGACCAAAAGTAACCTTAGAATTTGTAGGATTCATTCTTTGTTTTAGAAAAATCTGGATAATCTCAAAGTTGAGTCATTCATTCAAAAAAAAAAAAGAAAGAAAGAAAGAAAAAAAAGAAGTGGGGAGAAGCAGATTTTGTCCGCCTTTGCTCCTAAATGCCACTGTCTCATTTGGCTGTAGGATATTCATGATGTTATGCTTATTTAAACAGACATATCTCTAGTTTATGGGCATATTCCAGAATAGAACTGCATGTTGCTTGGAGTGCAATTCTTATGGGCAAACACCTGATCCCCTTTAATAAAAGATAAAAGGGAAACGTTTCCCCTGCCATTCAAAGACCTTACTGTGCTGTGCGCATAGACACAACCTTGTTGCTTGACCTTTCTTAACTGGTACAAGCATCCCATGTACTGAACTCCAGGTACAGTGATTAAAAATGGCTCTTCAAGCTGCCACTTAGAATCTACCATAGCAGAACTTGCTTGAATCCAGGACTGTTCTAGGATTATTATTACAAAGCAAGTCCTAGGAGTTGCAGAGTTATATGTAATAGGTAATTAGAATTGCTATTAAGTGATGTCACAGTTTAGTTTCTAAATACTAGAATATTTTTAGTTTTTTATATTTCTAAAATAGTTTCAAGGCCACATTTTCTAATCATTCTTTAAAACTATGATTTTTCTACCATTATCAAAATAATTCGATTTTCTGAACAATCACCCTTAATATGTGTCATTTTCAGGTTATTTTTCCTTGTTTAGAAGAATGTGATGAATCATAATTGTACAATTGAGTTTGTGTACTTATCAGCTAAATGAATATTTTCCTAACTGTTTTTTTGTGGAAGACAGAGCTGAAAGAATTTAAGTAAATTTTAGGAGAATAAAGAGACACTATGTCAAATAAGTTAAAGGAATGCTGACTTAAATGTAATCAGAGTTGTATTAATTGTAGTGCTTCCCAAAATATTTAATATGCAAAGTATGATCTGATTTGTCCCTGGAGGATGAACTTTATGCTGTCTGTTTGTTTGTTTTTTTTTTCCAAGCCATAGCCCTCTTTTTCTGAGATCATCTGTACTTATCTAAAGCTCCAAAAATATTCAGGAAATATTGTACTAGGAGCAATGGCTCACATCTTAGGCTACTTGGAGAAGAAAAATGCTTCTTTTTTACTTAGCTAATGTCAAGAGCAAGTGACACTGAGTTTAAATTAGATTAAGTGGCCTATGATTCTATTTAATTCAAACTGAGAGTCAAAAAACATCCCATAAAACTGTTATGCACTTGAAATGGAAAAAAATAAGTAAAAAAAAAAAAAAAAAAAAAAAAGAAGGCTTGAAAACATATTCAGTAACCTCTTCAGCAGACACCCACATATAACTTCATTAATCATTTAAAATGTGACAAGGAAAAGAAAATCTGATAGAATGACTGTACAAATAATTATAGTTTATTTCTCAATGTTTTCTCATTAAAATCACATTGTCATCTGTGTGGTCATCTTGACATGACTAATTACTGCTATCCAAGAAAGAGGAAAAAAGTCTCAAAATGTAGCTTCACCAATTCTCACCGTCATAAGCGATTATGGGAAAAAGAGAGATTGTGGAGAATGAAAGTTTGAATATTTCCCTCTCTACCCCTCCCTCTGTCTCTTCTACATAACTTTCCCCTCTTATCTCTCCACCTTCTCTTCTCTGATCTGTCCTGCCACCCTTCATCTATCACTGGCCCACAGTTTTAGTCTTTTGCCTTATCAAGGAGAACCCACAGTGTGTTTTGCCCACCTAGGCCACATGGATTGAGATATGTGCCTTGAGCTGTGGCAAAGGCTCATGAGTGGTAGGGTGACATAGGTCTTGCTCAGCTCTGCTGTTCAGGCCTGGGACCTGGCACAGGTACTCGGTCTCCCTTGGCTCCATTTCTTCCTCCATAACATGCCTCTGATGAACCAGATGGCATCCAAACTCCCTCTGAGCCCTAAGGACACAGGGTCCTATGTCTCTTTGAGTTTTCATTCCCAGCCTCTCACAGAAAACAATGCAGTGAAGTCTACAACTATAAGGTAACTTCAGAGTTGTCAATAATTAGTTCACAATGACTGCCCTCCGCTTAGAAGAAATGACACTTCTTCAAAGAGGGGAATAGAGTCAACTCCCATGGAAAATGTTCTGAATGGTGTGCTCTTGAATTTCAGTCTTTGCCTGGAAGCAAATATGAATGATCTGCTTCAAGACAAGCCTCTTATATTAATCACCCCATGACTCTAACTGAGAAATTAATTGAATTCAATTGAATATATGCCTGAGTTCCTGGGTTCCATCAAAGGTGCTGATGGAACGGGTCTTCTCACCATTTTCTTTGAAGGAAATGGCACATGGTCCATGTTCACATCCAGAGATAAGTGCTAAATTGCTCTTGAAATGGAACCATTCCTCTCTGATCATTGCTTTTCTCCATGGTTATTTTTTAAACATAACATCATTTATATGTAACTCTCCAAACCAAGGAAAATGAAAACACCTCATGGAAAACAAAATTGCCTAAATATTATAACACAAGCAGAACTTGCTTTTGACTGCATGCAGGGTTGTTTCCTTGTTCTGGCTGGTTTCGAGATACTTCCAGGGAACATGTTTCAGGGTATGAGAATGAGGCCAGTGGCTGCTGATGTTAAAAGGACATGGCATCTGCACTAGGCTGGAGAGGGGGCTGGTTGCACAAATTAAAGTCAAACACATCACAGCCTGATCAGCAGACATGGGCTTTAGTGTGTTGTCCAGGTTTTTCCCTTTCCTTTCTTTTTTTTTCTACCTCCAAATAACAGTGAGGCAATTAAAAAAAAAAAAAAGTCCATTTGTCTCCTATCATAATTTCTTCTCGCCTTCCCTAATCTTGGTTCCTCACTCTATTTATCTGGGAACACAAATTATAATGGAACATGGGAGAAAATTTAAATATAGGTAGCTATTTAATCTGTCTTTGACTCATTCTGGTTAACAGAAATTTTTACCCAAATGGAGCTGGAAAATATAAACCCACTGAGGAAAAAAAATGCAAGTGTATCATGTTGGAAGAAAATTAGTTCTCTTCCTGCCAAAAATCGGAAAATATGTTGGATTTAAAAAAAAAAAAAAAAGATTTAGAATTTGATAGAGCCACCATTTCATGGGCTGGAGGATTCCTCTCAATGGGTGAGTTCACCCATGAAGAGCTTTAATTACCTGATATTTTAAGAGTTCCCTATAATATAGGAGAGAGAGAAGGGAAGCAGAAGTGAGGGAGAGACATTTGTGTGGGAGAAGCCTAAAGCTTTTTGTAGGAGGCAGGCAGTTTAAAAGGTAACATCTTTAATGAACGAATTTTTATTCCCACAGTAAGAAGCTGTTTTTCAAAATCTTCCATGGCCTGCAACCAGGGAAGGGGGAATAGTTTCGTGAGAAAGCAGGGTTGTGAGTCAAGCTTACGAGACCAGTAACCACTTGTTTATACCAATCCAAAGGACAAACCCCATCAAATTCTGTTTTTGTGGTTTTATTATTATTTTTCTCACATTAATTTGTCCTAGAGAACACTGCACAAAGGTCTCACAGCCCTGGTACAAGGAGGAGCTACAACAAAAACTGAGAGGGGCTGAAGGGGCATCCTGCTCTCCTTCCGGCCTGACACTTCCTTTGTTCCTATAATCTCAAAACAGCTGTTTCCTCTGGAACCACAAACCCCAGCTGGCGGCCTCTCTACCTCCTGGATCCTGCTTCACATAATGTACATCAAATCTGAATGTTGATATGAAATCTTCTTCTTTTTCCCATCCTCCCTCCTCCACGCTTCCCCGCCTCCCTCTCATCCTGTATTTATGTTGGCCTTCGCTGGGAAGAGGAGGGGAGGAGCAGTTAGGAAAAAAAAGTGATACAAGCATTTCAGATCTTCCATATGGCAAAGCAAATTATTGAAAATATTTAGAATCTCAGGTGTCTGGTTGGGAAACACGTTTTCTGAAACCTCCTTTATGAGGCAGAAATTGACGGTCAGCATCACTTTTTCAGTTTGCTTGTAAACTACCTATTAACAAACAGCGTATGAGCTATTCTGTAGCAGAAACTAGGTTATGATTTCACATAGGAGATGCAATGAGCTGTGCATGGTAGATTTTCCTTAAAAACCATACAATTTTACTGACCTGTGTCTTCATTGAAACCTTTTGGGTAAAAATAAGGAAAGGGCTAGGTTCCACTCAGGAGAATTTACTAACAAGTCTGGAAGAAATGACATAGAGAAGAAAATAATTGGAGAAAATGCATGGCTATATTTGATTCATTGCAAAACTGTGGAGTGTTTATCACAGTCCTTAATTTGTTGATGGAATGAGGAATAAGAAAGAGTCAAAGGGCCTGTGTATTAGGGAATAGAAGGTGGAGGAATGAGCTGATGAAGGCCCATAGGTGGAGGTGTGCTAGGGTTCTCTAGAGGAATGGATCCAATATAGGATAGATAAGTAGATAGATAGAAAGACAGATAGGAGGAGATTTATCACAAGAATTGGCTCTCATGGTAATAGGGGTTGAGAAGTCCCATGACCTGCCATTTGTAAGATGGAGAACCAGGAAAGTTGGTGGTAAAATTCAGTCAAATATCAAAGGAAGGTTGGTGGTATAATTCAAAGTCCCCCGTGAGAATCAGGAGGCATATAGTGTAATTTGTGGTGTGAATCTGAAAGCTAGTGAACCATAAACATGGATATCTGAGAATATAAGAAGATAGATGTCCCAGCTCAAGCAAAAGGCTCAAATTTGCCTTTCTTCTGCCTTTTTGTGCTATTCAGTCCCTCAGAGGGTTGGATGATGCTCATCCATGTTGGGGAGGGTCATCTCCTTACTCAGTTCACCAATTCAAATCTTGATTTCTCTCAAAAATATTCTTACAGGCACACCCTGAAATAACATTTTACCAGCTGTCTGGTGATTCTTTCTCCAGGTTGACACATAAAATTAACCATCACAGGAGGGGTTCTGTGTGGGTGAGCTAGGAAAGGAAGTCAAGACGATGGGAGATGGCTTGACTATAAAGCTGGAAGGGAAAGCACATGCTTTGGATTTGGGATAGACCTTAGAAGTCATATGGGTGCTGCCCTATTAGCCAGAGGGCACAGCAAATTCCAGAGAAGGACATGCTCCAGGTCACTGAGGGCCCAGGAGCAGGCAGGGTTACAGGTATGGCTAAGTGTCCTTTCTCTCCTCCAGCAGGCTGCTCTGCCTCTGGCATTCTCCTCTCTGAAGTCTATGTGGGTGAGTCTTCTGTGGTGTAATGCTTAGAGGCCTGCACTTACGAGGCAAAAGATGTTTGCTTATGCTTATTAGCCATATGATCTTAGGTAACTCATTCTAAATTCTAAGTGCCTCTGATTTTCTAACAATAAACAAGAAATAAATTGCATCTGACTCCTCGGGCTGTGGTGATGATAATCAAGTACTTAACCTAATAGCTAAAAATAATAAATGTTTACTTTATTACAATACTACAAATTTTTATTATTAAAAAGGATATATTTAGGTTGGTAGAAGATTGACTTAGCTACAGCTAATATACTCCCTGAAAAAAAATTCAAAGCCATGAAATTAAGCAAATCAAGATATCAAAGTGGTATTAAAGAGCAATTGATAACAGATAAAGCTTAACGTGAAGAAAATAACTTTTTGTGCCTTGTTTTGTTTGGTAAATGGTCTCTCCAATTGCAAGTTGTGTTAACAGTGCCTAATCAAAATTTAATACCTAATTAATGACTGACATTCATTTGCATTTGCTATAATTTGCTAAATAATCACAAAACCATAGAATGTAGTTCTAAAGAATATAGATGGTTGAGTTGGGCTGCCTAGCATTGGGCTGTAGTTCTGCCACCTAGAACTGTGAGACCATGGGCAAGTCACTTAACCTCTCTGAGCCTCAGCTTCCTTATCTGTAAAATGGAGATGAGATTATAGAGAGGATTGCATAAGTTAATATACATGAACATCTTTGAACAGTGCCTGAAACATGAGAGTCCCATAGTATGATGAATAATCCTTTAATATTAAATAATAACAATAATTACTAAATGAATAATAAATGCTACAGTTTTTGTGATAAAAGCATAACTAATTAATTTACCAAGTTTTGGACTACTCTCTCTCCTATTTATACTGGTAAAAACTCTAAATAATTTGTCAGCCAATATCTGTATTTTACTATGTACCAGGTGGCAGCAATCACAGTGATGGACTCAGTGCTTGGGGTGAAATAATTAGTCTTACAGAGGTTGAAATTGAAATTCCAAGCCTGTAAGTACTTTACATTTGCTAGAGCATTTGAGTTTGATTTATGTCAGTTTTCATATTTATAGTATCTGTTGTGGTTGGAAAGGGGATTTCACTTAAATGGTCTCAAAGCCAAATGCAATGTGGCTGCTTCTTTGGACTTCACCAAATGTTGATGAAGCACCCATCTAAACTAGGGATTTTCAAAGTGTTATCCCTGGACTGGCAGCATCAGTATCACCTAGGGGCTTTTTAGAAATGAGACTTTTCAGGCCCACCCCAAGCCGGCTGCATCCGAAACTCTGGGCTGAGGCCCAGCAATCTGTGCCTTGAATAAGCCCTCCCAGGAGTTCTGATGCCTGCTCAGTCTGAGAACTGCTGGAATCAACCAATACAAGTATCAACGTTGACATGTATCAAGCATTAACCATAGTTGTTAGAAGTGCTGCTGGACACTATTGGAGGACCATGCATGAACTTCTCGCCCTCCAGTCTGTTTCCTATTTGCTGCCTCCCTCTGCTGACACATTTTTCCTTTTAGATGTGTTAATGTTACTAATCAGGCTGTGGTGAAGTGACTTTCCCCTGAGCCTCAAAGTCCTTTCTGTCGCTTCCTATTATATGCTGATTTAATTAATTTAACTCTTGATAGAGGCTTTATTTTCAACCTCTTAAGTTGCGCCTCCCTGCCTCAAATTTACCCCTAGACTACTGCCGGTAATAAGAATACTGATTGTAAGAGGACCATGTTCTTACAGGTGTTTGGCAATGACTGGTTTAGTCCCTGGAGTGGTTTAATAGGGGGAATAGTGCAAGCAAAATGCAGATACTACCATCCTTCGGTTCAAAATAGTGTCCACTACTAGACAACCTCTGGGTATTCTGGGAAGGGAGGTGAAAAATGGAACTAGAAGAATCGACACAGAAGAAAACCTAGAAAAATATCCCAGTGGGACTGGAATTCTGGAGCAGGAATGGGATTTAAGGCCCAGTGTATATCTGCAGGTACGGCAGTGACCATAAATTCTGAACAAATCTCAGATGTTTTGGACTTTGGTCCATGTATTCTGAGAGTAGACTAACTGGAGACGAGTCTGCTGACCACTGAAAAGCTTACAAAGAGTAGGAAGAGAAAACAGTCAGTAGCAGTGAGGAAGTAAATGGTGACTCAAAGACCAAGGAAATTAGTTCTCTGTTTCTTCATGAAGGCTTTGAGTGTGAAACTTAGGGTATGAGGGTTGTAGAGTGCCCAGCCAGGCCAGCAGCACCTAATGACTATGGTAATACACAGCAGAGGGTGGTGGCTCAGTCCTGGAAGGTGGGGTGACAGGCAGACCTAAGACAGAAAATACTGCTACAGTAGAGAGAGAAGCAAGCCTTCCCAGCCTCACACACCAGTGCCTGAACTGAGGAGAACTTGTCTAACCATAATTTTGCTAACAATATATTTCAGTGCATTCTTGTCCATATTCTAGACACTCCTAGAATATTGGCAGGCATCTCTGCCAATTTGTTTTCCAATAAGAATAGTGGTGGTGGCAGTAGTCATGTTGTAGGACAGGCTTAGAAATGGGTGTACTAATGGAGGTAACTTGCATCCAAATAACTTGACTGTTGGTTATCCTTCAAAAACACTTGAAAGCAGAGTGTTTCAGGATCACAGAAGATAAATGATCAACTGTCTGGGGAATCCAGGAAGGCTTCCCAGAGGAGTTAGGGGAGGGGCTTGAAGGAAGTCTAGAATTTTAGCAGGCAGAACAGGTGGAACTGGGTTACTACATTTCTAGTATAATTTTCAGTTAAAGATCCTTCTTTTTAATTGTGTGTGTGTGTGTGTGTGTGTGTGTACATGCCAATACTGAGAATAGCATTCTCAGGTAGATCAGGTACTATCTGCCTCTTAAAAACTGAATGCAAACTGTCGATTTATTGTCAGGAACTGTCCTTTTGTTTTTTGTATTGAAATCTACCTCTTCTAGCACACATCTCTTCTCCAGTAATACCTGTAGGATGCATGTATGATTTCACAGATAAAGAAATGCCTTAGCACATTCCATTTCCATTTGCCCTTTGTTACCCTGGTCACCAGTCTTTCTAGCATTCCCTCTCATGTTGTGCTCTGGCAATGCACACAGAGCCCTACGTGATCAGCTGGTAGAGATGCAGTGCTGAGGATGGTGCAGCTGTGTCCTGACTAGGTGGAGAAGAGAGGCACTCACTATTAATGAACGATACCTGCCATGGACCAAGGGAAACTCTTCATGAGGGGGAGGACTCCAGGCATTGCGCTCACAGCTATGTCCTTCCTAGCACAAGACGCTCCTCTGTTTAGTGGGTGTGGAACTGGCAAACGCTACTTGCTCTTCTCCTACCGGCATTTCTTTATCTGTGAAATCATACATGCATTCTATAGGTATTACTGGAGAAGAGATGTGTGCTAGAAGAGGTAGATTTCAATACAAACAACAAAAGGACAGTTCCTGACAATAAATCGACAGTTTGCATTCAGTTTTTAAGAGGCAGATAGTATTAATCTAGATACCTACAGTCAGAATTATTCAGTAAACTTTCTGCCATTAATCATGATGTTTTCAAAATTAGTTTGCTTGGGATTTTTTTCCTAGAAGATATACAGAGATAGAACAGTGTGTACATTGCCTAGAGAGTTAAGTTAGCAGAAACTCTCATGATATTTCTAGAAGTTTCCTTCCGAAATGTTTACTAGTTGACATAATAAAGGAGAAAAATGTTGACATATCTGTTATATCTTTTTATTTTTTTTGAGATGGAGTCTTGCTCTGTCACCCAGGCTGGCGAGCAGTGGCACAATCTTGGCTCACTGCAACCTCCGCCTCCTCACTTTAAGCGATTCTCCTGCTGTAGCCTCTCAAGTAGCTGGGAGGCACCACCACCATGCCTGGCTAATTTTTGTAATTTTAGTAGAGATGGGGTTTCATCATGTCAGCTTGGCTGGTCTTGAATTCCTGACCTCAGGTGATCTGCTCACCTAGGCCTCCCAAAGTGCTGGGATTATAGGCATGAGTCACCACACATGGCCAATATCTTATTTTTGTACGGTATAAAATAGTTTTTATAAAATAGTGTATAGTACAGTCATGTGCTACATAATGATGTTTTGAGCAATGATGAACCATGGTACAAATAAGATCATGATACTGTATTTTTTCCTACATTTTCTATGTTTAGATACACAAACACTATTGTGTTATATTTGCCTACAGTATTCAGTACAGTGACATGCTATGTAGGTTTGTAGCCTAGGAGCAATAGGCCATACCATATAGGTGTGTCATAGACCACCACCCAGGTTTGTGTGAGTATACTCGATGTCCACACAAGAACAAAAATGTCAGACACAATCCTCAGTGCCTATCACTGTTGTTAGGTGATGCATGACTGTGTGTGATTTTGTCATACTGGCTCTAATAAAAAAGGGAACATAAATTTTAACACTTGTGCACGTATAAGTGAATGAGAAGACATATAATTCTTCTTTTCTTATGGTTGGGACTTTGTAATTTAGATGTTGCTAAGGATCTTATTCAAGATCTTATCGAGGTAACATTTCCTCTGGAGGGAAAAGTAAGCTAGGCTCATCATGGCTGGTGTCAATATGGCCAAGCAGCATTACCCATCCTTTCTCACTCTGGTTCTGCCTTTCTTGATTTTTCCCCCTACAATTGTCAAGATGCTCAAATTCATCACTTAAAATAGAGATTATTGCATGCAGTTCAGTAACTTCCTCTATGGGAAAACTAGGACACTTTGAAGTTTTTTTATTCTCAAACTTCATCAAGTTTATGCCAGTGGTTATCTCAAATCAGTTTTATGGAGAGAGGCATTTTGCAAATTTGTCACATATTGATTGCATTACACTGACCTGATTTAGCTAAGTTGTTTAGAGAAATGACATAATGTGTATTTATTCCCAGTTATTAGATGGCCAATATATAGTAATTACTAGATGTGTGCAGACCAGCAACAGATCCTCTAAGTGATGGATTCATTGTATCTGGCAGCCTGGATGCTTTCAAATTCACTTACTTATTTAACCAAAATTTACTGTGCGCCTATGATATCCTAACATTGTGTTCGGCATGAAAACCTTAAAGGCCAAAAAGCCTGAAGGGGAAGCAAAGAGCCTTAAAAAATCTACAAAACCAACGCTAAGAAGCATGGGCTGTGAGGAAGGATCCACGGAGGTTGGTTGAGAGCAGAAAGCAGAAACTCTGTAGGAAGTGAGGAAGACTGCAGAAAAGACTTGAGATGACTAGGAATGTGCTGGAGGGCTGGGGAAGTATCTTGCAAAGAGATGGGCTATTACAAAGCCCGCTGTATTTTTAGTAGAGATGGTGTTTCACTATGCTGGCCAGGCTGGTTTCGCTCTCTTGACCTCATGATCTGCCCGCCTCAGCCTCCCAAAGTGCTAGGATTACAGGCATGAGCCACATCACCCAGTCCAGCTACTCGGGAGGATGAGGCAGGAGAATTGCTTGCACTCAGCAGGTAGAGGTTGCAGTGAGCTAAGATCGTACCACAGCACTCCAGCCTGGGTGACAGAGCGAGACTGTCTCAAAAACCATACAAACAAACAAAAAACAAAGCCTGCTGGTTCTCAGGGAACATGAACCACTCAAGCGATGGGAACAGAGTGGGGTTCAGGGAGAAGCAGGTGCAGTGAGAAGCAGATGCAATCGTAAGTGTCATGCTAGCATTCAATTGGGCCTGAGAGATGGAGAGATTTTTAAGCAGAGGAGAGACCTGGTTAGATCAGTGTTTTGGAAAGCTTGCCATGAAAGCTCCATGCAAGAAGGACCAGAGAGTGGAGGCTGAAGCAGAAGATGGGATAAAAAACAACCCCCAAGGAGATGCTAAATCTTGCTCTAAGGAAGTGACACTGAGACCTGGGAAGACAAGAAGGGTCTGAGAAATGTTTTGAGGTTTAGCTAACTGCTGAGATCACGTCTTCCCTGTGTGTCCACATCGTGGGTCACAGCAGGCCTGAACGGAAGCAGAGCTGGGGGAGCATTTGCTTTTGTTGAGCTGATTGGCATGCGTCATGGGCCCTGTTCCCACAGCAAATCAATAAATGAAGAAGACAGGATGCTGCTCTCATCTATTTAGGAAGGCCTGTAACACTGGACTGATAGTAGCTGCAGAAAAACTACCTCCTGCCTAATTATCCCTCTGAAAGCACAAACTGGCTCTCCCGTTTCTTCCTATCCAGAAGCAGCCTCAGTGTGCAGTGTTCAGTCATCATCCTGTCTCAGCTGGGCAGGGTCAGAGTGCCAACAGTGCAGAGTCTGAGTATGGCTTGGAAAAAATCACACAGTCAACTACAACTTTGGCATGGGAAAGAATGACCTGGGTTGCAAGTGCCTTTCAATCACCTGGAAATTCTATTAGAGCCTATCAGGTAGGTTCTCAATGATGCTGCTTCTTCGGCAGCTCTGGCCTGCTCTTGCAGAAGGTATTTCCAAGAAACCGCCTGGGTTTAAGAATCCTACAGACCTGTTTTGCAACCACACCTATGTCAGCTCTCTTATCTCAGGCAACTTACTTGACTTGTCTGAGCCTCATCTCCTTATCATCAAGTTGGGGGTCACACTTAGTTTGCTTTCTTTCTGTGGGGATTGAAGGTCATGAAAAATACAAAGGTCTGCAGAGTGTCATGTCCTTAACCTTGTCTCACCTCCCACAAGGAAAGGAAACTTCCTGACTTGAGCCTCTAGCAGAGTGCTGGGGTTTTCTCAGGATCCCAGCACAACCCAACTTTCTTTTATTTGCATAGTTGCTTAATTTTTCTGTTAACATTCTTCTCTCTGATTGCAAGCATTTTGAAGACAATCAATGCAAAGACGTATTCCTTTTTCCTGTACTGGAAATAGTCTTAATCCACTCCATCCCTTGAGGTCACACCCTGCATCTTATTTATTTATTACCTAAAACGTTGCAAAAGATTAAAGAGTTTGAGAAAGATTAGAATTCACTGTCATAGGTGGTGGTGAAGTTAAGGATAGGAGAGGAAGGGAAGGAGGCTAGTGTTATTTGTGGAATATGAGACAATGTTTTACACAATAAGACAATGTTGTATATTTTATATTTGACTCATCAACCCTGTGAGATTGGTATAGCCATTAGCATTGGAACCCCCTTTCAAAAAATTAGTGTATGGAACAAAGTAACAGTTTATTACTGATGTAAGATAATTAAGAAAGGCAATAAATACAATGGCTCCACAGGCATCTTTCTGTCCTGATGTTCTGCAATCCTCAGCATATTTTCTCCAGGCTCAGGATGGCTGCTTGTGCTCCAGCCCTCACATCCATATTCTAAGCAGAGTAATGAAGGAAAACACAGAAGGTATTTTCACTCCCTTTTAAGACTATTTCTCAGCTGTGGACCTTTTGTCTTGCTTCTCCTTCACCAGGATGTACTCTCAGTCTCTTCTAGCTAGAAGAGTGTCTGGAAAATGAGTGTTTTAGCTAAGCAACGTGTGCTTAGGCAAATAAGAAGAAAGGATGTGAGCAGCTACAAGTGTCTCTGGTATTAAGGTCATCGTCCCCACATTTTCATGTGAGGAAACTGAGGCCTGGGGAGTTTAACAGTGTCCTGGTTGTCTATTGCTTAACAAGAAACCAATACAAACTTAGTGACTGCAAACAATAAACATTTGATTATATTTATGATTCTGTGGGTCATAAATTTGGATGGGATCTAACAGGGATGGCCCCACCCTGTCCTAAATGACTATGGCCTCACTTGAAGTGACTTGAAGAGAAGAGATGGCTGGGATGACATATCCAGGGTCTGGCACCTCATTTCTGGCATCATCTCAATTCCTCAGTGCTTTTCTGCATTGTGTCCAGGGTTGCTTATTGACTCCCAGGCCTGGCATCTTGGTTTGGATGGCTGGAGCAGCTGTTTGTCAGGCATCTGTCTCTCTACATGGGGCTATTCCACATGGCTCACTTGGGCTTTCTCACAGCATGGCCGTCTTCAAAAGTGAGATTTCTTCTACTAGTGTCTGGCTTTCTCCAGAAAGAGTGTTTCAAGAGACCAAGGTAGAAGTTACACAACTCCTTAAGCTAGCCTTGGAAGACGTACTTCTGTCACAATTCACTAAGCTCAATCCAGATTCAAAGGATCAGGATTTAAACAGCATATCTCACTGAAAGGAGTCATAGGGACTTTGCAGCCATCTTTTTCACAAAGTGATTCTTAAGGAAACACAGCTAGAAAGCCAACAGGCCCAGCTTGGAGCATAAACTTGACTTTATACTACTTGGATTTAAGCAGCAGGTCTTAGTGCTTTTACAGAGTAAATTAGACAAGTTGACTTTTTTTGTAGGAATCAAAGATAGTAGGTGGCTATAGAGCAGCAGGATGTAGTAAGATTTGTGGCAATGGTATTTTTGTTGAGTGCACAGATTCTAGCTCTCAATGGAGTACGTCCTGGGGCTTTGCACTCAGCTCTCTTAGTAAATGTAGCTGCCCCCTCCTTCCTCTCTCGAAGGCCCCTCCAGCTGAACAACTGGGTTGCTTCTCCACTGTCTCTTTCATATTTGTGAATACTCTCTCAGGTCTGGGAAATCAGATTGTCTCATTTAAATTTAATTTAAATTTCTGTTTGAAGAATCAACCTGAGACATCAAAGGGAATCCAAAAAATGCGCTTCACAATAAATGATCAAATGACTTCTAAAGACATTGCACTTTTATATCTAGAAATATTAGATCAAAACTCCAATTTCTTTTATTGTTAAAATTAAAGAGAGACTTAAAAGAAACTGCCATGTAAGTTTGACACTGCATTTAACCAACAGACAAATTGTTATAACCTGGTAATGTTATAACTATCAATACATTCGTTCTTTTCCTAATTCATAATGAGTCACAGTCTTCCAGCCACTAAACTCCAATTTGGTTTCAAGTTAATTTTCCTCAAGTCATAAAAATATTATTCAGAGTACAGGTCACAGATGCCTACTTTACAATCTGGGTATAATTAAATTACCAGTTTGTCTGTTCAAAACAGACTCAGTTTGGTGTTGAAATATGGCCTGTAAGAAACCAACTTCTCAAAAAAAATTCCACCACAATTATTTGTAGATTTAATTTTTGAAACTATAAACTCTGATTCCCTATGTAAACATAGCTAGAAATAGCCCAAAAGGTTCAAAGCCATAGTGAATTAGCATTTACCGTGGGTCCTGCCAGGCAGGTGCTTGGGAAAGTGCACAGCAGGAAAGGCATGCAGCTGGCCTTCACAAGTGCAAAGGCACACCCTCTTTCCACCTTGTGTTGGTTGCTTTATAAGAAACCAACACAAACTTAGTGACTCTGAACAATAAACATTTTGATTATATTCATGATTTTGTGGCTCAGAAATTTGGTTGGGATTCAACAGGCATAGCCCCACTCTGTACTACAATGACTATGGACTCACCTGAAATGACTTGAAGAGAAGAGATGGCTGGGATGACATACCCAGGGTCTGGCGCCTCATCTCTGGCATCATCTGGGTTCCTCAGTTCTTGTCTGCATTGTGTCCAGGGTTGCTTATTCACTCCCAGGCCTGGCATCTTGGTTGGGATGGCTGGAGCAGCTGAGGATTAACACAGGATATCTCACTGAAAGGAGTGAGAAGAACAGCTGCTAAATGAATGAGTGACTGTATCTTCACCTGTCAAGAATTAGACTGGTGGTCAAAAAATTGAATGGGTGATGTCTTCACTTACCAAGCGGAAAACGCATGAAGTTATTGGTAGACAAGTCAGGGGTGTCCGGGGCAAGAAATTTTTAGCTGAGGCATTGGCCAGAGGAAAAGCCACACTTCCCAATGGGTGAACAGAAGATGATGTGTTTCTTATCTGTGGTCACTTAGGACTAGATTGGAAGAACCAGTAATAAATAATTAAATCAAGTGAGAATACTATTTTAAAAATTAAATTTAAATATTTTAAAATATCTTTTTTTTTTTTCCTTTTTTGAGACAGAGTCTCATACTGTCACCAGGGCTGGAGTGCAATGGCATAATCTCAGCTGACTGCAACCTCTGCCTCTTGGATTCAAGTGATGCTCCTGCTTCAGCCTCCTGAGTAGCTGGGATTGCAGGTGCCTGCCACCACGCCTGGCTAATTTTTTGTATTTTTAGTAGAGACAAGGTTTCACTATGTTGGCCAGGCTGGTCTCGAACTCCTGACCTCTTGATCCACCTGGCTGAAGCTTCCAAAGTGCTGGGAACACAGGCGTGAGCTACTGCCTCCAGCCCAAAGTGCTTGTATTTTGGTGTGTGTCTGAAAGAGAGTTGGGGACAGTGGACACCTAGTATTAGCAAGACTACAAGCTGGTTGGGATTCCAACCCTGAGACTATGTGTTTGTACATTTTAAAGAAGGTGCCAGTGTCCCAGTGGGTGCCAGAGTGGCGTAGAGTCAGCTTTCCTCAGAAAGGAAAACTCCAGCTGTTGTCACTCTGGATCGAAAAACCCCTTGTGCATGCTTCCTGCTGGTCCCTGCAGGATATTGCAAAGGATTCTTCTGGTCCTCTTTTTAATAAGTCCGGTGATAGGAGTTCCCACTATTTTCCATTTCTCTTGGGGTACTTTTTTTTTCTATTTCTATGTTATAAACTGACTGTATGGATTTTAGAAGGTGTTGTTTTCTTTTTTTTTTTTTTTTTTTTGTTGAGATGGAGTTTCGCTCTTCTTACCCGGGCTGGAGTGCAATTGCACGATCTTACCGCAACCTCCGCCTCCTGGGTTCAGAATTCTCCTGCCTCAGCCTCCTGAGTAGCTGGGATTACAGGCACGCACCACCATGCCCAGCTAATTTTTTGTATTTTTAGTAGAGATGGGGTTTCACCATGTTGACCAGGATGGTCTCGATCTCTTGACCTCGTGATCCACCCGCCTCGGCCTCCCAAAGTGCTGGGATTACAGGCGTGAGCCACCGCGCCCAGCAGGTGTTGTTTTCATTGAGCAGCCAAGTAACAAAGACTTGTCTGCCAGACCTGACTTAGTAGAATCTGAGATTGTCTTGAAATTAGAAAACTTTCCAACTGAAAGAGGTAATAAAGAAAGTGGGGTGGAGGTGGGGGGGGTTCACAGATCCTTGCCCCTCCACAGGCTCTTTCATCTTTGACCCTAACTCTCACTAGACTTTAAATATACTGCAAAACTGGAGTATCCTTCTTTTCTGAAAACTAGGAATAATGGAATATTTCTAACTGAAAGGCAGAAGTTTCAGTTTATCAAAAGCTATTGATTTTATGTTCTGTCAACATGGCTTTCAATTCCATCCCTTGCCTCCATCTGTTTAACTTCTGTGTCAGATAAAACCCTCATCACCCAGCTCCTCTGGTTTCCAATCCAAAGCAGTGGAGACATTGCTGCCAAGCTATTTTTCTAAAACACGGATCATATCATGCCATCTTTCTACTCAAAATGTCACAACGGTTGTCCCTTGCTCTTCCAAATACAGCTTCTCCCACTTGTCACCCCAACCTTCACTCATGCCTTCTCCCATTAGGCAGGCTAACCATATAGCAACCCTCAAAAGTGGACCCATTGATATTCTTCAAGGATGACTTGCCCTTGCATTCTTCCATGTCTTTTATCCAGGTTGTACCTAAATTGCTTGCTCATCACATCCCATCCAATCTGCCATTGCTATTTGACCTTTAATTCCTGAACAGAATCTCACTTCTGTCTTTTTTTTTTTTTTTGACACAATCTTGCTCTGTAACCCAGGCTAGAGTGCAGTGGTGCAATCTCAGCTCACTGCAACCTCCGCCTCTGGGGTTGAAGCACTTCTTGTGCCTCAGAATCCTGAGTAGCTGCAATTACAGGCACCTGCCATCATGCCTGGCTACTTTTTGTATTTTTAGTAGAGATGGGGTTTTCACAATTTTGGCCAGGCTGTTCTCAAACTGCTGGCCTCAAGTGATCCGCCTGCCTCAGCCTCCCAAAGTGCTGGGATTATAGATGTAAACCACCATGCCTGGCCTTCACTTCTTTCATCAGAACATTTGATTAACAAATATCAATGAATATTTCCTATAAGCTATGCACTAGTATACATTATTTTTAAAATAATGCCATCATATTTTATAGTTATTAAGAAACATAAATATTATCCATCTTCAAAGACTTGCATTATAAAAGACAAAAAGTATTAAGCAAGTATTTTCAGAAATACTGTATCATTCTTATGATGTTGACTTCAGGAAAACAATCAAGGACACAGAACCCAGCCTCTAGCACACAAGAAACGAAAGGGTAAACCCAAAGGGATAAACAAAGCAGAAATACTTAGTGCTCCTAGGGTATAATCTCACATGACTGCAACAAATTACATAATTATAATATAATAAATTATAATTTTATTACATTATCACTGGCTGTATATATATATTATGATGTAATTATTTAAAATTAATTTTAACACAAAAAGCTGCTATAGTGGATTGGCTGAATGCATTAAGATTCTATGGCCTTTTTATGTCAAACAGCTAACTAACATGGAAATATACTAAAAAATATTTGGTAAACTTCTAAAACATTGAATTTTATAGAAAAATACATTCTGAGTCGTGAGAGGTTATTTCAAGAACAAAGCTTTTTATGACATCTTTGAGAAACCAAGCATTATAACAATGAGTTAATATCAAGGATAAGCAGGTTAACCATGTAGAACAAGTAAGCCAGAAACAATGCTGGAAGGCAGGGGGCAAGGCAGAGAGAATATGAGAGGCAAGACAGAGGGAGGAGGGGCAAAGGAAGGAGTGGAGATGGGTGTGTCTCTGGTGCAGTTACAGAGTGGGAAAAAAAAGAGTTTGAGAAGGAGAAAAGAAGACTCAAAATAGAAGACCAAAAAAGCAGAAATAGAAAAAGACAATTGCTGACTTCAGCTTGCACAAAGATCGGCTCCTCATTGTGTCAAAGTCGGACCTCTGTGAAGGTTCATTAAATCTCTCTGACATTCCCAGTAATATGTAATTAACTAGGAAAAAGATTCCTTTTTAGTTAATTGGATAAACTTGAATTCAGAGTCTATTTGCTACCTTTCATCTTACATATTTGTGTAGAAACAAACAGAACTATATTTTTCAGTGAAAACAAAGTTGCCCGCAACTGGAGATGATTCTAGAAATAATAGAAGGTCATGTAAGTCTAGGCCATGAATGGCATATCTGCTATGCTTGGCAGAGGCTTGAGATGTTTTAAAAAACAAAATAAATTAACCCTATCAAGTCTGATCAGAATCAATTTAAGAAAAGGTGCAATAATAATGATAATTAGTAGAGATTGTTTTAAAAATTGAGTATGATGAAAAAACATAACAAATGCATGTGCACTTGGAATGAATTATTCCAAAGTAATAATTATTTCTGAGGACAAAGAACACAAACCACAACATGTGCAAGTTAAAAATCAACAAGGCAAGTGCAAAAGTAATTGATGTAATAGACTACAAACAACAATAAAAATACACACAACTCTACAGTCTGTGACTAGGAGCTCTGCCTCATATTAACATTTGTTAGCTTAATATTTGCTCAAGTAAAAGTTGGGTATTTGCATAGCTAAGAGTGGTGACAATGATGCAGCTAAGGTTAATGCTGCCAGACAAAGATTTAAAACTCAATTGCATGTGGTATCCAAGGGAAAAGCAAGTCAGTGAGCATACAATTTTGAGAAAACCCACCAAAGTTCCTTTCCTCGGGGAGTTTATAGAGCAATGAAGGAGAAAAATATCTATTAAATAAACCAATCGACAAAGAATTGCAAATTAAGAATTTATACAGGAAATAGATTGCTGAGAGAGAGTTTAATGAGGAGATCTGTTTGTATAGACTGGAGGAGGTAGTCTCAAAAAGACCGAAGAGTGGTAGGGAGTCAGGCATGCAAATGCCCAGAGGAGGAAGGTCTTCTGAAGAATAAACGAAATGTTCTGTTTTTCTGAATTGGAAAGAAGTTGCCCTGCATGAGCGAGTAGCAGGCCCTTGTCCCTGCAGCAGAGGAGCACCATGAAATACATGGTTAGAGAAGTTGTTGGTACATAGTTGTTGGGGCCAGATGTTGGTACATAGTTTTTGGAGCCAGATGTACATAGCTGTACATAGTTGTTGTTGGAGCCAGATGTTGATAGACAAACCAGTGTTAGTTGTTTGAATTTTATTCCAAGTGCATTGGGAAGCATGGGTTTATTCAGTCTGAGGACATAATCTGATTCACATTTTTTAAAAAACATCTGAACACTATGGAAGAATGCAATCAGGAAGCATGAGTAACTTATTAGCAGTCTATTGCTAATGTCCAGACAAGGAATGATGAGAGCCTGTGCTACGATGGCAGAAGGAGATAGGGAAATGGATGGATTGAAGACACAGCTTGGAATAGAAGTCATATGATTTCTGTTGGTGACACTAGACAGCATAGGGGTTGGTGGGGTGGGGTGTGCTTATAAGGAAAGGGAATTATCTAGAATGACTCTCATGACTCCCAGGAGTTTGCCTTGCTCACCTGAATAGCTGGTAGAAGCAACTAAAATGAGGACATCTGGGATAGATAGGGAACAGGCTTCAGGGGTACATGAGTTCATTTTTGGCCATGTTGTATTATAGCTGCTGTAAGGCACTGAATTGAAGAGCTAAGTAGGCAACTGACTGTCGAGGGCAGAGACAGCCAAACTGGATATGCAACTCACTCTAGGACTTACCAAATGCATGTGATCCTTAAATCCTTGGAAATGAATGAGATCTTCCTAAAACAGAATACAGAGAACAAAATGAAAGGGTTCTATTCTGAAGTCCTGAAGAAGCTAAGTTAGAGGTTTTACAGAGAAGCTCATGAAGGAAACAAAGAAAGGTCGATCACAGAAGTGGGAGGAAAATCAGGACTGCCTTAAAGCAGAAGTCAAAGTAGAGTGTTACAAGAAAGATGAAGCAGTCCTCATTTTAAATATCACGGACTTTCCCTGAGAACTGAAAAGCATCCACTGGGTTTTGTAACATGGGAATCATTAGTGTGCTAACAAGGGAAAATTCAGTGTACCAATGAGCAGAAGACAGACACCAGTGGATTAAAGCACAAATTAAATGAGAGAAAGGGGAAATAGCTACAGGAGACAAATGCAAGAAGTTGCTTGTGGCAGAGAGAAGAGAAATCGGATGGTGACTGGAAGAGTCTCTGGGGTATTTTTTTAAAAGAATGGGAGATGCTAAAATATGTTTGATGTGTGATAGAAATGTCTCAGGTTGGGATGTGGGAGACAGGAAGAACATCATGTACTTGATGAGAGTCCATGAGGAGGGCAAATGCAGAATTCAGGAGAGAGAAAGGGAAGATGGATCTAGACCCAGGTGGGGAGATTAGAGAATGCCCAGTGATGGCTTCCCTCTACACAATGATTACAATGCAAGAACATCAGTTGAAAACCAGGTGGCATGGGCTGGAGGAGCAGTGGACCTACTAGTGAGGTAGAGATGATACAGTAATAACGAGTGGAAAAGTTCAGAGTTAAGAAACATGAAGGAGGTTCTGGTTGCCATGAATGACTACTTTTTAAAGTTCATTAATTTATAATGACAGTCATCTGCCTTATAAAGTGATTTTTCACAAAATCCGTTGGCTCCAATGGCACAGACACAAAACCAGTGAATGCATGTGTACCACAAATATTGTAGATCTTTCTGGGTGAGTGCACCGGAAGGAGAAAATGGTGAGGGAATTGAGGGGCATTGAAAAGTAGTGTTTGTTGTAATGAGTCATGGGAGCTAAGCTGGATATGAAGAAGACAAGTGGAAAAGGGAGACTACTCTGTGCACGTAATAGAATAGCCAAAAAGGAGAAAGAAGAATGTGAACATTCCAAGAGTTTAGGAGGAGATGAAGAAATTAGAACACTGTGCATTGCAGGTGGAACTGTGAAAGGGTACAACCACTTTGGGAAAAGGGTGCCAGTTTATTAAAATGTTAAACAAACATATGAAAAAATGCTCATCATCATTGGTCATTAGAGAAATGCAAATCAAAACCACATTGAGATACCATCTTATGCCAGTTAGAATGGCAATCATTAAAAAATCTGGAGACATGCGAAGCTGGAGAGGATTTGGAGAAATAGGAATGCTTTGCCCTGTTGGTGGGAGTGTAAATTAGTGCAACCGTTGTGGAAGACAGTGTGGCGCTTCCTCAAGGAACTGGAAATAGAAATTCCTTTTGACCCAGCAATCCCATTACTGGGTACATATCCAAAGGATTATAAATTGTTCTATTATAAAGACACATGTACACATATGTTCATTATGGCACTGTTTACAATAGCAAAGACCTGGAACCAACACAAATGCCCATCGATGATAGACTGGACAAGGAAAATGTGGCACATATACATCATGGAATACTATGCAACCATAAAAAATGATGAGTTTGTGTCCTTTGTAGGGAGTTGGATGAATATGGAAACCATCATTCTCAGCAAACTGACACAAGAACAGAAAATCAAACACCACATGTTCTCGCTCATGGGCAGGTGTTGAACAATAAGAACACATGGACACAGGGAGGGGAGCATCACACACTGGGGTCTGTTGGCGGGGAATAGAAGAGGGGCAGCTGGGTAGGGAGGTTGGGGAGGGATAACATGTGGAGAAATGTCAGATTTAGGTGATGGGGGGATGGAAGCAGCAAATTGTATTGCCATGTATGTACCTATGCAATAATCCTGCATGTTCTGCACGTGTACCCCAGAGCCTAAAGTGCAATTTTATATATATATATATACACACACACACACACATATATATATACACACACACACACACACACATATATATACACACACACACACATATATACATACACACACATATATATATATGAGTGACTAGAAAAAAAATGCCACAAAGTTGGCAATAGTTATCAAAGTTATTATAATTATTTCAGATTTCATTAAACAAGATTAGTATTGCTATTTTAAAAAAAGTTAAACATATCTCTACCGTATGATCCAGCGATTCCACATTGAGGACTTGTGCATGAATGTTCATAGCAGGTTTATTTGTAATTGATTGAGTTATACAGTTTAAATATGTCCACTTTATTGTATGCCACTTATGCCTCAATTAAAAAAATCCCTGTGATAGAAAAAAAGAAAGTTACTGACGCATAGTGAGAAAGTGATGAGATCAATAATTTAGATACTTCAATATAGTTTAAGAATTGAGTTCATGGAAGTATTTGAGCAAGTGAATTCTGTGGTTAAAAGTGATGTTTGGAAGGTGACATGCATACGTTATTTCTGAGATGGAGTCATTTCTGGTAATGATAAGGTTTGGAATGAGAGTGGAAGATTAAATTGGAGTAAGAGGAGAAGGTCCATAAATGAGATGTCTGAGAACTGGAAGCCTTCCGTGTTGTACGACTTATACATGTGCACATTAAATTCATCAGAAACAACAGCAGAATTGAAGTAGAAGTGGGAACTAGGAACTCAGAACTTTGGGGAATTGAGGAGTCATGAGGAGGTTGGTGGACGGTGATAGCAAAGTGGACTCAGGGATGGTGAAGCCAGATGGTGCAGACTTTTAAGTAGGTTATTACAAGCCAGAGCTTGAAGGCATCATAGTGTAAAAATGTAAGTGGGACTCTAAATCAGAAATCTGAGGTCCAGCATTTGAAGGAACCGTTCAAGAATATAATAGAGTTTGCTGTTCTCAGAGAGAGGGGTTGCAGAAGGCCCGAAGGAGCGGGGATCTGGCAAAGAGCTGAAAAAAAGCCAATGAGGCTGATTGCTGATAGAGTGTTAGTGTTCTAGCAAATACTGGCCTAAATCAAGATGTAAGGCATGATATGACTGATTTCTATATTCTTTGATGGTAGATGAGAAACTTCAGGCTCAAGGTATGGTGGGGAAGTGGTCTAGCAGAGGAGGGGATCATGGAAGTCATGCCCTGCTGCCTACCTGGTGCGGGAGCCTCTTAAGAAGCCTCTGGCTGGCCGTGAAGTCTGCAGTGTGTGGATGGCTACTCCAGCAGGCCTATGACAGAGGAAAGGCAAAACTGGAAAGCCAGTAGAAGGTGATGAGAAGCAAGATGGTGCCACTGACTGAGTAAGGACCATGGCATCTAGAGTAAGAGGCTGAAAGCTTGCTCATGCTCTGAGTGGCCTTGAGTAGTGGAGACAGCTGCTCATTGTCAGATGGAGATCAGCCCTGAGAGGTACGAAGGTTAGGACCTGGAGAGAGGCCCAGAACTTCAGTCTACAGGCTTTAGTAAGGCTTGATTTCATGTCATCCAGAGAGTTGGCACTCCACACACCTCTATCATGGGATAACAGCATTGCCTTGGGATTACTCTGGTCTCCCCCGCTTTTGTACATCCCAGGTTTTAGTAACCAGGCCTTTGTTGTTTCATTTGTGAGACTCACTTATGTTCGTCCCATCCTTTACTTCACTCCCTACACCAAACCTAGAACCTGGCACACAGTGGATCATAAATAAAAATTTGTTGAGTGAATGAATACATGTATGAATAAATAAATGAATCCCTTTCAGAATTTATTTATTTTGAAAACAATACTTCTCCACTTTGGGAAATGCAAAATTTGGAATCCTAAAATTTTTACTTTTTTAAAGATCTCAAACTCAAAATTTTTATACTCTTTTTTTTTCCTTTGATCAATTCCTTTGGAATGCTAGAGACAGTGTTAGACTACGTATTGTCTCTGAGAGCTACAACTAGGTCTTTTATTATTCAAAGATGAAGATTTCTTGTCTTACTTGGTGAGGTTATAGACATAGCATGCTACAGAATGGAAGGCAGCTGTGGAGGTTGGGGTAAATTACTGAAAATGGAAATAGCACAGATCTTGAGGGAGAGCAAAGCTCTCTCTGCATCTGTTAGTGCACGTGCAGGGCAGGGCGCCACAAGGTGGGTGATTTGCACTAACAGAAGTGCTAATATGATGTATTAAATGTCAGACTGGCATTGCTGGGTGTGCATATCTCTCCTGTTGTACTGCCTGTTTATGCTTATTCAGCCCTTTGAATAATTTAACACATTTCATACTCTAAATTACTCTCAGCAATTTGATGGGGCTTCTGGCAGTTTACTTGAAACGTTCAGTGTTAGGTCAACATAGGGTCCCAGCTTCTACTAAATAGAAGTACTCTGCCTACTTAGAAAAACATAATTAGTTTTCTCTGTGGATCTCTTCAAGGGTGGGGTGGGGTGGAAGAGCAGGGGTGGGGGAGCCAGATAGGAACCACTGCATGAATATATTGGGTTGTCAATCCAGAACAGGCCGGTGATCCAGGAGTTAAAAATTTAATGGGGCAGGCCTTAAGGAGAAGAAAAAGTTGAAGGGCATGGAAAATAGTTTGAGTGTGCTGTGCAAACGCATGTGTATGATAAATGACCCTCATTTAGTCAATACTGAACGCGGCTGAGTCCTCCTTTCAATTTAATCCTTTATGTAAAACTGGCCTGCCCCAATTTAATCCTTTATGTAAGACTGGCTGCAGCGGTGTGGTGGTGGTGCTGTGGTGCTAAGTAGTTTGTGAAAAGACTGGGAGCTTCTTCCTTACTTATCACCGTCCTCAGTTTACTGGTGACGATAAGCTGCAGTGACGATGCGAAGTCCTTACAATCCTTGACTCTTTTATCTTCTCTGTAGAACTACAATTTCCATGACTAGAACAAAATCAGACTTTACTCAGAGCTATGGATACACTGCTTTCTTTAGTGCTCTAGAAATGTGGTTTTAAGAACTGTATTTTCCTTCACTGTCTTCTCCCTCTCGCTTCTGTGCATGCCCAGGGTGGAAAGGGCACGGAGTTTTACAAGAAGTGAGGATTTTCAATTAAGACTTAAAATCTTACCTTTGAGGATGCATCACCTTGGGTGGAATCCTGAGTATTCTAATGACCCCAGCCAAGCAATGTGGCAGCAAAATGATAATGCGAGGAAGACCAGGCTCAGCGCTTTGTGATGTGACAGCAGGACTCTGACTGACTGTCCCCTCTGGGGTTGAAATCCTCCACCATCCTCTGAATATGCTGAAGAATCTTCTTGGGGATTTGGAGAGTTACATCTACTGAGACTCCATAACGAAGTGTTTGCTTATCATTCATTTTACCTCCTTTGAAATAGTCTGAGCCTTCGTTGTAACCTTAGGTCAAAACTATTTTGGTTGGTGGAAACTCATGATAAACACATGCTATTGAAGGTTAAAATGCCATTCATTTAAGACCATCAGATTAATTTTTTATTTAAAAATTTAAAAAAAGCCTTCGAAGTGTTAGGAAGTCCAAATGTATGTGTACTTGTGTCTATATGTGTATATACATGCATATATGAGTTAATCATGTAAGTACAAACACATAAAAATGTTTGTACAACACACATATATATATAATAGACATTTATTAAAATATGTTTTGTATAAGAAATTAATGACATTTTGAAAAATTAGCAGAACTTCAAAAATAATTGTGTTTATTATTTACTATGGAAATAAAGAAATATTCCATCTTCTTTGAAAGTCTGTTTTACCTCTAGCCAGAAAGAGAACAAATATATTTTCTTAAAAATAAAGTCTCTGAAGAGCACCATTTCGATGGAACAAGGCTCTTTTTTTTTTTTTTTTGAGATGGAGTCTTGTTCTGTTGCTCAGGCTGGAGTGTAGTGATGTGATCTTGGCTCACTGCAACCTCCGCCTCCCAGGTTCAAGCGATTCTCCTGCCTCAGCCTCCAGAGTAGCTGGGATTACAGACACACACCACTATGCCTGGCTAATTTTTGTACATTTAGTAGAGACAGGATTTCTCCATGTTTCCCTGGCTGGTCTTGAAACCCAGACCTCATGATCCACTCACCCTGGCCTCCCAGAGCACTGGGATTGCAGGTATGAGCCACCATGTATGGCCGGAGCAAGGCTCTTAACTAGCTATCACTATGCAAAATTATTGAATATCTTAAAAATATAAGATTTTCACTATAGGAATGATTACTTTATCTTTTGACAACATAAGGTTATATCTTTGAAAAACATATATTAACTCTTTCCCATTTTTGGCCAAAGAGCTCTACTGAATGTGTAACATTCATTGATTCCATTACTTTTATTCATAATCATGGCCATATTTTTTCTCAATAAACACACTACACCCACTAGAAAAATTATACATATATTATCATATTCATTTTGAATGTTTTTCTTCCAAAGTGGAAGAAAGTTGACTTGGTATATTTATAGTCAAAAGGATTACTTTTCACTCCCAAATCAAGATTTCCATAAATCCTTTATTTAGTGGACACATGGTAAATTAATTTTATTAAACTCTGCTTGCTCTTACACAAGTGACTCCCACCCCTGAGCCCAGAGCTGGAAAACTCCAGCTGTGACTGAGCTGAGTTCTTCCTTTGTTGGTTGTCAGTATTAGTGGTGGTATAATCAGCAGGGGCTTGGCAACTTTGCTACTGTTTATACATGCACACAGGCTTCTGTCACCTCCAGTGCATGATGATGGTGTATTTGCAAGATTGATCTTGCATGGAAACTCAGCATCTGGATCTGAAACACCCATAGGGTAGATGCATGCCTTTAGAAGGTAGCTGTGTTTCCCTACAGCCAATTTACTGACCATCATGCCATACGAATGCACAGGAACTTTCAGTTTGCAGCATTTGAGTAGCAGGTATTACTGTCCCTAACGTTTAGCTCTTTTTCTTAAAGATTATTTTTAACTAATGGTCAAGGTGTCCATTCACTGAGAAGTGCAACCCGTATGCCATTTGCCTGTAAACAACAGGTATTACACATGAATAGAAAGGGCAAATACAATTTGCTGTCGATTTTGACTTAGTGAAAAGATGCAGCACGCATTCGCTATTATTTTTTTCTGCAGTTTGTTAGTGACTGTTGCTAGGTAATGCCTTCTCTACTAAGCATTAGGGATCTAATGAGAGGGCTTAGAAAATAGGCTTCATTATATAATTAGCCCTTGATGTGCTGACTACCATGTTCCAGAATCTCACATATCTGTGCTCAGATGAGAAACAACAATGTTCTAGGCCAATCCCTATAAATAGTTATGGTCAGAGCCTGCACTGATGGTAGACAATTTAAAGTAACCTTTTTCTAATAACTTGGTTTCTCGTATGTTACCAGTAATAGCCACCTTATGCCATTTTCTTGAGAATTTACAGTCAAAATAGAATACAGATGTGTCAGAACCATCCTTTAAAATAGCAAAACTGGCTGGGCATAGTGGCTCCTGCCTGTAATCACAGCACTTTGGGAAGCCAAGGTGGGTGGACCACCTGAGGTTGGGAGTTTGAGACCAGCTTGACCAACATGGAGAAACCCCATCTCTGCTAAAAATACAAAATTAGCTGGGCGTGGTGGCACATGCCTGTAATCCCAGCTACTCAAGAGGCTGAGGCAGAATTGCTTCAACCTGGGAGGCAGAAGTTGCGGCAAGCCGAAATTGCACCATTGCACTCCCACCTGGGCAATAAGAGCAAAACTTCATCTCAAAGAAACTTAAAAAAAAGCAAAATAGCAAAACTTTGTGACACTGTCATTCAATAAATAAGTAGACTTTGGAAAGTGAGGATTTCATGAAAAATAAACAAACAGGGCATGCATAAACTCAACACACACAAACATACACATGTGCATAAATAAAAATGTGGTTAAAGGAAAAGGAAAATGGACAGAATAAAATTATAAAATGTCCAGGATGCAAGGAGGGCAAAAAATGAGAAATAACCTTTTTCTGGCCTTCCCATTAGATAGAAAGCTCTGTGGTATAGAGTCGGGGTGGAAGCTGTAGGCCCGGCCAGCTCAGTTTCTGCAGAAAGCCCTCTAAGCTCCTGACCTCAGCTTTCTGGCATGTAGTGCAGAGGACTTAGTCTCTTGACAGCTTCCCCTTTGTGGGGAAGTCTTGTGATGCAGCCTAATTTTTCTTTCAGTTGTGTTACCTGTGTTGCATGATTAAAAAAAAAAAAAACTTTCCTCTAAAAAATGATAATATCATTTAGATTACTTTATTTCCAGCTATTTAAAAAAATCATCAAAAAAACATTGTAAATATATACGCTGCACAGCATAATGTGTTGAAACAGATCGGCATTGTGGAAAGACGAACCCAAGATGACTGGAATTCTTGATGCCCATTCCTGCCTTTCTCTAACCCCCATCTTATCTTCCATGCAAAACAAAGTATGTGATATTGAGAACTGAGATCCTAGTGAAGGTGTAGCAGGTGGGTTTCCGTAGGAGGAAAGGGAGGAGACAAAAAGGACTCTGCAAAACATTGCTCTCACCTTCAAAGCTCCTACCCTCCTTTGTCGTTGACCCCTGAGACTGGGTAAAGGGAGAGGAAAGGACAAACAGAAGGCCATTCAAAGGAGGAAGAATGGGTGTCTGCAGAGGGGTCACCAATGAAGGAGGCAGCAGGGCAATACAGCAGGCAAGGTGGGGAGTGGGGAGAGGCCATTCTGCCCAGGAGGCAGACCCCAGTCATCTTGAAGCTGCCACTGCAGATGATCCCATTCTTTCTCAGGGGTACCCTTCTGCAGGCGATTTCTGATTACATATATGGAAGGTGAAATTAATTTTTTTCCTTTCAAGTCACTTCCCAGGGCCAAATTAAGTGGAAAATATTAAGCAATTCTAAACCCAATTCAAAAATTGTCCTGAGGTAAACTATTCACAAGACTTGATGGAATGTATCATTTTGAATAATTTCAAAGTTAACAGGAATATTGTCAGGAAAAGGGAATACTCAACTCCAAGAAAAACCAACTGATTTAAGGCATTTTCCCCCCACTGGGAAAATTGTGTTATTCTTCTTTCGAATTGCTTTTTGTACGCTACTGTATTCTTTCCCTACAACGGGAGCTCAATCCTAACGGACCGAAAATCCTTCTCCTCACAGATACATTAAAAATATCAAAAGAGAATTTCCCAGATCTCCTTCATTACAGAGCCTAAGATCTGTTTACTGATGACTGTAAAGATTCAACGTAAGAAATCTAGAATCTGTCCCTACTATGTCCCTGTCCATTTTGGGGTCAGGATAGAGCACACCAACAGGCAGGGGCTCCCCCACCCTCTTTCTGGCCAAGCTGTTGCCGTCGCTAGAATAGCTGCATCATGGCCTCCCTCACCCCCTTCCAATAACTCCATCCCACTTTTTTCGCCCAGCTAACACCTGCATCACTTTCTGGACTCCACTTAACTGCTACTTCCCCTTCCTCTGCCTCCCTTACCCCAACCAGCACAGGTGAAATGCCTCTCTTTGGACTTCTATGCTCCCAGCGCTGGGTCACACTATGGGTATGGTTTAGTCTGTTCGCATCCCTGGACTGGCCAAGAGCAATGTGAGCCAGAGGATCCTGTCAGATTTTTCTGCAGAATCTGGCAGCCCCTCCTGATCCCTACTGTGCCTGCTTCTGTTCAGATCCTCATGTCTTTGCTTGACTGTTGGAGTAGCCTTCCTTCTGGTCTCTTGCCACCAGTTTCTCTCTGGTCCTTGCATCTTCTGCACTCACAGATGTGGCCATTTGATTGTTGTTTCTGTTACACACACACACACACACACACACACACACATATCTTCCTGTGTATCCACAAAGTCCTCTCCCCCAGCCTTTTCTTCTCTCTCTGCACTCCATCCACATGCTCTAAGCTCCCCCAACGTCATGCTCCTGATCATCCTATAAGTTCTCTGCCCATCTCCCTGGTGTGTTGCTAGCTCTCAGTGCCCGTCATGTGCACAGTGAGTTAACGCAGTAACCACTACTTCCATCACTCCTTGCCAGAGATTCATCTTCTGAAGTTTGTTTCTGTTCATGCCCTGAATGGTGTGGTATTTTGTTTGGTGTAAGGAGACCATATGCCCCGGGGTTCTTCAGTCTTAGCTCTCAGACTGCTCAGGCTGACCCTGAAGGTAAGGCCCATCATCAGGGATTCAGAGGCTTCATGAGCGCATTCCCCAGGGATGTTGATATTGTCCTAGGAAAGGGGGACAGCACGCAAGCCTCTCCCATGCAGCCTAATTTATGTGATTAAATTTTTGGTATGGTGGGGCAGCCCTCCGCCTCCCTGAAATGGGATGTGTCTCTGGAGGCCTGCAGCAAAGTCCTCCATGACTCTCATTCTGAAGACCACCCATGACCTCAGAGGACTGCCAGAGGGGTGTAGGGGTGGACCAACGTGTATAAGGGAGGAACCCGAACCCTGGCACTCACAGCCCTTTGATTTTAGAGAGTTGTGTTGAGTGAGTGTAGGGGAGAAAGGGGCTTTTCTTTTAATTTTTACCCCTCCCTAGAATCTCGAGAAGTCTATTCTGAGTTTGCACTAGAGCTAATCTTCTGACCCCAAATTGGAGAATTTGGTGCATAAGTGGTACTGAGTATCAGCATGATTAATATGGTGTTGTTTTCCATCTTCTATTTAGCCTAAGCATTTGTGCTTGCTTGGTGATCACCTTATATGAGATAAAGTGAAAACAAAATAGACTCATATGATAAAATAAAAGTCTTGGTCATTAATCTCATTTGGCAGGAGTGAGTAAGGTTTTTGAGATTAACTGAAATCACTCTGACGCCCAAGATCTGAATAGTGAAATGACTGTTAATTGCACACACAGAGTCCACAAGAATTATTGGCAGTTACTTGTTTTCCACACTAAACAACAGACCCCTATGAGGTGTTGCTGGAGGCCTCCCCAACTTTCACCTGGTTCATAAACCCTGTGTAAATATCATTTGAGAGGAGGAATTATTCCACAGGAAGATTATTTTTTGTTCAGCTAACAAGTAAGTAAATTCACCTCTTTAAACCCGGTGAGGCGGGCAGAGACTATTAGCAAATCTATTGTAGCTGAAGCATAAATTGAGGGAAGAGCTAAGATAAAACTTGGAGGAAATTTATTTGTGGTGATAAGTAGAACACATTTTCCAGCGTATATAGAATGTGGAAGAGGTGAACCAGCATGGCAAAAAGCAGAGAGGGGACACATTCTGGGTGGAAGAATTCAAAGTTGGATCTGATAGTTCAAACTTCTGTTGATCAATGTCCCACCTCACAGCTATATGCAACAGAGGGGACCATGCTTTAAGAACTATTGGCGGCTGGGCGTGGTGACTCAAGTTTGTAGTCTCAGCACTTTGGGAAGCCGAGGTGGGTGGATCACGAGGTCAGGAGTTCAAGACCAGCCTGGCCAACATGGTGAAACCCTATCTCTACTAAAAATATAAAAATTAGCTGGGTGGGGTGCCATGTGTCTGTAATCCCAGCTACTCAGAAGGCTGAGGCAAAAGAATCACTTGAACCCAGGAGGCTGAGGTTGCAGTGAGCCAAGATAACACCACTGCACTCCAGCCTGGTGACAGAGCGAGACTCCATCTCAATGAAAACAAACAAAATAAAACAAAACTATTGGCTTAAACTAATTATTCTATGCCTTTCCCGAGCCACTGTGCATGGTAATGGCCTGTGTCAGAAGCAGAGATTGTTAGTGACAGAAGGGACCTTGAATGCATCCAGTTGAAGGAATTCTAACGTGGAATCCTGAGGGGTACCCTATGTTGAGGGTGGATGGGAGACCAGGTGGGCAGGGCTTGGCACATCCGTTCCCATTTCAGCCAAGTAAGCATCATTTTTATTTGTTTTATAAATTTCACTTAAATTTGTGAAAGTGGCTGGTTGAATCCTCCCCGCTCCATTTACAGGTAAGTAAGAGCTGTAACTGTGCCCTCTTGCCCTGAGAGCTCTCCCAATACTCAACTCAGTTTCTTTCTGATACTCTAAAGTGATGGCTTATGTTGGTAGGATTACCTGCCACTCAGAGATCATCAGTCTTGTTCGCCATATTTGTCATAGAAAGACTTGACAACAATTACAGGTATATTTGGATTACACAGAAGGGCAGAAGTAGAATACCTAAATGTCATACATGCCCAAACTCTACTTTTCATTTGATAGGCAGCTGGGTGTTTGGACCAAGGTATGTTCATTAATACTGAGACTCACAGTTCCACAACAAAAAGATCTGGGGTTTCTCTGAAAATGCTGGAGAACTTGACTAGTCACTTTGATTTTTTGGGTATATGTGTGGCAGTTTAAAGACTAACATACAGTTTCCTAAAATCTTCAGGTGTGAAGCTCTGTGAACCTTAGAGTACAGGCTGGATTGATTTATTTTTAATTAGAAATTCATATTGAAGACCTTTCTTTGAAATATAGTGTTGTCACTGAGATATTCAAAATATTTAAAAGAAGATTTGACATGAAAACACCAGTCAGAATTGATACAGATTGGCATGACTATACTGTATAAGCTATTAGCCTTGGTTATGCCAGATGGTAGTGTGAGGGGGGCAAGACAACAAAGATTCCAGTTCTAGAACAGTCACAGATTTGCTGCGTGACTTTGGACAAACCACTTTTCCTCTCTGGGTTTCAGTTCTTTCATTTGGAAGAATTTAGGCAGCCTACACTTTCTCATCTCTCCAGTCTGTAATTCCAGAGTTCTCTATAAATAATGGAAAATAGGACTGAGTTATGGGATAGGACTGACATTTAAAAAAAAGAAATGCACACTTTTCTGGGACTTGGAAGAATGGTTGTGGACTTCTGAGAATGCTTAAATACCCTAAATATATATTTCTATTTGTACCACAGTGGCTTTGTCTGGGGCCATTGATTATCCACAAAGATTTCTTCAAGATCTCATTTCACTACTGAAAAGAATGCTAACAGCAAAAGGCATCTCATTAGTTAAACTTCATAACTATTCCTACTGTTAATCAACAAGTCTTAATATGTATTAAAAAACAGCATTTCAGGAATATTGACTATTCTATTGCCTCTATTCAGTATGTGCTGGGTGAATAGAGAAATTTACGTAATCTCTAAAACTGCTGCTATTTAAAAGTCAGCAACCAAAAACTGCAATGCTATTTATTTATTTTTAAACCCAAATAAATTACACCCCTCTTTACTCATTATCTATCTGCTAAATGTGTCTAGGCACCCACCGCTGGCACAAACCCCGATGTAGTGTGTGCAAAAATCTCAAGCAAATATTGACAAATACTTCAAGAACTGAGTACATAAAATCCTAGTCACATCATTTATGCCTCATTAATTTAAATCCAAAACATTAGCTCTATTAGATTCCTACTTACAGTAGTGGAGAAATATTATTGCATATAAATGAACACTTTTCATAGAATGGACACATATATTATAGCTGTAATTCATTAAACAACTTCCCTATAATCTAATAGCATGAACCCAAATCTTTATCATGTTGATCCTTACAATGCAAGAACACTTGACATTTTGTGGACATGATGTTTATCTTTGAGGTTAACCGCAAGATGCAAACTCTAACAAGATCTGAGAGCCTCTATAATGCCCACTCCATCTCTTGCAAGACCACACATGGAGTGCGCGTCTTCTTTTGAGCAGTCTTCACCTGCGAGATGAAATAACTGCCTTGTACTTGTCCCATTCAAGAGTCTTGAAATCAAATAATAGTACAGGAATTTTTTAAGATTCCATGGGATATTAATGTATTTTCATGGTGGAAAAACTCTAAACTATGCAAGAATGACAGAAAAGCAGTGGAAGACACACAGATATGATTGGATTCATAACTGGCTGGTAAAATCTGTGGGCTCTGGAATGAGGTGATTTGAAATCTATACCACTTGCTACATAAGGAACTTTTATTGAATTGACTTTTCTGAGCCTCAGTTTTCTTATGTACAAAACGGAAATGTAACAGTTTTTACCTAATGATGACTATGAAGATTAAAACAGGTAACATACGTAGTGTGTCTAAAAGAGTTCTTGTTGTATAATAAGTAAGCAGTGAAAATTACAGATGATTATTTGCCATTTCAACAAACACTGAAAACACTACTGTAACTAAATCGATTTTGTGGACCAGTCGTGGTGGCTCACGCCTGTAATCCTAGCCCTGTAGGAGGCCGAGGTGGGCGGATCACTTGAGGTCAAGAGTTTGAGACCAGCCTGGCCAACATGGCGAAACTCCATCTTTATCAAAACATACAGAAAAAAATTAGCTGGACATGATGGCAGGTGCCTGTAAGCTGAGCTACTCGGGAGGCTGACTCATGAGAATTGCTTGAAACTGTGAGGCAGAAGTTGCCATGAACTGAGATCATGCCACTACACTCCGGCCTGGGTGACAGAGTGAGACCTTGTCTCAAAAAAAAAAAAAAAAAAAAAATAGATTTTGTGAAAATTTGAAAGTAAAAAGATCATCAAAGAAATTGAAGGCTAAGCTTAAAAGCAATGATAATTAGAAAAAGAAAAAAGAAACAAAATGGTATAATTGATTAATTCCAGAGCTCATTTTAAAAATACACTAAAAACACATTTCTGCCACATTTAATCTAGAATAAAAGCCATAGTGTACAATATTAAGAAAGAAAATGGGACTACAAATACAGCTGTGGAGGAGATTAGGAAAATGAAAAAAAAAATCCCACGTGCGGTCCCAGGAAATGGATGATTATTAGGGAAAACAAAAATGATAAACATCATGTCAACAAAATATCAAGTGCTCTTGGATTGTTGGGATAGATATTATAGAGTCAGGCTCATGTTATTAGATTATAGAAAAAGTTCTTTAATGATTTACAGCTATAATATATATTGCCTTGCTATGAAAAGCATTAATTTACATGTAATAAACCTTCCCGGCCAATATTTAATTACACACAAAGAATAAGGCACTGAGCCCAGGTAGATTACTAGGTGAATTCCAGCAAACATTCAAGAAGAAAATAATTTCAGTTCTATTTTAAATATCTAGATTTTTTTAAATGGAGAAAATGCCCTCAAATTATTTTGTTATATTGGCATAACTTTCGAGCTATAAATTAACATTGCATACATTTCTAGTTCAGCATCAATATGGTTGCAAATGTTCTAAATTAAATATTAATAAGATTGAGTTGAATTGAAAGACGTATCAACATTAAGAAAACTATTAAAATAATTTATTACATGAATAGGTCAAAGGAGAAAAATATAATTCTCATAATGTATTCTGAACCCATTAAATAAAACCCAACATCCATTCCTCATTAAAAAAATCTCAAATTGATTCCAGAAAATTCCTTTCCTAATATACTAAAAAGATCTGAAATCTACCATCAAAATTACAAATGTTGATAAAACCTTAAATGCATTTGCATTAACGTTCGGGGAAGATATTTTGTCATGATTTGATAATTTCTAGAAAAATTATACAATTTGAAAAATAAATAAAGATAAATATTTTACACACCAAGGAATAAATTTAACACTGTGTAGAACTTACTTTGAAAATTGGTGAAATAAGACTAATAAATGCAGAACTATTTCCCTGCTTCGAATGTTTGATATCATTAAATTTGTCCAAATTCATAATTTTACTGTAATCTCAATTAAAGTATCATCATATTTTAAATCAGTGGTCCTAAACCTTTTTGGCACTAGGGACCAGTTTTCATGGAAGACAATTTTTCCATAGACAGGATGTGGCGGCGGTGGTTTCAGTATGAAACTATTTCACTTCAAATCTTCAGGAATGAATTCGATTGTCATAAGGAGTGTGCAGTCTAGATCCTTCACAGGCACAGTTCACAATAGGGTTCAGGCTTCTATGAGAATCCAATGCTTCCTCTGATCTGAGAGGAGGCGGAGCTCAGGCAGTAATGCTGGCTCACCTGCTGCTCACCTCCTGCTGTGCAGCCCAGTTCCTAACAGGTCAAGAGTACTAGTCTGTAGGTCTGAGACTGGGGACCCCTGTTTTAGAAGAAACATGAAAAATAATTCTAAATTTATCTAAAAAGAAAAATAAGAATAATATTGACTTTTTTTGAAAAGTCATAAAGGAAAGCTTATTCAAACTGATAAAATAATGTTCTAAAAAACCACAGTAATTAAAACAGGAAAGTATTAACACAGAAAAAAACAGGCAGAGGTTACATCCAGATCAGAACTTTGTCTATCTATAGATGCATCTAAAAAAACTTTTATTTAAAAATTTATAATGAGACACCTCAAGGAAGCAATAAAATTAAGCATCAATAGAAAATGTTATGGTTACTCTCAAATATTTTGGTTTAAGAAATGAAAGTCTTTTTTTTTTTTTGAGACGGAGTTTCGCTCTTGTTACCCAGGCTGTAGTGCAATGGCGCGATCTCAGCTCACCGCAACCTCCGCCTCCTGGGTTCAGGCATTTCTCCTGCCTCAGCCTCCTGAGTAGCTGGGATTACAGGCACGCGCCACCATGCCCAGCTAATATTTTGTATTTTAGTAGAGACGGGGTTTCACCATGTTGACCAGGATGGTCTCGATCTCTTGACCTCGTGATCCACCGGCCTCAGCCTCCCAAAGTGCTGGGATTACAGGCATGAGCCACTGTGCCTGGCCCAGAAATGAAAGTCTTTATACTATGTTTGCAAAACAAATTCCACATGGACTAAGGTTTAAGTTTTTCAGGAAACAAACTGGTAGTTCTTCAAAAAGTTAAACATAGTTACTATTTGAATTAGGAATTCTGCTCCTAGGTATATACCTAGAGGAAATGAAAACATATGCTTACACAAAACATGTATAGCCCCAAATGTTTATAGCAGCATTTTTCAGAATAAGCAAAAGGTGGTAATAATCCACATATAATGCCCAACAATTGATGAATGGCTACACAAAATATGATACTAATATATGCTACAAAATGGAAGAATCCTTAAAACATAATGCCGTGAGAAAGGAGCCAGTCACAAAAGACCATGTATTGTAAGACTCCATTTATGTGAGATGTCCAGAATAGATAATTCTACAGAAAGATAGATTAATCATTTGTCACATGATAAATCATGCCTCAACTTTTTAAATGCATTTAATTAAAAACACAGATATATGCTAGTAAGAACTAGTTTACCTGGAAGCAGGTACATTGTTTTTTAAAAAATAGGAAGTAGTTGTTGAACCAGCTTCACTCTTTTTTTTTTTTTTTTTTTGGTAAGTCTTTAGAGATTCTACAAAAATCAAGAAGGAAAGAAACTTTAGTGTTAAAGACAGCTTTAACAATTTTAGAATAAAATAAAATGACAATTGACTGTAATTCACATAAATATTTAGTAATAATTATTAAAAATTACATGTTAATAACTCCTTCAATAACAGAGAATGTGAAATATATCATATAAAATTTTTATCTGGGATTTTATCCAATGTGTCTTGAAAAACTTGGTATTCCCATAAAATACTCTTATTATAGTTCAATGCTTTAAAATCACCCTGCCTACTTTGCTTATGCTGCTCTAAAGGAGCTTTGCTTTCCAGCTCTTGACTTGTCCTAGTGATGACTGTGGAATAGAGCTAAAAGGTGTCGCTGACATTAAATATGTAAAAAATAAAAAGCAATTTCTGGTTTGTTTTTTTTTTCCTTTCATTTTTATTTTCTTTCTAACTGATGCTTTCTTAACTCTCCCCTCCCCCAACACCCACCCCCCAGGACTACTTTTACCTTTGACCAGTAATAGAAGCATTCAAACTCTTACACCAATATTTCTGTTACTTGAACTTCAGTGAGGGAGCTCAAGACAGCTTTTTCAGCTGGTAGGGAAGACAGAAATCCTGCTGTGGTTATGAGTTTATGGTAGCTTGATTATAATTATTAGAAAAGGTTTCCCTTGACCTTTAAATATTTTTATTCCTGGCCAGGCATGGTGGCTCATGCCTGTAATCCCAGCACTTCAGGAGGCCAAGGCAGGCAGATCACCTGAGGTCGGGAGTTTGAGACCAGCCCAGCCAACATTTTATTAGAAACCCCATCTCTAATAAAAATACAGAATTAGTGGGGAGTGGTGGCACATGCCTGTAATCCCAGCTGCTTGGGAGGCTGAGGCATCAGAATCACTTGAACCCAGTAGGTGGAGGAGGTTGCAGTGAACCAAGATTGTGCTGTTTGCACTCCAGCCTGGGCAACAAGAGTGAATCTCCATCTCAAAAGAAAAAAAAAAAAATTTATTCCTTAGAACAACAGATCACACTAAGTTTGAGAACAGTTGAAGTAAACGGCTTTTTTATGTAAAGCAGAAGGGCTGAGAAACATGCCAGTGAAATTTTAGGCTAATAGCTTTTCAAAAAGAGGCCAAATGGAAGATGAACCTATAGAGATGAACTCTCTAAAATCTACTGATGGTCATATATCTTCTGTAAGGACGTTATGTTCCCCCACGAGTATTCAGGAAACACGATTTCAAATCTCAAAATAAATGATTTTTCTCGGAAATAAATAACTTGTTCTGAATAGTTTCTCTTTTATTATATTAAGGAGTTGAGACAATTATGAAAATTTCTATTTATGCACTGGAATAATAGTCCTTAACCTGATGTTCTTTTCTGGAGCTGCAAGAATATCTACGAAGGCCCTATAATTTTGTATGTAAGTATATATGTCTGCTTTTGTGGGATATGGAGCTACAGCTTTTATCAGTTTCCAGAGGAATATGCGGCCCCAGAGGAGTCACTGAGATTTCTTTCCTCCTTGATTTTTGTAGAATCTCTAAAGACTCACCAAAAAAAAAAAAAAAAAAAAAGTAAAATGAAAGGGAATAGTGGATCAGAGTATCACTCTTTAAAAAGTAAATGTGTTTTGAGTAGAAGCCAAATCTTAAGAGAGCAAAGCTGCATGCTAGAGTCAAAATCTAAAAGCCTTTTCTGCAGGAAGAAGATGCCAAGTTTCACATAGGGAATTTCAAATAGAAATGTGCCTTATAGGATGCAATTGTCCCCCCCAAAATTAAGTATTTTTTATTAAGTCTGACTTTTTCCTGACTTATTCTGACTTTTTTTTCCCCAGAAAAACCTCCAAACCCTTGGTAGAACAATGAATAGTAATGATGCCAATAAGTATGTTTAATAATCAGATAGTATATTCCACACACTTTACATAAGAAAACTATTCCCCCAGACACCTGCTGCGTTTTTAGAAATGGAACAAAGGCTGGGTATGGCAGCTCATGCCTGTAATCCCAGCACTTTGGCTGGCTGAGGCTGGAAGATCACGAGGTCAAGAGATTGAGACCATCCTGGTGAATACAGTGAAACCCTGCCTCTACTAAAAATACAAAAAAATTAGCTGGGTGTGGTGGTATGCACCTGGATTCCCTGCTACTTGGGAGGCTGAGGCAGGAGAAGAGTTTGAACCCTGGAGATGGAGGTTGCAATGAGCTGAGATCATGCCACGTCACTCCAGCCTGGCAACAGAGAGACTCTGTCTCAAAAAATAAAGAAAGAAATAAAAAATAAAAAAACAAAGAAAAGAAATGGAAGAAATATGGCTCAGAAACATTGAGTACGCTGCCCAAGGTCATATGATCAGCAAGTGGAGACCGACTTGGAGCCCACATATGTCTGATTCTCTGGTTCACCTCATGTTAGTTCAGTGAGATGACTACACTGAACGAAGCTGCCAGTTCCAGAGACAAGGGCAATCAATACATTGTCCCAACCTGTCGAATGTTACTTGACAAAATTTGGAAATCTCAGCCACAAAGACCAAGAAGTAACAGTGGCCGTGTTCCATGACCCACCTTATCTGAGCTGCATCGTGTTCTTTTTGTGTGCTTAACATGAGGTTGCAGCATCCTCCCATATTTTCTTGGCTTCTTGTACCTGTCAAGCATCTCCAAATCAAAGGGGCTTTCTTGCATTGACTCACTTATTTCAGCATGACTTCTGAGTCTCTAAAAAAGATGTATTCGACACGAATGAGGCTTTTCCTCCTTGAGTCTCTCTCCTACACTGAATTATGTCTCACATTCCATGCTCCTTCTGCTGCAGTATATTATTTCTCATTTGTTTTCTAGACATTTCTACCTGGAGTGTCTAGTCTCCTGAGCTTGTCATCTTGTTTGTTTTCTACTTGCCTTAAGGCTTGGAGGAATTTTACCTCTTAAAATCTCAGTCCATTGGCTCATGGGATCCTAACAGCATGCATGATCAAAGCTATTGGCATTCATATGATTCCCCAAACTCCCTAAACTTTTCTCTTCTGAAGTTAAAATAATGAGTAAAAATCAGTTACAAGCAGATGTTTTATTTGCATTTTCATTTGTAGCTGTTTAAACTAGTTTGTCTAGGTCATCCATTTGAATGGGAATTATTCTCAATGAAAGCACATTTAACTTTGATAAAGTAAGAAATACTCAGCTCACTTCCTCGTGTCCTCTGAGTTTCCAGTTCATGAAGTTTTCTGTTTGAAAATGTGGCCACAAATCAATGGTCAAAACATGTTTTACATAGTCCAATTGGGTCTTAATCACATAAGCTTCACCTTAGGGACTTTGCCTTTTATATTCAGTTTGTGCCGCATGTCACACATTTGGAGATTTTAAATATCAATCAAAAGCTTTAATATAGAGCACACAGTTGCTATTTGGCCGTGTTGAAAGTCTCTTATGAGATGCTGTCTCTTTTTTTTTTTTTTTTTTTGAGACATAGTCTCTAGTCTCACAGTTGCCAGGTGGCATGCTGGAGTGCAGTGGCATGATCTCAGCTGGCTGCAACCGCTGCCTCTCAGGTTCAAGCAATTTTCCTGCTTTAGCCTCCTGAGTAGCTGTGACTACAGGCATGCGCCTCCATACCCATCTAACTTTTGTATTTTTAGTAGAGACAGGGTTTCACCATATTGGCCAGGATGGTCTTGATCTCTTGACCTCATGATCTGCCCACCTCGGCCTCCCAAAGTGCTGGGATTACAGGCATGAGCCACCACACCCGGCTGAGATGCTGTCTCTTAACTAAATGCTCAGCCTCTTGAGGTCAGGAGCCACACCTAATGTATATTCATATTCATGGCACTTAGCACGAAAGCTGATATTTGTGAGAGCAGAGATGCTTGTGTGCTGGGTGAATGGATGCAGGCTCCCTTTCTTACACTAAAATAATATTCTTAATATACTTTTTATAATGAAAGCTCACTTGCATATGGCCCTCTTACCCCTCCAAAGTATTTCATTGGCTGGCTAAGATTCTGGCTCATGTGTCACCAGGAAACAGAAACCGGCTGACTTTCATGTAGAGGGACTGTAGTTGCTGCCACCTTTCTCCCAGGTAATTGAAGCCTCAGAGATGTGACTTGGACTGGGAACATTTGAAGATAGGATGCGTCAGGAGATTGCAGTTGCGAGTGTAGCTGGGTATCCACCTGACATAGATCAATGAAAGAAAAAGTCTCCAACTTGGTGAAGGTAAAATCAAGAAGCCAGGGTGATTCCCAGCAGCAAGTCCAACAGACTAAAGAGAGAGCAAGAGAATCATTTACCAGGAAGGTTTACACCCAAGGACCAGAAAGGATGAGCAAATTGCTCCCACAGATAAATGGGAGATGTTTCTGGAAGCGATGAGAGACAAGGAAACAGCCATTTACAGTGAAAATGTGGAACTCTAGGGATGCCAGGAGCATAGGATTGAGCAGGTGAAGTCCCTCAGAGAGAAGGAGAGATGAAGCTGACCACATGAGCAGCTCTGGGTGGAGACCTGAATCAGCACTATGGTTGTCAAAGACCTGGTGGGCAAAAGATGAAGGAAACGAGAATGGCAGTAACTGGCACAGCCTATGCATAACCAGCACCGCAAAACTACAAACATGATCTGTTTCTCCAGACCTGGACATGTGAATTCACTTCTGGGAAGATTTTCCTCCTACGAAAACCACCTGAAAGAGTTATACAAACACAAAGCGCAATTGCTTTCCTGAGATGAAGTCGTGGCTTGAAGCGTTTTAAGAAAACATGTCAGAGGTCAGGCAGGTGGCTCACGCCTGAATCCCAGCACTTTGGGAGATCGAGGTGGATGGATCACGAGGTCAAGAGATTGAGACCATCCTGGCCAACATGGTGAAACCCCATCTCTACTAAAAATACAAAAATTAGCTGGGCGTAGTGGTGCATGCCTGTAGTTCCAGCTACTCTGGAGGCTGAGGCAGGAGAATCACTTGAACCCAGGAGGTGGAGGTTGCAGTGAGCCGAGATGGCGTCACTGCACTCCAGCCTGGTGACAGAGTGAGACCCTGTCTCAATGAATAAATAAATAAATAATAAATAAAAGTCAGAATACAAAAAAAAAGATGATTTTCTATGGAAGAGTCAGGATCATCTTGAAGTCAGGCAGCTGCTTCTGGAGAAACCAGCAGGGAAGGCAGCAAGGGGTGATGGGGACATTGTCTTCCCTCCTTTCCTCCACTGCATTTGGGACTCTTTGTTTTTGTTTGTTTGTTTGTTTGTTGTTGTTGTTTGAGACGAAGTTTCGCTGTTGTTACCCAGACTGGAGTGCAATGGCACGATCTCGGCTCACCGCAACATCTGCCTTCTGGGTTCAAACAATTCTGCCTCAGCCTCCCAAGTAGCTGGGACTACAGGCGCGCACCACCATGCCCAGCTAATTTTTGTATTTTTAGTAGAAACGGGGTTTCACCTTGTTGACCAGGATGGTGTCAATCTCTTGACCTCGTGATCCACCTGCCTCGGCCTCCCAAACTGCTGGGATCATAGGCGTGAGCCACCTCGCCTGGCCTGGGACTCTGGATTAAAGGTGGAGAGAGAAGCTGGAAGCTGTTTTCCTGCATAATACTTTAAGACTCTGTTGTTCTAGTGGAGTTACTCCAGGCCTGGTAGCAAATATGGGGTAGGGCTGGCAAGGGAGTCAAACACACCACTCGCCTCAAACCTGACCTGAATCTGCCACCTCCAGGACTGTCAGCATTGGGAGTGCCCAGTTCTCAGCACAAATATTGGGCTTGGTTCTCTGGGTGTCACCATTAGCAGAAGCAGGGTGATGCTCTTTCACGCAGCAGCTTGGGTAATGAATGGTGACACATGAGTGCCCACACAAAAAAATAAACCAACAGCACAGACTATGTGAACAGAGCTGGCAGGCATGTTTATGAGCTCCTGCAAGGTTTCCCTCTTGGAAATCCCAGACCCTGGGAGAGGGACTGAAATTGAGATGGAGATAGAATTAAATGAAATAATGCATGCAAAGAACCTAGTAACCTGTTTTTTTCAATTCAGGGCTCAGGTGGCTGGAGCCTATCCTGGCAGCTCAGGGCACAACACTGGATCAGCTCCAACAGGATGCCGGCCTATCACAGTGCACACTCACACCCATGTTCCCTCACACTGGGACTCTGTAGACGCTCCAACTAATCTAATGTACATGTCTTTGGGATGTAGGAGGAAACCTGAGTACCCAGAGAACATCCAGGCAGACATGGAGAGAACTTGCAAACTCCACACCAAAAGTGGTCCTATCTGGAAACGGATTTAATTTCTCATCAATGTTATAACAAAATGGCATTGAACTAAATAATGTTATTTGAGAAACTGCTGTTTTTTTTTTTTTTTGAGACGGAGTTTCACTCTTGTTACCCAGGCTGGAGTGCGATGGCACGATCTCGGCTCACCGCAACCTCCGTCTCCTCGGTTCAGGCAATTCTCCTGCCTCAGCCTCCTGAGTAGCTGGGATTACAGGCACGAGCCACCATGCCCAGCTAACTTTTTGTATTTTTGGTAGAGACGGGGTTTCACCATGTTGACCAGGATGGTCTCGATCTCTTGACTTCGTGATCCACCCGCCTCGGCCTCCCAAAGTGCTGGGATTACAGGCATGAGCCATTGCGCCCGGCCCTGCTGTTCTTGATAATTATAATAAAAGACTATGTTACTAGCTTATGTATTTACCATACTTTTAAATCATTATTTTAGAGTGTATACTTTCTACTTATTAAAAAAAAAATTAACTGCAAAAGAGCTTCAGGCAGGTGCTTCAGGCTAGATTCCAGAAGAAGGCATATGATAAGAGACAGTTCCATGTGTGTTATTGCTCTGAAAGACCTTCCTGTGTGACAAAATGTCAAGGTGGAAAACAGCGATACTGATGATCCTGACCCTCATAAGGCCTAGACTTATCTGAAAATCTGTATATTTTTGTCTTATATTTTAACAAAAAAAGTTTTAAACAGTAAAAACATAATTTAACAGAAAAAAGCTTATGGGATAAAAGTCTAAAAAAATTTTGGTACAGCTGTGTACTAAGCTAAATGTTATTACAAGAATCAGAAATTTAAAAAACTAAAAAGTTTATAAAGTAAAAAACAAGTTACAGTGAGCTAAGGTTAATTTGTTATTGAAGAAGAAAATATTTTTGCAAATTTTGTGTAGCCTCAGTGTATTTAGAACGTCTGTGCAGCCATGTTCCTGGCCTTCACATTCACTCAGCACTCACTCACTGACTCACCCAGAGCAACTTCCAGTTCCGAAAGCTCCACTCACGTACGTGCCCTAGACAGGTGGACCATTGGTTATCTTTTAAATTGTATTTGCACCATGCCTTTTCTATGTTTAGATATGTATATATATACTAATAGTTACCATGATGTTTCAATTGCCTACCGTATTAAGTACGACAAAGTCTGCACGGGTTTGTAGCTTGAGAGCAATAGACTACAACTTATAGATTAGGTATACAGTAGGCTATGCCACCAGGGCTTGTGTAAGCACACTGTGAAATTCCCAAAAGGATGAAATCGCTTAAGAACACATTTTGTAGAATGTATCCCCATGATTAAGCGGCACGTGACTGTAAGCAAAGTTAAGAACTGCTAGAAAATTTAAAGTACCAACTAAATGAAGCCCAGGACCACACAGACTCATAGCCAATTTCTACCAGAGGTACCAAGAGGAGCTGGTACCATTCCTTCTGAAACTATTCCAAATAACTGAAAAAGAGTAACTCTTCCCAACTCATTTTATGAGGGCCACATCATCCTGATACCAAAACCTGGCAGACACACAACAAAATAAGGAAATTTCAGGCCAATATCCTTGATGAACATCTATGCGAAAATCCTCAATTAAGATACTGGCAAACCAAATCCAGCAGCATATCCAAAAAATTATCCACCATGATCAAGTCGGCTTCATCCCTGGGATATAAAGCTGGTTCAACATATGCAAATCAGAAATCACAAACTGAGCCAATGACAAAAAACATGTGATTATCTCAATAGATGCAGAGAAGGCCTTTGATAAACTCCAGCACATCTTTATGCTACACACTCTCCATAAACTAGGTATTGATGGAATGTATTTCAAAATAATAAGAGCTATTTATGATAAACCCACCACCAATGGGCAAAAGCTGGAAGTATTCCCTTTGGAAACCGGCACAAGACAAGGATGCCCTCTCTCCCACTCCTGTTCAACATAGAATCTTAAGTTCTGGCCAGGGCAATCAGGCAAGAGAAATAAATAAAGCATATTCAAATAGAAAGACAGGAAGTCAAATTGTCTCTGTTTGCAGGTGACATGATTGTATATTTAGAAAACCCCATCATCTCAGGACCTTTCATTCCTGTTTCTCAAGGCAGTCTGGAGAACTACCTTTTTGACACATGTGTTTGTTTCACCCATGAAGTGACAGGTGAACTAAACAACATATGATACCAACATGCCTTGTATAAGTTTGGTCTTTATTATTATTATTATTTTAGTGTAAAGAAACAAATAGCTTTAAGCACGTTCAGCCAGGTACGAAGCACATATATTTTACTGGAGTTTTTTTTTATTGTATCCTGTCTATTGTCTTGAACTGGATGTCTCAAACACAACATTATGTTCAAAGTCATCTTTTTCACAGCATCATAGTAAATGATTATGGCACCATTCTGAAAACAATTGTTTAGTAGGATTCACAGCCCCTTACATTCAGAAAGAAGCCTAGTTTGGTCCTTTTATTTTAGAAATAAGGAAATGAAAGCCACAGAAAGGATTTGCCAATGGTACAGAGATGGGCAGTGGCAAAAGAAGGACAGGGAAATGGGGCATCTTAACTTCAGATCCCGTCCTCTCGCCACTCAACTGCATTAAGTTTGACATAGATTTTATGAGTACAGTAAAATTTTATATCTAGCTGGGGCTCCTTGGGATCACCTTCTTAGACAGCCTAAGTAATCGCAGGCTCTTATATATCTTCTTCTGAGAGGATTGCTCACAATAGTCGCAAATATCAGAACATTAATCATATTTTCATTTTATATAGATCAGGTAACGTGAGGCTTGTACATCACATTATTCCTATGATAATTTCTTATTAAATATTATAGTATTGAAAGAATCAAAAATCCATTTTTCAAGTAGCTCACCCTTCCAGGGAGGCACCTGACTCTCCCACATTAAAGGCTGCAGCTCATGCAAAGCTCTCAGTTTGTATCTGATCCTTCTGCTATCCCTGAGCAAGTCTCTTCCCAAGACTTGATGAGGGTTTCTCTTACATACTGTTACACTGAACTGAAACTACCTGTTAATTTCGTTTTGCTTGGAAGCTCCATAAAGGCAGGGAGCATGCCTTGTTCACCAGGATTCCCTGGAATTTATTACATTGTATAATAGAACTCAATAAATGCTTCCTGCATGAAGGATCTATACTTGACCAAAATTCAAAGAAAAGCAAGAACAATCCATCACAGAGTTGGACGTCTGCTCAGTGATTAAAAATGATGCACTGACTGTAGTAGATATTTTTTAAGCCTTTCATAGTGAAGGATGTTTGCACCCAATGTTGACTCAATAAGGAGCCAGGCACTAAGAAGAATTTTGACTCCATAAGAAGAGAGTGCACTTGGTAGCTGGCAGAAGGGCTCAGGGTAACTTGGCCAGAGCATGGAGTAAATCCAAGGAGAGTTGATTCTGCAGAATTTCTCCAACTCTGCCCATAGCTCTCCATGGCAATACAATCGTCACCTGTACCTATTTCTCAGATGATTTCTCACCTGTAGCAGTGATTCCATACCTGTAGCACACCTGTAGCGGTGATACACAATGTGATATGTCCATGCACTTCTCCATGACAAGACCTCACGTCCTGAGCTCTCTGTCACATAATTCTACCGTGAGAGTGGCTGAGCACTTCCCTGACCAGTGGCTCCCTCTTTTATCCCAGGCCCTCAGCCCTCCTCTCCCAGAACTTTCTTTTCTTTTCTTTTTTTGAGACAGAGTCTCACTCTGTCACCCAAGCTAGAGTACAGTGGAGCTATCTTAGCTCACTGCAAGCCCCGCCTCCCTGGCTCAAGCAATTCTGCTGCCTCAGCCTCCCGCCTGAGTAGCTGGGACTGCAGACACCCACCACCATGCCTGGCTAATTTTTGTATTCTTAGTCGAGACAGGATTTCACCATATTGGACAGGCTTGTCTTGAACTCCTGGCCTCAGATGATCCACCCATTCAGCCTCCCAAAGTGCTGGGATTACAGGCATGAGCCATCATGCTTGGCCCTCTCCCAGAACTTGGTGGTCTACTTGGGAGAATAACATTTCTTATTGGTTCCTGGGCAAACGTGGTCCTGCCCGACTCCTTCCCTGTTATGAATTCTGTTTCCTGTGATAGGAATAGTTCAGTTTTAAGGCTGAATCCGCTGATGTATCTACTTCCTAATATCCATTTTTAAACTGGATATTTAAACTGGTTCAATTCTTTCAATACTTTTGTCCTTCTCTTTGGTTTTTCTAGTATTTCTCTCAGATTCCATAGTCTGGCTCTCGAATCCACACTGACCAGCTCAGGGCTTTCTGTCCGTTGACAGACATGTCTAGGATCAATTGCCTACTTGCTTAATCTTCACTTTGGTTCCCTCCCCATGGATCTACCAGCCTTTATGGTGGGACATCATCTTCTGCACCTCTCAACCCCCATTCTGTCCTCCTGGTAGGTCTAGTTTTCAGCTTTGGTGTTCCCTATTCCTGCCCCAAACCCCCTTACTACCTGCAACCCTGCTATAAGTAGCAGAGCACAGTTCACTGAATTATGCCCACAATAATCATGATATGATTGGAGTGGAATTCAAGAGAGAGGCTGACATGGGATATGTAAACTCTCTTTAAGAGGAGTCCTTAAAGAACCCTATTATGGAAATGTAAATATAATAGAAAGTGACCTGGTTTGTCATGAACTTTCAAAGCTTTCTGGCTGGCTCTCCTCATTTGATCTGTCAGGGCATGGTAATGTTAACTTGCATGTAATACTTCCCCTAAAAGAGGTTAGGAAGCACTGGATTGGAAATGCCTTTTGACCAAATGGGACATGATGTTGATATGGGTTGTATAACATGTTGTGATGAGAGAGCCCCTAGGAAAACATATGGAAACAAAGAGAAACTAGCTTACAGCATTCATACTAGGCTTTCTTCCTGGAGACCAGGAGATAGTATATGGCAGGGTCTGGACCCTGCCTCCATGAGAGTGGCCGTGAAGGACAGGTTAGCTTAGCTGACCTTTCATGGGTTGTTGCAGAAACACAAGAAAATATTCCTAACAAATAGTGATCATTCTCCAACAATCAGAGCTCTTATCTAGGAATTGACAAATTTTCTTTCTGGGTTTGCAGACCGGCAGAGATGATATGTGGTTCAACACTCCCGATTTAGCCCGGTTAGATGGTCTGAAACAAAGATAGGCCCTAAAAGTTGTTTTATGAAAGATGAAAGAACAGATGCTAGCATCCATGTGTCCATGCACTGTTACTTCGGTACAACTTTTTTGTGAAGCTTCTCATATGGGCTTTTTGCTCAAGGAAAATGTTCTAGGCTAAGACAAATCTCAATATTTTGCATGCCCTCCATTCCTGTTCAACCAACAGAACCATTCTTTTGAAATTGCATATTCAATTAAAAATGTCCCAATGATAGCTTAAAGGAACGATTTAAGTAAGCACAAGTTTTCTTCTTATTGGAGTTTCTCTGGCTACCTTCTTTGTGAATCTCACGAGCCCTTGATAACTATAATCTCCCATATAAAAGCTTTTGTGTGTAATTTTTATGACAGTTTGTTGTCAGTGCTCATTTTTCCCAACCGCTGCAATGATATTGAAAGACGAATGTTACTCCCAGTGTTTTGACCACATGGAGCAACTCTCCTCACATTTAAAAATCTTCTCTGGTGAATGAGCCCTTGCTGTTTGGCATTGCTGTGTCTTTCCCATTTTTTGCCAACTCTCTTTGTGATGCTTTCTATACCTTTCTTATTTCTCTTTACACATGTAGCCCATTAATACAGTGGTCTTTTGTCTTCAATTTTTCTAGCTTTTTTATACTCTAAATTTTATTACTTGCGTCACTTGCCCACATTTTCTTAGAACAGTAACTTTAGTAACACTAACACAAGATAACATTTATGGAGTGGCTACTTTATTTCTGATACCGTGGCACTAATCCCAATGAAGAAAATGGAGAGAGAGGAAAAAAAGAACAGCAATGAAATTCTCACCCCAACTCACATCCACTTGCCTGAAGACTTAATTCTCAGCATGCCGTCTTCCCTGTTTCCACCCTAACCTTCAGCCCACGTTGCCTTTACCAAGAACTCTGTGTGGATTTTTCCCCTCCCTCCCATAGTTCACACCACCTTGTTAAGCTCAAGGCTTCGGGGAAATAAAAAGTCGCTTATCATCTTGAAAAGGGCTTCTGTCCCTGCTGTGTGGCATAATCGAACACAGGGCACTTATTTTCTGCCCCTTATTATCTGGTCCCTTATAGACATCAAGGTCTGCTGTTTTCTCTCCCTTCTTAAAAAGTTGAAGTTCTATTATTGTGTCTATTGACACACACAGCAGAGGGCTTCCTGGATGCCCTCAAATGCCTTTGTGATAGTTCTTGCTCCAAAGTGCCATTTCTTAGTGATCCTTGAGTTCAGAGCTGTCATTTGATAGCCTTGGGAACTGAGGCAATCAAAGTCTTTGTGTCCTCTCCTTCCAAATAATTCCTGCAAACCCAAGTACCTAGAAATGTTAAACCAGAAGGAGTATCTTCTATGGTAAATGCCTAGTTCTTCTTAACAAGATGTATACTTAGAACCTCTCTGCTCATTTATATGTATTTTCTATGGGAGGCAGCAAAAAATGTAGCTACAGTGGATGCATTAGAACCCTCCACTGCCATCAAGCATGCAAAGCAAATACCATCTAAACAAGAGTATTCTTGCAGAGCAAATGAGTTTTCCAATAAGACTCAGCAGCCGCCGCCCTCTTCCACACCCTGAAAGCAGAGTAAAAGCCGTAAGTGGCCTCCCTGACCCTGTGTTGAAAATGGAAGCCTCCTTGCTCTTAGCTACTGAGTGGACTTGCATTGCCTTCCAGGGCACATAGCTGTATTCTCTTATCAAAGAAATGGTTCTCGCATGCTTTCCTAATATTAACTTATTTTTCTCCGAACTTCCCATCATACTAGATAGTGTATAAACTTCCCATCACACACAGCTCATCATCATGACAAAGCTTTAGATGGAAAAGAAAGAGAATCATTCTTTAAGCCATGGCCACTGTATACAAGATACCTGTTTCCTCTCTGTTCCTAAAGAGTACACAGTCAGTGGTGGAGTCCCACGAGGTACATGGTGTCTGTGGAGTGCCATGTAGCATGCAAGTGGGATTCCATGGAGGGATACATGCTGGAGCAGAGCAATGCACCAGACACCCAGGCTACACTGAGTAGGGGCCCTGAACTTCTGCCTGGATAAGCCAAAGACAGGGGGCCAGAGTGGAAGTCCTTAAAAGGAGTGAGAAGAAAACAGCATCTCAAAGGATGGAATTCGAAGGATGGGTTCAAAGCAGTCTTGAAGGGGTTTCAGAGAATAAACATGATTTTTTTTTTTTCAGCAAGAGAAAAGAGTAAGGGGAAAAGAAAAAAAAAGTAGGTAGGAAATGTGAAAGGCACTGGTAGATTTATAAGTGAACAAAGAGGGTAGGCTAGGTGGATTAGGCCGTGAAAGGGGACTAGATCAGAGATACTGGCAGAGAGGAAAAGGTAGAGAGTATGGCAGCTCATATAAAAGTATTGAGCATTTTGAATCATAGCTCCTGGGAACCATTAGAGTGTTTTAAGGAGGGACTTGGGTAAATTAGACGTGTTTATTAGACTTTTCTAGTACAGCCTCCAGAGGGAATCTGGGCCTAGCAGTAAGGTGACCAGGAAGTGACAATCCATAGATCATGGCTGAGTTTAAGTAGGGCCAGACCTAGCTTGATAGGCATGAGGAGATGAGGGACTCAGTGTTTCTCAAGTGGACAATGTAGTTTTGAATATTTAGATTCTCATTAAAAGACAATGGGGCTTTATTGGTTCATGTACTTACAAAGGTAAGGAATCCTCTGTCTATAGATTCAGCTAGAAGTAGGGACTTAAACCGCCCATGGGGGCTCTTTTTTCTCTCTCCAATCCCCTGCTGTATTTCTGCTTTTACCTAGGCAACTGCACTCCTGTAAAAAACAACTTCATCTAATCAACACAATTACTACCACCTCCATCTCCACAATCATCACCTCCATCTCCACTACCGCTACCACCACCACCTCCATTACCACCATCACCACTACCTCCACCACCAAAATCATCACCTCTACCTCCACCACCTTCTCTAACTCCTGTGCCTCCAGTATCATCACCACCTCCACTACCACCTCCACCATTACTATTACCTCCATCTCCACCATCTCCACCTTCACCACCACCTTTACCATAACCACCATCACCACCACTAGCTCCTCCTCCTCCACCTTCACCACTGCCACCACCACCTCCTTCACCTCCACCTCCACCACCACCACCACTACCTCCAGCTCCACTACTTCCATCTCCATCTCCACCACCACTACATCCAACTCCACCACTTCCATCTCAATCTGCACAACCTCTACCTCCATCTCCGCCACTTCCATCTCCATATCCACCACATCTACCTCCATCTGCATCACTTCCATCTCCACCTCTGCCACCTCTACCTCCATCTCCATCACTTCCATCTCCATGTCCGCCACCTCTACCTCCATCTCCATCACTTCCATCTCCATCTCCATCACGTCTACCTCCATCTCCATCACTTCCATCTCCATCTCCACCACCTCTACTTCCATCTCCACCACTTCCATCTCCATCTCCGCCACCTCTACCTCCATCTCCACCACTTCCATCTCCATCTCCAACACCTCTACCTCCATGTCCATCACTTCCATCTCCATCTCCACCACATCTACCTCCATCTCCATCACTTCCATCTCCATGTCCGCCACCTCTACCTCCATCTCCATCACTTCCATCTCCATCTCCACCACCTCTACCTCCATCTCCATCACTTCCATCTCCATCTCCGCCACCTCTACCTCCATCTCCATCACTTCCATCTCCATCTCCACCACCTCTACCTCCATGTCCATCACTTCCATCTCCATCTCCACCACATCTACCTCCATCTCCATCACTTCCATCTCCATCTCCGCCACCTCTACCTCCATCTCTGTCACTTCCATCTCCATCTCCACCACATCTACCTCCATCTCCATCACTTCCATCTCCATGTCTGCCACCTCTACCTCCATTTCCACCACTTCCATCTCCATCTCCACCACCTCTACCTCCATCTCCATCACTTCCATCTCCATCTCCACCACGTCTACCTCCATCTCCATCACTTCCATCTCCATCTCCACCACGTCTACCTCCATCTCCATCACTTCCATCTCCATCTCCACCACGTCTACCTCCATCTCCACCACTTCCATCTCCATCACCACCACCTCTACCTCCATCTCCATCACTTCCATCTCCATCTCCGCCACCTCTACCTCCATCTCCATCACTTCCATCTCCATGTCCGCCACCTCTACCTCCATCTGCATCACTTCCATCTCCATCTCCAGCACGTCTACCTCCATCTCCATCACTTCCATCTCCATCTTCACACATCTACCTCCATCTCCATCACTTCCATCTCCATCTCCAGCACGTCTACCTCCATCTCCATCACTTCCATCTCCATGTCCACCACATCTACCTCCATCTCCATCACTTCCATCTCCATCTCCGCCACCTCTACCTCCATCTCTATCACTTCCATCTTCATCTCCACCACATCTACCTCCATCTCCATCACTTCCATCTCCATCTCCACCACGTCTACCTCCATCTCCATCACTTCGATCTCCATCTCCGCCACCTCTACGTCCATCTCCTCCACCTTCATCACTTCCATCTCCATCTCCGCCACCTCTACCTCCACCTGCATCACTTTCATCTCCATCTCCACCACGTCTACCTCCATCTCTGTCACTTTCATCTCCATCTCCACCACATCTACCTCCATCTCCATCACTTCCATCTCCATCTCCACCACATCTACCTCCATCTCCATCACTTCCATCTCCATCTCCACCACGTCTACCTCCATCTCCATCACTTCCATCTCCATCTCCACCACGTCTACCTCCATCTCCATCACTTCCATCTCCATCTCCACCACGTCTACCTCCATCTCCATCACTTCCATCTCCATCTCCACCACGTCTACCTCCATCTCCATCACTTCCATCTCCATCTCCACAACCTCTACCTCCATCTCCATCACTTCCATCTCCATCTCCACCACGTCTACCTCCATCTCCATCACTTCCATCTCCATCTCCACCACATCTACCTCCACCTCTGCCACTTCAATATCCATCTCCACCACCTCTACCTCCTTTTCCACCATGACTTTCTCTACTTCTTTTCCCTTTCTCTACCACTTCCACCACTACCACCTGCTCCATCAATACAAATAACTACCGTCCTCCAACTTGGTGCCAAGTACTGCACTGGGTGCTGAGGGCATAGAAATGAACAAAGCAGACAAAAATATCTGCCCTGAGAAGTTACAGGAATTTAGACAAGTCAGTACATGTATGTTAAATGGTAACATGTGCTTTGTTCTGGCATGAAGGCAGGTATGACTCTGCTTTTACATTATCCTTTATCTTTACTGATTCCTTGCTTTCTCTGGTCCCTAGCTCTGGCCACATTTTCCTACAGCTCTCATTGCTCTGGGAGTTTTCATTGGCGCAAGATAGAGAACAGCTGAGCCTGCAGCCTCTATTGTCACAACTCTTTGACCAGCAGAACCGGAGAAAACTATACCTGACAGGACTCCTTCCAAAAGATTCAGCATCAATTTCACCCCAGCATTTTCCCCAGACTACAGAACCAAGTATTCCTGCTGCATCTTTACCATTACACCTAAAGATACTGTATGTCTCTGCAAGTCTTCCCTGAAGCCTGGAGCAGAGTGAGTCGACTTTTCTCCTAATCCTGGAGAGAAGAGAATTTCTGAATAGAAACCGGTGACCTCATTAACTTGAGAGAGAGAGAGACTGAGTTTCAGGTCATGCCAGATTTATTACATAAGTGAACAAGCCACAAAATGTAATGGTTTGCGTTAGCTTTGTGCTATTAGGTATCTGAGGGGAAAAAATGGATGTAAAAATTTTCACAACTCTTCATATCTTTGTCACACCATTAATTAGTATCCTTTGCTTTTGATGATTGTTGGTACCTCATTTAATGTTACAGTTTTATGAAAATGACAAGTGACTTAGTAATCACGTATGTGTTTGGAACCAAAAAGTTGCCTTAGAGGGCATGGGATCCAAGTTCCTCATTTTATAAATGAGTAAACTGAGGTAAAGGAGAAATGGTTCTATTGTGATTACAGAGCGGCAGAGCTTGGGAGGAAGTTGACCCAAAATGCAGTGCTCTTCCATTAATGCAATCAGGTGTCTGAGCAGAGTGGGCCAAAGGTGACTTAGGGGGCCCATTCTGGGTTGCCTGGACAACAAGCTAGCCAGAAGCAGCAGCTCTTACTCTCAGCAGGAAAGGGCTCTTCCTCACAGCAGGGAACTGCAATATCCTCCTACCTGAGTTCTCCAGGGTGCACAGTCAGCATTCCCTGACAACTGCAAAGTGCGGGCCCCTAAGGGCCTGATGCCTGGGGATGAGCAGCCCACCCCACCCTCCTCAAGGCTCTTCTTACCCTTGCCCTGTCAAAAGAGACCGGTATGGGCCTAGCACCAGGTGGCTCACACCTGTAATCTCAACACTTTGGGAGGCCAAGGCAGGTGGTTCAGTTGAAGTCAAGGGTTTGAGACCAGCCTGGGCAACATGATGAAACCCTGTCTCTGCTAAAAAACAACAACTAAAATTAGCTGGGAGTGGTGGTGGCGGGCACCTGTAATTCTAGCTACTCAAGAGGCTGAGGCAGGAGAATCACTTGAACTCAGCAGCCAGAGTTTGCAGTAAGCCAAGATGGTGCCATTGTACTCCAGCCTGGGTGACAGAGCGAGACTCTGTCTCAAATAAAAAGGACACCTACGTGAGGCAGGGTAGAGGGTGGGGTTGTGGAGGGTGGGATGGTTGCTGGAACACAGAATCCCACTGCAAGTTCTATAGCCTCTCTAGGGGGCACCTAGAAAACAAAGGGGGCCTCGCTTTTCTCTTCCGCAACTCTTGGCCTGATGTAAGCTTTGTCCAGTTATCTGTATTATCAGCCCACTTTGTGTGATCTTTTGAAATTTGTCCTTAACCCTGACACCTGACAGGTGGAGACCCATCTGAGACCTACCTGGCAAGACACGTACTTAACCTCTGACCTTTAATTTTCTAATTGCAGACTAGAATATTATCTGCTTCTAACTACCTAATAGTTCTCTAGAGAAAAATCGACGTGTGCTTTGCTTATGGGCGAGGTCCTTGAAATTAAAGCATTTTATAATTTGGAGCATTCAGGTTTTGCGCCTTCATACAAGAAGCTCACTTGGTGAAAAAGTATCACCTCATTCTCTTGCTAATTCTGGGCTTATCACACATTCAGTGTTCCATAAAGGTTGACTTGAAAGCTTTCATTTAAAACCCAATTCATATGAATTAGTGTACTACTCAAAATGTCAGGCTGCTAATAGGACATACATAGCAACTGGAAATTGAAATAACTGCATTTTAATAGAGCTCAGAATTAGGATTTCCTCTATCTGTTTGACGTAGTATCACAATTATAATTGAACGTAATTTTTTTTCTGTTGGCATTTAATGATCCTCTATCTAGAATTATCAATCATCCTGAATTCATTATACCATTTTCAGAGGTAATATGGAAAAAAAGAAAGAAATCCTAATCTCTTAAATTATGATATGAATATGGAAAGTCATGTCACCTAGTACAGAATAAGGAAGAAAATGGATGGATCTAAGATTATTCAATGAAACAGTTAATTTAATTATGGTTAATCTTATTTGAGAAAAGTTTTGTGTTACCTTTTAATCTCTAAAATATGTTCTAGTTCATTATTGACAAACTCCTTTTTTGAGCTTTTGATGAAAGTGGATTTCCTCTCCAACCGGAATTCAGTATTTATGAATGCTTGGCTGGCCTGAATGTCAGTTTTTTAAAAAGTTGTGGAAATTTGAAAGTAATTATTGTTCTTCACTTTTTAGTTGAACACCTGAGTCTGACTTGAGGGCCCCAAACTTAAAATGTAATAGTACAAAAGTCAGAAATGCTTCAAAAAGAAAAATAGGAAAGATTTCATTCTGGGCCATGAGGTAGTTAGATTATTCTGTTTCTAACTCCTATCAGGCACAGATTCTAATATGAATGTGGACAGTTCCTTATTATTGGAGATTCCCCAGACGTAAGCCTATTGTCAGTGATAGACTAATTAATGTCTTCTCTAAGCCCCCAAATTCTTTTAGGCTGGTACTATTTCTGTTTATAACCAGAAGAGGGCAGTCAGGTTCCATGGTTCAGAGATAATGGCCACTGCCTCAGAAAGTAAGACTTTCAATAAATCTCAATGATTGGAATTAAGTTTTCCTTTAATAGTATTAAAGGGCATTTATAATTACCTGAAGATTTTTCTGCTTTTATTAAAAACCTTATAACCTTGGTGAGATGGACACTTTTCTCAAAAGAGATGAAATAAAGGTATATATTTATTGGGATTATTTCTCTTGCAAGTGTTATTTCTGTTCCTATTAGCCTTCTTCAACATTTAGCTGTCAAAGGAGAGAGGGAAAAAATCTTATCATGTAGATGGGCCCCCTAATGCATAACTTTGCAGCATTTTATAAGTAAAAAGAAATATATCGCACAAGGCAAAGAATGTTCATCAGCACTTTAGCCTCAAATCAAGAAGAGAGAGAGAATTAGAAGAAAAGGAAAAAGACTCATAGCAATTGAAAAACATATATCTGCCAGAGGAACTTAAAATTTCAGAACCCTTCTAGCAACATTTACTTACCATGAGAATAAAAGAATTACACTTCTAAAATAAAACTGAGTAAAACAATGTTAGAAGAATGTGATGGATTTTTTTTCCTCCTGAGGTCTCTTCTATAAGCAGCTAAAAGAGAATAAACATAAAGCTGAACACAGAATACAACAAATATTTCTGCCACTTTTTTCTCTTCATTAGTAATAAAGACAGAGACCAGAAAACCCCTAATCTTACTGAAACTAGAAAACCAGATATATCAGGATGAAAGCTTGAGTATTCAAAAAAGAAATTATTTGTAAATGGCCAGTCTTAATTTTAACATATAAGAAAAAGTTAATTTTAGGATGTAGTTTCAATAAAACCATAGCCACAAGAGTTAACTGTAACTCAGGCCACTTATTCTTGTTACTGTTTGAAAGGTTCCTTTTGTGTTAATAGTGCATCTAATGCTGTTTTTAGATGATGTGCAGGGAATCAGTACTGTCTGATGTGGACAGATATGTGTATACTTGTGTTTATACATAAAGTGTATATATATATATGTATCACATGGCTATATACATTTCTATCAGTTACCTGTCTACAAAATAAATCTCTTATGGTTGTGAAATACACCAGCCCTGCATACACTCCTCTTGAGGCCTGTGGATTAACCAGGAATTCAGGAGATTTCCTATTTGATCCATGCCTCCAGTCTCTTGCCCACCATTCCTACAAGATGCCTCCTCCAGAAAGAGCTGCCTCTGAAAGTGACCTTGCTCAGCAAATGCCGATTGGCTTACGCAGATGTAGCAATGCCTTTCCCAGAAGAGGCGCTGCAAGTTGTACTGCTGTAAAGATGGGTATGGGATCTGGGGTGGGAGGGAAGACAGAGAGGAGGGATGCAGCTTGCCAAGTCGCTTGGGCTACTTATAAATAAACTTAGGCATTGTTTCTCAAGTCCTTTACGGTGGAGTGGGGGAGGCTGGACACACACTGTGTCCCGTACTGCATTTATGTTCTGTGCTTGGGGAGAGCTGCTTTTAAGAGACTGATTCAGTTTGGAAGATGATTTCCATCAGCTACTTTTAAAAGATACGTGCTATTTCAGCACAAAGCTGAAGCCCCCGTTAGAGCTGCACCAGGGATTAAGAAACGGCATGTATTTTAATGCCTTATGAATAGGAGTAGCTGATAAAAGAGGCTCTTGTTACCACTGCTACATTTAAATGTGAAAAGCAGCTGCTTCTAGTGAGGAGGGGGTAGGGAAGTGGAGAAGAGATATATTATTTTCATAGGGATTTAATTTTCAGACTACACTGAAACCATAGAATACCATTGGCCATTCTCTTATCGGCGGCTCTCTAATCGTACTGAGATCTGTAAGATTGTGGAGAGGGAAGGAGAGAGACTGGGAGGCAGAGAAAAGGATTGTGTGTAGCAATGAGGCTGGCCATTTTCATCTGCGTATATGTTTTGAACCTCAGATCAAAACGCACGCGTGGTATTTTCTTCTTCTCTTATGAGCATTAACCCTTTAAACTTTCAAAATGCCAGCCAGTTAAAGAGTTTGATGCAGCTATGTTGTCTTCAGAGCCTGCGATTTGCAGTAAGCCCTGAGAATAAGATGACCACTGAGACCTCATTGGAGATTATGGACCATGTGTATGCGCCAGGTTGGTACGAAAGAGACTCTCTACCAACATTTCAGAGACAACGGATTTCAGGTAGAATCCAAGACATATTATGAATCCAACAGAGAAAGGCTGTTTCTGCAAATTTTATGACCACTAGAAGCTGATGATATAACAAAGATCTAGGATTATTAAATAAAATAGCAGATACTTGCCAAATGTTATCAGTATTTGAAGAAATATGACTAAAGAATATAGATATTTTGAATGAATCCGTCAGTCTAGGCACTATTGTTTTTCTCTCCATGTTAATCATTTAATAGAGTGATTTTGTTTATTCTGATGTTGGAGTTACTGAAATTGATCGCTAATGAATTTTCTGTGTATTTGACCCCTGACCTGCCCATGAGGTTTCTAAAGTATTTCTTGAAAAACCTAGGGTATTGCTTGCTCTAAGATATGGTGAAGAAATTTCTCTGATAAGAATTAGTTGCCTTCCCCATAACCATTCTTGCTCCTTCTAATTTTTTGTAGTATTACCATTATCCAGTGGTTTAACTCCAGAAGTTAAAGGATGAAAAACAAGTCTGGTAGTGATAAATCCATAGTTCTCGCCTAAGTTGTAATTAAGGGTAATTCACATGTCGAAGATGGTTTGACAGCTCTAGCCCACATGCTTAGACACTTGTATGAAAATGAAACCAATGAATCATTCAAAGCCAATGTACGGCCCCGGCTGTCTTTGCACAGGATGTGCCGGTGGATGGACTTGGAGACCGTTTTCTATCAACCAAGAGGGAAAAGAGGAGAGAGGAAAAAGGGCAAACCTCCAGCTTCCCTGCCATGCATCAGAAAGCCAGAAACAGGCAGTAAGATGCTTCTGCTCCGAAGCACAGCCAGACTCCCAGCCCACAGCCACCCTGCACCGCTCTCACACCTGCCCAACCTGTGCTTGCAATGAGACAGGAGGCATCCCTGGCCTGGGTGGTCCTGCTGGCTGGACTGTGAGTGATCAAGTTCCTGGCAGCCTGGGTTGCTGAAGAAAGCCACTCTGGGATACTAATCACAGCAAACTAATGTGCTCTCCTGGCTCGTGCATGGGGCACATTCCTAATAACGGGCTTAATCGTGTTAAAAGAATGTAATTTGTTTCCCCTAAAATCTCTTCTAGAACAGCTACTGCAATCAGGTTCAATCAATATTTTGATTTCCTGACCCAATTTCTCTGCACATGAAAAATCAAAGCCAACAATCCAGCTGCACCAGGTACCCCCGCAAAGCAAGCAAAAGAGACAAGCAGGGAGCAAGAGCTGGAGCCAGCACCCTCGGCCCAGCAAGTCTAAGGAAGTGGCTCAGTGGCCACGTGTGAGCTCTGAGAAAGCTGCTGGTGCAGGCTGGCCTGATGCCTCCTGCACTGGTGCCCGTCCCCGTTCCCTGCTGAAGTGGCCGCTGCTGCTCCAGCCAGCATCTCCGCTTGCTTCTGAGATCTCTTGCTTGCATTCTTCCTTTTTTACCCCTCCTTTTCCCCTTCTCCTTCTCCTTCTCCTTCTTTTCCTTTTTTTTTTTTTTTTTTCCGAACTTGGCTATGGAACATTAGGTTTGACGAAGGGAAAGCGATTTAACATCTTTTAACTGAAGTAGGTTGATTTTCATTTGCGACCAAATGGCTCATTTTTACCTTTTTAGCTCCTGGAAGAGTAAAAAGTGAGAGGTCAGCTCTGCATCACCATGGCAACCCAGGCAGCTCGGGCCTGGAGCAGATGAAGGGAGGTGATAATGGCGGGTAAGGTTGTCCCCTTACTTGGCATTTTCCTCCCCATTCAGAGATGCACCTGGATGTATAAAAACCATTATGTCATTTTAGGAATCTAAGTTTTAAAAGATGGCCGCTAAATTGTCTGCTCCAGGACTCTGACCTGGTGCAGACCTGTGTGGGTTTTTGTTTGTATTTGAGACTATCCTTACCACTATCAAGGCCCACAGGATTTTCAATCCCACCAGCCAGATCATGCGTGTTCTACCCTGGCAAAATCTGTCCTTCCATTTAAGAACCCACCCGCTGGTGTCCCAAAAGCCTAAAATCTTAATGCAGAGAGAATCTGGCCCTTGATGGTGAAAATCCAGTATAGCAGACCCCAGACTCAGCACATGGCACCTCACTGGAGCCTATCTGCAAAACAGGCCTTGATGCTATTCCAGAATAAAGAGAAATCAAAACGACAAACGTGCTACAATGCCCATATTTAACCTTGCAGGAGAAGCCTGGGTCAGGGGAGGAAGGAATTTCCATGACCTCTCAGCTCATGAACTCAAATATCCACCACATTCAGCCCAATGCACTCCTTGGAAAATGGAGAAATAAGGAACATGGATTAACACAGCTGTGGGTACCAGGCACTGTGCTAGGTTTTATATCTTATTGCCTCTGAGCCTCACAGTAATTGTATGAGGTGGGTAGTTTAATTTTTTAATCTTTGTTTTATAGATTCAGAAAGTTCAGAAATGTTAACAGATGTGCCTCTGGTCACAGATTCTGATGTGGCCTCCGTTCATGTCCTAAATGGGTCCCCTCTCTAGGATAATTAATATCCAGATGTGTGAATAATAACTTCATGTCATAAGACAAGAGTTGATGCTTTGCTCATTAGTTCATTCATTTAGTTGCAATACGGCTATCAATTATCCGCTATGATTTCAGGGCAATTCTAGGTGCTTGAGGGAGCTTGATAGGGAGATAGTGATGCTGTTCTCAAAGAACTGGAGCCAAATGCTTTGAATCTCAGTGATGTAAACTTGGACAAGACATTCAGCGGGATTGAGGTTAAACTTTCTCACCTGTGAAATGGGTGTATTAATATTTATCTTAAGAACAATTGTGTGTAATCATAAAAAAGAGGACTTTGTCAGGTGCCGATCAGAGTGCCTGGCTCACTAAGGAAGATGCCCAATAAAGATCTGCTCTCATTCCTTCACCTTCCTTGCCCTCCACCTCACTGCTGCCTTGTCATTCTCTCCTGTCCTAGTGTCAGACTGGTCATCTCCCTGCCCTCACAGCAACCATGCTCCCGTCTAAGTTGCACATGCCTAGCCTCTAGCAGTCAGGGTAGCCCTGTTAAAGACCCAGCTCTGCTCACAGGATTGGTGAAGGGTTGCAGAGCAGCCAGGCCAGGAGCAAAGAGAGGGAGATGCTTTGCTGTTTACAGTCCCCATGGAGGCCATCTGAAAGGAGGAGATTGCCTCACTCCCTTACCCTTCTCTGTCACCCCTTTAATAGCACTCGGTGGTGGCTATGAGTCCTACAGGGTAGTCCCTCTGCTCATCATTTGCACAAGCTCAGAGGGTCTTGCACAGCTTGGAGCTCTTCTGTGCTCTCCAGTGCAGGGGAAGTTTCAAAGCCGTCTCATACTGAACTGGGCTTTATAAATCCAAATCAGAGCTGGCCCTGAAGGACTTGACAAGGTTGTCTCAGCTAAATGGCAACTGCTCAATTTTCAGAAAGAAAAGGCACAAAGGATCACTAGGCAATCCTTTCATTTTAATACAGCTTGAGTTACAGATGCAAAAAAAAAAAATGCAAAAATCATCAGCCTGATCCAATTCTAAGGCTATGCAAAGGGTGAGTGACATCAATAAAATATTAATAATGCATTGCACTGGCAAAACAACCTTTGCTGAGTTTCAGCTCAGACCATTTAGCCAAATGCTGCCGTAATACTGTAATATTCAGAGTCAAATTCTCAGTCACAAGCACCCTAACTTGGAAGACTCTTCTTCACTCCACTCCTCTCCTGCCCATCCCTGAGACCCTCCTCCTTCTCCTTCCCTCCTCGTGAATGGAGATGTATGTGGTATACCAGTGTTGTGAATCACACAGGAAATCAGCCCTTTGGCAGCTTAAAAACTAAGAGGAAAGTAAAACTGGCACCTAAATATGATTTTTTAAAAAAAGAGCATATGACACAAACCCAGGGAAAGTAGAAATTAGTAATAATTAATTAATAGTCTATTAATAAAATAATAGACTCCCAGGTCTGGGCTTAATACTCACATTATCAAAGATGGCTTCACTGAGGTCTCATTAGGACTTGGCTATCTCTTTATGATGCTGTGTTGCTGTGTTTGACTTGTGTGGTTGTTGACTTACTGTTTGTTCCACCAGGATGTAAGTTTCCAAAGGACAGACCCTGGGTTTGCCTGGTTTTCCATGGTATTGCAGTGGGGTTCCCTGAGGAGGAGACAGAAGCATGGGGATAGGGAAAAGAGAAAATCGGTCTTTTAGGTCAAGGAGCCGGCCTGTGGAAAAACCCAGAGGTGGGAAGAGTGATGTGTCCTGGGTGTCTGACAGGTAAATTAGCATGAAGGTGAAACCTGGGCTATGGCCAGGAAGGCACTGTGGGGTCAAATCCTGAAGTACTATGTGTGATAGAGCCATGGGGGTGTGGCTGGCTGCCAAGATGAGCCTTTAGTATTGAGACCAAAGGAATAATGTGGTGAGAGCATGTCAATGTTTTTGAAACTGGATAAATGTATTGAGTAGACGAGTGTTTTAGGACTGAAGGATAGCTAAAACAATTTGTCATGGAATATTATTCATCCATTTAGCAAACGCTGATTGAGTGCCAGCCGTATGCCAGTCACCACTCAGGGCTGCGAAGATTCACCATGAAACAGGCGCAGGCATGAGACAGAGCTTATGATCTGGAGAAGAGAGACAGGCAATGAATACACAATAAGCAAATAGGGAACAATTCAACAAGCAGGCTGATCGTTTCAGATAATGAATGAGGGAGAGCTGGAGAGCCAGAGAAGATGGCAGTGACAGTCAGGCTTAGGTATGGGAGAGGCTCATCAGCCACAGCAAAGGATTTGGATTTTATTCCAAATGCAATAGGAAGTGATAGGTGGGTGTTAAGCAGAGGAGGGGCAGGGTCTGATACAAAAAAAAAATCACATGGCTTGTTCAGTGAAGGATGGGTTTTGGAGGGCTCCAGGGGACAGAGGAAGTAGGAAGATGAGTTGGGGAATGACATAGTACATTATCCAGGGCAGAGATGATGGTGGGGTGGCAAGGCGTGGAATGCAGGGTGAGTTCTAGAAGTAGAGACCACAAGACTTATCCTTTGGGAAAAAAGGAAAGAAAATAATCGTAGATAAGTCAGTTTGGACTCAGAGTTAACAAGTCACTAGTGGTACCAATTTATTAGATTTGGAGATCTGAAGAAAAGTATGTTTTCATGGGGAAGACTCAACGCCTTTGTTTAACTATGATACACCTGACTATTAGAAAGTATACTGACAAAGTAGCTGGACATGGTGATTCACACCTGTAATCCCAAACTTTGGGAAGCTGAGGTCAGGAGTTCAAGACCAGCCTAGGCAACATAAAAAGATCCCATCTCTACAAAAAAAAAGTAGCCAGGTGTGGTGGGGCACACATGTCCCAAGCTGCTCAGGAGGCTGAAGGAAGAAAGAATATTCTTGTTATACCATCAGGTAAAAATGTAGAAAACACAATTACATATACATATGTTAAGGAAACAGGATGTTTATTGCTAATGCTTATTTTTGTGGGTGAATGTTATAGTAAATACTTTCTTCATTATAATTTCTGTATTCTCTAAATTTTTACAATAAACAGTATTACCTTTTTGAGCTAAAAAATACATTTGAGTCATCATAGGAAAATGTAATTTTGCCTCATTCTCACTCTTAATTGCTGTAATTCTGCGTTAGACTCTTTCCTAGGAAATTCAAGAAAAACAATCCTAAAAGATAAAGGAATAAAGAGTAAGTAGAAACATTAAAATAGATAATAAATGAGACAACACTAGATAAATACTCTGAAAAATACTTACGTGACATCATCCTAGTGCTTTAGAGAAAAACAAGCTATCAGGGTTAAAAGGGAGGTAAGTTCTTAGTTTCTCATCCTCATCTGCACATGTGTCACCTAATAGTAATGTCTTGAATAAGACACAATGATCCTGGGACAGAACCACTTGACCAGATCCCTGTTGCAGCTATCAGTTATCGTAAGTTAAAAGAGATTCTTAATGCTAACCTCAACCTCCTTTTCAACAAGGATCCCGACAGCTGTTATCAAGCCATCATTTCTTAAGTTGAAGGACCTCTGTTCTTGTTAAGCCTTAATTGTGTTCCATCTCAGATGATGTTGGACTTCTAATATTTAAATTATCTGAGAAGTCCTGTTTCCTTTGGGAGCTAATGTATACTGTTCTACCACTTCTACTCTCAGGTACTTAATTCTTTCTAACACAGCACTCTTGTTTTCCAGACGGAAATGAAAAAACTAAAGAACAGTACTCTGCAAATGATCCAGCACGATGATAAGAGAGAGTGAGAGAGGCCAACTTTGGCTAAATAAAACAGATTTTAATGTGTCATTTTACACAACAAAATAATCTCGGAGAAGCTCTTGCAATTATGAAATATTATTTACATGTTTAACAAATCCAGATGAAGAACTTTTCAGAACTCTATGGGAAGCAGCAGAGTCAAGTTGCAGGAGCTGGGAGACGGTCGTTTGAATGGTCTTTATTCTTACACCAGTTGAAGGAGCTTGGAAGATGAATCTTGCTGAACTTCAGCATATGTGAAATGAATTTGGAGCTACCTGAGTATTCCATCTTACAATGTTGATGAAAGAACCAAATGAAACAGCATGTAGTGAACAATTTCGTAAGTCCTAAGTAAATACACAAATGTAATGTGGAGTATAATCATAGCTTTAGGAAGCATTGGCTGTTATTAGAAGTCTCCATAATGGCAATAAAGCAAGTTGATGGACTTTCTGAGAATAAATCTCCTGAGAAGTTGTTTTTTTTTCTTCTCTTTTCCTCTTCTTCTCTTCTTCACTATTTCTTATTTTCCAATTTAAATCATGGGATACATTATAATTTTCATATCTCAATAAAGCATTTTTAGTTTTATTGTAGACTAAGAAATGTTAGGGGCCGGGCGCAGTGGCTCACGCCTGTAATCTCAGCACTTTGGGAGGCCGAGGCGGGTGGATCACGAGGTCAAGAGATCAAGACCATCCTGGTCAACATGGTGAAACCCCATCTCTACTAAAAATACAAAAAATTAGCTGGGCATGGTGGCGCCTGCCTGTAATCCAGCTACTCAGGAGGCTGAGGCAGGAGAATTGCCTGAACCCAGGAGGCGGAGGTTGCGGTCAGCCGAGATCGCGCCATTGCACTCCAGCCTGGGTAACAAGAGCGAAACTCCATCTCAAAAAAAAAAAAAAAGGAAAAAAGAAATGTTTAAATCTAGGTTGGGAAAACCAATGATCGTCAAACACTACCTTCTCTTTTGAGCCCTTTCTAATTGTCCTAAAAATGTAATTGTGCTCATGCTTTTCTGAATTTTTACACCAATTTGTTTGTAGCTCTATTTACCACATTCTTAATTTGCCTTCTTTCCAGCTTTCCTCCCACTAGAATTTTGGTTCTTTGAATAGAGATACTCAGTCTAACTCATTTTCCTATATCTTCAGTGACAAACACAAAATGGGAGCTAAATGTAAAAGTCTTCAATTCATTTTTTAAAACACTGTCAGGCACCTACTATCTGCTCAGCTCTCTGCACATAGAATAGAAATAAGTGGCTCCATTTGAAACTACACTCAAATATTCTCATAAAGAGAAGATTTGTAAGAAAGAATAAATGAGTTTCCTAAATTACTATGTAATTGAAGTTTACATCTTTTCAAAAATGAAAACAAAGTTCTATGGACCAACACTTATTTCAAGGAACCAGCAGCACCTATTTGTGGCTCAAAGAGAAGGATGCTGCCTCATAGGTCTACCAGGCCCACACCATTAGTATCAGGAATGCAGTGGCTTTTCATGGGAGTTTAGACTTTGACCTGACCCTCCCTGGACTTCTATGCTAGGTCCCTTTGAGGACATTGGTTAAGGGTCAATCTTCTCTTTGGAAGGCAGGAAGCAGCAGTGAGAAAAATGGTAACTCTAAAACTGTGTATCAAGACTCCCAAAGGAATTCCCAAACTAGTAATGTTTCTCCTATTTTCCCCCTGGTTTCCAGGTGATACTAAGGAGCTGTCCAATCTTCCATATCAGCATAGGTTTTTTTCCAAACCTGTCTTTGCATGTCCAGGCCTTCCTATTCTTTCCAGTCTCCCAGCTCCCAGGCTGATTGAAGAGCTGTTGCTCTGCTTCCTTGGTGACCAGTTCATCCTCTGTCATCAACTTGCCCCACATGATAGTAATGATCGGGCTTAGCCTTGAGCCTTGAAATCTGGGAAGAAGTCTGTTCTTCTCCCCAGAGTTTAGCATGCATCCTGTGTTATGTGTGCACTAAGTGCTCAAGGCATATTTGTTGAATAAATAAATTCTAGCAACCAGAAATAGTCTGTTCTTCTCTTTCTATACTCATGCTTTGCTTTTATGCCACTTTCTTAAATCTTAGCCCTTTTAAACTGACACTAGACTTTAGTCTACCTGATATCAGCATCCTGTTTTATATATCCAACTGAAGAGAAAGTTGTCTGAGCATAGATTCCAGGTCTCTTTAATTTTTAACCTTTAAAAACGTAATCTTTTCCTCAACAAAACACTGTTGAGATTTTCTCACATGCCAGAAATATATAAAAGTTTGAGAAGCTGGTAGATAAGATAGACAGAGTTCCTGCCCTCAAGGACTATGAAGTCTGTTAGAAGAGACCAGCCTCTAAAATATAACATGAAGATTCTGTGAGTGAGATGCAAGCAGGTTTCTGTGGGAGCACCACATCTTGCATTCATTCATTCATTCATTCATTCATTCATTGTTTCTACAGAGCCAACATTTTGTCCCACTCGTGTCAAATAGCTGTGTTACAAAAAGTTTGGCATACTCTCTGCCTTCCAGGTGTTTAAAAGAAAGTAGTGGAGATAAGAGCTTACCCAAATGATTATTTGATGACATTTAACGTATTTTAATGCTAAACATGTGCACCCATTGTTATGGGATGCCAAAGAAGGAATGAAGGAAAATACTTGGGTTTAAGGTTTTAAGAGAAGAATGGATTTACCAGGGAGTCCTGGTGGGCCAGATCATGAATGCTGGTGAGCCTTCCTAAAGGGTTTAAGACATTATCCTTCGAGCAACTGGGAGACACTGATGATTTTTAAGAGGGGAAATGACATGATCTGATTTGTGTTTCAGATAGATGGCTCTGCTAGGAGAGTAAGATAGATGGGTTGAGGGGAGAAAAACCCACAAGAGTGACGACAGTTGGAAGGGGCTGCAATTGTCCAAGCTTCCGGTATTTGTTTTTCAAGAGACCAACATCAGAAGACCCCACTGTACCCTGAGGTCCCTGAGAAAGGAGCAAGCATGTCAGGGTGTCAGGTGCTTGCAGGAGAGAGACAGCATTGCCCTGGTTGCCCCTTTGTGCCTGCTGTCCCACAGAGGAAGCCCCCAAAGTTCAGGCAAGCTCCACGCCCAGAAGGCACTTTATTGATGTCCCTTTCCAAACATAAGACATAGTCCAAGGCCGGGCGCGGTGGCTCATGCCTGTAATCCCAGCACTTTGGAAGGCCGAGGTGGGCGGATGACCTGAGGTCAGGAGTTCGAGACCAGGCTGGCCAACATGGTGAAACCCGATATCTACTAAAAATACACACACACACACACACACACACACACACACACACACAAAGACGTAGTCCAAAATTCCAGGATGATTGGATACATTTGTAAATATAATCAAAACGTGTTTTTACTTGGTTTCCAGGATGGAATTGGAAAAATCATGCTCAAGGGGACTAGGGAGTAGAAATTCATCTGTTCTTTATTCTGTCTCTTTTTTTCTGATTCCAGACCAGTCAGCTTAGAATGAGAGACAGTTAGAACCAGATTATGCAGCCTCTTTAGTTACTATGGGACTTGGGCCATAGCAAAAATATGTACCCCAGACTAGACATGCTCCATAGCTTAGAACTAGGACACATGTGGCTGTTAGAAAGAGAGAATACTTTTCTTCTAATCAGATCTAGAAATAATTTCAGAGGAGACCGGATAGCTCAGATATCTTGAGAATTGTTTTACTTGTCCAAAGTATGTGTTACTATGAGGCTTATTCTGACCTCTCAGAACCATTCCAAGCCCACCTTGAGGCCCACTCTCAGAATAATATGATCCTGCCACCTCAGGCTTCCCTATACCATGGTCTTCATGATATCAGAAGCCAAAGAGGTCATGGGTATGACTTTGACACCTGGAGGTTGGTACGTTTACATTGATAAACCTAATTCCTTGTGAGAAGCTAGATAAGTTAACATGAATGACTAAAGCAAAACAAACAAACAAAAAGCAAGCAGCATGCTTATGGCAGCAGTTTTGCCAAGTGCTCCTCATGGATAATTGTATCGATTTTTCACGGCAATGTTCAAAGATTGTAACTGCCATCCTCCACCTTTTTACAAAGGAGGATACTGAGGGTTAGAAACATTCATGATCTTCCCAAGATTATCAGCCGGTAATTTATTGAAGGAGCCCAGGATGAGAATACAGGTGCTCTGACTCCATAACAGCTAGGCTGTGAAGTGAAGTTACTGTTTACAGAGAAGTTATGTCACTAGGTTGTAGCTACTTGAACTTTTGTTGGAAGATGAAACTTACAGTGACAGAAGGAAGAAACCGAGACACATGACTGTGAGAGAAACATCTCCTGCTCTTCATTTGGCTTTGTTATGTTAACATGTGGTTGCAAGGCAAAGTACTGGTAATGCTATCAAAAATCCGTGCAGCATGCAGCTACAGATCCCAGACACTTTCATAAGAGCCATCAAATGCAATACTGATGATCAAGATTATTCCAAGTATCAAAGAAGCATCCTTTTGACAACATTCCTGAAAGCAAAACAAAAGAAAACGGTTTAGAAAGCTGCAGACCCCAGTGACATTCAGGCAGCAACTTTGACCTTGGAAGTCTTCCAACTGGGCTGAACACTTTATATTCGATGGCTCAGAAGTTCACTAGCTTGCGTTTTGGAAAAAATGTACAAGACTTGGGATCTCAGCCTTTGTTTTTAAGCTCTAGAACTGGGGTCTGCCACCTTTTTCTGTAGGTAAACAGATAGTCATTTTGCAGGCCATAGAGACTCTGGCATGATTGCCCATCTCTGTCTACTACTGTAGCGTGAAAGCAGCCATTTATCCAAAGGAAATGACTGGGAATGGCTCTATTCTCAGGATATTTTGATTACACAGACACGTGGTAGGCTGGATTTGGCCTGCAGGGCATAGTTTGCCCAAACTGCTCGATGACTACGTTAAGGTGGGATCAGAAAAGAAACTAGTCAGTCATTCAACAAATATTTAGTAAGTGTCCAATGTCCACTATATGCCCAGAAAAGTTTCACAGTGTAATATAAGAGACAGTATATAGGAAGCTAATTACAATAACTACAAATACTATCGCTAGAGAAGTTTAAGGTGCTGAAGGCTTCTAAAGGAGAGAGCCAATAAATTCTCCTGGGAAGTTAGAGCAGATTTTATGGAGGGAGTAACGTTTTAATCGGGACAAGCTCTCTCCCTTCTGCACCCTTGGAAGACATTGCTAATCTACTTCCACACTATTCTTATCAACCCCAGAGGAGGCATCAGAATCCTACTGAACACAGACTCAGGAAAACACTGCCAATCAACATTGCATTTACCAAGTGAACTGTAATCTATTTCCACTATTCTGCTTGAAGGATGGATAGGATATCCCTAGCAAAGAAGCAAGACATTAGATACAACAGAGACATGGCTGGTGGGGAGACAGGGTGGATAGACGGCAAGGACAGCCTGCAAAACATCATTGAAAAAGGAGCATGTACTTCAGAGCAGAGAGGTGCCAGAGGTAATGATGGATGTGGGGGCTGTGATGGAGGTCTCTATGTAGTGTTGTGATTCTGCTTATAGTTTAGAAAGGTCTAGAGGCAATATAAAAGCTAAACGAAAAGGCAATTTGGGAGAGTAATGGAGAGCAAGAGGAGCACTGTTTACAGGCTGCTATAATAACCTGTAAGAAATAACAAAGCCGGGGCATGGTGGCTCATGCCTGTAATCCCAGCACTTTGAGAGGTTGAGGCTTGTGGATCCCTTGAGCCCAGGAGTTGGAGACCAGCCTGGACAATATAGTGACACCCTGTCCCTAATTTTAAAATTAGCCAGACATGGTGGGGCACACCTGTGGTCCCAGCTACTCCGAAGGACGAGGTGGGAGGATCACTTGAGCCTGGGATACACAGGTAGCAGAGACCTGAGACTGCACCAATGCACTCCAACCTGGGTGACAGAGTGAGATGCTATCTGAAGACAACTAAAAATAAAAAAAAAAAATACTAAAGGAAAAAAAGAAAGAAAGGAAAAACAGAAATAGCAAAGATCTGTCCTAAAATATTGGTGATAGAGATAAAGAGCAGAAAATCTATTTTAAAAAGTCACTGAAGGCACAGAATCCCCAGTTCTTGGCTGTCAAATTGCATATGGTACTAAGAGGTAGGAAAGAGCACAGGACCAGGTCGCAACCTTTGATCATGGGTATCTTCTGCCCTCCCATGACTAGATTGGCACGAGAAAGAAACAAGCAAGCCAATACTCCTGATGTCCTGATGTGTAATGAAACCTTGAAAATCCATGCAAAGCTAAAGTTTGGAAAGAAAGAAACAGCAGCCTTGGAAACTGGGGAAAGCCTCAGCTGATTTTAGTTTTTGATTCCCACTACTTTATACTGCAGCCACAGAATCGAATAAGACATTGCATCCCTCCCGTTAGCTCATTAGCAATGAAGGATCTGATATTTAAAAGAAAAATTGGGAAATTTCACCACAGATGGGAATGCCTTGATTACATGGCGAGGCTGTTACTGCACAGTCAGCAACAGGTGCTGCTGTCTTTGTAGAACCCTGTGTTTCAACAGACTCGCTGAGACTCAGACACGGTTGGTGAATAACAATTCACACTGATTGCAAAACCCTGGTCTCGTTTTTCTTACAGTTTCCTCTAATATTGAACAAGTGGAGGTACTAGTTCCCATTCCAGCTATTTTGAACATGCACTTATGAGTATTTTTCTTCTCAGAAAGTCTTATCTCCAACCGTAGCTTTTTATTTCCTTGCCAATCTTATGGGCTTCAGATAATGCGCGTATCTCCTTACAACAATGAGGAGAGACTATCCTTCCAGAGAAACACTGGAAACATGAGATGGTTATCTTTAATAATCTGGAAGTGCCTAATCTCACCTTTTGGAAAAAAAAGAAGTTGATAAATATCTCCATTTTTATTTGTGGGAAGTTAGTGATAAATTCAGAGAGTGTGAGTAGATGGAGTGACACGTGACAGCCCATTTTGGATATGTGGATGTGTGTATTGAGGGCATCTCAAGCCTTAAAAACATGAATAGAGGCTGGAGTTACATGAATCAATTACAGAGAATGCTTGATAAATTTAAGAGGTATGTATTGTAGGTCTTTCTCACTTTATAGAAGCAGCTGACAGATTGAGTAATATTGTTCTTCCTTGAAAAATACATGTGAGACACAACAGCCCCCATGAATGCCCACCTCTCTTGCATATTTAGAGAAAGAAGAATTCATTAGCAATGTACTTTTTTTGGTTTTTTGTTCATTTGTTTGTTTTTTCAGACAGAGTCTCATTCTGTCACTCAGGCTGGAGTGCAGTGATGTGATTTTGGCTCACTGAACCTCCGCCTTCCAGGATCAAGAGATTCTTGTACTTCAGCCTCCTGAGTAGCAGAGATTATAGGCATGCACCACCATGCCTAGCTATTTTTTTGTATTTTCCTAGAGACAGAGTTTCACCATGTTAGCCAGGCTTGTCTTGAACTTCTGGCCTCAAGCAATTCAACCACCTCAGCCTCCCAAAGTGATGGGAATACAGGTGTGAACCACCGCACCTGGCCTGTAAAACAATTTTAATACTCTTATCCAGTGGAATTGAAGACATGCCTCACTCATTGACAAAAGTTCATATGTTTGCTTTTGGCATTATATTCTTTCAAAGAGGTTGATGGCCATATTAACTTAAACTCTGAAGTCTATATGTGCATAAAAACTTGCCCATCCCTCCAAAAATAAATTTTAAAGTCAATAATTAACAAGCAGACTTCATTAAAACTTTCAAAATGCCTTTTTATTTAATGTTTGGCTCAGTCCTTATGAGTTAATATGATCTTGGAGAAGTTGCTAAATCTCTCCTTAATTCAATTTTTCCATTTATAAATTGATGATAATTTCAATATGTGCCTTGCGAGATTTTCAGAAGTAGAGAAAAATAACTTAAAAATGGAACTCAGTGCCTAGAAGATAGCAAGAAAGCAATAAAAAGTAACTATGAAGATGTCAGTGGTGATTGCGATCTAAACAATGAAATTAATAATATCTACAGACCTTCCCAGGCCTGGTGAACTACTCTAGCTTACTACTATCTTGTGGCTATACATATGCTTTTGGAAGATACAAAGCTAAATGCTCAATGACCACTTTCCAAAAAAATGTATAATGCTCTTGCTCTTTGCTACTTACCTTTCTTTAAATGACCTCCTTACCTCCCCATTCCCTACTTAAACCCATTAGCAGGATGTGCTGCAATATGCTGCTTGTCATCTGTTTCAAAGACACAGTGATGGGATACAGGTACACCAGATGGATAAACCTAGTGTGACTAATTATTGTGTATTTGCCTTTAATTATTATCATTTATTACCAGAGGAAAGACAATAGAGGTTCTCTGACATAGAAGAAACTGTCGGCAGCAGGGAAGTTATTCTTGTAACATTAATGGGTACAGCTAAAGTTTTCGTTCTTGGCAAAAATCAAAGCAAAAAAAGCATATACATATGAGGAAGGAAGGAAATGTTGCTTGCTTTAATATTTAATCTAATTGGTTTTGATAAATATCTAACTATAACTTTAAAAAATTTTTACAGAAAATTTTAGATATTGACCCACACTACCTTTATGGTATTTTACAGAACAGTACTTCAAATAATTAGGCCAACAAGTGTGTTCTGATAATTGAGATTTAGAAAAGGAATTTGAACCTAGAAAGTCATCCTTAGATTTAAAGAAAATAAGGATTTGTATAAGTCTTTCTTTGCTATTTTCAATTTTTTCACTATCATATAGTATTTTTAAAGATTTGTTTTATGCATTATTAGATTCAATCTTAATAATGATTATTTTAAAAGCAGAAAAGGAAGGTTTTTATTCTTAAGTTAAAGAACTGAGCTACTTAATGAGAAACTTCTAGGAGAAAAGTTGATACTTGAGTAAGTGTCTTTTTTCCTTTTCTTTTCTTTTTTGAGACAGTCTCACTAGATTGCCCAGGCTGGAGTGCAGTGGCACAATCTTGGCTTACTGCTTACTGCTACCTCCAACTCCCAGCTTCAAGTGATTATCCTGCCTCAGCCTCCCCAGTAGCTGGGATTACAGGCCCCCGCCACCAAGTACAGTTAATTTTTCTATTTTTAGTGGAGATGGTGTTTCGCCATGTTGGCCATGCTGGTCTGGAACTCCTGACCTCAAGTGATCTGCCCACCTCAGCTTCCCAAAGTGCAGGCATGAGCCACCATGCCCGGCCTCAAATAAACTTTTTATTTAGATATGCATACACATTATAATTAAGCTTAAAATTATCATACAGGATTTGACATAGTGACATGCCCAAACCCCAAAATAGCTACAACTCCTCTGATATTGGGTAATGAACTGGAAGAAATTTAGATGACAAAATAATACTGTGTAATAACATGAAACTTGCATTTCATTAAGAGATTTATTTTCCTTCAATTTCATAAAGTAGTCTATTTTAGATAAATACCTGTGTAGTTGAATATTTGGTGTTCTCATTTGGTGAAATAAGAACAGAAATAGTAACAATGAATTATCTAACAATAAGTTTTAGTTAATGCTAATCTTTCAACAGACTTTGAGTCTGTATTTTCCCCCATTCTAGAGCCTGAAATCATAAGGCAATAAGTGTAAAAAGACATTTGGGTGTTTGCAATAGGGAAAAATAGAGAAGTAGATGGTGAAGCTGGAATAGCCGCTTTTGAAATGAAATTATAGGAGTCTAACATGTTTTGACTCTGTGTCCCCACCCAAATCTCATCTAGAATTATAATCCCCATGTGTCCAGGGAGGGACCTGCAATCCCCATGTGTTGAGGGAGGAAGGTGATTGGGTCATAGGGGCAATATTTCCCATGCTCTTCTCATGACAGTGAGTTCTCACAAGATCTGATGGTTTTATCATCGATTGATAGGTCCTCCTTCACATGCATGCCCTTGCTCCTGCCATCTTGTGAAAAAGATGCCTGCTTCTCCTTCCACAGCTGTCACAATTGTAAATTTCCAGAGGCCTCCCCAGCTATGTAGAACTGTGAGTCAATTAAACTTATTTATTTTACGAATTACGCAGTCTTTGATATTTCTTTATAGCAGCATGAAAATGGACTAATATGAAATAGAAGAAGAAGTTGAGATGAAGTGCAGATAGCCATGGAACTACCCAACATTTTTACTGGGTAGAAGGGAGACAAGCCCTGTACTAAGAGTGAATTTGTGGCCATAACAGCAGAGGAACATTTTTTCCATAACAAATGCGTGGTGAATATTTTATTTTCATCTCCCAATACAATTTTCTACTTTTTAAAACTCCTTTATTTTCTCTTCCTTCTCAGTGAAAATGGTCTCTTAGTCAAGGAGAATAATTTGAATAGCAACTACTAAATTTTTTTCTTTTTTTGGAGATGGACTTTCACTCTTGTTGCCCAGGCTGGACTGCAATGGTGTGATCTCGGTTCACTGCAACCTCTGCCTCCTGGGTTCAAGCAATTCTTCTGCCTCAGCTTACCAAGTAGCTAGGACTACAAGCACACACCACCACGCCTGGCTAATTTTTTTGGAATTTTAATAGAGATGAGGTTTTGCCATGTTGGTCAGGCTGGTCTCGAACTCCTAACGTCAGGTGATCCACCTGCCTTGGCCTCCCAAAGTGCTGGGATTACAGGTGGGAGCCACTGCGCCCAGGCAAAAACCAGCAATTATAACTGGAATCTCTTGCCTAAAATATGAATCTTGAGCAGATAAATGAAAGGGTTGAAAACAGTTGAGTTTTATTACACTCTGGTCCCAACTGAACTGTTACAGCTTCAAGACCCTGACTATGTTTCTTGCTTCCTGGCCCCTGAAGCTGTGTTGTGTCACAGCAACGTATATGTCTTCTTGTAATAGCAGCAACATCTGAGTTCTACTTGCCTCTTCAAACTTCCTTTGAGTTCCTGATAACTTTTCAATATATTTCTTTCCCTTTGGTTAGTTAGAATTGGCTTCTTGCAATCAAAGCATCATTGCTGATAATACTGCACAATAGTGTACAGATTAACAATAATAATAATAAGGTTACCCATTAGGTTTTTCTATCTCAAGCATCTAAGTTACCTTGCTCCTCTGTAATCCAAGACGTAAAAGTCAACAAAGACTTTGAAGTTGATTTGGACATCAGATGTAGTAGTATAGTAAGTCTCGTACATCACTCTATAGTTGTCATGCCACAACTGCTTAAAATCTGCTGTTATATTTTGTTACCATATATAAAGCTGTAACATGATTGATTCTAAACCAGCATTTGAATATTATAAACTAAGAGAAAACATATAAATACTAATCAATCACTGTGACAGAAATGTCAACCATTCTCTTCTTCTCTCCTTCCAGCATAGCACTTCTCCATCTGTTTGCATTTAGGTGTGTCCATTGACTTGCTTTGACAAATGACATGTGAGGGAAGAGATACTTGAGTTCTTTGTGTGAAAGCATTTAATTGTTAGTGCCTAACTCTCCAAGTCTTTCATCTCATTGCTATAACAATGGGAAATTTCCAGTGTTGGAGCCTCTATTTGCCCAAGTCCTCTAATGACTTTGTGAAAACATCTAAAGATGAACATATTAGAGGACTGAGAAATAAATCACAGACTTAAGCCACTTAGATGCATTGCTTGTATTGGAGCAAAACTTAGCCTGCCCTGACTAATATACCTTGTCATGATTGAGTAAAGATCAGATGGGTAGTTAGGTGAGAACTAAGTTTCTTTCTTTCTTTCTTTCTTTCTTTCTCTTTCTTTCTTTCTTTCTTTCTTTCTTTCTTTCTTTCTTTCTTTCTTTCTTTCTTTCTTTCTTCTTTCTTTCTTTCTTTCTTTCTTTCTTCTTTCTTTCTTTCTTTGAGTTGGAGTCTTGTTCTGTCACCAGACTAGAGTACAGTGGTGCAATCTCTGCTCACTGCAACCTCTTCCTCCTGGGTTCCAGCGATTCTCCTGCCTCAGCCTCCTGAGTAGCTAAGACTATAGGCATGTGCCCCCACACCCAGCTAATTTTTGTATTTTTAGTAGAGATGGGGTTTCAGCATGTTGGCCAATATGATCTTGAGCTCTTGACCTCATGATCTGCCCAAGTTGGCCTCCCAAAGTGCTGGAATTACATGCGTGAGCCACTGCACCCAGCCCTGAGTTTATTTCACATTGTGCTGCTAATTAAGAGGTTTTGGGTAAGGCCCATTTAAGCCCAGCTGAATCATTCATTTACTCTCAAAATATATTGGGAAAGAGCTAGGGGAAGCAGAAAATAAGGTTACATGAGTGAAGGAATCCAGGGGGTCTCAGTTTCTGAAGGCAAAATGGAGAAGCTTCCCAGGTGGATGAGCAGGCTGAGTGCCACATAGAGAAGCCCAGAGGTTGACAACTGTGGGACCTTTAGCCTGGGTTCATTACAGCAGTTCCACGGCATTTGTTTTATGTCATGTGAGATATGTACAATATTTAATGTTTAATTTTTTCAAGTTTTCTTAAACAAAATATTTGAAAATGTCTTAATTTGGTCATCTCTAAATTTCATCCCTGGTTCTCTAATTCACCTCCTACTGATTCCTCATTAAAATGATGGGCTATGTAACCCCCTTCAATGATTACGATCTTTCAATAATACATCTATCAAAATCTAAGTGATTCCTTTCTCCTAGGGGAAGAATAGTAAAGTAGACCAGTGCCTGTCATTCTTGGAGATATTTTTATTCTTAACTCACTCAACGACCTCACTAAATGGTAATTTATTTCATCTAATTATGGAGAAAATGAAGCTTGGGAGAATATAATTTCTTCATTTTGGAAAAGACAAAATCAGAAATTTCAACTGGCTCTGTGTCTGCAGGCTCCCGCTCCTTTGCTTGTGATATACCTTCCTTGCCTGTCGTGTGAATCTGATTATTTCTCCAAATGATGGAAAGTTTCTAAGATACTTAAATAAACCCAATATCCAAAGTGATATAATTTGGATTAATCTCAGGTCGAGTTGTAATCACCAGTGTTGGAGATGGAGCCTGGCGGGAGGTGACTGGATCATGGGGGTGGGGTTCTCATGAATGGGTTAGCACTATCCCCTTGGTGCTGTTCTTCTGATAGTGAATGAGTGAGCTCTCACCATATCTGATTGTGAAAATTGTGCAGCACCTCCTCTACTCTTTCTTCCTTCTGCTCCTGCCATGTAAGATGTATCTGCTTCCCCTTTGCCTTCCACCATGATTGTAAGTTTCCTGAGGTCTCCCAGAAGCAGAAGCCGCCATGCTTTCTGTACAGTGTGCAGAACCATGAGCCAATTGAATCTCTTTTCTTTATAAGTTATCCAGTCTCGGGTTTTTTTTTGAGACAGTGTCTCGCACTTGGCTGGCCATCTTGGCTCACAGCAACCTCCGCCTCCCAAGTTCAAGCGATTCTCCTGCCTCAGCCTCTTAGGTAGCTGGGATTATAGGCACCTGCCACCATGCCCGGCTAATTTTTTTTTTTTAAGTAGAGATGGGGTTTCACTATGTTGGCCAGGCTGGTCTCAATTGCGTGACCTCGTGATCCACCTGCCTCGGCTTCCCAAAATGCTCAGATTACAGGCATGAACCACCATGCCCAGCCCAGTCTCAGGTATTTCCTTATAGCAGTGCAAGAAGGGACTAATGCATGGGGTTAATTTTCCTTTTGTGCAAAACAGACAATCCGAGTTTTCTTCTTTCTAAACAGAGATTGTCTTTGAATAGTGATTCTAGGAATTTTGTGCTTTCCCGCATTTCTTCTCTGCTATGAATGACAGTATAGAAATTTGATTCTGGATTCTCTTTTTTCAAATAACAATACCTTCAGCCTAATACCGAGCTATGACCAAAGGAATGAGTCAGCACACAAACATATTTATTGGGCTGAGACCACCAACACACTACACTCCAATGCTCACTTTTCTATGACTAGATAAATATCTGCCCCCTGGGAGAGGGTGATTTTAAGAACAGATTCTTACTAGTCTATTTATAACAGTCATTAGAAGGGACTAGACAGTCTTTGCCATTCGTCAGTCTACATCGAGACATAGCAGGTAAAATAGAGATGGGCGGGAGGATTCAATGAATAATAGTGACATAAGCAAGATGGTATGAACAGATGGTGCTGGGATGAAGGACATGACCTTTTAAACTAGGCTGAAAATAGAAAACATTATACCACTGAAAACTGAGCACTTTCAGAACAGTCATTTATTTTAATGCAGCAGATATTGATTGAGAACATCCCATGTACCAGGCACTGTTTCAGGCCCCAGATCAAATAGTGTTTTTTCTCCTCTGTCTCTATGGAGACTTCAGTATATCTAAAACAGAAATGTAATTCAAAGCTATCAATATTTCTGAAAGCTGTTCCACCAAATTAGTCTGTAAACTTTACATCTTCAGACAGCTAGAAGAAACCTTGAACGTTCTCTTCTGTCCAAGGTTAGCCTCCATGAGGGCATTTGGTCACTGGTTTCCATTAATGAAGTAGTTTACTCTCTGATTTATTCATTCATTTGCCAAATATTTATTGAGCAAGTATATGCTCAATATACCCTGAGGGCCAGAAGTGTAACCCCAACTAGATGCAGTTCCTGTATTCACCAGGCATATATTTCAGTAGGAGAGTCAATAATAAATAAATAGAATAGATTTTAGAAGTATTTAAGAATTTTTACCAATGCTATATAGTTATAAATTTCATAGGCCTATTACCCGACTTTACAAATGGAAGATGTCTGAATTAAGTAATGAGCCTTGATGTAGTTCCTCATCGGTTTAGAATATTCATATACAGATTGATTAATAAGTGCATTCAGTTATTAACCAAAGATTTATTGAATTCTGACTGTGATGATTATTATGTCAGGAATTGGATCCACAGGGAGAATAAGACCACCTTTATGGATAAGGTTATTCATAGTCTAGTGGAAAAGATGCACATACCAAAGCTAATCACTTCTAATTCAGATTAGAAATGTTTTGGGAGTTCTGGGGACAAAGTGCTTTGGAAGTAAAGTGAGAGAAGCTAACTTTACAAGTAAAATTGGGAAGATCCACAGAGGCACTGACTTTGCAGTTGGCTCTAACATGTTTTGAAACCCAAATTACTAATTAGATCATTTTATTTCTGAGATGGATAAAAGGACTAACCAATAAAGAAAAAATAAATAAATTTGTATCTTCCTAAACTTCTGATGCTTGGATGCTAGGATTGAGGCAACACTGTGGGTAAACTTGAGATCCACTTTTCATGATAAATTCATTGTTTGAGTTGCACACATGCAGACCCCACAAAATCTTTGATAATGCTAAAAGGTCACAGACATGCTGGCAAAACCACAAAGACAAAAGGCTGATCACAGTCTCAAGGTGCTTTTACTCCTACAATAAACTATAACCTCATTTGTTCCTGGAAAAGAGAAACTGGGGTACAGTTTCTCTGTTCTACAGAGGCAGAGCTAACTTGCATAACTACAGGCCTGACAGAGGGTCAGACAGGACCACCAGTCATGGTAATGGGGTAAAGCCATAATAATGATTCTCCAGTCATGGAAATGTTTTTCAGGTCACCATTTTTTTCCCCACCAAATGCCATGTTGTATTGGTATTAAGAATTTGGATTCTCTGTCATCTCAGAAAGAAATTACAGCTTTGAAACTTTTTTTCCAAGCTACCCCCTCCCCCCAAAAAATGTTTGTTATAGAAATGTTACTGTTACTTGGGCTCAAAGATAAGCATGCCCAACCCATCACACTCTTTCGGTCCTCCCACAAATCTCATGAGGCTGTCTTATTGGGTAACTTGCAGAATTGTTCTTTCTAGCTAGAGTAACACACTCTTCAGAGAGAACCACAGAAGCTAATTGAGGAGACAAACGTCTCAAAAAGGGTGCCCTTATTGCTCAGGGGGAGATAATACAACTCTGGGGAGATGCTTTATAAGTCTTGGCATTCATAGAAACTGTCGTTTTTTGTGCAGCTGAAGCTGGTGGCCTGGAAGTACAGAATCCACACAGGGCAGCAAGCAAAGTTCAATTTCCTTGTAGATTTCACTCCTATCCAGCGCCAGATAGCATGGATTATGCTCTTTAAAATACTTAAAAGACAGCATTAAATGCTATACCCTGTGTTTCTGGTCAAAGAGAAAATCATTAGCTTCAGAAATAAAGCCCAGAATCACAATCAATTTATTTATAAGATGCTGAGAATTTACCAAATCATCAGTGACTAATACTCAGCCTCCATTCACTTTTACATTTTAGTTGTACATTCTATATCAAGGGTAAAATTTCATCCCAAACTTCAGACATCACAGGTCAGATGAGCATGGTTCCAAATATGTCTCTACAGTGGAGACTCTTTTTCCCATTAAAGAAAAAGCTTTTAAATAAGTATATGAATGTTTACATGTGTGCATATGTGTATATGTGCTGTGTTCCGGTGACACTGAGCTGATAGTGGGCACAGAGGTTGCTGACAACTTATTATGCACATTCCTTAATATAAATTCCTTTAAATGGCTTATGAGATGCATTTTTCTTTGCAAAGAAGGCTGGGTTGATAGTGGCAAATCTAGACCCTGCAATCCGACAGACTGTATTTCAAAGTTCGTCTCTGCTCTTTTCAAGCTGTGTCATTGCTGTGTCACCTCACTTTCCTATACATTCATCTGTAAAATGGGTATGATAATATTATCTATTTTTCAGGGGATGCTGGCAAGATGAAGCTAAAAAAAAAGCACGTGGCACAGTGTTTAGCCTACAATAAGGGTTCATGCATGTTGACAAGTATTTTTATCTTCACACAACTTGACGAAGAAAGTATGGTGCAGGAAGACTACCTCATCCTGCAGAGAAGAAAATGGAAGACTGAAGAGAATAAAAGAGCCACTTAAAATCAGAGAGCCTGTCAATGCCAAGGATAGAACTATGATTCCTATCCCTCTTTTTAGCTGATGCAAACTCATATCTGTAAATGATAGCATTTGTTCTTCGGGGAAATCACTTTAAATAAACTATTACCCATAATTCAGTCTCATACTGTACTTAGAAACAGTATCTGTATGATATAACTAAAAAATCCTTTTTAGGACCTTGTATAACATTTATTATAAAAAATCTCTATAATGGAGGGGATAAAAATCTCCATTTTTAAGATATTGGAATTTTCAATTTTACATACATGCACATACTCATGTGTAATAAAATTTTATTACAAGTTAATCTTATGACTAAAAATAAGGTACATATTTGGATGAGTTAGGAAAGCTTCTTTATGAATTATCCAGAGCTTTAAGTTCATTGCATTCTCTTAAAAGTATTTAAAGTCAATTTGGCAAAGGCATTCATATTCTATTATGGCTTGGAGATATACGTTTATCCTTGTATATAAATGTGTACATATGTATATATGTATGCATGTTTGTGTAATCTGTGTGTGTGTGTGAATATATATATATATATATATATATATATATATATATATATATATATATATATAAATTTCTCTCTTTCCCCCCACATGGATCCTCAGTTGAATTTTCTTTGAGTTTTCAACAGTGATTAGGGACTCTAAATTAAAAAAATTCTCAGCTGTTTCTTTAATCAAAACAAGCTTAGACTTCTTTTTTGATCCAATTTAAATGAAATTTCTTTTGTCTAAATGCAACTGTCATTTTGCACTATCATATCCAGACTTTGGAAAATCAGCATATAGAATCAAACAAATAAACCAACCTTAGCTTCGTAGTTCCAAGGAGAAGAAAAATAACTATAATTAATTGTTTTAATACTAAGAGAGAGAGGTGTATATTATTTGCTTGTTTACTTTTGTCAAAGCTTTTCCTTTGAGGATAGCTGGAATCTCTTCGAACGTTTTCATCTCAGTGGCATGCCACTTTGGAATCTGAATAGAAGCTTCCTGAAAATATTATTTTTGGAAAATTGACACTAATTGAAAGTCAACACTAATAATACAAGGCAGTCATCAGCAACACAAAGTGATTGGAATGAGCAGAGTTTATGAAGTTGAGCCAGGGCATCTGGAGCCCTTTTTGGTGTGCAGGGACTGTTCTTTCAATCAAAGAGCCAGTGCTGGGCCTGGGAAGAGTGTCTGGAATAATCCTTGTCCCCATCAATTCTTTCAACCTCATTGTTTATTATCTTGCTTAGGAATTACTTATTATTAATTCAAGATGAGACATGCCTTCTCTATCTTGAAATACTTCATCTAAAAAAAAACACAAGTTAACAAATCTTTATGGAGTATTGTACCAGCTATAGAAGTTATGGAGTTGAATCAAGCATGAATATAAATGTGGGCAAAATAGCTTCAATTTGATTTGGTATGGTGCAAGTACAATGGCAATACGGAAGGAGGAATGGAAGAAAAGATGACTACAGTCTCTTGGGAACAAGCATCCCGACTTTTACTAACTAGTATAATCAGTACCCAGCTTTATGCTTAGAACATAATAGATGCTCAATAAATTTTTCGGCGAGAGGGAGAAGGCAGAGGAAGCCTTTAGTCATAACTCAAAAGGTCATAGCGTCTTGGAGATTCTTTATAGATAACCTGAATTTCTCCTGGTATAAGAGGAGCAGAAAAGAAGAATTATTTCTTAAGAACCACCAGTGCTGGGAAATAAGAGACTAGATAGATCATAGCAATTGTAAAGAAAAAAGTTTTCTGACCTGAGAATAGAGTTGGTAATGAATATTAGTAGACGTTGAGGTTGTAAAAACTAGAGAACAAAGGTCCTATGTGGACAATGCTGAAAATTAGTGAAAGTAACTTACAGGAAATAAGAATTTTAACACTCAAGTAGTGAGCTTCAAGCTTGGAGGCCCAGTGAGAAGGACATTCTGAACACTGTTCTTATCTGCCAGTGCTGATTGTTTTACTTGCTGGCCTGAGTTTTCATTATCCTAAGAGAGGAAAGTTTTATGAGGCTGAAGATTTAAGTTGGTAGAGTGTGGATTGGCCTTGGATTTACTTAGCAATGTTGGCAATGCACAGGAAGAACTGAAGCTAAGAAATAGATTCAAGAAAACAGGACAAAAATAAACCATTTTTCAAATTTTAACATGGATGCTCTTCACTCAGGGTGGATGATATTCAAGTCATGACCATATAAAAGCTGCTCTTGGTGAAGTCCCTTAATTCCTCCTCTTGCAAACAATGCATACACATGTCAGCAATATCAGGCTTTCTAAATTGTTTTAAGGTAAGGCTCCTAGTTGGGGTTATTTGAAATTGGAACTTGATTGCCAATGTATAATTTTAAAACACTGTAGTAGCAACTACCCTAGTCTTTTGCTGAAGAAAGGATGCCCTCCCAAGACACCAGCTTTCCTGAGTGATTGGAATCTGAGATTCCAGATGCAGGATGCTGAGAAGCTCCCGAAGAAGGGGATGAGACAAATATGCCATTTGAATAGGAATTGAGATGTGGACTCTACTGTTTTTGTATCAGCGGTATTTAGGAGGCCTACCCTTAAGATACTGGAAAAGAAATTAATTGTATATGATGAAAGTTAAAATGAGAGGATTAACCTGATAGAAGAAAGTCTTATATTTCCCCCTTAAAGATGCAAATGCAGCTCTCAAAACATTGTTGATTACAACCCTGTGAGATATAATCAAACAGGTAATGTTTGAACCTGTGACTTTTCAAGGGCGGGAAGGAGCTGGAGTGATAGTTTCAGTTGACACCTCTTGCTTCAGTTGCCAACTCAGAATGATCACATCTTTGAAAAAACATGATAAACAACAGAGAGGTTTCGTGATCATGTTCATACCATGTAACCAATAGCCTTAACTATGTGATAGAGGGCAAGTTCTCACCTACTTTTTTTTTCCCCTTTCCATTGCTAGAAGCTACCAAAGCAATATTCTTGTGGCAGATGGGTGGAGAATATTTGTTAGCTGATTAAAAACTGGTTCTGCTTGAGAGGCCAAGGCAGGCAGATCACCTGAGGTCCGGAGTTTGAGACCAACCTGGCCAACATGGAGAAACCCCGTCTTTACTAAAAATACAAAAATGAGCCAGGCGTGGTGGTGCACACCTGTAATCCCAGCTATTTGGGATGCTGAGGCGGGAGAATCGCTTAAACCCAGGAGGCAGAGGTTGCAGTGAGCCAAGATTGTGCCACTGTACTCCAGTCTGGGCACACAGCAAGACTTCATCTAAAAAAAAGAAAACAAACAAACAAAAAAAAACTGGTTTTGCATATTTTGCAAACTAGTTTCACCCACTTCATGACCACCACTGAAGATTTATTAATATTGCCCATGAAAAAAAAAAAAGTTTCTTTTTTTGCTGTTACCTGGCACACATAACTCAATGTGAGACTTGATGAATCAACCTTTAATAAATCAATAAGGAACTGTCAGTAAGCTTTATATATCTGTAAGGGCTAGTGCCAGGAACTCAAGGAGGAGACCAGCAGTGAAACACGTTTGAGACATCAACTAATGAGGAAGCAATCGGAGGCTACCTCCTGTTTCACCTGGGAGCTTCAGCTAGTCAGCTTTCGTTATTCTCTTCCTTCCTGCAAAGCAGAACTGAGGTGGTTTGATGAGAAAATTCTCACCCTTGTGGCTGCTGAAGCTTTTATTTTGCATAAATCAAGGTGTGCAACCTCTCCTGTCATCTCCAAGAATTATAACATTTTCTGAGATCATCAGATGACCAGGTTCCCGGATCCTTCCCAGAGGTATTGACGAAATGGGTGATTCGGTTTCCTTTGGCTTGTGGTATTTCCTGTAGTGTTGTTTTTAGGGAGTAAAGGAGTTGCAACATTGAAACTGTGCAGAGTACTGGGTTCAGTGTGAGTTGAGTTTTGTTTCATTGAGGTGCTGCTAAAGGTTACTACCTCTCATGGCCGTGGTGGAAAAAACGACCAGACCAGGAGCCTGGGCCACTGGGTTTTAACTGCAGTTTTGACACTAACTTGAGCCAGGGCCGACCTTACTAGACTTCATTCTCTCTGACATAAAATGAGGGGGTCTGTTTCTTTTTGCTCTGGTGCTGCTTTCAGCAACAGAGGAGATGTCTTTAGTCAATGGATGCAGGAACCTGCCACTACATAGAACTCTAGGATGTGTGCCTTGGTTTAGAATGTTTCTTCTTTATTTTCTTTCCAATTAGTTTTATCTGTGTATTTATTTTCTTCAACAAGTTCATAATTTCATTTTTTTCTTCTGTTTATATTCTTCTCTGTTTCCACCCAAACCCTACGGTGCTCCATGCTCTGAAAATCTGCTTGGTTTTTAAATACATCTGCATTGAATTATTTATAGTTTTGATAAAGTCCTGTTTTGTCTGTTGTTTATTTTCTTTAATAACAAGAAACCTGGGTGAACTTTTCCAAAAGACCAAAAAAGGAGTTTAGTTTTCCAAGATGCTAAGCAACCCTGGCCAAAATGCACAAAACAAGCCTTGGGTGCCCTTGCTTTTGTAATTTGGGTTTTTCCCCTCTATTAAACATTCTTTCATCTACATGTGTCATGAGGAGAGGAAAAGTAAATAAATCCTTTGAGGATGGACTCTATCCAGCACACAATTGCGTGCCTCTCTTCACTAGCCGATGCCTTTGCTTCCATCGCTTCTAGACCAATAACGATACTTCGGTCTACGAGGGAAATCCTGGATTGTGATTGGCTGGTATGGTCACATGATAAAGATACTCAGACTTATTCTCTGTATCTTTTTTACTCCTCATTCTCCCTGAAAAAAGCTTAATGTCTGGTATTCCAATGTTCATTTCCTTCTGTGGATTTTTCCATGGTTATCCTTCTAGCTAATTTTTCATGTCACTCATATCCCTGGCTACTTTGAGCTTTTGTAGTTTACATACACATGTCCCCTTTTAAGAACATCCTTTTCCCTTCTTTGCCTGATATTCCATCAAACGGTTCCTGAATTAAATTAGTTAGCTTGGGCGTTGGAGCTGTGTCAATAGCGGGGTGGATGGGAGAGGGAGATTTTCAGGCTTTAATGCAAGATAAACACACTCCCATCCCCCACACACTCACACATGCCATATGTACCCACACATACAGAACTGTAAAACAGGATGATGGCTAGTTCCACAAGATGACCAAAGATGGGAAAAAAGAACAGAACAAGCACATACACTCGAGGGTGTAACTCAGCTACGCCAATCAGAGTAATTGAGAATACTGAATGAGGCACAAACAGACACAATGCTCATATCATGAACAGTTTTCATGGTATTGTTTTAATTTTTTTAGGTGAAAAACATAAAGTTTTATTTATTCACTTTGCCTTTTATTTCCTTTCCTCCTTGTGTGTGTGTGCGCATGCGTGTATGTGTGTGCCCCCCTCCAGCCCCCACCCCTTTCCAATCCTTCCTTTAAGGTTTAATTTAACAATAACATTTGCGATTGGGGTCCCGCGCATCTCAAGGGCATTGCGCTTGAAATTGCACACACTCTGCACCATTTATCATAGGCTGACATGTGTCATGCTTCAGACTGTGGCTCCAAGAGGTTACAGCTCACGACTGCTCCTTTGTTGATCAGCTGCCCAGACAACTGAGGCACCTTTCTTCCCTTCTCCTTTCATTTTTTTCCTTCTTCTTATTAAAGCTGTCTCAGCCCCTTTTTGAAGCCCGAACACACCCCTTTACAGAAGAAGAAACACAAAAGAATTTGTATTGTGTTGGATGCTATGTCCCTCATTTCCTGAGATTTCTGATGGAGGCCACTTGGTGTTTAATAAGATTGGAATGCACCTCTAATAAACTTTAATCTTTGTGGAGAGAGAAACGGAAAAGGCCGTTAAAGTCAGCACCAACCTGGCTTTGTTTCCAAGCAGACAGCGGCCTGAGCAGGATGGGAACATTTTGGAACCCTGACCGATCCCAGTCACACTGATAGAAGCTAGCCACATCCTTTCTTCAGCGCATGCTCTTTCCATAGTAGGTTCTTCTTTTGTGATATCTTCTGAGCCAGCTTGGATTTGAACTTAACCCCCAGAGCTCCTTTTATGAAAGTTCAAGTACTGAAGTAAAAGGTGCAGGACTACGTGTCACCAGCAGAAGGCTTCAGCAGCCTCCCCTACCAAAGACTTACCTTCTTTACAATCTTTAATGGAAACTTGGCTGAAGGATTGTTTGGAAAAGTTTTAAGTGAAGGCTATTAATAAATATTTTTAGGGTGTCTCCCATGTGGCCAGTTTTGTCCTAAGGTCTTTTAAAGCCAGGACTCCCCACTGTAGGATTCCTTCTGCTAAAGAACTGAGGTCCAGGCTTGTTATGGTTTTCAAGCACATTTCCTATTCATTCTCATTTCCTCAGCTCTTCTTCTTGAGTTCACATTGAACCTTCTCCTGTGTCCCTCCCTTTGTCCCTGCAGCAAGATAGCTGTCACTGTTTTCCCCAGTGAGCTCCTTCGCAGTGCTCCCAGTGCTGTGCTCCCACACCACCTCTTCAGCCCAAAGCATATTCCCCTCATCACTCCTGTCCTTGCCACAGTTGTGATGTTTATTTTTGTATTTTATTACAAAATAAAAACTGTGATCTTCTTTCAGCTTTGCTCATCTTTGTACTCTCCATGTCTGGCCTAGTGCCTTGCAAACGATGGGCCCTCCCTCAAATTATTTATTGACTGAGTGAATAAAAAGTGTTGTGAAAGCCCTTCCTTGGAGATGCTAAAAGGAGTTGCAGATCTGTAATTTTCATACTTCTTAATTACTTCAGCAGCTACGGCCCCAACTTCTCCCAGCCATACCATCTTGAGTCATTTGAGTGAGCTCTTACCTCTAAGAAGGGAAGCACTCATTACAGAACGAGGAACTTGGCAAGAACACAAAGGCGTCTTGCTGGAGTGTGTATAGTTTTCAGAAACATGCATACACACAGTTTGTCTTCCACTGCTGAGATTTCCCAGGGAGGAAGTGTGCCAGCTTAAGGATAGGGAAGCAGTCCATTAGAGAGCTCTAAGACAGACAAGATGTCAAACACTGGTCAAATTTTGGGGACTACACAAATGATAAGACACAACCTCTAGTCACAAATCGCTTAAGTCTAGCAGAGGCAAAAGTGAATTTCAGAACAACACAGGGGTCTCACCAGGGAGCTATGGGCAAGCAGAGACAGCTCACCAACACAGTGACAGACTTACGGAAGTTTCATAGGCCCACCGAGCCTGAGTCTTTAGGGAAGAAGAGAAGCACCAATCAGGTGCATAGGGTAAAGATGTCCCGGGAGAAGGGTACTGCCTGGATGAAGACCTGGGGGTGTGCGAGCGCACAGTGATCAGTTTTTGCCCCATTTCAATTGCATCTCTTGAAGGACTGAAGGCACCATTTGACGTGCTCTGGGATCTTTCAAGGCATAAACATTAAGCGGACTGGGATCACCCAACCCTCAATATCAGATAAGAGTCACCCATATCTTCTACCTCAGAACTTTCTAAGGGATCATCATCACAGTGCACCCCTGAAACCAACTAATAATGAGTGCTTCTCTTAGGTAGAAATTGAATGCGATGATTTGTGTGTGCATCTATCTCAGGAGGAGAAAAAGAGAGAAATAAATACAATAGCTAGTGAGTGAGTTTTATATCATCATGGCAATAGATACATTTCTTCAATGTGTCTCAGAAGTGGTGTCCTGCTTCTAGATTTCTAGAAACTAGTGGGGTTTGACCACTCATTCAAAGACATCCCTGACTTTACAAATTTCCGATGACCAACCTGAATAATATTTGACAACTCTGTAATCACAGCTCAAGGCTTACTAGGAGAGAAGGTGAATTAAGGAAGGTCCCTGCAATGCCAAAACATCCCATCCTAAAGTTAACAATTCAGTCATCAACTTGTTGTTTTGTTTCTATGACACCAAACATCAGGGTTGTTTCCAACCATTTCCGTGTTAGGCATCACTTAGACAATACACTGAGATGATTTATTTTTCATCCAGATAGCTTAGTGTCCTGAAAGAAACATCCTAATTGTCATTTAATTTGAAACCAATACTTTAGCATACTGCTGAATGAAAAGTGGATGCCTTGGAAAGATTGGGGAAAGCAGTGGAAGTATAAAATCTGAAGATATAAGTAAAAAAGAACTGAATCTCTTTTTATTCTGCCACATACTTAGCCAGTTTCATGTCTGCAAAAGTATAATTATTACTCTTACTATTCTAAAAGAGTGGAATGTCAGACAACCGCCCCAAACAATGGAGTTATTTTCAAAATTGGTAAAAGACCATAGAATCTTTAAGTCAAATATATCACCATTATCAAGTAGTTATTTTTTTGTTATTTTTATTGTTACTTGATTTTTATTAAATCTTAAAAATAACCTAGAACAATTTCACATTCTTCTTTTATTAAAAAAGGAACCTGGCTGAGATATCAGCTCCTGGGTATTGAGAGGGAGGTGACTCAAAGACCAAAGAGGTCATCTGATTTCTGAAAGGGAAAGGTGACACCAGAACAAACAAGTAAAAACAGAAAATAGATAAGGCATAATAATAAGCTGGAAAGTATTTGAAAGCAATCAAGTGAAGATGTTGAGAATATTATACAAAAGAATAATGATATTTGTACAGTAGGTAAAATATAGATTACAATTTATAACAGGATACAGGAAGGAGACAGGAATTGTTTATGGGTCCTTGTGACAGAATTTCAACAAATCTCTGTTAAAAGCTTTTTCTTTGCCTTGGCATTGATTCCTGGGCAACTCTGGCAGCGACATCAGATGAAATAAAATGCCCAGGCTGGCAAATATCACAGGGTCTAAGGAACAGAACTTGATGTATCCAGATTCAGCTGTGATATCTATCACTTGTCCAGTTTACCTACAAAGTCAGAAACCTCATTGCCTCTCTGTGTGAGACCACTTACCAGGGAGAGGCTTATTTGTGGAAAGTTTCTTGTATTTTCTTTTTCTTTTTAAAATATCAACTAGTTTAAGTGAACTTTAAGTTGATTTATTCAGTCTCCATCCCAAGGTGATTTTTTTCAGGTACCAGATTAAAAAATACATGTACAAATGAAGATAATAATTTAACAATATTATCCCAGAAGATTTCTTACTGTATGAACCAGATTTGAACTGCAGCTAAATGAATAACAATACTGCTAGTTTGCACGTACTTCATAAGTTGTTGTTAGGAGTAAATGGATTGATAAATATAAATTAATGAGAACAGTACTTGGCACATAGTAGAGGTTACAACATGTTAGCTGTTGTTGTCCTCGTTGTTATAGCAAGGGAGTTGATGGATAAATGGGACTGCTATGTATGTTTCCACACTCCTTGATGCAATTGCCTAAAGTTTCCCTTGCATAATCCTACCCTTAACGCCCATCCCATCTTCCTTTCTAGGATAGTCTTCCTTTAGGTACTTGACTTTCTGTCCCTTTTATGAGTGATGACCACTAACATCTACATTTATTATACACTCACTGTGTGCTGGATGCTGAGCTAAATATATGACATACTTCTTCTCATTTAGTCTCCCCCAAAAACTTGTAAGTAAGCACCATTGTTTTTCTGTTTTTTTTTTTTTTTTTTTTTTTTTTTTTTTTGTTGTTGTTGTTTTATTTGTTTGTTTTTGAGATGGAGTCATACTCTGTCACCCACATTGGAGTGGAGTGCAATGGCATGGTCTTAGCTCACTGCAAGCTCTGCCTCCCAGGTTCAAGCGATTCTCCTGCCTCAGCCTCCTGAGTAGCTAGGACTACAGGCGTGGGCCAACCTGCCTGGCTAATTTTTGTATTTTTAGTAAAGACAGGGTTTCACTATGTTGGTCTTGCTGGTCTTGAACTCCTAATCTCGTGATCCACCCACCTCAGCCTCCCAAAGGGCTGGGATTACAGGTGTGAGCTACTGCGCCTGGCCTGTTTTTCTCATTTTACATATGTGGAAACTGAGTGATATGGTTTGGGTCTGTGTCTCTGCCCTAATCTCATGTAGAATAGCAGTCCCCAGTGCTGAAGGGGGATCTAGTAGAAGGTGATTGGATCGTGGGGGCAGATTTCCCCTTTGGTGCTATTCTCATGATAGTAAATTATCTGAGATCTGGTTGTTTAAAAGTGTGTAGCACCCTCTGACTTCTCTCTCTTCCTCCTGCCCTGGCAATGTAAGTAAGATGTGTCTGCTTCGCCTTTACCTTCCACCATGATTGTAAATTTCCTGAGGCCTCCTCATCCATGCTTCCTGTACAGCCAGTAGAATTGTTAGCTAATTAAACCTCTTTCCTTTATAAATTACCCAGTCTCAGGCATTACTTTATAGCAATGCAAGAATGGACTAATAGAGTGAACTTTATGAAGATTAATACATTTGCACAAAGTTGTACCACCAGTATGAGCTAACCTGGGATTTAATTCCAGGTAAGCCAATGCCAGGGCCAGCGTTCTCACCAGCAGCCGGTCCTGTTCCGATTTCCATCCTCATTACCATGGCTAGACTCAGTGATTGATGTGTGCACCTTTTTCTCCTCTGTCTTCCTCATGGACTCAGCTCCTTTTTTTTTTTTTTTTTTTTTTTTGAGGTGGAGTCTTGCTGTGTCACTCAGGCTGGAGTGAAGTGGTGCAATCTCAGCTAACTGCAACCTCTGCCTCCCGGGTTCAAGTGATTCTCCTGCCTCAGCCTCCTGAGTAGCTGGGACTACAGGCATGTGCCACCACACCCAGCTAGTTTTTTGTATTTTTAGTAGAGACAGGGTTTCACTGTGTTAGCTAGGATGGTCTCTATCTCCTGATCTCGTGATCTGCCTGCCTCGGTCTCCCAAAGTGCTGTAATTATACGCATAAGCCATTGTGCCTAGTCAACTCAGCTATTGCTTAATTCACCCTCCACCTATATCCTCCAGCTCCTACCCTGGCTTTAGGCCCTTGAACTTGAACCCAGTGCCACCTATCACAACCAGCATCCCAGCCTGACTGGCCATGATGCTCCCAGTTTCTGTTTCTATTATAGAATCACATATCTCTACAGCTTCCAGGAAAAAAATTTCTATCAAAGGCATTCAGAATAAGAAAGTGTTTCACACTAAGGTAGAAAACAGCAGTAAAAGCTATCTCATAAAATTCATGGGTAATGAAGTGATAGATATAATTTTATAACATGTGCATTTTTTTACTGGAAATCATTTTGTATCCCTTTGTAATGGGCTGAATGTTTGTATTCCACCATACTCCCAAAATTCATATGTTGAAATCCTAACACCCAGTGGTGATGGTATTAGGCAGTGGAGGCTTTGGGAGGGAATTAAGTTAGAAGTTATAAGGATGGAGCCCTCATACATGGGATTACTGCTTTTATTAAACAGATCCCAGAGATCTTTCTGCTGTCTGCTGTGTGAGGCTGCAACAAGAAGAGGGCCTTCTGCAAGCCAGGAAGGGGGCCTCACCCAATACCTGATTCTGCTGGCACCTCAACTTTGGACTTCCAGCTTCCAAAACCGTGAGAAATAAATGTCTGTTGTTTAAGCCACTTAATCTATGCTATTTTTGTTATAGCAGCTCAAACTGACTCAAATACCCTACACAGAGAGAAAATGTCAATTAACCAAAACATTTAGGACATAGGGTTCTCTAGGTAAATTGAGATTTTGTTGTTGTTAATTGATTTTAAAAAAAAATCTTCCTTTTCTCCACTGCCATTATTATAAAACATTTTTTCTTAGATGAATAAATCTGTTTTCCCACCTCTGCAACTAAAGTAAACTGAACTTGACTGATCTTTTATTTAATGATGAGAGTCTTACAGTTCCCCAGGGTCCATTTTATGATTTTTTGGTGTTTACTATTTTCAACATAGACTGCATAGGAGATAAGGAACAGAGGAGGATATCTGATTTTTGTTTTCATGTGCATATATCTAAAATATTTCCCCCATCAGAGGTGACTTTTCTTCTTAGTATGAACTGAAGAATAAAAGTTCAGGTAGGCGTGTTGGCTCATGCCTGTAATCCCAGCACTTTGGGAGGCCGAGGTTGGTGGATCACGAGGTCAGGAGTTTTAGACCATCCCGGCCAATATGGTGAAGCCCTGCCTCTACTCAAAATACACAAAACAATAGCCAGGTGTGGTAGTGGGTTCCTGTAATCCCAGCTACTGGGGAAGCTGAGGCAGGAGAATTGCTTGAACCCCAGTAGGCAGAGTTTGCAGTGATCTAAGATTGTGCTACTGGACTCCCATCTGGATGACAGAGTGAGACTCCATCTAAAAAAAAGAAAAAGTTTGTAGGTGTTTGTGTGTGTATCAATCATTGCATTGCTTCTCTTCAACTCACCCTGTTGCTTCTACCTGCAAACATGATCCTACTAACTATTCCCTTCCCTCTGTAGCTTTTTCTGTTTTTCTCTCTCTGACTCTCAGGCAAAATTACTTCTCCCTTCTGTGTCTACATAATACTCTATGTAGCCTTTATAACCTTGTCTCATAATTACTCATCTACAAACCACTTTCTCTTCTCATCTCTCCTCACTACCTCATTTGCCCTGACATCATCTGATGGTTTTAATCCCTAAATACCTTCAGCAACTCCACATGTGGTACCCATAGGCTCCATTTTGAAATGAATAATATGGTCCAATGAGGCAAGGATGGTGCTAAGGATGGCACTAGAGTTCTAAGGCAGACCCTGCCAATCTTTGCTTAATTGACCTCAGCAAAAGTATTAATAGTATGTTAGAGCTGAATACAATTTGAGAGCACTTGAACTTCTTCAGTTTATACATAGCATCCAAGCCCAGGCAGCTGGTTTCTCACTCACTATCACCACACCATAGTTTGAACTTAGGACTTCTAATCTTGAGTCCGTCATTCTTTCTATCTCATCTGTCACACTAGGCCTTTTTTGTCCAAACATATGTCAACTTGAAGCATAAAAGAAGGCAAGCTGTTAATGATGAAGGTGGATGCTTTGATAAATGTTGAATGCTAAATACATAAGCACCAATATTTCATATGTAAACAATACAAGTAGGCCTACCAAAGCACGCTACACATGACTCAAACCTGTACTGGGAATCCCAGCACAGGGTAATCTCCTATTAAAGCTTCTGTGAATTCTGACAGAATAGCGATGCTCTTGCCATATTCCCAAAACACATTTTGGAAAACTTTATTGTCTCTAAGGCAACCCAGAATAGTGGAGTTTACTGATACTAACCTGAAGAACTATAACTTTTTCTTCCCACTATGACATATAAATGAAATGAAAGAAAAATACCAAAGCTGGAGCAAAACAATTACAAAAGCATAGACTGATAAAGAATCCTTTATGCAGTATGTTTGCTGGTTAGTCAATCTAACTGAAACAACAGCAATGTTTCAAATACATGTGCAAAAACAAACAAAGCAAACACATAATAAATTACCAGCAGTAAGTACCTTAGAAGAGCCAAGTGTGTTTCCAAGCTGCAGGTAAATGCCTAGGTTAAGCTATGGAGGCTAGAGCTGACCTGCATATTCTAGAAGGAACAGAGGGGGTACTAAGCAGTAAGTGTTTGAGACATAAAGCTATGAGTTAAAAGAAGCTATGAGTTACCTATGTCCTCAAGTCCAAAAACTAAATATGGTGGAACCAAACAAACCATACGGAAAATGAAGGGTCAGGATTGTCCCCTCACCAAAGACTAAGATGCCCATCACTTCTTCTTCCTGAGCTCAGAGCACATGGCCTCTGGGGGAATGCCCAAATTCAAAATTATAAGGCATGCGAATTTCTTATACTTCTATAGCCCAGTCCTCAGACACTCATATGCTTCCAGGGTCTTCCATGATATCTAAATGAAATATTTGCATAAACTGAAGAAGTTAGTTGCTTTTTATGCTGGCATCCAGTTGCTGTACAAGGAGAAAAGGATGGAAATCCAGCCCCAGAATCTATAAAGGAGAAATACCTATATCAAAAAAAAAAAAGAAAAAAATTGAATTACATTATTGGACACAAACCAGCTTCCTGGTAGGAGTCTGTTGTCATTAGTGAAAAATCAGTTACCTATTAATATTGTCATTTTCTTTGAATAGAATCTGCTCAAATGGGCTATAGGAAGATATCCTTAATTTGATTCCCTGGTTGGTGGCCGCCTGGAGAAGGAAAGTGGAACTGCTGCTCCCAGGAAATTAAGAGAGGCGGTGTCAGGGAGCTCAGTAGGAAGCTGATTTGAGGCTGAAGTAATTGCCAAGATGATTAATTATTCCTTTGAGTTGTACACAAGTGTTCCTTTCTCACCTGCTCACTGGCAGGCTGACTTCAGAAGAGAAGTTTGCCTACACTGGTGGGTCCAGCTGCCCAGTCTCACAGCCTTGTTTTCACCGGCAGAGCAGTGGCCGGGGAACGTGGGTCTTTCTCTTCCCTCCAGAGCATGGCCTGCCTTGTCATCTTGCCACAGCTCTGACCATCTTTTTCTAAGAGAGGGATGTGCATTCTTCCATATGTCTGAGATCTTTGTGAGAATATCTGCATTCATGATGGGTCTTTTGCTATTAGGAAAGAGAGGCAGGGAGGGCATGAGTCTTAACCATAGTACTTGCTTTGAATTAGGGATTTTATCAATGTACCTGCATGGGATTCTCACCAATGTCCTATCACATTGGTATAATTTTTCGCATTCTACAAATAAAAAGAACTGAAGTGAGCAAAGTAAAAATCTGTGCTCACACTTTGAGAGGCCCAGGCGGGTGGATCACCTGAAGTCAGGAGTTTGAGACCAGCATGACCAACATGGTATAACCCCATCTCTACTGAAAATACAAAAATTAGCTGGGTGTGGTAGTGGGCGCCCATAATCCCAGCTACTGGGGAGGCTGAGGTTGCAGTGAGCTGAGATCGCATGACTGCACTCCAGCCTAGGTGACAGAGCAAGACTCCATCTCAATAATAATAATAATAATTATAATAAATCTGAGCTCATACAACTAGTAAGAAGTGAGGCCAGAGCCTAAGTCTCCCTGACCCCAGAACACATCACCATTGCATTCTATGAGGTACCCTCCCCAATTAAATCACATTTCAACACCAAAGTGCTTTATAACGAAGCTGACACACATGATCTTTTCCCAGAAAAAAACAATTGAGAATCAAGGAGGTAGAATGAGCCCAGAGGTGTATTTGGAAAACATTGGTTTCTTGACAGATGAAATTGAAGGCACTTGGTGGTTGTTTTTATTACGTAATCCATAAAGGCTTTTTTCTTTTTTTCTTTGAGACAAGGTCTGATTCTTTAGCCCAGGCTGGAGTGCAATGGTGCTATCAGAGCTCACTGCAACTTCAAACTCCTGGGTTCAGGAGACCTTCCTGCCTCAGCTTTCTAAGTAGCTGGGACCACAGGCACACATCACCATGCCTAGCTAATTTTTTTGTAGAGGCAGGGTTTTGTTATGTAGCATAGGCTGGTCTCCAACTCCTGGGCTCAATTGATCTGTCCACCTAAGGCCTTCAAAGGGCTGGGATTACAGATCTAGCCCACAAAAAGCCATTTAAGAAGATAAATCCACTAGGTGTGGTGGCTCACGCCTGTAATTCCAGCACTTTGGGAGGCCGAGGTGGACAGATCACAAGGTCAGGTGTTTGAGACCAGCCTAACCAACACGGAGAAACCCTGTCTCTACTAAAAATACAAAAATTAGCCAGATGTAGTGGTGGACGCCTGTAATCCAAGCTACTCAGGAGGCTGAGGCAGGAGAATTGCTTGAACCTGGGAGGCAGAGGTTGCAGTGAGCTGAGATCCCACCATTGCACTCCAGCGTGGGTGACAGAATGAGACTCTGTCTCAAAAAAAAAAAAAAAAAAGAAGGCAGATCAATCAAGGTATGATAAGAGTGTAGTGGTTCAGAGCCTTGTCCTTGAGACCACCTTGCCTGGGTTTGCATCCCAGGTCTAACAGCTGCTGTGTGAGTAGCCCTGAGAAATAGACCAAAATACTGTTTGCTCCACAGCTGGGAAATGGGTATGATAAATAACACTGTTAAATAAAACTTATGGGATACCATCAGTTTGGACTGATGCCCAGCATCAGGACCCACAGATCAACTGAAATGCAGTTACTCGTGCTAAGGTCCCATGTCACCAGGCCAAAATGAAGCTGTTCATCTGATCCCACAAGACATCAGGAGACAGAGAGGTGTTAGCCAAATCTGCAGACCGCTTTTAGCTGGCATGGTAAGAAAATCTCCTCTTTTCATGTAAAATCCTTTACATGAAAAGTATCTTTGAAAGGACCAATCTGCTTCTTGTTCTCTATTTCTGCTCTCTTCAGCCCTTTTCTGCCTGTAAAACCAATTTTCTCTGCTCGGTTCATTAGGATACTCATTCTGTTTTATAGAATAGGGTATTGCCTTATTCCAGAATCACAAATAACAGCCAGTGAAGATCTCTAAATCAAATTTGTTGTAATTTTGTCTTTTGGCAGTTCTTATCTCACAAAAGTGTTAAAAGGATTAAATGATACACAAGCAATGCTTAGAACTATGCCTGATACATAGCAACCACTCTATACATATCAGCTGTTTTTATCATCACAGCAGTGGTAAAAATGAATACTCAAACGAAAGCATAAAAATAAATTTTGGCAAAAAAATCAGTGACAGAAAAAAAAAAAAAACAAAGAAATCAGGGCAGACAAAAATAATTGATTCAACTGCAATTTAAGTAGAGATCTGGAGGTTTGAGTTGGCCATTAGTTAAATATGAGCCAGTAGTCTGATGTAACTATTTTTAAAAGTAGTGAGAGCAGTAAGAAGGCACATGGATAGATGCAGAGAGTCTTGTGAGTATTCTGGCTTCTGCTCCTGTTGATCGGCCTTGAGCTTCAAATGGTTTTGTTTCTGGGCAAAGCACCCTAAGTAGGAAATTAATAACCTCAAACTAGAATGTGTCCAGAGGAGAGAGAGCAAGAGGATAAAAGGTCTGGCAGCCACTCCATTTAAGGAATACTTGATGAGCACAGGGAGGTTGAGTTTAGAGACATGACAAGAAGAAAAATCTTGACTCACTGTTCAAGAGCGTGTTTTACCCACTACAACTGTCCAGCTATGAAACAGGCTGTTCTGCTTGCTCCTGAGCCCCGGTCTCTGAGAGTATACTTGAAGAAGTTCAAAAAGAACTTGCCATAGATTATGCCAAGAAGACTGTTGATGAAAACCTGAATTGCATAAACTGTTTGAAACTTCTTACCATCCCTGATATTTTCTGATTCTATGAAAGAAAGAGATAAACCTTTCCATAGCCACCTGCATCAGGTAACCAGCCTCTGCTTTTACAATAGACAGATTGTATTAAACCAGTACCCTCCATTCCTTCTAATTTCGGTGAAAACAGAGTCCCCCCACACCCAGCAGTCAGTATGCTGATCACCAGGATACCCATGGACTTCTGCTTTTCCACTGAGCTGGACGCTTGCCAAGAACCAGGTGTATTTGTTCCCGTTTCTATTTAAACTGGTTGCATCTGTTACTGTAATTGCTTAGTTTCATTAAACATTATGTAAACTGGTGAAATATTAGTGTTAGAAGAAAGCAAGATGTTGTGTCTATGAAAACTAAGTTGAATGCTTTGGAAAGATTTGATGAAAGCGATTTGCTAAAAAGTAATTGCTGTTAAATTAGGTGTGAGTTAGACAAATGTATAAGATTGGGAAAGATCATTAAAATTTAGACAGATTCTCTTTTAAGATTGCTCTGCAAGTCTTTAAGTTCTTGCTCCACTTTGTAGAAACTGAAAATCGTGGATGCTGCTTAATGGATGTGATTTATGCAGAATGACGATGCAGAACTGTGATCCTCAGACCCGTATGCAGACAGAAAGCCTTGGCCCTCTCTCAAAGGACTGATGAATTAGAGATCAAATTTTATATGCTTTAAGTTACAAAGTTTAATATATGACATTTCTTTTTTATGAGTCTCTATTGTGATTGGATTTTTAAATTTGTCACTGACCATCTACCAGGCATAATTCCACAGACAAAAAGGCTGCTATTGTTCAGTAAAATGACAGTCAAGTGACTAGAAGGTGGGTTCTGCCATACCTGTTAGAATGACTGGCATGGAAGACTGTGACTCCAGAAATCAAGGGTGAGCAAAAGCTGGTGCAGGACATTTCTGTTCTGGAGGTACATAGTGTGGTGAGTGGTGCTGAGCAAGATGAAATCAGCAAACCAGGAAGGATGGAGGGCATGGGTCAAAGAAGCAAGTTTAAGATTCATTCCATGAGATGAGAGGTGAGTAGGGTGAAGTCACTACCAAATACTAGATGCCCCCATCAAATGAGTGGTGCAAGTTAATGAAATGTAGCTGAAAAATAGCCAAAATCAGGCCCTGGGACAAGCAAGAGAGGGAGAAGAGAGAGACGCAAGGTGCAGACACTCAATGGCTTAATCCAAATTCATAAGATGGTGCAAGTCTGACCCCCACTGCTCCAAATAGAGTGCTGGTGTCTCAGAAGTGAACTCAAGTGCCTGTCTCTAGGACCAGTTCTTTGTCTGGATGTAGAAATAGCATTTGATAAAGAGGCAGCAGAACTGAGCGGCATGGCTTCCATGGTCTGGCATTGCCAAGATCTTAAACAGATCTCCCGATGAGACTCCTAATCTCACCGCTTCTCCCTGCTCCCACTGAGGAGGTGCCATGTCCTCATGTTCCTTCAGCTGAAGTCCTAGGAATCCACAGAACAACTTATGTAAAAACATATGAAACATACACTTTGGAGACAGTAAATAGATGTATGCTTTCACTATTGTTTGTAAAGATTTGGTGCCAGAACCTTCATTTGGCAATTTGCTTCAGATAGTCCTGCCTGCTCAGTATGGAAAATGTAAACTAAGGTGGAGTACAAGCTGGCAGAACCCTGGTAATGAGAAGATTTCAAATTATTTTTAAATGTGCCGATGTTACTGTGAACGGATCATTGCCGTTTTAGAACTAGTACAACGTATACTTAATGCTTCCAAAACACAGGACTAGGTTTTTGTCTTTCCTTTATTGTTCATTTGCCAGTTCTCTGATTTAACTAAAATATTTCCATTTTGTCTCAAGGGTAAATATAATACAAGATGTACTGGAAATTGAGTAAAATAGATAGAAGTGTGAGGCAGATCTGGGAGTCCAATCTCTGCCCCAACATTATTAGCTGTGAGATCTTGAGCAAGTAATCTTTTTACCTACACGATCCCTGGTTTCTTTGCTTCTAAAAGAGGTGATAACAAAGCTAACCTCAAAGGATTTTATGAAGATTAAATAGGCTCATCATAATATATGTAATCTGCCAAGTATGATTCTGTGCAACAAATAAATAGGCATTAAAAATTAGTAATATTGGTATTATTCAATTTACAAGTGAAATGTTTATATACTGAGTGTAAGAAAACAGGATTATCTTTCCAAAGTCAAATTATGAGGGAATTAGTCACTTTATGAAAGGCATTTTTATTTTCCATAGGGATTCATTGTTTGATGGCTCTTTCCAATGCCTAGCTTTTCTATAGCACTTCAAATATCATTTGACTTACAATTATCAGAGAAACACCAATTATATATAATAGAATATAGCATAACAGTTTAAAGAAGGTAGGTGTGAAAATCAACATCAATATATCATAGCTAATCATGCTGAGGCTGAGATTGGAATCCCAGATCTGCCTTAGACTTCCACCTATTTTATTTCAACCCTCTGTCATTGGAAGGCAGTTACACTTTACTCAAAAGCTCAGCTCTAGAAGAGGGCAACAGGGATGAACATTGAGAATGGAAACAGGTCGGCTTGCTAGACAGGGTCTAAGTAATGGTCAAATGGTGTGATGCAGATGTTAAATAATTTGTTCAATCACTCACGCGTGGTTATTTAGCATGTACTATGTGTCAGGCACTGCCGTAAGTGCTGGAAATGAAGCAAAGAATGAAACAATTAACAGTGCCTGCCCTCAGAGTGTTCACTTATAGCCATGGAAAGACGTGCAACAAACACATAAACACATGCGTAAGTGCAGACCATGATAAGTGTTATAAAGAAAATAAAATAGAGCATTGAGAAAGAGCCTGACTTGGGGCTTAGGGAGGAGAGTGGGAGATCATGGCAGCCTCTCCCAGAAATAACTTATGAGTTGAAGCCTGAATGATGAGAAAGAGCCTGTTGTGGAAAGATTTGGAGGAAGGGTGCTCCAAACCAGGGGCAAGGCATTCAAAGAGCCCACAGCAGGACAAAGTGAGGTGGAAGGAAAGCCAGTATGGCTGGAGCATAATAATGAAGGGGGAATGATAGGAGCTGAGGTCACGGAGCTAGGTTGGGTCCTAGTCCTATAACCATAGTTCTGCAGCTTCAGTAGGGGTTCCCAGTGAGCACTCAATGGGACCTCGAAGGAAGATTCAGAGTCTGAGCTTGTTTTAGGAGAAAATGGTGGAGAAGGAGGAGCAATATACTCAAAGACACATAAATAGTAAAACTGTGACCACTTCATGGCAAAGCGAGCAGTGGATTTGACTGGGCTGAAGGGCCGAGAGATAAAACATAGACATAGAGAACAGTAGAAGTAAGGAGAATCCAAAACTGACAGCAACGTAGTCTCACAAAGCAGGGAATGAGACTGACTCCAGGTTCATGAGCAGAAAGGTGTGTGATAAAAATGCCATTTGTGTAGGAAGAGCTCAGCTGGGCAGAACAGGTGCAACAAAGAGGGTGAGAGACTGAAGTCAGGTGGGTCAGCAAAGATGAGCCTGAGTCAGTGCTCTTGAATCTGAGTCGGTATCCAAAATCCCAGAAAGGCTTCTTAAAATTCATAGAGTGCTGGCCCTTGTCCCAAGAGCTTTTGAGTCAGTAGAGATGAGGTGGGGCCTGAGAATGTGGAATTCTGACAAGTTACTAGAGAATGCTGATACAGCTGGTCTGAACACTACTACACTTTGAGGACCACTGCCCTTAGCAACCCTGGCAGGAAACAGCAGAGAGTAGTGGAAGGGAGAGGATTGGGAGACCGGGCTTCAGAGCCTGACATTGATGCAAGAAGCTGTGTAGACCCAGGCGCATCACCTCAGTTTCCTGAGCTTCTCGGTTCTCATCAGAAAATGGAAATGATATGGCCGGGTGTGGTGGCTCATGCTCGTAGCCTCAGAACTTTGGAACGTTGAGGCAGGCAGATCACCTGAGGTCATGAGTTCAAAACCAGGCTGGCCAACATGGTGAAACCCCATCTCTACTAAAAATACAAAAATATTAGCAGGGTGTGGTGGCATGCACCTGTAATCCCAGCTACTCAGGAGGCTGAGACAGGGGGATTGATTGAACCAAGGAGGTGGAGGTTGCAGTGAGCTGCAATCACGCCACTGCACTCTAGCCTGGGCAACAGAGCAAGACTCCATAAAAAAAAAAAGAAAGAAAGAAAGAAAGAAAAGAAAAGAAAGGAAAATGATACTAACTGTATCCAAAGGTTTCTGCAAAGTTTAACTGAAATAATGTATTTAAGACATGCAGCAGAGTGTGTCTGACAGAATAAATGCTTTTTATTTGAGCTGAATCTGAAATGATGAGAATTCGGGCTATATAAGAAATTGAGAGGAAGAGATATATTTAAGAGAAAAGAAAGACATTTCATGTGAGGTTGTTTTATTTGTTTGTTTAAATCCATGTCCTCCTTTTGCATGGTATTTGCCAGCTGGAGAGCATCGGAGTGTATTTGCAAGTTAATGCTGCATTTAAGTCCTAAGTGGAAATTGGGTCATGAAAACAGCTAATAATTTCATAAATAATGACAAAATTCTCTAGCTCATCATATATAATAGCTCTCAAATATTATAAATGTATCAGGGAGAAGACACACATTATGTGTTTAAAAGACATGTGAAAGCATTCTTGATGTTTCATAGTGGTGAAATATTTGAATCAGAATTTATATCTTAGGGTTCTAAGGAAGGGTACTTGTTCAGTTGATAATTCTACAGGGAAAACTTGGCTTCACATCTTGTTTCTGTTTCCTTTGACCTCACCTAGAAAAATATAGTATTCTCTGTAATTTAAGTCTATATTTAATAAAAAACATTCTCTATGAGCTAGACCATTTTCCATGTATGTTCAAAAATTAGTTCTTTTAATCTTTATGAGTTTGAAATGATTATCACCCACATGTAACAGATTGGGAAACTGAGGCACAGACATGCAGTGATTTGCCGAAGATTACAAAGCATGTAAGAAACACAGTCAAGGTTTGAACCTTTAAAGTCCGCTCCAATATCTGAATGCTTCCATCTCAGGCTCTCTGTCTCTATTCTGCTGGGATCTTCAATGTAGGAACTCATATTTTACAGGTCTCTTTAGATGAGACCTTAAAAATTCAGAAGGTAGGAGATAAGAGTGTAGAAAGATAACATAAATTAGTAAAAAAATTCCAAAAAGGCAGGAAGAGTAAACACTATAGTGAAATTTTTTAAAAAGTGATCCATCTATACAGAAAGCTGCTGCTTTTCTCTAGATAGATGTCTACTAGAATGAAAGCCCCATAAAGACAGGAAATTTTTGCTTTCAGTGATTTCTGCTTTCCGCCCACTGATGAATGCTTAGCGCCTAGAACACAGTTCCTGGAAAACAGCATGTGCTCAAGAAATATTTGTTGAATAAATAAATGCAGACTGCCAGAATATTATCCAAGTGTAGCCAGGATCTCAATATTTTGTTTTTAAAAGAAAAGTTGGATATTTACAAATTGTATTCAATTTTTAGATTAATATGTTATTTCATTTTTCAAAAAAGCTGTGCAAAATAAAACATGCCTATAAGCTGGGTTTGACCAGTGAGGAAGATCTGGCTCTTGGACAGCTAATTTGAGACCCTATTCCTGTAGTAAAAAGCCATTTACTATGTGTGAATAGTAGACACTTACAATGATGGAATTTTGATTCAGGCATTCTTATAGAATTAGATTTAGCATTTGAAAAAATCACTGGATACAATTTAAAAATCCATGCAGAGAGCATGATTGGATAGAACAAAATTTCTAAGTTGTGTTGCTGCATTTGCAAGTTATAATTTCGGTTATTGTACAGCTCTGCTTAACTTTAATTTGTTTGGCATAGAAAAATACTTCCATGCCTTTGATTATATAAGTAGTTTAGAAGATGCATTTAAGAAGTACTAATATGCCTTGAGCTATATCATCCTCTTTTTAATTTCAAATGCCAGTAGCATGGGAAGGAAGCCAGTTTCTACCTGAAACACCAAGTCTGAAAAGCAAAAGAGAAATGTTTTGTGTAATTTATCACCCCAATCCAACCAGCAGGATAAAGCATTGCCTTGACTATTTTTTCTAGGTCAAGTATTTTGACAATGTCCACATACATCCTTGAGCTCTAAAGTTGTAGAGGAACAAAACAAAAAATAACACACTGGAAGCTATGGTTCCACCCCTTATAAATGTAACATGAATTAACTAATAAGGTAAATTTAGCATGAAGTGGGCAAAAGAACACCTGCCTTCAGGAAGATGCTTAGGAGAAAAGAGAGAGAAGATTTTCTCTTAGTGATATTTGTAACTTGAGTTGGAATATTTGCAAAATAAATAAGAGATGCAAATCGTAGCCAAGACTAGAAGTTCTGTAAAGCAGAAGCCAGGTAGATAAATTTTCCAAGCATCTGAAGGTGAACCTTCTTTAGCTGAGCAAAGTCCTTGTGTGACCTGACGATTTCCCATCATTGCTGAGGGCTTGGTTCATTGGTACCAAACTTACTCCTTGTGTTTTATTGGTTTTGGCTCCTGATGACCTCTCCTAGTACAATAACCTTCAACGTCCTGGAAACCTCATCATCATCATTCACTTTGAGATGAGATTTTTCAAAAGAGTTCAGCACAAAGAAAAGAGACTGTTCCTAGCAACTCCACCAGTGCAGCCCAAGTGAATGACTACGCAATCCAATAAAATGCATAAAGAGAAATGAATATCAGAAGCAAGAATTATAAGATGCATGTTAACTGATGCCTGATTACTTGAAATTAGCATATTGGGGGATAGGCGTGGTGGTTCACACCTGTAATCCCAGCACTTTGGGAGACCAAGACAGGTGGATCACGAGGTCAGGAGTTCAAGACCAGCCTGTCCATATGGTGAAACTCTGTCTCTAACAAAAATGCAAAAATTAGCTAGGCATATAGCATGTACCTATAGTCCCAGCTACTCGGGAGGCTGAGGCAGAAGAATCACTTGAACCCAGGAGGCAGAGGTTGCAGTGAGAGATCACACCACTGCACTCCAGCATGGGCAATAGAATGAGACTGTTTAAAAAATAAATAAAAGAGGGCTGGGCACGGTGGCTCACGCCTGTAATCCCAGCACTGTGGGAAGCCGAGGTGGGTGGATCACGAGGTCAAGAGATGGAGACCATCCTGGTCAACATGGTGAAACCCCGGCTCTACTAAAAATCCAAAAAATTAGCTGGGCATGGTGGTGTGTGCCTGTAATCCCAGCTACTCAGGAGGCTGAGGCAGGAGAATTGCCTGAACCCAGGAGGCAGAGGTTGCGGTGAGCCAAGATCACACCATTGCACTCCAGCCTGGGTAACAAGAGCGAAACTCCGTCTCAATAAATAAATAAATAAACAAACAAACAAATAAATAAAAGAAAAAACAAATTATTATATTTTGTCTTGGAATAAAAATGCTCAAGTTCTACTCTAGATTTTGTTAACTATTCCTAGCTCGTTGCTTACCTTTCATTTCCTGTAAAATCAGAATGATAAATGTTTTTACTTCTAGTGTTATCATAAGTATAAGTACTAAACAAGATAATGCAAGGCAAGTAACTGCACAGCCTGTTCACTCATGAGTTTATGTATTGTTGTTATTACCTTACCAGATCAGAAAATGGATCAACAGATTCCTGCAAATTTAAAAAGAAAATGCAATAGAGAATCCAGGTCTATTACCCAGGATCACCACGTTGAACACTCCCTAGGTTGAATATCATATAACTTCACACTGCACCATTCATATAAACCAGAACTTGAATGGCACATCCTGGAGTTGTGCATTGTGGCAGGGTATCATCTACTTGGATTAAGAACATAGTGTAATCCCAGCACTTTGGGAGGCCGAGGCAGGTGGATCACGAGGTCAAGAGATCCAGACCATCCTGGTCAACATGGTGAAACCCCGTCTCTACTAAAAATACAAAAAATTAGCTGGGCACAGTGGTGCGTGCCTGTAATCCCAGCTACTCAGGAGGCTGAGGCGGTAGAATTGCCTGAACCCAGGAGGCGGAGGTTGCGGTGAGCCGAGATTGCGCCATTGCACTCCAGCCTAAGTAACAAGAGCGAAATTCCATCTCAAAAAAAAAAAAGAAAGAAAGAAAGAAAGAAAAAACATAGAAAAATATAAAGGTTCATTGAACCACCAGAGAGCACTGAAAATTTGTCTGTGGCTGTAGGTATGACGGAGGAGTTTGTGGCAACAAAGTTACTATGCATCTTAATACTTTACCTAGAATAGAAAGTTGCTTTAAATTTTTAATATGACCTCTTCCCTGAAGAAAGATCACTGTTTTGATTCTATTCTTAGAGAATATTTGATCTGGGGGAAAGGAAGGTATGGAAAGATGGAGAAGCCAAGTGGACTTTGCCTCCTAGGGTTACTGTGAGGACTGGATTCTTGATACAGAGCACAGCTCATCATAAGTGCTCTGTAAGTATTAGCTATCAAAATTGAGATCAGCATGATTTTCTGCCTATTCTGGAAAATGTTAAGGAAAATAAATTGGACGTTGTCCATGTATCAAAATCAAATAGACAGAGTGCTTTTCTGACTTTAAGAAAAATAAATCTTTATATTCTCATCTGTAATCTCATCTAAATAAATATTACATCTCCTACTCCTTCTTGTACCTTCTGGCTATCACTTTCCACCATTACACATTCCCCAGAGTTACACATACAGGTGAAAAGATATCAGTGTAATATATAGGAACAGGTAAAACTCATCACATCTCAATGATTAGGGATGTTCTTCCACCATGTTGGGCTTCATGTTTCTCATTGGTAGGTTATGTATTCAGTTGAAATAATCATTCATTCAATTATGTACTTATTGGACAAACATTTGTAAGTGCCTACTATATGTCATGCTAGACTCTGAGGATGTGAGGAAAAATAAAATCTCAGCACTTTGGGAAGCCAAGGCGGGTGGATCACGAGGTCACGAGATCGAGACCATTCTGCTCAATATGGTGAAGCCCCGTCTCTACTAAAAATACAAAAAAGTAGCTGGGCACGGTGGTGTGTGCCTGTAATCCCAGCTACTCAGGAGGCTGAGGCAAGAGAATTGCCTGAACCCAGGAGGTGGAGGTTGCGGTAAGCCGAGATCGCGCCATTGCACACTCCAGCCTGGGTAAGGAGCAAAACTCTGTCTCAAAAAAAAAAAAAAAAAAAAAAAAAAGCCCTTATTAAATGAATTGGTTTATATAGTAAACCAATATATTTTCTCAGTTGAGATATATCAGCAGCATTCTAAAAGGAAGTTTCAGTGTGTCAACATAGAGGTATCAAAGTAGAACAACATTAACTTGTGTTTTACTTTTTTCTTATATAAGCACACATATCATGTCTCTCTCATACACTCCGATTAAAGCACACATCTCTTCCTTCATTGCTGGCTTCAGTCTTCCCTATATATTGTGTAGACTTGGTCTTTTCTAGAATGTCATTTGGCCAAAACTCTTACTAAGAGAACTGCCAAAAAGAGAGCTAGTATTTCAGAAATTTGAATGCAGTGACTCTAAGTTTGGAGAGCTATATAAGAGTGTCCTTTCTATTTGAAAGAGTAAGGTTTGGTTTCAAAGTGAAAGGTGCTGATTGCACAACACAGCCAATTCAACTTATCAGGCATTGATTGCAGCCTGTTCTGTGCAATCCTCCGTATTGATGTCTGATGTTGTGGATATGAAAGTGACTAGGACCTGCCCTTCCAGCTTGGAGGTTCATTAACTTATGGATGTAGGGGAAATCATATGCATGATTTCTAAGGATACCATAAAGGTTCTGGTAAATATGGCCATAACATGATGTAGTCACTGGGTGAGCTGGGAAAGAAGAGGTTACATTTAACACAAACTAATGTACATATTCTCATGTGGGTAAATATTGAGAATATTAGAAAACATTTGAACAGACACTTAATCAAAGAATACATTCAGGTGGCACAAATCATTTACTAGTAATGTGTCTCCTATTTCTACCTTCCTCATATGCCTTCTCTAGAATAGGCTTAATTCTTTATATATTTAATCAAGAACATGAGAAAAAAGTGATAAATCTTGATACATGGCTGTGTAGCCATCACCACATACATGATACAGAATGACACATCACCTGAAAATGTTTCCATGTGCCTGTTTACAGTCAACATCCTCTCTCTATCCTCTGGCTCCTGACAACTGCTTTCTCACACTATCATTTTACCTTTTCCAGAATTTCAAATAAATGGAATTGTATGTAGTATTTTTGGCTTTTTTTCAGTTAGCATAATGCTTCTGAATTTTATCCATACTGCCAATGTCAGAAGTTTGGATTACTCTATTGATGAGTAGTATTCTGGTGTATAGATACAAGATTAGTTGGTCCAATCGCCCAATGATAAAGATTTGGTTACCTTCCAGTTTTAGGCTATTGAGAATAAGTTTCTATAAATATTTAATTCATATGCATATCTTTGTGTGGTCATATGTTTTTATTTCTCTTGGGTATATATGCCTAGGACCAAGATTTATAGGTCATATGGCAAGGGCACATTTAACTCCTTGAGAAGCTGCCAAACTATTTCATGAAGTGGTTACAGCATTTTACATTTCCACCAGCAAGGTCTAAGCATTTTTCTGCTCCTCCTTGTCATCAGTAACATTTCGTATTGTCAGTCTTTTATTTTAGCCATTCTGTTACATGTATACCAGCATCTCACTGTGGTTTTAATTCTCATGTTTCTAGTAAATGATTTGTACCACCGGAATGTATTCTTTGATGAAGTGTCTGTTCAAATATTTTTTTGTTGTTTTTAAAATTGGATTTTTAAAATTTTTGTATTGTTTAGCTTTACATATTCTGAAAACAAGACTTTTATCAAATATATGTTTTTCAAATGTTTTTGGGGGGAACAGTGTTCATGGCAGTATGACTTAAGCTGGGACTTGAAGAATAATGGTTCTTCAATACTCATGAAATCAATTCCTGTGAGATCACTTAATGTCAGTTCCCCTGGTCAAACATGTTGCATGAAGGTAGAGTCGGTGTCTGCATTATTCACTGCTGTGTGTTCAAAGCCCAGCACACTGTCTAACACATTAGTGAAATTCAATGCTTATTCAATAAATGATTAAGTGAATAAGCAAACAAATGATTTGCAAACACCCAATGCAACTTATATTAATGAGAAGAAAAAGAGCTTTAGGAGGAGGAGATGAACTTAGAAAGCCAGCTTGGGGTCTGTCTGTGGGAGGCAGTGAAAGCCAGTCCATGGAAATGGGCTGGGGTTTTATTTGTTAAGCAAATGAATGGTCTTAAGAAAGAGTCTGAACTGGACTGTCTGTGCTAAGGCTGTCTGATGGATGCATTTGAGAACATAAAGCCTGAAAGCTGAGAACCTGTAGCAGGTTTTTGGTACTCAAAGGGAAAGGTGATGAAAGTTGGATCTAAGAAGAAATAATAATGTTACAGATGGTATAGCGGAATTATCTGTAAAATTGAGAAACTTACTGAATTAGAAGAGGAAAGAGAATATCTGGGGTAGAATACAAGCACAGAGTTTTATTTTTTATTATTATACTTTAAGTTCTGAGGTATATGTGCAGAATGTGGCATAGGTATACACGTGCCATGGTGGTTGGCTGCATCCATCACCTTGTCATCTACATTAGGCATTTCTCCTAATGCTATCCCTCCTCTAGCCCCACACCCTCATACTATCCCTCCCCTAGCCCACTACCCCTGACAGGCCCCAGTATGTGATGTTCCCCTTCCTGTGTCCACATGTTCTCAATGTTCAACACCCACTTAGGAGTGAGAACATGTGGTGTTTGGTTTTCTGTTCTTGTGTCAGTTTGCTGAGAATGATGGCTTCCAGCTTCATCCATGTCCCTGCATGAACTCATCCTTTTTTATGGCTGCATAATATTCCATGGTGTATATGTGCCACATTTTCTTTATCCAGTCTATCACTGATAGGCATTTGGGTTGGTTCCCAGTCTTTGCTATTGTGAACAGTGCTGCAATAAACATACCCGACAAGCACAGAGTTTTAAAACAAATGTGTACAAATTAATTCATGCAAAAGACACTGACTATTGAATAAATGTACCCCCAAAATTTATCTGTTGAAGCCCTACACTCCAATGTCACTATATATGCAAAGTCTATAAGAAGGGAAGTAATTAATGCTAAATGAGCTCATAAGGTGAGGTGCTGATAGGATAGGATCAGTGTCCTTGTAAGAGACACTTGCTCACTCTCCACCACATGAGGACATAAGAAGAAGGCAGCTGCTGGCTAGCCAGGAAGAGAGCCCTCACCAGAGACTGAATCAGTAGAGCATCTTGATCTCTACTGGCCTCTAGAACTTCCTGGCATCCAGAGCTAAGAGAAAATAAATTTCGGTTGTTTCAACCACACAGTCTGTGGTGTTTTGTTATGGCAGCCTTCACGGACTAATACACCACCAGAGAAATTCTAGGAATCTGACTCCTATAGAACAAGCTAAGCAATATCGGCATTCATTTTAGAGTTAAGCTGAAAAAGGTTCAGCTATAAATCCTGGTTCTTGTCATTAAAATATGTATGAACTTTGGTAAGTGACTTAATTTATCAGAACTAAGATTTTTCTACCTGTGCAAATGCAAATATGTCTCGTCTTTAGGATTGGTGGTGATAATTTTTAAAAAATTGTGTTTTGTACATCTAGCCTAGCACCTGGCATGAGTTGCTATTCACTAGGCAATGTTAAATCTTTTCCTTGTCCTAACATCACAGCCATGTATCCAGACTAAATTCTGTCCACTGCTTCCTGAATGCTCTTGAAATGACAAGGCAGAGAAAGATTGTGGGCACCATCATGTTTATTTTAGATAATATGTCCCAGAGGTAACACTTCTGGGTAGAAATATTAGTCTAACCTTTAGACCACTAGCCCATTTAGCTATAAGTTTTAAAATGACTCACTTAATTTTGAACTTTAAACTTCAGAAACGATGTCCAGTTCTGCTCTCCCTCATAGAAGACTAACACGACTTCATTTATTTCATCTTCAAAAAAAATCTGTAAGAGAGTTATATCTCTTCCAATGGGGAAAATGAAGCTGGGAGTGGCTAGGGGACTTTCTCAAGGTCACAGAGCTAGCAAATGGCCTCACAGAGATATAAGTCAAGTTGCCTGGTAGGTGAAGTCCCTACTCCTTCCCCAACACCACAATGTCTGCTATAAAACTTGAAGGGTGCTTTGGGACAGGCTGGAGAAGGAGGAAAATGTTTTCATGAGTCAGACCTGAGAATGCATCCAGCACATTTCCTAAGGTGGATTTTCTGCTCTTTGTCTGCGTTTCATTCAGCAGCATGTTGTGAAACAGCCACAGTTTAACCCCCGGGTGCTCTTGGCTGAGAATGAGTTCTTAGAAAGCTGGCATGGATGTCTTTTCTCTGTCCCATACTTACACGAATAAGGAGTACTCTGTGTGGTTGCTTCTACCCTATAATTTTGTTTTCAGTTGCCAAGATTAGTAAATTTGAGGTACAAACACTGGGTTGGATTGCAAACCTAAAGTTATTTTTGATGTGACTTCTCTGAGGTTACAAGTAAATTTTAAAATGTTTGTTGTTGCTGTAGATCAGTTTCAGAATTTGCTAGCTTGACTTAAACTTTCTTCTCTTTCTTAGTGTATTTCCAGAGTTTTTTGCAGAAGATTGTTTGGCTTCCTTTTTGTTTTTTTCTCTCTTTCCCTTTTTTTTTCTTTTCTAAAGTCAAGCTAACTTGAATTATATGAAGACTTAGGAGCCAGTGCTTGTGAAAAATCTGTGGTATAATTATCTTAAAAGTTGAGCCCAAAAAACTATACCAGAATTCATTGAAATATACATGTTTGTAGTGGAAAATATTAATATTATGGAGATAATCTACAAAGCTAGAAGAAATATGGAAGTAATAAAACAAAAAATATATTAGTGAGATTTGAAATGCAAGCTTTGAGATTGAAAATATATGCCATTCAATCCCAATTAAATGAATTTGTAATGTCAATCCTTTAACTATCATGCATGTATGCAGTTCTAATGAACTACTGTGGATTTAGCTCTGTTCTGTTGGAAAAGGCAGACTGGTAGCATGCAGAAGAGCCTCAAGGCCTATGAGGATAAGAAGGTGGCTAACTTAGCTTATTCTCACAAGTCTTATGATCTTGATTACTGTGAGAAGATGCTTAGGAAGTGTTTGTTAAATGAAGGTCAGCTTGGTTGTAAATATAAAAATCACATGCATGAAACATTTAGGCACTTTGTGGTATTAATCTATTTACAGGTTGCAAGGAAGAGAAAACTCCACAAAATGAATTTTTAAGAGTAAAGAGAATGCATCGCCTCACAAAAGAGAAAAGGTCAAGGGCGTTGTTGGTCTCAGGTAAGCAACAAGCCTCAGCAGGGACTCAGTTTCTTTTTCCTCACAGTCTTCCTTCCACGATGCTGCCCAGTTCTTGGCTCTTGATTCTTGGTGGACACATGGCTGCCAGCAGCTCCTGGGATTGCATGTGCTCAGCTTCATGGTCCATGATACACAGGGAGTCTACTCCCCTGAGAACTCAAAAGAAAACCCCTAGGATTGAGAAGTGTTGATGTAAATTTGGTCGTGGACCCATCTCTGTGGCCCTGTGGATAAAATGGATGAAATGGTGTAATTGGCTTAGCCCACATCAATCACCTGCTCCAATTCTGGAGCCAGATTGTGACATCAACTCTTCCAGAGGGAGAAAATGGTAGGTTTCTTGAACAATCATGGTACTGTTGGTGCAGGAAGGGAAATGGTTATTGGATGAGAAATACAATAAATGTCAAAGGACATGCCACATGTATGTTGAGTGCTATAAGCCTTCAAAGAAGGGAAAACCAACCAGCTTGGATGTGGACAAAATAGACTTTAGAGAGATGCTGTATCTGGAAGGTAGACGGAATTTATTTCATTTTACAATAAAGATACAAGTTATTTTTGCAAGAACTTTGTAAGAAACTTGGAAAATATAAAAAGAAGTAAATAGTGAAACCCCGTCTCTACTAAAAATACAAAAAATTAGCTGGGCATGGTGGCGAGTGCCTGTAATCCCAGCTACTCAGGAGGCTGAGGCAGGAGAATTGCCTGAACCCAGAAGGTGGAGGTTGTGGTGAGCCGAGATCGTGCAATTGCACTCCAGCCTGGGTAACAAGAGCGAAACTCCATCTCAAAAAAAAGAAAAGAAGTAAATAAAAATGTATAACCTACATGTAGCTACTATTATTTAACATGCATGAATGTAATTAAAAATGTATGCTTATGTATACAATTACCATAGCATATGTAATTTATGCATGTATCTGTTTATATCACATAATTAGGATCATGTTAAATTAACATTCATTTATAGTACATAATTCAGATCCAGGTATATATACATTTTTCGGTGCTACTTTTTCATGTAATATTATATCTAGGCATTTTACTAATTCATTGATAATTCTTTTCTTCAGAGCCACTGTTTTCTTCACTGAGGGGCTTGCATGAGTGGAGAAGAAAGAAGGCTGATCATCCCCCGATCCCTAGACTTCCAGAAAAGTGGATTCCATCCTGGCAACTAAAGTGATGGCAGAATCCAGACTCTTCAGAACCAGGAGCAGCAAGGCCTCAAGAAGACCCAGATGTTGGTGCCATCTTCCTCACTATCTATTCAGCCCTGCAAAAAATGTACTTTACTTATTTGACCTTTGGCTTCCTCAACTGCCTCAAGAAGGTTGGATTACAGTTTCTACTGGCTTTTAGGAATTAAGAGCAGGTGAGTGTAGGAATTGCAACCTCAGTGCCTTGCAGAGTACCCCTGAACATGAGACATCCTTACAAAGTGATGTTTCATGGTGTATTCTTCATCTCCTGCCTCCTTGGCTCAGTCTTCCTATATGCCCTCTTACATAGGTGTCTTTGAGTCAGTCTGATATTGTGGCACCACAGCTTGGGTAGAAATTCTGATTCTCTCACCGAGGAGCAGTAAAGTTTTCAACAAATTTGTTAATTTCCCTGAGCTTCCGTTTTCTTATCAGTGACAGGGGAGTCCTAACATCCTCACAGCATCTCAAAGGGACTGTGAGGCTGAATGAACCAAGGCATAAGGAATGCCTCACCCAGTGATGGGCACAGAGGGGTGATTTGTATCTTATGTCCTATAATTCTTATGCTCTCAAAATCTATTCTGCGTATGTGTATGTTTGCGTGTGTGTTCCTAACTTTACAGATTGCATCAGCACATACTAATTATCTATGTCATAACACTTTTTCCATCTTTCCTACTGCCCAGTAGATAGCTAAACACACAAAGGGAGTACATTGATATTAATCAATAGCAATGATGGCCAGAAGAATCAAAATTTCTGCCTGCAGAGAATAGGTTCTAGGCAGAGTCATGTAGGAGTTCTGCTCTGTGCCTACCACATGACTTTGAGAAGTCATTTAACTATGTCAGTATTCCAGAATATCAGTGTTAAAATAGGAGTGACAAGTGTTTTGAGGAGAAATGTCGATAAAGAACAGTGTTTCATACATAGGTAGAAATGCAGAAGTATAAATTATTAATGCATTTTATAAAGATTTTTCAAAGATAAAACTCCAAGTCTTCTCTTTCTACTAAGTCTTTTTAAATCCCTTTTCCACAGCACTCAGGGAATTTCTGCTCACTGATGGCAAATCCTCAAGGTGATTTGAGAAAGGCATCTTCCAGACTGGGAGGTGGAGAGGACTGCTTTGCCCCCATCAGCGCTGTGAGCTGAGACTACCCCCCCCCACACACACACTCCTTCAATAAAATAAATGACTCAGTGTGAGGCTCACACATATCTATGCAGACACCACCATAGTGACCCCAGATACTTCTTGCTCCCAAGTCCTATGCAAAATAGAGGAGGAACTGGGGCTGTCTCAGGCTTCCAGCAGGTGCGGAGGAGGCTCTCACACTTCACATCTCAAGCCCCCTGTTTCCCTTCCATTTATTTCTGTGGCACTGACTGTGTGTGCAACGAGCCATGCTGCAGTAGAGATACCCCAGAGAAAGAGGAAACCCATTGAGCTATTTTTCACTATTACATACTTCACTTCCTAATAAATGAGATCCAGAGCATGCAAACAGCCAGTCTTGTAGATCATCATCTTAGGGAAAATCACAGACCTAACGCAGCACAAAGTAAAAAATAAATGAACCCAGAGGAGAGTCATTCTGCTGATATTTGAGACTATAGCTCCCTTCTCACAGCATTCTATTCCTTTCTGGAAGGTTTCGCACCTCAGAAAAGTATCGGGGCTGTACTGGTGGTTGGAAAATCAAATAAAACAAATTCTAGATTCTTCTCTGTCCTCATGCCATCTTATTTTCACCTTTAGAAAGAGATTTGTATGTGATAGATTTATAGGTGTAGAGAAGAACTCAGTTGAGACCAAGTCATGTTTCATGGGATTCAGTCTCTAGTGATCCCTGGGTAAGTGGCATGAATTATGAGGATTTCATCAGCTACCTTTGCCCAGCAGCATACTACACTGTATTTGAAGACTGTAAGAAAACTTGAGCAGAGGAACAGGTGACCTACCTATTCCTGGACTGCAGAGCTCAGGGCTGCTACGGTGCCTTGGCTTCCTCTGCTCTCTTCCAGTCTCTGTGCTTTTTCTTGGTCCTCTGGCAGAAAACCTGCACATTTGGATGCAACTGCAAGTGTTGAGGTCACCAGCACTGTTCACTGTGTCAACTAAGGGAATCAATGGACAGTAATACAATCTGTCCACGTCCACCAGGGAATATAATATTTCACACAGAAAATAGCAGAATACTCCCATAGCCCCAGGGCAATATCCTGAAGTTGTTTGAGGTGAAAGAAAATAAGTGGCTTTTGGGCAAAAGAATGTAGACTCTTTAGCCATAAACTTGTGTTGCTTTCATCTTATGCCATCTGAATACTTACTCTGATTTATTCCAGGTGAGAAAAGGGCATGAGTCTCCCACAGAAGTGTGTGAGATTTCCTTGACCACTTTTTGTTGGTCTTAAAGCCATCTGAGATGATGAATTAAGCTTGCCAAAAGCTTGTGATTTTCTAGTCAATTTTAAAAACCTTACCTAGTAGATCTTCCGTCCTCTAGAAAACTCATTAATTGCCCTGGCACAGTGTGGCTCACGCCTGTAATCCCAGCACTTTGGGAGGTCAAAGTGGGCGATCACAAGATCAGGCATTCAAGACCAGCCTGGCCAACATGGCAAAACCCTGTCTCTACTAAAAATATAAAAATTAGCCAGGCATGGTGGTGGGCACCTGTAATCCCAGCACTCGGGAGGCTGAGGCAGGAGAATCCATTGAATCCAGGAGGCAGATATTGTAGTGAGCCGAGATTGTGCCACTGCACTCCAGACTGGGTGACAAAGTAAGTCTCCTCCTCAAAAAAAAAAAAAAAAAAAAAAAGAGCGAAACTAAAACTCATGATGCTCTTTCCCCTGAGCAGGATAACAGGGATTGCACAGACAACAAGATTATATATGATAACCTTCACTATACCACCACTGCTCTCTCGGGCCATGTTGATACTCTCTGTAAAGCTGAGGGGTATCAGAAGAAAATCAAAGAACTATGATTCAAGAAACCAATATGAGTCTTTATGATTTCAGAGAAGTCTTACTGTTTCTGAGTTCCACTTGTATGTATAAAATGGGAAATAACGTTTGCTCTGCATACATCTTGGGTTTGTCAGGAGGAAGATTTGGGCGGAGATTGCTTTGCTGCTCCTGGGCACAGCAAGACGCAGCATTTCCCAGGCTTCCCTCTGGTCTGATTGGGCCAATGGAACGTAAGTGAAAGAATGTGGAATATAGAAACCTCCCGTAAATGACTGAACATTCAGAGGGGTGGCTTGGGAACAGTCTCCAAAGATGCCATATCAATGCTTGCAGGACAGCAGTAAAGCCACTCACCTTTAAATAGACCACATAAGCTTTTTGTTTGGTTTGGTTTTGAGGCAGTCTGTCGCACTCTGTCACCCCTGGAGTGTAGTGGCACAATTTCAGCTCACTGCATCCTCAAAATCCTGGGCTCATGCAATCCTCCCACCTCAGCCTCCCAAGTAGCTGGGGCTACAGGTGCACACTATCACACCCAGCCAATTTTTGTATTTTTTGTAGAGAAGGGGTTTCAACATGTTGGCTAGGCTGGCTTTGAACTCCTGAGCTCAAGCGATCCACTCGCCTCAGCCTCCCAAGTGTTGGGATTACAGGTGTGAGCCACCATCCCACGTAAGCTTGAACAGTGAGAATTTTAGCTGTCACAATGATGGTCTGTAGTCCAGAGAGCCTTATGCCATCCCCACTCCCTTGATCCTTGAGCACCAGCACAGAAGTGTAGGGAACTTCCAGACAAGACAGATCTAATTTCTCAACTTCTGGAGAGTCCAAGAACAAAGTCAGAATATGTTTGATTTGTAAAAACAAAAACAAAGTGGAAAATAAACAAAGAAGTTTAAAAACTTCCCATGAGTTTCCTCCATTCTGTTTCCCCAAACACTGGCTCATTGCAGAGGTTTTCAAGGACTCCAAAGAAGACAGAATCATATGTAGGGAGGCCAGGCCCCTGAATCACCATGAAGAAGGTAGTGTCGCAATGAAGCACGCCTGTGTTGGATGTTTACAGCAAAAATAAAGGTATTTTTATGTTAAGTCATACAACTATCAGGGCTGGGTTATTTCATTAATTTTTTTCCCCATATTGCTTTTACTCTTTATTATACCATTGAAAATTTTAAAACTTTTTGTGGAGGAAGGACAAACTGTTTACTCCACATTCTTGGTCTCAGAAGAATGGAAGGTAGACATTTACATGGAACACTCTGTTCATTCCAAGGCTTACAATCCTGATGTTGGACATAACCTTCATTAAGTCATCCTCCAATTGTGGGAAGATATTTTTCCACTCAAAACTGTGCAGTTCAGGTAATTGAGTTCTGAATTTTCTTGCATCAAGAGTAACCCAGGACAGCCAAAGTCTTGGGGGGGATTAGGGGTTTGCTTTTTTTTCCCAGTTTATTTCTTCTGTTTTTCTCAAACTTCAAAGGGTAACATCTGACCCAGTGTGATATGAACTGCTCTTTAAATATTTTTACCAGGTAAGGAATTGCTGGAACATCCCATATTGTCAGTAATTATTTTACATTTGTCATTCTTGGCAGGTAGACTGTCCATGGATGGTGTACCATTTTCACATTCATTTTGGATACTATTTAGGGTATTATTTTTATTCAAGGGCAGGCATTGGAACTGAGCAGATTATTTATTTTATACACTAAACCATTTGGGGCTGTAATGGATGTTAGCCTTGACCTAAAACATTTCAGATGCAAAGCCTCCTTTGTCAAAAATCTTCTCTTTACATGGCTAAAGAGTAAGAGGACTTGACCATTTTGCTCTGGTCCAAAGACCCATCTCTTTTTGTCCACAGGTAGTTGTAGATGCCTTCCTCAGACTTGAAAATTCTGGTTTGGTTAAACTTTCTGCTGTTCAGATAAAAAACAGCAGCAATTTTCTGCTTGAATTTCTCTGTGACTAAATCCATTGATCATCCTTTCTCTCTGTGAGTGAGAAGTGTGTTTTCTCCTTAATAACTCCTATCCTTCTCCCTGGATTTTTTTTCCCCTTCACTTGTTTGTGTTGTGTTGGTCAGTCCTACATGCTATTCCTCTGAGAGACAGAGAGAGTGCAAAATTGAAGTTATTTTATGCTTGGGCTCCCTCGGTCCCAATTTTCAAATCTTCATGTCAATTTTCACACATCAATGTCATGTGGTGAATGTTATGGAAATTTCAGTGGGGTCCTTGGGAGGCAATTTATATGTGAATCCCTCCCTCTACCCCCACCCTGCTGCAATTCCTGTCTTTTCTAAGAATAAGTGGATCTATAATTAATGTGGATTTTAAAATATAACAGCATTCACAATTCTCATAGCAGGTTTTCCATGCCATGCCTTCTTTGCAGTATAAACACAAAAGCATAAATGCTTGCTAGCTCTCTCTCCTAATAAATGGGCTTGTGTAAAAGGAATAAAAATTACAGTTTGTTGGCGGTAAAGAGCAACTAATTAGGAAGAAGCATGTTTTTATTTTTCAAAACTGCACTGAAAATGGTTTATCATGCAATAAATTTGCTAATCACCAGTTAGGAAACAGAGTGCCATCACCACCTACCCACAGCAACGTTCTTTGAAAGTTGGTATGTTACAGTTTGGATAGGAAATTATATCCTTTTGAAAATGAACATGACAGGAGACGTTCATTGAATAGCTTAAAACTCCTCAGCAGTAGCATTCAAAGTGTGTAAACAAGAGCGTGCCTAATGGTTCCCAAAGATAGCAACTGCTGACCTTGGCTTTGCTTGGTGAGCACACTATCCCCAACCCCTTCTCATGAAGATAATCATCATTTTCTTTTGCTGTTTCTCCTTCCACAGTGAAAATGGAAGACTCTCAAATGTAGAGCATAGGTCATCCTCTATTTTTTTCTCTTCCCTCCAAAATATGCTTTTCCTTAGCCCTTTGACCCTTGACATCTATAAATGTTGATTTCTAATAGATTTGTGTTGATTTTTTTTTTTTCAGGAGAACATAGATGATCACTTTCTTACCCAGAAGAACAGGAACTCAGCTTGGTGCTTTTGATCTTATATCAGCTAATACCAAGTCCAGCTCTTCCTTGCTACTGGCCTGCTCTCCTGGTTCCAAGGTAGCAGGCATTGTTCTCCCCAGAAAGGACTTGACTGACGGTGCTCACCAATGATGTTTGCTGAACTCCCTTGCTCCAAATGTCACTCTCTCCATGACTCTGTCATACTTTCTTCTTAGATTTCTTAATATTAAAATAGCATCCCCCTTATTTGTATGTTTACTGGTGTATGATCTCGTTCCCCTCTAGAAGGTAAGTTCTAGTAGAAGAAGAAACCTTTCCGTTTTGATTATCTCTGTCTTACCCATGTCTACGAGAACATCTGACACCGTTACTTTTGAGATGTATTGAATGAATCCACAACCGAATTCATGAATGAACATTTTGCTTTTTTATTCCTACCTCACAAAGCAAATCATTCTTATACCACAATTTAGCTCAACCGCCACCCCTCAGACATACAGGTGTCTAGAGGTAATACAGGTTTTGGCGTCAAATTTAGGAGGAGGTATTCATTGAAGATTTCCTTTCGATGAGAAGAAAGCAGCTGTGAATTTTGTAATCATCTTTCCCTTATTTACAGGAACCGCATTGTGTGGGAAGCTTATCATTCAGTGTGTTTACAGTAGAACATCACCAAGTCACCAGTTCTACTGTGCAATATTCCTACAGCATCAAAGAAGACACCCAGTGGCCAGGACACTAGTGTCTCAGAGCAACCATTCTTTTTTTTTAATAGCTATTTTATAATTTGTTTTCGAGTTTCAAGGTACATATGCAAGACGTGCAGGTTTGTTACATAGGTGAGCATGTGCCATGATGGCTTGCTGCACCTAACAACCCATCACCTAGGTATTAAGCCCTGCATACATTAGCTCTTTTCCCTAGTGCTCGGAGCAGACTTTCTCACCAGCTGTGCAACTGTGAGCAATGCACTGACCCTTTTTGGGTCTCAGTTGTCTCATCTGAAAATTCACCATCATAATCCCTACCTCACCTCCTTGCCTGGATTCAATAGAAGGAAATGCAAATGGTGTATGTAACACTATTTTATAAACTATCAAGAGCTATGCAAATAAAATACTTTGATCAACTGTATATATATAAATATATGTATATATAGTTTATAAAACTATCAAGAGCTCTCTTGATAGATAGTTTATAAAACTATCAAGAGCTCTCTCTCTCCATATGTATATATATATATATATATATATATATATACATATGGAGAGAGAGAGAGAGAGTGAGAGAGAGAGAGAGAGAGATACTTTGATCAACTGTATATATATAAATATATGTATATATAGTTTATAAAACTATCAAGAGCTCTCTTGATAGATAGTTTATAAAACTATCAAGAGCTCTCTCTCTCCATATGTATATATATATATATATATATATATATATATACATATGGAGAGAGAGAGAGAGAGTGAGAGAGAGAGAGAGAGAGAGGCAAATATGCATTAAAAATCAAAGAAAATGTTTTTTGTGTGATAATGTTTTTGTCCTCCCTGAGCTATAATAAAGGAAGACAAGAATGTCACCATTTTATAAACCAATAAATTGAGGGCTAGGAAAGCTGTTTGTGCCCACCATCATGTATGGAAGTATAAGAGGCCCACGATCTGTAATTGATTGGTGCAGTAATTTTATTTCTAGAGTGGTGCAGTAATAGCTGATTTTCCTTCAAGAGGAGAACTGGTTTCTGAGAACAATGCTGTGGCTAGATCTTGGGCTGAGGTCTTATCAGGCACACTACAGGATTGGCTTGACATGGTAAAAGAAAGCAAATATGGTAAGAACGAATCTAGATCCAGAAAATGAAATCAACAGAAAACCTAATTTTAAGCACAGACTTGGGCCAGGAATGGCAAATAAAGGCAAAACGCTAGCATCTGGGAAAAGACATTTCTAAACAGGGAAGCGGAGAGTATAGGCAGGATCAAAGCCAGGAAGTCCAGAACCTTCTCTATCAATAGCTTTGAGATGTCAAAATATGAGGACTGAGGCTATAGAGGGATATATATTTAATAAGTGGCACAGGCTGATCCAAAGATACAGAAGCATCTGTACAAATTATACTTCACCATAAGTTCTTCCATGAAGAAAGGTTGTCTATTATAAACCTGTACAATGTCTCATAGTAATACAACTACAGAAAGGGAAGAAGCAAAAACTCTCTAACCCAATGTCTTCACCCATATTAAGACTTTCCCAGAATGGATGTGCTATCTCTGGGTACAACTTCAAAGAGACAAATCATTTGGGGAAACATTTATTTTAAAGAAAGTTGTAAAGTTTCTGTGCTGAAGGACTTTGAGTTTTAGTGCTCTTTGAGTTTTGAAAAATAGTTCACAATGGATTCCAAGCAGAGTATGTGGTATTTCCTAAATGCAATTCAGTAAGGAATGTATATTTTTAGAATATTTTTGTGGAGTAGTGTTCTACAGCATATAATTTGTGTACATTGCTGTACTAACCTGTTACCTTGATCTAGGCAACTGTTCTGTATACAGCAAATGAAGTAACACTTTATTTTTTTTTCTTCTCAACTAATTTTGTCATCACCATCACCAGGCTATAGGTCATTTAACCCTTTGTTTCACTGTTTCACTGTGAAATGCAGGTAGTTTCACAGTGAAAGCAAAAGCAGGGTAGTGAGTGAATCATGCCTTAAACACAAAGCAGATGTGTTTATCTACTTAGGGTTATTTCTGTTTCCTCTTCCCATTTATACCCAGGGCAGACTTCACTGCTCCAATGATAGAAACTTGGTTAGAATGTGATATAAATTCTTTTGAATTTATAGAATCAAAGAGGCTTTCTACTCATTAAAGTTCTCACTATAGCATTTTTTCTTAAGTCTGTTTTCAAATTTAGGATCTGGGGTGAATGAAGTTTGCTGACAGTCTATCATTTAGAGGTAGTTAAGCTGCATTACTGGATGTCAAGTTCAGTCTTCTCTTAGCTTCTATTTTGATTCTCCTCCTACAAAATTATTGCTTTGAACACAGGGAGTTGGCCTTTTCCTTCTTTCCTGTCCCAGTGCAGGAAGATGGAATTAATCCTGTTACATGAAATTACAACTACAAGTTCAAATACCCTAATTCAAAATGTTCCTGTCTTGATTATGGGATAGTCTTTCAGTGGTTTCTGACTGCAGTTTTGTTTCTTTGTATTTTTTTTTCATTTGTAAAATGGTACCAATGCTTTTTACCTACAACATGGACAAAGTGAAAATAAATGATCAAAATGTGTGCTTTAATTTAAAGTTGCCTTCAAGTATTCTGCCAAACCAATGGAGGCTTCAGGTTGATGTTTTACCCAGGCCAGTCATCATTAGAAATAACAGCATACTACTTAAGTGTATGTAAGGGAAGGAGACCCAGGAGTCTGATTGACTGGGTCCATGCTGTGCCCTCATGAGATTTTACACATGCCATTAACCTCTCCATGCCTCAGTTTTCTTACTTATAAAATGAGGTTTTTATTTATAAAACTTATAAAATAATTCTTAACTCTCAAGGTTATCATAAGGTGTAAAGATAGTCTATGTAATTATTTTTACATGGATTAGTAATACTCATTAGGAACACTTAAGTACTGAATAATATTAGCTATTATCATTATCATGTTTTACTGATAAATTTCACCTATTTGTTCTACTAGAAGTTTGTGAAATCAAAACATGTAGAAATATGTAAGTAGCCCCTGGAGCATGAAAACATTTGTACTATTGTTAATCCTAAGAAGAGAACACAGATATACAGGTGTAACACAATGTCTGCTCTAACCTAAGTTTCTATGGACTCAATATGTGAATTTATTAATTCAGCCCCTAATTTTAAATGATATATGAGCCTGTAGAATTTCGTGTAACTATGCCCTATCATTTTTTTCTTTTCTTTTTTTCCATAATGGGCAACAAATCAGGACAAATGTAGTAGGTGTCCAAAATAATTTACGTAAATGTGTGTAATCTGTTTAGACAAATGTATGAGAAACATATCTCTTCTTTTTTTCCACATGGAAGGACCACCATCAAGTCCTACTTCTTTCCAGCTGGAAGGGACAGACTGCTAGCTTTGCAGGCTCAGCTTGACATCTCCACTTCCAGGCCAGCTAGTAGTCACTGACTATAAACGTAATGAGAGGAAGAGGTGGAGCATGGAGGAAGGGGCCTGTGTGCACAGTGAGAAGGAAGAGATAGGCAGAGGGAAGCAAAGAGAATAATGAGCCATGATACCTTTCACATTGAAGCACCTGCTAAAGGCACATGGCATGTGCAGCTGATGGCTCTTCTTCCAGAGGCAGGATATGTCATTTCCCCTGCCCTGAATCCAAGCAGCCTTCAGCTAGCCAATAAACTAGGGAGTCCCCTGTGTGCCTCTAGGGCCCTGCAGAATTCTGCATGTCGCAGAAGGTCAGAAGGCAAGATTTTATTCTGAAGCAATCAACCGGGAAAGTTAAACATCTCTGATCATGTGAAAGGGGGAATCTATGTGCTTACTGCCTACTGCCTACTGCCTAAGCTGGAGTACCTCAAGTGGACTAGATGTGGAAAAAGAGAGACAGCCTTCGGTACAGATATAATTATAGACATAAAGATATAGAGACAGACATAAATGTATTATCTATCTATCTATCTAATCTATCTATCTATCATCTATCTATCTTAGTTTGCCTGCCTGCCTGTTCATCCACTCATCCATCTATCTGTCCATCCATCCTTCCATCCATCCATCCATCTTTTCTCTTCTTCTTTCCTTTCACCTCTGTGAAGCAAAGATCTTTTTATTCTCAGGTGCTGTTCATCACAAAGAGCTACCTTGGCCCACCCATCCACTCTGGACCCTCACTTCTTTTCCAGACAGTTTGAATCTTTAAGAATGAGTGTGTTTTCTTGGCCTTGCTTTTCGCCTATTCAGTGAGTGCTGGTGGAAGGGCTGGCATGACAACCCCTTGAGGCTGAGTCTTGTTGATTAGGGGATGGATTTTGAGCAAGCAGCTGTACTTGCACACACCCCTCAGTGACCCTTGCCAGTCTCCCTCACCCATGACCTGGAGGAACTGTCTCCTGGGGAAGCAAGGTCAGGCTCAGTGTCCATCAGGCTGTGCTTCTACGAGCTGTGTGATGGAGCATTTTCTGATGTTGACATCCATGCTGGGTGAGCTGGATGGAGGCTGGTTTCTGGTTTCACATTGAGCTGTCATCCAAAAGGCCTGCTGCTTATCCTGCTTTCACAGTCCTCGAGGCCCTGCTGACATTCTCAGGCTGCTTCTCTGGCCCCAGCCATGACTTAGAAACCTGGGCAACTTTGTTCAGGCTAATGCCTGGAACATTTTCTGAACCAAAATATAGGTATATGAGTATTTCTTTTCTAATGTATAATTTTCCCAAAGTTTTCCTGTTGTAACACGTATTTCTTTCCCTGCCCCTTGTACTCATTTTGATGTTAAAATAAAACATAATAATTAAATGTACTGGAACACTTTAAATGATTTGATTGACAGGCACAATGACTGTGTTTAAGAAGCAACTGGGAAAACTTTACTTTCTCTTTATATTGTACTCATCCAGCTCAGTTTTGCAGGCTCAGTCATGTGGGTTTCTATAGTGGCAGATAGTCCAAATTATTCCACTCTAAGGCAAATAACACCACAGGACATGATCATACCACTGACATTTGAAGCTAAAATGCAAGTGTTGGTTGTCTTTTGAGTACCTAGATATTTTCCAAATACTGATTATTTTATAAGACTCTTTTGCCCCAAATATATACTTTTTAATGTAGTGATTTCTGAATTGATTCATCTAGTCAGAAGTTGTGCAAATATCAATTCCCTAAGTTATCTTGAGGGTTCATGGGGCCAAAATAATACCATATTTGAAATTAGGATTATCCTTAAAAATCTATGAAATATAGTAACTTTTAACAACAAAGTATTAATTTGAAAATAATGTCAGCCAGGTAGGGTGGCTCATGCCTGTAATCCAAGCACTTTGGGAGGCCAAAGTGGAAGAATCACGAGGTCAGGAGTTCAAGACCAGTCTGGTCAATATAGTGAAACTTCACCAAAAATACAAAATGAGCCGGATGTGGTGGCACGCACCTGTAGTCACAGGTACTAGGGAGGCTGGGGCAGGAGAATCACTTGAACCCAAGAGGCAGAAGTTGCAGTGAGCCAAGATCACACCATTGCACTCCAGTTTGGGAGACAGAGGAAGATTCCATCTCAACAACAACAAAAAAGAAAGGAAATCTAATAGAAAATTTTCCTTAGTTCCATAAGCATCTTCTAAGTCACCTGAGATCAATTACACCCTTGCCTTCAGTGCCCCTGGCAGAATGATCAGGGATATGAGGCTTTTTCTGCCCAGTTGTACCAATGTCATCCTTCCTCAGGCTTCCCCCATTCTAGCCTCACCACCTTGTAGCAGGACAGTCCTGGAAGCCCCACCCCCAGGGATCTTTGTGAATCCCTGGGCTGTAAATCCCACAAAATAACTGTGATCTTTTTTTTCTCTTTTTCCTGTCCTTTATTAGCTCCAGATCCAATCAGAACCTCTTTCACCCATTATTCAGACCTCTATGAGTCAATCTCTCTCTCACGGTTACTTGTCAATTACCCATTAAAATATGAACTTTACAATTTTGAGACTTTACATGCATAGCCTGCTTACCACAAAAGCCTTATTGAAGAGATGGTGAAAATTTTTAAAAAATTGTGTTTTGTACATCTAGCCTAGCACCTGGCATGAGTTGCTATTCACTAGGCAATGTTAAATCTTTTCCTTGTCCTAACATCACAGCCATGTATCCAGACTAAATTCTGTCCACTGCTTCCTGAATGCTCTTGAAATGACAAGGCAGAGAAAGATTGTGGGCACCATCATGTTTATTTTAGATAATATGTCCCAGAGGTAACACTTCCGGGTAGAAATATTAGTCTAACCTTTAGACCACTAGCCCATTTAGCTATAAGTTTTAAAATGACTCACTTAATTTTGAACTTTAAACTTCAGAAACGATGTCCAGTTCTGCTCTCCCTCATAGAAGACTAACACGACTTCATTTATTTCATCTTCAAAAAGATGGATGAAAAAGTAGATGTTCAAGCCTATGAATAACACCCTTCTGAGTAACACATCCGAGATTATGCCGTACAAATCAGAAAACATCATGGATATGCTCTTTATATTTCATTTGTTGTATTTTTAAAATTTCTGCTCCTTTAAAATGTATTTAGGTGTCATTAATGTAAAATACAAAACGTCAAAACTCTGCCACCCATTCTGTCCTGAAGTCACTCAGTTTTCCTTTCTAGAGGAAACTGGTGCCACCAGATTATTGTGTATTTTTCCAGAGATATTGTATGCGTATGCAAGTGGCAATGTGTAAATATAGTGTTTCGTAGCCCTGGCAGCTTGCTTGGAGATCATTCCGTAACGATGCATGAATGAGCCGCCGCATTCATTTTAGCAGCTACTTTGTGTTACACTGTTTCCCTCTACCTTGACTTACTGAACCAGATCTCTTTTGATAGGCATTTAAGTTGTTTCAAGTAATTTGCTATATCAAAATATGTGGCAGTGAACATTTTTATACATACTTCTTTGCACACACATGTCAGTGTGCATGATCAATTTCTAAAAGTGAAATTGCTGGGTTATAGAGCATGTATTTTAAATGTTTAAACAGATCTTGCTAAAACTATCTACCCCACCCCCAACATGAAGTGATGGCAAATGTTTTGACTTTGATCATCTTAAAGACGGAAAATTATATCTCATTGTGATTTTAATTTTTATTTAATATGAGGGAGAGAAAACATTTTTAAAACATTATGTATTTAAATATAAAATATTCTTTTACATTTCTTTTTTTCTGTTAGCTGTGATTATATCCTTTGTACATTTTTCTACAGCCTTGATGGTCTTTTTCTTATTGGTTTGTAGGAATATTTTCTGTATTAATTAAATTATTGCTCTGCCAAATGCATCACAAATGCTTTTCCCAGTTTGTAGTTTGGCTTTCCTTTTGCTGTTTTTGTTGTGTAAGCTTTAGAGACATTATCACTAATCCTCAGAAGTTATGTTTTATCATTCTCATGTACGGGTGGGGAAACTGCAGATCAGAAAGGGTGAATGGCTTTCTCAGTATTACCCAGCTAACAAACGAGGGAGGAAGAGCACAGCTCTATCTGACTCAAAAGCCAACATTCTTTCCAACATACCACATCACCTCTCTAGAGGACAATCTCCTTTTCACGGTATGAAGAGGCTGGACAAATCCTCCAGGTCCGTATGTACTTAACTGGTGTGAATCGTGTGGTTTAGCAGCCCTCACTGATTAAATGAGTGGCAGATTTCCATTTCGTTTGCAGGACAGCGGCACATGTATGTTCAGAGCCCCAGCATGTGTTCACCTGACCACTCTTCCAAACAAGTCTTCATTTCCAGCTTTTGCACTGCTGGATCATTTTCCCCTGTCCCCATCATTTTTGATGCCCCTCCATCTAAGTTCTTTTTGTCCAGAAATCTTCCCTACTTTGTTCTTCCTCCACTATGTCACTAGTTGTACTATGCCTGGGGTGAGGCCATTCTATTTCCAACTAGCCCCTAGACACTAGAGGGAGAGACTATGTCATGGCCATCACTGTGTCCCCATCACTTGGACCAAAGCCTGGCAGATCATGGGCACTCATTGCATCCTTAGAAAATGAATGAAACATATCACATGAAGGCTACGTGCTGGGTCCTAGGGTAGAAGATGCTGGGTGTCAATCCAGCTCCCTCATTTACCAGGAAGGTGAGCATAGACCACGTTACTTAAGTTGGCTAAACTTCACACTCTTCATTAGCAATATGATTTTTAAAAATACACTACTTGGCCAGGTGCGGGTGACTCACTCCTGTAATCCCAGCACTTTGGGAGGCTGAGACAGGTGAATCATGCGGTTAAGAGTTCAAGACCATCCTCACTAACACAGTGAAACCCCATTTCTACTAAAAATACAAATAAATAGCCAGGCATTGTGGGGGGCACCTGTAATTCCAGCTATTTGGGAGGCTGAGGAAGGAGAATCACTTGAACCTGGGAGGCAGAGGTTGCAGTTTGCAGAGATAGTGCCACTGCACTCCAGCCTGGGCAACAGAGTGAGACTCTGTCTCAAAAACAAAACGAAACAAAAAAAACACCACCACCAAAAATCCTAACTGCTTCATAGGCTGAGCGTAAGAAATATATTACAAAATCCTTGCTAAATACCTGTGATTATAATGAGTTGAATAATTATTTCTTTAGCTTGAAAGATCTCAAGAATGAGAGTCAGAGGATCAAAGCTCTAATCGCAACTTTGCCCCAAATTAGCTTTAAGATTTCACTTCTCAGGACCTTCTCTGCAACATGGGGACTGTTCAACTTGCTGGTGAAAATTCTCAAGTTAGTGAATTAACTGCAATGTGGCGCCACATATGCTGAGCTCTGTCTGCTCTGCTTCACTAGTCGCTGGTTTCTAAATGGCTGGAACATATCATATAGCCATAGTCCAAGTTCACCACATGGTAACAATATAAAATCATTGAAATATATAAGCCTATATGCAAATATTATTGCTAACCCAATACATTATTAAAATAATATATATTCTATCCTATTTATGTCTGTGACATCCTAACACCCATAGTGATATTATAATGTAGCGAGAATCTGCTTGTTAATATGCAGATTTCCAGGCTGTCTTTGGGTTGTCATGATTTTGCTGATGTGAAGTATAGGCTCAGAAATCTGTGTTTTAAATCAGCACTCCACCTGTTTTTCTGGATTAGTGCAGTTTGAGAACCATTGCTTTGGTTAGAATGTTTCTCTTTGCTTTGGATCCATGGATAATCTCCCCCTACCCCCATATTTAGGAACTTTATGGAGAACATGATGCTCTCGTCTATCCAGAGCTTTCTGCATTCCAAGAAAACAGCCGCCAGGAAATTGCAACATTTTACATGATCTGTTGCCTCTACAGACCTGGAGTGAAAGGTGCACTTTACGGGATGGGGTGGGTGAACGTGAGAGAGTTGCTCTTCATCCAATCTGAACTGTTAGGATATGTCAAACCAAGCTAATATAAATGTCAGCGTGCAGCTTTCGGTTGTGAAATCTGAGTTCGTTGTAATGCAGTTCATTTTCCTTCTTCCAGCTCTGTGGATGCTATCAGCTGATGTGTCTGACAAGCATTTCCTTTCCCAAAATAAAAGCCATCTCAGCAGTTCTGAGTGAGTCTCCCTGCATGTGTGTGCACGTGTGCCTGTGAAACTCACGTCACATTCTTCTTGCGGCTGCAATAAGCAAGTCTCTGTGGGCCTCCCAAAGCACCAAGCTGGAAGCCCCGGAGCTGTCTCCAAGAGCCATCACACCAGTTCATAATGACCACTAGAGTATGGAGTTATATAGACATCCAGGGGAGGAATTAATTGTGGGGAACATGAAGTCCCTCTAGGAATAGACTGAAGATTTAACACCTCCCAGGTGAATACTGTGCCATTAGAGTGAGGAGGCAGCTCTGTTGGCTCAATATAACACAGAGCCTGTTCTACATAACAATGGCCCGTGAGGGGCACCTGATTAAACCAGCTCTGCTCCGGGGATGCCCTTGTCAGCCATGGGTTATCTTTCACTGAAAAGGTGCCAGATTGCAAGGCAGGTCAACCTTTGGCTGATTTTTTTTTTATTTCTCAGTTGTTTTATTATTTCTTTTTTCTAGGTTATGCTGCTCACCTTACTTTGGTGGTTTTCCAGAAAAAAAATATATATAAACCTCTGAGCCCATCTCAATGGCAAATTACAATGATTCTCCATGCTTTTCACAGGACTCTGGGTGTACACTTACCTTGGTTTGTCAAATTACCCTCTAAATATTTTCAAACCATGACAACCAGGAGTGACTGAAGAGAACATCCTTTGAATCTGCCGTATTCCTGTTATTTCTTACCCAGCTGCTTTTGTCCAAACAGGTTGATCCCTTCTGTGGGAAGTAAGGGCAATTCCCCAAGCCTTCCTTGCAGTTCAGATCAACCAATCAATGTGCTTTACAATTCCATATCAGAAATAGTGTTAAAATATTTATTCTTATTCTGTGTCTTCTCACTCACGCTGATAGACAGGTAAATGACAGACTAGCAGAGGAAAACAGGGAAAAGGAAGGAGGGAAGGAGGAAAAGAAGGAGAAAAGGAATTTAGGAAGGAAGGAGGGAAGGAGGAAGGAAGGGAGGGAAGGAAGGAAGGAGGAAGGAAGGAAGGAAGGAAGGAAGGAAGGAAGGAGAGAGAGAAGAACACAGGCAGGCAAAAATAACATAAATCCTACAATATGTAAATTTTAGTAGGGTTATTTATGAGACTTGCAAATGATAAAAAAAAAATTACTTGAGTTGTTATCTGTTAATAAAACTAATAGCAGTAACAACTTTTTAAAAAAGCCTCCTGTTGTCAACACGGCTAAATTAAAGTCCTTGGAAGCAAAATCTGCATAAGTTTGACAACAAACCTAACACTTACCTGTAGGACTCTTGTGAAGGCAAAGGTAGTTGTCTATTTGAGAACTGTTGAGGAATTAATCACATATGGGGATGAACACACACATGCACACACAGACACATTTCCCTCTTTGCCCGACGTTAATTTCCTGCCTCCCTCCTACCAAAATGATCCTTCAGCACCTCCCCAAAATCAAATTGTGCTGATTGAAAGGTGATGACAGTCAGGTGGGTGCGGGAGCCCCGTGTGTTATTGATGGTTCATGTCAAGCTGCAGAGCAGAAGACAGAACAAAAAGGCCAAATCACCCTGTTCCCAGACCTCCCACACCCATAGGTGCTGGGGAAAGCACACTTCTTTCATTGTTCAATGTGTTTCTAAAAGTGCAGTGCATTCCAGCCAGCAAGGATAGTCATGTGAAGAATTCTTGTGACTCAGTACTTGAGAGAGAGAGAAACATGAGACCTTTTTGTCTTTGGATGTGATGAAGACGATGGGACTGGGGATGGCGGGTCATGTTTGTGTGTATGTGGTTCCGGGGTTGCAGCTTGGGAGAAATCATGGCTCTGTTTTACACCATCGCACTGAAGTTCTAACCTTAAGTTTTTGACCGCCCCTCCTGTTCTACCCTCTGGCCTCTCTTTCTGCTCTAAATCTACCAATTATTTTCTTTAAGTGTCAGCAGTAAAACAGACACAAGGAGATGTAACCTTTCCTCGAGTTGATGCTGTTAAACCATTACATACTTGAAACTGGAGTGGTAGTTGTCAATTGCAGCTTCAGTCACTAATAACTACTTCAGAAGAGTGAGTGGTGTCTGGGCTCTTAATGCTGTGGCCCAGGGCTCCAGCAATGTCTTTACAGGTCATTTAGATCCATCCATCTGATCTGTAGCAAGATCAGTCAATCTTTCAGCCGAGTGCTTCCCTTTCTCTTCCCCTCACTGCCAGGTCCTTTATTTGTTCTCCCAGGGCCATATTGGGGGATGATCTTAGGCAGCCATATCGACCACTTAGCCTGTAAACACTTTGAGCTTAGGACATCGCCACATGCTTATATCCTGAATTCTGTCACTTGCCTGTGAGGATTGTTTTTTCCTCTCTTTTTTCCTCTTCTTCAGTTTTAATGGGCTCTTATTTATTTTTTTTTTGTCTTCCTCTTTTTTTTTTTTTTTTTTTTTGAGGTGGAGTCTCACTCTGTAGTCCAGGCTGGAGTAGTGCAGTGGTGCGATCTTGGCTCACTGCAACCTCCGCCTCCTGGGTCCCAGTTCAAGCAATTCTCCTACCTCAGCCTCCCAAGTTGCTGGGATTACAGGCACGAGCCACCATGCCCAACTAATTGTTGTAGTTTAGAGTAGAGACAGGATTTCACCATGTTGGCCAGTCTGATCTTGAACTCCTGAACTCGTGATCCTTCTGCCTCAGCCTCTCAAAGTGCTGGAATTACAGGCATGAGCCGCCATGCCCGGCCTGAGCTCTTATTTAAAAAGCCTTTTAACCAGCCCTGCAAGCATGACATAGCAAATAAAAAATGGACCCATCTGTCAACTGACACAAACCCTGCAGAAGGTCTTGGTTAGGGATGGTTATGGTCATATTGGAACTGTGGTTTTAGAGAGTACCATCCTGTGCCTTGTTGATGTTAGGGGTTTTTAAACTTTGTTTTAAAAGTTTAAATAGGCTTTGTAGATGAGGTTAATCTTGATTTTTATTTTAGAGTGTAACTCATAATAATATTACCGCTTACAGTTATTGCATATTGCTTTACAATTATTCTATTGCTTAACCGTTTGTGCGCACGCACATGCACACACACATGAATGCATTCTATATGTTGTCCATTTTACAGACAAGGTAGCAGAGTGCTTAAGTAACTTTCCCACTATCACTCAGCTGGAATTGGAAAAACAAGAATCTGAACCCCTGTCTGAAGCGCAGAAACTCACAGTCAATCATGACCCAATACTTTTCCTCTGATAAGAAACAATCATCAATACTGCATGAACTCAAATGTTGTTAGACTCATATACAAAACTGCTGTGGCAAGGCTACTGCAACCCTGAGACACCCATAAGCCCCATCTCGAGAGTCTATAAGCACCACTCTGCCATCCAATGCAAATGCAGATAATATATTAGAATCTTAGGATGAATTTTTAATATGATATGGTGCCTGCCAAAAAGTAAGTGGATTGGAGAAGCAGACAGGGACCAAGAGTATTGACAAAGAAAGGTGCCTTTATGTCTGTCTGTCTAATTTCTTCTTTCTGCCTTCTCACCTTCTTAAAAGTCTCCCTGCCTCTGCTGCCCTCTATAGAATTGCTGGTTTCAAAGGGCAAAGCTCTGATCATACTTAGGGAAAATTCCTTTTCATCTTAATGTAAGCGTAATGATGTCAGTGCCGGTACTCGGGCTCTGTTCCAATGCAGGTAATTATGCTCTGCCTTCTTCAATTCCCTCTGCAGTTTCTGTTGAGTCTATTTTTCCTCTCCTTCCTGTGCTAGACAGTTGTGCCACATTGCTGGGCTGCTGTTCAACATCTGCTTTCCCCAAAGAAGTACCCTTTAAATGTGAGTGAAATTATTTCTCTTTCATGACTGTTTTGCTGAAAGGAACCTGATGAATGGCAGGTGCTGGGGTGCTCCTTTGATTTGGGTCAGGGGATGCCTTGCCTTTAGACCAGGGTCACTTGAGTTCCTTGCCTGGAACAAAGTACACAAATGTTCTTTCAAAGAAAATGAGGCTTTATATTGGACAGGATGATTGACTGGCCCCCCCACTGGCATGGGTCAAGGCAGGCACTGACCTCCTCAGCTGATGGGCTTGTCCTAAATGCCTTTGTGATGACATCCTGTGTCTCTCTTGCAGAGAGTCCTCCCAAGCCCACTGGGGGCCAGGCCCAACTCCAGTCTTACTGACCTCAAACAGATCAGGCCTTGGGCCCCCTGACTCTGTTTCCAAGTTCTTACTCTCTCACATTTGATCTCTCCTTTCTCGGCAGAAGCACCCAAAGAAGAGAGTTCATTTCCAATTCCTTTTACATGATCACTTCTTACTATTCCTTTGAGACACAATCTTTGCAGAATGACAGCATACCCAGAATGCCCCCTATATGTTCTCATTGAACCTTCTCATTCCAAGAGGCCTTAGCTGGGACCAGGCACCTCACATTTCCGATACTCTTTTTTTTTCCACATTCCCCTTTCCAATTTCCCAGAATTTCTAGGAGATATATTTTGATATTGGTACATTCACTTTCACCTCACTGATAACGAAATTGGCAAATTCTACTGGTCCTAACCCTTCATTATATTGTTACTATTAAATAGTACGATTAAGTTCTGATAAAAAAGCCTTGGATAAAAACAAATTTAATACAGCTTTTATGCAGGGAAATTCATTTCCTAGTTCAGCAGAAAAAAAAAAAATCCTAAGAGTGGGGATAGACAAGAAAAATCTTCTGTAACAGACACAAATAGCAAGCTGACATGCAATTCTTTAGTTTCATATATTAAGAGAAACAAAATCTGGTTATACCATTTAAAAATTGTAACTTACTCATCAAAATTTTTATTAGCATGAGAGCAGGCATGGCTAAGAAGGAGGTATTCAGTAATAATTGCAATTTTTAAAATATTCTTTACAAATTTATTTTCCAGATATATGTTATGTCCAAAACAAGGCAAAACAAAAGCAAGGCAGAGGAGAGCCTCTGTTTGTCAGGACAGAAAACAATTTTGTCAGTGGAATAGTATTCCTCTGTACCAGTGATTTGGCCAGTAGATTTTTTGAAATCACCATCAGCTAGCTCAAAATGGAAAACAATAACCTTAAAATATATTAATAACTGAAGATACCTCAGATGCAAGCTTTATCTCATTAGTTAACACAATTAAGTACATTGCCTTACTAGCCCCAGTCCCTTCCCAGAAGAGAAGGTAGATTCTCTTAGTTGGTTCAAGCTGCTGTAACAGAAATACCATAACCTGGGTGACTTACAAACAATGGAAATTTATTTTTCACAGTTCTAAAGGTTTGAGAAGTCCGAGATCAAAGAACCTACAGACTCAGTGTCTGGTGTGAGCTCGTTTTCTTTTTCTTTTTTTTTTTTTTAATTTTTATTGCATTATAGGTTTTGGGGTACATGTGCAGAACGTGCAAGATAGTTGCATAGGTACACACATGGCAGTGTGTTTTGCTGCCTTCCTCCCCTTCACTCACACTTGGTATTCATCCCCAGGCTATCCCCCCCAGCCCCCCCCCCACTGTCCCTCCCCCATTTCCCCCAACAGTCCCCAGTGTATAGTAGACCGCCTCTCTGTGTCCATGTGTTCTCATTTTTCTCACCCACCTATGAGTGAGTATATGCAGTATTTCTTTTTCTGTTCTTGTGTCAGTTTGCTGAGAATGATGTTCTCCAGATTCATCCATGTCCTTACAAAGGACACAAACTCATCATTTTTGATTGCTGCATAATATTCCATGGTGTATATGTGCCACATTTTCCCAGTCCAGTCTATCATCATTGGGCATTTGGGCTGATTCCAGGTCTTTGCTATTGTAAACAGTGCTGCAATGAACATTCGTGTGCATGTGTCCTTATAGTAGAACGATTTATAGTCTTTTGGATAGATACCCAGTAATGGGATTGCTGGGTCAAATGGAATTTCTATTTCTAGGTCCCTGAGGAATCGCCACACTGTCTTCCACAATGGTTGAACTAATTTACACTCCTTATTCAGCAGGTCGTATTCTCACTGTGTCCTCTTCTGGTGGCAGAGAGGTGATGAGTGAGCTCTCTGGGACCCCTTTTAAAAGGGCGCTAATCCCGTTATGAGGACTCCACCTTCACAACCTAATTACCTTCCAAACGGTCTCACCTCTTAACACTATCACCTTGGGGATTAGCTTTTCAACATAAAAATGTTGTGCAGACAGAGACATTCAGCCTATAGCAGAGAGTATGGAGCAATTGCCAAAACAGGGAACACACCAGCCACTTTTGTGAATATGGAATCAAGAAAAAAAAAGTATCATCCCTGTAATTTAAGTCATAGCGGTTTTTGACATAATGCCATTTAAAATTGGTTGATTTTTTAGGATGATGAGATAAATCTGTGCATTCTTTTCAAGCATGCGTTGAGAGCCTGAAAGCTCTTCCCCTCACAAACTTCAACCATTTAATTCTTTAAAGTTGTTTTTACATGAATTAGAGGGTTTGGTAGATGCAATGTCAGTTACAAAACCACACTCTTGTCTCCATCTAATTTTGTCTTAGCAGTTCTTTTAAACTGCTAAATCTGGTTTTAAAGTATGATGATTTTGTTTTCTGATGGTGTTAAACAGCTGCTGCTTTTCTGATGAGAAGCCCATTTTCCATTTTATATCTGCAAGATGTTGGCTACATCAGGCCCAGTGAAGCAGGCAGCTGAGAAGCCTCTTGCTGCAAGAAGCAGTTTAAAAAATGGGGGCAAAGGGCCTTTCTCCAGGCAGCTGTCTCTTAGGATGGGGAATGGAGAGGAGATCACAGCAAAACAAAGCTTCGCCTATGCAGTCAGGGCCATGAACCAGCCTTTCAGTAAGAAGCAGTGTGATAACTCCAGAGAGGATGAATCATCAGTAAACATCACAATACACATGAATTTTTAGTCCCTGAATAGAGAGACAAAATAATTGATTTAGGAAAAAAATCCAACTTGTCCTTGGGGAACACCAGTCTTTGTGATCCTGTGCAGTTTTCTGAAGTTGCAGAATGGGCCTTCCAGCATGGGTCTGCATGGTGTTAAAAAAAAAATGACAAACTCGGGTGGGGCGTGGTGGCTCACGCCTGTAATCCTAGAACTTTGGGAGGCTGAGGCAGGTGGATCATGAGGTCAGGTGTTTGAAAACAGCTTGGCCAACATGGTGAAACCCCTTCTCTATTAAAAATACAAAAATTAGGCAGGGTGGCACATGCCTGTAGTCCCAGCTACTCAGGAGGCTGAGGCAGGAGAGTCACTTGAACCCGGGAGATAGAGGTTGAAGTGAGCTGAGATTGCACCACTGCACTGTAGCCTGGGCAACAGAGCAAGACTCCGTCTCAAAAAAAAAAAAAAAAAAGGAAGAAAGAAAAAGAAAGAAAGAAGAAAGAAAGGAAAGAAAGAAGAAGAAAGAAAGAAAGAAAGAAAGAAGAAAGAAAGGAAAGAAAGAAGAAGAAAGAAAGAAAGAAAGAAAGAAGAAAGAAAGGAAAGAAAGAAGAAGAAAGAAAGAAAGAAAGAAAGAAAGAAAGAAAGAAAGAAAGAAAGAAAGAAAGAAAGAAAGAAAGAAAGAAACTCAGAGTTTCTGACTTTTCTTTAGCAACCAGGCCTGCATGCCTGTGAGGCTGTGGCTGAGTGAAGCCCGGCGTTCTGAGTGGGAACTGTTCTTCGGCTCACTGCTGTCCAGATGGGACTTGCCTCATTCCTGGATGGTCCAGGCAGAGCTTTCACAGGATCCTGGCTTTGTCACACGGAAAGAAGGCGAATCAATTTCATACAGGGCTCACTGATGTGCACTGCCTCATCCCTGCTCTCTGGGAACCCTACACCTGGAGCTAACGAGCGGTGTAGTGCTGTGAACTGTGGCACTGACAGGACTTCTTTCAAGCAACCAGGAAAGGGTAAGGGTAGGAATTAAGAAAGAAGGGGAAGGCCGAGCGTGGCGACTCACACTTACAATCCCAGCACTTTGGGAGGCCCATGCAGGCAGATTGCCTTAGCTTAGGGGTTCACGACCAGCCTGGGAAACACGGTGAAACCTCATCTCTACTAAAATACAAAAAATTAGCCAGGTGTGGTGGCCTGTAGTCCCAGCTACTCAGGAGGGTGAGGCAGGAGGATCACTTGAACCGGGAGGAGGAGGTTGCCATGAGCCAAGATTGTGTCACTGTACTCCAGTCTGGGTGACACAGGGAGACTCTATCAAAAGAGAGAGCGGGATCGGGGGGGGGGGGGAGAGAGAGAGAGAGAGAGAGAAGGAAGGAAGGAAGGAAGGAAGGAAGGAAGGAAGGAAGGAAGGAAGGAAGGAAGGAAGGAAGGAAGGAAGGAAGGAAGGAAGGAAAGAAAGAAAGAAAAAGGGAAGGAAGGAAAGAAAGAAAAAGAAAGAAAGGAAAGAAAGAAAGAGAAAGAGAAAGAAGGAAAGAAACAGGGAGGAAATGTGAAGAGGACACATTGATAGTTCAGCATTATGGCCATTCCAGTGTTAAAATACTGGATTATTTCCACTTCAGCTCACAAACAGTTGCTGCTGCAAGCTCTGGGAATTCCTGCCCCACCTCCACTCATACCAGCATCAGTTCAGATAGGGTGCTGCCTGTGACCTGATTTTATAAAATATTCTTCGCATCATCCATGAGGAAAAGCTAATACAATCACCAATGACTCCGAGTGATTGTATTGACTGGGTCTGGATGCTCCCTGCTTCCTCTCTCCCGCCCCTGAGAGTCTCTTGTCACCTACTTCTCACCATGTGCCTTCCTGGGACGTCTTCCTTCCCAGAAGTTACAGGCAGTTGAACAGCAGTGGGCTAAACCATTACGGAGATCTTAAACTGCTAGATTATTACAAGCTCAAATTGATTACCTTGGAGCTTGAACATTTAGGAATGAGCAAATATAGCACTTGAACATGGCTAGAAAATTCTGTATTCGAAAGATGTAGATTTATGTTGGCTGTTTTTATGTTGTTATTACTGCTTTGCTCCTTCAATTCCAGTATCGTTCATTGTATTCAAAGTCATACAGGCCCCAGCTATTCCTCTTCTTATCTTCCTTTAGTATTTAAAAAGATATTGTTTGCCATTTTGTAAAAGAAACCTAAGAGGTTTTCCTTTCCACTGACTAATTTTAATTGTATTCTCCAGGTGACAAAACAATGTTTTTAAAGTGATCCGACAAAAATGAGCTCGTGTCTCTCAAAGTGCATTCGTACGTTCTTGAATACACATTAGCATCTTTGTCTTGTTCTTTTAATCAGCACGTAGTTGGTTCAGATCCCACTTTCCTCCCAGCAGTTGCCATTTTAATCATTGTATAATTGAGGATATATGTGTGCACTGGCACAAACCAGGGTCTGGATTTGCAGTCAATAGGCTCTAGATTAGTTTCTATCATTAATTAAACTGGGTGACCTAAGAAATTCACTTTATTTGTGCCTAAAGGTGCTCACCAATGAATTAACAGGATTTGGCTAAATGATAATCTTATCTTCCTGCCAGCTGTAACGTTCTAGGATTTATTGGCGTTATTTTTCTATTTATTATAATAGTAGCAACAACTAGCATGTTGAGAGTGTCTTTTATACATTGTCTCACTTACACCTTACAGTCACTCTAACAGGTAGGCAAAATGATAAAAAGGAACCCCACCAGCTTATAGTATGCAAAGATAAACAATTAGAAAATTTTTGAATTACCCTTTTGAATTACCCTCTCCAATTTCAAAAATTAAACATTGGTTTATGGAAGTCATTCTTCCTGACTCTATCACAGGTGTTAGCATCTGAATGTGTTGGCTGAGCTTGGCATCCTGGTGTGAAATGATAGTTTTGCAGCTAGTTGTTAAACATATGTGTTTGCGTGTAAACATAAATGTGTACATAAACACAGTAGGAGGTAGCAGGGTAGTCAAGCAGGGATGAATAGGAGAAAGAGCAAATTACTCATCAGCCTCCAGATGAAAGGAAGGAAAGCCACCTAACATTTAACTGCCTAACATGTGCAGTTCATGTTATCTTATTTAATCTTCACATCAATCCGATAGGAAGTACATGTTAACTTTCCCATTCTACAGATGCAGAAGACTCAACTTCTCATAGGTTACACAGCCTCACATGTCTTTCCATGGCATCCTTAAAGTGATTCATTCATTTATAAACAAATTTTTATTGGGCACTTAGTTTGTGTCAGGCTCTGTGCTAGCCAATGGACAAAAGCTCACATGAAGAAGTTTGCTGCCCTCCAGGGTCTAAAACTTCAACATTCTTGAAACTTATAGCCTCTATGGAGGTCGGGAGGTAGCAAAGGTTAGGGAAGAGGAAGAGTCAGAGCTGTGCTGGTAAATATTCAAAAACTAGCTCTTGCAGTTGGGGGAAGCCCTTATTTGTAGCACCTGACAATTTCTTTGTCTAAATACATCCAACCTTGCCTGTTTCAGTGTCCATCACGACATCCCTGAGTACAGGAAAGAGATGCAAACAGCCTCCTGCATAGTTTGGTGGGACAGAAGATACAATTATAGAAGAGCCCTTTAATGACTAAAATAAGGATACCTGATCCTCTCTCCATTGTAGAGGGTTTTATGTTTAACAGTGTATGTCCTCTGTATATAACGTATTGTTATCCCTACAAGAACTTCATGAAAAAGGCATTTTGAGGATGGAGTAACTAAGCCTACTGAGGATAAATACCTCTTCCAATATTCTACAGTTTGTAAGGGGCAAGAACAAACTTCAAAGATCATGCCCTTCCCTATAATACACAGACTCAAACACCCAAGATAGGTCACAAGGGCCTACTTTACAGGACTAGACTAATTCATTTCAATGGAGCATGATAATGAAATTATCTCAATGTTCTTTTAGTTATTGTTATTTGCCACACACAGTCAATAAATACTCATCTAAGACCAATGCATGTCTTTAGTTATGTGCCACAGTAGAAGAGTATGAGAGAGGCTAAATAAACATGATGGGACAAACCCAACAGCAGTATCCACTGAAGACTTCAACATATGAGCCAATACTGTCACCTTCACATTCCAAAGCCAACACTCATCTTTACCTAAGTGGTGATCTTTCTTAGGGAAAAATCATTACCCCAAAGTCATTTAAAAAAAGGATGTCATGGCGGAGCACAGTGGCTCATACCTGTAATCCCGGCACTTTGGTAGGCCAAGGCGGGTGGATCATGAGGTCAGGAGTTCAAGACCAGACTGGCCAAGATGGTAAAACCCCATCTCTATTAAACATACAAAAATTAGCTGAACGTGGTGGCAGGTGCCTGTAATCTCAGCTACTTGGGAGGCTGAGGCAGAGAATTACTTGAACCTGGGAGGTGGAGGTTGCAGTGAGCCGAGATTGTGCTGCTGCACTCCAGCCTGGGTAAAAAAGGATACCACTAAAGCAATTTAGTGTAAGGATGGAAGCCAATGAGCAATCAACTTCTCATGCCCCCAAAGCAAACTGATGACCGTTCTGCTGCCAGTAGTTAAAGCAAGGCATTTTGTAAAGTTCGTTTGTCTATACAGGCTTTTCATCAGGTATTTTTGACTGCCTTATTTAAGAAAGACGAACTTTGGGTGAACATGGAATACAAGCTGTGATACTTGAGATTACAGGTAAGAGAAAAGAGCAGCTCATTCTCAGGCCACATAACAAGGTGCAGCTAGGTGTATTTGATCAATTCAGGTTGGTCAACATTTCCTAGATACTCACTGCTTGCTAAGCAGTCTGCAAAAACTTTCTCAACAAAGTCCTAGAAAACTGAATGTATTGGTCACAAAGCAGCAATTTAATTGATGGTAATCTCCTTGTTATTTTCATTCAGTGCCTCTAAAAGGGGCAGAGGGCACATTGATGAAACTTTATCAGATTGAAATCAAGGATGAAAAACTTAAGTTTGTCCAGGGGCTTTACTGAAGTTTGCTTTTGTTTTGAGATTTTTTTATTTTTATTTTTATTTTAGTTCTTAACTGATCTACAGCCTTGGAATTGCTCTTTATGTCAACAAATGTGCCGTGCCCTGAGATCTGGGTTAGAAGGACCTGTGGCTCAGGTACTCTTACTTTGCAAATCTAAAAATATACAGGAAAAAGATAGTATATTTGTTTGAAATTTAAGAAAGATGAAATATGAGTTCAAATAATTTCTCTTTGGAAAAGGAAAATAAATACTTGGTTTTTTACAATTCCTTACTTTCTGATCATGTTTTTAATCTTCCAAATAATTTTCTATATATTAATCCACCTGATTGTCACAGCATCTTTGTGAAGTGGGTAAGGCAGTTAGGGATTAATATTTTTCATTTCACAGATAATAAAACTAAAACTTGGCAAAGTATGGGTTTAACAACTCCTATGGCTTGGCTCAGCTTGGCTGTGTCCCCACCCAACTCAAACTACATCTTGAGTTGTAGCTCCCATAATTCCCAGTGTCATGGAAGGAATCCAGTGGGGGGGGGGGGTGGTAACTGAATCATAGGGGCAAGTCTTCTTCTGCTCTTCTCATGATAGTAAGTCTCATGAGATCTGAGGGTTTTATTATAAAGGGGAGTTCCACTACGCAAGCCCTCTTGCCTACTGCCATATAAGACATGGCTTTGCCCCGCCTTGCCTTCCGCCATAATTGTGATGCCTCCCCAGCCATGTGGAACTGTGAGTCAATTAAACCTCTTTCCTTTATGCATACCCAGTATTGGGTATGTTTTTACTAGCAGCATGATAACAGACTAATACAATAACTATTTCACGAGTTTGATTCTATAGCATTGTTTATATTGTAAGATATTTGCATATTTCCTTCAGGAGGATATATCTATTAAATAGACATTATTTTGTATATACTTTATACGATACTTAACATACCTTGGCAAATATATTAGTAGTAGGAATATATTTTTACATTAAAATAATTGCCATAATGTATTACATGTTTACTTACCCGTTTTTTCCAAAGAATCTGATATATCCAGATTTCTTTCCTAATTTCTTATACTTTCAAAGATTGAAACGCTTCCACAGCAGCAATGGAAGACTAGCAGTAGTTCCCATTATACCTTTGACATTACAGAAATGTATTCTTGTTTAGTGAAAGAAAAAAGATGGCATAGAAGTAGATAGATAGCATCATTAAATAGATTTCAGAATACTTTCTTGCTTCCTGTTACATATTTGAGTAAACATGAGAATTTGTCAATTGTACCATAGTTTTAAATGAAGTTGGTATCTTTTTTTTTTGCATGGGAGATTAATTGCTAGGTCAACAGGCCCTTAAATGTCATGAATTGCAATATGTACAGCAGATGACACTTGTCAAAGGCTCAGTGATCAATTCAGATAGAAATCTGACTTGAGGACTGAAAGAATCCAAATCAAATGGATGTAAGAGATAAAGTCCAGGTTTAGCACAGTGACCGAGTTAGCAGCCCTTTTCATGGGATACTGCAGCAGGACCTCCCTGAGATTGACAGTCCCAGGCCTTGTCAGTTCTCCCGGAGCCTGTGGTCAGATCACTCTGTCTTCTACCACTGTGTTCACTGGGCTAGCAATTAAGCAGCTGGTCAGGGAAAAACAAACAAGAACAAAAATACTATACAGCTGATATACCCTGCCTCCTTCACGTTTCTGCAACTTTTGACTTATGATGCCATGTTTTCACACAAAGAGATGTCAAAAATTGAGACGATTTTCACATAAAAAAAGTAATTTAACTGGGACTAGATTCATGTAATCAAAACAAAAAGTCTATATGAGGATGGTGAGTGTGAAGGTCTGAAAATGATTCAAGGCAATGTCAGTGGAGCCCAAGCAGTTAGTAATCAAGAGAAGCAAGTCTCAGGCTCCTCTATAGAGAAGCTGATCCAGAGGCAGATACAGGGAAGCAACTCGGCTGAGCCCCCAGTCGCTGTGGTTACCAGCACAAATGGCATCTTCAGTCATGAAAGGGGAGTTTGTTAAAATAATGTCATCTCCTGGAACACAAGAGTCACATTTTCTCTTGATAGTAATTATCTTTAGGGAGCATTTTCTAGTTGCCACACACTTAATAAGACCCTAAGATTCATTACGTGAAAGAAAGCTCACATGAGCTCTCTCAGATAGGTGGTGTCATTATTTTCATCTTGTTGATGGAGAAACTGAGGTCTCAGGTCACATAGCCAGGAAAGCTAAGAATGCAGCTTTGCATTCTCCACACTTTTAACCATGGCATAACTTTTTTTTTTTTTGAGATGGCGTCTCACTATGTCACCCAGGCAGTGGCATGATCTCAGCTCACTGCAACCTCAGTCTCCCAGGTTCAAGTGATCCTCCCACCTAAGCCTCCTGAGTAGCTAGGATTACAGGCATGCCATAATGCACCCAGCCAATTTTTGTATTTTTAGTAGAAATGGGGGGTTTTACCATGTTGGCCAGGCTGGTCTCGAACTCCTGATTTCCAGTGATCCACTCACCTTAGCCTCCCAAAGTGCTGAGATTACAGGTGTGAGCCACTGTGGCAGCCTTTAACCATGGCATAACTTTTCTCCATCTCTATATCCTCCACAGCACTTGAGGCAATCGTAATAAAAGGATTGGATTAGGTGAAAATGAATAAAATGTAAAAGTTCTGACTGTCACCAGAATCTAACAAGGTTCTCAGCAGGAAGGACTTCTGAGGCATTTTTATGTTTTTGATTCAAGCATTTGAGGATTAAAGAATAATTTTCCTCTTGTATCCATTCATTCACTGATGAATTCAACAAAATGTATTTGGTGCCTACTTGGTGCTAGATTTGGTGGTAAATGAGACAGACAATCTTCTTGTTTTCATGTAGTTTAATTCCAGTGAGGACGATGCAGGTGGTACTAAGTGCTAGAAGGTGTCAGCAGAGTTATGAAATAGAGAAGGTCTCAGGGAGGTGATTTAGGTAGGATTTTCAAGGATGGCCTCTTTGAGGTGACACCTGAGATGTGATGTGACAAAAAAAAAAAAAAAACAGAAAGAACCAGACTTGAGAAGAGCCGAAAAAGCTTTCTGAATGGGGGGGGGGGGGGGGAACAACTCAGCAAGTGCAAAGGCCCTGAAGCAGAAATGACCCTGGTGTGATCGAAGACTGGAAAAGAGGTCAGGTGGCTTGCATGTCCCAAGTGAGGAAGGACATAATACAAAAGAATCACAGTAGAAGCAGGACCCAGTAAGGCAGGACCAAATGGGTCAGGAGCATTCGATTCGCTAAGTATTCTAAGGATGCTGGAAAACCTTTGAAAGATTTTAAGCAAGAAAGTGACAGGATCTGGATTGTAAGTTACAGACAGAAAATGTAATTGCAATATGAAAGCACATAGATTGAAATAAAGAAATAACTGGCTGGGGGCGGTGGCTCATGCTTGTAATCCCAGCACTTTGAGAGGCCAAGGCAGGTGGATCACCTGAAGTCAAGAGTTCAAGACCAGCCTGGGAAGCAAAACAAAACCCCGTCTCTACTACAAATACAAAATTAGCTGGGCATGGTGGTGCATGCCTATAATCCGAACTGCTTGGGTGGCTGAGACAGGATAACTCCTTGAACCCAGGAGGCGGAGGATGCAGTGACCTGAGATTGCATCACTGCACACCGGCCTGGGTGACAGAGCAAGAATCTATCTCAAAAGAAAGAAAAATAACTGACTAACTCATTAAATAAAGGAAGCCAGGGCCCAGTTCTAGGGATCTACCAAAATGTAGAAATTAGCAGAGAAAGTGAGACCAGCAAAGACGACTGGGAAGTATCTGCCAGGGGAGAAAGGACACCCAAGACAGAGCTGCAAGTTACTGTCTAGGAGAGGACCCTGGAGAAAGTAAGAAATAATCAGCTTTGGGAACAAGGAAAGACACTCCCTGAAGGAATGTTCTAAAGTGTCTCAGCAGCGTGGAGTGTATTTTACCAAGAAGAAAGTAATCGGTCAATTCAATGTCCAAGAAAATTTTGACAAAGGAGGTATTAAAATCGTGCCGGAAAGTAATTTTATCACTTCTCAGGCTCTGTTTGAGTTGATCATCTGAATTTTCATGGGACTTATTTTATTATTCAGTTCCCGTATAAACAAATTGTACTTTTTAAAAAACTCTTTGGTTGTTTTATATCATCTTTTTGTTCACTGGGGAGAATTATTAATCTATTGTTAATTAGATTCTAAGCATTTCTAAGCAAGTCTCGTCTTTCCTTCATCCACAGTTTTCTGCACAGAGACCATCCAACGAGATTGCATAAATGATATTCACGGTGTCTAGAAGTTGGGCCACTCAATGTGTGGTCGTGCATAGAAAAATGTAGCATCGTATCTCTCTAAAGTGTTACTAGGAAGGACCCGTTCAGGAGGGAGTTCAGGTTTAAGTTGCCTCTTGGAAAACTCCGCAACAATGCCAAGGAAAGTGGATGCAGTGATAATGGGGCGAGGGTGGAGCGGGGGAGGGGGTTCCTGGATGACAGGTTGCTGAATCCGGAACCCTGACACTTGTGAAGTACTCTGTCAGGAACATTAAGTATCCAAAAGTGATAAAGCTTCAATTTGCTAGTCCATTAGACTAATTACTGCAATAATTAAGTAACTACTTGATTAGAACTAATGGGTACCTAATTATCCAGGAGAAAAGTATCAGGTGGCAATTATCAGGTGGCAATTAATAGACTGGAGTTAATGTCTTAGCACTGTCTTTGTATGAATTCATAAGCAAGGTAAAGAAAACAAACAATAACTTATTAATATTTATTGGTGGCACAGTGTTTTTCAGCTTGTTTCATTTACACAGAACCAATTAGTGGAAAGACCGTTAGAGTGGCAGGAAAGAAGGCGACCCAAGCCAACTTAGCTTTTTAAAGGTACAGGATCTCATTAGCAATAACAACTAACATTTAACTGGAATCAACCTGTGATTTTAGCTTTGCTGCCGTAATTCTACTGAAAGGGGATCACAGAGGTGAAAAATCAATAGTCATGGTAAAAATCTGTGAGAAATTGGCTAATACATTGAAGTCAAGGACCTTATTAAAGATTTTTCTTAGTCCATTGCAAACCTCTCAACTATTTCTCCCACTGGTATTTTTAAACAGCTGGGGAGAGAGATGGACAGGAAGAAAACTTACGAGAAGTAACTTACGAGAAAAGAAACTTTTCTTATGAATACATATCACACAGAAGCCCTGGATTTCTCCCAGCATAAAAGGTTCTCTCTCTAGGCCAGTTATTTTTAAGAAGTGACTAAGACCAGCTGCTAATATTAGGAAATATTTGTTCTAAAAGTGTGATGTTAGAACAAGACTTCCATCTGTGGTCATGTTGCTCTGTAGCAATTGTCCTGTCTTGTACAAAAAAAAAAAAACACTTTGTTAGAAAGCGTCAGGCAGAGTTTGAAAGGCAGCACTCAAGTTCAGAGGAGAAAACAGGTCAGCTATTTATTTATTTATTCTTTAATTCAGGAAAAGTCATGCTACAAGGTTGCAAGGCTTCTGGGCAAACATAAGAACAAGAACAGAACAGCAGATCAGGAGAGTGAAAAACTGCCCTCCAAATGAACAACACTGTGAATCCAACATTTCAGCTGTGTAAAGAAAATAATAGCTGCATGCTTCTAATTTTCTTTGCTAGGTTCAATGGTCTTTTTGAAGACAACTATTTCTAAAACTTGAGGAGAGGTTTGGACTTGTGTTAAATTTATTAACATTTTAAAAGTCATGTAATTAACCCTGCAGTAGAGGAAAACCCCATCTACTTTTATTTCTTGACGAGTATAAATAATTGAAGTGTGTTTTAATCATATTTTTGGGGGGAAAACCAATCACCTTGTATTAGAATACCTACAGTGACAAATGGAGATAAATCTAAAATTTATAGAAAGGGAGCATTTGCATAAACTGCAGAATCCAAACACATAGAACATTAAGAGTAACAATTTTTGCAAAGGGCATGAAAAATTCAACTTTGGTTTCACGATAGGGCCCCGGATTTCTAACATGATTAAGATAATACATCACTTGGCCCTCTCTTATTAAAGGCATAATTGTTGTTAGAATCAGAAGTGGCATTAGAGCTAATCTAGTTTTATATATGTACAAATATGAAGAGAAGTGAACTTGGAGACGCTTGCTTTTGGAGATCCATAGGCATTTTATTAATGTTTGAATAATAACCGCCTAGAGGGCCTGTTATAAATTAAAGGGACGGATTGAGATATAAATTTTTATGAGGACTAGTTATACATTTCCATTATGTGTTTAAAAATGAAGGAATTACTGTGAGCACTGCAGTACTCACATTTATTTGAGGTGATTTGGACGGGAGGGACGGTGGATGTGAGCTGCAGCGTGGCAGCAGTAAGAAAGATGTATCTGTCCCTTTGAACAGATACATCATATGTCATGCATGAACTCTGTTCTACCAGAGTCTCTCCTCCACTGCCGAATCTGCATGATTATTTCTATGACAATAGCGAGTGATGATATAGCGTGAGTTTCATCCACTTAAAGGGGTTCCTATGGTTCAATCCTGGAAGACTTGGCTATTATCTCTCTGCTAATGGAATAATGGAAGTCAGTGATCACTGGGAAGCAATTCTAGTTCCTCTCTTCACTCCTGGCATATTTTCTAGGGTTTTATAACTGGCCCAAAAGCATTTGGGGAAGCAGATCCCACTGAATGGTAGTCATCCTTCTTTCTTCGTATCTTCTGATCATTTCTAACTTTGTCCTCGGTTTGACAGATATAACAGGTCTATGAATTTTCAATGCATATAAACTATAACCCCAGTAGATTCAGGAAGACCTGTATAGACATGATCATGTGCCTGCATTCTCACACAGGCACATATATACATACACAGATACACATACACATGCACATAAATGCATACATGCACGTAGACATAGACCTAACCCAAACCCTAAGAATATCTATATGTGTTACAAAGCCCCACATTCCCTATCACCTGCAGCTACACACAGGCTTTGAAGTCAGGCAAGTCCAAAGTGACATACCATCCAGAATGCTCACAAGTTGGTACTTTGAGCAAGCTGTTTAAGTGGTAGCTCTCAGTTCCCACATTGTATATTGAAAAGCTTAGAAAGCCACTGGGGAGATTAAATGTCATTTAATGCAAGATTCCCAGTACACAGTACAATCTTACTCAACTTGTATTGTTTTGTTAAGGGCCACTGCAGCAAAGTAGCACAGACTGGGTGATTTAAACAACAGAAATTTACTGTCTCAAAGTCCTGGAGGCCAGAAGTCAGAGATGAAGGTGTTCACAGGATTGTTTTCTTCTGAAGCGTGTGAGGAAAGGATCTGTCCCAGCCCTTTCTTGCTGGCTTATCAATGGCCACCTTCTCATGGTGTCTTCACATCATCCTGGGTTCTTACATACTCTGGGTTCTTCTGGGGAAGAGTTGCACTCTGGGTTCTTACCCTCTTTTCTTACAGGGACACCAGTTAATACTAGATTAAGCTCCAACTGCTGACCTTATTTTCACCAGATTATCTTCTAAAGACTCTAAACAGTCTGAGCTACTAGGGGTTAGGACTTCAACATATGAATTGAGTTGGAGGGGTTATAATTAAATATATAACAAAATGTTTGATGAATGAATAAAGAAAAGAATATCATCAATGATCATGGGATAATAAAAAGCGTTTATTCTCAAGTTCTTACATCCCTAAATCTAGTCCAATTTGGCAATCTGGGTAAGACACTCAAACTTTCTATATTGCTTATGGTCATTCACTCACTCTAGCAAAATGACAGGAATATTTGTGATTTTTTTTCTTATTGCAAATTGACATGAACCGGTCAATCCCAGGTGTGCCAGGGGATCACAGGTCACTGCATCCAGGTGATGGGCAATCTAGTACCCGTGGGCACCACATGCTTCCAGCCAATCTGTGGGAGCCCCTTGTGAAAATGATCATTACTTGAATGATTAGAATGATGACCAAAGAGCAGCAGCATGTAGAAGAAAATCAGAGCTCTTGTTGCTCTGGTTTCAAAATAGACTGAACTATTCACACATATCTCTTTAAAACCCAGAAAACTTCCTAATGGTAGGGTTAGAATTTAAATTCCAGAACACCAGCTCTTCACCAACATGCTGCTATTTACCAATTTTAGAAATATTGTTAAAAGACTATGAAAGGCCTTCCTTCCCCATCTTTGTGAATCATCGATTAAAAACCTGGAAGTCAGAGAGGTGTCCTCTGAGTCTGCCTGCCCTGTCCCTTCCCAGTTGGCTAACAGGGTGACCTCAGGCACTCTTGGCTCTACTTTATTCTCCTCATCTCCAAATGGTTCTTGTGAAGAAACAACATGTGACGTTCTCACACAGGGTGGAAGTTGCAGTTATTATTTTAGTATTTTTTCATATTTAGAGCTGAGGAGGAGCAGGGCCTCGGAGTACAGCAGGTACTCAAATAACGTCATTTTCTTTAATATTATTTCATTATAATGTTCATGAGAAAAAAAAAATCTCTATTTCTGGCTCGGGCCACTGTCTGTGTGGAGTTTGCACATTCTCTCCATGTCTGCATGGGAGTTCTTCAAGTGCTTTGATTTCCTCCCACATCCCAAAGCTGTGCATTGTTATCTGGTGTGTCTACATGGCACCAATGTGAGTGAGTATGATTGTGTGTGCATGTTCTCTGTGATGGAATAACATGCTGGTTCTCACCTTGCGCCCTGAACCTGCCTAGCTGAGCTCCAGCCACTCGCAACCCTGAACTGGAACACTTGGAGAACTCTTGTTTTTATTATTTCCTAAAGTATGTATAGCTCACATTTACTTCAACATGGAATATTGGAAGTATTTGGGGTCTTTATTTAGAAGTCTTGTGATGTTTTTGTGACCAGAAAGAAACCATAGGTGTTTAACTCTTGTTTATGTCAATTAGCCTATGGGAATGCTGGTTTCCTTGTATGTCATTTCATTGAAAGTCACAGTTTCAAAGACCATATCCATGATATTAAGTGAGGAGTTACTGTAACTGATGCCCTTGAACCTACCTTTCTATTTTATCTCAAGCTTCTGGTTTTAAGTTAGAGATTAACTGACTGGCAGGCACCATGGGAAAGCTACAAAGTAGAATGAAAACCCAGAGCCTTAGAACTGTGCCTTTGAAAGCATCAGTGATGGTGTTTCCTTAAAGATGGGACGAGAGGAGGAGCATGAGTGAGTCAAACCTGCCTCCCTTTATCTCTGCACAGCCCCACACCTGGCACCTATAGTTCTTGGGCAGTAGGTGCTGGTCACAAAGAAGAAAGCAGCATAAGTTTCACAGAATGGCATAACAACTAGGAAAAGGAGGAGGAACTGTCTGGGCAGAAGCCATCACTTCTGAAGCATTCATGCTTACTCACCCTTCCTACACAGATAAGGTTGTGTCATGGGATCACCAAGGGCAGGAGAGTCACTGGTTGGCCGATGTGTAATGACTGACTAGGAGAAACAGCCATTCACCTGACACAGATGGTTTAGGGTAGTCTCAGAAACCAAGGGCTCTACTGCCACAGATAGGAGAGGCAGGCACCAGAGTACTTCATCTACCAAAGTTTGTGTGTAGAAATGTCTGAAGCCCAGAAGAGAGGGAGGAGAGAGTTTGAATAGGATGACTGAATGTGGGAGGTAATTCAGAACAATTAACCTAAATTCTGGCTGCTAGAATTTGCATGAATATCTGTGTGTGTGTGTGTGTGTGTGTGTGTGTGTGTGTGTGTGCGCATGCGTGCATGTGTGAGTGTGTATGTACCATGCATATACACCCATCTATATGCACATTCATATTTTGGCTTGGGTAGTGTCCCTAGCAATACTGAGATATACTTTTTTCGGTCTGGAATAATGCCAGAAGAGGTCTTGTCATTTCTTCATGCCCTCATATGTCTGAGATTTTCTATATGTCAAAAGGGGCAAAAATAAAATATAGTATGATAAGAAAAGAAATGATCCAATGCTCAGATTTTGTTTTTTCTTGAAATAGCTTGATTTTACTCTGGCTTGGGTGAAAGTTCAGTTTGGTTTTTATTTTATCCACACCATTTGCCCATCCCTCATGAGACACTCCGCTCCCTAAGTCCCTCTGTCATTCTGTTTGTGTTCACGTCTATCTTCCTCATTTCTATAGAATGCAGTCGTGTTATGAAGTGGCCTGGACCTGGCCCAGCATTTAAAACATGACCCGCCTCATATCTTGCACTCTGGAAGAGCAAATCCATTTGGTTCTTTCTTGTTCGATACTTACAAATTCATTGCCCAAATTTGGAGCGTTGTTGTTTTGTTCTTGCTGCAGCAAAGACCAAAGCTGATTTTTTGGAACTTGGATTTCTTTCTTCCCATAGACACTTTTCTCCCCTTTTCAGCTCAGTTATCCATTGTTTTAACCATCAAACTAAGGAGATGAAGGAAATCCATAGTGAGGTTAGGAAGAGGTTGCAGCAAAAATGCATATGAAATAAAAGGTTAATTTTCTGATGGTTTTCTATATTTTCAATGAATAGGTAAAATTTTATAGAAAATCTAACAACACTATTATTAACCTAAAAATGACACTAAAAAATAACCCAAATTTGGGAATCAGGCTTTCTTTTATCTATGAAAATAATACAAAAAGAAAAGAAATGTATTTGAGGTGTTTCTTCAGTCATGGTGATATATAGGTGTGTATCCAAACACTGCCCCATTTACTTTTATAAACAAGGTTATGGAGTGATGTGTATCTGAAATAAGAGTGCACCTGTAACCATTTGCAGAATTTCTGTAACCTTGACCTCACTGATCCTCTTCAATTAACTGACCCAGCCCGGAATTCCCATGGGGAAAAGAGGTGTAGAATCAGATACTCATTGCAGTCATTCAAGTTTTTTGAAAATCCTGCCATGGAATCAAGGAGTTTAATCTACCATCACCACTTCCTATTCCCCACACTAGCTCTTAATCTACCATTAGGAAGTGAACAGGGCCCTGGGGGAAAGAACCTAACTCACTATTTCTTAGATGCCTCCGTGGAAGCTCAAAAGCATTTTTCCCCTGAATAGATCATTTAATCTCCTTGTACCATAGCCTCGATGGAGGTCATAATACTAGCGTATTTCAAAGGCTTATTGGAAAAAACTATCTGGTTAGCCATTGTCAAGCATTTTATAAATAGGAAGTGCTTTATACAAGCTAAATAATTCTTGAAAGGATAAAATTGTATGCAATAATCAAATATTATCATTAGAGCCTTTCTATTTCTCTGAGTATTATCTTTTCTTCCTTTTCTGCCTATTTTTACATTATGATATACAGAAATACAATTCCTCTTCTTTTTCATAACTAAGATTTGAGACAGCCTCTAGCAAAGGAGAGAAAGTTCTTAGATTATTTGTGGATCCGAATGCAAAAGTTTTCAACTAGAGAATCAGCACCAACATGTGACTCTGAATATCTTCTAGAGAAATGGGGTATTAAACTGAGAAGTTTTTTTTTAAAAGACCCAAAAATATATCTTTTAGAAAATAAAATCATCTGCCTATAAGAGACTATTGTTATCAGCATATATGGCCAAAGTGTAAATACTAACCATTTGTTGAGGACCTATTTTATGCTAGGTGCAATACATAGTATTTTTATTCTTGGCAATAACATTGAAGACTGCAAATTTTCATGTCATAAATGAAGGACCTTCCCAAATTTTTACAGCAAAGGAACGACCATGTCAAACTCTCTGGATTCAAAGCCTGAGCTCTGTTTCCTAGGGCATACCACCTTTCTGTTATCCACTGACCACTTGGTAATCCAGGCTAACTAACATGATCCAAATTATCTGCATAGTGATCAGGTTTCTACTTTCTACTCTGGGGACTTGTGTCATTTCATTGACTTGTTAGACCCCTCTTCAGAGAGCCATCCAGTACCTGACAACATATGAAACTGGAAGTAGAATTTCCTACAAATTTTTAAAAGTATGACCCTGAGGCCTCCTCAGTGTTAATAATTTTTGGCTCTGTGAAATGTCTTTTGGAAGATGACCAACAAGAGAAGACTCTAAATGGGAGCATACGACTGAGAAATTGATGTAGCTCTTCTTATGGTGAGCATTACAGGCAGAAATAGCAATCACTTTACTAAATAGGACTATAACATTTTATACCTGGGACAGGTTTGGCTGAGGGCCCTAATAGGAATGATAAGCTTAAATAACTATTTATTTCGGGATATTATGATCTGTAAAAGCATTGTAAACCTTTCTACCTCTTAGAGGTGATGTGAAATCATCGCATGGAAAAAAGAAATGTTTCGTCATTAGGTTAGATAAAGCTATTTTAAAATTTCAGTTTTAAACTTACATAATCAGAACAAATATACACATGCAAACGAATCTAGAAAACAGATCTAGAAAATAGTCTCTACAATTCAAATAGCTTGATTATTCCAACATCTTTAAATCTGCACTAAATTTTTCATTATTTGAAGATGTAGAAAATATATATCAATGACCCAACAAAAACCTCAGCTATTATCTTCGTGTTAAACACATCTAATATACAGTACCTAGAAAAATTAGCATGCCACTAGAGGAACTTATTTATTAGTAGGGATTTTTTTTTTGTTTCTAAAACATTAAATAGTTTTTCAAATTTGCTCCTGTTTCTTTAACATTAAGTGAATATCACCCATGGTCCTATAAAGTGGTAGCTGATCTTGGATGTCTGCTATGGAAATCCCAGATTTTCAGTTCCTTAGGGTCCCTAATGGCATTAATCAAGGCAGCACAACTTACTTAAAAGGAATAGATGATTAATCTTGACAATAGAAATGTAAACAGAACTTTAATTCATGAATTGGTGATTACCCACCCTCTCCTCCCCCATAACACACATAATCCACCACTGGGATATCAGCCCTTTGTTTGAGATTTACCCTGTGCCACATACATATTATAAGAATGAAAGAGAGTTCTTTATATTTAAAAATATCCATTCAGTTCAGCTTACAGAACAGGGAAAAAATTGCTATATTTATCAAGGTTGATTTTGTTTTCCAAGTCTCTAATTCGAAACTGAAGAATGCAAGACTACATACATCAGGTGTTTCCAGCAAAATAGCAGCAGCAGCAGCAGCAAATCATAGACATTTGTCATTCCTTAGAGCTGTCTGACAGTTCTGACAATTCATTAGGCTGAGCTGAAAAGAGGTTTAGAAAGCAAAGAAGGGATCGCAGGTAGGAGAGTGTCTTTTGCATGATCCAGTAATGGCTGATTTGTATCATTTTGGGTGATGGATACACTGTTCAGATTAAACCCAGCAGGGTTTTCTCCCCTCTCCCTTTCCTTGATTTCCCGCTGCCCCCAGCTTCCTTCCTCTAGAAGCCCCCAGGACACTGAGTATAGGCCATACCATCAGTAGTAGTTCATCCTTAAAGATAGGTTCACATATATATCGAGGAAGTGCTTTCTTCCAAAACAAGCTGCTTCGGAGACAGAGGGAGTCGCTGAGAGATAACAAAACCATTCCTCACTTCCCTATTTCTACCTGTCATATGAGATTTCATCCTGTTCATACTCATCAAAGTATCTATGTGTGCAACATCCTAGTCGCTAACGCATGAACTCTAACACATCAGCAGAAGACTTTGTTCCTGATCATCATAATGGCTGAGCAATTTTTCATACCTGGTATAAAGGGTTCTTGGCTACCAGTTGTCTGTCCATCCTTGACATAGGACTGAGGATTCATTTCAGGCATTGTCTTTGGTAACCTCTTGCAATGCCCAGGTTAGGAAACTTCTCATTTTTAATTTAGATAAACAACAATTGTAGTGAGTAAATCATAAAAGGCTCTAACTTGCACCTGTTTCTTTAACTGTAAGTAAATCTCACCCACGGTCCTATAAACTGGTAGCTAATCCTGGATGCCTGCTATAGAAATCCAAGATTTTCAATTCCTTAGGGTCCCTAAATGGTATTAATCAAGGCAGCACAACTTACTTAAAAAGAACAGATGATTAATCTTGACAATAGTAATGTAAAAATAACTCCCTCTACTTGGGATGCACGTCACAGTACATCAAAAAAATATTTCTGGACCCTTGTTACTAATGGCTGCAATGTGGGTTACCAGACTCAAAAAGGTGAATTCAATGAAGCAAAATCAGTACTACTTAGGGTCAGCTTTGTGTGCAATGGTTTGGGAGAGAAAAAGAGAGTAGAGAGAGAGTAGGCTGTATCTTTAAGTTCTACACTTAAACCAAGACTTGAAGCTAATCAAAATTTTAAAACTCTTCAAATTGTGCATTACACTACATTCTTTTGCTTAGTTGCTTACTTTTCAAACATTTGTTAACACTTTCTAAGCACCCATGAATTTCCCAGGAACTAGAGATTATCCTTAAAGAAAATGGAGGCAGCATTGATACAATTCCTCAAATAGTGAAACTCATAATTGAATAAAAATTATACATTGTGATTAGTGTCATGAAAGTAATCAAACAACAGAAAATAATAAAAAAGTAGAGTTGCTGACTTGGGCAGGGTCAGAAGGGAAGTCCTTTCTGAAGAGGTAACACTTGAAATGAAAATGAGAAAGAGTGCTATGACACCCATGAGGGAGAGCGAATTTCCCATTCTTCATGTTTTCTAGGGCAAAAAAACAAGGAGGGGGGAAAATGTGGCCTGAATTAGCTGAGACAGAAGACTGGAGAAGGTCCCTGACTACAGGGATTTTTGCCTTATTCACAGCTGTGTCCTCTGTGTCTAGGAAAGTGCATGGCACCTAGGGTATCCTCCAAGATTTATTACCTATATAATGAATGGAGAGCAGAGTGGTGGGAACTTGGGAAGTAAACAGGAGCCCAATCACATAGGGCATTGTGAGTGGGAAGAGTTGTAAGGAGGTTCTCTCTTGTTCTAAATAGAAAAGGCTTAAGCAGAAAAGCAACACAATTTAATCTGTATCTTTAAATGCCAACTGGTTCACATAGCGGACCTTGTTAGGATGCCCTGCCAGCCACTGTGAGTGTTGGCTATCAAGGGCCCCTAGTGACCCCCTCCACAGAATTTCTGTCAGTGGCTGGAGGGAAGTTTTACAACCCTTCCTGGAGTCCCCCATAGACAATGATAGAGTAAGGACAGCACAAAACCCTGGCCTCCTTCCCTTAAGGGGTACAAAGCTGCAGTGGAATTTGTGCTTCTGAGATCCCAGAGGATTAGACCAAGGCAAGGCTTTACCTGAGACCACATTCTCATTGGATTTTTTTTTTTTTTTTTTTTTTTGCCTTTCTCTATCCTGCTTCACTCCTTGCAGTTTTTTTTTTCTTACAAACTTGTGGTTTTGTTTGTTTCTCTAAAAAGCACTCCCTTCAACAGCCACATGCATTCAAATCCCTTCCCCAGGCTATGCATCGAAGGAGCCTAACCTAAAATGGCTCATGTAGGAAAAACAAACCACAAAGGAAAGAATGACCCCAGGACCCTCTTCTCTGCAGATACTGTCTAGAGCCAACTAAGAATTCAAATAGGTGCTAATGGACTTCAGGATATAGAAAGTGTCAGCTTAGGGTAGACTTAGTAAGGAATGGGTTTTATGACTAGAAATAAAATAGGAAAAATTTTGACTGGCAACAAACAATGTGCAACTGGAATTTAAAAAATAAACAAATCTGGTAATTTTTTCACTTCAAGTAACCATTTTGGAAAGAGGAAGAGAAAGAGAGAAAAGGCAAAATAGAAGAGGGTAGTAAGTGTGTGTATGTGTCTATGTTTGGAGGGTAGAAACTGTTAGCGCATAATATGGCACTTATTGGGTCAGGGTTACAGGAAAATTCTCTTCAAGAATAGGTTTCCCAAGCTTACAATGAAAAACAATTCTTATGAACATTTGCTTTGACTCTGAATACAGAAGGAAATAAATTCTAACCAAATAACCAGGAACATGGCCCTTGAAGTCAATGTTACTTTGAGAAAAAAAGGCAAGACTGAGTAGGATACCAGCTACCTGAACATGTCATCTTGTTATCAATTTAATTAAAGTCATTCTGTCATGAATGACCCTTCATCAGATATTCTGCCAGTGTGTCACAACATTATATGTAATGAGAGGCCTCCTAAAACCCCAAGGGAAATCCATTCATTTTTTTATGGATTTACTTTTTGTTTCTTGAATTCTCTTGATACTAGTGTAAAATGTGTGCAATTTAATTACATCTGTAAGAAAGTAGGAAACTTAGAATTTAAAATACAAATATGTATTTACTTAAGACTTTATATGCAAAATTGGATTCATATTTTTGCCCTTTTTATCCTCACTGATATGTTATCCTATGTCTCATCAAATGTTTGTTCCTTGAGTAATCTAAAAAACAAAAATGTCATGGTACATAAATTTTATTGGTGGAGATGAAGCTGGTAAAAAGTAAGATGAAATATTCCTTAACTAAAATGTGAAAGTTTGCCAGTTTCTACTTCCAGCTATTATGGTGTAGCTTGCGGCAGTCCGTCATTCTCATTAAGAACAACTAGTATATCTATATAAAATTTCAAAAATAATCTGTTTCAAGGATCAGAGTGCTTCCAAGAAAGTTAGTATTTAATGAGCCATCGTTTTTGAGAAATGCAAAACTCACTATCATAAGGGCAATGTTCTGTACATTTCAATTTTTCTTCAAGGTATTTGTTGGCTTGTAAACTGCCAAGAAAGATGCTAAGAAACCAGGTAGCCAGCCACTGCCAAAAAATAACCAGTAGCATTTGCAATACCTAAATGAAGCTAAAGACAAAAAGTACAGTTTAGCCTTGCCAAGGTAGCTGAGACTTAAAGGTCTATGATCCCAAAAGAAGGGAAGTTATAGGTAAGTGTATTTAATATCCTATGTGAGTTTTCTTCATGAAGAATTTACTGACTCTAAAGATATACAAGCCAAGATGCCAAAAAGCCAGAGAAAAGTGAATGAAAAGCTCAACAGAACTTTCACAATAATGGGAGGACAAATATTGACATCTAGGACCCATCAAGAAAATAAAAACCCTAAATAATAACATCAAGCTCTCAATCAGAACATCTGAGGGCTATGCTCAAGAATTAGAGGTGAACCAGAGGTAGGCTAAGTCTTCAAAGTCTCAAATGCTCACTCAGAACAGCTCAATTTCTAACTGGAATAAGAAGGTGCACTCTTGTAGTAGCTGCCTACCAGAAAATAGGATGAATTCTTAATACAAAAAGACAACAGCATCCACAGTTTCTATAATTTTTGTATACATAAGCCCTAAATTCAATAAATATTTATAATATATACCAAGAAATAGGACCAAGAAGAAACACTGATGATAGAGACACAGTTGATCTAGATATTGGAGTTATCAATTATAACTCCATGATATTAAAGTCTATCAACTATAGACTTTAAACAAAACTAATATGCTTAATATGATAAGTTGGATACATTTTCTACATAATTGCAATCTATTTTAAAAATGAGTGGAAATTCTGGACCTGAAAAATTACAATTTTTTTGAACTTAAGAATGAAATAGATGGGTTTAACAGCAAAGTGAACACAGTTGAAAAAAGAATCAATAGTTACATTAGTAGAACATATTCACACAGAGGCAGGAAGCACTAATGGAACGGAAAATGAAGGGGAGGAGGGAGAAATATAAGAAACACATTAGACTCGGCAAAAAAAAGTAATCTACTTGTTATTTAAGTTTCAAAAAAAGAAGAGAAAGCAAATAGGAAAGAAGCCATATCTGATAAAATCATTGCCAAGAATTTTCCCAAACATGTAAGATATTACGCCACAAATCTAAGAACTGCAGAGACTGGAAGGCTCCGGAGAATCATGCCCCAGGAATAGAAATGCCAGGAGTAGATGAAGTTATAACAAAATTCCAATCCGAGCTCAAGCCAACCTAGTGTCTGATTCAATTAAGAGAATCGATCCTTCACCATCTCTGACTAGAAGAGAAAATAGTCTATAATGAGGATGCGTGTATTTTCCAGGAAAGAGCTAAGGCTAAAAAATTAATGGTCTAAGTATCCACCAGCAAAGTTACAAATTGAAGAGTAAATTGTACCAAAATAAGTAAAAAGCAAAAAGAATTAGAAAGACAGAAAGCATAATTTATAAATAAAAACAATATCACAATGCAAATGTTACTTATTTGAGAAGATTAATATTAGAAACTGTTGGAAAGACTAAGAACAAAAAAAGAGAAAGTACAAGTTAGTAATATCAGAAAAGAAAATAGAAAACACTACAGATCCTACAGACATAATCAAGGAAAGGATATTATATACAACTTTATACCAATTAATTTAAAAATTAAGGTAAAATATAAAAATTAATAAACAAACACAACCTCTAAGAAAGATAAATAAAAGAACTGAGTAATTCTATATATATTCTTTTTTTAAATTATAATTTTAAAACGTCTCCCCCAAAATTCCAGGCTCAGATAGTTTCCCTTGTTAATTATGTTAAAAACCTGAGGTATAAATAACATCAATCTTACACAAATTCTTCAGAGAAAAATGAGCATTCATCAATGTGTTTTACTAGGCCACAATAATTTTGATACCAAAACATGATAAGCATTATAAGACACAAAAAATCATAGATGTATCCCTGTAAACACAGACACAAAATTCTAAATGAAATATTACGAATTTGAATCCATCCATATATAAGAAAAAGGTGATCACAGCATGTTGACTTTTTTCCAGAATGCAAGATTATTTTAATTAAGGAGCCAATCAATGATCAATATAACTCTCCACATTAACATAAGAGGAAAATACGAGCATCTCAAATTTGAAAAATTTAATTCTCTTTCTTGATTAAAGCCTCTAATTAGGCATAAGAATTTGAATTAGAAGAGATCTTGGTAAATCTAAAAAGCAGTGTCTGTAGAATCTATGGCAAATTTCAAATGTAATAGTGAAATACTGAAAGCTTTATCCCTGAACCTCTGATCTTACAACAGGGATGTCTACTATGAATATTTCTATTCAACATTATTCTGGAGGTACTAGACAGTGCAATAAGGCAAGAATAAAAGGGATAAATATCTATAATATTAAAAAAACAGTCATTATATACATAGAAAATAGATTATATGTGCATAGAAAACTCACATTATCTATACAAAAAACTGTTAAGTCAATTTAGCAATGCACTACACACAGGGCCAATATGCAAAGATCAATTGTATTTCCATACATTAGAAAAATAATTCAAAAATTAAATTAAATAACTAATATTTATAACAATAGCAAAAATATACAATATACTCAGGAATAAGTATAGCAAAAGATGTGTGAGACTTCTAAAAACTGTAAACAATTGAGAGAAATGTAAATGTTCTAATAAAATACAGTAATATATCAAACTAACAGATGGAAGCTTCCACACTACCAAGAAGCTAATTTTTCTCAGATTGATTTACAGATTCAGTGTTATCCTAACTAAAATCATAAAATATTTCTTATAGAAACTAACAAGCTTTCTTTTACAAATGTTTATGTTAATTCAAAGATTGAGAATTTTGCAAAGAATAAAGTTGAAGGATTTAAACTATTAGATATCATGATATTATAAATTTTTGGTAATTAAGAAAATATTACATTTTTGCACACATGAACAAGCAGACTAATGGAACAAAACCAAGAGACCAGAAGCAGACAAATGCATCTATGGGGAATGCATATATGATAAAGATGATACTTCAGCATGGTGGGGAGAAAGATGCTTTTTTTTCATCAAATGATGTGGGATCAAATAGATAATCTTATAGAAAAATGAACTTAATCTCTGACTCACACACAATATAAGTGAAGTTCGAAAGGTAAGCAGTAAAATAATGAAGCTTCAAGAAGATAATATGGTAGAATTTTATCACAACTTTGGAGTAGGCAAAAGTTTATTAAACAGAACACAAAAAGTACTAAACATAAAGAACACTATTGAAAAACTGGATGGCAACAATCAAATCAATAAATGGAAAGAAAATCCAAGTGGCAGATAAATATAAAACAGGATGCACAGCTCATTACTCACATAAGTTTATTAAAACTACATTGAGATATCATTGTGCATTCATCAAGACAGCTAGATTAAATAAATTAACTATACCAAATGCTGGCAAGGATGCAGAATTAGAACTCTTATGCACTGAGAGGGTAAATTTATGGAACTATTTTGGCGAACTGTTAAACACGACTAAAACTGAATATGTTTATATAAGCCATAATACTTTGTCTTATGATTCCACTGAAAGTAAATTTCTAACAGGTATGTACTAATGTGTACTAAGAAACATGTGCAAGGATTATAACAACACTATTTGCAAATGAAATGAGACAGACAAACCCAAGAACCCATCAAATCAAGATCATATAAATAAACTGTGGCCTAACTAATCCATGGAATACTATACAGCAGTGAGAATGAACCATCACTAAACATAACGGCATGGATACATTTCACCAACATAATATTGAGTGAAAGAAATCAGACACAGAGGACAAACAGTAGCATTCCACATATGCAAAGTTCAAAGCAGGCAAAATGAATTGATAACTGCAGAAATGAGGCTGTGACTGCAGGGAGGCATGAGAGGGACTGTGCTGTTTCTTAATTGGGGTTGTAGTTGCAAAAGTGTATCGCCTCTGAAAATTATCTAACTTTAATGATCTGTCCACTTTTCTCCATATATTTTTATAATTCAGTAAAAAGAATTACTTTAAAAATTGAGGGCTTTTAAAAATGGAAACAAGTTTTAGACTTATTTCAGTGTTTTCGGAGCAATTTCTCACAGATGGGGAAACTGTCATGCTCTCCCTATGCAGGATTTTTTCTTACCCTGTGAAATGTGAAAATTTTAAACAAGAACAAAAAAATTCAGTTTTGCCTAAGGCAAATAAATGAAAATTCGTGGGGTAGAGTTGCTGAAAGTAAAGTGTGTTCTTTCTTCATGAGAATCACAGTGAAAAGACAGAATTTATTTCTTCTTAAAATTAGCTAAAGTTGTAATTTCACTAATATTATGTGACAATGCTATGACATCACTACTTATGCCAGTGCAATATCAGACAGGTTTAGAGGAAAAAAAAAAGACTAGCTGCTAAGACTAGTTTCATCCCATTCCTAAATACACACATACACACACATCTTACATAGAGCCTCTTTTCCTTGCTTATAAGATACAAATTCTTAATTATTTATGTTTCTAAAATTTTTAAATGGACATACATGTATATTTGGAGCTGTAAAGTTTTTGTGAGTTATATAACCCCAACTCAGCAAATATTGATCAGCCTCTTTGAAAAACACAGCATTATGGAATTCTAGCAAAGTGATGATAAGCTAATTTAATGTCTCCATCTCAGTCCACATATGTATAGATAGAAGCAAACATATGCATATTACAGACATGCTTCAGTAAAACTGGGCAGTTTATCTTGAATAATTCATTGTTTGTGGAACTGGTAATTGGAATTAAATTTAAGCTCCATCTTTGCAGCACTGAACAGTATTTGAAAATAGAAAACTGAACACATCAATCTGTTGTTTCCTCTCCAGGATGTCATCAGGCATATCCACTGGCAAGCTGCATAAGCAATAGTGTCACAGCACAGGACAACCGAGACGCTGACAGGTACTTCCAGGCACAGCACTGATGAGGTCAAATACCCCTAAACCTGCCTTGTTTGCCAATCTTTTAATCGGATTCAACTTGACTGTGGCCATAGCACAAGGCTTTCTGACAGTATGTGACAGCATATGACAGCAAAATATTTTGATTTTTCACCATTTGATGATATTTCAGATCTCTTGCAGCCCTTTGTAAACTAGCACAATGTTTTACGGAAAATGGTACAGGCAGTTAATTGCCTTGGACGCTTGCGTGGTCTCTTTTGGATTTCAACTGAATCGTAAGTTAGTGAATGAATCCTACATTTTAAGAGTAATAGGCCTTGTAGACCATCAGTGACCCCTAGGACCTTGCTTAAGAATACAAAAAAAACAACAATAACAACTGTGAACTCACAAGCTTAGCACCTGAAGTTGTCTGAGGCTCCAGGGAAATGTGAATGTCTTTTCACCTTTCTAAGCTTCTTCCAAACAATTGCAAAAGAAACTTCTTGGAAAAAAAAAAAAAACATGAACAAACAACAATTAAAAAAAAATCCTATGATCAAACAAATAAACTATTTACTTAGACTCTTTTTACAAATTCTTTACTTTCTAACCTCTGCATCAATTCTTGGGGGATTCAGCTAACAATGACTTGGGGAGAAAAAACAGAAAAAAATCCACTGGAAAACTATTTTTAATAAGCTCATTATAAACCCTTAAGCATTTCAAGCCAGGCTGTTCCTATCAGATATTTACAAGATTTGAAACCTAAAGAAAACAAAATTAAAATTGCATTAAATTTTCATTATCATTGAAATTATTTTCTAATTTAAATTCACATCCTTTTGATGTTGATATTTGTAATCTCTCTAAAATAAAACAGATTCAGCCTCTGTGCCTTCCCATTGAGCTTGGAATAAGGTCCTAAAGTCCACCTCCAATGTCCCACTGTTCTCTTCTTGCTCACTCTGGTCAAGCTACACCAGCTTCTTTTGCTTTGCGAACACGAAGCTCTTTTCTGCTGAAAGGCTCTGCATTTGCCCTTCCCTCTGTCTTGAAAGCCTGCTACCATCCTTATCTGGGCAAAGGAGATGGCAATTATCTGAACAGAATTATACTTCCTCTTTAAGTGTCCACTTACGCAAAATGAGGTAAATAATTTACACTTTAAAAAGATAGTGCCTTGGCAGTTCTATAAACGATTCTTCATGACAATATAAATCTTATCATAATCTATTGATTGTGTGACTTTTTTTCTGAAGACATTAATTCTGACACATTATGTATTTCCTGAGCACCAGTGTGTGCTGGTACTCCAGTTAATTTGTATTGGCACAAATGGGCATAATATTCCATTCTGCCCTTCATCAGTATTTAATGAGCATCATGTATGTGCTATTCAGACAATAAATATATAGAAACATGAGAGCTTACAATATGACTGTAGAAATAAGGCATAAGCAGCTAAGAAATTAAATAAAAACTGGTGTGAACTATATTAGTTCGAAATACACAGCACCGGAACACCCCAAGTTTAGGGCAGAGGAAGTAAAGAGTAGAGATGGGAAGGAATGAGAATTCAAATGGGGGGCATTCTCTGAGTGAGCCGGAGAGAACTCGGAAGACAGTGAACTGAGCTCTAGGCCCTTGTTGGGGGACAATTGTGTAGGGAAAGTACAGTAGATGGAGAAAATAGTGTCAACCAGAGCAAGAGCTGAGTACACTTAAGGTGTGGTCCCAGAGCAACAGATATCCTGAGTTAGTGGATGACCAGGAAGGTAAATGGGAACCTGAAGTCATTTGGAAAAAGGCTGTGAATCTTAGATGAAGAGGTTTGACTCACTACTCAACAAGCAGTAAAGTCACTAAAAATTTTGGACAGAGAGTAAAAAGGATTAAACAGGGCATGAATTAGAGAGGTCTGGCTTCAGCAAAAAGATTAAACTCAAGGCAAGAGCAGCTACAATTTAGAAGGCATTTAAGATGCCATTTTAGTAGTCTAGAGACATCATTGGACAAGGAAAGTTTTTAAAAAGTCCTGGTTAAAAAAATAAATTAGAAAAAAAAGTCCTGGTTAAAACCATCATAGAGAAGAATAACCAGGAATTAAGAATTTATTAGATAATAGAGGAATTGGAGAAAACAGAAAGGCAAGGAATGAACAGGACTAGTGGCAGGACAACATGGAGAAAAACACGAATCTTACTGTGGGAACAGGATGGCGGAAGTGCTGGCTGCCTTTGAAGGAAAGACCATCGTTCACGGGAGCACTGGCTTCTTTCTCCACATGTCATATTTACACATACAATTACCTCTCCTCATTCCAACTCATAAAGTAGTAGAATTTTACCTGCCTTATGGTGAACTCGCAACAATTGTTTCTTGTACAGAATAGGCTATTAAATTTTTTCATTGATATATACGAAGAAGGAAGAAAGAGGAAAAGAAAAGTGTCAAGAAAGAAGGGCTGGTTTCACATGAAAGTCATGAAACTAGGCTTGAGAATTGAGATTTCAGATGTTAATTAGAATGGAAGTGATGATGTTAAGGAATCTTAATCAATGGTAGAGGTATGAGTGAGTCTGTAAGATAATCAGAGAAAGGAGCAACCTACAGCAGATACTGATGACTCATTCTGGTAGTGGAAACAATAGAAAAACAGACTAGCAGTTAGAAAAACTCATAGGATGAAAGTGCAGTTTTCTTTTTATTTCTAGTAAAAAGGTAATATGGATGCAATTATTAGCAATCTGGAAAGAGAAGGATACTTAAGAAAGGAAGTATAAAGGGACAGTTTCATACCACAGATCATTTAGAAAAGAAGAGAACTGCCAATCTCTCTAAGACAGAAAAGAGTTTAAAAAGAATAGTTTCAGAGAGAAAGAGAGCTGTTTGGTGGTTAAAAAAAGAAGAGATGTGTTCATATAAAGTCTAATACATTCAATAAAGAATTATGTGATGATTGTGGTTCATAGGTACTTATTAAAATGGTATGGATTAGTGTAAGTCGAAGTTATCAATTGATTGAGGCTCATTACTTGGAAACAGTGCCAACTCATGTCATTGAAGCTCAGTCTGAAATACCCAGCAACACTGGTTCTGAAGAGCTGCCCTGTGCGTTTACGTCAATTGGCTATTGCCCAATAAAACTTTGTAAAACCAATACCTGTCATAACCCTCCATCATAATTTCAACCGAAAATCATGGTAGCTTTTGGGAGTGAAAGCAATGTAAACTGGATTAGTAGTAGTAGTGATGAGTTAGACACATTTAACATGGTTAACTGGTCATTTTAATAAATAACTGAGTCTGTAGACTTTAGTCACTTGGTAAAATACAGTTTGGCAAAGATCATTTGTCTTCTATTGATTCTGAATATAAATTTTATGCAAATATAGTGACCAGGGCAATAAGAAGTCATCATATGCAGGGAAGCTGGGCAGAGAGAGAAGTTGGTTTGTTCTATGGCCAAGGACACGGAGGCAGCTATGGAAGTGAGGATTGCGAAGGCACAATAAGGCTAGAGTTAAATTTAAACTCAATCAAGACAAGCAACAGTGGGAAGGTGCCATTTGTCCACATGGGCAAAAAGGCCATTATCTTGGAATCAGGATCTCAGGTGGCAACCTGATATACGGCTTCAGGCTACATGTAAAAAGCTCGTGGGCTAGAAATCAGACTCTTAAAGCACCGATTCATAATTGCAGGCAGCAAGAGCCCTGCAAGGCACCTCTAAAACAGAGCTAAGACTTGAGCTACAATAATGCCAACAAAAATAGTACCTTCGATGAGCACAGTGCTTCATGCTTATAAATGCCTGTCATATACACTATATCATTCCATGCTCTTATAGCAAAGCCAGAGGGTTAGATGACTCACATCCACAAAGTAAATTTGGCAGATAAAATCAGGACCTGGAGCTTCCATTTTATTCATTCATTAATCCATTTATTCAATCAATTTAATTTTGTTCAACCTTATACCTAAGGGCTTGGTAAGCCCAGAGTGCCTGTATCTGAGTGCTGGCTGAGTTCCCAGGTAAGAAGCAAATAGGTACACTTGGCAAGTGGGAGCAGGAGATACCAGGTTTCAAGAACTAAGGCAATTCCTGGTATGCTTGTGGCCCCACCTCATTTATGCAGGCTTACATTTTTTTTTTTAATTTACGAGCAATTTTTAAGATTTGGTAAATCCTACAGCCAGATAAAAACTCAAGTATATAAATAAATGATTTGGATACTTTTAACTTTATGAATGTATTGGTGTATTTTAGAAATTCAGGGAAAAAACTACCAGATGAATTCTCCTCCACCCCTCTCTACAAAACCATGTAAAATGGAAAGAAGTGTCCACTAATTTTCTGTAAGTTACATAAAATTGTCTGTTGTTGTTATAATTCTGTATGCATCACACTTTTCTAGTAAAATGATGTATGGAGCAATCATCGGGTAGGGGCTGATGGGATGTAAATGAAACTAATTAAGGAAATGTCAAACATAATTAATAAAACAGGTTTAAGTTGCAAAAGCCCTGTCAGTGGAATGAATGGGGAAGAGCACTGCTTGCCCATTGTTGGATGCACCCTCTCCCCTCTTCCCTCTGCTCTCCAGGCTTTATTTAGCACTGTTCAATTAGATCCTGGAAAGCTACTTGAAGCTCACTTTTCTACCCCACCTTCTCTTAGCTTGATCCCACGGAGAAGGAGGAATATAAATTTGCCTGTCGGCCTGCAGCTTGGAAAAAATTAATTGCCAACTCCTCATCTTTTCCAAGTACTACAGGACATTAACATAACCAATTTGCTTGAACTCCTCACTGGCTGCCTAATAGAGCATCTGACCAGCTGATAAAACCAGGGTGTTGCTGATGCTACCTTGTTATTATTAGCATTTTCATAATATCCAAATATTACAGCGGCGTGATTCAAGGGCTCCATTTATTATTGATAAGAACAAAAAAGCAGAGGGGTGGGAGTCATCGAAAATAACAAAGCGGGTGAGCGACCTATAATTATGGCAAGCAAATTAAGGTATGTGGTAGAGTCAGTTACATTTGCCTAGGAGTAATGATGCCCGAGACCTTTTTCTTCCCTGGGGACTGGAAAAATAATGGATTCCCTTGCAGCTGCAGATGGGGTAGGAGAATGCTGTCATCAGGACAATGTTTACATAAGTTAGGCTGAGCGTGTGGCTGTGAGCCCTGCCTGTAGTGTTTGAGTCAGCTCCAATCATTTCAGCCACTGAAGCATAAGCCACTCAGAAACCCACTGGTTTCTGGGAGGGGTGGGTCACAGGAGCAGGAGCCAGGGACAAGATCCGTGTTTGGAAGTCAACAACTGCATTTGCGAGGAGCATTTCAAGCCCCTTCAGTTCTCAGACAAGGGTGATAACCTTGAAAATCAGAGGCCAATCAGCTTTTAAGTGGAAAGATAAAGACGAAATGTGGTTTCTGTTAACTTAGAGACCTCCTTGCATCCTCATTCTGGGGTGTTTCGATTCAGTTCATGTATGCATGCGTTCGCGCGCGCGCGCACACACACACACACACACACACACACACACACACACGGCTGTGCAGGTATTTAATGTCATTTGACAAATATTAATTGAGCATCTACAGTTACTGGACCCAGTAGCAAGGCAAAGAAGAATAAGATATAGTTCACATACTTAAGAATCTTAAAAAGTCAATTCTGAATTCAAATGAATTAAAACAAACACACAGAGATTTTATGGGTAAGCAAATTTCTCTCAACAAAAGCCATTCATGACAGACACATTGAAATTTGATATGTATCCACTAAATCAGAATGCAATTTCAGAAAAAAAAAACAATAATTTAGTAAACATTGGTAATAGCACCAAAGGTATATGTTTGCTTTCCATGAAATGTTAGTAGTCATTATTTGTTTTACCGGGTAGAGAAATCACAGGAGCCTCTCATGTTATGCCAGAGAAGCAAACAAGTGCTAGAATGTTAAGGTGCTCAGTCCACGAAAACAGACTCAGCTTGAAGAGGAGGCCATTGGCCACACTGAAGATGATAATGAATCATAACATGATTATTTCAAAAATCTACAGTGACTGGGGGGGAAGAGAAGAATATCAACAAGTGTTATTTTATGTGGCACATAAACAGATAAACATGTTGCTTATATTGTTCCTTCAACAGTTTTTATGTTTAAAATTTTCTAATATTAAAAGCCTGGGGGGAACTATTACTTCTGATCTATGTAAGGTAATTAATTATGTAATTTGGCAATGATTACATCATGGACTTGTTCGGTAAGGTCTATTCTGATTGAATCTGATGAATCTGGAAGGCTTAGGTTTCAGGAATTAGGATAAGTGTCATTCCCCAAACTTGCTTTTCTCTCTCTCTAAAAGATTATTAAACATTGAAAAGATTTCTAAAATGGTACAATACATAAGAAACAATACTATGCACAACTCAGTGCAGCAAATCGCACACTAGAACATTGCCATTGCCTTGGAGTCCCTTGTGTGTCTTTAGTCAATGGCACCAATTGCCAGGGTAATCACAATTCTGAATTCTGAACTTTGTCTTTCCCCTGCCATTTAGTTTTCACATATATGTTTGTGACCTTGTCAATGTATTGTTTGCTTTGGGTGATTTCGAACTTAGTATTCATGGGAATCATATATGTAATTTGTTGTGGGTTTTCTTTTTGGGCTTAAAGGTATAATCTTAGATTATTCCATATTGTTCCACATATGGAATATACATGTTATTTATTATAAGTGTTATAATATTCCCATTGTATAATATAATATTCCATTGTATGACTATGGAATATTTAGATCAACAAGTGTTATTTATGTGTAGTTTATTGTGGTTGGTTTTTTTTGTTTAAAATTATAATCTTAGATTATTCCATATTGTTCCACTTAAGGAATATGCATGTAACTCATTTATTATAAGTGTTATAATATTCCATTGTATGACCATGGAATATTATATCATCAGTGTTATTTATGACACTTACCCACTCCTTTTATGATAGACATTGGTGTTATTTCCAGTTTATTTTATATATATATATATACACACACACATATATATGACAGATATATATATATATATGACTTCGGTATATGTACCTAAAGGAGGGATAGAAGAGCCATGCTGTATGTAAGTGTGACTTTCTTTTATAATGCCAAATTATTTTCCAAGGTTATGTCACAGTATACAAGCTCAGAGTTTTTATTTGGTCCTACTAATGTACATTCTAGCTAACATTGGCTCTTATCAGACTTTTAAATTCTTACTAATCTGATGTTAAAATGATCTCCTTATGATTATAATTTGCCTTGCCTCATTTACCCATGAAGTTGAACAGTGTTTCATGGGTGTGTTGACCATTCAAACATTACCTGTTTTGTGAAATGGCATTCATCTACTAGACTGTGATTTGCTTGCTAATTTCAAGGAATTAAATGTGTGTGCATATGTTTCTGTCTTTTGTTTACACTCTTTTCTTTTGATGAATCTTTTTTTAATTTTAATCTTATCAAATTGATAATCCCTTATTTTACAGTTTGCATTTTCAGTGTAATGGTTAAGAAACCTTAATTTACTTGGAAACATAAAAATTTGCCATTTTTATCAGGCACAATGGTTCATGCCTGTAATGTCAGTTCTTTGGCATCATGAGGCAGGCAGACCACTTGCATGTGACCAGGAGTTTGAGACTAGCCTGGGCAAAATGGCAAAATCCCATATCGCCAGAAAAAAATAATAATAAATTGTTGGTTTTTTTAAATTTTAAAATTTACGAGGCTTTGTGCCTTACTTATGGAAAATACAGAAGTATTTTTTGAACATGTTTTATTTTATTTTGTTTGTGTAATCAACGTTTTTTGAAGCATATATTGAAAAGTCCATCTTTACCTGAATGATTTGCCACAATATTTCTGTTACTCATTTTATATATGTATCTATATCCAGATGCAATAGAATGAATTTTGGCCTCTGTCTTACACCATGAGCAAAAATAAACTCAAAATTAATTAAAGACTATTAAATGTAAAAGTCTTAGAAAAAAAATACAGGTATAAATTTTCTTGACTTTGAATTAGTAAAAAGTTTCTTAGATGTAGCTAAAATACTAGCAATCAAAGAAAAAAATAGATACTTTAGGCTTCAAAAAATTTTTGTGTCAAAAGGTACTATTTAAAAAGGTAAAAGACTACTCACAGAATGAGAGAAAATATTTCCAAAGAATATATCTGAATTAAGGACTTGTTTTCAGAATATTTTTAAAACTGTTACAATTCACAATAAAAAGACTATCCAAATAAAGAATGGGCAAAGGATCTGAGTACACATTACTCCGAAGATGTACAAATAGTCAATAAGCACATGAAAATATGTTTAACATCATGAGTCATCGGGCAAATGCAAATCCAAACCACAAAGAGATACTGCTTTGCACCTAGTAAAATGGCTATAACCAAAAACCAGATCATAGCAAGTGTTTGAAGAATGTGGAGAAACTGGAAAGCATGTATATTGCTGTGGGAATATAAAATGGCCCAATCATTTCGGAAAGAAATTTGGTGGTTCCTCAAAAAGTTAAACATAGAGCTACCATGTAATCCATTAATTCCATTGCTAGAGATATACCCGAGAAAATTTAAAAACATATATACATTAATGTGAATAATTGCATTATTCATAATAGCCAAATAGTAGAAACAACTCAAGTGTCAGTTCACTAATTAAGGGATTAGCAAAATGTGATATACCCTTAAAATAAGATATTATTCAGCCCTAAAAAGGAAATACTAATATACTCTACAATGTGGAGAACCTTGAAAAAACATAAGAGTAAGAAGTCAGAGAAAAAAGACCCCATATTGTATGTATCCATTTAATTTAAAATGTCATTAGCTGGGCATGGTGGCGCGTGCCTGTAATCCCAGCTACTCAGGAGGCTGAGGCAGGAGAATTGCCTGAACCCAGGAGGCGGAGGTTGCAGTGAGCCGAGATCGCGCCATTGCACTCCAGCCTGGGTAACGAGCGAAACTCCATCTCAAAAAATAAAAAATAAAATAAAATGTCAAGCATAAACACATCCATAAACACAGAAAGTACATGAGTGTTTACCAGAAGTGGACAAAGGAGGAATGAATGGTAACTGATAACAAATGAGACATCCTGTGCAATGTGATGAAATCATTCTGGAGTTAGTGGTGATGATTGCACAAATTTGTGAATATACTAAAAGCCACTAAATTGTACACTTTACAATGATGAATTTTATGTTATGTGAATCATATTTCAGTTTTTTTAAAAGAGAAAAAAATAATTTTTGATTACTGGTACCGTCATTTCCTGCTCCTTGCTCTTATTCCCCAGGATTTCTGAGCTGTTGGTGGACTTCTAGTCTTCTGTTTAATATTAGTTTGTTTTATATTCAGTTTGTTATTAAATAATTCATTTTGTTTTATGTTCAGTTTATTAAGTTCCAAGTAAAACATTATTGAGCACTTAAGTAGAATTCCTTTGAATCTATTGATCAATGTGGATGAAATAGGTATGCCCATGATAATAAATTCTCCAGCCTATTAACATACATCTCTTTATTTATTTACAGAATCTTTAATGCCTTTCAATAAAATGTTTTAATTTATCAGTGAAGATCTCACAAATAGATATTTCCCTAGTACTCTATATTTCTGAGGATAATGTAGATCAAATCTTTTATACCTATGTGCTGCCAGCATATAAAAATGCAGTTGAGTTTGTATGCTGAGTTAGTGGGCAAGCTTGTTAAAAATACTTTCTGATTCTGAAAAATTATCTGCAAGTTATGAATAACTACAAGTTTTTCTATGCTAAATAATTAAAACTTTTTGGCTGAATTACTTACGCTTTTAATTTCATTTTTTTCTTGCCTTATTACACAAGCTGGGACTTCTAGAACAATGGTGATTATAAGCAGTAATCAACTAACCAGATATCAGAGAATTGTATCGTATAGGGAAATAATTTCAATGTTTTGCCAATTATTAAAATATTTGTTGTAGGTTTTACAACATAACATTTATTGGTAAAAGGAAGTCCTAAATTTATAGTTCTAATTTGCAGTCCTAATTTGTAGTTCACTAAAACCTTTTTTTTAAAAAAATAAGTGTTCAATTGTATCAAATGATTTTTTTCATATATTAACATAGTTAATTTGTTTTTCTTTTCTAATCTCTAACGGTATTAACATGCATAGTTTGATTTTCTACACTAAATTCAACTTGGTCATAGTTAATATGTTAATAATATGTTTGGTGATTAGAGATTATTTTTAGCTATATTTGGATTTGAGCTGTAGACCTCTCTGTTGTATTTAGCAAGTTACTTAACATTATTAAGTTTCAGATTTTTTATCTGTGATAATGGAGATAATGCTATCTACCTCATAGGTTTGTTGGGAGGAATATATAATTAACATATTTAAGGCACTTTCAGCAATGCCTAACACATAATAAGTACCACGAAACTGTTGTATGCTATTACTATTATTTTGAGACAGAAAATAGTAACATGTAACAAATGTATAAAAGTAACTGCACACGTTTACAGATGAGTTTTAGGCTGGGCTCAGTGGCTCACATGTGTAATCACGGCACTTTGGGAGGCTGAGGTGGGTGGATCACTTGAGGTTAGGAGTTGAAGACCAGCCTGGCCAATATGGGGAAACCCTGTCTCTACTAAAAATACAAAAATTAGCTGGGCATGGTGGTGCCTGCCTGTAATCCCAGCTACTGGAAAGGCTGATGCAGGAGAATCCTTTGAACCCAGGATGTGGAGGTTGCAGTGAGCAAAGATCGTGCCACTGCACTCCAGCATGAGTGACAGAGCAAGACTTCGTTTCAAAAAAAAAACAAGGAGTGACTTTTGTTACATACACTTATAAACTCTATATTCTCTATTGTCAATATAGAGAATATTTCCATCACCTCCAGAAGATTTCTTCTGCTTTTTAAATTGTTAGAACATTTTCCTTAGAGATCATTTATTTAGGTTTTATGTTTCTCTTGGAGAAACATAAAATTCTCTTGGAGAAAGAAAATATTGATATGTTATATTTATCTAGGAATATTTTACATTGTATCTATGGTCTCCAATTTATTCATATAAACTTGTTCATAATAATTTCTTATGTTTAAATGGCTGCAACAAAAAGAGATGTGATTTTTCTGATAGCAATCCTTTGCAATTCATTAAGACTTGTTTTACAGTCTAATACATATTTAATTTCCACAGATGTTCAGTATTTCCATGAGAAGATAGCATATTCTACAGTCATTGGGTATAGTATTTTTATGTATGCCCATTGGGTGAAGTTTCTTATTTGTGTTGTTTAAATTGTTTTTTTACACAGCAATTTTTTAAACATCGAATCTCCAATAAAAAGGTGAATGCATTTATTTTTTTCTGTGGTACATGAGCATACGTTATAGAATCATTTCTTTGGGGCAATGTCAATATATATCAATAGGTAAATACTTTGATTATAATAAGGTCTTTAACCTGATATTTTGTTTGGTTTTTCTGTGAGACTAACATAGCTATACAAACTTTTTTTTCTTTTTTTGAGTCAGAGTCTCACTCTGTCACTCAGGCTGGGAGTGCAGTGGCATAATCTCTACTCACTCTAACCTCTGCCTCTGGGATTCAAATGATTTTCATGCCTCAGGCTCCCAAGTAGCTGGGATTACAGGTACCCACTACCATGCCTGGCTAATTTTTGTATTTTTAGTAGAGACAGAGTTTCACCATGTTGGCCAAGCTGATCTCGAACTCCTCACCTCAGATGATCGCCCGCCTCAGCCTCCCAAAGTGCTAGGATTACAAGCTTGAGCCACTTTGTGCCGTCTAGCTATATAATCTTTATTTTTATTATTTTACTTCTGTTCTTCTGTATTATGATATTTAAATGTTTCTCATGTTAACGGCATAAAGTTTGAATTTTTAGTAAGTCTGACAGTCTTTATATTTTAACTGAAGCACTGAATCTGCTTGCAATTATTTCTATTGTTGCTATAGTTAGATTTATTTCTACTTTTAAATTGGAACCCTATCCTTATCCTTGCCTTGCTTTGTATCTTTTCTTTTATTTCTTGTCTTCTTTTACAATGATTCCATTTATTTTTCTCATTTTCTTTATCAGATAATAAGTTATACACACAATGTTTATTCTTTATTGATTATCTCACAAGTTTTAATATGCATACTTACCAAAGTGTAAATTCATCAGTATATTTATTCAAAAACCTTAAAACGCTTTCCCTTAGATCACTCTTCTCTTAATTTTTATTTTGTTCTTCAATATTTTTTAATCTTGTCTTTTAACTCCATGAATGATACATCATTGTATTTATTTTATACATCTAACATTTATTTAAACTATAATATGCATATTATAAGCATTTTCTATGTTCATCCTTTCTTTTACATTTCACAATTTCCATCTGACATATTTTATCTGAAGAAATTCAATTTTTAGCATATTCTCTTGGACTTCTGCCTTTCATTTGGGCTGTTATAAAGTTAGTTGCCAACTTTATGGTTGCTCTTTTGAAAGTAATCTCTCTTTTCTTTGTGAGTGCATTTTAAGATTTTTATTTTATCTTTGATGTTCGGTAGTTTCACTATGATGAGTCCAACTTGCATTTTATTTTTCAATTATCTTACCTTAGACTTCCTGAATCTGTGAACTGGTATCTTTTAGCAGTTCTAGGAAATTATCACCTTTTTCTTTAGATATTGCCCCTCTCATTGTTTCGCTCCTTTCCTTACAGCATTCAAACTAAATCTGTTAGATTCTTTTAACTGTTCCTTTGTTTTTAAATGTCATTCTCATATCTCCCTTTCCTTATTTCTCTGCACTGTATTCTGAATGCTTTCTTCAATTTTCTCTTCTTTTTAATAATTCTTTTTTTTTTTTTTTTTTTGAGATGGAGTTTCGCTCTTGTTACCCAGGCTGGAGTGCAATGGCGCCATCTCGGCTCACCTCAACCTCCACCTCCTGGGTTCGGGCAATTCTGCCTCAGCCTCCTGAGTAGCTGGGATTACAGGCACGCACCACCATGCCCAGCTAATTTTTTGTATTTTTAGTAGAGACGGGGTTTCACCACGTTGACCAGGATGGTCCTGATCTCTTGACCTCGTGATCCACCCGCCTCGGCCTCCCAAAGTGCTGGGATTACAGGCATGAGCCATTACTTGTGTCTTATTTGGTATTAAAGTGACCTATCCGATATTAAGAGTAAATTCTCTCTTTAGCTTTGTCTTATCTTATATTTAACCCATTCGATTTTAATTTCACTTTCTATATTCTTCATTAGATAAATAATTTTTGGTTCATTTTCAAATCTGCTTATTTATCTTATCATATAAACCCCTTTTTCATATTTTTAATCTTTTATTTCTTTAAACATATTATACACATTTATTTTATAGTTTGTCATTAACACTTCTGAAAAATAAAGACTTTTGAAGTCTAATTCTACTCTTTAGCTCACAATGCCAGTGATTTCTTGAGTTGTACTCTAACATTTGACTCTTGATTCCCAACCCAGTGAGTCCCTACAATTTCAAATTCAAATTTGTCTGGTTTTGCACAAGCTTTCAAAATTGAAGGCCAGAATAGTACTTCACTGTTTGGAACTTCAGTGAGATGGTAGATCATGAATATTCCTTATTTTCTTTTCAGTTTATAAAATTATGTTGCTGAAACATCAGGAGTTTAGTCTAGATCCTGAGGCTCACTGCACAGAAAGCCAATCACTGAGACGGTGAGTATTGCCAAGGAAGAAGGCTGTAATCAGGTGCCACAACCTAGGACTTGGGAGCTCAGTCTCAAATCCATCTCCCTGACTAACTAAAATGAAGGGTTTATATACAAGGGCAGAAATATAACAATGTGTAAGAAAACAAGAACTAGAAAGGGGCAAGGAGGTACCTAGTGTGTGATCTGATGAGCTTCGATTCTTGGGTACTTTTTTTGAAAGGCTTAAAGGTCCTTTCCTGAGGAAGAAACTCATATAAAACAAGTACAAATTTCAAACTGTAATAGCAGAAGCTTTTCAAAGTTTATCCAGAAGAACAGTCTGTGAGAGTATTGGGCCAGTTACAATTTAAGAAGACTTAATAAATTTATGTTTCTGTGTAATATTTTATATATGTTTCACATATATAAACAGTGTCTTTTATGTAGTAATATTATGCAACAAAACAACACAGATGAGGTTGTAATTTGAAAATCCAGTAACTGTCTGCAATATTACAAGAAGTCTCTTTCAAATGGTTTTATTTCAATCTTCTGTAAATTTTGGAATCTCATTCTGTCACCTGGTCTGGAGTGCAGTGGTGCAATCTCAGCTTACTGCAACCTCCACCTCCCAGGTTCAAGTGATTCTCCTGCCTCAGCCTCCAGAGTAGATGGGATTACAGGCACCCGCCACTATGCTCAGCCAACGTTTTGTATTTTTAGTAGAGAGTAAGTTTCACCATGCTGGCCAGGCTTGTCTCAAACTCTTGATTGCATGACTCACCCCCCTCAGCTTCCCAAAGTTCTGGAATTACAGGTGTGAGGCCCCACACCCTGCCTCCTCCATGAATTTCTAAACTTGAAGAAGAGAAGCTTCAATAATTACTCAAAGCAGCTCTTCATAATGCCAGATAATTCTAAAACTGGTTAAGTGTTTTTAGAAAGTACAATGCATGAATAGGGTAATATTTGTAATGGTCTAGCCCAGGACCTCCTGACAATGCAGGAACTGATTGCTATCATCATCATCATCATTTACATTTCAGTGCCTTCTCTCCTGATGTCTCAGCTTATTTTATAAGTTCAAAAAAATAAATTTTCTGGATGTTAGAGCTTCAATATGCAACATTCATTTGAGAAGCATTTGGAGATGTATTTTATACTTTTCTGTTGAACAAGAGAGTATGCATAATACTTGCTGTAACTCTGTTGAGGAAAAATGTGTCTCTAATGGGGATTGAAGGACCTTGGGTTAAGTCTAACTATGTTCTATATTTTGCTGTCAATATGTACTATTCTCCAGTGGAGTTTTTGGAGCAGAATTGCAGTTTAATAAGCGGCTCATTTGCAGGTACACTTCCCACCTACTGAATAGTAGCCTTGGTTTTATAATAGTCTGATTGGCATCCTGTGGAGGTCTAGTCTTCTGTTAGCAGCTCTCTTTAATGGAAATGAATTGCATCCATTGTGACCCTCTTACTATGCATTACCATGTTAACATATGCCCAATAAGAGAATTAACTTCACCACTTGCAGAAGCTTGCTTAGTTTCTTGAGCCAATGTATAGACTGCATTATTTGAGAGTTCACTTTATTTCCTAGTATATACATTTTGAGAAGGTGCAAAAAGGAACCTTCAAGCTAACTTTTTATCTTGTGTTTAGCCTAAAATAAGCTGTGAAAAAATTTTAAAGTGTAACTCATCCCTTTTTGTCTTTCCCCCTCTGCCTCATACCACATGTATTACAAAATGTGAAATACTTGTACAAGAAGAAATTTGTTTCCACTAAATGTTTACCTTGGCTATAATCAAAATTGCTGAAACAAAGGCAGCCATGAGTATTAGGGGATCTTTTAGCAAATTAAAAGGATTTTTAACTGTTAAGTAATATCTCAGCTTTTGAAATTATATCAATTATTGATTTGTTGCTATTAAGCCTTGTCAATTTATGACCACATAAATGTTTATTATTTGCTTAAAATTAAGTATTTATAGACATTGTTGACTATTATATATGGAGAAACTCCATTTTTCCCTACTTTCTCTTAAAAGGAAGATTATTTCAATATATCTACTACGTTAGTCCGTTGTGTTTTCATAAACAAATACCTGAGACTGGGTAATTCATAAAGAAAAGAGCTTTGTTTTGGCTTATGTTTCAAAAGGCTTCTTCCAGTTTCTGCTTCCAGTGAGTCCTCTGGAACCTTATGATCATGGCAGAAGGCCAAGGAGGAGACAGGAGTAGCACATGATGAGAGACGGAGCAAAAGAGAGAGAAGAAGTGCGACATTCTTTTAAACAACAAGATCTCACATGAACTCAGAGCAAGAACTCATTCGTTGCTGCAAGGACGCCAAGCTATTCATGAGTGATCTCTGTTTATGACCCAAATGCTTCCCAGCAGGCCTTATCTCCAACATTGGGGATTACATTTCTACAGGAGATTTGGAGAGGACAAACGTCCAAACTATACCAACTATACAAAGTGTTCTTCATTTTGAAAAAAAAATCTGATCCCTAAAATTATACTAAGGCTTCTCTAATAATGATGTTCTGACATCCTTTATTTCTAATCATTTATTAATCATTTCTAGCATGAAGATGTCATGGCCAATTAGAGAGCTGAATTAGAAACACACCTGTTTTAAACAAGTGGTAAATATCAATCATTTAGTGTAAGAATTGGTGCTAAAGACAACGTCTCTTAAAAATGGTGAATTTGGGAGAGTTTTGAGGGCTGTTTTGTGAATATCCATCTCTACTCCTTTGTAATCGTTATGGGAGACCATCAAAGGAATTATATGAAAATTCAAGGGCTTTGACTATGACTGGGCATTTCAAAGATCTTATTTGCTTTCAGCATAATTTGCACACACACATGATACTTTAATGTTCTAATACCCCGAAACTGGTGAAGTAGAGACTTGAATAGACAGGTTGGTGTAGTAGGTAAGTAGATTTGAGGAGGGAAGCTGACATTGACAGACTACCCACCTACTATGTTCTTTTCTTTCTATCAGACAGTTAATATGTCACGTCATAAGATGTTCTCAGGAATCCTACTGTCTGCCTCTCTTCATTTATCTATCTGACCGTTTTTCTACCAGTCTGTGAATCTACCTGCATTTATGCCCATTTTGAGTGAGGTAAAGCTCAGAGAGGTTGAACCTTACTGTGAATCACCAGTGAGTGAAAGAACCAAAAATTTAAAGGCTTTTATTTTTCATACTGTAAAGGTAAGCTATTTCTACCTGCATATGGTGTCTTCCTCATAACTATAATATTATATTTTTCTAAGGATAAAAAATTGTCATGTTTTAGGAATAAAAATGAAAAATATCATCTGTAAATTACAGGGAAAAATTGAATTTAGAGCAATATGTAGGAATAGCCTTGAGCAAACCTAAAACGTAGTCCAAGCCTACCTCCTGTGCCTTCTGCCTTTTTCTCAGGCTTTTTTCCGGCCTACAGTGTCTTTTTTATTCTTTCCTCCTTATCTCCTATAACTGTTTCCTCTGAATTTAACCCAGTATTTATGTTACCCATGTGTCTGTTTATGCTTTAGCTTCAGTTATGAAATAAAAAGCTGTTTTTGGGGCCAGGAACATCTGTAATGCCAAAAAGTAAGGAAGCACCTCCTCCCCAAAACTCCGTAATGTTACAGGGAAGTCAAAGGGATACAGGAGCCAATTGAAGGAGCCCCTACTGATAAAATAAGCAGTTATGGCCTGGCACAATGGCTCACACCTGTAATCCCAGCACTTTGGGAGGCCGAAACCGGTGTCACCCGAGGTCAGGAGTTCAAGACCAGGCTGGCCAACACAGTGAAACCCTGTCTCTACTAAAAATATGAAAGATTGGCAGGGTGTGGTGGTGGGTGCCTGTAATCGCTTGAACCTGGGAGGTGAAGGTTGTGGTGAGCCAAGATTGCACCATTGCACTCTGGCCTGGGCAACAAGAGCAAAACTCTGTCTCAAGAAAAAAAAGGAGTAATTAGAACATAATAGGCAAAGTAGTACTGCGTCACAATCCAAAGTATAAAATAAATACCTGAGTTTATATGGGTATAAGTAAATAATAAAAAAAAATAGAGGTTGGGAAAAGAAAATCACTCATAAAGAGGAATTCCAAATAATTTCTTTAGGAGAGCCATTCTCAAGAAAGTGGAGCATAATCCCCCATTTCTCAAGTATAGGCTGTGTTTAGTAGGTAGCTTCCTTTCAAAGAATACAGTGCAAATATGTAGGAAGTGGGAGGGTGTAAGTTTACAAAGGAAAAACTTCACAAATCTTACCTCAGTCCAGTGATCAAGGTCAACATCAGCAACAGTAAGTCACATTCACAATAAGTACCATTAGGCTGAGCACAGTGACTCATGCCTGTAATCCCAGCACTTTGGGAGGCTGAAGTGGGTGGATCATGAGGTCAGGAGTTCAAGACCAGCCTGACCAAGATGGTGAAACCCTGTCTCTACTAAAAATACAAAAAGAAAAAAAATAGAGAAAGCCAGGTGTGGTGGCATTTGACTATAATCCCAGCTACTTGGGAGGTTGGGGCAGGAGAATCGCTTAAACCCAGGAGGCAGAGGTTGCAGTGAACGGAGATCATATCACTGCATTCCAGCCTGGGCAACAAAGTGAGACTCCTTCCCAAAAAGAAAAGTAAAAATAAATAATAATAAGAATATGTACCCTTGATATAATGTGATGAAGATGACTTTTGCCTTTGTGGTCTTTCTCCCCAAAATGCATGGCTCCAGTTTAATCATTTTTTTAAAAAATTTAACTTTCATACTAAGTTCAGGAATACATGTGCTGTTTTCTTATATAGGTACACTTGTTATGGGAGTTTGTTGTACAGATTATTTCATCGCCCAGGTATTAAACCTAGCACCCATTATTCCTTCTCTTCCTCTTCCTCCTCCTACCCTCCACCTTCTGATATGTCCCGGTGTGTGCTGTTCTTCCACCATGTGTCCATGTGTTCTCATCATTTAGCTCCCACTTATAAGTGAGAACATGCAGTAACTGGTTTTCTGTTCCTGCATTAATTAGTTTGCTGAGGATAATGGCCTTCAGCTGCACCCATGGTCCTGCAAATGGCATGAACTCATTCCCTTTCATGGCTGCATAGTATTTCATGATGTATATGTACCACATTTTCTTCATCCAGCCTACCATTGGTGAGCATTTAGGTTAATTCCATGTCTTTGCTATTGTGAATACTGCTGCAGTGAACACACACAAACATGTGTCTTTATAGTAGAATGATTTCTATTCCTTTGGGTATCAGTAATGACATTGCTGGATCAAATGTTCTTTCTGCTTTTAAATCTCTGCGGGATCACCACAGTGCTTTCCACAATGGTGGATCTAATCTATACTCCCACCAGCAGTGTTTAAGGATTCCTTTTTCTCTGCAACCTCATCACCATCTATTATTTTTTTGACTTTTTAGTAGTAGCCATTCTGATTGGTGTGAGATGGTCTTTCATTGTTGTTTTCATTTACGTTTCTCTAATAATCAGTGATACTGAGCTTTTCTTCACATGATTGTTGGCCGCATGTATGTCTTCCTTTGAAAAGTGTCTGTTCATGTCCTTTGCCCATGGGGTTGCTTTCTTCTTATAAATTTAAGTTCCTAATGGATGCTGGGTATTAGGCCTTTGTCAGATTCATAGTTTGCAAACTTTCATCATTTTTTAAAAAATAAGAAAAATTTCATTTTAGGTGCATCCTACAAAATATCTGTCCAGTAATTCTCAAATTGTCAGTCATCAAAAACAAGGAAAGTCTGGCAAATTGTCATAACAAACAGGAGCCCACAGGAGACATGACAACTAAAGGAAATGTGGCATGCTGGATGGGACCCTGCGACTGAAGAAGGATTAGGTAAAACAAAGAAAATAGCAATAATGTGTCAAACTTGGTTCATTGATTGTTACATAAAATGTTAATAATAGAGAAAACTAGGTACAGGTGTGTGAGGACTCTACTCTCTTCAAAGTTTTGTCTGTTAATCTAAAAATGTTCTAAAAATAAAGTTTAATATATTTTAAAAATAAAAGTAACAAAGAAAAAGAAAGTAGTCCATAGGTAAAAGAATTATTTCAGGTACCTGTGAGAGTTACGGTAGAAGTATTTTGGAAGGAGTTTGTGGAGATAGAGTGGCGTGGTAGGGAGTGGTACTATTGCCTGCTGGATTTAACAGGTCACTCTGTAATTTAAATGATGGGCTACCCAATCTAAGCTTAGCCTGGGTTTTATATACACTTTGTTTCTCTAACACAAGATTTTGATGATTTTTCAGGAAGGAAAAAGAGATAGCTATAGTCCTTTAGAGAGAGTGTTTTAATGAAAAGGGCCAATGTATCCACATTTAAAATGTTGGAGCCAAAGTATAGATGAGCTGATCATTTGGGATATATTTATGGTGAGTCTGGCTTTCCTCAGAGTGACCTTCCCTGCCTTAGGTAGCCTCTTAGGATTGGCTAGACCCCAAGAAGCTGAAGATCCTCAGGGGGCTGATTTTCTAAGATGCCTGGTAACAGATGAGGATTGTAGAAGTCCCCCTAAAGATTGCTGGTGATTTACCTTGATTTCCCTGAAGAAAAAGAAGAGAAAGGAGGAATGAAAAATGAGAAGGAAGGAAGAGAGAGAAGGAGAGGGCGGAGGAGAGGGAAGGGAAGGAGAAGAAAGGAGAGAAGAGAAAGATAAATCACACGACCAAAACCATTTTTATGAAAGTTGCATTTTGCACATCTTAATATTTTAGCCTTGGTAGTCATTTTAAGGCCAGTGTTTGGTTCTGTTGTAAGGCATAGATATGACCAGAGGACCACGATAAAAGAGAAGCTTAGGTTAAAAAAAAAAAAAAAAGAAAGACAAGGCAGACTGGACTTGCTTTGGAGTGTTTTGTACATTTCCTCAGCAGTAGTGTGCTGTGAAGAGCCAGGCAGAGAGTGGCTCCCGCTCACTGGTACCAAGCAGCACGTCACAGAAAATCAAGCAAAGAGCAGCCACGGCTCTGGACTTCCCACCATGCTTGGAAACAGAAGAACGTCCTCTGTTTGTTACCTGCCTATGTATGTAGAGAAAAGAAACCAGGGTGACAAGATCACAGCAAATCTTTCTATCTCTCTCTCCCTCTCTTCCTCCCTCTTTCTACCCCACCCCCCTCATCAGCCTTCATTCTAATTAACCTGCTCCCCTCTCATTTCCCTCCCGTTCATTTCTGTCATCTCCATTTCACAGTATCACTTGCCCAGTGAAAAGAGGCTCGACACATTCTATTTAGAAAGTGAGTGTCTCACTAGGGGTGACAAGTCTTTTTTTGAGGTCATTTATCTAATTGCTCTTTGTAGATAAGAATTAATTAGCCTGATTATTTTTCTTAGTTTTTGGATGGGTTCCCCACCTGAAGAGAAGAAATTCCTTGGTGTCAGTGATTAATTGCTCAGCCAGAAGCTTACTGCCTCGCATTTGTAATAAATGCCGACTCGCTCTTCAGGTCACATTAAGAACCAGGCAGGTTGTGGTATAATGTAGAGGATAATAAAGCACTTGTATAAATAGGGGCAGCAGCATTTGATGCTGATTAAATATTTTAATACATCAAAGGGTGAAAGAGTTTCGAGATGCTGAAGGTAGGCTCCCCATTTGCAGCAACTTTTCTTTCTCCTTCATGAGGCAAGGGACATCTTCAGGATCCAAGACAGCACGTAGCATTTCAGTTTAGGGTTTGTCTAAAATGACCCCAATGATCCGTGCTGCTTTTATTATTGCTGTTTTTGTTTTTGGCTCTCTCTTTATTTTTCTATCAGAGAACACCTAAAAGTACAAACACACTAAAACTCTAAATGACTTTTTTTCTAAAAGAGAAAGAAGTGAGCTTCTTCTTAGTTTACTTTCAAATTGGATTTTTAAAAATATTATTGTAGTGGCGGTAGCGTCTATGTGAAGTCCCCAGACCTCCAAATAAACCAATTAAATTCAAAGGTGAGCAAACCAAGATGTGATAAAAACCTGAAAATGTGAAATAAATCTGTAAAGAAGAAACTCAAACACATTAGTGAATTTATAGAGAAAGTCTTATATTCAGTGGAAAGTTGAGTTGAAGACAGAGTCAGGATTTTAAATTAACCTGGTTAAGAGTACTGGTTCATTTTCCATGTTTATAGCAAAATTCTACAGATACAGATATTGTTGTGGTTATCTTAAGGATAAAGGATAATGAAAAACAAGCCCAGAAGTAATTAAGCGTTTTATCAAAGGTCATATTTTTTGAGCAAGTTGGGCAGAGCCAGCTGTTAAACTGGGCATGGTAGCTCAGACCTGTAATCCCAACACTTTGGGAGCCTGCGGTGGGAGGATTGCTAGAGCCCAAGAGTTAGAGACCAGCCTGAGCAACCTAGTGAGACCCCCAATTCTACAAAAATAAAAATAAAAAATTAGCCAGGCATGGGGCCACACGCCTGCGGTTCCAGCTACTTTGGGAGACTGCAATGAGCCATAATTTTGCTACTGCACGCCAGTCAGAGCGACAGAGTGACACCCTATCTCAAAATAAATAAATAAATAAATAAGAGTGCTTCTGATTCCCAGGCCAATTCACCATGTTTTTGTTAACAACAAATATATGTAACTAAATGAGAAACTCATAAAGAAATTGAACAGAATTTGGCCTGTCTGGGTGGCTCACACCTGTAATCCCAGCACTTTGGAAGACCAAGGTGGGCAGATCACCTGAGGTCAGGAGTTTGAGATCAGCCTGGCTAACATGGCAAAACCTGTCTCTACTAAAAATATAAAAATTAGCCCAGCATGGTGGTGGGCACCTGTAATCCCAGCTACTCGGGAGGCTGAGGCAGGAGAATCACTTGAACCCAGGAGGCGGAGGTTGCAGTGAGCCAAGGTTGTACCACTGCATTTCAGCCTGGATGACAGAGTGAGACTCCACCTCAAAAAAATAAAAAAGAAAAGAAAAAAAGAAATTTGACAGAATTTAATTTTAATTTGGTGATGAACAAGATATTATCAATTTGGCAGTGCAATGTAGTGTTCATTAAGATAGAAATCTTGAATGGAAACAATTTTTGAATAAAAACATTGTCCAAGTAAAGCAATAGTTTCTCTAAAAGGGAGATCTCTATAGACTGGATGATTTGATTCATAAAAGAAGTGTTTTATTTCTGAAGATAATAAATAACATAGGATTTGCTTTGCTAAGTGAGATTACTGAAAACAATAAAATCTAACAAGTTTTCTTCCCCTTCAGGGAGATTGAACAATATAATTAAGAAGCTTGTGTGAGTACCTATCTAATAATTTTTGTATTCTATATTCTATCTTTCTCAGGTTGAAATTCACTAAAATACAAGGACTTGTACATAGTGGATCCTTAATCAGTATCTCATTTGTTAGTAAGCAAGTGAATGGTTGAATAGATAAAGCTATTAATAATGATTGATTGGACAATGATAGCTTCCTTAGTATTTTAACTTCTTCTTTTTTTTTTTTTTTAGACGGAGTTTCACTCTTGTTACCCAGGCTGGAGTGAAATGGCGCGATCTCAGCTCACTGCAACCTCCGCCCCCTGGGTTCAGGCAATTCTCCTGCTTCAGCATTCAGCCTCGTGAGTAGCTGGGATTACCGGCACGTGCCACCATGCCCAGATAATTTTTTGTATTTTTAGTAGAGATGGGGTTTCACCATGTTGACCAGGATGGTCTCGATCTCTTGACCTCGTGATCCACCTGCCTTGGCCTCCCAAAGTGCTGGGATTACAGGCGTGAGCCACCGCGCCCAGCCCATATTTTAACTTCTTTTACCCATCTCTTATCTCTAGATCCTCTTCTCCTAAATTACATAGAAAAGGAACTATTGTTTCTGAAGGCCTCCAGTTTACCAATTTTTTTGAAAACTTTATTGGGTGCAATAATATTAATACTTGATGTCTGTCCTGTATGATTTAGATAACATGGTAAGTAGATTCCTTCTGTGTCAAATGAGGATGTTCTATGAGTTCTTTATTATGCTGAGATCACTCACCTACCAATTTCAGATTATTTAGATTGGTTTTGGGAGATTTCCAATGCCAGTTATTAGATTTGCTTATCTTCAAGTGCCCATTGTTGTGCTGTTTTGTAAATCTCCCCATAATCTCTGAGCTCCTGAATAATTGCAAATAAGTGAGTTTTCTTCTTTAGCCACCTGTCAAGATTTCTAGGGCTCTTCTACAGAGTGAATGTTCCTGTTTTCTTTCACTCTCTTTTTACAAAAATGATGAAATTAGCTAGCAAGCTGTTGAGCATAGATCTTTCCTGCTGTATTCTCTTCCTCTCTGGTTGTGGTAAGGGAATTGTGGGAAAAGGTGACATTGTTTACAGTTCACATCAACATATTTCAAATTGCCTTATCCTTTAGGAGAACTAATTGTTCTGTGATAATTCAAACTGGACGTTTGTTCTTTTTTTTTTGCCTTTTCAGTTTAAATTGATAATTTATTCAGAAGGCAGTATTCAGAATGCCTGAATTCAAAATACAGGCAAATCTGTTGTGGGTCTATAAAAATCAAAAGGAATATATGATTCAAAGAAATTTAATGGTCAAAACTATGGAGCAGCTAACTTATTAAGCTAAAATTCTATGCAGAATTTGAAGAAAAGCCATATTAGCAAAGGGCTATGTTTCTTTCTCTTGTGACTCTCTTCCCTATTCATTGTCTTTCCCTATTAAATTTTAAATAAGCTCTTATGGAGGAAAAAAATAGAAAATCAGATTGAGTCAACTAGTGTGAAGCTTCACATAGACATAATAATAGTGCCTACCTCAAATGATTAGGATGATGATTAAATAAACTGTGATAATAAAGTCCTTAGAAAGGGTCGGCTCACCGCAACCTCCACCTCCTGGGTTCAGGCAATTCTCCTGCCTCAGACTCCAGAGCAGCTGGGACTACAGGCATGTGCCACTATGCCCAGCTAATTTTTTTTTTTTTTTGGTATTTTTAGTAGAGACGGGGTTTCACCATGTTGACCAGGATGGTCTCGATCTCTGATCTCTTGACCTCGTGATCTGCCTGCCTCGGCCTTCCAAAGTGCTGGGATTACAGGCTTGAGCCACCGCGTGATAGGCCAGGTGTGTTGGCACGTACCTGTAATCCCAGCACTTTGAGAGGCCAAGGCAGGAGGATTACTTGAGCATAGGAGTTTGAAACCAGCCCGGGTAATGTGGCGAAACCTCAGTTCTAAAAAAATTTTTAAAAACTAGCCAGGTGTGGTGGGTTTGCCTATAGTCCCAGCAGTTTAGAAAGCAGAGAGGTGGGAGGTTTGCTTGAGCCCAGGAAGTTGAAGCTACAGTGATCCTGCACTCCAGCCAGAGCCAAAAAAGAAAAGAAGGGAAAGAAAGAAAGAGGGAGGGAGGGAAGAAGGAAGGAAGGAAGGAAGGGAGGGAGGGAGGGAGGGAGGGAGGGAGGGAAAGAAGGAAGAAGGGAAGAAAAGATGAAAGACCTAAAGAAGAAAGGAAGCGAAGGAATGTATTCTCTTTCTGGGTCCACGAGAGGGCGTAGTTTTAAGGGCAAGAATTTCCCAGAGCCATGCCCCCCTCCCTTTTCTCTCCATCTGGGAGATTTAAGTGTTTATATTTACGTTTCACAGGTGTAGGAAGAAACTAAGAGTCAATCACTCCAGCGGAAGTTGTAAGGAACTCCTTTCATTGGCCAGGAGTCTTAGAGAAGGTGGGGTTTCCTCCCAGGTTCAAAGTCCCCTTCTTCCACACCCCTTCGGACTCCGTGTTTGGGTTCTCTTTCACGAACACTCTTGTGGAAGCCGTCTTTCTCCTAGATTTTTCCGTCTGGGGTCCCCTTCCACACTCTCTCGTGGAAGCCTGTCTTCCCTTCCTAAATTCCGTCTTGCTCCATTCCCTTCCGCTCAGTGTGGAAGCGGCTTTTCTCTCCTGGATTCCATCTTTCTGGATTCCCTCACTCAGTGTGATAGCTGTTTCTTTCTCTCTCCTTCTCCTGTTTCTCTTTATCTCCAAATAAATCACTTTCTACGAACACTTTTGAGTCCGGCATTTACTGCACACTGTGCCATGGTCCCCTCTCTCATTCTTGAGAGTGCAGGAGACGGAGAACCTGGAGAAACGTCCTCTCAGGGGAGCTGAACCCCAGTATTACATTTTGGCGAGTCAGCCAGGAGAGGGGTACACCCGAAAAGCGGTACAACCAGAAGAGGGGTACAGCCAAGGAAGAAGACTTCAAAACGTGAGTAAAACCAGCCCTATTCTGTCCTGTGTCTTTGAGACACCTGAAGCAGCGTCAGCCGGGCAGAGCTGAGGGGAACTGGAGCAGCGTTGCTGAGCCGCAGTGGCCATTAAAAGCGCAGTTTTTTCCTGTGGGAGCTTGTGGGGCGAAGCGGGCCAGCACTGCTCCCAGGGCTTTTCGCTCCTTGCCGGCTGGGAACAGCCCAGCCCCTGGAATGGGAACTGGGCCCACCTGCAGCTCAGTTGAGCAGCAAGCCCCAGCTGGGCTGGAGAAAACATCCGGGAGGGGCGAGGTACAGCCCGAGCCTGCAGGGGACCAGGGTGCCCGGGAGCCTGGCGCATGGTTCTGGCAGACCTTTCCGGCGTTCCCCAGTCCCAGGCAGCAGTATAAAAAAAAAAGACTCCCCCCAGGGTGTTCTCCTGCTGTCCCCGGGGGTCCCTGTGTGTTCAGCAGCTTGGGGAGTGGCCCAAGCGCACACCTGATTCTGGCGGGGTCAACATGGCAACCGAAAGCCACTGGGGGAGTAAACGGCCGGCCCAGCAGTGGCGGCAAATGCGGCTGTTAAACCCAAAGCAACAAGCAGTTTTTTCTCTGGATGTGTCAGCTGAGAGAAAAGAAGCTGCTGCTGGCTGTCAGCCCTGCCTGGCTTTTAGGCAGGCCACACCGCCTCACGGTGCAGCATTCTCATTCAAAATAAGGTTTAAGAAAGCTCTCTGCCTTCCTTCAATTCGAATGGCCTGTTTGCATAGTTGGTTAAGATGTAGGACCTGCAACTTTAAGGTTGCTGGTTCAGGACTCTGATAGAGTTGGTCTTGATTTGGAGAAATCTTTTGGGGGAAATTCAGAAGCTGAAGGCTATGGAACTTTGTGTTTGGTGTATAATATGTCTTGCTTAGGATTAGTTCTCTCTGTGGCAGAACTTTTCCATCTAGAAGATCATATTTAAACCGGCTCCAGGGCCCAAATAGTTAATGGCAGCTCTCACACCCCTAAAGGCATTTTCCTACAATGGAAGGTAGGTTAGGGTAGAGGAGGCCTGGGTCCTGAGGGTGTTGTTCTGGCCTCAGCCACATTAGGCATATCTTCTTTGAACTGTGTGCTCTAATGGCCCCTCTCTAGAAGTTCACCCTTCTGGGGCAGTTTTATAATCTGGCTTGTGTAAATTGGACTTTTGCTGGGAAATATTGGTACCCATCTCCTGAGTCTCACTGGTTGTGTTGGGGCTTATTGGTACCTGACTCCCCAACCCAATAGCTCCTTTCGTTCCATGCCTCTGTGGTGGTCACTGGAGGTCATGCAGGCAGTGAGTGTGAGTGGTCCTATGATGCTGGTATGTCCTGATTGAAATCCAGTACATAAGAGGTCCTCTGATAAGATGGATCATGAATCTTGGGCACACGAAATTTAGGGGTACTGACTAAAAGACGTTTCATTTCAGTACCCATTTTACCTGGGGAATGCCTCAGGTCGAAGCAGCTGTAACTTCTTTAACTGGGGGTGTGGGCATCCCTTGTGTTCGACTTCAGATGGGCGCTTCTATTCCTAAGCTCAAGTCCCCATTAAAGTATGTACTTGAAAATTGGGACCAATTTGACACACAGTCTTTAAGGAAGAAGCAGCTCATTTTTCTCTGAAGGAAGGAAGAAAGGAAAAAAGGAAGAAAGGGAGGGAGGGAGGGAGGGAAAGGAAGAGAGAAAGAGAGCAAGAGAAAGAAAAAGAAAGGAAAGAAAGAAAGACTGGCATTTACAACTACTGTGTAAGCCTGTGTTAGAGCAAAGACAAAGAATCCTACCAACTGCTCTTGTACTGGCTGAAACTACATGTTGTATGCAGAAACTAGATTTAATCTGTAAACTAGATCATTTTGAACTTATATTTTATAATGGAAATCAATTATGCAAACTGTAACCAACTATCATATTTATATGGCTTATCAAGAAGTATCAGCCATATACAAAGGGATTTTATTATCCCATGGAAAAAAATTGTCAGACATCAACTATGTCATGAAGATGCAATACTACATTCTGGTGAGTCATAGTTTTGGTAACTTGAAGCTTCATCCAGAAATAAGGCAAAGCACAATCTATGCCCTACTCTGTGGTGTGGTTTGAAAGTTTGTTACCTCCCCCAGCCCCCAGTTCATGTGATGAGACTTAACCCTCAATGTGATCCAACTGAGAAGTGAAGCATTAATGAGGTGCTAAAAAAAAAAGGCTAGAAAATATTAGGAATAGAGCCAAATGATGAATCTGATTTTTTTTTTTTATTTTTTGAAGACTTGTCAACTAAAACATTGTTTGCAAATCTGATAGATAATTTAATGTCTTCAAAAATCTGCATTCTTCTGCTAGGAGGATAATTTATTTTAGTAGTTGACTTAAAACTTCTTACTTTTGTATTCTTTTCTTTCCATACTTGCTCATGTTCTTTGACAGTTTTTTTTAAAATATAAATATTCAAAATTGATTTGGAGGGATTCTTTCTATATCATGTACATGAACTCTTTGTCTGAAGTATACTTTGCAAATATTTTCCTAGTTTATGGCTTTTCTTAAAATAGAAGTTAAACATTTTCATTTAGCTGAATCTCTTCGTTTTTCCTTTCTTTATTTCTGATTTTCCTGTCACGCTTTAACAAGTCGTGCCTACACCTAAATTATAAAAATATTCTCCAAGGGCTTTTGTCATTCTCTCCCCACCCCATTTAAACATCTAATCTACTAGGTGTATTTTTGTGTCTGGTGTTACCTCAGAGGTTATGGGTGATTCTTAATTTTATTTCCAAATGCCAAATCAATTATTGAATAATCCATCTTTCCCTCTCGGCTTAAAAATGCAATTTTTATGAAATACACAATCTGTACTAACATGGATAGATCTCTGAAATTTCTATCATTTTCTAATGATTTATACCTTGATCTTCATATCTACACCATGCTATTTTAATTACTGCATACTTTTAATTTTGATATTTAGGAGAGCAAGTCTTTTCTCATTTTTATTCACAATTTTCTTTCCTATTTTCATGCATTTATTCTTCCAGTGAAAAGTTATTATAAAATTGTCAAGATTTTTTTAGTATACATTAGGTTTTTGATCTGAGTTGCACTATGGCTATGAGAGGATTTGTGGGGAAATTGACACCTTTACAATTTTTAGTTATCCTATCAAGGAAGGGAATATTTTTTCAGTTATTCAGTTCATATTTTATGCCCTTCAGTAAAACTTTATTTTTTATGAGCCTTACAATATATTCCCTATTAAGTTTGTTTCTAGGTATTTCATAGCTTTGGTTGCTGTTTTGCATGTTCTAAATATTACATCTTAAAACTTGTCATTAATTTTAATAATGAAATCTAATTTCTATTATATTTGGCTACTATACATTTTTATTAGTAATATATTTTCAATTCTTAGAGATTTTAGCTCTGAGAATATAATGTCTTTAAATATCAATCACTTTATTTTAACCTATCCAATATTTACTTTTTTTCTCAACTTATTGCATTGTTCAAAAGTTTGAAAATAATATTGAATGATAAAGCTTAAATAAAAATGAAGTCTCATAAATATGCATGATGTTTCACCAATGCATTATAATAAAAAGTATTTTATAGCTTAATTAGACAAATAAATGTTGGCCTAGTGATCCAACTGTATTCAGATAGCTGTGCTGAGTAGGGATGTCTTCTCTACACTGAGACTAGAAGTTTTCAGGTTAAGGTGTCCAAGGATTGATGAGGAAATAAAGATGATAAGTATACTTTCTCCCATAGGCTGAAGGTTGGAATAGTTGGAGAGTGATGTGGTTGTTAAATGAACCCAGGTCCTTGTGTCCTTGTATGACAAACTACTTCACACAAACCATTTTTATGTCCCTTTCATATTAATTTTCCTATTACAAAATCCTTACTTCCAGCCTACACTCTTGCTCTTACAACCTAATTTTGACCCATCTTCTCAGAGTTAAATCTAGTAATTTCTTCTAATAGCAAACTCACTCCTGCCAGTCCCCTACCAGTTCTGTGCCCAAACTTCTCAAACAGAAAGCATATAGAAAACATTGCAACTAACACTTGCTGGTTTGAGAGTTGTGGCTTCACTCTTGTATTTCTCCATATCTCCCTCACCAAGAGCCAGATCCAGGATCTGACTCATAGGGCGTAGGGCCCAAAGTGCTCAGGTAGCCCAAGGTACCATATTCCCCACAGTACCCCTTTACCACTGTTACCTTCTACAAATACTGTGTTTACAGGAATAATTCTGCTGAGAGTCGCTCCTGCCTTTGTGGCAGCATTACACATTCTTTGGATATTATATATTGCTGACTTGCCTTCTCCTGTAAATCAACCCCTTTATATATTACTTCTTTCTCCCTCCTTAATGGGTATTTCTTTTTATAGCACCAGCCATTGATGCCTTCCCATTGGCCTTAAGATACTGAGGACAGATTATGCTTGTGCCTTTATTAGTCAGAGCTAAAAGGACCACTTTTATTCTATTCCTTCAAAACTGACATCATTGATGAGAAAAAGAAAAACGAGAAGGAGGAAGAAAAGGAGGAAGAGGAGGAGGAGAAATGTGACATGCATTATTGGAAAGCCATTGTTGCCATATCAGAATTCTTAGTATAACAAATTTCATTTGTATATCAATTATCTTTTGCTATGTTCACAACATTTTAAGGCAAAAACAACACTCATTTTCTTTAATTCATAATTCTCTGAGTCAAATGTGTGATTCTTCTGGCCTATGTCAGTGCTTTGCTGCTTATGCTATTGGCTAATCATGAGTTGACTGGAGGATGGAGTGACTCAGTTCTCTTCTACATGGCGTCTCACCCTCCAACAGGTTAGCTCTGACTCATTCACGTAGTGGCATGGTGGTCTCACAATTCCAACTACAGCAAGAGAGGATTTTTTTAAATTTGCATCATGTGTGCTAATATTCAGTTAGCCAAAATAAGTCACATGGCCAACCCCAAATCAAAGGGTGAGATAACAGATTCCACCTCGTGGCAAGAGGGTCAGCAGCATCAGAGTTCAATGGTATGGATGGCAAGAGAGAGGACAAGCATTTTGGTCATGTTTGACCACAATGAGCAAGCGACGTTATTTTTTTTTCTAAAGATAGACCAAACACAAGAAAGGATGAGATCGCACAATTTGCAAACACTTAAATGTGATAGGTTCTTTGTTAGGCAGTAAATTAAATATTCTTGTGGTATTCTAACAAAGTTGGCATTATTAATGCTACAGATGAGGAATCTGAAGCCAGCCTATCTCTTGCCCTTAATAACCTAATCAGTCCATAACCGGACAAGGGTTTACACCAAGCTCTCTATGACTTCAAATTCCAGGCCTTAATGAATACAACGCTTTATGATAATGCATTAAGGCAAAGATCATTCCTGTTTTAGTATGTCCTAAATGGTTCCAGCTCCTGGTTTAATTAGCATCGTCCAAAACCCTAAACTACTCTCAGGTTATTTTCTTTTTTTTTGCAATTCTAGGGGTAAACAGTGAAGATGAAAATGCAGAAATTTCCAATGTGACTGCTACTACATTAACAGTTTATTGTAAACTAGAGTGAGCAGACATATTTTGACCCAAATTATAGATATGCATTCCTAGGACCATGAATTACAGGTAATTTGCTCACATGATAGTAAGAAAGCTGTATGGTTGGTGAGCACGCAAATCACTAATAATGCTGTGCAAAGCATTGCGTTTACAAATAAAAAGGTGTTCTTAGATGACAGATTTTGTTCTGGATACCCTTCCTTTGTTCACTAATTTGGCCATCAAGTTCTGGCAACAGAAACTGAGTAGAAAAAAAAAAAGCAAAATATCACACATAAATGTGATCTCCTAAACAGGAGACATGAAAGCATGCTTATAAAAAGCGATATGTCAATATTGCAGAATAGGGTCACAGGAGTGACCTTATATCAAACTCACTGGGCTTTTAGTGCCTCTTAATACTAGAAACTATCTATTCTGAGGTGATTTTTCAAAATTGATATGGCAGAAAATATTTATTTGGCACCTCTTATGTGCTTACACATGCTGATCTAAGGTGTGGTAGCATTTTCACCTTGCATCAGAGAACATATTCCTTGTGATTATGATTTTAGCAAAGTTGAAAATAGTCTGTCTTCTAAATTATCTAAGTAAAAAATACATAGATAAATCTCAAGGTGTTACATGATGATAAATTGAGAAAAAAAGAGGCCAGGCCCATGCCTGTAATCCCAGCCCTTTGGAACCCAAAGTGTGCTTGAGCCCAGGATTCTGAGACCAGCCTGGGCAATATGGCAAAACTCCATCTCTACAGAAAACACAAAAACTAGCTGGGCATGGTGGCACACACTTGTAGTCCCATCTGCTCTGGAGGCTGAGGTGAGGGAGGATTGCTTGAGCCTGGATGGCAAAGGTTGTAATGACCCATGATGATATTACTTCCACTGCACTCTAGCCTGGGGAACAGCAAAATTCTGTCTCCAAAAACAAAACAAAACAAAAGATATAAAATGTGTATTGAACTCCTAAAATAGAATATGTATTACCCTTCAGAGGACTTTTTAAAAGATACACCAACCTTGGCCCTGTAGCACAAACACCTGAAGATTCTAAGTCATTCATCGTTCATTAGTGGGATTAGTTGATATGAGTCCCTGTTTTTCTGATTAATGTGCATGATCAGACAGGGAAATTATATACAGAAATCTTAAACTAATCATTGCTATAGGAAAGAATGGGAAGAAACCTTTAACAGCTCCTGGAAATAATGCATCTTTTGATAAACTAGCCATTACTAAGTAATTAGTCTCCAAAAAGATACATGAGTGTCATAGATTAAAGAGTCCCTTCATAAAGGGAGAAATGGGCTGCAACTATTTTCTGGGTTTATATTCTTAAGGGATTAAACACCAAAAGCAAATGATGTCCTGTGAAAGAGATACTTCTGAGTACTAAGAATTTTATAGCTATAGGGATTAATATTTCTCCCTTCCAGGGACACCATTTTGATATCTGGGCAGCAGGAAGACTGACATTTTTACAGATGGAGAAAATCATTTTCACTATCAGTTGACCTAAGTGAATGAAAGCAGAGGTTAAACCCAAATGAGAAAGAGCAAGCTGATCTTCAATCATGGGCATAGCATTTAAATAAGATGACCCTTATTAACTAAAGCAAAATGGGGTTGAATGGAACTAATATGGACCATTGAATGAAAGTTTTGTCTCAAACAACGTAGTGTAGGTTCACATGAAGAAAAAGAAAGCATTGCTGTGACTAAAACTATCCAAACTTTTTAAAATTGGGCTGTCATTTACTTAAGCAATTTAATGGAAATACATAAAGGAGACATTTTCTAATATTCTCAGAGATAGTCTCTCATGCCCTCTGGGACCTCCTCAGTTGCAGGTAACCATTATGAGTCAATGGACCGGTAGGAGACCGGCACACTGTCTTTCTGATCACAGACTAAGAAAGAATGATTATTAGCAGTTGGGTGATTTGTAAACTGAGACTATTTAAAAAGGAGTAAGTAGGATTTGAAGAAGCAACAAAATACAATGAATTATTGGAGTCAGTAACATTTAGCCTTTGACACTCCTAGGTCTAAAAGGCAGGAAGAGGAAACAGTTAACTGAATACAGAGAAAGGGTTGGCTGTATGGGGAGGGGTTTTTGTCGGAAAGCAATGGTGGCTTGGAGAAGGAAACATAAATACTCCCATCCCTCATATTCTTGCTTCTCTCTAATCTTTAGCCATTGCCTCCTGTTGGCTGAACCCAGTTGGAAGCCAGAAGGCCAGGAGCCTATTGATGCATTCCATAGAAGTCAGTCTTTTAATCCCAAGAGGTCTGTGAGGGGTGGAAAGTGGATCTGGGGTGACAAGTGGAACGTATCCAGCACTTGGATTTAATTCCACCATGACAGTGACCTCCCAGCACACAGTACTCTTGACTTTTCCTGGCCTTCATGCATTTCTCAGCTACTGATAGAAAAATTGAATTATAAGGATACTTTCCCTTCGCTTTCTTGATCTCTCTCATGACTGCATTCTGAAACAGTCAGTCTTTCATCTTCTTGACTCCTAATTCCAGAAAAACTTTTACTTTGAAACTTTGACTTTGTTCTGTCACCCAGGTTGGAGTTCAATGGTGTGATCTCAGCTCACTGCAACCTCTGCCTCCTGAGTTCAAATGATTTTCCTGCCTCTACCTCCTGAGTGGCTGGGATTACAAGCGCCTGCTACCAGGCCCGGTTTCACCATGTTGGCCAGGCTAGTCTCAAACTCCTGATCTCAAGTGATCCACCTTCCTCAGCCTCCCAAAGTGCTGGGATTACAGGCATGAGCCTCTGCACCTGGCTGACTTTTTTTTTTTAGAACACATGTTTGCCCTTCTCTGTTTTCAGGATCCTTTGGCCTCTTGCTCTGGGGTCTATTTCATCACAGTCTTGTCTGTCAATGGCAATACTCTGTTTTGGACATGGGTGCTTGTTCCCTACTCGTTTAGGATGAAGAACCAAAACACTGAGAGACAGGCAGACGGTGCCAGGAGACCCACCTTCTAGCCTGGTAGGTCTATCGTTAATCGCCTTGTGATTGTTGACAATTTATTTCAACTCCGTGAGACTTGTTTTGTTTTTTGTTTTTAATCTTCAGAATGGGCATGATAATTCCTACCTTATTCCCTTTGCATGGAAGAAATAAAATACTCTGTGCAAAGTCCTGTCTAAACTATAATTATAAAACATAATTCTAAAACACACATTGGCATCTTTGATTATTTTCAGTTTTAAAGCAACCAGAAATAGTCATAGCAAACCAGTTAACCATGGCTAATTTTTAAGGGAATAAAAATCATAAATGTTGCTGTCTAGTAGGGTAAAAACATTACTGAAATTCTCAATAAATGGTTCCATCTGTTTGCTTTCTGAATTCTTTTGGCCAGACTGTTTGAGTTTTTCTCCCCAATCATTCAACAGTTGCTACTTAATTTAGACATTTTTAAATGTCTCAACAATCCAACCAAGTGTAAAGAAATAGCTGCTTCTTTTGCCTTTATTTCCTGTCAATCACTCAAAACCCACTGAAATGCATGGAGAGGATGAGTTAAAATTGTATAAAAGTGTCCAGAAGACTGAGAGGTTTGAAACTGAACATTTTTCTAAATATGTCTGCTATATTTATGACCTTAACCCCTTCCCTAGCAGCTGGAAGCCCCTTGCAAGGGATACCTTAGCAGTGAGAAATAACTGGGTGTGTTATGCTTACCAAAGAATTGTATACTCTCCGACATCTGTTCTTTTGCTGTCTTTCTACTTTTATCTTTACTCAACCTCTAGCCCTCAGTGGCATATGCTTCACTTGAGGCATCTTTACCCCATAAGACAACTGGAGAATACTCCACTTAGGTGCTTCAGCTTCCCCTACATCCTCAATCTCCTTTCTTTTCCCTGAATGTGCCTTAATATGTAATGCTTGGGGAAGTGTGGTGGCTCATGCCTGTAATCCCAGCACTTTGAGAGACTGAGTTGGGAGGGTGACTTGAGCTCAGGAGTTCAAGACCAGCCTGAGCAACATAGGGAGAACTCATCTCCATGAAAATTTTAAAAATTATCTGGGCACATGCCTGTAATCCCAGCTATATGGAGGGGCTGAGACAGGAGGATCTCTTGAGCCTGGGAAGTCCAAGATGCAGTGAGTCCTGATCTTGCCACTGCACTGTAGCCTTCTGCTGTCTAAAGTTCCATGACCATCCCTATGCCCCTGGAAAATGCCTATTCATCTTTCAGCTGTACTTTATCCCTGAAGCCATATCTCATCCCTATCAAGAAATGATGACTCCCTTATGTGTCCTCCTATCACTTTGCATATGTTCACCATGCTTAAAACCTTGACTTAACATTTGTGTGTTTATATGTCTTCTCAGTCAAAACACAAGCTCCTTAAGGACAACATTTATGTATTATTTATCTTTTGTCAACATTGTATAAGCTCAACTTCCCTCTGGTTTGATGAGTGAAGCAAAGTAAGAATGACTGAAATAGTCTCAAAAAGAAAATACACAAGAAGAATCCACTTGAACTCTGTCGGTTTTCTGAATAGCTATTTCTCCACAGGTAAAACGACTGAAAGGACCTGACTTCATAGGTATATTATTTATTTGTTTGGCAAACAATTATTAAGTACCCAATGTGTAAGAAATGGAGGTTCTGGAATCAAAAGGAACATTCTACATATTTCACTCCTCTTTTGCTGACTACTTTTCAAACCGAGAACTTCTCAAGAACCTCTTGGTGATCTACACATTCTTTATGGCAAATTTCAGTATCATTGAATATGGCTGTGACTCCCACATTTACTTCTTTCTCAGATTTTGAACAGTGGACAGTTGTATTCAACAGCCTACTTAATATATCTATTTGAATATCCTGGTGCCTGAAACTTACCAAGTCCAAAAATGCTCTCATCCTCTTGCTCCTACCCTTAAACCTGCTGCTTCTCCTATAATCTCATTGTAGTGGCAAATCAATGTTACAGTGATGACATTAGTCCCACAAGACTCCTTCATCACCCTCACTCACCACATCCAGTCACTCACTAAACCATACTTTGTTTGTTTGTTTTGTTTAGTTTTTGAGATGGAGCCTCACTCTGTTGCTCAGGCTGGAGTACAGTGGCACAGTCTCAGCTCACTACAACCTTCACCTCCCAGGTTCAAGTGATTCTCCTGCCTCAGTCTGATGAAAAGCTGGGATTACAGGTACCCACCAGCATGCCCGGCTAATTTTTGTATTTTTATAGAGTCGGGGTTTCACCATGTTGACCAGGCTGATCTCAAACTCCTGATCTCAGGTGATCCACCCTTTTGGGTCTCCCAAAGTGCTGGGATTATAGACATAAGTCACCGTCACTGGCCTGAAAGCCAGATGTTTTTGAAATATACTTTATGTACAATAAAGTGTCCCATTGTAAGCACATGGTTCAGTTGGTTTTGATGAACATATATATACTCAGGTAATTATGGCCCCAATTAATTTATTACAACATTTCCATCATTTCGTAAGATTCCCTGTGGTCCAGTGTAGTCAATTCACACCCACCTCCACTCTCAGACAAACACTGATCTTTCTATCACTATTGATTAACTTTTACTGTTTTATATATCATATGAATAAAGTCACACAGTATGTGGTCTTTCCTATGTGACGTCTTTTACTCAAAATATATATTTTTTGAGACACTGTCTCTGTCACTCAGGCTGGAGTGCAGTGGCATGATAATAGCTCACTGCCGCCTAGAACCCCTGGGCCCAAGTGATCCTCCCACCTCAGTCTTCCAAGTAGCTGGTACTATAGGTGTGTAAAATTTTAAAATTTTACTAATTTAAAAATTAGCCACTATGAATGGCTGATTTTTAATTTCTTTTGTAGATAAGAGGTCTTGTTATGTTGCTGAGGCTGGAGAAGGATATTTCTGAGATTCATTCATGTTGTATATATCAGTAGTTTGTTCATTGTAGGTGCAGAGTAGCATTTTATTGGATGAATATATCACAAGTATTTATACATTCTTGGATCATTTCTAGTATGAACACTATAAAACTTACAAATATTTGCATTTACATATTTTTATTTTGGGGGATTAATATCTTGAAGTGGAATTGCTAATTGATAAGTGTATATTCGCCTTTGTAGAAAACTGCCAAAATGTTTTTCAAAATAGATGTACTATTATATTTCTGTAAGTAAATAAGAGTTCTAGTAGTTCCAGATTCTCAACCCTTGGTGTTATAAATTTTTTTCATTTTTGCTATTCTATTGGGTGTGGAATTGTTCTTTACTCTGGTTTCCATTTTGTTTCCTTGGTGACTAATGATATTGAACATTTTTCATGTTCTTGTTGGCTATTTCTGTTTTAATCCTGAACTTTTTGCTCCGCATTTCATTGGGTGGTTTAACTATTAAGAATGAATATTTATTTAAGTATTCGGGATACAAACCATAAATATTTTCTCTGAGTATATGGCTTGACTTTACATTTTCTTAATATTGTATTTTGAAGAGCAGTTTTCTCCCTTCCCTCTCTCATTTCCTCCCTTCCTTCCTTTATTCTGTTCTTCCTTCCCTGCTTCCTTTCTTTCTTCTTTTTAATTATTTGGGATTTAGAAGATCTTATTATCTTCTAAAAATAGAGATGGTTTGATTTCACTACACATGACTTTTATTTCTTTGATTAACTTACTGCATTGACAAGACCTCTAATACAATGTTGAATGAAAATGGTGAGAAGTGTTATCTTTGCTTTATTCCCAACTTAAGGAGAAACTGCTGTATCTTTGAAAGTAATGTAAGGTAGTAACTATAGGTTTATTATATATGTTCTTTATGAGGTTGACGGAGTTTCCTCCTATCTCTTGTGTGTAGAGATTCCTTATCACAAATGAATTTTGAATTTTGCTTTTTCTACATCTATTGAGATAATCCTTAGCTTTTGTTTCTTTATTCTGTTAATAAGGAGAATTACACTGATTTATTCCTGAATGCCAAACTAAGCTTGTGGACATTGAATAAATTTCATTTAGTACTGATGGAAGTTTTTATATATAGCTGGATTTGATTTGCAAATATTTTGTTAAAGGTTTAAAGTTCTGTATTGATTAGGGATATTGATATCTAATTGTCTTGCCTGGCAATCTCTGTCTGGTTTTAGAATCAAGATAGTGCTGGCTTCATAAAAGGAGTTAATAATTTTTTAACTTACTCTTTCCTTCTAGAAGTGGGAATTAATGAATCAAAAGTATGAACATTTTCAGGCTTTTGATAAATATTACCCAATTGCTCTCCAAAACAACATACCAATTACCTTCCCACAGTAATATGTAACAGTATTTTCCCCATGTCTTCTATAACAAGAAATATCATTAAATATTTTAAAATGAAAAATAAAAATTACATTTTATTCTAATCTCTTTGATCACTAGTGAAGGCAAATATTATTTTATATACTTATGGTCATTTGCATTCTTTTTTCTTTTTTGAAATGGAGTTTCGCTCTTGTTACCCAGGGCTGGAGTGCAATGGTGCAATGTTGGCTCACCACAACCTCTGCCTCCTGGGTTCAGGCAGTTCTCCTGCCTCAGCCTCCTGAGTAGCTGGGACCACGGGTGCGCACCACCATGCCCAGCTAATTTTTTGTATTTTTAGTAGAGACAGGGTATCACCATGTTGACCAGGATGGTCTCGATCTCTTGACCTCGTGATCCACCCACCTTGGCCTCCCAAGCATTCTTTTGAGAATTGAGTATTCACATTCTTTATATATTTTTCTTCTGGGTATTTCTTCTTTAATTTTTGATTTAAAAGAGCTCTCTTTATAGACTAAGCATATTAATCTCATGTAACAAATAGTTTTTCAGTTTGTTATTTTCTCAACTAAAACTTCTAAGAGCACAGATAGAAGTAATATAAAAAGTACACAGTAAAGTGAAAAGTGGTTTCCACATGTAGGAATCCTTTAAAATAGTTTCAGGAATTTCTACATTAAACATTTGTATTCCTGAATACAATGGTGCATATTTTGTATGTGTGAAAATGATAGTGCAAGGAGGCAAACAAATTCCTAGGCAGACAGGGGCATGTCCTGGGTGAAACCCTACCTTCAGGCCAAAAACAGCCTGAAGCCTGAAAATCAAGCTGCCAGTTCCGAGTAGAGTCCAAGACTGGAGTGAAAAATTACTTGATGCCTTTTAAGCAATTGAAAGGTGATTTTTTCAGGCCTATGAGCCAATCAGCACACACTCTTGCATTCTGAGCCTTGGACTTGGCCAAACAGGAGGCTACCCACTTTCAGGCCCCGTCTCACACAGAGGTCTGCCCACTCCCGAGTCCCCTCTTCACTGAGAGCTTTCCTTCTGCCACTCAATAAAACTCTTATGTGCCTGACTCACTCTCTTGTCTCTGTACCTTATTCTTCTTAGTCAAAGGACAAGAACCCAGAACCTGCCAAGCTAACCATAGCTAATGAATGTCCACATAGGTTAGTTAGAGCTAAGATCACTCTCTGGTTATTTAAAGGAAGCCATTGGTCTATAGGCAAAACTAAAATCCTTACTTAAACTGATATTTGAATTCTGCTCTGACCTGGCCAACTGTCTGAGAGGTGGCACATCATACTAGCTGCTTTCCAATATACTCTCACCATTCTGCAATTAGTTCAGAACTGCCCCACCAATGAGAGTCTGGGAGCTACATTCAAAATTTCTTCTGACATGACTACTTATTGCCTCACTTATGGTCTCAGCTTAGCTTTCATCTTTGATGAAGTACTTTTTCTTTTGCTCCCTTCGTATGATAAAATCCTTACTTCTGGCTATGCTGTTTCAGATAGCCCAGAATAAATAGCTGCCCCTGTGTCCCTGGCCCCAGTACCACCTGCTTTGGTATAAGTCCTTATGATTGCTATTCCCATTGCATTCACATCAGCCTGTGATAGAGATCTGGGTTTAAGCCTATGTGTAAACCTGGGGGCTGGGGGTGTGTATTTTTTCCCTAAATATTGGATATACCCTACAAATAGAAGAAACATGAAATGTTTTAAGTTAAATGTATAGGTGCAGATATACATGTAAAAAATACTATTTAAAAAATCACCCAAGTAACTATTATCTGGCTGAAGAAATAAGACATTGCTAATTTCCCAGAAGCCTCCCCCAGCACAGTCCCATTCCTACCCATGACATACCAATCCCCTGCCTACTGTTATAGTTTCCTTACTTTTCTTTATAGTTCAGGTCAGCAGTCAGGAAACCTTTTCTGAAAAGGACCAGATAGATAGTAAATATTTTTGACTTTGAGGACTGCATATGGTCTCTGTCTTATTTTCTTTGTGTGTGTGTGTGTGTTTCTTGTTTTTTAAAAACAGCTCTGTAGGCTGTGGTTTGCTAATCTCTTGTTTAGATCCTCAAACAATAGTGGTCCTGCTCTTTTATTTGAAATTTATATAAATGGAATAGGAATTTGATATTTTTTGCAACAGTGTGTATGTAGCTGCACTTTATTTATTTTCATTGCCATATAGCATTCTATTGACAGAATTGACCAGTCCTTCTCTACCTATTCTACAATGTGTATTTGGGTTGTTTAAAAGATATTGCTTTTACAAAAATGTTACTATGCACATTTTTTATGTACCCTGGGGCTCAGGTGCAAATGCATCTCAGGTATATACTTCAGGATAGAATTGCTGAGTCCAGTTTGCTTTACCAAACACTGTTTTCTGACAAAGTAGTAAATGTTTCCGCTCTCAATACTGGAATTCCCAATGTCCCACATGCTCAGCAGCACTTGGGATTGACAAAAACTGTTTTAATTTTTATCAGTGTTTCTAATTTGTATTTTTCTGATTTTTAATTGTGATTTTCATTTTTATTTTTCTGAATGCTAATGGTATAAAGCACAGTTTGGTGATTTGGGTTTTCTGTTTCCGAATGTGTCTATTTGAAGTCTTTTGCCATATTTTTCTTGGGCAGTGACAGGGTTCAGAATACACTATACCAAAATACGGCAGGTTGGCATTCGAAATGTTTTAAGTTTAAGGAAATTGAGAAAACCCACAGAGTCAGGAAGGTCTCTCTGACCTTCTCTCATCGTTTCTCCTAAAACAGGCCATAAAACCTTGTTGACCTTCCCCTGAAGTAGGTCATAAAACTCATTCCAGAGGGGTTCTCTCTGTGCCCCAAGGAAAGGAATGTCCTTATCTCAGGAGACACAGAGACCCAGAGAAGAATCTGAACAAACAAGCCTTGCTAAATTCTCCCACTTTATTACCATTAGCTCATACCCACTTTGTCAAATCATATTTCTCCCCAACTATCCAGTTCTTCATCAAATATACAGATTTCTCTGCTTTGTCTTCCATTCCTTAAAAAGTTTCTCATATCAGGTACATTTATTAAATAAATACATATGCATTTTTTTCCTGTTAATCTCTGTCAGTTTTACTTTCACATCCAGCCAGGGATCCTAAGCAGGTTGAGGAAGACCTTCCTTCTCTATATCAGTCTGTTGTAGAATTTTTAAATATATTACAGATAATAGACTTTCTGGGTTTGTGTATTCAGGGTAACTCCTGCCTGTTTGTGGCTTGTCTCTTTATTCTTTATTGTGTTTTGAATGAATAGAAGTTATCAATTGTAATTTGGTGGAATTTATTAAAACCTCTCTTTATGATTACTTATTTCTGTAAGTTATTTTAAAATTGAGGACAGATGAGTTTTGAAAGCACTTATAGCCAAAAAGTTTGGTTAGATGACCCATGGAAAAGGAGCAGGAAAACCACCATCTCTGTGTTTTGATCCCCTGTGTCACTGTGGCTGCAGGCTTGCCTCCAGCTCACCATCTCAACAAGCATACCATCCAAGGCTTGATGATACGTGACAGCATCATCATGCTCTTTAGCTAATGCCACTCTGAGTGTGCTGTCCTTCCCATCCATCCCTCCTTTTTAAAGCTCTCTCACAGTGCTCTGCTGGCCCTTCACTAACCTTCACATCATGTGTCAAAGACCTTCACTGAGGAGTCTTGGGACTGGTTGATAGTTTTCATCTTCTTTTACCTTATTTTCTCAGTCCAATGGACCTGTTTATTCTCTTATTATCTCTGAGGTTGACATGGTTGATCCATACATCTGTCCTCCTGGCTTCTAGTATGCCTGATTTTTCTTTTCTTTTTTTTTTTTTGAGACAGAGTCTTGCTCTGTTGCCCAGGCTGGTATGCAGGGGCACAATCGTGGCTCACTGCAACTTCCCCTTCCCAGATTCAAGCTATTCTCCTGCCTCTTGAGTATGTGGGATTATAGTTGAGTGCCACCACGCCCAGCTAATTTTTGTATTTTTAGTAGAGACAGGGTTTCACCATATTGGCCAGGCTGGTTCCAAATGCCTGACTGCATCATCCTCTCACCTCAGCTTCCCAAAGTGCTAGGATTATAGGCATGAGCCACTGCCTCTCCTATGTTCTTTTTTTTTTTTTTTTTGAGTGGAGTTTCACTCTTGTTACCCAGGCTGGAGTGCAATGGCGCCATCTCGGCTCACCGCAACCTCCGCCTCCTGGGTTCAGGCAATTCTCCTGCCTCAGCCTCCTGAGTAGCTGGGATTACAGGCACGTGCCACCATGCGCAGCTAATTTTTTGTATTTTTAGTAGAGGTGGGGTTTCACCATGTTGACCAGGATGGTCCCAATCTCTTGACCTTGTGATCCACCCACCTTGGCCTCCCAAAGTGCTGGGATTACAGGCTTGAGCCACTGCGCCCAGCCTCCTATGTTCTTTTTAGTGTTTTCTCCCCTCCTTATCTGCTAGTCTTAAAATCAGTAGTTCTTTACCTTTCAGGGGTTCCTGAACTTCTTTAAAAATCTATTCTTTTTCCTCAGAAAAATTGATGTATGTAAATAAATCCTACTTTCCATAACATTTCAGAGGGTACGATTCCATGACCTCATTTGATCCTCACAACTGTCCTGCAAGAAAAATAGACTAGGTTAATCTTTGATATTATACCCATTTCACAGGTGGAATCAAGGCACAGAGTTTAAATGATACAATGACAAAGATGAAGAGGCAAACAGTATGGAATGAAGTAGACCATGCTGAGTCAATCATCATGTCTTCTGTTTGTGACTAATTACAAAAGTGTTGTGCATCAAATTAGTTGGTAAAAATCTTTGCAGTGATGGTGGCAGTTAAAATAATTTTAGGCCAGGTGTGGGGGCTCACACCTGTAATCCCAGCACTTTGCGGGGGTCAAGGCAGGCGGATCACCTGAGGTCAAGAGTTCTAGACCAGCCTGGCCAACATGGTGAAACCCCATCTCTACTAAAAATACAAAGATTAGCGGGGCATGGTGGTGGGTGCCTGAAATCACAGCTACTTGAGAGACTGAGGCAGGAGGATCGCTTGAATCTGGGAGGCAAAGATTGCAGTGAGCCGAGATGGTGCCACTGCACTCCAGCCTGGATGACAGAGTGAGACTCCATCTCTAATAATGATAATAATTTTTTATTACCCTCAAGAAAAATAAATGTGATTCCTGGGGCAAAAGATCAACCTTCATACCATGTTGGTCTTTTCATCACAGTACATTTGGTCATCTTAAATTATTTTCTGAAAATTTGTGCATATTATCATAAGATTCCCTTACAGAACAAACATATCTCATGCCTTTTCAAATATTATATTTCTTAGGTTAATAAAATAGCATATTTTTTAGGAAACTATTTTAGTCAGATACAGAAAGATTCAGATTGTTTTTCACTCAGCCACTAATTCACTCATTCATTTACTGTTATAGCAATTTGTTTACTAGAATTATTTTTATATATGATATTATTAATTAGCATTAAAAGGCTTTAGGCTGGGCACAGTGACTCACACCCATATTCCCAGCACTTTGAAAGGCCAAGGTGAAAGGATTGCTGGAGGCCATGAGTTTGAGATCAGCCTGGGCAACCCCCAACTCTACAAAGAAGTAAAAAATAAAAATAAGCCAAATGTGGTGGTTTGCACTTGTAGTCCCAGCTACTCGGGAGGCTGAAGCAGAAGGATTGTTTAAGTCTGGGAAGTTAAGAATACAGGAGCCACGATCACACCACTGTACTTCATCCTAGGCAACAGAGTGAAACCCTGTCTTTAAGAAAATAAAATCAAAGCCGTGGGGGAAAAAAAGAAAAAGAAAAAGAAAACTTCTCAAGGTTAAATGTATATAGACAAAGTGAAAGAACATTTAAACAAGGACCTTAATATAATAAATTTCACTGGGATCATAACATCTTGAGAACCAGTAAATGAAATTTCCCTGGGAAATCTGTGTTATGGTTTATAAATTACTTTCTAATCTATTTACTTTTACTTTTATTTGAGATTTGAAATTTTGCTATAGAGATGTTTCTCTTTGAGGATTTTGGTAAAGCAATCAGAGGTGAACTGGGAAGTTTCTGGCAGTGGGACACGGTTTAGATTATAAAAGTGAAGAAGGCTGGATACTTTCTGTTGAAATAGACTGTTAAGAACTTTGTCAAAGAATGAACTCTTACTGTAACCCACACCTCATTTGTCACCCTGATGGGCTGAAGAAAAGTGACATTTACAAACTGAGAATGAAAGCACATCCATTTCACCAGTCTGACACCCTGATATAATAACTATTTACCTTGAGAAAGAGGCACTGAGATTTCCGATTCTTGTGAATCTTCTCACTTTGGCACTTATTTTCTCACTCTGTCAAACAGCCCCAGATTAATGGAACAATTTGTTCAACAAATCATATTAGTAGAATGTGCACAGGGTAAAGAGAGAGAGGTGGGGGAGCAGAAGATTTTTACTCATTCATAGCAGTGGTATCTCTGCAAATAAAAATGTAGTTATGCCTGACATTTACAGAGGGACAATGTGAAAGGGAAAGGGTGTAATGACTTCGGGCAGTGGAGAGATCACTTTCTAAGAACAGTAGTGCTCAAAGGGGAATAAGATAAAGTTACACATAACATCTAGATTGAGTTTCTTTCTAGAGCATATTTGTCAAATACAGCAAGATCTGCCTTGGTTTTAAAAAAAAAGGTTTCCATTGAAATTAAGCATCTTATGCTTTCTGGGGTGCACAGACATATTCCTATTAAGCCCACACTTGGGGAAACTCAAAGAATTCCAAGAACATCTTACTACAAAAGAGACAATTCAGTTCCTCAGAGCAGATCACAGATATGGGGCATGTGATAACTATGTGATTAGGATTAAGATTATTAATTCTGCTAGATATTCAATTCACATTACATAGGCAAATAAAATAACGTAATTGGCACAGACTCAACATTTTGTATGTTTCATGCCTTTGTGCCAGGATTTTGAATGAATGTTTAGAATATTGAGAGCCAATATATATCATGTACAACAAATCATGTTTATTTAACTATGCATCTAACCTATTGCTTCTCTTCACACATGCAAAAAAAATACAACCTAATACCACATTTTTCACTAACTTTTGAAGGACACTCAAAGTTGGCTGTGAGGTTCATTTTTTTTGTGTTAGGGTTGTCACACTGCTATTACACCTTAAATCCACAACAGAAATTGACACTCACTTGTCCCCTATTTCTGTATCCTGTAGCCTTGGGTGTCAAGGGAAAATATTGCTTTGCATTGTACGCTTTTGATTTCTCTTTCCTTTCTCATTTTCTTTTTCTTTCCTTTTTCTTTAAGATTTTTACATATTTTTGAGCCACAGGAGAGATCCCAAACACCTCTCGACACAAAATTAGTTCCTGGAAATTCCTAATTACCATGGAGAGAATATTTTCTTTTTATTGGATTGGAATTTTCTACTGCCAAATGCTTTTTTTTTTAATCCCAGGTTTATTCTAGCAATGTTTAAGTGTAAAAGTGACCTGTTGGAATCATTAAGGAGTAATGATAGCTCAACAAAAGATTCATTTCCAGTTCTGCTTCAATGGTAGGAAACAATGGGAAGGCTCCTTGGATATTGCTGATGTGATTGCCTCCAAAAACATTAGAAGCCCTATACACTTACATATTTATTCTATAGGAAAACATTTTGTTTCAGAAAGTTTAAGCGATTCTTAGTGCTTTTATTGGCCCCGATTTTCCTCTAGTAAATATGTTGCCAAGATATTGCATGTTACTTTTTGCAAATTTGGGCACCTAATATTTAAAATATATATATGTGTTTATGTTAGAAAATTTTAAATTTACATAGAACATAAAAAAGTCTCTTCTAAGTGCATAAGTGTGTATATATAGTGCATGTGTAGTTTATATATATACTACATACATACATGCATCTGCGCATATGAATATATCTGTATACCTCTGCATCTCTCTAGGAGATAAGGTCAGAGATGACTGTCCCATGTCACTTCAAATAAGTGTGGATGGCCATGTGCAGTGGCTCACACCTATAATCCTAGCTCTTTGGGAGGCTGAGGCAGGTGGATCACTTGAGGCCAGAAGTTTGGGATCAGCCTGGCCAACACAGCAAAACACTTTCTTCTAAAAATACAAAAAAAAAAAAAAAAAAAAAAAATTAGCCAGGTATGGGGGCTTATGCCTGTAATCCCAGCTACTTGGGAGGCTGAGACAGGAGAATCACTTGAACCTAGGAGGCGGAGGTTGCAATGAGCTGAGATTGTGCCACTACACTCCAGCCTGGGCAACAGAGCCAGATCATCTCAAAATAAATACATTACATTACATAAATAAATAAATAAATGCAGTTGTGTTTTAGGGAGGATACATGTGAATTAGAACTTGTAGTAGAGAGTTCTCAGGGACACAGATAAATCTGTGATAGGCTTATTCTATATTTTTATCATGGTTATAGTCATGCAATTTGTCTATTCTTAAAGACTATTCCTATTCCTTATAGAAATTAGGGTGACTTAACACAATTGAAGTTAGTTTTCACCCAAGAATCAATGTAGATATCTGATAGTGACAGGAGGCAGACAAATGCCTATGCAGATAGAGCTGGGTCCCCAGTGACACCCCACCTCCAAGCCAAAGACAGTTTAAAGCCTGAAAGCCAAGTTAGAAGTCAAATCTGCAGACTGGATTGAGAACCTGCCTTCCCATTTGGCATGCTTTTCTTATTGAAGCCCCACCCTTCACCTATTTTACATATACCTACCCTTTCCTAATTGGTTTTCTATACACTGCTAGGCTCACCTTTGAGTGGTTCCTCTGCTATGGCCTTTTTGCATACTTACAGGCTAATCAGCACGTACTCCTTTATTCCGAACCCATAAAAAGTCACACTTTATGAGCCCATAAAGCTCACACTGAGTGAGCCCACTCAGCCAAACTGGGAGATAAACCATTTGACTATGGGGGGTGGGAGACCAACCCCTTATCCACTCTCCACTGAGAGCTATTCCGTCATTCAATAAAATTATTTTCTGCCCTCCTCACTCTTCAACTGACAGTATATACTCATTCTTTCTGGATGCGGGACAAGAGCTTGGGAACTGTCAAACTTGGGTACAAGCTATAACACAGGTGAGGTGGGGTACATCCAGCCCAGCTGCAGTCTGAGCCAATATGCATGCCAGACTTGGCCCAGGTTAGCCAAGTAGATGGGGTGCTCCCTGCTGCAAGTCTGGCCAAGAAGCCAAGAAAAATCCTGCATCATATCCATGTTGCCAAGAACCTTTCCTCCCATGGTGACTCAGGAAACCATGTTCCTTCCTTCTCAGAGCCTTTAGTTCTCTTAGGGCTTGAAGTCTTTGGTGTTTATCCTGAGTGAAAGGAGAAAGAAAGAGGAGTCACTCCCTGATCCTAAAGATTTCTTTGGATGCAAAGTCACTCCCTGACACAATTTCTTTGGATGCAAAGAAGACTAGAAAATACTGACCCTGGCTGGGCAGCTGCCTTCCAAGGATGAGAGCCCACTGTGGAAAAACAGCCACAAGCCAGCAGTCTCTCACATGGCACTGTGGCCCATTGGTTTCCTTGACTCTGTTTCACTTTTCCCTATTCCCAGTTCCACTTGCTGGTTGCTTACCCTACTTTGTAACTTGAGTTTGTCTCAATTCTTCAGGTGTCTGCTCTGCCTCTCAGTGCCCTCTGATTTTTTTTTAGAGACTCTACTCTCAATTCTTCAACTCTTATCTATTTTCCAATTTGAATTTCAGAAAGAGAATCAGGTTGGTCCGTTTGTCATCTTTTTGTCCATGATAGGCTACTCTTTGGAATTGGTGTCTAAGTGTCTGGTGTCCACCTTTAGTCTAATTAACAGTGCCTTTATTCATAGAGGGGTGGGGAGTGGTACTTGAAGTTTTTCTTAGAAAGAACTGTGCCCATCAAGATGTTACTTGTATATTATATTTTTTTATAGTTTTCCCCGACACATTTATCACACATCAGATGCAATGTAACAGAACACTAAATCCTTGCCATAGACTAAAAAGAGTCCACATTCCGAGAAATGTTAAGGAAGCACTTAATCATGAGGATTTCTTTATTAGATTCCTGAAGCTTCTAATTCCTTAAGCTCTAGCAATAATTTCTCTTGCAGATGACAACTAAACATTCTTTTCTTCACGTACAAACAGACTTGGCATTTTAGATTGGGGGATATGGTTTCTTTAGTCTTTAGCCACTTCAAGAAGAATATATCCAAGTTTGAAGAAGAAATTTTGATTCAAGGTGGTGTCTTTTAAAATGAAGGAATCATGACCAGACTCAGTGGCTCATGACTGTAATCCCAGCACTTTGGGAGACCAGGGTGGGTGACTCACCTGATGTTAGGAGTTCGAGACCAACCTGGCCAACACGGTGAGGCCCCATCTTTACTAAAAATATAAAAATTAGTCAGGTGTGGTGGCGCATGCCTGTAATCCCAACTACTCAGGAGGCTCAGGCAGAAGAATTGCTTGAACCTGGGAGGCAGAGATTACAGTGAGTCAATATCATGCCACTGCACTCCAGTCTGGGCAACAGAGTGAGAATCCATCTCAAAAAAAAAAAAAAAAAAAAAAAAAGGAATAATAGCATTCAGCTTGTCTGTGAAATACATTACTACACATCAGACATTATGGTGATAATTAGAAACTTAGTTATTTTGAAATGTCTTATTGATGGGTACCAATGACTGAATGTGTTCTTTCTGCTGAGCAGTGCTTTAAGCCAAGCTTTACCTTAATTGTTGTCAGTAGTCACAGTTTTCCCAGATAAATGTTTTAATCTCTTTGTTCAAATGAAGAAGTAGTAGTGGTTCAGATGGATGACTTTACTTGATTGAAGACACACAGCTAAATACGGACCCTAAATGTAAAATTTATGTCTGCCTCAAACTTCTGTTTCTGCTATATAGTCATAGCTTCTCAGTTTGAGAAGACAGTCTTTATTCCTTTTAAAGCCTGGGAGGGAAATTATTAGCAGTCCCATTTTATAGCTAAGAAAACTGAGGCTCTGAGGATTAAGTAACTTGTTTGGGCCACAATCTGTAAGTGGCACTATCAGGTTTTGAAAAGCCATCTGGCCCTAATTTTGGGGCTCTTCCTACCTCCAATGTTTTACTAATTAATAAAAATAATTCAGAGAGACAGTACGTCCCACAGTCATAAGCCCTCAGGTAGTGCTCCATATGTGTAATGAACAAATTTGTGGATTACATCCTATATCTGATGGTGAACTAAAGTTGTCACTACATTTTTTTTCCTACCTTTCCTTCCTGTTTTCCCTTTAATTTGTGATACACCTAACTGGAAGACCTGTTAAAAGATAATTTTCAGAAAAAGGTAAAATCACGACTCTCAGATACAAATAGGAAGACATATTAAAGAATGCATTTTACTGCTATAATATAAAGGAAAGAGGCAGATAACCCGTTCAAAGGAAAATTTTTAAAAATGTATATGGAATATACATAAATGTACAAAAGAATGTTGAGATGAATTGTAAATGGAGACAAAAGTTCCACAAGGGAGACTGGTGGTGTTAAATTAACTCTGTCCTAGATGGGACAGAATTTACACTGCTATCAGTTTTACCTATAATTTAGTTACCAAATAGCTCAAAAATGGTGAATAAACAGGGCTAGAACTGGGCAGCCAGAGGTGTGCTATAGATGATGAATATTTCTCCACTGAGACATTTGTATTTCAACAGGCCCTTAATGTAGTAGATAAGCTCATTTAGAGTATTACATGCAGTCTATGATAGACAGGTAGTTTGAAATAAACATAACAGGACTAGTCCTATATATAATAGATCCATGAATGAATGGGTGTTCTTTTCTATGCTATTTCCCTATTCTGATGATCATAAATGATCAGTAAGGAACATCCATGTAGAGTTGGCAAACACGGAGAAGCAGCCAACATAGAATCGGCTTGAAATGCAGCTCTACTGAAGAAAAAACTTACCACGTCTATCAGCTCATCCTGGCTCCGGCCTGGGGCATAGGTCGGGGGTAAAGGATTAGAGTCCCTTGGTCCTGGTCTTTCATCCCTAAAGGGTCTCAAATTTACACTGAAAACCTCAGTGACCTCCAAATGAGGTTGCTCTGTGTCAGCTATACACTGAATGGATTGAGGAAAGAACACATCACCCAACTTTCAACGTCTCATTTCCAACCACTTAATTTTTTTAAAGCTGTTTTTAAAAAAAAAAAAAAAAAAAATACTGCAATTATCTTGTAAATAGCAGCATTATGTTTATGTGTGTCCCTTGTGCGTGTCTATATATTAAACACATTCAACTGTAGAAATAACGCTTCTCGCTTCCACATCATTTTTCTTTTTTGTAACTTATTAAGCAGAAGGCTCATAAATGCAAGTGGCCTTGACTCTCCCAGATCTGAGAGGTCCTGCCCTGGCCAGAAGCCAAAGGTATTTTCCCCCCAAATAGCTGGCCCTGCGAGGTGCTGAACAAAGCGCCTTTAAAAGTCCTTTGCAGTGCGCTGGCCCCGGGACACCGGAGGGGCGGCCCCTCCGCCCTTCCGCGTTTGGAGGGTGGGGGTCCCCAGGCCAGCGTCCCCCGAGGGCGGTGGCTTCCAGGTGCGGGTGCGGCTGCGCGTCCAGCCGGGCCTGGGGAACTTTCACTAGGCGTCCGCAGCGCGCAGACAATAGGCCTGGGAAGCGCCTTATCGCGGTGCGCAGGCCTTTCCCCGAGCGCGGCGGGCGGCGGCGGCGCTTCCGCGGGCCCAGGGCCGCCAGTCAGTCCCCTGTCCCCCGGTCGCCCGCCGCCCCCCCAGCCGGGACCCGCCGCCGCCGCCCTCCGCTTCCTCCGCGCTTCCTCCCCGCGACCCCGCGGCCTCGCTGGTGAGGCGCGGCCGGCGGAAAAGCTTGGTGGGGTGGCCGCGGCAGCGACACGCGCGGCCGGCCCCGGGAAAACAAAGGGGGGATGTGTGCGGCCAAGAGCCCGGAAACGGGGCGCCGGTGGGGGCCCGGGCGGCGCAGCTCTGCCTCCCGGAGCCTATTGTTTGCCGCGCGCACACGCACACGCGCTTAACAAGAAATTAACACATCCTGCCACCGCTTATCTACCCATTGATGGCCAAACACACGGCACGGTCACTGCACGGAGAGAGGCCTTTTCATCCCCTGACCAGGCCGGAGCAAAGGATCTCAAGCCCTGCGTAGAAATCACCTTTGTGTCCATACTGCCCTCTATACCATTCAAGATTCTCGAGCTACTATAACAGCTTTTTAAAAAATGTTTTCCTTTTTTATTTGGTAGTATCTGTCTTTGAATTTCTTAGGAAGGGGCATTCTGAAGATCCCGTGCCTAACACATTTTTTTTCTTCTTTATGGTACTAATTCTTAAATGATCTGGTTTTACAGTGTGTCAGGCACTATTCTAAGAGCTTTAGCAGTATGAACTCTTAACGCTGTTTAACAACTCTGTGAGTTCCGTGGTATTTTTATCTTCATTTTCTAGATGAGGAAAGGAAGACATAAAAGAAACCACGCTGGTAGAGATGTAGTAAATGAGGCAGCCCGGACCAGATCTCTGGCTTGCCAGTTTCAGCCCATATTCTTAAATGAGGTCTCCCGACTTATTTTTTCACCTCTGGATTGCCATGATTTGGATTTTAATTTTATTTAATTTTTTTTTGATCACTGAAGTGCAGGACGTTTGTCTATCCCTTGCTGTTCCGGAACTGATTATGTGGGGAAGCTTGTAACTGAGCAGGATTTCATAGATCAGAGGAGCAAATGACTTCATTACGCATAGGCTTTTCTGTATTAATGACTGCACGATTTAGGATTTAGGCTGTCTCTGGTTTTTGATGAAGGGTTGTGAAATTGAAGCGGAATTTGTCGTTTCTACAAAACAGACATGTCATGTCTATGGCAAGTGTTCGAGCAAAATAAGCACCAATAAATTTGAAACCGATTAATTAACCAACCTGGACAATAAGCCAGAATTTTCATTGTCATCCAAGTTGGGTGAATGTGGCCTAAACCACCCTTTAGTGTGTGCTGTTCTAGAGAAATGCCAACCCAATCTCCTACATCATTCAAGCCCCCTCCCCCCACCCCCTAGCTGGTGAGGTGACCCCAGTTAACTCATGCTGAATTCTCAGTAAGGTCCAAATGCTCTTTGGGGACAGAGGATGAATAAGACACTCTTCATACCTAAACAGTAACTCACTGGCTGGCCAGGAAAGACAATGACCAATAAAATTGGTCAAGACAATGACCACTAAAATTCGATATAAGTGGTATATAATATGGGAGAAGAACACAAATGAATGATCAGTACTTTCACCTTGGGGTCATATTGCTACAGAGAAGTTCACATGTTGGCCAGGCGTGGTGGCTCATACCTGTAATCCCAGCATTTTTGGAGGCTGTGGTGGGTGGATCAATGAGGTCCAGAGTTCGAGACCAGCCTGACCAGAATGGTGAAACCCCATGTCTACTAAAAATACAAAAATTAAGTGATACACACTTGTAATCCTAGCTACTGGGAAGGCTGAGGCAAAGAATCGCTTGAACCTGGGAGGCAGAGGTTTCAGCGAGCCGAAACCACACCACTGCACTCCAGCCTGGGCAACAGAGTAAGACTCTGTCTCAACAAAAAGGAGAGGTTCAAATGCTTCTAAACACACTTGTCTTTTATAAAGGAGCTAAGAAATCATTTATTCAACTAATGTTTATTGAACCCCATTTATGTGGCAGCTACTGTTTGTTTGCTTTTTTTTTTTTTCCTGATACAGAGTCTTGACCAGTTGCCCAGGCTAGAGTGCAGTGGCACGATCTCAGCTTATCTCACTGCAACCTCTGCCTCCCAGGTTCAAGCAATTCTCCTGCCTCAGCCTCCTGAGTAGCTGGGATTACAGGCACCCATCACCACACCTGGCTAATTTTTGTATTTTTAGTAGAGATGGGGTTTCACCGTCTTGACCAGGCTGGTCTTGAACTCCTGACTTGTGATCCGCTCTCCTCAGCCTCCCAAAGTGCTGGGATTATAGATGTGAACCACTGCGCCTGGCCCTGTGTTTTAAAAATATCAAAAAGCAACCTACAGATCTTCTTTTCATGAAGTTTTTAATCTAGTGAAAGAAGACAGAAATGAGTTAATGACACTAATACATAACTTGAAATTATTGGTTTGTATTATAGGAGGGACATGATGCTTTCAGGTGTATTGTAGGAGGATTTAAATAGCAGAGCATTCTGGTCAGGGGAAACAGTAAGTGCAAAGTTTGCTACTGTGGCTATAGGAGGATGTTGTGCCTTTGGAGAGGATAAAAGGAGGCCAACATGGCTGTCACTACTGGGGTAAGAGAGGGGTTAGAGTATGGGAGAGGAGACTAAACGGGGGGCAAGGGCCATGCCAAGAACATGCTATAGGTTACATTAGACATTTGGGTTATGCTACAGTAATTATACCATTTAAAAATTTAGCCAGGTGTTCATATGTGTGTGTGTATGTAATATCCCCCCACCCTATAAAGTATCTTTGTTTGCTATATAAAGAACAAATTGGAGGGCACCTGACTGGTTAGGAAGCTACTATACCAGTTCAGATCAGAGCTGATGGCTAATTAGAGTGATGAAGATGGAGAGGGAAGGAAGAGGACAGATTAGAATGAGAGGTATTCTGAAGGTCAGGTAGACAGAACACAATGAGAGACTGGAGAGAAAGAATGACGAGGATGACCCCTCAATTTCTGGTTTATATTACACAACCAGATGGATGGCAAGGCCATTTCTGAGAGAGGAAAATATGCAGGATAATTGGGTGTAGGAGGGATGGTTATAAGGTAAACTTTAGGCACGTGGAATTTAAGATGGCTTTAAGAGTCCAAGATGTCATCGAGTGGATCTTTGGGTGGGTGATGGGAAGGGATGGAATTGTCCTAGATGCAGGACAAATGTCTCTTCTACTGTAGCAAGAGTAGAAGAGTACACTAGGTAGAAATAGGGGTAGATTTGCATATTAGATAATGGGGAGAAGAGAAACTGGGTGGTCTGAGTAGAGAACATTTGAAAAAATTAATAGTGAATAATTATTGAGGTATATTGAGGACCCATTGATTACACTCTATCAATCTGCTTTTTTGTGTGTGGCTGTCAAAACAGCTCTTTGTTGCCTTGGAGTACATCAGTGCAGTGAAAGGGAGGCTGAGAGAGTTTGGGCATTGCGCGTTGTATTAGTCCATCTTCATGCCACTGATAAAGACATACCTGAGACTGGGTAATTTATACAGGAAAAGGGGTTTAATGGACTTAGAGTTCCACATGGCTAAGGAGACCTCACAATTATGGTGGAAGACAAGGAGGAGCAAGTCACGTCTCACATGGATGGCAGCAGGCAAAGAGAGCTTGAGTAGGGATATTCTTATGAGACTTACTGTCATGCTAACATCATGGGAAAAACACACCCCCTGATTCAATTACCTCCCACTGGGTCCTTCCCACAATATGTGGTCCTTCCCACAATGTGTGAGATTTGGGTGGGGACACAGTCAAATCATATCACCCATGTTAAAGGGAAAGCAATATTGCAAAAGTATAAGGAATGGAGTCCAAGGAAGTAAGAAACAGTGTATGTGGTGAATCATCTTTATTGATTTGCATATGTTGAACCAGCCTCGCATCCCAGAAATAAAGCCTACTTGATTATGGTGTATTCATTTTTGATGTGCTGCTAGGCTCAGTTTGCTACTATTTTGTGGGGATTTTATGCCTATGATAATTGGGGTTATTGGCTTGATGTTTTCCTTTCTTCATTGTGTATGTGGTGTAAGGTAAGGGTCCAGTTTCATTTTGGTATTAGACTGATGCTGCCTTCATAGAATCAGTTAGGGAAGAGTCCCTCCTCCTCAATTTTTTGGAATAATTATAATAAGTTTGGTACCAGTTCTTCTTTCTATGTGTGGTAGAATTCGGCTGTGAATTCATCTAATCCAGAGAAATTTTTTAGCTGGTAGAATTTTTATTACTAATTCAATTTCAGAAATTAATGTTAGTCTATCCAGGGTTTAAATTTTTTTTCTAATTCAAACTTGAGAGACTGTGTGTTTGCAGGATTTTACCCACTTCCTCTAGACTTGCTAATTTGTGTGTATGGAATTATTCATAGTATTATTTGATAATCTTTTTTATTTCCATGGGATCAGTTGTACTATCATCTTTGTCATTTCTGATTGTCCTTATGTACATCTTTTTTTTCCTCTGTTAATCTAGTTAGCAGTCTATCAATCTGTGGGGTTTTTTTTTTTTTTTTTTTGCCCCCAGAGGACTAAGTCTCGGTTTCATTGATCTTTTATATGGATTTTTACATCTCAATTTTGTTTACTTATTTGCTAACTTTAATTATTTCTTTTATTCTGCTAGCTTGGAATTTGTTTGTTCTCCTATTTTAGTTATTTTATGTACAATTTTAGATTTTTAATTTGAGATCTTTCTAACTTCTTGATGAAGATGTTTAGGGCTACAAAATTTTCTCAACAATGCATTAGCTACATTTGAGATTGTGGTGAAATGTGTCCCTATTTTCATTAATTTCAAAGAAGTTTTGATTTCTGCCTTAATTTTAAGATGCACCAGGAGTTATTTAGGAGCAAGTTAATTAATTTCCATGTATTTGTTCAGAGAGATCTTCTTGACATTGATTTATATTTTTATTGCACTGTGGTCTGAGAGTGTAGTTGGTATGATTTTAAGTTTTTTAAATTTATTGAGACTTGCTCTATGAGCAGTGGGCAATCTTAGAATATGTTCTGTGTGCAGATGGGAGGAATGTATATTCTGTAGTTGTTGGGTGGAGTGTTCTATAGGTATCTATTTGGTCCAGTTGTTCAAATGTTGAAATTGAATCCAGTTACTTTGTTAGTGTTTTACCTCAATAATCTGTTTAACACTGTCAGTAGGCTGTGAACCACTATTATTGTGTGGTTGTCTAAGTTTCTTTGTAGGCCAGATAGAACTTGTTTTATGAAACTGAGTGCCCCATTGTTGGGTTTGCATATATTTAAAATAGTAAAGTCTTCCTGTTACATTATTCCCTTTATCATTATGCAATGGCCTTCATCATCCTACTTAATTTGTATTGGTTTAAACTCTATTTAAAATTATATAAGAATCACAACTCCTGTTCTTTTTTGTTTTCCATTTGCATGGCAGGTCGTTTTCCATCCCTTTACTTTGTGTTTATAGATGTCAGTACGTGTAGACAGTCTCCCGAAAATAGCAGATGGTTGAGTATCTTTTTATCCAGTTTGTCACTTTGTCTTCTAAGTGATGGTGTTTAGCTCATTTACATTCAGGGTCAGTACTGATATGTGAGATTTTCATCCTTTTATTGTGTTTTTAGCTGGTTATTATGAGACTTGATTGTGTAGTTGAGTTATGGTGCATGTAGGCTATGTGCTTAAGTGTTTGTGTGTGTGTGGGGGGGTAGTCAGTGTTGTTTTTTAATTACATGTTTAGTACTAGTTTAAGGACTTCTTATAAGCCTGGTCTAGTTGAAACAAATTTTTTTGGTGTTTGCTTCTCTGAGAATGATTTTATTTCTCTTTCACTTAGGAAGCTTAGTTTGGTGTGATATGAATTTCTTGGCTTGTATTTCTTTTATTTAATGATTCTGAAAATATGCCCCCAATCTAGTCTAGCTTGCAAGGTTTCTGCTGAGAGGGCTGCTGCTAGCCTAATGGGTTTCCTTCCCTTCTAACTACCTTCAAGATTTTTTCTTTTACCTTTACCTTGGTAAATCTGCTGACTATGTGCCTTGGGGATGGTTGTTGTCTTATATAATATTGGGCAGAGTTCTCTGTATTTCTTGGATTTGCATATAAACTTCTCTAGTGAAATTAGGGAAAACTCTGTGGACTGTAACCTGGAATATATTTTCCAAGTTGCTTATTCTCTCTCCTCTCAGGAATACCAATGAGCTGTAACTTTTTAATATAATCTCATCATCTTTATATAATCTCATATTTCTCCAAGGTTTTAAATTTTTTTTGTTTTTATCTTACTGAGTTGATTCAAATAACTTGTCTTTGAGCTCTGAAATTCTTTCCTCAATTTGATTTGTTCTGTGTTAATATTTCAGAAACTAAAGTATAACTAAAGTATAGTATTATGAAATTGTATTACAAAATTCTCATAGTGAGTTTTTTTTCAGCTCTAGAAGTTCAGTGTGGTTCTTTCTTAAAATGACTGTTTCATCTTTCAGCTGTTGGCTCATTTTACTGGATTTCTTGAATTTCTTAAATTGGGTTTCAACTTTTTCCTGAATCTTGATAAGCTTCCTTGACATTCAGATTCTGAATTCGATGTCTATCATTTCAATTATTTCAGACTGGTTAAGAACTATTGCTGGGGACCTGGTGAACTCGCGTGAAGGTAGTAGGACACTCTGGCTTCTTCAATTGCCAGAGTTCTTGCTGATTCTTTCTCTTCTGGGAGTGTTGGTGCTCCTTTAACAGTGGTATAAATTCAGTGTAGTCAGTTGGCTTTATTTCTTCATTCTTTCACAGGACCAGAACTCTGTATATGATCTTTATTTGTGGGTGAATTGTTGTGCTTAGTTTCACAGGTGTATATATTAGCAGCGTAATTTTTGTTATTTTAGTTTGGGCTGTGAGCCAGTAGATGGCAGTTAAGAGTCATGGCCAGTAGCTAGGCTAATACACAGCTGCATGGCTCTTTCGGACTTCCTTGTGTTTATAGGTGTGTTCTGTGGTGGGGTGGAGAGGCAGATAGCCCCTGCCAGGCCTGCTCCTGGGCCTTGAGGACAACTTCTCTGGTCACTGATGCCCTATCTGTATTTCTTTTGTTAGATGTACAGGGCTGCAGGGTTCCCTAGGGCCAAGGCTGTGGGAGGGAGCCAGGCCACACCCTTTGTGGACCAGCCCTGTGGAGGGAGGCATGCCCCCCTCACACCCTGGCCCTGGAACCTGCACATTTCACCTTGTCAGTGCTCTGAGAGGCTCCACCTCTGCTCAAGTGCTGGCCACAGATTTTGGCTCAGTCCTCCTGGGTTGTACATCACAACACTGTGGGCTCCAGGATACCCTGTGACTTGGGATCAGGCTCTAGTTGCACTGGGGAAACCAGTGTGTTCCCAGGTTACCCAAAAAGTACTCTGGTGGAGCTATGCATTCAGACTGAGCTGTGAGGCTGCTCTATGCACCTACTCCTGCAGGGTGACTAGGCACGTGGAACATTTACAAAAATAGACCACACTTTTAGCCATAAAACATACATTGACAAATATCAAAGAACAGTAAATACCTGAGGTAACTAAGGCTTTTGGTTAACTGGAACTATCATGTGAGTCTGTAGTTTCAGTGAATACAAAATGAAACAAAACACACAGAACATCAACAGCCAAACAAATGAATCACACACATTTTAGCTGTGTTTTAAAAACTTTAGTTAATCTATATTAAGAGACTTAATAGTGATATTCTAGAATGTTTTGGTTAAATTGTTCTCCAGCATGTTTTTCATTCAACCCAAACAGTGCTTTGTATCTGAAAGTGACTAAGTGATAGTTTTAAAGCTGTACAGCTGGTGGGTAGATGAGCCCTAACTCCACCCCGTTTTCTTACATGGTATTTGTCAACCACACCTGAGGTATTTACTGTGCCAAATTCCTTTTTCTAGACTTTGCATAAATAATGCAGAGAAAAGCAATTTAGACAATGAGAGATCTTAAAATAATATCAGAAGAGGAATGCTTGATAAAATTAGTAACACATGGTCTGCAGAGAAGAGATTTTTAGCTGTGGAAAGAGGTCATAAGAAGAGTTTTCAGAGGTTGAAGAAACTTGTCAAAATATTAGGCTTGTCTCACACATTAGTGAGTGTCCTATTATTGAAAAAAATCAAGTAGAATGCATGATGAGTGCCAGAGATCTTAAGAAAAGAAGAGGTAATACTTGATGACTATTGAAATCCCTTCAAGTTCTTCATATTCTTGGATTTGAAATGAAACTCTTATGGATGAGGTGGTCTGTCTTGTAAAATAGCCCTTTTTTATATGTTTTCAAGATGAGTCTTGGGAATCCAGCCTCAGACAGGAAATTAGCCCAGATGACTCCTAGGTTTCCTATCAATCTAGGACTTGGTGATGTCTATCTGGAATGTTATACACAGAAACATTTTCACTGGGTAAAGTTAATGTTGGTGACTGTGTTTTAACTCTAATGCTGTACAGGTCTTGTGAAACAATAAGAGAAACCTAGTAATTCTGTTTAATTCAGATTTAGTTAAAAACAAAACAAAACAAAAACCTAGTGAGCTCAACTTAAGGGTATGAAAGTAGAAACTATGAACTTTTGTTTTTCCAATGCCACTTTATTGTACTAAAAAAAAAAAACCCACAAAAGTAGATGCAGAGTTCAAAGAAGAATATTGGTCAACAACATTTCTATCCATAGGTGAGCCCCTGAGTCACAAGAACAATGGTACACAGAAATAATGAGAGGAGATTTCTATCCACTCAGTATATTTTCACCTAAGAAAAGAACTGTCCAAAACAAAGGGATGGAGGTATAACCCCCCATCCCATCAACACACACGTGCTCACCCATGTGCACATGTGCGTGCGCGCGCACACACACAGGCATAGAAACAAACACAAAAGCATGCACACTTGGTGCAGGTTGTGAATGGATCATTTTACCTCTGGATTAGCATTCTTTCTCCATATTTCTCAGCACAATTCAGTTGAGATGAAGATATTTCTCTTTAAGGAAGAAAATGTAGATAGTATGGAAAGGATAATTCACCTAACAATTCAGAAAGAAAGGAAGAAAACAGGCATTAATTGAACAATTCCTTTATTCTTCAGCTAAGTCATTTAATTCTCATGTTAACCAAGGGCTCTCTTATCCCTGAACCTACAAGTTTTCCAACATGTTCGATTCTTATGTTCTAGGTGTCTAACGTGTTCTCTGCCTCTCCTGCCTTATTTTTCTCTCTGTGTCTTTCTTTACTTTGCTTTCTATGGATAATTACTCAATCTCACCAATTCTACCTATCTGTATAACTGGAGAGCAGGGCTGTATTGCATCTAAAATTAGATTTTATTAGTTTATATACTGTTTCTGCTACTTAATAACTATTTAATCTAGAAACGTTGCCTAACTTTTCTCTCTGAGCTTCAGTTTCCTCATCTGAATAAAGCCAAAAATTAGTATGACATTTGAAGGATTATTGTGCATACATATATGTAAAGCACTTAGAACTATGCCTGCCATTTTATTTGCAATTCTTCATTATCTGTGTTGCTCTCTTCTCTCTTCTCCTCTGTCTTTTCTTGTTTCTTACTCCTTCATTTTCTCTCTTTTGGAACACATATTTTAATCTATCATATCAAGTTATTTAAAATATCTACCAGAAACATAAAAATGTGCTATGAATAGTAAAATTTGGCATAACACTGAATTCATTACTCCACAGTGTGGATCTACCCTATATGACAAATAAGATACAAGAATAAGAGATGAGCAGCCAGAGTGGGAAGGGGGTGTCTCATATGTATTCTGAGAAAGGCAAGATTTTGTGGGATTAGAAAAGTTGTTGAAATATAATTTTATTATAACTCTGAAGAATTGATAGACAAGAAGGGAGTCACATTCCAAGCAAAAATCCCACTTACAATATCCATTTAATATAAAATACAAAGGTTATGCTATCTATCCAATACTGTTTGTCAGTCCCTTCAGTTTATGTATTTGACATAATTCTTTTGAGAACTAACCATTCAATGATGTCTGTCAGTCTTTGAAAATAAAATATGATAGGAGATTTAAGAAAAGATGGCCAAATAGATGCAGCCAGAAAGTGCTGCTCCCACTAAGAGAGATCAAATTGTCAAATAAACAAATTTGGGAAGGTCTTTTGAGAAAACATTGAGAGTGGATAGAAGTGATGCTGAAGCCCAGGCTGAATTGGGAGAGAGCTGGAAATCCTGTGTGGGAACGCTGAACACTAGGGTTAGTAGTTTCTGGCCCTTAACAGCTCCTGGACAAAGGTGAGTTAGAGAACTGAGGGACATCTCACTTGCTGCAGACTCTGGGATCCTAGCTAACGGGGGCCTTTCACCCCACAGTGGATGTGTGAGCTGGTATTGGGATGTCAAATTTTTTTAGAATTAGCTTTGTCAGATTTACCTGCAGCAAATTTTTTTGATGTGCATTTCCATGAGATGTCTACAATTAACCACCAACACAATCAGGATATTAAACAGCCTATCACCATCCCCATTCCCCTGTGCCACTCTAGAATGAACAACCCATCCTCCACCCTGGTAATCCCTGGCAACCACCGATGTATTATTTTTCTGTAATTTTGCCTTTTCTGGAATGTCAGATGAATGGAATCATGCAGTATGTAGCTTGTGTTCAGGTCTTGGCAACTTTGGATAAAGTTGCTATAACCATTGTGTACAGGCTTTGTGTAAGCATAGTTTTTATTTCTTTATGGTAAATACCACAGAACAGTGCAAGGCTGCTAAGTAATATATGCTTAGCTGAATAAAAAACAAACTGTTTTCTAAAGTGACCGTATTATTCTTCATTCCCACAAGCACCTATGAAGAGTTATTCTGTGTAACTCCTTATTCTTTTAATATTCATGAGATGAATAGCAATGACCTCTTAAATTCCTGATATTGGTAATTTATGTCTTTTCTCTTTTTGTTAGGTTAGTTGGGCCAGAGTTTGATAAATTTTGTTGATATTTTCAAAGAAACTGGTTTTTAGATTTGTTTATTTTCTCCATTGTCTTTTTGTTTTCAGTTTTATTGATATCTTCTCTACTGCTTATTTCCTTTTTTATGCTCTTTCTAGGTTTAGTTCACTCTTTATTCTTTAACTTCCTGAGGTGGAAGCTTACATTCTTGATTTTAGATATTTCCTTTTTCTTCTTATGTGCATTTAGTGCTTAACATTTTTCCCTCTAAGCATTTCTTCTGCTGCTCCCCACAGATTTTGAGAAGTTGTATTTTATTTTCATGTATTTTACAAATATTTTAAAATTTCTCTTGAAATTTCTTATTTGACTCACCGGTTATTTAGAGTTTATATTAATATCAAAAGACATGGGAATTGTACAGCTATCCTTCTGTTACTGATTTCTTGTTTGCTTCTATTGTGGTCTGAGAATGTACTTGGTTTCTCAGACCATAAAAAGGAATTTTAAAATTTCTAGCATCAATTTTTGATTCTTTCTTGGAGCTGTCATCTAGTTTCTTACATTACCCATCCGGGCTTTTATGTTCCCTAATTTTTCCATTAGAGCCTTTAAAATATGATATAACTTAAATGTTTGTCCTCTGTAAAACTTATGATGCAATTTAATTGTCATTGTAATATTATTAAGAGGTGGGACACGATCAGGCCTTGAGGGCTCCACTCTCATACATGGGTTTAATAACTTCTTTCTTAGCTCTTCTGACTCCTGCTATGTGAAAGTTCAACATTTCACTTCTTCAAAGGATGCCGCATGCATGGTACCATCTTAGAAGAAGAGAATGGGCTCACCAGACACTAAGCCTGCTAGCAGCTTGACCCTAGGCTTCCCAGCCTCCAGAACTGTGAGCCAAAAATTTCTGTTCATAGCTTATACAATCCCAGATATTCTGTTATAGTAGCACAAAATGAACAGAGACAACTGTGTTAGGCCATCCTTGCATTGCTATGAAGGAATGCCTGAGATTGGATAGTTTATTTTTTAAAAACAGGTTTAATTGGCATACAATTCTGCAGGTTGTAGAAGCATGGTTCCAGCATCTGCTTCTGGTAAGGGCCTCGGGAAGCTTACAATCATGGTGGAAGGTAAAGGAAGAGCAGGCAATGTTACCTAGTAAGAGAGAGAGCTGGAGGTGGAACGGGGTGGGTGCCACACTCTTTTAAACAACCAGATCTTGCATGAACTACCAGAGCAAGGAGTCACTCATCACCAAAAGATGGCACTAAGCCATTCAGGAGGGATCCACTTCCATGATACAAACACCTCCCACTGGACTCTGCTTCCAATATTGGGTATTACATTTCAGCATGGATTTGGAGGGGACAAACATTCGCACTATATCAATAATGTATTAATCATGATTATTTTAAGTTCCTGGTCTGATAATACCAATATCTGAGTCATCACTGAGTCTGATTCTGATAACTGCTTTATCTCCTAGAACTATGTTTTTTTATTCCTTTTTGGCACACATTGTGCTTTTTTGTTTCTGTTGAAATTTACCGGATAATGGAAATAAGATCAACACACCTTTAGTGTGAGGATTTATTTTAATCTAGCTTGGAAGTAGATAGTGTTTAATGTTGCAGTTACAGGCACCAACTGCTTCCAGCTCCTCTTGTGTCTTTATTGTAATCTCTTCTTGGGTTTGTGGCTTCCTTTCATATTGCTCCCCAGAGTCTGTGTCTTGCAGCACTTCCTGTTGTAATTTACTGTTGTTACTTCTAGAGGCTTGTTAATGGGGTGGTAGAGTGTAGAGGAGGAAGCTGGTTCTCTAGTATTCTTATTAAGCCTTAGTCTTTTAATGGGTCTGTTTCTCAAAAATATGGATATCAGCAGTGTTTTTGTCCCACCTATTGGGATAGATGTTCCCCTTGCCATTGCCTCTTAGTCTATCACCCGGCTATTCCATTTCCAGCCTGTATCTTTGACCTGTCTCCTCTGTAAATTGTGGTTCTTACGTACTTGATTTTCCTTAGGCATAACAGAAAGGCTGGTGCAGGCTGGAGTGGAGCAGAGATCACCTCCCTCAGCTAAGATAAGGTCTCAGAATGCCCTCTAGAAAGTTCTTCCCCATGGAAACCAGACCTTTATTAGGTACAAGAGTCTGGGAGGGTTAAACTATGGCTACTCTACACCGTTTTTTGCCAGGGTCACATGGGGAGCTTTCCCCTGCCACCACTATGAAAATTTGGTGGGGTTCCCAGAAGGAAAGCCCAGAAGTTTATAGTCTTACCTATGACTGTGGCCCCCAGGAGTCTATCCTTCTCACATTAATGTGCACTTAATCTCCAGGCATTCATCAAAATAATCATCTAGGTGTTTCTACAAGTTTGTGTTCTGCCCCAGGTAAGTAAATCCTGAGTCCTGTATATCTCTGAATGGGCCTGACACTCCAGATTTCATGGTGGTAGTCTGTCCTGCAACCTCATCTCTTGGATGGAGCCAAGAAACGTCATCAGCTTCAGTATTTTTCTACCTTTCACTTGTTATGAGAGCAGGAGTCACAGTTTTTAAGCTTTTAACATGTCAAATCTAAAACTAGAAGTCTTCTCATTGATTGATTTGTTAATGTTAAACTGATCTTGCAGGTCTAGGATAACCACTGACCACGTATTGGAATAATACACTGCAAATGTATTATTCTTTTAATAAACTCCGTTATGTGTTTATACACATAATATTGTCACCAGGATATAGCTGGCTCTTGATTTTTATTTATTTTTCCTTTATATATAGGGTCTTGTTCCATCACCCAGGCTGGTATACAGTGGTGAAATCATAGTTCACAGTAATGTCCAAGTGATCCTCCTGAGTTCAAGTGATCCCTGGCCTCAGCCTTCAGAATAGCTATGATAGTTTATAGGCACACACTACCATGTCCAGGTCATTTTTAAAAACCTTTTGTAGAAGCTGGTTCTTTCTATGTTGCTAAGGCTGATTTCAAACTCTTGACCTCAAGTGATCATCCCACCTTGACCTCCCAAGGCATTCAGATTACAGGTGTGAACCACTGCAGCTGGCTGCTCTTGATTTTTTATTCAGGTTAATGGAGACTCCAGGCTCTGTCTTTTAATTGGAGTGCTCACAGCATTTACATTAAATATAAGTGTTGATATGGTTGTTTAAAAGATACATTTTGCATTGGTTTTCTATTTTTTCATCTGCTCTTTTTTCCCTCTTTTTTTCAGTTTTCTTCTTTTTAATTTAGAATTCCAGTTCATCTTCACTAATACCTTCTTGAATTACCTTTTAGCTACAACTTTATGTATTACTCTTCAGCTGTTTTTTATATTCAGCAATATGTGTCCTTAACTTGTCAGTTTATCTTCAAAGTGTTATTTCTTAAATAATACAGTAACTAAAGTAGTATGCTTTCTTGTCTCCTGTCCTTTTCTCTCTCCTACTTTTATCATATATTTTACTATATGTGTATATTAATTCTTATAATTATTTTAACTTTCAGAGCTGTGTATATTTAATATATGCAATTTGAAGTATTTGAAGATAAGTACATACCTGTGAAATCATCATCACTATCAATGCCATAAACTTATCTATTATCTCAGAAATTTTCTCCTGCCTTCCTTTTTTTTCATTGTTGTGGTTAAAGCACTTAACATAAGACCTTTAGCAATTTTTAAATAATACAATACAGTATTTTATATTATAGCCTGTATATTATTTATTAGATTTCCAAAACATATTTATTTTGCACAACTAAACCTTTAATTCTTTGACAAATACCACCTTATTTCCACCTCTACCAGCTCCTGGAAACTACCATTTTATTCTCTGTTTGATGATTTTAAACTGCATTTACATGAGGTCACAGTGTCATCTTTCTGTGTCTGGCTTATTTAGTTTAGCATAATGTCCTCCAAGTTCATCCATGTTGTTGCAAATGACAGTATTTCTGTCATTTTTAGGGGGACTAATATTCTTCTGTATGTATATGCCACATTTTTTTTAATCCATGTTTCTGTTGATGAAAATATAGATTGTTTCCATATCTTGGCTATTGTGATTAACGTGTATTAGGCTGTTCTTATGCTGCTAATAAAGATATACCTGAGACTGAGTAATTTATAGAGAAAAAGAGGGTTAATTGATTCACAGTTTCGTGTGGCTAGGGAGGCCTCATAATCATGGTAGAAGGTGAAAGGCATGTCTTACATGGTGGCAGGCAAGAAAAAGGCATGTGTTGGGGAACTCCCCTTTATAAAACCATCAGATCTCCTGAGACTTATTCACTGTCAGAAGAGCATGGGAGAGACCCACCCCCATGATTCAGTTACATCCCACCGGGTCCTTTCCATGACATATGAGAGTTGTGGAAACTACAATTTGAGATTTGGTTGCAGACACAAACCATATCATGTTGCAATGCACATGGGAGTGCAGATGTCTTTTTCAGATCTAGATTTCAATCCCTTTGGATATATAACCACTGGTGGGATTGCTGAATCATATAGTGGCTCTATTTTTAATATTTTGAGGACACTCTATTGTCTTCTACCACGATGTATTATTTGTTAATTTTATAACCTCTAATGCAGTTTATTCTTTCCCTTAGAAATAGTTTTAATTTTTTATATTTCCTTATTTCATCCAGTCAGCTGAAATACCATGAGGATATTGGATACAGCCCTCTTGAGTTCAAGAACAGAGGAACTGAGGGATATAAGCCCCAAAGTGGACAACTCTATGCAGGGTTAAAATTGGTGTATAAGTTAGTTTTCACACTGCTATAAAGAACTACCTCATACAGACTGGGAACTTTCTGAAGAAAAAAAGGTTTAATTAATTCATAGTTCTGTAGACTTAACAGGAAACATGACTGGGAAGCCTCAGGAAACTTATAATCATGGCAGAAGGCTAGGGAAGCAAGCATTTCTTACCATGGCAGAGCAGGAAAGAGAAAGAGAGAGAGCAAGGGGGGAAGTGCCACACCCTTTTAAAAAATTTTTGAGACAGAGCCTCACTCTGTCGCCTAGGCTGGAGTGCAGTGGTACAATGTCTGCTCATTGTAATCATTGCCTTTTGGGTTCCAGTGATTGTCCTGCCACAGCCTCCTGAGTAGCTGAGACCATAGACATGTGCCACCACACCTGGCTAATTTTTGTATTTTTTAGTAGAGATGGGGTTTCACCATATTGGCCAGGCTGGTCTTGAACCCCTGACCTCATGATCTGCCCACCTCAGCCTCCCAGAATGCTGGGATTACAGGCATAAGCCACTCACACCTGGCCGTTCATGAGAACTCGCTCACTATCATGAGAACAGCATGGTGGAAATCTGCCCCCATGATCCAGTCACCTCCTACCACACCCCTCCTCCAATTTGACGTGAGATTTTGGCAAGGACACAAATCCATATAGTCTCATATGGTTAATTCCTTCTCACCTGTCCTAGTCTGTTTGGGCTACTATAACATAAATAATATAAACTGGTGGCTTCAACAAAAAACATTTCTAGCTCATAGTTCTGGAGGCTGGCCATCTGGGATTAGAGTGCCTTTGTGGTTGGGCTCTGGTAAAGGATCATTTCCTTGTTGCAGACTGCCATCTCCTCCTTGTATCCTCACATAGTAGAGAGAAGGCAAGAGAACTCTCCCGGGTGTCTCTTATAAGGGCACAAATCTCATTCATGAGGATTTCACTGTCATGACATTATCATCTCCCAAACCTAACTCCTCATAGCATCACGTCAAGGGTTAGGATTTTAACAGGAATCTGGGGGGCACATAGACATTCAGTCCATAACAGCGTTCCCTTAAACAACTTAAAGCCTGGGTGCAGTGGTTCACACCTGTAATTCCATCACTTTCAGACGCTTAGGTGCATGAATTGCTTGAGGGAGTTTGAGACTATCCTGGGCAACAGGGCAAAACCCCATCTCTACAAAAATACAAAAATCGGCCAGACATGGTGGTGCCTGCCTGTGGTCCCAACTACTTGGAAGGCTAAGGTGGGAGGATTACTTGAGCCGAAGAGGCAGAAGTCACAATGAGCCATCATTGCATTGCATCCAGCCTGGGTGACAGTGTAGGAACCTGTCTCAAAAAAATAAAAGCACAACAACTTAAGTAAGGTTGAAAACCACTGTTATAGTTCTTTTTATCTATTATCTTTGCTAGTATTGGGTTATTCTATCTTAGTATAATGGCATCATCTTACTCCATCAAAATTCAGCTTAAAGTGTTTTTCTTGTCCAGCTTAGCAAATCAACTGCCGATCATTTTATTCTTACTGGTTTTTCTGAGCTGTGCTCTATTTCCCTGTCAGGAAGTACTGGCAAGAAGTTCAGAGAATTAATTCTTACAACAAGACAACTATATTTCAATACAGAAGCTTCCCAAGTATCAAATGTAAGTCAGCAAGAGAGTGTGTGTGTAACTAATTTTCTAAGTATATTATCAAAAATATTATTTGGGTGCCCTGTTGATCTCTTAAATTCTGTGATTTACACAAAAATGCCACACTGCATAAATTATATGAGTGAGAATAAATATTTAGTTTATTAGAATTTTAAGAAACAGAAGAGACCACAAAATTTTCTTCACAGATTGTAGTATATCAAGGACAACCAGAATGTGTGCTGACATGGATATTGAGCAAAGTGTTCAGTGTAGCCAAGTGTAAAATTTACAATGACAATAAAAAATTCTTAGGCATTTGTGACATTTGCCAATGGCATAAAAATAAGCTTCAGTAAGTTTACACCTGGAAGAAAAAAAATGTTTCCATATGACACTCCTACCCAACATAACATAAGTTATGTTATCATAACTTCATCTGCACATCTCATGAGTACATGCTGGTTGTGCAAATCATTCCTAGAAAAAATACTGTAGAATAAATAAGTAGTAAAAAATAAACCAGAATTTGGAGGTAAGAAAATTATTAACTGTATTGTACCAATACAGCTATTGTAGTGAAAGGTAGGTACCACAATAAATTTTAAAATGTATGCCTCACAATATTTGTTGCTGTGTGCATACACAGATATATTAATACTGTGTATTATATATACAGTATTAATTATATTAATATTATAATTCATCGTTTTTTACTTTGAGCTAGGCAATTAGAAGAACTTATCTAGCAAAAATACTATTCATATCAATAACTTGCAAAATCTTCAGTGTAACACTAAAATAGTAAATGAATGATTAGCTATATTTATTTCTATGTGTCTCACTTATTTTTGGCTAATAGTAGTAGTGATAGGGGATGTGTTGTTTGACCTCATGACAACTCACTCCACTTTTCTTCTTGCTTGGAAAGCTTCCTAGGTTTCAGGTTATGAAAAACAGTGATCATTTGGGTAAGGACTCTTGTTTGGGATACAGCATGTCAAAAATGGTCATATATAAGAAAGTCATACATAAGGGAATAGTTACGTTTTGGAAGCTCATATATTTTCTGACAAGGTGAAACAGAGTTTACTTGCAAGCTCTTTGGGCTCATTTGATCTGTTTCAGCTAGTTTATTATCTTTAGAGCCATGGAATTGCAGTCTATCTAATTCAGCCTGTAGTATTTAGTTCATTTAACTAGGTCAATGACTGGCTATGTCAGAGGGTATGTGCATGTGTGTTTTGTGCATTTGTCTATCTATGTGGTGTTGTTGTTGGGGGTATGTGTGGTTTTTTTTTCACTGATAAGAGAACTAACCAATCAATTAAAAAAAAAGTCTCATAGAAAATCTTCAGTGTAAATCCCCAGTCAGATTTAGTCAAACTTCGTGAGTGTTTCCAGAAGTGTCATCAGTCTCAAACAATGACAGTGTTTTCCTAAGTAAGACCTCAGATCCTCCAGGGAGTCACCCATCACTAAGTGACACAGAAAATCATGGCTAAATGTGAATGGCAGTTAGTACTGAGGCATGGAAATGGAGGACTATTTTTTTTAATTTAAAATTTATTTTATTTTAAGTTCTGGTATACACATGCTGAAAATGAAGTTTGTTACATAGGTATACATGTGCTGTGGTGGTTTGCTGCACCTGTCAACCTGTTATCTAGGTTTTATGCCCCACATTAGGTATTTGTCTTAATGCTATTGGGGTGGACTGTCTTTAACCATGGTATGCACTATTCTATTGTTTAAATTTTTTTGACAGTGAGATTTATTTCATTTGAATTATAACAACAGAAAAAAAATAGTTAAGGAGATAAATGGTTTTACAATGTTTCTGTGTAACTATGCATTGAGCTAGGGCAAGGTGTGATGGAAGTGAAGGGACCACATAGATACAGCTTTAGTTGTACTCTGCCATTTTGAACAGCTGTAAGCAACCCTAAACCATTCACTTCCTTTCTTTTGCCTGTCTTTCTCATTATTTCTTTTTTTTAACTGAACTAAAATTCTCATAACATAAATTTAGTACACTCACAATGTTGTGCAACCATCATGTCTACCAAGTTCCAAAACATTTTAACAACCTCAAAAGAAGAGCCTGTACCTAGTAAGCAGTTATTTTCTATGTTCTTTTCCCTCCAACCCTTCAAAACTATCAATGTGCTTCCTGTCTCTGTGGATTACATATCATGGATTTTCCTATAGATGAAATCTTGCAATATGTGGCTTTTTGTGTACTTTTTCATATAGCATAACACTTCCAAGGTTCACACACATTGTTTCATGTATCAGTATATCATTCCTTTTTCTGATTGAATAATATTTCTTTGTATGGATATACCACAATTTGTTTATCTATTCATTCTTTAGGGAACATTTGGTTGTTTCCACCTTTGGCCATTATGAATAGTGCTGCTATAAACATTCAAAAGAGTATGTGTTTGAATGTGTTGTCAGTTCGTTTGGACATATACCTACTAATTGAATTGCTGGGTTTTATAATAATTCATTAAATTAGTAATAAAGTTAAACATTATTTAACTTTTTAAGAAATCACCTGTTTCTCTAAGGCTGTTACTAGTTTTTGATCCTTCATTTTCTGTTTCCCACTGTCTTCTCCTCTTTTTACCTGACAACTCTGCTCTTCTTAAAGGAGGCAACCATTACATTGTAGAGGAAGCCCTTGAGTTGTGGGTCAGGCCTACATCTTACTGTGAAGTTGGGCAAATCATTCAATTCTCAGTTCTCTGAGACTCTGTTTTTTCCATGGATAATGTAGGACACTGATGATGTTTACTTCATGCAGTCTTGGAAATATTAAATGCTATCAAGTATGCTAACGTGCTTGGACATGTGATGATTATTACAAAATGAATTGAGCAGTCAGATAATTTTCTAAGATATAGGAGAGCATTTTTGAGTCTTTTGAACTTTTCCCTTTCTACCCCATTCCACGTTGAAAGTCTGCATCCATTATGACACAATTACCCAACTGCAGCCTCATTAAAATTTAAGAAAGATACAGAAAAGAATGAATACATTAGCTGGGTAGTTGTGTTTTACTTAACTTTAATTCTTCTAAGCGCTAATACGTATCAGTCTGTTAGGGAAGAAAATCTGCTTTGATACTCTGCAAGTTCTGAATGATGAATATTCTGCTTTCTAGGAATTTCATTCTGTATTCATCTAAAAGCATCATCACTCTTCTGCCCAGAATCTTAAGAATCTACCCCTTCCAATTCAGAGGACAGTCTGGAGTCATGACTCTGGTCTGGGAGGCCCTTCATGATTCGATGGGTAACACCTCCCTGAGCTCATTCTCTGCACTCTCCTGCAGCTCATTCTGCTCTAGTGACACTGGTTTTTCCATCCCACCTCCAGCTCATCGTGTACACCCCAATGTATCCTTTGCATTTCTTCCTTCAGGAGTGCTCTATTTGCAGACTTCAACACAACTAACTCTGCAGTTCTTTCATGCCAAGTAAATGGGTACCTTAACAGAGAAATTTTCTCTGAACACCTCATCTAAAATAATTTCTCCATCCTACTGCTACTTTCTATTCTCTTAATCCAACATTATTTTTGTCTTTGTCATAACACTAATCATATTCTGCAGTGTTACTTGTTCATTTATATATTTGCTTATTGCATGCCTTTTCCCACTAGAATATAAGTTTCTGAGGGCAAGCCCTTTGTTGACTTGCTCACTGCTCTTCACTTAACACCAAAAAGAGTGTCTGGTACATAGTAGGTGTCTTAATAAATATTGGTGCCAAAATGACTATTAATACCACTAATAATGCTAGAAAACATCTTTATCAAAAATATTATACTAATTATGCAAAAATAAATTTGCTCATTGATGTGAAATTAAAACTTTTGTCAAATTCCCCCCCTTATCTCCCAATGGAATGTGATAGATTTAAATGTGGAATATATTTTATGCAGATTATAAACTCCCTCAGGCTGTCCTTTTATATTTTTTATAGGAAATAGTCTATTATGACTGTTGAATTAATATGGATCATAACTGATTGAAAATGCATAGTGTTTTGTGCTGGTATTCAGCCAACATCCATATTAGATTAAATAATCATTACAGTTGCCAGCGTTTGTGTGTTACACTAATGGCAAGAGATGTACTTGCAAGGGCTGAATTTTATTCTGGGATGATATAGGTGCCATCCCAAGTCTGAGAGAGATGCTGAAATGTGAAATTCTGTTCTCATAAATTACTATGTGCAGAGTGGAGCGTCAACTCATACAAGTACCTAATTTTAAAATCTCTGTGTGCAAGTAAAAAGAAAACAAAGGAATTCCTCGCTTTTACTGAGTTTGAGGGCTAAGCTCGAGAACAGGTTTGCATTAAGTTTAACCACAATATGTGTCACTTTTCCTCGTAGTTGGATCTGCAGGCAACAGCTCATTCTGGAGATGATTCACCTGTTCTGCCAGGTGTCCTCACCCACCATATGTATAAATATTTGTCTAAATTCTTCCTTTTTTATCATTCTGTTTTTGTGTATATTAGAAGAACCAGAGCCAATTTGCTAGAGAAGAGCAGCTTTTCCAGCTTTCTTTTGGCTGTTGATGTCTTTGGTCTCTCTGAATAGTCCCTCTTATACTTGGCAGGTATGAGGTAAATTTTTCTGAGCTAATAGCAGTCTTGGTGCATTAGAAACTAAAAGAAAAAAGTAACCTATTATATTTCCAAGGGTCTTAACTCATGTATATGTGTGAGCATCTTCTCAGCATGCCTGTTTTGCCAAGAATCATTTTATGCTCACATTTATTTTTATTTTTTTGTCGTGACAAATTATTGGCTTTGAAGTCAGACAGACTTGGATTTGAATTTCACCTTTTTCAGTCTAGTTCTGCCATCATGAGCAAATTGCTTGATCTCTCCAGACCTTAGCTTGCTCAAACGTGAAATGTGTGAAACTGTAGTGCAGAGGTGCTGTGCAGTTTTCTCCTTAAGATTCCTGCTCACGGGTCCCGTTTTCTGAGAGACATTCCCTAACCACACTCTGCAAAAAGACATCCCTGCCCCAGTGCATAGAGAGCATTTAATGTGGTGTCTGGTCCATAAGGAAGCCTCATTCATAAATACACCCTTATCTTGGCTGAGTCAACAGAGGAGGTGCTGAGATTCAAGAACTTGGTGGGTTAATAGTGTGCTTGGCTGGATTAATGAATCTAAACATTGGACCCACTGTAGACACATACAGTCTTGAAAATAAGATAAAGCTGTCCATTTGCAGAGGGCTCAGAGGAGTAGACCAAGCTGCTTGCTAACAAGCAAGCAAACAAATGAAAACCAGGGCGGGCTCCACAGAAGGCAGAAAGTTGAATATCATTAGTCAACATTCAAACCAAATCACAAAATCTTTCTTGATAATTTTATGTTATGTAATGAGATTTTCATGTGGATTTTATGTAGAAGCAGTTTGGCATAGTGGAAAATGTTGCTAAGCTAGCAATTAAAAATTAGGAGTTTAGTTCTTTCTTCCATTAACGAGGCTAAATAAAATTAAGAGGTTTGTAAATCATGCCACTGAAAAATAGGCTTGCCTCATTTCATTTGTAGTCAGTATTATTATTTTAGAGAGACAGAGAGATGGTTGGCCTGTTTTATCATTTAGGCCTCCAGCAATCCTGACTTCTGTGCTGATTTGCACTTAGAAAGTTCAAAATAATTCCGAAGAGGATATGGTCAGCCTTCATCCAGCTTGACCTATTTAGTGCAATCATGATAGATGTTTTCTTAGAACTGTTTAATGTTAAAATATATTTTTGAGGTCACTATGACAGTTCTAGAAATGTAACTTAATATTGAATTACATTTACAGGTAAAATGAAAATATCTGTAGAGGCAGATGGGATTTTTTAAACATGACTTTCTTACACATTATTTACATAAACGTGGAAGTCATGTAACATTTCTCATCCCAGTGTTCTCATCTATAAAATAGGTGAAATGCACTCAAAAGCAAGAGCAGAAGATATTGCATGGATTTGGATGGCTGCCCATCACTTCTTCAGGCCAAGGAACACTGCAGCCTGTAATGTCCAACAATGGGCAGAGAGATACTGTCCTTAGAGTAATAGTTTGATAGAGAAGTAAAATGGGCAATAGAAACATTAGTTGCTTAAACAGGGAGATAAAAGTAGGAGGAGCTGGCTTCCATGCTTTCATTAGTATGTCCTCACCCTCACCATGAGTGAGAACAGATTGTCCTTCCTAGATATGTTCCCTTTCTGGTTGATCTGGGGAAGAGCGGGTGAGGACGATGCTGATATGACTATACAATTCTGGGCAAGGGAGGAGTACACTGGTATAATGACTAATTTTTTTCTGTGTTCCCTAAATCACCTTGGAATAAACATTTATTTCTTCTCCCCTACCTGATGCAGTGGTCCTAGGATCAGGGCTGGAACTACAAGTGCAAGAACAACAGGGATAATTTCTAAGCAAAAAACTGTAATTGTGTTTTTAAACCTTATATCAAAATTCCTAAGGCATGATGGGAGTGGGTTGTGCCTTCACCGTATCTAGCAAAATCAGGGCTAACAGTGAATGCAGCCATGTTACCTGGTAGTAAAAATAGCTCAGTAGTTCTGCACCTATGTAACCTTACCCTATCTGAATGGGAGTGGACTGAGGACCTCCTTGCTAAACTTGTATTGCTACTTGCAATCTAGACCAGCACGGTGATGATTTTGATATCTCTTGGAAAGGTAAAAAAGTTTGGGTTTTAATGAAGAGAAGGAGAAATAGTAGCTGAGAGTAAAAAAATGAGTAAATGGGTTATTAATTGAAGAAAATTCAATATTTTAAAAATGCAAAAGACTTTCAGAGCAAGAGATGACCTTGTCTCTTACACTTGATCTTAGCCAAAAGGCTGGGAAGTGATGACCTTGTCTCTCAACTCAGTTATTCCAGATGCCTGGGAGGGTGAAGCTGTGTGTTTGCTGAGCTCACTCCTGTTTTTGGAACCTGATAAGATTAAGAGGAAACCTGCACACCTGAGTGGACTCATCCTGGGAGACAGTCATACAGCATGATAAAACTGGACGTATTATTAATGACTTTGTCTCTCTCTATATTTATGTAAAGAATCTGGTCAAAAACCAGGGTGCAGACTGTGGTATTATGAGATGTCCTGGTTTTTGTCCATGGTTCCTGGCTCATAACTCCCATAGCCCTTTAATATTGGATGTGTCAATCCTCAGGGGTAGGCTTCTGACCCTCTCCTTTCCTCCTTTCACTAATGTTCCTCTGCATTTCTAATTGTGGGTCTTAAGACTCTCCCATGAAGGATCCCACCCCCATACCCTGGGGGAAGGAATGCTGATGCCATGAAGCTTTCATAGAAACCCAAGCAAGATGACAGGGTTCAGTGAGCTTCAGATAGCTGTACATGAAGTTTCCAGAGGGCAGTGCACTCAGGGAAGAAATAGAAGCTCTATATCTAGTCCCCTAGACCCCATCATCTGTGTCCTTTACAATATCCTTTATAATAAACTGGTAAATGTGTTTTACCAGTTCTGTGAGTTGCTCCAGCGAAGTAATCAACCCAAAAAGGGGTTGCTTTATCAGTCAGGAATTTCCAGGTTTGTTCGTTTGTTTCTGTCTGCCGCACACTTCAGCAAATGGGAGTTTGGCTTTGGTTAGCTCCTTTGGTTTTATTTTCCCAAAACAGAAGTGTCTGGATTCTGGGTACTCCACTTATCCTCATCACCTGGCAGGATTTGCAGAATTGCCCAGTTTAGGGTACTGAAACAGATTTTTATGTTACCCATGATTTCTGTTTCTTCTGAGCTGCAATCATAGCTCACTGGTTGGTTCACAGGAATAAGTAGTGGTAGTCTAAAATGCAGACAAAAACATAAAACAGCTAATAAGACTAGAATTCAGTGACAAGTGTATGACAAGTTTTGAAACATAATTTTTCCTTTTCCTTTTCTTATTTGTGTTAAAAACAAATCATGATAGGACTGAGTTGTTTGCAAAATAAACTTTAGTCTTATACTTGGCCTGATTATTTGCATAAAGAGCAGCAAGAATATTTTTTTTCACATAGGCTTTTAAAATTGACACTAATGGAACTCTGTTCTATAAGGATCTCAGATAAGACTTTTTAAAGCTGAGCCTAGCCCTGGGCTTGTATTTATGAGTTGGGTACATTCTTCTCTTCTTGAGGTCAAGATAACTTGGGGCTCCTGGGCATATTATAAAGTGACATTCTTCACTCACCCCAGGTTAGAAACCCTGTATAAGGATTGTACAGACAAGGTTTGAGGCCAGTTTTCCCAAAAGAAAAACTGTATTGGCTCTACAAGTCAAGCTTGATTTCTTAAAGGGAAGTATACCCTTCTAGTCAAAGCCTTGATAAAATGACCAATGTCTCCAATTAAGTCCTGTTGCAAAAGAAAATGGATTCTTCTTTCACTTATGCAAATAACTAAATTGCCATAAGTGAAGAACACTCACAAATAGTTTGCAAAGTCTTGAGAAACCATGCAGAGAGAAACAAACATGCTTGAAATTTTGTTCACAGGAGTATATTTTACTCCACTCTTGAAAGCTGTAAATTACTAAAAATAAGTGTTTTTTGATTCTGAAAAACAAAACAAAGGATCAACGTCAACGTTTTAAGCCAAGTCAAAAAGATTACTCCAGTCTTCAATTCATTCCATTCAGTTAACTCTTCTGCTTGATATTAATGAACATTTCAGCTCTGCATGAGTCCTGAACATTTTTCCTTTATTCCAATGTCACAATCTCCAAAGTTATCAGAAACCTGCATTTAAGAGAACCTGTCAAATTCCTATATATGGTTATAAACCATCTTTTGAAGAGGATCAGAACAAGACAACAGTTGTCTGTGAATGACAAAATATCTTCGGGTAGTCACAGTCAAGAACCCAATTGACAAATTTTTTTCTGTGGTTTATAATAACTTAATAACCCTAATTATGAATGATAGCATATACTGAGATAGTAGAATTTTAGAAATGCCATGCAATTTTGGAACATGTGTTATTCACTAAAATATAATCTGATGGAGATTAAACATTATTTTTATTTTGACAATTCCAAGTAACTAAACATGTCAAATAATCCTGTTTACCTCTCTTTTGGATGTTCCAGGGGCCCTCTGTAGCATCACAAAATTAGGAGCCAGAAAAGATAATTTTGAAACTAAAATTCGATTTTGGGAAACCTATGAAATATGTTAAAGGTTTAAAACACTTGATATTATAAAATAGAATTCCAGGTTAACTTTAAGTTATTTCTTTAGTCAAAAAGATGACTCAAACATATTTTAAAAAGCAGAAACCTTAATTATTTAAGAAGGAAGACAGCTTTCCAAACCTTCTGTCTCTTGTCTTTCCCTTCTTTTTTTTTTTTGGTAGTTTATTCACAAGGCAAACAAAAATATTTTATTATCCTTTAATATTACAAAAAATCTTGTTCAAGAGAGACAAAGCCAAATTTCACCCTTGCATATAAATCTGTTTTCAGTAGTCTCAATTACATGTTATAATGGTAACTCTTAACCACTTCTAATTTTGGTGTAAAATTTTGTTAAGTTATTTTAATTATGTACTAGTTACAGATAAGGTCTATTACCAGCATAGTTGGGGCATGCTTAACTTCACATGTCCCAGGCATTTAGTCCATTCAAACAATTTTCAAAAGCTAAAGAAGCATTTTATGACCTTAAAGCATTTAGTAAACCTAATATCTGACCTGCATAATTTGAGCCATGTGTCTACATTTTGAAGACACTTTTGTTTCACTAATAATCTTTAAAGCTGTTTTTATTTCTTAAATCTTTTCTCAAAGACTAAAGTCACATGAACTAAAAGGAATTAGTTTTCATTTTTCTTTTAAAAATACTTGATCTAAGTGCTTATTTTTCTTAATGCAAATCAACTAAAGCTCTTTTATGTAAACATCACATGCATAACACATATGTAACTACACAGACAGAAGATGTAGTAGTTGTAAGATTTTTTTATTCGCCAATTTATTAATTGGATTATGGCCCTTAGGGTAGAGTCCTTCAAGAAACAGGGATAGGAAAGCATGCAGTTACTACAGCTTAATAAGCAGTCACAGCGGAAAACAAAAACAGATTCCCGAAATGTCCCATGTTTATACCTGATCCTGGATCCCCAAAACAAGGTGTCAACCTATCTCCCATTGGAGTCTTTGAAGTAATTTTCTGATGCCCACCACAACTCAAAATTGTCAGATAACACAATGCAAAACAGAACACAGCCTTAGATTTTGAGAGGGATCTATCTGGTTTTAATTCTTGTTGTTCCATGAGTAAAACAGAGGCTTTTAAAAATAAAATGGGGCATGTGGATTCTCCTCTGTTTTCCCAATGAGTGCCAGGCTATCAGAAGTTAGTTAAGGCATTAAGAGTAGCAAGACAAAATGGAGAAAAATAATTCAGTTGACTGAGAAGAAAAAAATACCATTTTCTAGAAAAATAAGATCCGTGAAGAGAAAAGATATAAAGGCCTTTAAAATATACCTATATCCACTTTTAATTAAGCTGAATTTTAACTATAGCACTCCCTCTTTAAAAGGTCCTTTTTAATCTCTTATTACCCAACATTAGCCATGCCAAATGGCCAATATTTCTAGCTTTGAACTTATTGGGTGGGCAGAGAATACATCAAGTTTTACTAGTCCTACAATCAGTTTGCAAAGAGAGAGGAAAGCCAGAAGTCTAACTGGTAAGAGTTTTTACTTTTTTGCCAACATATCAGGCCTCTGTGTTCCCTTCTTTTGAGATATTGACCCTGGAGTCCTGTGAAGGGAGAGCAGACAAAGAGATTATCTCCATACTGTAAAAGTTGTCCTTCTTCAAGAGATTGCTCAGTTAGATTTATAATTTCTTCCCCTTAATGTAGTCAAATTTGTCAATCTTTTCTTTAATGATTAGCATTTTTTATATCTTTTAAAAAATTCTTCCCATCCCTGAAGTAAAAAAAGTTATCCTCCAATTTATTTTAAGAATTTTGTCTTCCACATTTAAATTGTTAATCTATCTGGAGTTTATTTTTCTGTATAGTATGAGTGAAACCCCAACTTGAAAATAAAAAATTTTTATTTCCCAACTGCTGCCAGTATAGAGTTGCAAATGATTTTTATATTTATATTAGTCAACCTTTATGCCATACTCTCTTATTATAATTATCTATACAGTCTTTTTGATTTGATATGTAGGCAATCATATAATCTGTGAATAATGACAGTTCTGTTTTTTTTCCCCCAATCTTTATGTCGTGAATTTCTTTTTTTAGTCTTATTGCACTGGCTACAATCACCAGTAGTAGTATGCTGTTAAATAGAAGCAATGAGAGTAGCCATGCCTGTTTTCAAAGAATGTTCATAACATTGCACTATTAAGAATGCTTTCTATGAGGTTTTGGTGGATATTTGTCAGGTTAGAGAAGTTCTTTTGTTCCCAGATTTCTGTGCTGTTAAACAGAAGCAATGAGAGTAGCCATGCCTGTTTTCAAAGAATGTTCATAATATTTCACTACTATGAATGCTTTCTATTAGGTTTTGGTGGATATTTGTCAGGTTAGCAAAGTTCTTTTATTCCCCGATTTCTAAGTTGTTGTTTTTGTTTTAAATTAGTTAGAATTGAATTTGTTTCAAAATAATTATCTAACATTCAAGATCACTGGTATGATTATATTAATGACTAATATCTATTGCATCTAGCCCAGTGTATCTGAATTATTTTGTATCTTGTTATTTTTAAAAAGACTGAAGGAAGCTTATAGAACTTATATTGTATATTTTTAGAACCATAACTAGATGCTGATGTTTCCCAGGGACTTCAGGCTCTTGATTTTTTTTTGTAAGATACAACTTTATTATCTTATTTAACTCTTACAAAAAAAAAAAAAAAACCACAAATATATTTATATTGGCTCAAGTCAGAGCCTTACAATAGCAAAATATAAGGAACATAATCTTGTGAGCAGTCCAGATACATTAGAACTCTTCCTATATCATCTAATTACCAAGAGAGATTTCCTGGTTGTCTTATAAGAATAATTTGAATGTCCACATAGCTGCATGTAGGCTTTACTTTTACTCTTTTCTATAGTTTAGCACTGTTCTCAAGCATGGTGTGCATGAAATTTTCCATGTAGACTGTATGTAGGAGATTTTGGGAGACTCAACTGTGTTTATTTGTTTATTTTTACAATAAGTTATTTTCATCATCTATGCAGATTTTGGAATTTAATTATTTTTTAAGATGTAACATTCTACCCATGTAATTACAGCCAATAATTCCAAATGGAATAGCTCCAACTCTACATGAATAGATGTGTAGCATTTTTCTTTATCGTACTTTAAATTCTAGGGTACATGTGTAGAACATGTAGGATTGTTACATAGGCATATACATGCCATGGTGGTTGGCTGCATCCATCACCCCATCATCTACATTTGGTATTTCTCCTAATGCTATCCCTTCCCTAGCCCCCTACAACCCGACAGTCCCCAGTGTGTGATGTTCCCCTCCCTGTGTCCATGTGTTCTCATTGTTCAACTCCCACTTATGAGTGAGAATATGTGGTGTTTGGTTTTCTGTTTTTGTGTTAGTTTGCTGAGAATGATGATTTCCAGCTTCATCCATGTCCCTGCAAAGAACATGATCTTATCCTTTTTTATGACTGCATAGTATTCCGTGGTGTATATGTGCCACATTTTCTTTATCCAGTCTATCATTGATGGACATTTGGTTGGTTCCACGTCTTTGCTATTGTGAACAGTTCTGCAATAAACATATGTGTGCATGTGTCTTTATAATAGAATGATTTATAATTTTTGGATATATACCCAGTAATGGGATTGCCAAGTCATATGGTATTTTCAGTTCTAGGTCCTTGAGAAATTGCTACACTGTCTTCCACAATGGCTGAACCAATTCCCACCAACAGTGTAAAAACGTTCCTATTTCTCCAGATGTGTAACTTTTTTTTTTTTTTTTTTTTTTGAGGCGGAGTTTCGCTCCTTACCCAGGCTGGAGTGCAATGGCGCGATCTCGGCTCACCGCAACCTCCGCCTCCTGGGTTCAAGCAATTCTCCTGCCTCAGCCTCCTGAGTAGCTGGGATTACAGGCACGCGCCACCATGCCCGGCTAATTTTTTGTATTTTTAGTAGAGACGGGGTTTCACCATGTTGACCAGGATGGTCTCGATCTGTTGACCTCGTAATCCACCCGCCTCGGCCCCCCAAAGTGCTGGGATTACAGGCTTGAGCCACCACGCCCGGCCTTCATTTTTAAAGAGTCTCATCACATGGTCTTCTGTTAGCATCAGTCCTCTTGAAGTGAGATCCATTGACTTTCTGTTTGCCTAAGTTGACTAATTCTGATATTAACTCATTTCTAAATCAACTCCGGCCTTTCTTCTCAGTTTTAATAAGACATTCCCCTTCCTTTCTGCCAGCATCTAATTCCTTGTCTTAATAACCGTCAGTTTCCCAGAGTCTTGTCCTGATTTTGTGGCTTCCCACTCATCAAGGACTCATTCCCCTAGTTCTTATTCCTTCAGTCCTCTTCCAGCAAAGCTGGGCTTAACTCCATCTGATTGTCAGCCTCTCTGGAACTCTGTATATTCCTATGTCTAGAGTCTCTGTTGTCTCCATTAATTCTTCTGGGGTATCTCTGGGGTCACACCAACCTCTTGCCTAGCCTACACACACTCTTTTCTAGCCCAGACAAGTAAGAAAGAACAAATCCTGGAAATGTCTTCATTTTCTTGGTAGGCTCATTTTTTGTAAGAGTATGATAATATTATATATATTCTGATGTACTATATTATAAGTAGAGCTTATAATTCTACTGATCAGTGGAGTAAGGAAACCCTACCACAGATTTTGCAAAAGAATACACATCTGACAGCTTCAGTGAGTCAGCTTTCTGTGTGATATTAATATGAGTGACTTAGCCAGATTCCAAAAAGAAATAATTTCCCTCTGATTCTTCTAAACACATCTGTTTAAACTGGCTATAATACAGCAAATTTCATGTAGTTTTAGTGATACACATTTGGACATGTAACTTTATGACTAGAAATAGGTATGTTATTAATTAAAAAATCCAATTTCTCATATCCCCTTTGATAAAGTAATGGACTCTTGGGGTGAGAGACTCATACTCCAAAAGATCCATGAGCAATCCAACTACAGGTTAGAAATCAAATACACAACCACTTAACATTCTTCAAAAATCTCAAACAGGCCATATATAGGTTGTTACTTTACAATGACTTGCTAAGATGCATTGTTTATAATTCTTCAGTTTCTCTCTGTTTTCAGATTTCAATGTCTTCCTTTGCCAAGTTTAAAAAGGAGAAAAAATAAATTAATCCTCTGGAGCTGGAACAGAAACATTTGGTCTCCTGTAATCCTCAGTTCTTAACCTAATGTGGCAGCTCATAGGGAAACCGTCGGATCTGCAATCCTAATTGCTATAAATTGCCTCCCGTGTGTACACATGTAGCAGTCAGGAGTGAATGTGCATTGACAACTTATCTTCTCTGTTCCATAGTTCCAAACATCCTTAGTGTGTGTGGGGTTTTACCACTGTGACTCTTGGGCAGCCTACATGTAGGTGTGTAAAGTAGCTGTTGCCAGCCTGGAAGCTAGCCTCTTCTGAGAATATTCCTACTGGTATAGAGACAAACATGAGAAACTGTGGCATTAAAATGTTTTGTGAAACATGGTGGTGTGAATTCAGTTGAATATTGTTTCTTCCTGAGCACATTTACTGAGAATGTCAAACAAAAGCAGAGGACCCCATCATAAATACTGTTTGAAAACTCTTAATAATTTCATGATAAGCAGAAAATAACCAAAGAATATTCTCATTAGCAATTATTCAAATCGTATTAAGCAGGAGTTTTTATTCTCATTTTGCAAGTTCATGTGGTATTTGTGTATATGTGTGTGTATATCCATGCACATGTGTACCTGTAGGCACACACATACACTCACTGCAGGGTCCTGTTATTAAATCAGTGTTGGCAGACGGCAAGTCATCAATAGATGCTTGTTGAATTTAAAATGATACCGTATGTAATTGACCTTCGGTAACAAATTTTTCTCATTTTATTCTAATTGTAATTGGTGGAGGGATTTTTAATAAAATTGACATGGTCACTTACACTAGGCTTAAGAACTTTTGTAATCTACTGGCAGTAAGTGAAAATTTGAAATTTACTGCAGAAGGATTGGGACTTTGTGCTAATTACACCTTTGAAAAATTTTGATTTAGAGGTCAGTGATGTGATTTTTCATTTTCTAATTAAAGGATGATTGTTTATTGGCAATAATAAAGTTAGTAGGTCTCCTGTGTAACACGATAAAGTACTAATAAGGCCAGCAGTTCTGGAAGTATTTAGAATCAGATGGGGAGAGCAGCCCTTACCTCATTGCCCCTGCCATTTGTTCCCAAGCCCCTCCCTTAGTTTTACCCTCAATCCTTGCAGAAAGTAAATGCCCATCATCAGGCCTTCCTAATCCTTGTCACTAAAATTGTTCAAATAACAGAAGAAACTGAATCTGTTCTCTAGAAGGCGGGAGGGTAGGGAGGGTGTGGTATGTGCTGCAGCCTGCCAAGAGAGCAACATTTCTTTGAAGTGTTTTGTAATATTTTAACACATTCTGGTAATTTTTAAATTCAGCTTTATTATGAATATTTACATTTTTATATTAAATAATCCTCTTCCTTCTAAAAAGGAATTTGAGAATTTGCCCTAGTTATTTGGTGGTTTGTAATGGACGTTGGCAGAAGAATTGACATACACTAATTTAAAATCCCTGATTTTGGTTATATTTGCTGCTTATCTGCTAGTGGCTAATCATAAGTTAACCTTGCGATAAGGGATAATCCCTGATCCATGGGTCAATTCCCAGATTTCCTTTGCTAACCAACCCAATCTGGGGCTCAGTTTCCATTTTGTCTTACAGCTAAGCCCCAAGTTATAAAAAGGGAAGAGTGGCCTCCCTCCATCTCTTGTTCTAATGCCAAGGAACCTAGACCCAGTGAGCACACTGTTTTTGCATCAGTACCTAAGGATCCCATACCCTATGCCAGGCAAGGGCCCACCCTTACAATCTTCTTTCTGTTTGATAAAACCTCCATTCATGGATCACAATGGTACTTGGTGTATCTGGAATCCTACTTTTGATCACATCAAAAGTAGTATATCCAGCCTGAGTTCAGTAACGGTAGGGCTTGCCAGTATAAAATGAGTCAACCTAGTCTTCATATTGTATATCTCAAATATCCTAATTGGCCCATGCAGTTGAAACATATTCACTGATAAGTTCTCAATAAATAACATAAACTGCTTCACAATGGGATTTATGTGGTTTTCCATTCATACAAAATTCTGAAGAACAAATGGATATGCCTTCTTTTGAAAAGAGCCTATTTAACCTATGCTTGATTGTAGTTATTTCACAAAGTGGAGATAGAGTTATTTAGAATAAAAATTCTGGATCATTTTTTTCACTCAATCATAGGAGTACAAGATATCCCAAAAGAAGACCACCCCAGACTTGCTATCCTGTTTCCTCATGAACTTCCACTCACTTGTCTCAAACCAAATCTACTTACAAACCTCAGCTCTTCAGGATTCTCTACAAAATATCCACTTCAACAAGCCTTGATGAAGGTTAGAGAGGTCCTGAGCTGCTGAGGTCCATCATTCACCTCACAGCTTTCTGGGGCAGTGAACTAAAATAGATAAAAAATGAAAACTCTAAAACTGAAGTCTGATACTGCCACTTCTATCTCTCTGACTTTGGATAAATTGCTTTACTGCTCCTTCTCCTCTTTCCAAGTTTTCTCATATGGAAAGTGGGAATGCAAATAGTTTCTGTCTCTAAGATTGTAGTGAAAATTTAACGAATTTTTACAATACAGGCATTTGGAAATTTCTGGGTCCAGAGGAAGTACTCAATGCAAGTAAATGTCCATTATCTTAGGATTTTTCTCTTCCTTTTCCTTTCACACTCTTCAGAATCACAAATATTTTCCTCTTTGCTTTATTTTAAACAAGATTTCTTCTTAGTTGAGCATGCTTTTAGGGTCTCACCAGCCATGCAAGAGATTTACAGAAGTATTTGTTCAAATTACTCAGAAAACTACTCTGGAAAATAAAATTGGATTTTTCTTTTTCATGCTTACAGGAACTTCTGATAGCTAGTTTTAGCTAGTTTTATTTTTCCCTTCCTCCTGCTTCTCCTTCTTCAATAGTTATGAGATGATTATAATATTTGCCCTTCCTTTCAAACTGTCAGTGTTCTCCATCTCTTTTCCGAATATACTTTGCACACTCAGGCTTTTGTACTCCTGCACATGCCATTATTTCTGCCTGAAGTGCCATTTCTCACACTTCCTTATGCCTAGGCTATATACATCCTTTAAAACCCAGTTTATGTACTATCTCAAATGCATAAGTAATTATTCTCAATTGTGCAATTCAGTGGCATTGCATATATCTCAGGCAGTGTTTATGACATTCTATTTATAATTTGGCATTTATGTGTTTATCTTCTTTTTTTGGACTCAAAACATCTTTAAGGCAAGGATCTTGGATTTCCATCTTAGTTCTACTATGTCAATTGCAGTGTATACACACCCAGATAAATGTTTATTAAGTGTAGTAACATCAGGGTGTGAAAGGGAGAGTTTCCATCAATTTCCCATATTGGGAATTGGGGAGAGGACAGCAATAAAGGAGAATTAGAAATGTGAGATTTGTGGTCAGTCTTTAAAGTACTGTGTTCTTCTGTCAGATTCCAGGAGCTTAGATGGAGTGACTCTGCATGCTACACCAACATTCCATCATCTCTTCCATTGCTTCCAAGAAATCCACACTTCAGCTGAATCAAACTATTCCAGTAACCTGAATGTACCAAATCGTTCTGTGACTTTTAGGCATAATCATCTAGCATTATCTAGCCTACCAGAAGATAAGGAGTTTGCTTTTTATCTCTGCATTCCCAGCATCTACAGTATCTATTCTTACCGGCTGCTCAGTAACCACTTAGGGATGAGTGGATGAATGGATTCATGTTTCTAGATGCTCTTAAATACATATTTAGAAACACTCAGACCTAATGGTGGAAGAAGACTCTGGTAGTGTATAGCCAGGGATTCTGTAATTATAACTAAACTGACTACTATCATTCATCTGAGGTAGGGCAGGGATGCTGATGAATAGTTTAGTATAATTTGTAGGTATGTGTATTAGTCTGTTTTTACGCTGCTATAAAGAAATGCCTGAGATGGTTTATTTATAAAGGAAAGAGGTTTAATTGACTCACAGTTCTGCATGGCTGGGAAGGCCTCAGGAAGTCATGGCAGAAGCCAAAGGGGAAGCAGGCACCTTCTTCACAAGGTGACAAGAGAGAGAAAAGTAAGGGAGAAACATCCAAACACATAAAACTATGAAATCTCAAGAGAAGTCATCCATTATCAGAAAAACAGTATGGGAGGAACTGCCTGTATGATCTAATCACTTCCCTCCCTCCACTCATGGGGATTACATGTCCCTCCCCTTTCACATGAGGTTTGCAGTTTGAAATAAGATTTGGGTTGGGACACAGAGCCATACTATATTGGTATGTGACATAAGAGCAGTTACATGGCTAACAAACCTTCTTTCATCTCCCCTGCTGGAGGAGATAGAGCTAAGGAAGAATTAGTATTCATATTTATTATCATTAATATTTGAATATTTAAATATTAATTTATGCCTGAATTACCAGACCTTATACAAACCATGAAATAGACAAACCTGGCTAAGAACTAAATTGATGTCCAAGATTTCAAGGATCTGCTGTTGTGCAGAGACTTTAGGTTTATCTAAGATGTGTGCAGAGTGCGGAACATCATATAGCTTCTCTGAAAAAAAAATCTTAAATGCTATGACATTAGCCACTTGCTTATAATTAAAGTATGTTGCCATTTCACCAAGCTTTCATTTATAGGAGAAAGTGCAAATTCCATTCCCCTTGAACTTTAGCTATTTCCAACTTTTTTCTTTGTTCTTTTCTTTAAAGCTTTGCAACAAATGCATCCCCATATGCTTATATTAGTTAATCTAGTATTAAACATATTGGCTGTGCAAAATGTTGGCACCCATTAATAAATGTTTTCATTTTTTCATTCTCTCTCTTTTTTTTTAACTTTAGATTCTTCCTTTGACTACACAAGCAACAGCTGTCTAGCTGCCTGCACAGGACTGGGTCTAATGCCTCTACAGAAATCTAGGTCAAAACACTTGGAATGCATGAATATCAAACAGAGTTTTCAAAACAGCAAATGAATACATCTTTAACTGGTGACATTTTCCTGTAGCATATGGCTGCAAGCTCAGGGGACTGGATGCTTTTTTGATGAATATGTTCCATCAAAAACTAAGGGATGGCAATAGGCTTTTGCCACCTTCTGTTTTACCTTATGAAATGATAATGCAAACTCATAGATAGATACAATGATCACAAGTCTTTTGCCTTCAAACCAATTCTAAAGATGCATTTTCCCTTTTGGATGAGTTGCTTTATCTTTAGATGGGTTTGGGTTTTATACATAGTCATTAAAGGTGACAGCCAGTGGGGTGGTTTCGTTTCTTGGGTAAAATTTGATTGGTGGAAAGCGTCAAAAAATTGAACTGAAAAGCAAATACTCACCAAAGAGGGACACTAGGGAGTAATGCCATATGAGTAACTTATAGTGACAGTGGCAAAACATTGAATCCCTATCCATTGTCAATGTCAATATTGGGCTGCTAGATAATCATTTACTAATGAGTAAAAGAAAAAAGCCTTGAAAAATTGGAGGCTAGCTCCTTAGTTCTGGATCTGCCAACAATAAGCCAAAGGTGACCCTAGACATGCCCTATCATCTTTATTCCTCGCTGTCTGTCTCATGTGTCAAATAAAAGGACTGGACTATATTATTTCAAAAGACTCTCCTAGTTGTAAACTTCCAGCTATGCCTAAGTGTATTAAGCTGTTTTGTTGTTATTATATCATGTTGTTTGGAATGACTGTCATAGCAGAGAAGAGTAGGCCTTGATTTCTTTTTTGATTGACTGTAAAATTCATTTTTTATCAAAAAACAATTCTCCAGAATTCTACCTCCTCCCCCTCAATAAAATAAGGCAACAATGGAGCTGTTGGTTAAGCAGGAGTAGAGTTAGGATACCCCCTTGGATGGTCTCCTACTTCTCAGGGCAACATCTGAAAACTCTGTGTGGAAAGCTGGGTCTCCACCAAGCCCAGTGTGAAAACCACCGGCTTAGAGGATCTGCGTATTAGTAGTGGTATTGGCTGTGGAGAGAGAGGTGTTAGAAGCCCATTTCTTTCTTTGTATGCTTAGCTGAAGTGTGTTAACCAAACTTAGTTTTTTTCAGTGACAGGTTAAACTTTAAGCCTGGTATTCTGCTCTTGGTTTGGCTTTTGTTTAAAAAATTACCAGGAGAACCTGTGATTGTCACAGGAATCTATAAATGGATTGTTTGATTCACAAGGTGAACTTACAATATATGTTGCCTTGACTGAGTAGTGCCTTACAAGATTCTTGAAATCACATTAGGAGAAAAACTCATTTTACGCGCGAATTCTCCCTCCCACCCCATGTATTCTATTCCTCAGTTTTATACGTCAAAAGCTACCACTGTTCTAGGTACTTGAGTAACTATTTCAAGTAATTTATGCTTACATATTTATAGGCATATGTGTATGTTTGTGTGCATGTGTGTGTGTGCCTGTTTTACTTTTTAGTGATGTGGTAGGGTATGGTATATACATAATAGCACTTGTTTTTTTTTTAACTTAATAATACATCTTAGATATCATATCTTAGTGGGCCTGTATAGCCTGATTCTTTTGTTAATAAAAAGGTTTCATAGTCCTTTGTTGTGGATATATGAAAAATATTAAAATAATTCACCTTAGAAGACTTTTACTTGAACTTACTTGTTTTTTTCCCTATTTACTGATAAAAATAGTGATGAATATCCATGCATGTATGTATTTGTAAATAGATGTGAGAACATCCAAAGGCAAATCTTCTAGAAATAAAATTGCTGGATCAAAGGGAAGTCTACATTTAATTTAGGTAGATAGTGCCAAATAATGTTGAACTATAGTTATTATTTGCAGTTTAAAAAATTGACTGTAGTTGAACATATTTTCATATGTTTAAAAATTACTTATATGTAAAAATGCTGTTCATCTTCTATGTTCATAAATGGAGTTAAGACAACTTAGTAGCCATCTGGAAAAAAATAAAATAGTATTTCTACTTTATTTGCAGTGCTAAAATAAACTCCAGATGGACCAAAGATTTTATGCTAAAAATAAATACATTAAAATACTATTAGAAAACATGAGAGGATGTTTTCTTGTACGTAATCCAGAACTAAGGAAGATTTTTCTAAGCATAGTACAAAACCTGCAAGCAATGACTCTGAAGGTGTATAAGTCAATAAATCAATGTATATTGAAAAAAATGAAAAAGCAGAATGACAAACTTTGGTGAATGACAGTGACACACTGGACCCAGAGTTGATCACATCAAGTAGTTTGTAGCAGACACCCATTTAGGCTCAGTTTGTAGAGACTTGAAAAACTGTTGCTTTCACCTGAACAGTGAAAATACTCTAGATAAGCTACAAAATCATGTTTTATTTAGAACCCATCAGAGGACAAAGAACACAAAAATAGCCAAATGACATTAATTCTAGAAAGCAAAGATCTCTTCATAACTACACTAGACCCACAGCTATTCTCCTCCCTCATGGAGCTGCAGAAAAAAAGGCCAGACCATAGATAAAAGTAAGGAGAAGCCAGCCTAACCTGCAATGGTCTTTTAATAACTCTGGGTGGCCTGGCATGACAGATGAGAATTCCACAGATCCTCAGCCACATAATAAGTCAGCACCCATCCTCCAACTCTTTATGGCCACCCTTCCAGGTCTTCACTGTCTGCTTGACTGCTGAAGGGGAGCTCACTAAAGGCTGGGTGACACCTCAGGAGAGCTGAGAACAATTTCTGCTGATCAGGAGAAATGAGAGAAACTGTCCAGGCACATAGCTCTTCACAGAGAGTGAGGCAGCCGCTACACACAGATATACATACATCTCAATGAATAACATATTATGGAATTCTGCATGTTTCAAACTTTATAAAAAGAGTATATCATTTTGTAGTTGGTATTCTGAATTTTTATCTTTCATTTAAGTTATACTGGCAGCCATTCATTATATGAAGTGGCTGTGTTTTATTTCATTCATTCATTCTGACTGCAATTCCTTTTTGTGGCTATACCTTAATATTTTTATTCATTCCCTTCTTTATGAACAAGTATTGTTTCTGGATGACCAAAGTGCTGCCATAATACATTCTTGTGCATTCTTCTGGTACTTATGTGCTGAAGTTTATATTGTGTATGTACTCAGCTGTGGACATTCTGAGTAAGCAAATATTTAACTTTACAAGATGATGCCAAATTATTTCCCCAAGTGGATTGTAGCAATTTACACCAGGACTAGCAAAATGAGATCATATTGAGCCACATACTTTTTAATTCTTGGTATAATCAATAATTCTTAATTTTTGCAATATGAAAAATTATGCAATATGAATAACCCTTCAGAAGACCAAGATTCTTGTTTTGATTTTTATTTTCCTCATTACCAGTGTTGTTAGTGGACATATGTATTTTCTCTTCTGTGCAATGTGTTTTCTGTCTTTTCCCCATTTGTCTATTTGGATATTCCTTTTCTTAATGATTTTTAAGAGTTCTTTATAACGACTTAATACTAACTCTTTTAAGATATATATATTACAAATACCTTCTTCCAGCATAAAGCTTGTCTCTACTTTCTCCTTTTCTTGAATAAAAGTTTATTTTCCCAATAATCTCTCACATATTTTTGTTGTACATCAGAGTTGCATATGTCCATGGGCTATTTCTGATTTCTTATTTTACTCCACTGTTCAATTTGTCTATCTTTGCATTAATGCCATATTGCTCTAATTACTATAGCTCTGTAATGTATTTTTTCATCTGATAGGGAAAAATCCCTCTAACTTTTCTTCTTCAGTGTATTGTGATAATCAATGTTTTGCTTTCCACATCGACTTTTAAAGAAACTTGTCAAATACCTCAAAGAAGGTTATTGGGAGTTTGTGTGGGAATGCATTAAATACATAGATTAATTTAAGGAGATATGGTCTTTTCAGGATATCATTTCTGTGAGCCAATTAAACCTTTTTTATTTATAAGGTACCCAGTCTCAGGTATTTATTTATACCATGCAAGAATGGACTAACACACTAAGTTTTTTTCCAAAGTTCAATAAATTAACAGCACAGTGAAGACTTCCTGTTTATGTAAGAAAACACAGAACAAGAAAGCAAATAAACAAAATGCTTTAGTGAAATAATGGATCAGTAATAAGCCTATGATGTAGTATGGTTAACCAGAAAGGTAAAGGGATATAAATGGCATTAACAGAACAAACAGATTTAGTTTCATTCTTACTGTTAAGTCACATCTGGAGTAAAAATCCCAAATATTTGTCTCGATGTGCCTTGCATTCAACTAGGCATTTTGCATACATTATATTTAATCCTTCTCCTAAAAGATAATCTCCCTCATTTTGCAGATGAGAGAAGGTAATTTGCTTGCCCAAGTCACTTGACTCATTAGTGGATGAGCTGGGATTTGTTCCTTGCCCTTTCTGGTCCCCAAGCTGCCAGCCTTTACACTATGCACCTCTGGCCTTAACTGTATGTTTAATCTTCAAGGGAGCATTTAAAGATTGGAACAGATCCAGAGGAGGATGTCTAGGATGACCAAAACATCTTAAACTATGACATATGAGGAACAGTTGAAACAAAGAGCAAGTTTTGCCAGTGAGCAGTAGTATTAGAGACCATGAAGACAATGCTTTCATTAGTACTCTGAAGGGTAGAGGAGGGTTGAGATTTATTCTGTGTAGTGTATGAGCATGGACTTTGGACCAATTACTAGAATCTGGTGGAGATATTTACTTAATAAAGGTAATAATATTATGACTTTTTCTGTAGGATGGAATTGGGATGAAGAAGGAGAGACATTTTTAACAGAGACAATCAAAAATTGACTGGAAATGCTCAAACTGCAGCTAGATGAATGGGATGTTTTGAAATGTTTCTGCTTTGGGCATGATATTGAAGAAAGTGAATTTTAAGCTCCCCTTGACTGTAATAAACCATGGTTCTACTTTTTACCACAGGTGTATCAGCTTAGCAGGGTCAAGATTCCTGTTTAATTATTCTAGTTTCTTACCTCTCCACCTCCACACACCTTGAATGCAATCGTTGTACATTAATTTAATGAGAAAGTGAATGCATAGAAAAGTCAAAGATAAAATAATCTAGTTTTAAACTGGTGTTAAAATACCTTTACAACCAAGAAGAATCTTCTTATTAAAAGACCCAGAAGGTATTAAACTGGAGCAAATTATTTCTATAAAACATTACTTTTTTTCAAAACATGTTAATGATATTTTCACATGTAAATGTAACTTAGGAGTCTGATTGTAAAGTAATGTGTTAGATTATTTCCAAATGAAGAGAGATTTTAGAAGACATGGAAGCTCCATGTCTGGGATCCTTCAGACTTTGCATCATGCATCTCTTCCTTTGGCTGGTCTTGATTTGTATCTTCCTTCTTCCTCTCCTTTCTCCTTTCTCCTTTCCTTCCCTCCCTCCCTCCCTCCCTCCTTCCCTCCTCCCCCCCCCCCCCCCCCCCCCGCTTCTTTCTTTCTTTCTCTCTTTCTTTGTCTGACTTTGTCACCCAGGCTGGAGGGCAGTGGTGCAATCTCAACTTACTGCAGTCTGGACCTCCTGGGCTCAAGGGAACCTCCCACCTCAGCTCCCCACCCCCACTTAGCTGGGACTACAAGCAAGAAGGGGGTTTATTTCGGGAAAGAACTGTTATCATCTTTGTTTCAAAGCTAAACTATAATCCACATTTTTTCCAGCTAGTTCAGCCTATGCCCAGGAGGTTAGAAGCAAGATAGAGTTGGTTAGGTGAGCTATCTTTCATCTTTTTAATTTTCTCAGTTACAATTTTTGCAAAGGTGGGTTCAATAACAGTGATTGGCACACAAAGCTCTGTTATGACTACTTTAAAAGAACATTTTATGGCTCATTTTACCCAAATAATAGAAAATTTAGAAAGTATAAAAAGTAAAGTATAAAGAAAGTATAAGGAGAAACTAAAGAGTAACTTTTTAGCTTCTTAGTAAATTTTCTTCTTCCATTGGGTAAGCCAGTTACAGTGGAAATAATATAATTATAAAATGCCGTATTTATGGAAACATATTTACATAGAGTCAAAAAATCTGCTAATTATTTAATAGATTTTATTATCTACTAGAGTTTCAGATGCTGCCTCCGCAATAATGCAAACTTTGGTCTTGTGTGTAACAAGCTGTCTTTGCTCCAGGCTGCACTCCAAAATGGAAGCACCCACTCCAGAGAAAATAGGATAAACAGGAGATGGGCAATCACATCTAATCTGGGATAGCTGTGCTGATTCATGTTCTCTGCTTATTTAATTTTATTTTTTGAATCAACATTGAGAAGGAAAAAGTTGAGATAGTAATTACCCGTTTACTGCCAATGTCGCGGAAAATGTAATTTATAGCCTACTTGTGGGAAAAAAAATCTGTGTGCTTAATTTAAGAACTCAAATTATTCAAATAACATTTTGAATTTGATTATTCATTTAATTGAAATGGTGCTCTTTCAGTCAGAATTGCTTTTGAGATTCCAATTTCAGCAATAGTTAACTAAGAGCTCTCTGTGGAAAGGATTGGTGGAAGGTTCACAGATAAAAATGCATGGGGAAATAAGTGTATTTGGTGAACTGCGTTTACCTGCAAGAAGTACTCAAATCCATTAGCAGTGTTTCTTTTTCAACTCAGTTGTTGTTTCAGTGTAAGAAATAATCATGAAGTTAATCTGGGCCCACAGAGTACCTGAAGATGATAATTAAAAACAGAGCCCAGAAGCAAAGCTTGTCCAAGGAATTATAAAGAATCTGAGGCTTGCACAGATGGAAGTCAGCCTTCAGATTCATATTTAGGGGAATAAAAGTTTGGTACCCCAGAGACAGGTGGCCGTGCCTCAGAAAGAAAGTCCCTCTCTTTTGCCATAGTGATGTTTCATGGCTGGCTATCCAACCCAGGGTCTAAACTCTGCAAACTTCTACACTGAAAAAAGACAGCAGGCATATTCTAGCTATCACTAAGAGCTATAATAATTTTTTTAAATGGTTGTCAGAACTTTTTTATCATTATTAAGGCAAATTCTGCAAACAATAAAATTTGCACTGTTTAAGTATACATGTGATACATTTTTTTAATTGTATACTTTCATGTGCCACCGCCACAATCAAGATATTAGAGGGTTTTTCTCACCTTAGAACTGCCTCTAGCTCTTTGTAGTTGATTCCCTTCCCTGATGCCCAGGCATGGGAAACTAATAATCTACTTCGTGACAAGGCAGTTCTGCCTTTCCTAGAAAGTCATATAAAACACCTTATGACATGTTTGTCTTGTTGACTTGATTTTTTTTGACTTAGCATAATGTTCTTCAGATTCATACTCTGAACATACACATAAAAGTCATTCTGTAAAATTATGTTATTATTTTTGTTGGGTAAATACTTAGGCATCAGATTGCTGGGTCATATAAGTGGAAGTTTAACTTTATAAAATTCTGTCAATATTGTTTTCCAATATTGTGGCTATAACATTTTGCAGCCCCACAGGCAGCGTTTGGGAGTTACACTTTCTCCGTATCTTTACCAATACTTGATATTGACAGACTTCTGAACTTTATTCTAGTGGGTGTCTGATGGTATTTTATTGTAGGATAACCCTAATGACTAGTAGTTTTGAATGTGTTTTCATGTTTATTGTATTTCATATACATTATTTCGTGAAATGTTTGTACAAATAATTTGCCCATCTTTTAAGAAGACTTTTTATTGTATTATTTGGTTATAAGTGTTCTTTATAAATTCTTGATAAAAGTCCTTTGACGGATACATGCTTTGCAAGCATTTGCATTGTCTCTAGCTGCCTTTAAGATATTTCTTTAATATTGACTTTGGACAGTCTGGTGATATATCCAACATGGCTAAGTATATTCCTGATCCTTGTTTATTGGCAGAAGCTCTCTGTTGCTTCAGGCAGTGGACTGATTTATAGAATGCACAGTGGTCTGAGCTCCCTGCTCTGTCCTGTTGGGGCAGAGACTATGATGGGCAGAGCCAGACCAAAGAGGTCCCTCTACAGGTGCCCTGATGGCAGCCACCATCACCAGCACTGAGGGAGAATTCAGTGGGTGGTCACCAGACACCCAAAAGTGTGCCTAGTGTGGAGCTGAGAATCTTCCTATCCCCAAGTTCTCTGCATAAGGATAGGAGACACCCTAAACTCCTAATCCAGGAGAGTGGGTGCTCCAAATAGCTGGAGATCTGCCAGCACATGGTTGGGGAGGGTCTCTCTCCACACAAATCTCTGCACAGGAAGGGTGGGGCTTGTCAGGCTGTTAATCTAAGTGAGTGGGTGCTCTGAATGCCTGGAGATCTGCTTAAGCATGAAGCAGTGAGGACCCCTCTGCACCAAGATCTCTGCATAGGAAGGTGGACCAACTCAGGCTGCTGAACTAGAGAAGCATGGGTTCTGAATGCCTGGAGATCTGCCTGCATGTGTAGCAGAAAGGGCCTCCCTTGAACCAGGATCTCTGCACAGAAAGGATATGGGAGCTCAGTCTGCTAATCCCAGTGAGCAGGTGCTCCAAAGAGTTGGAGATCTGCCTGTGCATGGAGCACAGAAGGCCCCACTGCATCACAATTTATGTCTACAAAGTATGGTGACTCAGGCTGCTGGTGCCAGCCAACAAGTGCTCTAAATGTCAGGATGTCTGCCTAAGACTAAAGTGGAGAGAACCCTGTGACACCATGATCTCGGGGGAGTTGACTGGAGCACGCAGCACATACAGACCAGTACCAGGTCACCAAGCTAGTCCTAGCTGCAAGTCTTCCCACAAACAAACTGCAGCTGTAGCAGCTTTCCTCCAACCCCCGGCTTGTGGTGGGGGCTGCACAATTCCAGCTCCTTCTGCTGAGGTGCTTTCTACAGTTCTATCTGTGAAGGCCCCTAATCCACTCCAGAGCAGGTGTTCTGATCTCTGACCCAAGACTAAGATGCCTGCATAGCCACACTACTGGGTCGCCATAAAAATGACTGACTTTATATGTACCTGGATTAAAATGGCATCCTGCTCCTGGCCCTGGGTCTGGGAAAATATCTGCAGCTTTGCCTGGTGTGTTTTCCTCACAGTGTCTCCAAACCTCTCCACAAGTTAGCTCCAGGGCTTGGGAGAAACAAAGTGCTCTCCCTTGGTCTGGTTTGCTCAAATCCCAAGTGGAAAGTAAGTCACAGAGAAAGGCTCTTTTTCTTTCTTATGTATAATTCAGTTTACAAAATTGATAAAGAGATCTTCAAGTTTTAGATTTTTTCCTGAATTTTGGTAGTCTTTGCCTTTAAAGGAATTTGTCTATTTCATGTAGATCATCGGATTTATTGGCATAAAGTTGTTCATAGCATTTTCTTATCTTTTGAATATTTGCATAATCTGTAGTGATGTCCCTTCTTTTATTCCTAGTATTGATAATTCTATTTCTCCTTTTCCCCCCACCAGGATCATTTTTCTAAATATATAATTGCTTTAATCTCTTTAACGACTTTTTGGCTTTATAACTTTTCTATTGTTTCTTTATTTTCTATTTCATTAACTTTGGCTCCTATAATTTCTTTTTTACATACTCTGTAGGCAATAAGTGTTTCTTGTATTAATTTCTTAAGGTGGAATTTCAGATGATTGGATTTATGTGTTTCTTCTTTATTTACACAAATATTTGAAGCTGTAAAATTTCCTCTAAGTACTGCATTAGCTGCATCTCTCAGATTTTTATATATTGTACAATTATTCAAAATGTTTTTTGATTTCTTATAACTTTTTCTAGGTTATGTAATTACTCCTTTTTCTATACATTAGAATTATGTTTCTTAGTTTTCATATATTTGGTGTTTTTTTTCTGATTATTATGATTATCATCTTCTAGTATAAATCTGTTTGCTTGAAAGCAAACTCTGTATGTTTTCAGTCTTTTCTAAGGTATTGAGACTTGTTTTACGGTGTTTCATATGGGCTTTTGGTAAATATACTATGTACCCTTGAGAGGAATGTGTATTCTGTAGGTTTTTAATGTTCCATAAGTATTCAAATCAAAGTACCTGATAGTGTTACTCAGCTCATTTGTTCAGTTTATGTAGTTGTTTCAACTATTGCTGAGAAAATGATGTTAGACTATGGTTATATGTAATAGTTTCTGCAGTCTACAACTATGACTGTACAATTGTCTGTTTCCCTTTAAATTTGGTTAATTTTTATTTAACTGTTTTGAGCGATGTTATTAGGTATAAATACATTTGTAATTGTGTCTTCTGGAGTAGCTGATGCTTTTATCATCATGAAATGTCCCTCTTATCTCTAGTAATTCTTTCTTTCTTGAAGTCTACCTTATCTGATATTAATACAGCCACTTTGGCATTTTTATGCATATTGTCTGCTTTGTCTAGTTATCTATTTACTTCTGGTGTATCTATATCTTTATGCTTAAAGTATGTCTTTTGTAGGTAGCTTGTGTTTTGAACATGGTTGTTTTATTTAATCATTTTTTTCTCTCAAGTCTTTTTTTTTTTCTTTTGACAGAGTTTTGCTCTTGTTGCCTGGGCTGGAGTGCAGTGGCAGAATCTCGGCTCACTGCAACCTTTACCTCCCAGGTTCAAGCAATTATCCTGCCTCAGCTTCCCAAGTAGCTGGGTTTATAGGCACCCATCACCATGCCCTGCTAATTTTTGTATTTTTAGTCAAGATGGGGTTTCACCATGTTGCCCAGGCTGGGCTCCAACTTTTGACCTCATGATCCACCAGCCTCGACCTCCCAAAGTGCTGGGATTACAGATGTGATCCACCATGCCCAGCCTCTAAAGTCATTTCTTACTATTTTCTACTTTTTTTTTTACTTATAGTGTGTATATATAATTTTACTTAAGTGAAGATAGTTACCCATGCTGCTTTAAAATCCTTGCCTGCTTTTTTCAGTATCTGGGTCATCTCGAAGTCAGTGGCAATTGATTTCTTTTCTCTTGAAAACAGCTTCTATTTTCCTAGTTCCTTATATTTAGGTACTTTTAAATTGTGTTTTAGACATTATGAGATTTAAGATGTGGAGATTCACGGCTCTTTATTTTTTTCTGATGAACGTTGTTTCCTTTGTTTCAGCAGGAAATTATCTTGGCTAGGCTTAAACTACAAACACCATTTTAGGTATTAGGTTGGGTCTCTGTTCAAATCTTTTGATTTTATCTATGCTGCTTTAAGTCACTTATACTGATGAATGGTTTATGGTTATTCAGTGATGTGCATAGACAGAATTTGAACATTCTATTTTTGGCTCTTTTCATTCTTGAGTTTCTCAATTTCTATTGCGGTCATAGATCCCCTGGTTTTAAATTTTTGGTTCATCAAGTAGGAATCCCTTTTATCTCATGTGTCCAACAGTTGGAAAAAAATGAGAACTAACTTCATTTGATTCTCCTGCTCAGAGTATATATTCTCCAGCAGAGTCTATCTACTGCATTTGTCTTATATGAAGGTTTTTACTTATTTTCTGAACATGAGTCAGTCTGCAGGGTGCTTACTTTGGCATTAGTGGAAGTAGAATACAATAGCAGTAACTTTCATTTAACTGTTTCCTTACCCTTGTCTGAAGTTTAAGACTATGGAATACAATGCTGTAACCTTTTCTGTGGGCAAAGGACTTTCCAATCCCTGCTTTTGTTGCTAATTTTCCCTTCTTTAGGTGTTCTGTGGCATTTTGCTCATACGTCTATTATAGAACTTAGAGCATGATGTTTTCTTACACACCTGCCTGTCCACACCAAATTTGACCAGTTTAGTAATAGTCCTTTTATGATTTTCTTAAATGTGTCTATTTTGCATATATTGTGAGAAGATCCCTTTTTACAATAAATATGGTGATGGATATGTCTCATTCTGCCAAAAAAAAAAAAAAGGATGTAAAAAGGCTGGTTGAATGCTGCTCAATTCAAAAGTTAATCTTGTCTACAGCCATATTACCCTGAATGTACTCAGTCTTATTTGAATATTAGACTGCACAGTATTGACTCTAGGTAGCATGAGATTTGTGACATTTCACCCTGACTCTTTTCTGCTTTGCTGCCCCCATCATATGACCCCCATTCCCTCCTCCAGCCTCTGCCTATTTACAGAGCCAGCCAATTAGGACCTGGTTTATTGTGAGAAAAGTATGAACCCTTAAAAACCTACATTTAATCTACTTTAAAATGCTGTTTAGGGACCCATATTAATGGAGTTGTCCCTGAACTTTATTTTCTTGATTTTGGATAATAAGCATTTTCTCTATACAGATACAAAAATGATGCCTGGTTGTATTTGTTTTCATGAGTATATATTTTCCCATGTAGAAGATGAGCTTAATAATCAAAACAAAATCCTGTCTTAAATTTAGGATACTGTTTTAAACAGTTGAATAATATTTCAGTTTCCTTACTCTAATAAAATGGCCAATTTGTTTATAATATTTTCCCCCAAAGGCTTAAACACAGGTTCCTGCAGAAACGAATGCAAGGACGAAGTCATAAATGAAAAGAAACACACATACACATAACATCAAATAATAAAAAGGTTCATATTTTCTCTAATTCAACATGTGAAATCAATTAAATTATTGTCCATTTAGTCCATTTAGCATTTTAAATGGAACTCCAAAAAACTGAATTTTTGTGTATTTGCACATATTTTATTTCTTGAACCTCTGCATATTTGTACATGAGACCCACTAAGAAACAGTGTAAACTTAAGCAAAGAACATCAATACTTCTTTTTCCTTTTTGAATTTACTTTTTACTGAATTTCTTTTTGCTCTTTACAAATGAATTCTGTGAAGATGGACCTAAAAGGAACTTATTCTTTGTAGTTATTTAAGTTAAAAAACCCTCTAGGGAAAGGCTTTATCCGTGGTTTCTGAAGACAGCAAATGTTACTACAACATTTGACATAATACTTTCATATTTTTTTCTCTTTTTACGAACCTAATTGATGTTTATATACATGGCTAGTTCCATTACTCATTTTAGATTTCCTTCTATGCTGAGAGTAATGCCCATTTTGACAGTGAAGGGTTAAAAAGGCCTGATTAAGCTGTAAATGGTTGACATTTAGCTATCAAGTATGAATCTGCAGTTAAAACATTCGTGCAAATGAGTTTCAGTGTGTCCTTTTCCAACAAGAGCACCTGAGTAGCTCTCTATCCCTCACCTTTCTTCTATCTTAGCACTTCATTATAAAAGAAGACAAATTGCAATACTCTGTCTTCTCCTCTCTGTTCCAAACCCACTGAGAATTAGGCTTTCAGAAATGGTTCTCATTTTGATGCTAAAAGGCCCTGATATTTTGCCTGACAAATTAAAGGTGGAATTCAGCAGAAGTGAGTGGCTTATCCGTGAAGTGTTTTTACCTCCTATATGTGCCACTGGTGGCAGGAAGGCTGGAGAGGCAGAGGCAGCCCCCCCCCACCCCCACCTTGTTAACAATTACAGCGTCTGAGTGGCAGCTGGAAACAAGGCGCTGACTGTTTGCCTGCTGTCCAGTCTTGCATTACTAGCTAAAATAAAAGTCCTTTTTTTCTGAGAAACTTTTCACAATCAAACAATTCTCAGTCATTCACAAGTCAAAGGCAAAGAAAAAGGAGCCCAGTGTATAATGCTGTAAACTAGCACATTGTCTTCCGTCATTTTCTCACTATTCACAGCTGAAAGGGAAAGAAGATTAAGGGAAGGAAGGAGCAAGTTAAGGCATCTTTTGACAGAAATGCCTGATCGCAGTCACTGAGGCCTCCAAATATGGCACACACTTGAGCTATGCCATCGGAGTGAACTCTCCAGCCTTCCCTCCAGCCCCAATGCTCTCCTTTGCTGCCTCAGCAACTTTTGTTTCCTTCAACTCCTTTCATTTGATCTAATAAGACAGTACAAATGTCGATTCTATTCTCCTGTTTAAGGCATTCTACCTAGTTCACAGTTTGGTCTTATAGACACCAGACTATTATACATCTTGGGATTCAACATGCTATTTTTTAAAATCTAGCTTAATGCACTATCCTCATAATTTGCATGTAACATTATGTTGGTTTTGCCTATGGCGATGTGAAAGTCTAGAAAAGTTAAGAAAAGAAGTATCTACAAATAGTGGTAACACATACACACACAAAACATACGGATACCCCTTCCTACTATTGCTTTGTCTAAATTTCTGTCTTGGTCATGGCAAGATATATTTGGCCATAGCAATGTCCTCATTGTCAGGACCCCACTGTTCCAGAAGGGAGCTGGGTCACAGAAGATGATCATGGTGAGCAGCCTAAGGACATTCCCTCCGTCCCAAATTTAAGCTTCAAGTTTGACGTAGGCCCTGGCTATGGGCACCTGGGAGCCCTCTCACCAACTCAGAGTGCCGAAACTTATCTTTTAAAGTGGTTGGGGGCTCTCAGAGTGCCGAAACTTATCTTTTAAAGTGGATGGGGGCTCTCAGAGTGCCGAAACTTATCTTTTAAAGTGGATGGGGGCTGTTGTTTGAGAACCAGTTTCTTTCTTTCTTTTTTTTCTCTGAGACAGTCTTGCTTTGTTGCCAGGCTAGAGTACAGTGGCACGGTCTCGGCTCACTGCAACCTCTGCCTCCTGTGTTAAGTGATTCTCCTGCCTCAGCCTCCCAAGTAGGTGGGACTACAGATGTGCGCCATCACACCCAGCTATTTTTTGTATTTTTGGTAAAGTCGGGGTTTCACCATGTTGGCCAGGATGGTTTTGATCTCTTGACCTTGTGATGTGCCCACCTCAGCCTCCCAAAGTGCTGGGATTATGGGTGTGAGCCACCATACCTTGCCCTTGAGGACCAGTTTTTAAATATTTAGGCATTCTATAAGTTGGTGGTCAAACCAGTCATAGTGAAAATATTTACAGCACAAAAATTGGCAAATGTTACATATCAGGCCTTTTATTTCTAGCTAGTATTAATTTATTCTTTTTCCAACAGGCTGATTTGCTAGCACACAACTGCCTAAAGTATACTATCTGAAAGAAATCTGAGATTTCAGAGATAAGAAAATAGTTGTTTATCCCTGATACAGCAAATTATCTAGAAATTCTTTCAAATGCTGTGTATTATGCTTAAGAGTCGAGTGAATCTCTTTGACCACATGACTGGCCCTAAGTTGCTTATAGTTTTCACATATCATCAGTAGTCTGTGTGATCCGAAGCATGGCTCCCCAGCTGGCTGCCAGCTTACAGTATCCCACAAGTTTTCCTATCTATCAGGTTAATTGCTCCCCAATCAAAATTAAAGATGCTCTAAGTTCTTGCACTGAGCAAAGGACACCACCCAATTACAATTCCCTATTGTCATTTCTGTGCTATGCATAACAGACTTGAAATTGAACTGTGCTTCATGGACTTGAGTACAAAAGAGGATACAATTCAACAAACAGTTGTCAAGTACTTATTATGTATTCAAATAAAATAGTTTTAAAATCTCCAACAACTCAATTGAAGAATAATGTAGATTTTAATGAATATCTATTAGGGATGTAGATAGAGTTTAGACCATATCTTGCAGCAAAACATCTTTACGGTAATTTTTAGATATTTTTTCCAACTAATTATTTTGTGCCAAATGTCCAAATAATTATCACCTTCCTACTCTTTAACTTTCTCTGTCTTTTTGCACTCATCTTCATTTCCTGCCTTTTTCAAGCAACCCATCTCCCCTCTCTTGCCTGATTTTTCAATTAAGATATGTGGCTCTCTCCTTCATATTTGCCCATGTGGCATTATGAATTCCCTGGGCTTCTCCAGTGGTGCAGATCTTTCCATTGTAGTTCTCAACCCAAAGCCAGTGACTTATCAATTCAGATATGAGAGGCTTCATTTTCAGTAGCAGGAAGAGAGGTCGTTGTAAAAACTTACAATTGTGTTTCCAGATATATAATTTTTTGTCTATAATGTTTTAAGTCTGTTTTGCCTTTCATTATAATGATGTGTGCCACTCATAATAGCATTATGCATGTATTGGAATCCAAGGCAATTAATATTTCATCTTTATGGCTTGTGGAACATGTGTTTTGTATGGTATGCTTAATATACATTTGTTGAATGGAATGAGTGCAGAGGTGTTTCAAAAGCCAGCCACCTGTGTTGGGTCTATTTATAATTTGTGTCATATTCATAACATGTCTAACTAAGATACATGTCCCAGAGACACAGATACCTGTACTATATACAGAGGTAGGATCTTAAAAAAAAAATTCAAAAGAAGTATGGTCAGCTTTTGACATGGAAAATAATGAAATGTTCTTCTTATTAAAGTGAGAGTAGTTATGCATATATGTCCAATATATCTAATGTAGGGAAGACAGACAATATGGATGGAAAATTTTTTGCTGCTGGAAATGATCATAAAAAAATGCAGTGCTACCGTGGGTCTAACTGGGTTATATGTCGGGTATTGTCCTGGTTTGTTGGCCATTGTTCAAGCCTGATTACTGCCTGTAGGCTGAGTTGCTGTGAGATTTTAGTTCACTAGAGGGAGCTTGTGGGTAGGAGTGATGTGGTTCCCATGCAAAGAAGATTGATTGCATTCATTCAATCCCCACGGCCTGAAAAATACTTCCTATTTATTTTATTCAGGAGCTTGTAGTAGCATATCCCAGAGTTGCCTAGTCATTTTTTTTTCCACTAGTGAAAAGTCTAATTTCTTTTTCCATTTTTTATTCTTCTATGAAATTCACTCAATCGCAATAATGGTGAAACATTCCGTTATGTTTGCCTCTCTAAGTTCTTATCTGGTTTCATTACCGATGCTTGTTTTATCCCAGAGAATGGTCAATGAAAGAGCTAATCCCATTGGGATGACTACCTGTTTCATGTTTGTTCTTGATTATTCAGCCACTTACTTAAGTAGTAAAATAGTAATAATAATTTACAAATGACATACCCTTTGGTTTGTAATGAATCTGAGATACATCAGTTGCTAATTTACTGGTATATGTCAGGTGCAGGGGGCACATTTCCCGGAGCTGTTCTTTGCTACTTGACTTTTCTTTAAGTCAGATTCTGAATGGGAATTAAAGTTAATTAATAAAAATTATTTGTCACTTTAGCAGTCAGCTGAAACCAAATTGGTAAATGAATTTTTAAATGTGTGTATAACCGTGTATGGCAGTGTATTTATATGGCACATTCACATGCTTGCCTACTGTAAAAGTCCATTCTCACACTGCTATAAAGAACTACCTGAGAATGACCTGATACTGGGTAATGTATTAAAAAAAAAGATTTAATTTACTCATGATTTCAGAGGCTTAACAGGAAGCATGACTGGGAAATCTCAGGAAACTTAACAATCATGGAGCAGGATGAATAGGAAGCAAGGCAGTTCTTTTCATTGTGACAGGAGAGAGAGAGAGAATGAGCAAAGGGGGAAGCGTTACATACTTTTAAACCGTCAGATCTCCTAGGAACTCTATCATGAGAACAGCAAGGGGGAAGTCTGACCCCCATGATTCCATCACCTCCCACCAAGACCCTCCCCCAATATTGGGAATTACAATTCTATGTGAGATTTGGGTGAGGACACAGAGCTACACCATATCACCTATTAAAAGTTAGATGCCCTTATCTTTTAAATTTGAGGAATAGAATATCCCAAGCCGAGTCAAAGCTACCAAAGACTGCTTTCATATCAAGACTGCTTGATGGTTTCTTATTTAAAATTTTTCTCCTAAGTTCACATCAAAGGGGAATTCAATATTAACATTATTATCACTCTTTTAAAAATTGTTTTTTAGTTCAGCTGGTTACAGATAGCTTTAACATTCTTTCCCCAAATTCATTTCTGTGGACTATTAATAAGTAGGTGTTTCAGGGGTACCCAAGTCTACCCTTGACAACTTACTAGACAGCTTGCTGTAAGAACTCAAAGGACATAGAAAAAAATGTTATACTCATGGTTATAATTTATTACAGCAAAGGATACAAATTAAAATCAGCAAAGGCTGGGGTCGAGTCCAGGAGAAACCAGACGCAAGATTTCACTTATCCTGTCCCAGTGGATCCAAGAGGGCCTGCTTAGTGCTCTCAGCACTGATAAGTGGCCACATGTATGTGGTGCCAACCAGGGAAGCTTACCTGAGCTTTGGTATCCCAGGTTTTTATTGAGGGTCAATCATGTAGGCATGGAGTGCCTTCAGGACTGACCTCAGCTACTCAGACTCCAGCTCCACCATAGAGTTCACTGTAAGAATTGTTAGAATAGATAAAAATAGGTGTTTTTTAAAGGTCATATTGTTGAGATAAATTTATCTAGGCAAACTGATACTGTGTAGTCCAAAGCCTGAGGCATACAAAAACAGACATTCCATATAAAAACAGCATGGCCAATGGCCTTAGAAATATAAAATACTCTTATCAGGCAGAATACTCCAAGGGCTCAGAGCTTATCTTCCATAAGTTACTGGCTAAGAGACATTCCTGAAAATAGGACTTTTTCTGGGATGTCCAGTATTCAAGGAACCCAGGCCTCCTGAGTTAACCCTTTCCTGTCTAACAGATGTTACTCAAAATTAGATGTCCTTGGACAAATACTTGGCACACACTGATATAAAAAACATTAAACAGCTTTCTCCTTTGCTGTTAACATGGTAATATGTGTGTAGCACTCCAAGTATGTGAATGTACATGTTTATCTTCACTTAATGAATTTCAAAATCTTTCCCCCTGGAGATCTAATTTTAGGAAATACTCCCCTAAATACAATTTCATCTTGAGCAAAGTATTTCTGTTCAATCAGAGAAAATGTTAAAGAGCAAATGGAAAAAGAATCTGAAGCATATGAGTTACTGGTAAATGATCCATAGTTTGGTATTTGACATGAAGAATTGTGATCGTCTCTTAGTATCTGGTGTCTTCACTGTGTTTTAATTAATAATTTGCTTCCCAATGTTTCACAAATCTTTATCTTCAGGGTTTTGGTAATGAAAATCCATACGTTTTCTTAACCTTATCATTTTGGTCATGAAAAACCAGGATATTCTGGTTTCTATCATGTTTATTGGAGTAACTGTCAGTTGTTAATAAGGAAGAAGTATTTAGCTAATAGCAAAATGTCCTTGAAACATCAGTTTATATAACTGACTTCTACATTAAAATGACCTACTTGTTTCTGAAAAACATTTCCTATATGATAACTCGCAGATTATATTTGAAATTTCCCACATACCTGCTAGAATTGACTGAACTTACTACTGGGCCATTAAAATTCTTCTTATTGTGGTTGTTATTCTGTGAATTTGCACCAGAGTTACAAATGGGAAAAAAGGGCAATGTTAAAAAGCAATTTGAATTTAGAAGGCAGTCAATTGAAAACTTGGTTTAAAAAAGTCTGTGGTCTCATTAATGCAACGTGGTGAAAACACTCTCTCAAGCATTTTGTTTCAAGTAAAATCATGAAATGTACATGTACACATGGATTTTGCAGAAAAAAGGAGAGTGAAATCAAGCCAACCCTTTTCACAGGAAGATGTGTTAGAGTTCAAGCATTATGAATCATTTATTTAGTTCTGAAATCTAATAAAATATCTTTATTAAAATGAACGCATGTTTCACCAACAAAGATATTTTTGATCTGATACCAAACAAGTTTTATTTATTTAGCATATGCATAACATATGCTTTTGAAGTAAATATTAATGCATAAGATAAATACAACTAGACATATTTAATATTTACTGTGTTGTGCATGAGATAACATTTTAAACATATGGGAAGCATATTATAGCATTTTAGTGTGAAATATATCTTAAACTCTGTCTTACTGTATGTATATTTTATCCCATAAATGGTATTAATAAAGGTAAGTGAAGAAATCTTTTTTTTAAATGGAGAATTCATAGAATCATTGAATTTTCCACTTTCATTTTGGATAGTAGATTTGATGGTACTTCCTTGTTATAGGTAGCAAGATATGTTTAATTAATGGATAAATCTTGATCTTCAGCAATCTCAGAGTCAGATATAAATGTCATCAGCAAAAACAAAAACCTATAGTGCAGACCAGTTATTAGTATAAAACAAGATGTAATAAAAGTTTATCCATACAAATGAGCAAGGCATCACATGAATAAAAACTGAAAGATGTATATGTCCCATACTGGACAAAATGTGGCAGTTCAATAATGGTCCTCAAACTGATCAAGGCTCTCTGGGAACTTGGGCAGCTCATTCAGTCCCTCAAATATTTGAAGAAGCTCAATGATTAGATCTTCTTTATCTTCAGAGTCCAGTTTCCCATAAGATTTAACCTCAAATTAAGTCTACTGCAGACCAAAGGGACCCATGAGGTTTTCTGCAAATAGCAACCAATGAGGACCTTGAGATTTCATTAGACAATGGTATGTATGGAGAACTCAAGCCAAGGCTGGCAAGCAGGCAGCCTTTGGGCTGAATTCAGTCTCTAACCAGCTTTATTTTTCTTTGGCCTGCTTGCCAAAGATATCAATTTGAAAAATTAGAGTATTTCATATAAATGTAATTTTAATTTTTCTTGAAAAGATCAGTACCTTTGGCAGCAGTGGGCATAAAACATTGGTTGCTATTTGCAGAAGACCTCACTGGTCAATGTATGGAATTATCCTAATTGTATATGCTATCTGTCAAGGAATATACGTAACTGTGTATGTATGTGAAGTACTTATAAAGCATGCACACATATACAAACAATTCTGGAAAAATTGTATTTTTTGTTTTTCATAATCCATATGGTATTACATAATTTCTCAGCCCATAGTTTATTGATTGTAGTGGATAAAGTTTGTGTACTACATAAAGCACTGTTCACTTAAATCATAACCCAGGGTTTGTTTTATGTGTGGCAAATTTCTACTATTCTTTTATTTATAAAAATTCCAATTTCCAACTGATTACAGGGCCTTAGGACTACATAAATGGCCTTAGATTTTGACCCTTTCTTGAACTCCCAACCTCAAGTGATCTGCCCACCTTGGCCTCCAAAGTGCTTGGATTACAAGCATGAGCCACCGCGCATGGCCAAAATATTGACTCTTTCAGAATATGCAAGCTCCCTTTAGATTTTTTTAAGCTTATTGGATGAAGATGATGCACTCGGAATGTTTCTTGATATCTACTTCCATGATTATTTATTCCCCTGGGAATTTTTGATAGCCTGGATACTCTCATTCACTTGACATAAATGCTATAGTAATAAGGAGGAAGATTTCAAAAACTTTAGAATTATTTGCTTATAATCAACTGGGAGGTTTTGTGGAACATTTTAAATACCTTAGTGCCATATATTTTAATTATTATTTTTTTAGACAGTCTCATTCTGTCACCCAGTCTGGAGTGCAGTGCTGTGATCTTGGCTGACTGCAACCTCCGCCTCCTGGGTTCAATCCATTCTCCTGCCTCAGACTCCTGAGTAGTTGGGATTACATGCACACACCACTACAACCAGCAATTTTTTTGTATTTTTGGTAGAGATAGCGTTTTGCCATATTGGTCAGGCTGGTCTCAAACTCCTGACCTCAAGTGATCTGCCCATCTTGGCCTTCCAAAGTGCTGAGATTATAGGCATGAGTCACTGTGCCTGGTTCTTAGTGCCATATATTAAAATTCCTCAAAGATAAACATTAATAAGGACTGGCACATTACACACTGGTTGGCACCATCCCAGCACTCTTATTGCTTGGTAAGTTTTTCTACTCTCTTCTGTGAACTACTAGAAGACCAGTGGGAGTTTGTCTCCTATGAGTTAGCCTTTAAGCTTTTTCCGGCTTTAAGTTGTACAAACACACAAAAAAGAGATTATTTTTATGCATCCTAGGTTTTTGAGATGCTTTTTACTTGCAGAAGCTGAGAGGTTTTATAATGCCCCCAACTCCAGCATTAGGCAGAGAAACTGGGTGGCATGTCGAGTGAAATGCTATACTGTGTTAATAACGGTTTTGAAAGAAATCAGGAAAGTTAATCATGTGTAGACACAGGGTTAAGAAGCAATGTAACAGACTATTAAGCTTAATATAGATATGTGATATAAGCATATGCAGACAGCCATTAGCATAAATTCATGTTACAGGAGAGCAGCATGGCATGCCACTTGGCGGATTTATAATGTATGTGAGGAGCAAGATGAAGATCAATAGGAGAAGGAAGTGGGTCAGAGAATCCATATACAGGTCCTGGATCAGGATGATAAAACCACTGCAAATTATAACTACATTATTTTTGAATGCTGTTATTGCCTGAGACTTTATTACATATACATGTCAAGTACAGGGACTGAAGGCAGGGAAAGCTCCCATAGTTTCCAGCTGGTTCTGCATGAGAACTGTCCAACTCTGTTAGCCGAAGCTGGCTTTCCTTAATGCTGACAATCATTATGATAATGATGAATCATATTCATAGACAGGAATGTACAATATTTAGTTAGGTTTTTGGGGAAACGTGCATACTTCAATAATTCCAGCGACAATTATGTCTCAATAATTCTAATTCATGACAGTCATGACATAAAAATGTCAAATGGCCATCAAGCAAACATTCCAAACACCATATTTATAAGTAAATTATTCTAGGGTTCTGCCTTTCAACAAAAATAAGCAAATACATTTTTCTCTCTGTTTCAATTAAAGCCCACTTATAAGATTGTCTGAATTATTTGGAGGGACTCCTTTTTTTTTTTTGCAGATGCTTGGATTTTCTAGTTTGCTTGGCAAAATGAATAATTTTGGCAAGCAAAGAAGGTGGTTTTTATAAATCTGGAAATGAAAGCAGTTATAATCCACAATGATGGTAGAAAATTTTACTTTAATTGGGTCTCAATCTATTTTTGTGAATGTCCTTTCTTATCTATTTTCCCTAAGTTTTAAAAGTTGAAAATCTTTTGAGAAAATTTTTAGTTCAAACTTTCTAAGACCCAGACAATAAGAATACAATGCCTGCAAAGTTTTAAAATTCATTAATTTGCTCCTCTTTTGCCCAGAAAAAAAAAATAGCAGTATGCTCAGTGAGTGTGTCCTCTCTTACTCTCTTCTTTCCCTTTCCTTCCTCCCTCCTTTTCTCCCTTCCTTCTCTTTTTCTTTCTCTCTCTCTTTTCTTTCTGAAACCAGAAATCTCCAGAGCCTACTGTAGGTGATCCCTATTTTTTCCAGAGACTCTCCAAGGACATTAATATGTCCCAATTCTTTTATCTCTTCTGACCAACTGCTATTAATATTTCACATTCTTCAATCTAAACTCTGTCCTTTTGGCTTAAAGTTAATATCTTTGTAAATTATCTATTTCCTTGAAAAGGCTATCAGTAAAAGTTCTCATCAGGCTGGGTACAGTGGCTCATGCTTATAATCTCAACACTCTGGAAGGCTTACATGAGCCCAGGAATTTGAGACCCGCCTGGGCAACACAGGGAGACCACATCTCTATTAAAAAATTAAAAAATTAGCCAGATGTGGTAGCACATGTCTGTAGTCCCAGTTGCTTGGGAGGCTGAAATGGGAGGATTGCTTGAGGCTAGGAGGTCAAGGCTGCAGTGAACCATGACTGCACCACTGCACTCCGGGCTGGATGACAGAGTTAGACCTTATTTCAAAAAATTTTTTTAAGTTAAAAAATAGGCAGGGCATGGTGGCTCACACATGTATGTAATCCTAGCACTTTGGGAGGCCGAGGTGGGTGGATCTTGAGGTCAGGAGATCAAGATCACACTGGCTAACAGGGTAAAACACTGTCTCTAGTAAAAATACAAAAAATTAACAAGGCGTGGTGGTACGTGCCTGTAGTACAAGCTACTTGGGAGGCTGAGGCAGGAGAATCACTTGAACCCGGGAGGCAGAGGTTGCAGTGAGCCGAGATTGCGCCACTGCACTCCAGCCTGGGCAACAGAGCAGGACTCTGTCTAAAAATAAATAATTAATTAATTAATTAAAAAAATTTAAAAATAGAAGTTCTCAGTGTTTCATTTCTTAGGTTGAGGTGGGGCTATGAAAGGAAGTGTAACAGGACTGGAAGGCCAATATGACCACAGCAAGCATGTGAGACAAAGTCAAAGAGAATCCACAGAGCAAGAGAAAAGTATTATGTCCATTGAACATCATGATTGCTTCCCGATTTATGCCTAGTGTTCCATTATTAGAACGCTAAGCTTGTGGAAATTACTTATATTCTACTGCTCAAGGTCATCGCCAATATCTGATTTTTCACAAAAACATTTGCAACCTCTGGCATAAATCGGTTAAGAAAAATATTTCAAGAATAAATGGTAGCAACACTGCTAATATTCATGATAATGACCACAGCTAGTATTTAATAAGAGATGTTGCTGTGGGCTATCCGCGTGTTCTATGACTTAGTCATCACCATAATTTATTATCCCCAATTTATTGATAACTAAAAAAAAAATCAAAAAACAAAGTTTAAGAAACATTCCTCATTAAGCCCTTATGCCTTTTCCTCATTTCCACTTACTTCTAATCATGGATAAGGAAGTCCAAATCACAATTCTAGACCTCATTTAGGTCTTCACTTCACTGGCTGCAAGCAGAGAAGGATAATAGAGCAAGAAGAAAGATAAGATGTTCCTGAAAATAGGCTTTCAATGTAAAGGGGAAGCTGTGCAGAGAGGTGGGGTTGGCTTGAAGGCGAAGGGTAAAGTTCATCCATATGGGGAGAGTTTTCAAGAAGTTCAAACATTCAACATGAGATTTTCATTGAGTTTTGGCAAAAGGAGTTATAAATGTAGCCGTCTTAGCCAAAAGACCTAGAGAGTAAAAACTTTAAGTCACCCTCTGATTTGAACCTAAATGGAAAATAAGCAATAGAGATTTCAACTGTGCATAATAAGGTTTTTTAATTGGAATCTGTATGTGTCAGGGGTGGTTGTTAGGTAGTTAGCTAAGGGCAAAAAGGTAAGCTACAACAAATTTAGTATGAATGCTTATACCTGTCTTTACTAAAATTTCAAATGGAACCATATTAGTGTCAGGATTTTTTCATAATCCTGGATATTTCTGCAGTAGGCTTCACAATTCTGAGGATAGACAGAATTAGAAGACAGAATGGCTATTTCTTTCATTTTTAAGTTTCTATAGGAAATTAAAATTGCTTCAAATTTGGACTAGTATGCTTCATGGCTTCCTTTCTTCATCACACATTCTTAATGTAAAGCTTTCAAATGGGTCTTTTTCTAACTCATGATTGGCAGGGCTGGAAACTGCCTAGATGAAAGCCACTGGCTTCCTGGATCTTCAACAGGTTCAAGGGAAGGTAGTAAGTAAGGAAAGTGTTAATTGAAAACAGGTTTTTCAGTGTTTTATTGCTGGACAATGAGTGAGAAACTCACTTTGGCTGCCTCATTCCCAGTTATTCTTGAAATTCACTCTTTCCCTTTTCTAGAATTCTGTTGGGCATGTTGGATTTTCTTAATGCCTTTTCCTGCTTTATAATGGTCTTTTCTTCCTTTTCTTTTTCTTCCTTTTTTTAATTTTCTTTTCTAAATATTACTCATACTACACACTTCTGGCAACCTACGTGCAACAATACCCGGGGAGGCAATGAATATTGCTTTTAGCTAGTAAAAGGAATGCATCTCTCATCTTAAATGTGACCTCCCTTGAAGCAAATAAAAAATAGTATGTAAATCTTGGGCATCACTGAGAACTCCACAGCTGTTCAGAGTTAGCTGAACTCTGACAGTGAAAGATATTGTTGAGAGCCATCAGGCTGTGCTGTACCATGAGGGAGGGCAGTGACAATCCCTAAGGGGAGCACAAGAACACTCTGACCCCAACTTCGGACATCCTTGTGACAGGCTGTTCACCATAGTAATCACTGTAAGGGTTTTATGGGGAATAGCAGAACAGATCATTCATTCCCTGTTAAGATCACAGTAAAGAACACTGTCCGAAATCTTGAGGAAGAGCTGAAGCATCAGCATTAACCTATAGGCCTAACTAGAGAAAGCAGCAGCAAGTTTTTCTGAAGTTCAGAGCAGAACAGTGCTGTAACCAAATACTGCATTTGCCTCCTTCATTATATAAATTGCTCAATTTAAGTAGAGGAAACAAGAAAAATAGGGGGATGAAGAGGAGGAAACGAGACAGAAAAAGAGGGAGAGATTCTTATAGCAAAAATAGTCATCATTTATGGACAGAATTGGGTCTTTGAAGCTTTTTCTGGGACGTCAAACAGCAATATGTGTAACTTACATTGCTTTTGCATACAGGATTAATGCCCAAGAGGCTTTGGGGCCAGCCCCATGATGCCAAAGATAATGTAATCTGCTGCAGATAGTCAGATCTCAAACTGGGAATGCTTCTTTGCAAAGAATAAGGTGAGATTTCCTGAGGGAGTCAGGAGAATAACTTTAGAATCAGAATATGAGAAAATAAAAGACTCCATTTTTGATGAATGGAAGAATATTCGAGGACCCAGGACTTGGGAAGATCCTGACCTCCTCCAAGGAAGAAATCCAGAAAGCCTTAAGACTAAGAGAACTTGACTATGCTGATTCTGTTTTCCTTTTTTTTTTTTAATAAAAATATTAGAAACTGGACTTCCTAATACATACCACTATAAAGTGGAAAGGAAATTCCAAGCCCATGGAAATTTGGATGTGGGTAATTTGATGACAGATAATCTTGATAAAGGGTCAAGTACAGGTTTTTATACTTCTCAGCTATTCCATCTACAGATGAAAGTAACAATGTTTCAGCAGCATCACTTACAAAAAGTAAAAAAGAAAAAAGAAAAAAAAATGTTAAGATGTTGCTCAAATAAAAATGATGCTTTCAATGATTATCCAATTACAGTCTACAGCAGCTCTTAATAATGACTATAGCCATAGTTGAATGAAAACAAAACAGGTAGATTCATAGGATAAATAGACATTATAGAAATGTCTTAAGAATACAGACCCTAATCTACAGCTGTGTTATTGCCATGATTTTCCTATTTTTTAAAGAGAAATTGCACATTTTTTTTTAAAGGACCAAAAAAGTTTGCTTTGGTGCTGTTTTGAAATTATTTGCATGTTACAATTTAATCAAGTTCTGCTCTTGTCCTTTGTGGCCAGGAAATCACTGGGTTAAGTTAGCACTAACGTGTGTTCCCTGACCCTGGAATGCTTCATCAAATGTACTCATTACTGATTGAGCAAGAGAATGAATAGTTGTGAGTCCCAGCTTAAGCGCTGGTGGGATTGTGTGTAAGCCTGAACGCGGTTGAGGTATTTAAATTTTGATTTTTGTAATGGGCTCTGACATGTTTCATTTCCTCCGAGGGAACACTCGAGACCTCTGAAAGTAAATGTTGCTAAAAAGTCATCAACGCAGAATATTAAAATGCCATCAAAGGAAAATTTCACTAATGCAATCCGGCTAAAGCTCCAGGTACTGGAGCGAAAAGGGGAGTGTCAAAGGTCCCGGTTCTTTTAGCTAAACATGATTTGTTCCTCTTCACTGACTGTTTCTCCAAATAAATTATTTAAAGTCTTATTTCTTCTTTCTCCTGGGCCTCTTAAAGTTCAACTATACTGAGAGGTGGTAGGAAGCAGTGGAGAGAGGAGGAGATGGCATAGCTAGAAATTCAGGAAATGGTGTATGGTGAGGAGCTTCCCCTTGGCATCCTGTTTCCTTCATTCTGCAAGAGCTGACCAGGCATGTGGTCAGCTGAAAGGGTAAGAATTCTCAGTTACCACCTTAGGGCTAAAACTGCCCTAATAATACATTGTCTGTCAAAATTATAATAACATAGCAGAGTATTAGGAATGAATGAGATCATCAAAGAACATTGATTTAGCCATCTGTGGAGAATATTGGGGTTTGGGAGACAGCACTACTATTTTTATCAACGACTCTGTCCAAACATCATCAGAATTTCCAAAATAATTTGAGTTTTAGGTAACTTTTATATTAATGGATTTGTGGGAGAGAAAATAAATATTAAACTCTTTGAATCTCCTTGTACTAAGGGTAGTTAGTAAGAGATGATTGGCCTTGTGAGATTGGTAATTCTCCATTGGACTTAATTAACAATCCTTTCCTGATGAGCATTGTGTCAAACAATATGTCTTTTTCTTTTGTAGTTTATTTTCTGATGTATATTTGTATTCTAAGAAAGCTATGTTGGTTATTTCCTGAAATGGAGAAATGTGGATCTCCCTAAACTTTGTTGATGACAGAAGTTTCCCCAGGTGTAAGAGACTCTAATCATTTATCTTTGGGCTAATATTCCTATTGAACTCATAATTTCCTCATTTCTCCTGCTGGCTGGCAGGGTTTGTGCCAACCAACATCTGGTCTTCTATTAACTCAGTTTGACACCTACAGTTCTATCTGTCTAACCCATAAGGACAAATAAATTACTTTAGTGAACTGGTTTGTGAAATATCAGGTCTACCTTTGGGAATCAAACTTCTACTCTACTGATGAAACAGCATAATTTTTAAGCATGCAGAATCAGAACTGTTGGCATTCCCCAGTGCTAGCATCTTGAGTTGGTTTTCCAGTCCTCTTGGAAAATGGGACACAAACAATCCATGTTTTGCATCAAAAGATGGTGTATTCTTATGGTTAAGAGTGTAATTTTTGGCCCCACTTTGTCTTGGTTAATTTCCCTTCTCATTGATTTTTAGCTGTGGGACCCCAAGCTAGCTGGTGAACCTCACATCCTGTAAAATGGAAAGTAATATCACTTATTCCACTGGTTTGCTATGAGAATGAGAATTGTATACAATGCTTAACTTAGTTGCAGATATGTAGTAAACCATGCAATAAATGTCAGCTGTTAACAGAGTCCCTTTCATAGTGTCTGAAGAAAAATGCCAGAGGTAAAGCTTCACATCTTTAGGAAGTTCTATTTAACATTCTGGGTAAAGACCAAAACTAAATTTTTACAATCCCTTTGCAGTAGCTTTCACAAAGAAGGAAGTGATTCCTGGGAGAGTACTAGATGTAAGTCTATTCATTATGAAGTCAGATGCAGTATGCAAAAAGAACAAAAATTAACAACATGGTGTCCAGTGTTTTTGAGATGGCACATTGCCGAACTTGATGTTTTGTACCTCAGGCAGAGATAATAGATGTCCTGATATATGCTTCTCATGTGTCTTCTGAGAAGAGGACTTTTTCTTTGAGATAATTGCTCAGGCAACTAAGGCATAAAAATTATCAATCTCATAATAGCCAGGTGACAGCATCTTTTCAACTCAATTTTGAGAAAAATTTCTCAAAACTTCAGTTTGAGGCCAGGCGTGGTGACTCATGCGTGTAATTTCAACACTTTGGGATGCTGAGGTGGGTGGATTGCCTGAGATCAGAAGTTTGAGACCAGCCTGGCCAAAATGGCAAAAACCCTGTCTCTACTAAAAATACAAAAATTAGCTGGGTGTGGTGGTGCACGCCTGTAATCCCAGCTACTGGGGAGGTTGAGGCAGGAGAATTGCTTGAACCCAGGAGTCAGAGGTTGCAATAAGCTGAGATCATGTCAATACATGTGTCAATACAGAGATACCAGCAAATAAAATGTCTAATAAATAATAAAGCACCCATATATTTCCCAACCAGCTAAAGAAATAAACCTTTCATACCTTTATTCTTTTTATGCCTCTCCCTAAGGAATCTATTTTCTCTTGTCCTATCTCTATTCCAATTGTTTTAAACTCCCCATTCCTGACAAGAGTGCTTTTATAAATATTGTTTTTATCATTCCTTTATTTTTTTGAGATAGACTCTCACTCTGTGCCACAGGCTGGAGTGCAATGGCACAATCTCAGCTCACTGCAACCTCTGCCTCTCAGGTTCAAGTGGTCCTCCCACCTCAGCCTCCCAAGTAGCTGGGATTACAAGCATGCACCACCATGCCTGTCAAATTTTTGTATTTTTAGTAGAGATGGGGTTTCACCATGTTGGGCCATCTGGTCTTGAACGTCTGACCTCAAGTAATCTGCCCGCCTTGGCCTCCCAAAGTGCTGGGATTACAGGCCTGAGCCACTATGCCCAGCCTCCTTTGATTTTTTTTTAATAATAAATTTTGTTTTCATGACAATTACATTGATGTGCAAATGATATACCCTAAATGGTAGATATTTAATGTGTACGAGTTGGTCAGTACATGTATAGACATACATGCAAGTATACATGCACACACACATGAAATATTACCACAATAAAGAAACATATCCATCATACACACATTTCTTCTTTCTGCTTTTCTGATACTTCCATCCTTCCACAACCCTCATCACCAGATGAGAAGTACCCTGCTTTCTGTCACTTTAGACTGGATTTCCTTTTATAGAATTTTATATAAATGGAATTATTTACTATGTGTTCTTATTTTATTGCCCTGCTTCTTTCATTCAGTACAGTTATTCTAAGGTTCTTTCATATTGGTATGTATCTCTTTTTATTGCAGAGTAACATTTCATTGCCTATACCACAATATCACTTATCCTTGATGGGTTATGGATTATTTTTCATTTTGGCTATTATAAATAAAGGTGCCATGAATATTTGAATAAAAGTCTTTGAATTATTTAATACTATGTTATGATATCTTTTGGGTAAATACCTAGAAATAGAATTGATGAGTAATTTGGAAAGTATATTGTCAATTTTTAGAAAGCTACTAATCTTTTAAAAAGTGGTTATACTTTTTTACATTTCCAAGGGAAGTTTACAAGAGTTCTAGCTGTTGTATAGAATTGACAAAACTTCTAGGGTAAGTCTTTTTAATTTTAGGCATTCTGATAGGTGTGTGGAGGTATCCCATTCTGGATTTAATTTGAACTTTTCTAATTGCTAATGATGTTGAGAATCTGTTAATGTGCTCATTTGCCCATTAGTTATTGGATAGTTTGTTTTCCTTCATTAAATTGAGAGGGATTTTATAGAATTTATTCTGGATGCAAGTACTTTTTCAGGTATAGGAAATATTTTCTCGCAGTCTGTGACTTGTCCTTTGATTCTTTAACCATGCTTTTCAAAGATCAGAGGCTTTTAATTTTTATGAACTCCACATTATCAACCTTGGCTTTTCTGGATCATGATTTGTAAATTATATCTAAGAAATATTTCTGTGACTTAAGGCTGTGATGATTTCCTCTATGTTTTATTCTAGAAGTTTTGTGGTTTTAGATTCTATATTTAGATCGATAATCCTTTTTGAGCTAAAGTTTTATCAACATTAACTTTGTCATTAAAGTTTTAATGATAATTCATTAATGTTAGAAATATTTTTTCTAACAATTTTTGAAGGAATTCTTTCATTAATAAATTATCATTAAAACTTTAATGACAATTATATATCCGATTTTTATAACAAAAATTTTTGAAACAATTCTTTCATTAATGAATTGTCATTATACTTCTATAAGAAATCAATTGACGTGTATAGGTTTGTTTCTGGAGTCTGTATTTTGTTCCATTTATTTAGTTGTTGATATTTGTGCCAACACACATTGTCTTGATTACTAAAACATAATAAACCTTGATCTCAAAAAGTGTAAGTCCTCCAACTTTGTTCTTTTCCAAAGCTTTGTCTATGTTAGATCATTTGCGTTTTTATATGAACTGTCAATTTTTTTTTGGCCATAGTCTTACTCTTTTGCCCAGACTGGAGTGCTGTGGCCTGATTTTGGCTGACTGCAACTATTGCTTCCCAGGTTCAACTATTGCCTCCTAGGAGGCTGTTGCCTCAGCCTCCCTAATAGCTAGGATTAGAGGCATGCCACCACACCTACCTAATTCTTTTGTATTTTTAGTACAAGTTGGTCAGGCTGGTCTCAAACTCCTGACCTCAAGTGATCCACCAGCCTCGGCCTCTCAAAGTTTTGGGATTACAGGCTCCCAGCCTGAACTTTAGAATTAACTTATTAATTTCTACAAGCAATGACTTTTTGGATCTTAATTGAAATTTGGTTTAATCTATAGATCAATTTGTGGAGAATTTATATTTTGACAATATAGAGTCTACTCCAACACAAATATGGTATATCTCACCTTTTTTTAACATTTAAAAAAATTTCTTTCAACATTGTCATACGGTTTGCATTGTATGAATTTATCCATCATTTGTCAAATGTGTCACCGAAAACTTTATATTTTTATATTACTACAAATAATACTATTGTTTAAATTTTAATTCCAGATTGTGTCTAACATAAAATGCAATAGAGTTTGTATATTAATCCTGTATCTTGCGAACCTGATAATGTAACTTATTTGTCTAGTTGTTCTTTTTTTAATAGGTTCACTGAATTTTCTGAGTAGGCAATCATGCCTTCTATGAATAAAAAGAATTATACCTTTCCTTTTTGAATCTATAAATTACTTTGGACAGTATGGCCATTTTCACTATATTGATTCTTCCTAACCATGAGCATGGAATGTTTTTCCATCTGTTTGTGTTCTCTCTTATTTCCTTGAGCAGTGGTTTGTAGTTCTCCTTGAAGAGGTCCTTCACATCCTTTGTTAGCTGTATCCCTAGGTATTTTATTCTCATTGTAGCAATTGTGAATGGGAGTTCCTCATGATTTGGCTCTCTGTTTGTCTGTGATTGTTGTATAGGAATGCTTGTGATTTCTGCACACTGATTTTCCATCCTGAGACTTTGCTGAAGTTGCTTATCATCTTAAGGAGATTTGAGGCTGAGATGATGGGGTCTTCTAAATATACAATCATGTCATCTACAAATAGAGACAGTTTGACTTCCTTTTTTCCTAATTGAATACCCTTTAATTCTTTTTCTTGCCTTATTTCTGTGGCTAGAAATTTTAATAGTGTATTAAATAGGAATGGTGAGGGGGGGCACCCTCGTTTAGTGCCGGTTTTCAAAGAGAATGCTTCCAGCATTTGACCACTCAGTATGATATTGGCTGTGGGTTTGTGGTAAATAGCTCTTATTGTTTTGAGATATGTTCCATTGATACCTAGTTTATTGAGAGTTTTTAGCATAAAGGGTTGTTGAATTTTGTCAAAGGCCTTCTCTGCATCTACTGAGATAATCATGAGGGTTTTGTCTTTGGTTCTGTTTATGTGATGGATCATATTGATAGATTTGCATATGTTGAATGCAAATCCCTTGCAACCCCGGGATGAAGCCAACTTGATCGTGATGAATAAGCTTTTTGATGTGTTGTTGCATTTGATTATTATTGAAGATTTTTGCGTCAATGTTCATCATGGATATTGGCCTGAAATTTTCTTTTGTAGTTGTGTATCTGTCAGGTTTTGGTATCAGGATGATGTTGGTCTCATGAAATGAATTAGGGAGGAATCCCATTTTTTTGTGTTGTTTGGAATAGTTTCAGAAGGAATGGTACTAGGTCCTCTTTGTACATCTGGTAGAATTCAGCTCTGAAACTGTCTGGACTTGGACTTTTTTGGATTGGTAGGCTATTGTTGCTATTATTTTAGACCTTGTTATTGGTCTATTCAGGGATTCAACTTGTTTCTGGTTTAGTCTTGGGTGGGTGTAAGTGTCCAGGAATTTATCCATTTTTTTCTAGATTTACTTATGTGCATAAAGTTGTTTGTAGTAATCTCTGAGGGTAGTTTGTATTTCTGTAGAATCGGTGGTGTATCCCCTTTATCATTTTTTATTGCATCTATTCGATTCTTCTCTCTTTTCCTTTTTATTAGTCTGGCTAGCAGTCTATCTATTTTGTTGATCTTTTAAAAAAAAAACAGCTCCTGGATTTATTATTTTTTTCGAAGGTTTTTCTGTGTGTCTTTCTCCTTCAGTTCTGCTCTGATCTTAGTTATTTCTTGTCTTTTGCTAGCTTTTGAATTTGTTTGATCTTGCTCCTCTAGTTCTTTAATTGTGACAACAGGGTGTCGACTTTAGATCTTTCCTCGCTTTTCATGTACACATTTAGTGCTATAAATTTCCATCTAGACACTGCTTTAAATGTTTATGAGAGATTCTGGTACATTGTGTTTTGTTCACATTGTTTTTGAAGAACTTCTTTATTTCTGCCTTCATTTCATCATTTATCCAGTCATCATTCAGGAGCAGGTTGTTCAGTTTCCATGTAATTGTGTGATTTTTGAATGAGTTTCTTAATCCTGAGTCCTAATTTGATTACACTGTGGTCTGAGAGACTGTTATGATTTCCATTTTTTGCATTTGCTGAGGAGCGATTTACTTCCAATTATGTGGTCAATTATAGAGTAAGTGTGATGTGGTGCTGAGAAGAATGTATATTCTGTGGATTTGGGCTGAAGAGTTCTGTAGATGTTTGTTAGATAGATCCCCTTGGTCCAGATCTGAGTTCAAGTCCTGGATATCCTTGTTAATTTTCTGTCTCATTGACCTGTCTAATATTGACAGTGGAGTGTTAAAGTCCCCCACTATTATTGTATGGGAGTCTAGGTCTCCTTGTAGGTCATTAAGAACTTGCATTATGTGTCTGGGTGCTCCTGTATTGGGTGCATATATATTTAGGATAGTTAGCTTTTCTTGTTGCATTGATCCCTTTACTATTATATAATGCCCTTCTTTGTCTGTTTTGATTTTTGTTGGTTTAAAGTTCATTTTATTTGAGACAGGACTGCCTTGCTTTTTTTGCTTTTCATTTGCTTAAATGTTCCTCCATCCCTTTGTTTTGAGTCTATGTGTGTCTTTGCACGTGACATGGGTCTCCTGAATACAGCACAATGATGGGTCTTGGCTTTTTCTCCAATTTCCCGGTCTGGGTCTTTTGAATGGGGGCATTTAGCTGGTTTACATTTAAGGTTAATATTGTTATGTGTGAATTTGATCCTGCCATTTTGATACTAGCTGGTTGTTTTGCCCATTAGTTGATGCAGTTTCTTCGTTGTGTCAACAGTCTTTACCATTTGGTATGTTTTTGCAACGTCTGGTACTGGTTGTTTCTTTCCATGTTTAGTGCTTCCTTCAGGAGCTCTTGTAAGGCAAGACTGGTGGTGATGAAATATCTCAGCAATTACTTGTCCAAAAAGGATTTTATTTCTCCTTCACTTATGAAACTTAGTTTGTCTGGATATGAAATTCTGGGTTGAAAGTTCTTTTCTTTCAGGATGTTCAATATTGGCCCCCACTCTCTTCTGGCTTGTAGGGTTTCAGCTGAGAGATCTGCTGTGAATCTGATGGGTTTCCCTTTGTGGATAACCCAACCTTTCTCTCTGACTGCCCTTAGCATTTTTTCCTTCATTTCAACTCTGGTGACTCTGATGATTGTGTGCCTTGGAGTTGCACATCTTGCCAAATATCTTATTCTTATTTTTTGAGCTACATTTGAGTTTTTCATCTTTCAATTTCAATTCACTAGTTTTTTCTTTATCTGTGCCTAATTTTCTGTTTATTTTGCCTGTAGTTTTGATTTTCAACAATTACATTCTTATTTTCTGCAGTTCTATTTGGCTTCTGCTGCAATCTACATGATCACATTTACAGTTTTTTAACTATTTGCTCAGTTTCTCAATAAAATTCTGTTACTTCAAAATTATTTTACACATTTTTAAAATCTGTATTTGGTGATTTTAAAATCCGAAGTTCTTTTAGAATCCCTAAATCTGTTGTTTTATCAAATCTGTAATTTTTTTTTTTGTTTTAGTTTGCTACTTATTACACATGGTGCTTTGTTTTCTTACTTATTTGGCAAGTTTATTATTATTACTTCATATTTTACTGAGTCTATTCTATTGGTATTTTCAGGGTACTAGCCTGAAGATTATTTACTTCTTTATCAGTAGAGACTTGGCATTTTTTTCTGCTGTTAGGTAGTATTCTTGACATTAAGTAGGTATCATCTAGTCTTTGGGATCTGTGAAGGTTGGTGATAGTGAAACCATTGATACTGTTTCTAGTAAAAGCAGGCTTGTGATTATACCTTTTCAAAGGAGACAGTTTTTTTTTTCCATCTGAAACAAAAACACAGAAACAAACTAGATTTTCACTGACTCTACCTTTCACAGCTGGTTTAGCCCTATCAGGTGTCCTTCCCTTATGTATAAGTCTTTGATTGAAATCCTCTTCTTTATGTGGTGGAGGGGCAGTCTTTCATTTTGTGAGCAGCCTTTAAATGCAAACTATGTTTTTAAGGTACTGTTCTTTCAAAAGAATATCATCTTCTTGGTGTTAGGTTTGCCAACATAACGTGTTGGCAGTTTGCCATTCAGTTCAATTTTTTCTGTCAGTCCAGAAATACACTAAACATTATATTTGTAAAAATTCATTCACCATCTTGGTGTTTTGCATGTTGGATGGCTAATCATAGGGCCCAGTTTGCCATGTTGCAGAAGACATAGATCCTATGATTACCCTTTTCATTGAAAAATATTTTGGGGGGAACTCACGCCTACTTTGTACCCATCCCTGACTGGGGGTTATAAACACAATGGGTGAAAAGGAAGTCTCTATCCCTATTCTCATGGAGCTTGAATACTAGTGAGGCAAAAGAGACACACTTTATGTGTCTGTGTTTGAAGTGTTTCTTAATGTTATGAGGGCAAATAAATAGTGTTAATAAATAGATGCTGATAGTGATGATATGGTGATAAATGAGTATGTGGTAAGGAGAGGGATATTTGGGAATAATAGTCAACAAAGGCCTCTGCGAGAAAATTACATTTAATCAGACCTGGAGAAAGTTAAGGAGTCATAAGAAAGCCTGTGCAAAAGATCTTTTTCCTTCCCTTTAATATGAACTATAGCAAGCTCAAATTTTTAAAGATCTTACAGAGAGGAAAAGCTGTAATGTTCCAGAGAAAAATAAAAAGATAGTGTGGTTAAACCAAGCAGAGTAAGAGTGAGGATGATAGCAAACCAGTGAGGGTCTCGTTGACTTGGATGAGCAGTTTGATTTTTGTTTTGAATATGATTGAAATTTTGTGCAAATCAATAACATATGAATTTTTGCTCATAAAAGAAAGCAGTCCTGCTGCGAAATTGATATTCATAGTAGACCAGTTAGGTATCTTTTGCATTAATTCAGGCAAGAGATAATGATTGGTTTGAACAGGATAGAGTGGTAGAAATGGAGAATAGTGGCAGGATTCGGGATAAGTCTTAAACCAGAACTTACTTTATTAACTGAATAGAGGCTTGAGGGAAAGAGAAGATCTGTGATGACTTTTGGTTGCTTGATCTGAGTAACTTTGTTTATGCTGAAGGCATGAAACCATTATAGGGTAGTAGAGAGCATAAAGTTTGTTTTTCACTTGTTAAATGTGACATGTCTATTAGGCATTCAACAGGAAGTTAAGAGTGACAGTGGGGTACCAGATGTAGAAACTCTTGGGTCCTTGGATTCAGCAGATTTGCAGTGTGTCTAGAGGTGCTGCTATATCCACAGGCTATCAAAGAAATGGTAAAGGTGAAAGTATTTCAAAATCCACAAATAATGCAAATTATCATTTTTAAAACTGTAACAATCACTCAAGATTTTTTACCTACTTAATTTACAAAACCTGAAAAAAAAAATCAGTGTAGTTGAGGTTTAGAGATTTTTTAAAATACTCTTAAATATATCCTGTGGGAATATAGCTTTTTGAAATATGTTTAAATGCTACATATCTAAAACTTTTAACAATGTATATAAAAACATTATTATTTTATATATGCGTAGTTACCCTAAGAAAACCATTATAAATACACAAAGATTTAATTGCAGTCTATGTAATTAAAATGTATTTACAGGAAAATTGAAGAGGTCAAATACTACTAGAAAATGAAATACTATGAAACTATCAAAGATTCTTCCATAGATTCAGCTATTTTTAATTTTAAAAAAGTAAAATAAAAAAAGATAAATACAGTCTTTCTCCATGCTTGATAGACCTTTGTGACTAGTTCTGTTCAGTGAGTTTTGAAGGGCAGATGTATTTAATTCTAAAATAAAGCATGTAATCACAAATACATGAACAGGTAGAGCAGAGATATCAGTAAGATGGTCTAAGAGTTGCCTGGCAGTAGTACCCCCAACAAAAGAAACCTAAACAATAAATAAACAACATTTTGACTGGAGTGACTGAAGTTCAGTATACTAGTAAGCAGCAAGGAATTGACAAAACCTCCGTGGAACTCGGAAGCTCAGCATAGCACCATAGAGAAGAAAGCAAGGCATCCTCCCTGTGTTACGCTGTCTCCCTGCAGAGTAAGTTTAGAGTCAGGAAAACTTCTCTTTAAGGGAGAAAGGTAAGCTTGATACCCCCTTATTATCCCTGCAGACGCCTTCAGTCCTTGCTATAGGAGAGTCTTTCAGTCCTCTTATGCTTTTAATACTGTTTGGAGAATTACTGGGGGTTCACACGGCTACACTCCCTCAAAGTAGGAACCTTTCTTGCACTCCCCATCCCCATAGCATATGCTACTACAATATACTACCATTTTAAAGCTAAACCCACTGCTAGACTGTCCTGACCTGGGGACCAGTGACCACTGATTCTCCATCCATGAGGTCCCAGTGTACCACATTCACATACAAAACTATGACATAGGTTGCATGGAGCCTAGCCCCAATGAAATGACCAAGATCTCCGTGTCTCAACCTCCATAGCACCCCACCTGCCTGGGGAACAGATGGACTTGCACAGTGGAAAGGCTGCTGAGCAGCCAGCCAGTCTACCATGCTCACACACAACTGTACCTCATAGCTAGCTGTCCCTGCAAGCTCATGCACACCCATGTCCAGTTTACAACCAAGTCTTGTGGCAACTCTGCCTTTCCAGAGAGATAGACATACAGCCAGCTAGCCACTGAGATTGTATCCAGATTAACAGACAGAATCAGAGGTCCTTCTCAGAGAGACAACTGATAGTTGCCTGACTGCCACACCTGCACAAACTCATATCAAAAGTTTGGCAAAGGCCCTATTTCCCTAGAGACGCTAGTGCACAGCCCATTAGAATGCCATGCCCATATGTGCCTAGTTCAACAACCAGCCTGTGCCCCCACCCCCAGTAAAGTTGTTCCAATACCACTACAGACTCCCATAGCCTTGGTCACTGAGCAAATTACAGATATAACTGATGAGGATTATAACTTAAGAAACTGTGCATAGGCCACAATTATGAATCTGCCAAAAATCAAAGTCAATACACCATACCCAATCAACATCCTAGGACGCATGTACAGAAAAATGTCTCTTCCTACAAAAGCTACTGCTTAAATTGGAAAAGGGGACTGTTCCATTAGGTGTGCAGATATCAACACAGAGACACAATATATATAAAAATCAAGGAAACATGACTTCCCCAAAGAAACACAGTAATTCTCCAATAACAGATCCCAAATAAAAGGGTATTTATAAAGTGCCTAAAAGGGAATTCAAAATAATGACCTTAGGATAGCTAAGTGAGGTATTAAAAAAGAAATACAGACACACAATTTAATGAAATCATGAAAGCCATTCATAATCTGAATGAGGAATTCAGTACATTGATAGATGTCATAAAATAGAACTAAACATAAGTCTAGGAGTTTTCTAATTGAATGAATAAATTAAAAATACAGTTGAAAAATTCAACAATGGACTAGATAAAGCAGAAGAAATAATTTCTGAACTTGAAGACAGTTCTTTTGACATAATCCAGCAAGGAGAAAAAAGAAATTAAATAAAAAAGAATGAAGAAAGATTATGAGACATATGAGACACCATTAGGTGAACAGATTTTTGCACAGTAGAATTACCAGAGGGAGAAGCTATAGAGACAAGTACAGAAAACCTATGTAATGAAATGATAACTGAAAATGTCTCCAATTGTGAGAGATATATAAACATCCAGATCTAGGAAGGTAAAGAATTGCCAGTTAGATTCAACACAAAATAATATCCTCTGAGTCACATTACAAATTCTTAAAAGGTGAAGACAGAGAGAATTCTAAAAAGTGCACAATAAAAATATCAAGTCACATATAAGGGAATGTCCATCAGACTATCAGCAGATTTCTCAGTATAAATCTTGAAGATCAGGAGAAAATGGGATGATATGTTCAAAGTGCTAAAATTTAAAAAAAAAACAACTGTGAGCCAAGAATATGATATTCAGAAATAGTCTCTTTCAGCAATGAATGAGAAATACCTTCTTATACAAGGAAAATCTGAAATAATTCATTACCACTACACCAGCCTTACAGAAAATGTATGAGAGTGCTTAACTGGGAATAAAAGGTAGATAATTACTGTTATTATAACACATAAAAATATAAAAGTGACCATTAGAAGTAAATTCACAATCAAACTCAGAATATTTCAGTGCCAAAATATATAAGTATTTCAATCCTCTAATATGAAGGTCTGAAGTCAGAATAGTCAAAACTAATAATAGCTACAATCAGTTCATAAGGGACACATGATAGATAAAGATGTAAATTAAGGCAACAAAGAATAAATTTTCTGGGGAGAAGGAAAACATCTAGTATATTTCTATGAAAACCAAGTTAGGTGTTACCAGCTTGAAATACTCTAGTGTAACTACAAGACTCTGTATTTTAGCTTCATGATAACCACAAAGAAAGAACTTAGAGCAGATACACAAATAAGAAAGAAAAAGAAGATAAAGCTAAGTACAACAGAAAATCAAAGAACTATACAAGAAAACGAGAGGAAGAAAGAAACAAAGGATCTACAAAGCAAGCAGAAAAGAATTAACAAAATGGCAGAAGATCTTTTTTTATCAATAATAACCTTGAATGTCAATGGGTTAAATTTCCCAATTTAAAGATATAGAATGGCTGAATAAGTTTTTAAATAAATAAATAAATAAATAAATAAATAACAACAAACCAAGGGCTAAGCACAATGACTCATGCCTGCAATTCCAGTATTTTGGAAGGCTGAGGCAGGAGGACTGCTCAAGACCAGGAGTTCAAGAATATCCTGGGCAACAAAGGGAGATCCCCATCTCCACAAAAAATAAAATAAAATAAAATAAAAATTAGCCAGGTATGGTGGAACCCACCTGGTTCTACATACTTCAGAGTCTTTCAGCCCTCTTATGCTTTGAATCCTGTTTGTAGAGTGATAGGGAGTTCATACAGCTATGCTGCCTCAGAGTAGGAGCCCCTCTTGTACTCCCTACCCCTGTACCCTAAGCTACTACAACATAGTACCATTTTGAAACTAAATCCACTGCTAGACTGTGTCCTGCCTGGGAGACCAGTGACCACTGACTCTCCATCCATGAGGTGCCAATATAATGAACTGTAATAGGCTCAGGTGGGAGGATCACTTGACCCCAGGAGTTTGAAGCTGCAGTGAACTACAGTCATGTCACTGCACTTCAGCCTGGGCTACAGAGTAAGATTCTGTCTCTAAATTAATTAATTAGGAGGAAAACAAAGCAAGACTCAACTATATGCTATCTACAAGAAACTCAGCTCATCCTTACAGGCAAAAATGGAAAGTGAAAGGATATAAAAAGATATTCCAAGCAAATTAAAACCGAAAGCAAGCGGGAGGAGCCATTCTTACATCACATAAAATAGACTTTAAGTCAAAAACTGTAAAAGAGATTAAGAAGGTCATTGTATAATAATAACAGGATCAATTAAACAGGATATAACAATTATGTATCTAATGCAAGAACATCCAAATATATAAAGCTAGTATTATTATATCTAAAGAAAGAGATAGACTGAAATACAGTAACAGTAGAAACCTTCAACACCTCCCTTTCAAGAATGGATAGATTATCTAAACGGAAAATTAACAGATGAACATTAGACTTAAATTGCACTATAGAACAAATGAATCAAACAGACATTTACAGATTATTCCATCCAACAGCTAGAGAGAACAGATTCTTCTCAGCTACACATGGAGCTTTCTCCTCCATGTGAGATAGATCATATGTTAGGCCACAAAGCAAGTCTTTAACAAGTTTAAGAAGATAGATCATATGTGGTATATTTTCTGAACACAGAGTATAACACTAGCTGTGAGCAATAAGAAAAATTTTGGAAACATTACAAATACATGGACATTAAGCAACAGGCTCTGGAATAGTCAATGAGTGAATGAATAAAATGAAAGGGAAATTTAAAATTCTGAGATAAATTAGAATTGAGGCACATCATTCTGAAGCCTATGGGGCACAGCAAAAATACTTCTAACAGGGTACTTTATAGCAATAAGTGCCAACATCAAAAAAGAAGAATTTTAATAAAAATCTAATAATGTACCTCAAGAAAGTAGGAAAACAAGAACAGCCTAAATCCAAAACTGGTAAAAGAAAGGAAATAATAGGCTGGGTGCAGTGGCTCATGCCTGTCATCCCAGCACATTGGGAGGCAGAGGCGGTCGGATCACAAGGTCAAGAGATCAAGACCATCCTGGCAAACATGGTGAAACCCCATCTCTACTAAAAAATACAAAAACAAAAAAAATATTAGCTGGGCATAGTCACGCGTGCCTGGTAGTCACAGCTGCTCGGGAGGCTGAGGTAGGAGCATTGCTTGAACCCAGGAGGCGGAGATTGCAGTGAGCTGAGATTGTGCCGCTGCACTCCAGCCTGGTGCCTGGTGAGTAAGACTGTGTCTCAAAAAAAAAAAGGGGATAATAATAAAACTTAGAGCAAAAATAAACAGAATAGAGACTATAAAAACAGTTCAAAGGATCAACAAAATGAAGACTTGGGTATTGGAAAGATAAAAATCTACAAACCTTTGGCTAGGCTACGGAAGAAAAAAACTCAAAAATGAAATCAGAGATGAAGACATTAAAGGTGATACCACAGAAATACAAAAGATTATAAGATATTTATTAACCACTATATACCAACTAATTGCATAACATAGAATAAATGAATAAATGCCTGGACACTAAAATCCACCAAGATTAAATTAGTAATAAAAATTATTTTATCGAAAGCAAGCCCAGGACCTGATAGCTTTATTGCTGAGTTCTACCAGACATTTAAAGAGAACTAATCCTAATTATTCTCAAACTATTCCAGAAAATTGAAGATAGAGAATACTTCTGAATTCATTTAATGAGGCCAGCATTACCCCACTATGAAATCAGACAAAAACCACAAAAACAACAACAAAACTGCAAGGCCAGATGAGCATAGATGTGAAATTCTCAGCAAGATACTAGCAAACCAAATTTCACAGCAGATTAAAAAGATCATTTACTATAATCAAGTGAAATTCATCCAAGAAAAGCAAGGATAGTTCAACACATGTAAATAAATGAATATAACATACCCTATTAACAGAAAAAAAGACAAAACCGATATGATCATTTCAATAGATACACAAAAATCATTTGACAAAATTTAACACTCCTTTACGATAAAAACTCAGCAAATTAGCTATAGAAGGTATCTAATATCATACTGAACAAGGAAAAGCTTATTCCTCATCAGGAATAAGATACGGATGCCCAGCTTTGCCACTTTTTTTTCAATATAGTACTGGAAGTTCTAGCCAGAGCAATTAGACAAGAGAAGGAAATAAAAAGAGTGCAAACTGAAAAGGAGAAAGTCAAATATCTGTTTGCAGATAACATGATCTTCTGTGGAAAAAACAAAAAGACTACAAAAATATTGTCAGAAGTAATACATTTTGTAAAGTTGCAGTATACAAAGACAACATACAAAAATTGGTAGCATTTTTATATACTAATAGTAAAATATATAAAAGATAAGTAAAAATTTATTTACAATAGCTACAAAAAATAATGTATCTAGGAATACACTTGACTAAAGAGGAAAAAATATCTCTACACTAAAAACTGCATAATACTGGTGAAAGAAATTAAAGAGGGCACAAACAAATGGAAAAATACTCCATATTCATGGATTGGAAAATTTATTGTTAAAGTGACTATACAACAGACAGTGATCTACAGATTTAATGCAATCCTATCAAAATACCAGTGACATTCACAGAAAATAATTACAAAATTAATATGGTAGCGCAAAAGACCTTAAATTACCAAAGCAATCCTGAACAAAACTGGAGATATAATACTCTCTGATTTCAAAATAGAGTATAAAACTATAATAACAAAAATAGCATGATACTGGCATAAAAATAGGCACACTGATGACTACAGCAGAGTAGGGAGCCCAGTTATAAATTCACATACCTACAGTCAGCTGATTTTTGACAATCGTTTTAATAACATATGGGGAAAACTTACTACTTTCAATAAATGGTGCTGGGAAAATTGGATATCCACACACAGAAGGATGAGACTAGATCTTGAAACTACTAGAAGAACACATAAGGAAATGCTTCATGACATTGGGTTGGGCAAGAATTTTTAAAATAAGCACAGGCAATGAAAGCATTAATAGGCATTGAGATTACATTAAACTGAAAATCTTCACAGCAAAAGATATAATTAACAGAGTAAAGGGACAGCCTATAGAATGAGAGAAACTATTTGTTTAAGTCTGACAAGTGGTTAATACTCAGAATACATAATAAATTTAACTCTATAACAACAACAAAAACCCTCAAATAACCTGATTTTAAAATGGGTAAAATATGCTCATAGACATCTGAAAAGAAAATATATAAATGCCCAACAGGCATATGAGAAATACTCAACTAATCTTCAAGGAAATACAAATCAAAGCCACAGTGAGAAATTATCTCAGTCTAATTAGAATGGCTATGATTAAAAAGAGAAGAAAACTAGTGTTTTTGAGAATGTGGAGAGAAGAGAACACTTACTGTTGGTGGGATTGTAGACTAGTACATCTATAATAGAAAACGGTATGGAGTTTCCTTTTTTTTTTTTTTTTTTTGGCTGTTTTTTTGTTTTTGTTTTTGTTTTTGTTTTTAATCTCAAACTTATGGAAAAGGTGCAAGTAGGTTACAAAGAATTTTTAAAATTTTTATTTATTATTTTACATTAAGTTCTGGAGTACATGTGCAGAACGTGCAGGTTTGTTACATAGGTATACACGTGCCATGGTGGTTTGCTGCATCCATCATCTACATTGGGTATTTCTCCTAAAGCTGTCCCTCTCCTAGCCCCCCAACCCTTCTGCTATCCCTCCCTTCCCTATATCCATGTGTTCTCATTGTTCAACACCCACTTATGAGTGAGAATCTGTGGTGTTTGGTTTTCTGTTCTTGTGTCAGTTTGCTGAGAATGATGATTTCCAGCTTCATCCATGTTCCTGCAAAGGACATGAACTAATCCCATGGCTGCATAGTATACCATGGTGTATATGTGCCACATTTTCTTTATCTAGTTTATCATTGATGGGCATTTGGGTTGGTTCCAAGTCTTTGCTATTGTGAACAGTGCCACAATAAACATATGTATGCATGTGTCTTTATAACAGAATGATTTATAATTCTTGAGTATATACCCAGTAATGGGATTGCTGAGTCAAATGGTATTTCTAGTTCTAGATCCTTCGGGAATCGCCACTCTGTCTTTCTTCCCTGAACCCTGTGAGAGTCAGTTGCTGATTGTCTCCTACCTGCCCACAACATACACACCGAACAGGAAGTCAGAATGGACACAGTACTCTCAGCTGGTCCTCAGGCTCTGGTCATGTTCTCTGAAAAAAGGATCCAGTTCAGGATCTTGAGCTGCATTTGGTTGTCATCTCTTTGATCTCCTTCTGACTGGAAGCTTTTTGACTTTCAGGATGTGGACACTTTTGAAGTGTTCTGAATTTGTAGAATGTTCTTCAGTTTGTTTGCCTGGTGTTTTCTCATGACTGAATTCAGGCTAAAGCATCTCTTGCAGGAGTGTGACAGCAGTGACACTTATGGGTGGCACATACTTTCAAGGTACCCATTACTGATGTGCACTTTGACCACTTGGTGAAGATGATGTCTGCTGAGTTTCTCCAGTGTGAGAAAACATAATTTTCTCACACTGGAGAAAATTATGTTTTCCCTTTCTAACTGAACAGTGTTTTGTGGGGGACTCTCAAAATCTGTAAATATCACATTCCTCAGCAAACTTTCAGATCAATTCACATTTATCAGTATGAGCATGTAGTTCGCTATAAGGGGCTGTACTGTATTCCATTAATTGTTAATTGTTTTGATGCTCAGATTGTCCTAGATTTGGCCAGTGGAAGCCCCTTCACATAGGCTTCAGTGTCCTTAAAAAATTAAAAGTAGAAACATTATATTATTTAGCAATCCCATTGTTAGGTATATATCCAATGAAATGAAATCAGTATTTTGAAAAGATATCTGCATTCCCATGTTTATTGCAGTATAATCTCTATAGCAAGATATGGAATCAACCTATGTGTCCAAAAACAAATGAATAAGTTTTTAAAATGTGATATATATACACAATGGAATACTATTCAACCATAAAAAAAGAATTGTGTCATTGTGACAACATGGCTGAACCAGGATAGTATCATTTTAATAAAATAAGCCAGACACTGAAAGACAAATACTATATGAACTCATTAATATGTAGAATCTAAAATAAAAAGTTGGTATCATTGAAGCAGAGAGAACAGTGGTTACCAGAGACTGGAGAGGCAAGGGGAGAGACAAGAATTGTGACAGGTTGGTCAATGCCTACAAAGTTACCGTTAGGTAAGAGGAATAAGTTCTGGTGTTTTATTGCAAAGTACAGTGATGAATGTTAATAATAAGATATGGTAATATAAAAGTAGCTAGAAGTGATGCTTTGTAATGTAGAATGAGGTGATGAATATGCTAACCATCTTGTTTTGATCATTACACAACATATATATGTATCAAAATGTAAAACTATGTACTCTGTATAGAAGGAAAATTCTGACGTGTAAATTAAAAAAGGACCTGTAAAGCTGTTTTCCATCTGATACAACCTTGAGTATTTGAATAGCTATGATGAGCTTTCTCTTTCATTATGATCATGAAGCGTGAACTAGAAATCAAGTTTGACTGGTTTTTGTTCTAATATTTTGATCTTGGTTGCTGCCACAGAATGATATAGCTTATCTTTCATGATACATCTATTGATTGATATGAACAGATGTCCTTGGAACATTGTCCCACTGAAAGGCATGTTAGAAAATAATGATTCCATTTCTCTGTGTGTGGCACGGGCAGGGTTAAGAGAGTTTGAAAGGGTTAAAAGTAGCTGTCACTGAGTAGGTGAAATTATGTTTTCTTTATTTCTTTTTATTTTTGTTGGTGTTTTATAACTATATAGTAAACATGCTTTTATAATAAAAATAAATTACTGAACCAATATACGAAGTATACTCATCACAGTAGGTTTTGCACAGCAAATCACAACAAACACAGTCTATATTGTCATTCATTGGCACATGTGACCCCTGGCATTTTCTTATGTTACAAGTTCTTGGAAAAGTTTTTGGCAAAAGGGGCAGTACAAATAACTCTCAATCCTGGAAACCTATGTAACATTTTATTTTTCCTTTCTGCTTAGTGAATACTGAAATCCAAATACTATTTTTTAAATCATGAAAGCTAAGTTTTTTTTTTGTCAACTAGCTTCAGCTGAATTGCCTGCTACTTCCATTTACTAATAACATATAAATAAATATATGTATGGTGGCCATAAGGACAAGTTGTGGCAGAACATCCTGTACCCAGGCAGAGAGGATAGTCTTGGTGGAGTTGTTGACATCCTGTGTGACCTTTAGTGAATCATTTGACCTCAGTTTCTGCCTGTCTTTCCTCTTCAAAAAATGAGACACATATCAAAAGCCTGATTTGGAGACTAAACTTGAGTAGGAAAAGAAGTTTTATATTTATTAATATCTTTATATTATATTAAGAACTACAAATGTATAAGCTTAAGAAACAGGAAACAATTAAATTTGACATTAGGAAAATAATTATTCACAAATGGAATGATAGTGGTTTGGGACATGGAATTTACCTAGAAATTCTAGAGGTTTTTAGTAAATGCAGGTTCGACCTAAAATAAGTATTTTAAATAGATTCATTTTTGAAGCAATTTTTTCTTTTTTTTTTTTTTTTATTTTTTGAGACCAAGTCTTGCTCTCACCCAGGCTGGAATGCAGTGGCACTATCTCAGTTCACTGCAACCTCTGCTACCTGGGTTCAAGCAATTCTTCTATCTCAGCCTCCAGAATAGCCGAGATTACAGGTGCATGCCACCATGCCTGGCTAATTTTTGTATTTTTAGTAGAGACAGGGTTTCAGCATCTTGGCCAAGCTGGTCTTGAACTCCTGATCTTGTGATCCACCGATCTCAGCCTCCCAGAGTTCTGGATTACAGGCATGAGCTTCTGTGCCCGGCCTGAATCAGTTTTTGCTACTCACACAGAATAAAAACAAATAATATTTTTATTGTTTAATTTAAATTATTCTCAAGAGATATTTGCAGTTGAACATTGTCTTTTTTTTCCCCAGTATTTTTTCATTTATCTCTAAGATACCAATGATAGAGAAATTTATTACTTAAGATTTCCCGAGTAATCACGATATTTCCCAAAACTGTACTAGATTCATTCACTTGGTAACCTAGCAAATATTTGCTGAGAGCCAACTACATGTTAGGCTTTCTGTTTTAACTACACACTTTCAGCTGCAAGAACCAACTTGTGCTGTATTATAAAGACAGTATTTGCATTGAAGAAATTTCCCATCTAAGTGACAGAATAAATGAGAAAATAAGCAATTTAACTGTAGGACAAGAACAGGAGTTCACACTTGCACCAATGCAGGTGAGATAAGAGTGTGGACCACAATCATCTTTAAAAAGGATGCAAAAGAGGGAACAAATTCACATCAGCTTTAGATACTTGAGCTCTTGTGAGTTGGTGGTCAAGGGAGTGGGACTGGGAAAGGAATGGAGAGTTTTATCCTGGATGATCTTAATTAATACAGATTATGAATGAGAATGTTGGGAAATTGAAGACGTGATCAACTAATTTGGGATATTTTAAATTTTGGATGTATATTAAATACAGAAGTTCACTGAAACACTTGAATATAGGATTCTGGAAGCAGAAGTTTGGTCTTTCCTAGATAAAAAAATTTAATCGAGTATGAACACATGCTGGAAATTTCTATTTTTGTTTTCCGTATTTGGCTATGGATAAATTCTTTAGGAATACAGACAGAGAGGGAGACTCATGAAGAACTATTCTGCTGATAATTCTTTATGTTTCAATAGTCTGTTTTGGTGGGATGAGTAACAAGGTCAAATTCAAATAAATTTTACCTGTAGGATAAATGACCATGAGAAAATAATCCTCTCTGGGATTCAGATTTCTCATTGGTGAAATGAACTAACGACTGTCCATTTTCATTTCTAGACTTCATGTTTCTTATTCAGAAAAAAAAACTAAAGCAAAATTTTGCTTAAGCCATTAACTTTCCAGCTGCACTTGGATTTGGGGCTGGGGAGATGGTTTGCATCTTCAGAATCTGCACTTCTAATATGAAGTCAAAGAATAAATCCATATTTTTACTTATAAAGTCAAATCCAATTTATATATTTGACTATTGACTCCAACTCTCTGGCAGTTTCAGGCAGATGAATTTCAGGTATCTGAATTTGACTTAATTTTTCTTGAGGGTCACAAAGGTAACATAAGTGTATTTTATTCTGTAAGATATAAAGGGCAATTATTCAAACAAAAAAGATCTATAACCAGATCCTGGAGCATGCGTATTTCCACAGGGTTTTCTTCAATTTACAGTTGGAGTGAAGCTCTCAATTTACCAGTTAAAGTAATTTACATCAGATATTAGAGCAGTAGTTTCCAGAGGCCCTTGGGTATTTATTTAAAACTCTTATATCCTCTTTTCCCCAACATTTTTCTCCTTACATTTTCTGTTTTAATCTCATTCACTTGTTAAGTAATGGGGAAAAGTGTCACTTCCTCTCCATCGTGATACTTTTTAACAGACTGGTACTATCAATAAAGTTTCTGCTTATTTATACAGTCTTATTAACTCATTTATTCAATTAATATTTTTTGAATACCTACTAAGTGCTAACATGCTGCTGTGCTGGTGCTGAGGATGTAATGATAATAGAGAATGACGTGGCCCCCTGCCTCCGCCCATGAAATTTCCAGTCCAGCCCTCCCAGCGAGTCTGAAAGTGCAGTTCATTTTGTAATTGATATAGCTGAATGATCAGTAGTCAGGAAAGGGGAGGAAAGCTGCATGTACCATCTGTCCTGAAAACTGCAGGGGAATTTTAGGGAAATCAAACATAATCACAGATTATATTTCAAATAGGATTGAACAGAGAACATTAACTTAAGGTCAGAACATACCTTGCAGGCATTTATTCACTGTTGTGACATGACTTGATTAAAGCACTTAGAATAACAGACAAAATTAAATCTTAGCTTTTGTAAGATTATGAGTAGAAAAAGCAAATAAGTTATCATGGTATTTCTACATATAGTATTGCTGAGAGAGTTTATTTTATAAGGATGCTGTCATGTAAAAGGTTTCTTAAGAGTAGGGTTCCAATCCAAAACTGGTGTGATATTCTAGATCAATTTAAACAAACATGAAATTAAATAAAAATGAAATGTCAAAAACAACTTAATTTCATATACTCTTTACTTGCTCTTATGAACATGGCTGTATTCAGGTACCTTATGAAATACTTTGTTTTCACCCAATTCTCATGTCAAATACACCATAGGTTTTTGAAAAGGGAGACAGTAAAAACTACTTTTTAAATGATCAAAAGATATTTTATGAGGGAATTATCCATCTGCGCTTCATTGTATTAAGCTGAATAAAAATGATTCCAAATCTTGATTTTTTCCCCCCAAAAAACATTTATCATTCATTTTCTTAATACAAATTTTTTAAAAGACACTAAACTTTGTTGAAAATAAGATGATTAAGTTTGTTAACAATAAACAATTAGACAGCTTAACTGAAGTAGGGTCTTCTGGGTGAGCAAATGACAATGTGTAACTAATCAGTTCTGGGACAGGATAAGGAGAGGGAGCTGGGCCTTAGGGACTGCATGGTTCACATGTATAGTTGAAAGTTCTGAGGAAGCTCACAGATGTGATCTTTATTAATCCCAATATTTTGCTTTATACCTGAATTTATAATTGGGTCTTAAAATCAAATGAGATGTCATTGCATTACCATCTGTTGTTTCAAAAATAAGAGACACACTCAGACGTTGTCAATGGCCACTTTAAAAAGATGAATGCTTCTCCTGTTCCAAAGCTGTTTTTGAAATATTTACAGAAAGTTTTTATTTTAATAGAAATAAAAATTATGAATGTAGGTAGAAACATTCCCAGTAGCCTTGTATCAACTACTCAGGATAAATAAATGGCAAGATATGTTTTACTTCCTAGTGCTCTTCCTCACTCACCACCCCATTGTGATGCTCACAAGGATTTGAGTTTTTAGATGATGGAAGGACAATAGTCTCCCATGCTCAGGTCCAGCCTACGAGTCAACATCATGGCAGAGAGTGGGATCCATTTTGTTCCCAGAGGCAGCCCCTTTATAGGCATTAGTGGTGACATATCTGGCAGGGGGATGGGTTGAGAGATTCTACATCATACATGCATGGTGTGGTTGCTAGAATGTCTAGAAAAATTATACTGTCTCATTTTCTAGGTCCGCCAATCTACCATCGAGCTAAAACATGAAAAGATAGAGGCAAGGATGTTTTCTACCTTGTTTTGATTTTCTTTAACATATATCAAATAATTTTATAGCAATCATTTTATTTTGTCTTCTGAATTGTGCTGTAATTATTTCTGAGCTGTTTATCAAGTTGTGCAAACGTGTGCATGTAGCTATTTTTTATTTATGGCTACCTAAAATTCATGGATGTATATACATACCATATATAATATTGGTATTACATATATGTGTATGTATATGTGTGCATACACAAATGCATACAAGCGATTCAATACCATAAGAGCAATAATCTCAAAAACACATTCCCAAAGTGTGACTTGTCATTCTTTATTCATATGTCATCGTAACTCAAATTTGAATTCAGGTTTCTAAAACTGGAAGGCTCAGTACAGAAACTCAGGAATCATGTGCAGGGGTGGGGATGAAATGTTCTATTCATTCTGACCTGAGGGTTGGTTGCACCTGTCAGAAGACCTCAATTTTAACAGAGCTAACATCCATGACAAGTACATATAAGACTGCATGTCCCTGAATCACACCATTAAATTCCACAGGAGAGATCCCCTTGAAAGGTCTTCTGCTTTAATGGAGGAAATTTCTGCCAATCACAGAAATTTTAAGGAATAACTCTCTTCTCTTGGTTCCACCTTCTCTATCTTCTTTTACCTATCTGTCATGCCTGGATAGACTATTCTGTGTTTGAATGTCTAAACAAAGCATAGAGGAAAAACATTTAGAGAAATAAAAAGGAGGGTAACAATTCCAGCAATTTTTCATCAGAACTTTAATGGTATATCTGTGAAAAGTAATAAATGGGCTATAGTTCATTAGGCAAGAATAAATTTCCGTCCATAATTTTATCTTTGTTTAATTGAATATTTAATTAGTATAAATATAAAACTAATTTTTGAATGTGTGCAGTACATTTAGCAAGAAGGCTTGGTGCTGAGCTCTGTCAAGAAGCACTTGTGCAGATGCGTACAGCCACCTTGCCCTTCATGTCCTCCTCAGTGTGCTGATAGAAGTGAGTGGGTCATTTGGCATTAGCAAAGGAGTAAGTTCACATTTGCACTGAGCTGGATCTTGCCAGACTGTGCATATTGGAACCCGCAGACAGAGGCTGCTTTCACGTTGATGAATGGGTTTTTTCAAGCGTTCTGCTCCCTAGTTATGAGAAGGGTGACCCGGTCAGGAGACGACTTTATGAAGCTATAAAAAATGTATGTCACTTCGGACTCTCTAATGTCACAGGGAAGGGAAAAAAAAACAGTGCAAAAATGGCAGGGTAATAAGGCTGTTTTCAATGCTCGAAATAGCTTTCTGTCTACAGGCATATGTAGCCCTGAAACCTGGGCCATAGAGGGTGTCCTGGATGCATTGTTGTTGAGTGGATTAGAAAAAAGTGTGTGTGTGTGTGTGTGTGTGTGTGTGTGTGTGTGTATTTGGCTTTGTTTGGCTTTGCTTGCCTTCACAGAAATGCTTATGGTGATGACAATAAGACATTTCAAAATGCAGGTCTGGTAGCTCTGTGTCAGAACTAGGAAAGGTGCAATGTCTTTTTAAAAGCAAGCAATCTACTCAAGGCGGTGATGACTTTTAAGTATGCAGAGAAGCCAGAAAGGGGGGCACTAAAAACAAACACATTTTTAAAGGGGTATTTTCATCTAATATTTTATAAAGTCTTTCCTCTCTATTACAAAGGTTTTTTTTCTTAAAGGGAGGTTTTCCAGGTACACTTGCCCCTTATACCTTCCATTGAATACTCTGGGGTTTACAGATAGGGACATGTCAATTTTAACAAAGGCAGCCCTCTGTAGACCCATAATTTAGCATTCATTGAATTCTTTCATTCCTCTCATCTATATGCATATTTCCCAGTATCAGGTGCTTTCCTTTTTGATATATCACACATTTCGTAACTCATGTTCAAATGTTAATTTACAAAAGATAGGGAACACAGAGGACCAAGGTCAGAGGTTTTGCCTTTATTAGGGCCTCAGTTAGTCCCAGGTGAACTTTGGAATGTCTCGACTGGATTCAAACAACTGGTTAAATCTTCCAACGGTGCTGCGTCCTATTCCAATTCCAAGTATACTTTGGTATTCCTTTTCTGGGACTTGTAAACTTCCTCCATTAACACACCTGGAAAGAGGAAAAATATGTAGAAGGATACGAGCTCAATATCCCTGTTAGAGCAAATGTGAGACTCATAGATAGTTCCGAAGAGAGAGGGAGATAACTAAATTTTTCACCCGTAGACACTAATATGACATTTATTTCCCTTTTTCTCATGAAGATGTATGCCTATCAGGTAGCCTTCTGGCCCCATTCTGAACACAGTTGGCCACGGAAGCTGATTTTGCTTGCACTGGTCTCTGTGCTTTGTAACATGCAATCTCTCCATCCTGGTCCAAACTGATCCACAGCCCATGAAATACCTGCTCTAAGAGTAGTCCCAAAAGTGGGAAACTACTTTGTGCAGCAACAAAACCGCTCAACGAAGTCTACTCTCTTGAAGAAACAGGAGTATTAGCCATATACAAGGAGCTGGCTGTCCACATAAGCACGCAGAGAGAAATTTCCCAGACAGGAAAATACTGAATCTTAGGGAGGCAAAGACTATTGCGATTGTCACCCTGCACCAAAAAAAAAATTATGGCATCAGAGCACATTCCAGGACTCCCCAGGACCTCATTAATTAACTGCCCATTCTGACCTCCCTGGGACTTATAAAACTTCATCACCTGTAAAGTCCTGAGCTGTTTTCTCTTTGCAGCCTGAATGAGCTGGCCTAATACAAGAGCATATGTTCATATTTCAGAAAGATGCCTCATCCTACTAAAGAGTATTTTTTAACTTTACATTAAAAGCAACCCGAAAATAAAAGGGGAACAAACAGATACTTGTCTTTGAAGCATTTTAAAGAAGAGGGTAAATATGTACTCAATAGAGGCTTAAGATGCAAGTTAAGATGGGAGACCCATGAGGTAAAACAAAATAGAAGCAGATTCATTAAAATTGCAGCGGACACTGAATATAAGAGGGAGATCCCTTGGCATTTTTAGTCCCTGATCTTGTCAGCCAAACATATTCTCATGGTTTAATATCATACGAAGGGTGGGTGAGCAAGGAGCACCGTCTGCCCAAGGAACAGGCAAGAAGGGGATGCGTTTTCTGTAAAGAATCTTAAAGCAATCGTAAAACTGACTAAAGTAGATCTTTTTATTAACACCACTTTCCCCTCCCTACCCCAACCCTCAGAACTCTATTGCTATTTTGCACAGTGAAGAATGTGAGTCTTCATAGTATAAAACGGAGAAGGTCTTGAGTAGAAAACTTGTTACTTTTCAGCCTCAAGAAATCAGAAGGTCTAGCTTTGTCACAGCAAATGCTCCCAAGAGAACTCTGAAGACAGATACTTAATATGAGGTTTCATTTTTCCTGAGTACCCAAGCTCTCCAAGTCTTCTAGTCCAGTAGCATAAAAAAGATATTTTCTCAAGAAAAATTCCACAGCACTTAAGAATTTATTAACAATTTACATAATTGCTTAAGTAATCTGCATAATTGACAGAAAGTTTAATTTGACCCTAGTTCAACTGTAACACTTATGGTTTTAAACTGAAATTGGTATAATTCATTTATGAGAGTAATTAAGCCATGGTGTCTAACAAATACATCACATGCTGCCTGAGGCCCCCAAGACCAGAACATGCTATTAGAATGTTTTATTTAAATATGTCAAATCTGTTCATCTCCTCAGTCACCCATGTTAAACTAGAGCAAATGGCTTATTTGACCTTGAGCTTCATGCTTTTGAGAAAAGAGCATTTGAGGCACACAATTCACCTATTTTTCTAGTCGATTCCAAAAGCCAAAGTGTCTAAAGAAAGGCTAAGATTTGCTTATTTTTCACTTCTGGAAAGTATTCACATTCTATGATAATCACGAAAGTTCTTTTTTTTTTTGAGACAGAGTTTCACTCTCGTTACCCAGGCTGGAGTGCAATGGCGCGGCTCAGCTCACCGCAACCTCCCCCTCCTGGGTTCAGGCAATTCTCCTGCCTCAGCCTCCTGAGTAGCTGGGATTACAGGCACGCGCCACCATGCCCAGCTAATTTTTTGTATCTTTAGTAGAGACGGGGTTTCACCATGTTGACCAGGATGGTCTCGATCTCTTGACCTCGTGATCCACCCACCTCGGCCTCCCAAAGTGCTGGGATTACAGGCTTGGGCCACCGCACCCGGCCTACGAAAGTTCTTAAACATAAATTTTTTTGTAATAGCAAGCCAAATAAAATCCCTCAAATAATGAATTGTTAGGTTATAACAAGATGACTAATACTCACAAACATGAGAGAAGTGGTGAATCTGTCTACCTTCCCTGAAATCCATACTTCTTATATTGAAATGCTTAATTAATTTAACTAATTGAAGGGTAGTCATCTCAAACAGACAATAATAGTTCTGCAAAGAGCCACTGCATTTCCCTACGGAATGGCAGAGATTAATTTGACCAAGAGTTGGTGGTACATAACATCTCTTCACTTGGAAAACATCAGATCTCGACTTCACTTTGTCGCTGCCACTGGTGCAGTGTTAGGGACCTGAGGAATATGGATGAGGGCCAGCCTTCAGTGGCATGGTTAGATAGACAAAATTGCTCTTGGGAACACTCAAGGTGTATTCTTTTGAAACACACCCATGACTATTCCAAAGAAAATCCTATAATGCAGCATCATGCCGGCTACCAGATTCCAACTCTCCAGGCATCTTTAGTCCCTATTCCATTCTGTCCCTTGGACTTTTTTTTTTAATGATCCTTTTTACTCAGTCATCCTTCAGTCTCTTGCTCAAGTTTTTGATTGCCCTCAATTCTCATTTTCTCTCAGATTATTCACTTCTTTCTGAATCTAGATTTCTACCCCACCCTTAAGTTCCACAAGTTAGTAGACAGTTATAGTTATCAGTCAATAAGCATTTCTCCAATGCCAAACGGCACATGAGGTATTTGGCATAATTTATCTGGTTTAGTCATCACTGCAGTTCCGCAAGGTATGTTTATTGTGAAGATGAGAAAATAGAGACTTTAGAGGAGTTAAATGACAGGCCCAAAGTGTATAAACATATCCTGAGTTGCACCATGATCTTGTAACCATATACACAGTTGGAGAGCTCTGCTCTGTTACATAACATCTGTGATTATGACATCATTTCTATTTTATTGTAAAATAAAATAGGCCAGGTATGGTGGCTCATGCCTGTAATTCCAGCACTTTGGGAGACCAAGGCAGGTGGATCACCTGAGGTCAGGAGTTGGAGACCAGCGTGACCAACATGGAGAAACCCCATCTCTACGAAAAATACAAAAACTTAGGTGTGGTGGCACATGCCTGTAATCCAGGCTACTTGGGAGTCTGAGGAAGGAGAACTCAGGAGGCAGAGAATGCAGTGAGCCAAGATGGTACCATTGTACTCCAGGCTGGGCAACAAAAGCAAAACTCTGTCTCAATAAATAAATAAACAAATAAATAAATGTAATAATTGCTATTATAGTAATTTAAACAAATATAAAAAAGTTTGTGGGATTTGATGGCAGCCCTAACAGACAATCACAGTGGGAAAAAACGTTTCAACATATGTTCTGTGTTTTCAAGATAATTACTACTGGGATAGTCACTGTTTCAAACCCTGTTCAGTGGACAGAGCTAGGCAAGCTGGATAGATACGTAGGTAGGTAGATAGAGAAGTACATCAATTCATATTAATAATTCCAATTAAAATTTGGCATTACAAGATTTTACTTAACTGATCTTTGCTATTATATCATGCCACCTTTTCTACAAAACAAAAATTCTGGCTCCTAAGGGTATAAGAAATGACAGAAGTGTGCTGAGTACAGTAATTCACATCTGTAATCCCAGCATTTTTTGAGTCAATGTGGGCAGATTGCTTGAGCCCAGAAGTTCAAGACCAGCATGGGCAACATGGCAAAACCGCGTTTCTACAACACACACACACACACACACACACACACACACACACACACACAGCCCAGAGTGGTGGCATATGCTTTTAGTTCCAACTAGTAGGAAGGCTAAAGCTTGAGCCCAGGAGTTTCAGGCTTTAGTGAGCCATGACTGCACCTCTGTACTTCAGCCTGGGCAATAGAGTGAGACCCTGTCTCAAAAAAAAAAAAAAAAAAAAAAAAGAAGGTGAAATTCTCTAGATTAACTACATTATGTATATTTTTCTCTCAATAATACAAATATCAATACTCATGATTACTGAAAACAGTGTATATTTTTGCATATGTTCTCATTTTTCCCGGTTTTTTATATGGTACTGCTTTCATAATATTTGAGCATATGTTTGTTACATACTACACTTTCTGCTTTTTAACTCTCATGTAGCCATGGTTATCAAATAACTGCATATTTAATGCTCACAGCTAGTCTTACATCAGCACGTCTCTAGTAATTCTAGACATTTTAAACTCAGTTTCTAGTCTACTCAACAGGAAGATTTTGTTAAAAATTTCCTGAGTTCTTGCATGTTAGTTAAAGGTTATTTATACCACTTGTTATATGTATTTAAAAGGTAATTTCTCTGGAAAATGGAAACTTTTCTTTTCATCTTTTGAATAATTACCTCATTTCCCTCTGAAATAAGCATTGATTTTAAAATGATAATAATCTATTTTTTTTCTCATGGAAGTGAATTGCAACATTTTAGTTTTTAATTTGATTTCTCTATTCTATATTTCATGTTATTTTTAAAATGTTAATCTTGTGAAATAGTAGAATATAAATGGAATCTCTTTTGTGAGCACATCTTTCTGATATACTTTAATTGTTTATAGGAATGCTATTTTCTTATTGACTTTTTTTCTCTCTGCATTGCATGGTCTTCAAACTAGATAATTTTGTATTATTTACTTTTATGTGACACTGATTTTATGAACATTCAGAAGGCAGTGCAGTATAAATCTGCTGAGTCCGGTATCCAAAATACATAAAGAACACTTAAAACTCAACAACAACAAAAAACAAATCACATTATTTAAAAATAGGCAAATGTGATTTCAAACTACAGTACAATTCCAAAGTAACCAAAACAGCATGATACTCGTACAAAAACAGACACATAGACCATTGGAACAAGTTAGACAATCAAGAAATAAAGCTGCAAACTGACAACCATCCAATCTTCGACAAAGAAGACAGAAACAAACCATGGAGAAAAAACTGCCTAGTCAATAAATGCTGCTGAGATAACTGGATAGCCCTCTGCAGAAGATTCAAACTGGGCCGCTACTTTATACCATATAAAAAAATCAACCCAAGGTGGATTAAAGATTTATATGTAAAACCCGAAATTACAAAAAGAAATAAAGGAAAAGAAGAAAACCTAGGAAATACCATTTCAGATATCATCCCTGGAAAAGATTTCATGGCAAAGACTGCAAAACAATTGCAATGAAAACAAAAATCGACTAATTGGACCTAATTAAATAAAGAGCTACTGCATAGCAAAAGAAACTATCAACAAAGTAAACAGACAACCTATAGAATGGGAGAAAAAAAATTTACAAAATATGCATCTAACACAAATCTAATATCCAGAATCTATAAGGAAGTTAAACAAATCAACAAGCAATAAACAAATGACCCCATTAAAAATACAGGCAAAAGATATTAACAGACACTTCTCAAATGTTATTCAAATCCCAGCAAACATGTGCTCATCATCACTGATGATCAGAGAAATGCAAATCAAAACCACAGTGAGATACCATCTCACACCAGCGAGAATGGCTATTATTGAAAAGTCAAAAAATAACAGATGCTGGCAAGGTTGCAGAGAAAAGGGAACACTTAGACACTGCTGGGGAGATTATAAACTAATTCAGCCACTGTGTAAAGCAGTTTGGAGATTTCTCAGAGAACTATCTGGTACTATACTTACTACCTAGACAATGAAGTAATCTGTGCACCAACCCCCCATGACATGCAATTTATCTATGTAGCAAACATGGACATGTACCCCTTGAATCTAAAAGTTGGAAATTTTTTTTCAAACTTAAACTAAATAATGAGCAAATTAATTTAATAGACATTTTTTTCAAAGAAGATATACAAGTGGCTAATTAGCACATAAAAAAATGTTCAAGATCATTAGTCATAAGGGAAATGCAAATCAAAACTGTAATGTGATACCTTTTTAGACCCACTAGGATGGTAAAAACAACAGAAAATAGAAGGTACCATGTGTGAGCAAGAATGAGAGAAACTGGAACCCTCTTCCATTGCTGGTGAGAATGCAAAAGATGCTGCCGCTGTGGAATACAGTTTGGTGGTTTCTCAAAAGCTTTCTCATAAAGGTTCTTGAAAGTTTTCACTCTTGCTCTCTAGTTGCTCTGTTTGTAATGAAGGAATTTGGGGGAGTTCAAAAACTATGCCTCCTAAAAAGAAGATAATCTGTCTTCACTCTGAATTTAGTGGAATAGTTTCTTCCCAAGTTTTTTTCTTACCTCTGCCTTTCTTATGTGCGCATTTTCACTGACTTCTCTTCCTCTCAACTGTTCATGCTCATCAAAGCACAGTAATCATTTGTATATGTTGAATACATGCATTTTCTCTTTTTCTATATATTGTCACATCTTTCCACTTGTTTCCTTGCATACGCATTCCATTTTTATCAGACTTGCAGTTTTCTAGTGACGTCACATACTTTAATTATACACAAATGTTTTTAGCTATGACCTTAAGCTTAATACTTTATCTCTCAAAGCTTTTTAAAACAGAAGTAAAATTTGACAGCTAAGAGGACACTTAAATTCTACCTCAAATTCCAGTTCCAACACTTTTTTCTGGCAACCAAGGTTGCCAGAATTAGTTGCTTAAATCTTATTAGTCTCTATTTAATCGATCAGATGAGAAAAATCATTTTCTGTTAACAATCTATATGACTATTTCATGGGTAAAAAAGAATTTACTCTTATTTTCAACTAGCTGTTCATAAGCTCATCACATTAACACCTGGTATGCCAGGCTATGTATTGGTAAGTTTATACTATTCTATATCTTCTGTGTTCTCTCCTGTATTGTGGGGCTGAAAACATGAGAACCACACCTCCCAGAATCATTGAGACAAATCTGGTTTTAGAGTCAGTCAGAAAAATTAATTAAGATGCCACACAGAATATTTGGAAGGAAGAAATAAAGCAGAAACAGTTTTTCAACAGCAGCTGGCAGGTAAGGGGCTTTGGTAGAAACAATCAGGCATTAGGAATTGCTGATGGCTTACAGGAATTCTGCTAATCAACCACTTCAGCACAGAAAGGTGCTGAGATCATTGGTGACTGTTTCCTTTAGTTCCCACTACCTCTCAAACTGAAGACCAAAGAGAGTTTCCCCTGAGATTTGTTTCCTCAAATCATCTAAACATTTTGTCAGTAACTACAGTCATGCATAGCATAATGATGTTTCAGTCAACAACAGTATAGATGACTGTGGTCCCATAAGACTATAACACCATATTTTTATTGTACCTTTTGTATGTTTAGATGTGTTTAGATATGCAAATATTTTCCACTGTGTTACAATTGCCTATAATATTCAGTGCGGTTACATGCTATATAGATTTGGAGCCTAGGTGCAATAGTGTCTAGTAGACTATACCATCTCCATTTATACAAGTAAGCACGCTTGATAATGTGTGCACAATGATGAAACTGCCCAACGATGCATTTCCAGGAACATATTCCTATCCTTAAGTGACCCATGACTATACATCCATCTATTTAATATCTTCCTGCCTGGACCATCTAGGGAACTTTCTGTTTCCATAAGAAATTCAAATGGCACACAGGGCATGCTTTCCTTCTGTGCTGGTACATTTCCATTAGCCTACGTTTTACCAAACAGACCAGTTTCGTTAACACTGGAAATCAACTGAAGCATGCATCCCTCCTCTTTTGTGAATTCCACAAGCTTTATCAGCAATGCCTTAACAGCTACAGCTTCCCAATTGGTGCTTTTATCAAAGCAGTTTCACATTTAAAAGGGCTTTGAATCTGTAAAACTTTCACTGTTAATCTTTAAGTTCTCAAATTCCCAGATTTCTCCAGAATTATCATCAGAAAAGCAGACATCCAGTGTTGAAACTGACTTTCTAGTCACACCCTTAGAAAGTTTTCTTTTTCCTTTTTGACAATCCCTTGTTTATATATTTTTTATTATCAGCTGTTGCACAGATTAACACATTTTATATGTTTTATGATTTGTTTTGTGTCCTTCAAAATATTTCTCATCACTTTTCAGCTTCAAATTATGTCCTAGAGGATTTCAAAATACAACTGAAAGCTCTGGGCATTATGTAGAGAACAAATAAAAGAAGACCCTGAAATGTCAGAGAGGAAGGTAGACAGGCTAGGAACCTCAAGTCTTAAGGAACAGCACGTTGGGGAGCTCCCTGAATTTTCTTTTTGCTTCATTATCACAAACCAGGAGCTAAAAACACCAGCAACCCAGAAATACCAAAGGTCCAGAAAGTAAATGCTCCAACAAAGCCCTTATCTTGAGATGTCAAACTGAATTCTAAAAGAATAGCCAAAAGAACTCATTTAAACAGAAAAAGCAATAAAGAAGAAACATTAAATATAAGAAACAAAAATGATAAGCCAAAATATGAGTAAGTTCTATGGAATGTGCTTTTTTCTGTCTCCTATGTTATTTCTCCTTCCTGCTTGTATGTTAAGAAAATATTTTTCTTAAGAAAATATTTAGGATAATTATATTCTAATTGGGGGAAAGTAAAGAAATATAAAGATAGGCAAGGTTTCTATAATCAAAGTCCTAAGATCAGTAGACTCCTATTAATCATGTATATTTAATGTAATACCTAGAGAAAACACTTAAATAGCTGTAAAGGAGATACATTCAAAACACCATAAGTATATCAAAAGGGAATTCTAAAATATGTTGAAGTAACTCACAGGAAGATAGAAAAGATATGACAGAAACAAAAAACGGAACGAAAAGAATGCAAAACAACAACATTTCAGACATCATCCTAACATACCAATAATTACATTAAATATAAATGATCTAAATGCACCAGTTAAAGTACAAGTAGAGTGATAGTAAAAGGAAGAAAAAATAGATTATACAAACATTAATTAAAGTAAAGCAGTAGTGGTTACATTAATATATATAGAAAGGGACATTAATAATAAAGTTTATACAACACTCTTAGATTCAGTACAAGAAGATATAACACTACTAAATGTGTGTGTATCAAATAGCAAAGCTGCAAAATATGTGAAGCAAAAACTGATAGAACTGAAAAGACAAAGACAAATTCACAATTGTAGTTAAAAAGCTCAACATTCCCCTTTTCAACAACTGATAGAACAGCTCAACAGGAAATTAGCAGTGGTATAGAATAACTCAACAATGTCATCAACCAACAGAATTCTATAGACATTCATAGAACCTTCATGAAACAGCATGATATACATTCCTTTCAAGTACTCACAGAACATATACCAAGATAAAGCATATCCTTAACCAAAAAGCAAACCTCAACAAATTAAAAAATGATAAAATCATATGTAACATGACATAAGATTACAATAGAACGTAACTAGAAATCAACACAAGAAAGATGACAGTAAAATCTTCAAACACTCAAAAACTAAATAATGTATTTCTAGATAGAGGGTCGAAGAGAAAGTCTCAAAAGAAATTTTTTTAAAAAACTAAATGGAACCAAATTAAAATGAAAAACAAAAAAATCAAGCTAGTGGGAACAGCTAAAGCAGTATTGATAGGAAAATTTATAAATCTAAATGCATACATTAAGAAAGAAGAAAATTCTCAAAATAATAATCTCATCTCTCACCTCAAGGACTTGAAAATAAAAAGAGCAAAGTAAACACAAAAGAAAACAAAAGGAAGAAAATAATAGACATAAAAATAGAAAATGAAACTGGAAAAAAGAAAGATAATAGAGAAAATCAATGAAACATAGCTGGTTCTTCACAAAAAATCAATAAAACTCTAGCATGACTAATAATGATAGAGGAGAGAAGACACAAATTACAAATATTAGTGGGACAGGAAATATTACTACAGATCCTGAAAATATCCAAATAATAAGGAAATATTTTTCATAATTTTATACACATAAATATGACAACTTAGTGAAATGGACCAGTTATTGGAAAAACACAAACTACCGGAAAGTACTCAATATATCGTAGACAATTTGAATAGTCCTATAAATATTAATAAAATTGTCTTCAAGTTAATTAACTCTCAGAAAAGAAATAGCTAGGCATGGATCAATAACCAAGAGAGGTTTATTCTAAGGATACAAAATGGTTTAGTATTCTGACATTAATCCATGTAAGCCATCATATTAGCAATTTAAAGAAGAACATATTGCATGACTGTACCAGCCCATGCAGGAAAAAGCATTTTACAAAATTCAACACCCTCTCATGATTAAAGAAAACAAATAGACAACTCTCAGATTAGTAGGAATAGAGGAAAATTTTCTCAATTCAAGATCTTGTACCAAGAAAAAATCTACAGCTAACATTATACTTCATGATCAGTAAGTCAGGGCAGAGAACTCAGAAATGACCCACCCAAATATGCTCAATTAATTTTTGACAAAGGTGCAAAGGGAATTCAGTGGAGGAAATACAGCCTTTTCAAGAAATGGTGCTAAGGAAATTAGCATACAGAGACAAAACAGAAAATGAGCTTTTATCTAATTCTCACATCTTATACAAAAATTAACTCAAATGTGTCAAGGATTTAAATGTGAAATGTAAAACCATAAAACTTTTAGGAAAAAGAAACAGGAGATTTTTGGAATCTAGGGCTAGGCAAAGAGATATGAAACTAGACACTAAAATCAAGTTTTATAAAAGAAAAAATTGATAAATTGAACTTCCCAAAAACTAAAAACTTTTTTTTGTGGAACATCTTAAGAGAATGAAAAAATAAGCTTCAGACAGGAGAAAATATTTGCAAACTGACAAATGACTGGTATCTAAAAATATATTAAGCACTCTCAAAACTCGTCAGTAAATAATGTAATCCATTTACAAAATGTTGGGAAAAAAAAAACATGAAGAGACATTTTACCCAAGAGAATATACAGATGGCACATAAGCATATGAAAAAATGTTCAGTTTGATTAGTCTTTGGGGAAATATAAATTAAAATCACAAGGTAGCCACTGCAGATTTGACAGAATGGCTAAAACTTGAAAACTGTGTGTGTGTGTGTACACACATATAGATATATACACACAATACACATATATGAGGAATTATGTGTATGTATGTATTCAAAACCAAAAAATAGTCAAAAGCATATATACATACATATATAGTCTAAAACAAATATATGTATATATTTTGACTAGATAGAGAAAGAGGCAGAGAGAATGTCAAAAGCAAATACTAGCAATGCTGCAGAGAACCTTGATCAGTGCCAATGAGAATGTTAGATGTTCCAGCCATTCTAGAAAACACTTTGGTAGTTTCTAAAGAAACTAAACATGCTATTAACATGTGAACATGTGCTATTAACAAGTGCTGGGAACATGTGCTATTAACAAGTGCTGGATTTATGCCAGAGACAGAAAGACTTATGTTTACACAAAAACCTGTACATGAATGTTTGTGGCTGATTTATTTATAATATACCCAAACTGGATATAACCCAGAATGTTCTTCAGTGAGTGATTAAGCTAACTGTGGTTTACAGATACAAAGAAGTATTATTAAGCAATGAAAAGGAATTAATTATTGACACACTCAACCTGGTTGAATCTCCAAAGAATTATGTTGAGTTAAAAAAAAAAAAAACCTCAGGCCAGGCACAGTGGCTCATGCCTGTAATCCCAGCATTTGGGGAGGCCGAGGTGGGCAGATCATCTGAGGTCAGGAGGTCGAGACCAGCCTGACCAACATAGAGAAGCCCCGTCTCTACTAAAAATATAAAAATTAGCCAGACGTGGTGTCGCATGCCTGTAATCCTAGCTACTTGGGAGGCGGAGGCTGAGGCCGGAGAATCGCTTGAACTAAGGAGGTGGAGATTGTGGTGCACCAAGATCGCGCCATTGCACTCCAGCCTGGGAAACAAGAGCAAGACCCTGTCTCAAAAAAAAAAAACAAAAAAAAAAGTTACATAGTGCATAATTTCATTTACACATTTACATAAGATTCTTGAGATGACATTATAGAAATGTAGAAAAATGTAGAACAGAAGAGGCATCAGGGTTAAGGAGGGGGTTGAGAGAAAGTAGCTATGGGTGACTATAGAAGGGTACCATTATAAATCTTTTGGTGATGAAAATGTTCTCATTTTTCTCACCCACCTATGAGTGAGTATATGCGGTATTTCTTTTTCTGGTCTTGTGTCAGTTTGCTGAGAATGATGTTCTCCAGATTCATCCATGTCCCTACAAAGGACACAAACTCATCAGAGAGGCGGTCTACTATACACTGGGAACTGTTGGGGGGAATGGGGGAGGGACAGCAGGGGGGGGCTGGGGGGGATGACCTGGGGATGACTACCAAGTGTGGGTGAAGGGGAGGAAGGCAGCAAAGCACACTGCCATATGTGTACCTATGCAACTATCTTGCACGTTCTGCACATGTACCCCCAAACCTATAATGCAATAAAAACTAAAAAAAAAAAAAAAAAAAAAAAGAAAATGTTCTACATTTTGACTGTATCAATGCCAGTATCCTGGTTATAATATTATAGTTTCCAATATGTTACCATGGGAGGGAAACTGGATAAAAGGTGCAAGATATCTCTCTGTATCTCAACATTTTTAAAAGTTTAGTTAAAAAATAAAATCATTGATTTTCGTTATAAAAGTATTTTCTTCATGGGCAGTTCCACTACTCTCAGTGCTTTTGCACTTCTCACACATGATGAACTTAATAATGCTAAGAAAATGCTTCACATCTAAGCCCAAGTACAATGCACATGCTATAAACTAGAAAGCACTACAGATCCACATAAAATTGCTCGTGCTGCCTGTGAGTCGCCAGAGGTGGCAAGCTGTTGCTCTGAGGTAGAGCTTGATGTATGCAACTGATTGATTTCACAGATTTTAAGTATATGATCTTTAGTGTATGTGAAACATACGCTGTTATGCCTGGTGCAGACTGAATTTCAAAAATGTGAGTATTATTATCATTATTATTGATTATCAGGAGTCTCTTAAAAGAAGTAAATAATACAACATGTGCTTAAGGATCCCATCATTATGCTTAGGAATTTCTCTGTCTATGCACATTCAATAAATAGCTTTATACTTGCTGTTCTGGGTTCCCCACTTGTCTCTGGTGGATCCATTTCCCATTCTTCTGGCAGGACTCCAACTCCTAGGCACTCTCTGTAATTATCTTATCCTTGGTAAATCCTTTTGATCATCTGTGGCGCTGTGCTCCCCTGCTTCATTTGCTCTACTTACTGCCCCACCCCGCATTCCCAACCAATACACACATGCCCAAATGTGAACACATAAACCACTTACTGCCAACCCTGCTTTAAGTGACTATCCTTTACTCATATCTCAGGGCTCAGGTTATATGACTTCACAACAACCACCTCTTTATTAGGTCGAGTGTTCCTAATAATATGTTAATTATGGATATTTATTTATTTATTATTTATTTATTTATAAGATGAGGTTTTGCTCTTGTTGCCCAGACTGGAGTGCAATGACACTATCTTGACTCACTGCAATCTCTGCCTCCCAGATTCAAGTGATTCTCCTTTCTCAGCCTCCCAAGTAGCTGGGATTATAGGCATACCTCACCACACCCAGCTAACTTTTGTATTCTTAGTAGAGGCAGGGTTTCACCATGTTGGTCAAGCTGGTCTCAAACCCCTCACCTCAGGTGATCCGCTCTCCCCGCCTCCCAGAGTGCTGGGATTACAGGAGTGAGCCACCGCACCTGGCTTAATTAAGGGTTTTTATAGGACTTTTTTGCTAGAGTGTAAGCTTTTGGAGGGTAGATTCCATAACTGTCTTCTTCATCACTGTGTTCCAAGTCCCTAGGTCAAGGTCTGTCTTAGAAAGGCAATCAACAAATAGACATCCAGTGATGTATCATGATATTCTGCCGAGGATGAGGATGACATGATGCTGCGGTGCCAGGGGTTGGGAGTGAACCATGAGTAGTTTGAAAGTGTCAAAGGAAAAATGTTTAGTTCACATAACGTACAAATTTAAAATATAATCTTTATTGTTATTTTTATAGAAATGTTGCCTTATTCATTATTATGTTTCTTTTTTTCTTTTCTTTTTTTTTTTTGAGACAGCGTTTTGCTCTTGTTACCCAGGCTGGAGTGCAATGGCGCAATCTCGGCTCACCGAAACCTCCGCCTCCTGGGTTCAGGCAATTGTCCTGCCTCAGCCTCCTGAGTAGCTGGGATTACAGGTACGCGCCACCATGCCCAGCTAATTTTTTGTATTTTTAGTAGAGACGGGGTTTCACCATGTTGACCAGGATGGTCTCGATCTCTTGACCTCGTGATCCACCCGCCTCGGCCTCCCAAAGTGCTGGGATTACAGGCTTGAGCCACGGTGCCTGGCCTGATTATTATGTTTCTTATCAAACAAGTGAATTAGTAGACAATGTTTATTTATATCAGTTTACCAAGATACAATTCAACCCTGCTAACATTTTACAAATCATTTGAAGTTTTATTTTCTATGTTTCATTAACTACATAGTTTTTAACTTTTGTCATAATGACTGTATTAGGTTGTTCTTGCAAGGCTATAAAGACCTGAGGCTATATAATTTAAAAAGAAAAGAAGCTCAGCTGGCTCACAGTTCTGCAGGCTATACAAGCATGGCACCAGCTCAGCTAAGCCTCTGGAGGCTTCAGGGAACTTTTTACTCATGGCAGTAGGCCAAGCAGGAGCAGGAATAGAGCAGGAATGTTACATTCAAAAGCAGGACCAAGGGGGTGCCATGTATTTAAACAACCAAATCTTGCAAGAACTCACTCACTATCTTGAGGACAGATCAAGCCATGAGGAATCTGTCCTCATGATTCAGTCACCATCTTCAACACTGGGGATTACGTTTCAGCAAGAAACTCAGGCGAGGACAAATATCCACACTATATCAATGACTATATTGCCTTGTATCTCCAGCTGTCCAAAATAGATATTTGGCTAGTTCATTGAGATGTAAAAAGTAGTGAAGTATTGCAATCTAGAATAACAGCATAAATAGAAACAATACCTGGTTCTCCAGTGTGAATACATATTGTGAACCTGTATGCACTGTTATAATTGAATTTGATCCGGCGGCCAAAAAGAAGTGTGATTAAAAGTTTGACAATGAATATCTGAAAATTGAATTTTATAGTAGAAATTAACCTTTCATTGGTCCCCAGAGTGTTAACTAGTGCAAAGTTCAGTCAAAGAGTAACTAGAAACAGGAGCTTTGTGTTCTTAGAAAACATAATCTATAACCTTTATGATAAGCCAATCTAGTTCTGTTTTCTTCTCTCTAAAATGAGCACAAAATACCTGTAATGCTTTTTAGTAAAAATAAATAAATTGGAAGGACAGAAGGGTCTTTTAAAGTTATGCAACTTTCACCTTGAATAGCTACTAGTTACATAGGACACTTGTGAAATTGATCACATGTAAAAAATTTATTCTTGGAAGAAAAACAAAATATCAATTGATAATCTTTTTGAGATGGAGTTTTGCTCTTATTTTCCAGGCTGAAGCGCAGTGGCACAATCTTAGCTCACTGCAACTTCTGCCTTCTGGGTTCAAATGAATCTCCTGCCTCAGCCTCCCTGAGTAGTTGGGATTACAGGTGCACACCACCACACCCAGCTAATTTTTGTATTTTTTAGTATAGATGAGGTTTTGCCTTGTTGGTAAGGCTGGTCTCAAACTCCTGATCTCAGGTGATCCACCTACCTAGGCCCCCAAAAGTGCTGGGATTACAGGCATGAGCCACCTCGTCCAGCCCATAAAATTATTTTATCAAGTAATATGATTGTTGTGTAGGTAACACTGATCATGAGGTGGGAGCTGCAGTTCTATGTTGTGGGTGTCCTTGCAACTCTGCCATGAGCATACATAACTTACTTGGAGCCAGAAAAAAGTTTATTCTCTCACAGCACCCTCCATTGTCTTTCACCCCTCCAAACTCAAGCAGTGGGGCTTGCTATTTCCTGGCCCCTGAATTGAAAGCTAATTTGAGTCCTGTAATTCTCAGACTTGAAAAACATCCTCTAATCTTTAAGATTTAAATAATCTTTGTTCAGGAATTAAGTGCCTAGTCAATAAGTAAAAACACATTTCAAGTAAGCTCCTTCTCTACTCTTGGTTTGAGCCAGCTGTGATAGTTTCACACAAAATCCATGATAAGTGGCCACTACCTTTTTATTCCCTTGATGAGTTTTTCTTCCTCTCCCTCAGCATTGTGAGCTGAGGAGGTGTTTTTCTCTTGGCTGCGGTCAGTATGATTTGCTTTCCTCTGGCCATGGTGAATTGATTTCCTCTAGCCACAGTGGATATTTTGAGCTAACTTTGTTTGGTCTCTAATGGTAGATAAATTCTACTCCTTGTCTGGGGCCTAGTAAGGATTCTGCTATTAGCCCCCACTAGATCTTAGAGTCTACTTCTCATAATAAGAACAATTTAGTTTCTTTCAAGAAGTCACTCAGGTGTCTATCATCTGTACTGTGTTTCATCCGATGTTAGTTCAATATTTCCTCCAGGAAGTTCATCTGGGAAAAAATATGTCTCCAGGCTGCTCCCTCTCCCTTCTTAACCTTGTCCCTGTCTAGTCTGTAAGAAAACTCCCACTGATTCTGGTGGCTTCGTGAGTGAAAGTGCAACAGGCTTCTAACTGGGCCGTTTATTTCCCCTTCTTTCTCCTTTGGCCAGTAATGACAGACTTTCCTACCTAGATTTTCCTCCTGGCTAATATGTACTTAGCCTCCTATTTTTATATTTAGTCTACTATGTCCCAACTTAGTCTTCAAAACTTTAAGAATTATATACCAAAACTCTAAGTAATCTCTTTGAAGCCTACCTCAACAGATAAGGAGAATTCTTTCATTCATCAGCCCTTTAGGAAAAGGAATGAAAAAACTAGGCTGTGGCATAAAAAAAATTATCCAAGAAATCCTCCAATTTCTATCTTAGATTTTATAGTCTGGAGATAGGCGATAGGAGGAGGTTGTAAAACAAGTTTTTATGTATACCCTTTGCAAATCCTGAAAAGATGGCCTAATATCTTTTTTAGGGAATATGGAGTTGGTGGATGGTATTTCTAGGGATGGGTAAGGGGGAAATCAGCAAAAACTGAAATAAAAACCCAATTTTAATATTCTGTTCTATATAATGCATGTGCGAAAGGTAAGTGCTTGATGAAGTTGTGTTTATTGCTGAAAATCTGTGCTCCTGAAGATGTGATTATTTAATTATTGATCATTGGGCAAAAGGTGTAAGATTAGAAAAGTTGCATTGGAACCAGGAACAACAGACCACCCTCTAAGTGTGCAGCAATAAACACCATTGTTATAATAATAAGTAGGTTGGAGCACTATACAAATTCTACACCAGAGAGAGATCCAAGATGGCCGACCACTAGCAGCTCAGGTTTATAGAGCTCCCAGTGAAAGTGCAGAGAACGAGAAGATGCCACACTTTCAGATGAATTCTTGTTGCTCAAGGACCAGGAGATTCCCAGCAAAGGAGCCCCACGGGTCGCCAGCGCGACTCTTGCAGCTGGTGCTGTGGTTTTGCCAGTGCCCTAGCGCAGCGGTTCTTGGTGCAGAGTAAACGGGACTGGTTCCCCTTTTGGCCGACAATGTTTGGAGCTGACTGAAGAAGGGATTCAGGAGGGAAGCCAGACAGGAGACTCCCAGACAGAAAAGCACCAAGAATCTTGATGCGGCTGTTTTAGCCAGTGCAGTGGGTTGCTCACATTTTGGCCCTGGGAATTAACAAGTTGGACATCCACTAAGAGACATAATTTGAAAGTTGGTAATTACAAAAATGACAGGTGGATAAATTTATAATTATGGGAAGAAACCAGCGTAAAAAGGTTGAGAATACTCAAAATCAGAATGCCTCTCCCTCTACAGAGGATCACAGTTCCTCATCAACAGGGGAACAAGGCCTGATGGAGAACAAGTGCATTCCATTAACAGAATCAGGCTTCAGAAGGTAGATAATAAGAAACTTCTGTGAGTTAAAAGAACATGTTCTAGCCTGATGTAAATAAACTAAGAACTTTGAAAAAAGATTTGATGAAATCCTAACAAGAATAGACAATTTAGAGAGGAATATAAGTGAATTAATGGAACTGAAGAATACTATATGAGAACTCTGAGAAGTATGCACAGGTTTTAACACTTGAATTGATCAAGCAGAAGAAAGGATATCAGAGGTCGAAGGCCAACTTAATGAAATGAAACGAGAAGACAAGATTAGAAAAAGTAAAAAGCAATGAGCAAAGTCTCCAAGAAATATGGGAGTATGTGAAAAGACCTAATTTATGTTTGATAGGTATACCTGAATGTCATGAAGAGAATGAATCCAAGCTGGAAAATATTCTTCAGGATATTGTTCAGGAAAACTTTCCTAACCTAGTAAGGTGGGACAATACTCATCTCCAGGTAATACAGAGAACACCACGAAGATACTCCTCAAGTAGAGCAACCCCAAGGCACATAATTGTTAGATTCACCAGGGTTGAAATAAAGGAGAAAATTCTAAGGGCAGCTAGAGAGAAAGGTCAGGTTACCCATAAAGGGAAGCCTATCAGACTCATAGCAGATCTCTCAGCAGAAACCCTACAAGCTAGAAGAGAGTGGGGGTTAATATTCAATATTCTCAAAGAAAAGAATTTTCAACCCAGAATCTCATATCCAGCCAAACTAAGCTTTATAAATGAAGGAAAAATAAAAATTTTCACGAACAAGCACTCAGAGATGTCATCACCACCAGGCCAGCTTTACAAGAGCTTCTGAAAGAAACACTACACACAGAAAGGAACAACCAGTGTCAGTCATCCCAAAAACTTACCAAAAGATAAAGAGTATCTCCATAATGAAGTATTTATATCAACTAATGGGCAAAATAGCCAGCTAGCATTAAATGACAATATTAAATTCACAAATATCAATATTAATCCTAAATTTAAATGGATTAAATGCCCCAATCAAAGACACAGACATGCAAACTGAATAAAAAGTCAAAACACATTGGCACTCTGTATCCAGATCCATCTTATAAGCAAGGACACACGAAGACTTAAAACAAAAGGCTGGAGGAAGGCTCACCAATCAAATGGAGAGGAAAGAAAAACAAAACAAACAAACAAACAAAAAACAGAACTTGTAACTTTTGTCTCTGACAAAATAGACTACAGTAGTAACCAAGACTAAAAGAAACAAAGAAGGACATTACATAATGATAAAAAGATCAATGCAACAATAGGAGTCAATGATCATAAATATATATGTACCCAATATAGGGGCACCCAGATATATAAGAAAACTTTTCAATGACTTATAAAGAGACTTGGACTCCCACAGTAATAGCAGGAGACTTTGACACCACATTGTTAATATTCGACGGATCAATGAGATAGAAAATTAACAGAGACATTTATGATTTGAACTCAGACCTCAAACAAGTAAACTCAGTGAATATTTATAGAATTCTTCACCCCAGGTCCACAAAACATACATTTTATTTTTAGTATCACATTATACCTATTTTGAAAGTGACCACACAAATGGAAGCAAATCACTCTTCAGCACTTGCACAGCATTTCACAGATTTAAACAAAATATTGGTTTGCTGTTTGTTTGTTATTTTCTTTCCTTATTCCTTCCTGTCTCTGCTGTTAAGCACAATCATCAGCATAAAAGAGGTTTTTAATACCTATTTCTAGATTGCATTCCAGCCTGGGCAATAGAGCAAGACTCCTGTTCTCTCTCCCCCTTTTCTCTTTCTTTCTTTCTTTAATATATATATATATATATATATATATATAATATATATAATATATATATATTATATATATAAATATATATAATATATATAAATATATATTATATATAAATATATATTATATATAAATATATATTATATATAAATATATATAATATATATATAAATATATATAATATATATATGCCATTTGTCCAAATTAAAAAAATTATTAGACACTATGACTTTTTTCAAGCCCACACACAAAAAAAAGAATAAATAGGTTGTAGGAGACCAACAGAGAATAGTTGGCCAACAATTTTACCCCAATCTGCATTCAGTGTTAAGAAGTGCTATAGAAAGTTGTTACTATGGTAATACTGAGGCTAGCCTCTTCAGTGTCCTAGAGGAAGAAATTATTAGTGAAGCCAAGGATCTGATTTTCCAAAGAAAACAATATTTCATCCATGCTAATGAAACTTTATCACTTGGGTTTATTAACTGTAAAATTACATAAAAATGCTTTTTTCATGACGTGGATAAGGCCAGAAGATTCTTTCTATGACTTCAAGTGATAAATATTAGTTATTCATTATTTTGAATTACCTGAACCTAATTATAGAGTATTCATGTCATAATTGTTATTTTTGAACAGAAAAATGAAGCATTCACATTTTAAGTAGGCTCAATGTTTTTCATTTTGACAAAAATAAACTGATGAGCCAGGCGTGGTGGCTCACGCCTGTAATCCCAGCATTTTGGGAGGCCGAGGCGGGTGGATCACGAGGTCAAGAGATCAAGACCATCCTGGTCAACATGGTGAAACCCCGTCTCTACTAAAAATACGAAAAATTAGCTGGGCATCGTGGTGCGTGCCTGTAATCCCAGCTACTCAGGAGGCTGAGGCAGGAGAATTGCCTGAACCCAGGAGCTGGAGGTTGTGGTGAGCCAAGATCGCGCCATTGCACTCCAGCTTGGGTAACAAGAGCAAAAGGCCATCTCAAAAAAAAAAAATAAATAAAATGAACTAATGATATATTATTGAGGCTATTAAAAATATTTTAAATTCTGTACTACACATAAAGGAATCTTTTCCAGGACTGAGTACAACCAAGAGAGGATTAAGAATCCAATGCAGCCATCTCCCATTCTGGCTTTTGAATGTCAGCCGAGATTGAACATGGCATCTGATGATGTGCTAAAAGGAGTCTTCAGTGAGAAACATCATAATGCAGAGCACATATTAGATCCAAATTTCCAGAATTATCTGGCAGATGCCACCAAACAGTTGCTGCCACTACTGATAATCTACAATTGTGACCTAAAATATTTTCTAATTTAGTAAAAAGAAAAAAACAATAAAGTGATAAGCAAACATATGATAGTTGAGCCAGCTGTAGTTTATAAAATATTTTCCACAGCTTTGAGACTATTATTTCCCTTTCTTTGTTCTATGTAAGAGGAATATTTCAAATGTTTTACTCTTGTTACTAAATGGGTTATCATGCATTTTATTTTATATAATTTCCTAAGGTTTGTGGCTATTGTTAAATGCCCACTATATGACATGAGCTCCAAGATCACCACTGATGCCCTTTCCCACCTTTGTAGACCCATCTCCAAGTACTCTGGGCAATGTGTAACTGTGCAAAATTTCTGTCAGATCCAAAGAAGCAGAGAAAATGATTTGCTCTTCAGCCACTGAACATAGTAATGCTTTTTGCAAAGATCTCCTCAATTATTTTCAGTTAATTGTCATCTTTGGCCTCAGCTATTCCTTTCAAAAATCTTATGTCATAGGTTGAGTAAGTTAAGTATTTCTTTTTTTTTTAATTTTTATTGCATTATAGGTTTTGGGGTACATGTGCAGAATGTGCAAGATAGTTGCATAGGTACACACATGGCAGTGTGTTTTGCTGCCTTCCTCCCCTTCACCCACACTTGGCTTTCATCCCCAGGCTATCCCTCCCCAGCCCCCCCAGCTGTCCCTCCCCCATTCCCCCCAATAGACCCCAGTGTGTAGTAGACCCCCTCTCTGTGTCCATGTGTTCTCATTTTTCTCACCCACCTATGAGTGAGTATATGCGGTATTTCTTTTTCTGTTCTTGTGTCAGTTTGCTGAGTTAAGTATTTCTGTACTACAAATGGAGCAATTGAGGGTGAGAGAAAATGAGTGACTTGTTGCTCTCTATACAACAAATTGTAATCAAAACCAGGCTCCTGTGCCTTATACATTATCACCAAAACATTGAGAAGCACAAAGATCATTGACTCTGAGAGTGAATGAGTCTTAGCATGGTAAGAAATGTGAAAAGTACAAAACTCTAACACATTTTAAAAACTCATCTTCATTCTTTAAGAATTTTAACTTGCTGCCCATCATGTTCATAAGCCTCCTCTTTTTTTTTTTCCAATAGACTACATAAAATTAATCTATAGTTTTAAAGTTAGGAGTTTCATCTGGGGCACCAAATATCAATTATAAACAGTTCACTAAAATGAACAATTAGAGTCTATAAATGTATATATCCATCTGTATATTTATAAGTATTATTTTTAAATAAAACAATAGGAATTATTGATTTTATTTAAAAAACTGGCCATATTCCTCACGCTCATTAGAATGGCTACTGCCAGATAAAGCAAAAAACAATTGTTGGCATGGGTGTGGAGCAATTGAAATGCTTGTGCACTGTTGGTGGTTGCCACAGACTGAATTGCATTTCTCCAAATTTATACAGTTAATCTCTAACCTTCAATGTGACTGTATTTGCAGATAAAGTCTATCAGGAGATAGTAAATTTAGATGAGGTCATATGGACGGGGCCCTAATGTTATATAGAACTTGTGGCTATAGAAGAAGAAAATGAGAGTCTCTCTTTCTCTTTCTTTCTGCATCGTATACATAGTGAGAAGATTATGGCTGTCTGCAAGTTGGGAAGAGAACCCTCACCACATGAGGAACTGGTGAACCCCTTAATCTCGGACTCTTCAGCCTCTAGAATGGTAAGAAGATAAATTTCTCTTGTTTAATCCACCCAGTCTCTGATATTTGTTATGGCAGCCTAAACTGACAGAGTAGGAATTTAAAACGGTACAGTCACTAGGGAAAGCAATTCAGCAGTTCCTCGGATAATTAAAAATAGAATTACCATAAAATCCAGCAATTCTCCTTATAGATATATGTTCAAAAGAATTGAAAGCAAGGTCCCAAAGAGATATTTGCACACCCATCTTCATAGGAGTATTTATAATAGCCAAAAGGTGGGAACCATTTCAAGTGTCTATTGACAAATGAGTGGATAAACAAAAAGGCGGCACATATCTACAGCTGAAATATTATTCAGCCTCAAAAAGGAAGGCACTTTTGACACATGTTATCACATGGATGAACATGAGGTCATTATGCTAAGTGAAATATACCAGTAACAAAAAGACCAATACCTTATGATTCCACCTGTATGAAGTATCTGGAGAAGTAAAATTTATAGAGACAGAAAGAAGAATGGGTGTTCGCAGAGACTGGAAGAAAATGGAATTGGGAGGTTATTGTTTAATGAATATAGAATTTCAGTTTTCCAGGTGAAAATGTTCTGGAGATTGCACTACAGTTCGAACATATTTAATATGACTGAATTGTACACTTAAAAATTTAAGTGTTATGTGTATGTTACTTAAATTAAAAAAAAAAACATTTAATTGACCAAATTTACTGTGGGGGTCTGCCATGAGCCTGCCCCTTTGCAGTACTGAGCACTTTCTAACATTCAGAAACATCACTTCTTAACCACAGTTGACCATTATTGCAAAGGTCCTGTAAGTTTATACGTTTATGTACATTCAGTTTCCAAATGGTCTCGAATAATGGCTTTAGCTCCCTATATTTTGCTTGTGACGGACAATTGTGTTTATTCTTCACTTGGGTGGAAATGGGAGTTAGAGAAAGAAAATAATGGGAAGCCTCTCCACCAGGAAATTAAACGCGCCTTCTGCATTATTTGTGGGTCCAAGGTTCTTAGGCTTATATTATGGCATATGTTTTTAATATGTGTACATCAGCAGACACTTTATTCTTTGTATTTTTTGTGCTGGAGATTTCAAGGCACTTTGTGAATAACAATTTCCTGAGATGCAAGCTTCTGGAATCTAAATTTTATTTTTGTTTCTGAGAAGAGAGCATGAGCTTTATCTTGAAAAGTGTTGGGGAGGTTGAAAAGAAGCTTCATCTGTGTGTAGGTGCAGGTTGTAGAGTGTGAGTTGTGAGGGAAAGACAGAGAAAAGAAAGGTCTAGGCGTCTTGATGTGAAGTTTATAAAAAATTATAATAATAATTATGCTTTTTGTAATGGGATTTTAACATGATAACTCATTATTACCTTCCTTGAATAAAGTAAAGATTCAAAGAGCATATAACCATGAAAGCACTGAACACTTGTTGAGAATTGGGAGTTGTGAATGAGGGTGTGGTACAGAAATGCAAAAATACTTTTAGTTTCTGACATTGAAGAACTTCTCATCTGTATTAATTTTCTGTTGCTGTGTAATAAATCACCACAAATGTAGTAGTTTAAAACAACACAAATTAGGTAGTCAGCCCTGGCCTCGGCCTTCCAGCAGTAGGCGTGTGGTTTATTGTCACAGTCTCTGCATGGACTCTCCTCAGTTGCTGATGTCTGCTGCAAACACATCATACCTTGTAGTGTTCAACTTCAGCTGGGCCTCAGTGTCATCTGTTAGTTCTAAGACTCCACTGGCCTCCTGTTGGCCAGGATTTCTCACATCGTCAACTCTGGTCAAGAGCTTCTCCTCCGTGCATCATGGCATCCAGAGCATACAGCTCCCAGAGCTTACCATTTGGAAATGGCACCTGATCTAGAGATGTCCCTCTCTCCCTGACAGATGGTGGTGGGCAGGATTCTAAAATGATCCCCAAGGTCCCCACCTGCTCCTATGCATGCTTTATCTTAGTTCCTCCTTGTAAGTGTGGCCGAAACCTTTGAATTAGATGGGACTTCACTGTGACTGTGTAACCTTACATGGCCGATGGAATATAGCAAATATAATTAAGGTCACTAATCAGTTAGCTTTGAGTTAATCAGTAGGGTAATTATCTGCCGAACCTGACCTCATCACCAAGCCCTTAAAAGGTGCAGGCCTTTCTGAAGTGAGAAAAATTTTACAGGGGTGATGGAAGGGCTGGCTTTGAAAATGGAGGCATCTTCATCACATGAACTTAAGAACTGCCTATATGGGTTGAGAGCAGTCCTTGGTCAAGAAACAGGACCCCAGGTCTACAGACCAAAAGGAGATGAATTCTGCCAACAACCAGTGAGCTTGGAAGATGATGTCGAGATGAGATTAGAAGCGCAGCTAGTCCACAACTTTGTGAGACCTTGCTGTAAGGCCAAGGCCAGGGATGAATTCCTTGTTTGTGGCACCCAGTGCAAAATGAATATCGGAGTCTCTTGTTCAAAAAGCAGAAAAGGCTGGGGACAGTGGCTCATAATCCCAGGAGGTCGAGGAGGGTGGATTACCTGAGGTCAGGAGTTCAAGACCAGCCAAGCCATTATGGTGAAACCCTGTCTCTAAAAAAATACAAAAATTAGCCAGGCATGATGGTGGGTGCTTGTAATCCCAGCTACACAGGAGGCTGAGGTGGGAGAGCCACTTGAACCTGGGAGGGAGAGGTTGCAGTGAGTCGAGATTGTGCCATTGTACTTCAGCCTGGGTGACTGAGTGAAACTCCAAAAAAATTGAAAAGCAGAGAAAAGGTATTTTCTTTTCTTCCATGATCTTTCTCTTCACTTGTGAAGGTATTTTTTTATTGGCTATTTACTGCCAAGATGCTCCCTTTGGCTCTAGGGTACTCCTGAGGTTGGTGTAGACACCCATAGCTCATGACTTGAGGTGCAGATGTCCAACCCTGATCCTCCTGTGTGTTCCTCCAGGACTCAGTGCATGTGAATGGCAGAAGTGATTATTTAGTAAAGGTGATGGAGAAGAGAGGTAAAAACTCATCCCAAGGTGGTGAACAGGTGATAGCAGGTAGGTCGAGTTATGAGCAGAGGATCCCAGCCCCAACACATGTTCATTGACCCACTGGACTTCACCTGCACAATATAAATGCAAAGGTAGTTAAAATTTAAGATTATGAGTAGAAAACCATAAACTGCAAATGAGGATGTGGCACTGTATGGCTGTATGATCTCATCCCTTGAGGCTGGCCGTAGCAGAGGCAGAAGGTAGAGGACGGGACGCCATGGATAATGCCGGATTCATGATATTTGGGATATTATCCATAGAGTTCTAGGCTAAGCACAGAAAGGCAAAGACACCAGGAGTGTCCTGAGAGTAGAAGTGCAGAGTTCAGGCACTAGAAGTTTTAGTGAAGTCAAAAAGTAGGTGGAGTGTGGTGTATCGCGTGAGAAAGAGCTGAAGAGCTAGGAAGTGGTGATCTAAGATTGAAATGTGAGTCTGACCTTTTTGTGGCTGTGGTAAAGGAGGCTGAAGTGGAATGAAAAGCAAGTAATTCCGTGTTGGTGGCAGTGAAGTAGCCACGAAGCTGGGTATCCATGGAGGCTGGTCTCCTTCACACCTTCCTCCTTCTCCTCCTGCCCCCACATCTTTCTCACCCAGATCACCACAGAAAGTCGGGGGAAAATGGAGTCACAGGGTTTTCATAACATTACTGTTTCTAGCTGTCTCATACAGCTCTCAAAGTATACATACCCAAATTATCAATTTGTGTGAGATGAACATGTGAAAACTTCCCTGGAGCTAAAACATCACAGAACGACCTTATTTTACTTTATTTTCTTTCAGAAAAGAAATCACAAATGTGGTATTGGAGACACATCAGTACAGCTATTTGTTATTTGTGTGACCTTTTTATATATATCTCTCTAAAGGCAAAACAGAAATTTAAACATGCATACTCAATGTGGCCTGTGTATTTAAGAAAACAGAAAAATGCTTTTAAATGATTTAAACTGTATAATGGAATATCATGCATTTGTATAAACACTTTTTATATGGAAAGAAAAGAGTATAGGGCAATGTTATTTTCTCTGGTTATGTTTTGTATTAAATTTATTTTAGGCATAATTGATTAGTATTGAATATGACAATATCCCTAACTAGAGAATGGGCCATTGAGTAAATGTTGTTTCTGATATGATTCTTTTAGGATACTTTCTTATTGTCTATGTCCATAAAATTAACTAGGAAGGAAAATGCTGGAAAGAAGTCTCTGGAAAGAGAATTAAACACAAGGCAGACTACTACCTAACTATAAGAAACAAGTGAATATTAAGGAACTATAATTTCCCTACACTTTTACAATTTTTAAAAAGAATGCCTTGGCAGGGCTTAGTGGCTCATGCCTGTAATCCCAGCACTTTTGGGAGGCTGAAGGGTGTGGATCATGAGGTCAAGAGATCGAGACCATCCTGGCCAACATGGTGAAACCCTATCTCTACTAAAAATACAAAAATTATCTGGACATGGTGGTGCATGCCTGTAGTAGTCCAAGCTACTTGGGAGGCTGAGGCAGGAGAATAGCTTGAACCTGGGAGGTGGAGGTTGCAGTGAGAGATCGTGCCACTGCACTCCAGCCTGGATGACAGAGAAAGACTCTGTCTCAAAAAAAAAAAAAAAAAAAAAAAAAAAAAATACAGCATGTTGTTCAGAAAGGGTCCCTTTTTATTTCATAAATGCACAAGTTGCACCTGGCTAGACTGTCTCCCAGTAGCTTTCTATAAAACAGAATTTTCAGCTGGAAATTTTTATGATAAAAAGAGGGTAGTGGAGGAAAGAAAATAGTGAGAAGGGCCCTGGAGCATTTGAATGTCACCTGGATTCCTAAGTGTGATCTTGAGGTGAAACTTTTCTGATAATATAAGAAACCAGTAGGGACACACTAGCAATCTCTGGTCTTCCAGAGGATTAGTTTCACTGCCTCTCCTAATGCTGTAGCTGAATTCTTGGTAAATTCTAAATATCAAATTGTTGTTGGAGTTTCAATACAGATGTCGTCATGCACAGCTCAGATTAAAATAAAAATAACCTATTTACCTGTTGCATGGAGGTTCTCATTGCTCAAGTTTTCTGGATCTCTGTCCTGATAAATAATAGTGTTTTTGTAGAGGAAAATAAAATCCCATTCATGTTTTTAATGAAAGCGACTTTCATGGTATTGAGGTGATAAAAAAATTTTGATTCTGGAAAAATGTAGATTTGTATATTTATATCATCAAAACATCATTCAGAAACAGGTTTTAAAAGTATGTGTTCTTGTAACCTATGAAACGAACCTGCACATTCTGCACATGTGTCCTAGAATTTAAAGTAGAAAAATTTTTTAAAATAAGTGTTCTAATGAGTTTGTATCTTCTTGAAAGAAGCACAAGGGTTTTTCAGTGTACCATTTCAGCCTGAAGCAATATTCTTGCTGTTCACCTAAGAAAAGTAAGAAAAATCCATAAAGTCATCTGACATTAGGGGTTTAAGTGCAAGTGAATCCTTTTCAGCCCATTCCAATGGCTCCAACCAGGCAATGAATTTGCATCTCAGCACCATTAGATGGCCTGGAGTTCTTAATTACCAAACAAATGGAAAGTTGCTGCCTAGTGCTGACAGCTCCTTTGTGTGTCATTATTCGCAGAACATGAATGATTAATGGAATTTTCCCAACACAGTCAAAGTTGTTTACTGATGGAATTAAAGCTGAAATTGGCAAGGTCCTAGTGGGAAGACTTTTGCTATAATGTCATGGACCTGCCAAGCTCTTCAGATGAAAAATAGGAACAATTTGTGATGGCTCTGAGCAGTTCTGGATATTCTTAAGTCTTTGTCCCCAGTGAAATAATCTTTATTTGGATGTTGTATTGGGGAAAGGTACTGACATTTAATCTCTCCATGTGGATTATAAACATCAGTGACAGGGTCTGTGTCCTGAACAAAGCACTGTGCCCAGGTGGGCAGTAAGTAAGTTGGCATCATTCCAAAGCCTGAGACAGAATAATCGAGATCCAGATTATCCATTTCAACTCTTCTACTCTAGAAATCCCAACACCTTTCTGCAGAGGCTCAAGGGTGGTGGCTAGGATATCAGGCGAGGTTGGGGACAATTGTTAATGCCTTGCTTTATGAAGAGTTGTGGCTCTGGAAACAGAATCATCTTAGTGATTTAGATAAGGAAAATAATAGCTATGAAAAGCAAGGCACAGACTAAGAGCATAAATAGGCAGGCATAATTAAGGAGAATCCTAAATCTGTTCTAAGGTTTTCTCTCAAACTGTGCCCAGAACACACTGTTATATACTTGTAATTATCTAGTAACTTTATCCCAAAGTACTGCAAAACCAAAATTCACTCTGACTCAGCTTTCCACCCCACATCCATATTTCTGTCCCACCTTCTTAATGAAGATCATTGCAAGCTTTCTTTTTCTCTGCCAATAGTAGCAGGCAAATAATCCTCCCTCTTTAATTATTTCCAAAACTGACAGTGCCCTCTATAGCATGGTGGTGAATAAGGAATGATGAGTTCAGTGTTACAGATACTTGGCTGTGACCATGCAGATGGCATTGATCCTGGGCTTTAGGGCCAGAAATTTGCCTCATTATTAGGAAGTAGCTTGTGAATTTATTGGTATTGTCTCTGTGATGTAGATCACACCAAATATACCTAGAACTGACAATTTCTCATTGTAATTAATCAACACTGCCATTTTGCCATGAAGGAAGATCTCTTTGGCAGAGCATGCAACCTCTTAATCACCATATAGATGAAAGTTGCATACACCTCTTTTATGGGTTTTGATTGGGCATTATTAGCCTCTGACTTGTAATTTTTAGCTTCTCTTAGACATATGAGTGCATGGTGTTATACATGTAATTTATAGATTGATATTGATTCTGTATATATTCTACCTGATAATATAGAGTTTAAACCTCTCTGAATGTGAGTTTTGTCACTATTCCCTGGAATGAATACTGGTTCTGAATATTATATATGTGACATCATATAAAGTGCTGAATCAATATAGAGTCAAAGCCTCTGGATATAGTCAACCTGCTTAGTTTTCCCAAATAGGAGTTTCTGAGAAAACAGCTGTCACACATCACTGTCTTTGCAACACTTAAATCTGCAAGATTAAAAAGAGCTCACTTGTGAACATAAATAATACTTTGCATTCACAAATTAAACAGTCTGATATTGTTAGGTTGAGCCTTGCACAAGAAAGCAAATACACTCTTTAAAGATGATGGCTAATTTGTATGAGATAACACCAACTAAATGCCAGGTAAGATTCATGTTTGGTAAATGTTACTGGTGGTGGTGGTGTGAATAACAGGATAACAGATAGTGTTCCGTTAATTCCATTTGGCAATAACCCCTGCCAAAAATACTGGATACTGGTCTATGTTGTTTTCCTGTTGCTTGTTCAAATCAGCTTTAAGTGGGTAAAGCAAAGGGCGTGTTTTGATTTTCTTTTTTTTTTAATTGCTTTTTTTTTTTTTTTTTTTTTTTTTGAGACAGAGTTTCGCTCTTATTACCCAGGCTGGAGTGCAATGGCACGATCTCGGCTCACTGCAACCTCCGCCTCCTGGGTTCAGGCAATTCTCCTGCCTCAGCCTCCTGAGTAGCTGGGATTACAGGCACACACCACTGTGCCCAGCTAATTTTTTGTATTTTTAGAGACGGGGTTTCACCTTGTTGACCAGGATGGTCTCGATCTCTTGACCTCGTGATCCACCTGCCTCGGCCTCCCAAAGTGCTGGGATTACAGGCTTGAGCCACCGCGCCCGGCCTTTTTTTAATTGCATTTTAGGTTTGTGGGTACATGTGAAGAACATGCAAGATTGTTGCATAGGTACACACGTGGCAGTGTGATTTGCTGTCTTCCTCCCCTTCACCTATATCTGGCATTTCTCCCCATGCTATCTCTCCCCAACTCCCCACCCCCCACTGTCCCTCTCCCATTTCCCCCCAATAGACCCCAGTGTGTAGTGCTCCCCTCCCTTTGTCCATGTGTTTTCATTGTTCATCACCCATCTGTGAGTGGGTGAACATGCGGTGTTTGATTTTGTCTATTCTTGTGTCAGTTTGCTGAGAACAACAGTTTCCAGGTTCATCCATGTCCCTAAAAGGCACGAACTCATCATTTTTGATGGCTGCATAATATTCCATGGTGTATATGTGCCACATTTTCCCTGTCCAGTCTATCATTGATGGGGATTTGGGTTGGTTCCAGATCTTTGCTATTGTAAACTGCTGCAATGAACATACATGTGCATGTGTCCTTATAATAGAACGATTTATAATCCTTTGGATATATACCCAGTAATGGGATTGCTGGGTCAAATGGAATTTCTATTTCTAGGTCCTTGAGGAATTGCCACACTGTCTTCCACAATGGTTGAACTAATTTACATTCCCACCAACAGTGTAAAAGTTTTCCTATTTCTCCACATCCTCTCCAGCATCTGTTGTCTCCTGATTTTTTAATGATCGCTATTCTAACTGGTGTGAGATGTTATCTCAATGTAGTTTTGATTTGCATTTCTCTAATAAGCAGAGATGATGAGCATTTTTTCATATGTTTGTTGGCCTCATGTATGTCTTCTTTTGTAAAGTGTCTGTTCATATCCTTCACCCACTTTTGAATAGGCTTTTTTGTTTTTTTTTCTTGTAAATCTGTTTTAGTTCTTTGTAAATTCTGGGTATCAGCCCTTTGTCAGATGGGTAAAATGCAAACATTTTTTCCCATTCTGTTGGTTGCCCATTCACTCTAATGACTGTTTCTTTTGCCGTCCAGAAGCTGTAGAGTTTGATTAGGTCCCATTTGTCTATTTTGGCTTTTGTTGCCAATGCTTTTGGTGTTTTGGTCATGAAGTCCTTGCCTACACCCACGTCCTGAATGGCTTTGTCTAGATTTTCTTCTAGGGTTTTTATGGTGTTAGGTCTTATGTTTAAGTCTTTAATCAATCTGGACTTAATATATAAGAAAGTGATCCAGTTTCAGCTTTCTGCATATGGCTAGCCAGTTTTCCCAACACCATTTATTAAACAGGGAATCCTTTCCCCATTGTTTGTTTTAGTCAGGTTTGTCAAAAATCAGATGGTTGTAGATATGTTATGTTGCCTTTGAGGCCTCTGTTCTGTTACATTGGTCTGCATCTCTGTTTTGGTTTTCTAAGAGCTCTCTATAGGAGATCTAAAGTCTGTGATCTGCAGAACTTTCTGAGTGAGCCAGTGTAGTTTCACAGCTTCACCTATTCCACTAAATGTTCTCTGCACCATGCAAGCAGGCAGATGATCAGCTGGAATGCCACATAGAGTAACCTTTGTGTGTGTGTTTCCAACACCATCAGCGACATATAATCATTCCCTGGAGAGGAGAAGAAACAACAGACCTCTATATGTCTCAAGTCACCAGGAGAGTAGTTACTTCATAATAACCACATTCTTCTTTTCCATCATTCTACTGTTTGTCCATAACAATGAGTAACTTGGACAAAGCAGGATGTGGAACACGAAATCTTTTCAAGAGAAAAAATTTTACATATTTTTCCCTAAGTCAAAATTTGTTTTTATCACTGGCTTTACTATGTGGTTCCTAGTTGGAATGAGGTGAGTATACACAACAAATCAGGCATAAATTGGAGGAGCATACAAATCTGATTTCTTTCCTTTGGATGTGTAGATTCTGGTGTGTAGTAATTTGTGGAGATGATGTAAAAGTCAGAGAATATCCTACAGAGCATAAACAAGTGATGGTCCACTGGTTAAGTGGGATCTGCAGATAATATCGATACATTCCTTGAGGTATGTATATCAAGCGAAACTAATATGTGAAAATGTTGATATAGTACTTAAGAGCTTGATGTCCAAGAAAACTGAACATAGTTCTACCACTTAATCTCTGGATGACTTGCAAAGCTTATTTAACTCTTTGAGCTTTGATTTCTTCAAATCATAAATGCAGTTAAATGCAGTTGTAAAACTTGAGATACAATTATGGTAGGGATTAAACAAGGTAATCTACGTAACTGCAAAGCACAGTGCCTGGAACATGGTAAACACTCAATAAAATGGCAATATTATTGCCATTCTGTTAGCATTCTCATGATTATAGTATGAAACCTCTGATTCTTCAATAAATATACCATATTGAATGACCTGGAGTTTTCTTGTGTAGAGGTGACCAAGTAGACTGAATGCTACATTTAAAAGTACGTGGGTGTGTAAGCATGTGCATTTGCCAGGTCTGAGACAGAAGTTCAGCACTCTTCATGGTTCAGTTACCCTTGTGATAGAAAGTTGAGGCCTCTGGAGTTAAAAGCCAATGTGTTATTGTACCCAGTGATTCCATAAAACTTCTGAGTCAGAAAAAGAGGAGAATGAGTGCTTCTTTGAACTTGTGACTCTGTGAGATAATTAGTTAAAATTAGCTCCACTATTTTTCTCTTTCTGCCACAACCAAGTTTTTACAATTGTTTTATAACTGTGGGTCTCCTCGCTTATTTCGATGCTGTTTGTTTACTAGCAGACCTAAAATCTCATCATAATATCTACAATGAGGGATTGAGGCTACGTGTGAGTATGTCGAAACTACCCATCCACCAGAAGAAAGGCACCTAGACAGGAAGTGCTCCCTTCTTACCCAGTCCTAAATGGAGGGAACTCACTCAACAAATTTTGTAGGGAGACACAATGAGGTAAAGAGAAAAGAATTTTTTTTTTCTCTCTCTCCCTTTTTATTTTATTTTTTTGAGACAGGGTTACACTGTGCCACCCAGGCTGGAGTGCAGTGGTGTGATCTCCCAGGCTCAGGTGATCCTCTCACGTCAGCCTCCGAAGTAGCTGGGACCACAGGCATGAACCACCATGCCCAGCTAACCTTTTTGTTTTTTTGTAGAGACCACGTTGCTCAGGTTGATCTTAAACTCCTGGGTTCAAACAATCCACCCATCTCAGACTCCCAAAGTTCTAGGATTAGAGGCATGAGCCATCGCACCTAGTCAGGAATTTTTCTTATATCAAATTTTGACAAAACTTGTTTGGAATAAAACTATTACTTAGCTCTGTGAACTTGGATATGTTATATAAATCCTTGTGATTCAACTCTCTCATGTCTAATATAAGTATAATAGTACATAACTTATTAAGTTGTTGTAAGGATTATATGAGTCCATTTCTGTAAAACACTTAGAAAAATGTCTGCCATGGGTAAAAGCCATATAAGCATTTATTGAAAGTGATAAATTAATGAATAAAATTGGAGCATAAAATTGTTTTACATGTCATTGCTTTTCTTCTTGTAAAACTGTATGCATAAGTTTTATATCCAGTTGGCCCTCCCCATATCCATGGGTTTCGCATCCATGGATTCAACCAAATACAATTTTTAAAACTCCAGAATAAAAACTGTGTCTGTAACACATGCAGCCTCTTTTTCTTACCATCATTCCCCAAACAATACAGTATCGGCAACTATTTACAGAGCGTTTACATTGTATTATGTATAGTTTTTAGCCTAAAGTTGCCTCCTTACTATTCTAAGTTTAGCCTTAAGTCTCCATACATAGGTGAGCTCACCTGGATGTGTAAGCTGACTATAAAACTACTCCTATGCCAATTACTAAGTTTTGGCCAATCAAAGGTAGCTGACTGCTCAAATCACGTTTAAGTAAAGGAAATTCTGAGCTAGAACCATTCCAGCTGTTCCTGGACCTCACTTCTATTTTCCGTTTGCCACGTTCATTTTTCTGTCCCTAAATCTTCAACCACGTGGCAGTGCTGGAATCTCTCTGAACCTATTCTGATTCCATAATCATTCATTGCTCATTTCAAGTCTGTTACATTTGATTTGTAAAAGGTTTTTCCTCTAACAGTATTGTATGTAATCTACAGATAATTTAAGGTATATGGGAGGATGTCCATAAGTCATATGCAAATAATATGCCATATTGAGTATCTGTAGAGTTTGGTGTCTGAGAAATATCCTGGAACAAATCCCTCACAAAGACTGAGGGATTTGTGGATACTAAAGATATATGCAGTGAGTGAGTAAATATTTTAGAAAATTTATGTACAATATTTTAGTCAAAAAATATATAGAGAGTGAGTTAATATTTTAGTCAGAAATCAAAATCAAAATTTGATTGATTTTGGTTTTTATTCATATGTAAATGTTTCAATGCACTAAGTTTGATAAGCATTTCCAAAATCCTCTTTAGAACTCTAAGAATGTGTGTCTTCTCTCTGAACTAAGTTTTTTATCTTTGAAGCTCTGCAGGCCTTTTCAAGTCTACATGTCTTTGACGGTTAACAACCTTTAGTATTATACAGAAGGCCACTTTTGCTTTATTTCCTGGCATGAAGTGATTGGTTATGACTCTGTTTGTTAGTAGTGTCTGTGGACTTACTGTACAAAGGCAAGTATGCTGCATTATGTTCTATAAGCTGATTGGTTATTGCTCCTGTCTAATTAGTGAAAGTGATAAAGTGAGATTCATCTTTGTTTTTACATTTTTAACTTCTTTAGAAGTTGGACTTGTGGCGTTTCCAAAGCCCAAAATGACACAGGAATTTTAGTTTTATTTTTTATAAAGAAACTAATCAGAAAAAAATCAGTGATTTCATTACCCAGCTATCAAGGCTCACCTCATCACCTGTCCTTGGCACCTCTTTCTTATACATTCCTCCCATGGGCCTAAACAGCTGCTTCTCAGTCTTACTTATCATAGTCATATTTTGATAACAGCACTAATGACTCCATCTGGATTAATATCAGAAATGGAGCCAAGGAGAATCTTAGGGGCTCCTGATTTCATGCAGCAGCTACTAGGAGATCCTTTGTTGGTACAAGTCAGGGGAAAGCCCAGAAGTGAGGAACAAAAGGAACAGTGGCAGAAAAAACACTCTCCATTACCATCCTTGAGATTGTTCTGTGGCCCATCAGAATATCTTCTGAATCTAGGACTTTTTCTAGCAGGTATGTGATTCCTCTCCCAGAACACTGTCATGCTATTTTAAATATTTAGAAAAATGGATCAACAGACATTACTGAAAAAATAAGCCAACAGCACATTCAAACGTCAATCACTGTGAACCTGTCTACCCCATTGTTTTCTTGTTTTTGTTTTAATGAAAAATTGAGGGAAAACAGAGACAATTGGTAATAGGAAATATGCAAACAAACAAATTCCTATTAGAACTCAGACTTTCTACCCAAGCAGGAAAGACTCCCAAAAAAGAATTGCCTGCTGGATTAATAATCGAGAACTGAGCTGACGGTTTCATCTCACAATAATGTTTGACCTGATATTCGCTTTTAACTCACAGTGGTAAGCATAAAGTGAAATCTTACAACAGCTGTCAAATTCTCAATTTTAATCCCCCAGTAACTGATTTGGTACTGTTCTGGAGATGCAAGATGACATATCAGCTGCCCTTGATGTTGTTAGTGCACTATTAACACTCTGCTCTTGGGACATTGTGGGGGGTGAGGCTGATGTTTAGAAACTTCCCCTTAGGTACTTAGGAGAGAGACCTACTAATGTATCCACAGAAGACACAATGTACACATTCCACAGTAGTGAAGGAATGTGTTTCTTTCCAAATCCCATTTCAGGCAAGCACTTCAGAGGCATGCTTTTGGGAGTGTATCGCTAGCAGGACTTGATTTTTGAAATGCTGCTGCTAGATTGGCATTCAGATTTATGCTGTGCTAGTAGGTTGGTGCAAAATTGCGATTTTTTGCCATTACTTTCAATGTTACTAGGTTGGTGCAATTTTATTATGTCAACTCAGTGTGCTTAAACTCTTCATATGTGATGAGTAGATATTACATGAGGAGATTTTACTATACTCAGTGGAAGTCTGTCAAATGTTTACTGTTGGACTTAGAAGGAGAGGATTGAGCTAAGATTTTGGATTACTGGATTCATTAGTCAAAGGCTGTAGCAGAAAGTGTGATAGTGCCCATTTTTCTTGAGCTGTGTATTATTGGAGACTTTAGATATCTCTGTCTGTTGATATATTTCCCTTTGAAACGTGTATTACAGTGAAAAACAACTTAAGATTAGTACTTCGGAGACCAGAGTGCCAGGTGTCAGTCTGCCTCTAACTATATGACCTTGGATCAGTCTTCTTACCTCTATACTCAGCACTCGGAAACTGTAAAATGGAGATACTGGATTAGATGATTTCAAAGGCCTCTTTTAGCTCTGAAAGCAATGACTATCATTCTCATATATGTGTTAATGGTGTAAAATAACTGAGCTACATTCATGAACTTCTAATGACTGGACAGCATAGACTCAAAAAGTATATACTGGACAGTATAGATTTTTTCTTTAAATTAAATGATGCTAGAACAACACAAGGGAAGGGAAAGGAAGGGGAGAGGAGGGAAAGGAAAGGAAGAGAAGGGAGGAAGAAAGGAAAGGAAAGGGGGAAAAAGCAAAAGAAGAAACCTTGCCAGCACCACTAACATTGCCACAGGGCAAGATAAAAAGATGTGCATTTGTACCTGGATCCTTGTAGGGTGCAGTTAAAAGAATTGATTCAGAAAGCAGACTTCTTAGGTCCACATCCTTCCTACCTACAAATTGAATGACTTTCAGCAAGTTACTCATTTTCTATGCTTCAGTTTTTTCATCTGCAGAATGCTGATAGTAATTTTATCTACCCCATAAAAATCATGACATCTGTGTCAGGTCAAGAACAAAGAATCCACTCTGATTTCCAGGATATATTTTTAGGTAAAACAATCAAAATATAACCCAGTAGTGTGCTACTTTAATGTAAGAAATAAAACCTGATACAAGAGTTTGCTTGTTTTTTGAAAGAGAAATATTTGAAGGATTATCACCAAATGCATAGGGAGATTCTCAATAGAAAGGGAAATAGGGGCACATGCCTGTAAGGTCCCAGCTACTCTACTCGGGAGGCTGAGGAATGAGAATCTCTTGAATCCAAGAGGAGAAGGTTGCAGTGAGCCAAGATCGTGCCACTGCACTCCAGCCTGGGTGACAGAGTGAGACCCTGTCTCAAAAAGAAGAAAAAATAAAGAAAGGGAAACAGGGTGGAAGTGTTTGTGATGAGGGAGAAACTTGACTGAGGACATCTTTCTTGTAGGTTTAACTTCTGAATGATGGAAATATTTTACATATTCGCAACATGACATTAAATAAAAAACAAGTCACCATAAAAGTGAATAAAACAGAAAATGAACCTAACTTTTTATAAAATTGAAACATAGCAACACAGAAGAAATAATTATTTCAAGTAATTTTGAACACTACCCTGACTATAGGTTTTTAATGAGGTATATTTTGAGAAGAGAGAATCGAAAGTCAATCTTAAATATACACAGAAGGATCGCTGCTTATTGTAATTTTGAATCTATTTTTTCTATATTGTAGGATTGGAAACAAAGAATTTCACTGTCACAAAAAAAGCATACAATTTAAGAAAAAAATAATTCTTAAAAATTAAAAAAATTTTTTTTCATTTTTTTTTTAAATTGCATTTTAGGGTTTGGGCACAGGAATGTTCATTGCAGCACTGTTTACAATAGCAAAGACCTGGAATCAACCCAGATGCCCAACGATGATAGATTGGACAGGGAAAATGTGGCAAAAATTAAAAATTCTTTAAAAATTAAGCAAAAACCTACAATAATATTAAATTTGAATTGAAAATATCCATATAAACTCATTATTTATACATGATTGTTTATCTATCTATTTGTCTATATCTATCTGTTTATTTCTAGCCTAAAAACCTTAATATCCCAGTAGCAGTGACACACCTACACTTAAATCTTGAGTTCTAAGTTCCATTGCTGTCTTTGAATAGAGGGGTGAGGGAACAGCTGATTTCAGGTCTCCTTCAGAGAAAAGTGCAAGATGAGCTGGAACATGTGCTTCTGATAGAGAATAAGGACATATCTCAGAAGGACATAGGATCTTGATGTAAGGGACTCCCTCTGGCCAAATTTGGTATACCAAAACCAAAAATGGTGATGATGTATCATAAAAAAAATCTTCTGTTACAATGAACAAATCCAGAAGTTATAACATTAACAAAATTAACAGATCAATTTATTATAATAATTTTAAAATTCAAGAGCCCATAGTGATATTGAAAAGGAAGACAGAGGAGGTATTAGGGTTTTTCTTTGAAGAACAATACTAGCTTGTAACTGTAGAAGGAATAATATAATTTGATTATATTATTCAATATGATTATATATATATATTGAATGTTTGCATTCAATGTTTGCATCAGCCAATTGCTGTCAAAACCAAGGATTATCAATGGAAGTTAAAACTATCAAGTGATACGTTGTTGAGAAACAGGTTATTTGCATAATGCTGATGTTGAAGGTAGAATAATGCCCCCCCCCCCCACCAAAAAAAAATGCTTCTGTCCCAATCCCTGGAACCAGTGAATATGTTAGGTGACATGGCAGAATGGAATTAATATCATAGATGGAATTATGATAGCTTGTCATTTTATTTTAAAATACAGAGATTAAACTGGATTGCACAAATAGACCCATTTTAACCACAGTGGTTCTTAAAATTGGAAGAAAGAGGCAGAGAGATGGTAAAAGTGATGTGATTTGAAAAGTCCCCGACTGCCACTAGCTATGAAGACAGATGAAAGAGCCAAGTAATGTGAGTGGCCTCCAGAGACTGGAAAATCCAAAGAAACTGATTCTTTCCTGTAGCATTTAGAAAGGAATGCAGTCCTGCCAACACAGTGACTGTGGCCTACTGAGATCTGTGTTGGACTTCTAATCTACGGAACTGCAAGGTGATAATTTGTGTTGTTTTATGCTTCTGTATTTGAAGTCATTTGTTACAGCAAGAGTGGAAAATGAATGCAATCACCCTACACAGTAATTATAAATTACAAAAGGAAAAAATCTACTGTTAAAATGGATATATCTAGCAGTTATTATATTAAAAAAATAAACAAGTCACACATCCTAATCGATAAAAAGGAGCACATGACATTTCATAGTTCCTCACATGATGCCACATGAAATAAATACACATTATCAATGGATTACCCTCACCAAAATTATTGAGCACAAATCTAATCAATGCTCTCTAATTTCTAGTTTATAGGAAATACAGGGAATAGGAGAGGAAAATAGACAGCACTTTGAGAAAGTTAATTAGATAAATAAAAAAATGAAGCATATTTTACAGTCAACTGGCCTGGAGTTTTCAAAATGTCAATGTCTTAAATGAAAAGGTGGGGTAGAATTCATCAAATGCAATTTGTCAACATTGATTGAACCCTAGCTCAAAAATTAATTTATGGAAGACATTTTTGGGTAATTTGATACAGACTAGAAATTAGATATAGTACACTTTTGTAGATTCTTAGATGTCATAATAGCATTGTGGTTATTAAGAGAATACCCTTATTTTTAGGAGATGTATATGAAAGTATTCAATAGTGAAGTGTCAATCTCTTTGAATTTTGTTTTCAAATGAGGAAAAACCAAAAAAGTGAAATGTGACAAGAGGTTCACAATTGTTAAATCCAAGTGAATAATATACGTATATTTATTGGGCTGTTCTGTTACTCTGATATATTTGCTACTCTTTAAAGTAATTGTTAAAGCTGGGTGCAGTGGCTCGTGCTTGTAATCTCAGCATTTTGGGAGACTGGGGTGGGTGCATTGCCTGAGCCCAGGATTTTGAGACAAAACTGGACAACATGGTGAAACCCTGTCTCTACAGAAAAATACAAAAATTAACCAGGCACGGTTGCTACTAGTGCCCATTTAGTACTAGCTACTGGAGCAGCTGAGGTGGGAGGATCACCTGAGCCTGGGATAGTTGAGGCTGAAGTGAGCAGTGATTATGCCACTGCATGCGCCATCCTGGGCAAGTAAGACCCTGCCTCAAACAAAAACCACACAGGTACACACACACACACACACTGAGAAAAAAGTAAATCCTTTCAAACAGTGGGTTGATCAAACAGAGACTGGATCTAAAAGATTAGAAGGATCTGAGGAACCTGGAGTTTAGGTTGCATTGACAATTAATCATGCAACTAAAGTGCTTAGAAAATGTTCAGGCACTAGTGAACCTCGATAAATATATATCAAGGAAGCTTGCAATTCCATACCACACCTGTGTGTCATGTGCTTTGCAGGCCACTGAGGGGTTCCTGAGACATCTGGGCAAAGAGCACCCAACTAATAGCAACGCAAATGGTGAGGCAAAGCAAGTACAAAAGACCCTAACAACCAACAAAAGTAAAATGTTATTAGAAATTTAGCAGCAATTAAAAATCAAGAACAACTCAATAAGGCATGAACAATGCACTGATAACAAAGCTGGCTTTCTGGAAACTATGGGAATTCCAACAATCTGCTTGGCTCTCTAAATGGCAGGACCTTCACAGCACTGCTCAGCTTTTTGTAGCAGCCGGACTTCCTTGCACAATACTAGATTAAGGTCTAGAGAAAACTCCCTTAGCAGGCTAATTTTAGTTTATCAACATCACGTTAGTGACTCTTCATAAATCTTTTTTTTTTTTTTTTTTTTTTTTGAGACAGAGTTTCGCTCTTGTTACCCAGGCTGGAGTGCAATGGCGCGATCTCGGCTCACCACAACCTCCGCCCCCTGGGTTCAGGCAATTCTCCCGCCTCAGCTTCCTGAGTAGCTGGGATTACAGGCACATGCCACCATGCCCAGCTAATTTTTTTGTATTTTTTAGTAGAGACGGGGTCTCACCATGTTGACCAGGATGGTCTCGATCTCTTGCCCTTGTGATCCACCCGTCTCGGCCTCCCAAAGTGCTGGGATTACAGGCTTGAGCCACCGTGCCCGGCCTTCATAACTCTTTTAATAGCTACCAACTTCCAATGGAATTTCGTGTCATTTGCACATGAACAGTGCAGAAGGGGATCAAATTTGGGGCAAGTTCTTGGTGCTTCTAGAAGACCTTTACAGCCCCACCAAAGGGCAGAAGACTTGACTTTGAGAAACACTTCCTTGGAGCCCAGTCATTCCAACAAAATATGTGTTACTCTCTATTTCTGTGTGACACACCTTTAAGATCAACACTGAAATACAGTTACAAAGATTCCAGTGATGCATAAATAATATTTAAGGGTTCTTCTTTTTCTGAAAGGTTCTTTCAGTGTCCCACTCTTTCTTACATTTGTTAATTTTTCTCTTCAACCTTCCCCGTGAATCCTAACTCTGAAGAGCTGAATACCATCAAATCAGAGATAACAGAAAGGATCAAAAGGAGGGAATTCATTTGCTTAGAAACAGCAAAATCCCACTTATCCTAGACAAAAGACAACTGGGCATAATTGGTATCAACTTCTTTGACTCATTTTAGCAAACATTTTTATATTGTTTTACCAATCTTAATGAACCCCCTAAAGGCCTTCCCCTGTTGATACACAAGCCTTCCAAGGTTAGGAATTCTATTTTGAAGAAAACAACCTCCCCAAGCGACTACCACATCCTTTCCCTTTTAAACTACAATCCTGCAACACTTGAGTGATTGTAACAGATTCAAGGCCTCTGAAAGGAATGGGACTATTCTGGCATCACAGTTCACTGGCTAGCCTCATTCTGGAGAATTCATCTTTCCTAATGTTGTTAAAATAAGGTGAGGCAACCCTAACATATGTCTGGTACTTTGTAAAGGAGGATCTTCAAGCAAACCAGGAAAAAACACATAGCAGGCTTGAAGAAGTAACTGAGTCAAACAATGTAAGACATCTGCTAGACTCAGAGGAGTCAGCTCTTGCTTTTTTTTCTTTTTTCTTTTTCTTTTTCTTTCTTTTTTTTTTTTGAGACAGAGTTTTGCTCTTGTTGCCCAGGCTGGAGTGAAATGTCTCGATCTCAGCTCACTGCAACCTTTGCCTCTCTGGTTCAAGCGATCCTCCTGCCTCAGCCTCCTGAGCAGCTGGGATTACAGGTGCACACCACCACGTGCAGCTAATTTTGTATTTTTCATAGAGATGGGGTTTCTCCTTGTTGGTCAGGCTGGTCTAGGAACTCCCAGCCTTAGGTGATCCACCTACCTCGGCCTCCCAAAGTGCTGGCATTGCATGCGTGAGCCACGGTGCCCGGCCAAAGTCAGCTCTTTCAGTTACTTGTTATATTCACCAAAGACAAATAAGCTGTGATAGTGAGAGAAAGAGAGTTCACAGTGGGCCCTGACAGTGATGCACACATTCAGACCTGCCCACTTCTGGTATGGTCAACAGGGAGCAGAGGACATTCTTGTATTTGATTTAGCAGCCATTCATGTCATATCTACCATGTAGCAATCACTGAATTAAGTCAAGGAATGCATTATAAACTCTACTCTTGGGTTTATTGACCAGTAGGGAAGGGAATTCAAGCCAATGTCCAAATAATATTATTGAGTATAGTGTCATATTTAGTGCAGAGTAGGGGTTGGGAAGGAGGAAGTAGAAAGAGACATATAATGATGCTTAGGTAGAGGATGAAGACACAATGCTCAGGCATAGGGAATGGCCTGAGCACATGATGCTGTCAGGTAGTCAGAAGGGAATAAGTATAGCGTGGGGGAGGAGGCTATGGGATCTGATGCTGAAGCTACTGAACTTTTGTGTGCCAGGCTAAAGGAGTGGGTCCGGGCTGACATGGGCAGACAGGCCTTTTAGGTACTCCCTTGAGACATTAGTGTTCTGGCAACTTGCAAGGGGGAAGGTGTTGGAGGGAAGAATAAGAATCTTGGTTGTTATGATGATCCGGGGGGAGACCTCATGAAATACTGAACTGAAAGCAAAGGTTGTGTTAATATCATGCAGAAGTGGGTGCAAATCGAAACAAAAAAGTTATGCCATAAAAAGTTATACCATAAGCTCAAGAGTCTACTGTCTCTGACTGGATGGAGGGAGTTAGGATGGGGCTGTGCACACAAGCTGTGTTGTATTTATATATTTATTTATCAATTTATTTATTTACTTAGAGACTAGGTCTGGCTCTGTCACCCAAGCTGGAGTGCAGGGGTGCAATCATGGCTTACTGCAGCCTTGACTTCCCAGGCTCAAGTAATCCACCCACTCCAGCCTCCCAAGTAGGTGAAACCACAGGCATGCACCACCAGCCTCAGCTAATTTTTTAAAAAATTTCTTTTGTACACATAGGGTCTCATTATGTTGCCGAGGCTGCTGGTCTCAAACTTTTGAGTTCAAGCTATCCTCCTGCTGTGGCCTCCCAGAGTGCTGGGATTACAGGCATAAGCCACCCACCTGGCCCGTGCTGGTATTTAACAGCTACAACTAATGGAGTGCCTGTCACTCTGTAGATGTCTTCATTTTGTTTATCTATTAAGAAAATGGTCCTTTAAGGCATCATCTATCAAACATCCAAGAATGTATAACAATTTTTTGACAGACAGAATAAATTGACTCCTGGAAGAGGTGCTTTTTTATTCTCTGTACAGAGGTCATATCACTTGGGGTTGGATGCTCTGAGGGGTTTTAGGTAACTAATAAACTACTGAATGTTTAGGTAACTAGTGTCGAGGGACATAAAGGAGTCACACCTATCTTAGAACTAATACTGTAACATTTGTGGATATGATTTTATTCTAATTATCTCCAAAGGTACACTATCCAATGCCAAGACATAGTTTGCTTCTACTGAATAATTGCAAATAAATTTCTGGCTCTATGACCTGGATATGCTTGCAAATCCCACTGAAAGCCGAGAGCTATTCTGATGACACTCATTCAAGAAAGGATGATAAATGTTGTAAGGTCATGATTCTATCATCAAAGCACTCCAGACAGTGCACAAAAGAGAAAGAAGGGGGTCCAACTTTAGGATTGGAATCAACTCCATGTGTGCCAATCTCTTTTATAGAAAGGTACATATATTTTCATAGATACTTGAACAAATATATTAATTTCATCATTGATAAAAATCATGAAAAATTAAAGCAAGCTAAATATGCATCAAGAGGATAATATTTAAAGCATCGTGAACTGTACTATGAAATAGCATGCAGCTGTTTAAAACAACATCAAGAATCTACAGAATCTGTAATGGAAAAATATCAGAGATGTATTTCTCAGTAGATAGGGCAAGGTACTTTTCAAAATATACAGTATGATAACAAAGGATATTTCTATAAATGCCCAAAAGACATCTGAAGAATCTATACCAATCAGCTGTGGGAGTTGATGCTGAAGCTACTGAACCTTTGTGTGCTAGGCTAAAGGAGTGGGTCCATGCTGACATGGTCAGTGCTTTCCATTAGTTAGTGATTTCTGTGTTGGAAATGAAAGGAAATTTCCACTCTAGTGGATTTCCACTCTAGTGACGCCTAACAGAGTTGTCCATGAAAAGAGCACTTGAAAAGTGACTAGTGAGACTGAGGAACTGAGTTTCTAACTTTATTTAATTTTAATTTCTCTAAAAACTAACATATATTTATTTTGTAGTTAGAACAATTTATTTATAATTTATAAAAATAAAAAGTAAAGGAGTAGTGAGAAAGGCCCAATGTGATTTTTAAATCTCTAAGTTTTAATTTCTACATTTTAATCATACAACACATAAGTCACATTGCTTGGAAAGTGCAGGAATAGATAAGGATACTTAGAATATGTGTAAATGAGTTAAAGGGACTCATATAAATTCTCAGATGGAGAAAAAAATGACTAAAGTCCTAGACTATGATATGTTTCTGACAACTATCACTCAAATACATTTTTTTATGTCACCGCATAAAGATGCCTTCAAATTTTGCCTAAAATTTTCTAAGGCAACTGATGAATAGAAACCTATTGGAATAATCTGATGTTAGAATATGAGGATGGAATTTCTCTAATGATAGATAAGTCCACTTTAAAACACAGATTCTAGAAAAGCCAAGTCCCTCAGTTTTGAATCTGAGAAAAGTTGAATTTCAGAGAGTAGAGATCTGGGGTCCTGTAGTTCCCTAATTTTTATGAACATTATTACGTTTGGCTCAGTAGCACAAACATCCATCTGCTGCTCTTTGTCCCTTTGATTGTGGCAAGCTCTTCGTTTATTCATATTATGAAAGGTAGCAGTTCACCACTGGTTTCTTGGTGATCAGTGGACTGATCAGAAAGAAGAGGGAGGGGTGGCCAGGATCCCTTTGGCAGACAATTACTCTAGCCCTGGCACAGCCCAGTCTGTGCTAAGTGGGTGTCTATGAAGCTCTGATTCAGACAAGTGGAACTTTCAAAGCTAAAAGATGCTTCATAAAAGCTATCAGTACATGAATATACATTGCAGATTGTTACCGGAAGGAACCCTTGCATATTAAAATGTGATATGATTTAAAAGTTTCATAACCTAAATCATGAATGTAAGTTGCATTTTCATGTGGAGCATGTTAAGTTGTTTAGTGTTTATAGCAGCAAGCTGTGTCCATGTTACTCATAAACACAAAAGAGACACAACCCTGACTTCAGAGTGTTACTGCTACATCCAAAAGCTTTATTTCTAAGTAAAATGATGCAACAGAAAATAAGCAGCCTTTTAAAGAACCAGTTATCTTATACATTTTAAGAAACAAATTACCTCACTGAAGTAAGTTTGTGATAATGAACTTTAGATTTAACAGAGTGCTGTAACATTTGAAATTGCTAATAAGTCCCTAAAGCTGCTTTATACATGAAAACAAATTAAATATGACTATTGTAAATAAATTGCACCAATATATGAGATATTCCAAGATACAATGTTTCTGAGTACTTTTTTCAAGGCAGTCCTTTAGGAATGTATGATAAAGGATGTAAAGTTTGTTGCTTTTTTTAGCCTTAGCAAAGCCATTTATATTTGGAAATGCCATTCTGAGTAGGCTCTGGAGTAGATATGGCATCTCCATAGTGTTCTTTTTTTTTTTTTTTTTTAAATAGCCTGCATCCATGGATAGTAAAGGGGCACAATGCTGAGAGCTTTTTATCTACCAAAGCAGTTACTGGGGATAATAAACCTTTTTCCATATTAGGCCTTGGAGAACATGCACATGAAAATTTATATTTGAGGGAATTTATCATTTGTATAATGGATCAATTTAGCACATTTGTTTGCCATATTAAAAAAAAGAGAATCCTTATAAAGCTAGAATTGTAAATGTTTTTCAGAAAATCCCATGTTTAATCAGTCATTGAAATGATACATTAAATTTGAATCTGCTTTAACTTGCATGACATCATGGTCCATATGAGAGAGCTGAAATTAATCAAGATAATTCTGTTGTATGACCTACTTTGGCATTTTCATCTGATGGAGCCAGGAAATGGGCTGGCTAATAGTCCATTTTGGAGTATTCTGAGATCTTAGCAATTCCATATTTAAGGAGGTTAATAGGATACTAATTGGGGCCTAGGTGAAAAGTTCACAAGAAAAATGAACTCACCTAGATATGAGGAGTATGCACAGCCCTAAACCCTCCCCTTTACAATGGCTCTTCCAAATGGTTTCACCTCCTAACTCAGAGAGAAAGCAAGCTCCCACCTTGGGAGACTTGCACAGCCAGCATTCTGTCTCTTGGTCCCTGGGTAACAATGGCTGGCCAGATGCCAAGGTTGCAGGCCACTAGCAAGATCAGCATTCTGCTTCTGATGAAATGAAAGTAAAGGAAAAAATTTCCAAAGGGGGAAAATAAATGTCAAAAATCCAACCTTTCTAAGAGTTGATGTGAAATTTAAGAAAAGCACATGTTGTTAAGACTTAAGAAGTTCCATTTTTAAAAAATCAACTTTCATTCATCATTTTTGCAGAAGTAAAAGTAAACCCTGTTTTATTTACTTTTTAACAAACATATGATAGTCTGAGCTTCGGTCATTATTATTGATTAGCTCGAGGCTCTATTCATCAAGACCAATAGAGAAGGTAATATTCTTTCTCAATTTTCTCTCCTGTAAATATTTGCAATAACTCTTGGATGACTGGGAAAATTTATCAACATAAAATGCAGTGCTCTGAAATATTTCAGACTTTCTCTGTTGCATTATGGCCCCCCACCCCCAGCAATGTTAGACTGTCCTAACGATATCCTTGCATTGTCATTCCTCACCTTGTTGTCATGATAGTCTACCCGTGGATAGCACATTGTGCTTTTCTTAATATTTGCTTAGCCTTTTATGTACAGAAAGAGTTAAGGATTTTTCTATCATAACGTCTTATGGCATGTCTTTCCATCTCCCTCTCAATCCATCTTCCAAGTTTCCAGAACCCACTGAGATTTTTAAAAACAGCTGTAATCTGTGGTCATTGATGGTGGAGTAGATTGTTTGCCAAACGATTACCATAACTGTCAACCGAAATCAGAAAAATAATCTCATTGTGCTGGACAGATGCGTTTCCTGCATTATTGATATAGTCACTCTGGAGTAATAGAGAAATATAAAGCATTGTTTATTTACAAAAGGAGATTGGCCAAGTCCTTGAAAGTGAGTATGAGGGACAGGCACTTACAGGAAGTGAGATATAGTCAACTCAGTAAAAGTTATGTGTCAGGGTCAAGTGACCTCTATAGTCAGCAGAAGAATCTCAGAGCTCTCTCTCCAGTCTCCCTCCTCACATCCAGGCCAGTTTTGTGGTTTACTCTCAGTCTGAAAGAGTTCACAGAATTTCTAGATAGAGACCTGTGAAATTTATTATACATTCTTTATCCCACATCCCAACAGTTGCCCTGAATATGCAAAGTGTTCTAATGGGTTCATTGCACACCTCTGGGTAGCAAGTGAATTGCTCCAGACCACTACACTGCAGAATAATTGAATTTGTTTATTTTAAGCAGATGATCCTCAACACCCCTCTGGAGCAATGAGTTAAATATACCTTATGCCAAGTAGTTTTGCAAGAATGGTCAGTAGTCTTGTATGCTCAGCAATTGCTTCGCCGTAATTTGAGCTGTGAGTAATGCTGTGTGATTCTATTTGTTGAGCACACATACCGTGAAATACTAAACTCTCCACATTTATTATCTCTAATCCACAGAACACAAAGTCCAAGGTAAGTATACCTTTTTAAATCTCCATTTTACTGCTGAGGAAATATATGAAAGAGGCTCTATAGATTTCCCAAGGTGACAGACCTCTTAAGTGGTCGATCCAGGATTTGAACCTAGGTCTCACTCTGGAGTCCATTCCTGCTCGATCATGCTCCCTTCCAATTTATTGAGATATAGACAAAAATATATTATGCATTGGAATTATGCATTGGAATATTTGTGTCTATTAAATAAACCTCCCTCAAATATTTATAATAGCCCTGCATACACACACACACTTAAGAACAAAATGCCATTTTTCTTATGGAAACAAAGGGCAATATCATCTCTGTCCTTTGCCTGTACTAAAGGGCATTTAATGAGACTAGGGTGGGTGTGGTGGGCAAGCAATCTTATTAGTTCCTAAATATGTGCAGCACAAGCACCTAGACTTTAGCAAGATAGTGCCCAGTGTCTCTGAACAATAGTTTGTGAATTCTGGCAACTCCATTCTGAGTACAAGGCAGAGGGCCAGGAAATCTAAATTCTAACCTGGCAAGTCAAAGCCTCTGTGGCTGAGTTTTCTCTCTATTTACAAAAATGCATAATCCTGGCATACTTCTGAGAAATACCATGCCAGTTCATATATTAACATCCCATAAATACACTGTAAGCAAAAATTTTTGTGAAATGTTGTATAGTGTCCATAGTGGAAACTTAAATTCATTATTAAAATTAAGGGCCATATGATAATTAATTCACATCCAAAAGATCTGCTATGGTTGCTGTTTTTTCTTTTGTTGATTATGATTTCGAGGGAAATGGGTCAGCATTTTGAGATTCTGAGAGAAAAGTGACAGGGAGTATTGAAGAAGTTGGTATGGCCATGTAGCACTCTTATTGAGAGGGTTATTATGCTGTCTTTCTGGTCTGGGGAATAGGAAATAAGATCAGGATATATGCTGAAACTGTTTCTGGGAAGGGCGGGGTGTGGCATATGATGAAAACCTTGGGAGAGGAAAACCTAGTCCTCCTGGGCCAAGACTATCATCTACACTTCTGGTTCTGATGTTCTACACCCCACCAACCTGCCACCCCCATTCTCATAGAGGAAGCACAGTTCACTGTTCCTTCTGGGGAGGCTCAGTTGCAAGAACCCTGCCTTGGCATCATCCTGCCTAGGTTCTACACTGGGATCACATTTAAACCCACAGCAAGAATTTGAACACAACACTCCCCATATTGAATTGTAGTTCCTCAGCTATAAAATGAAGGAGCTGATTTAACTGAGCTCAAAGATCAAGTGCAGATCTGAGATTCAATGATTCCCCAAACAACATTATATGACTCTTCTCAAATTATTTATTTTAATTCCTCCCTGGGTGGAATCCTTGCCTTGCACCCTTGTCTTGGCATAAGGATCTCCTGAAATGCAGGCCATACTGACTAGCCTCTTGTAGAGAGTCTCAAGCCTGTGGCCAGAAGCAGATGTGTGAATGAGCCACTGTGATGATTTGGAATCACTGATACCACTTTGGAAGGAAGGGTCTCCAGAAACAAAGGCATGGGCCACGGGTCTCTGGGAAACTGCAGCAGGTTAAGTTCTGACTCATCTGGCTGTTTTCTTCTTGCTGATCTATTGTTTTTCAGTTTGAGCATTGGTTATCCCGAGGCAAAATAAAAATAAACCCCACAAGTCTGAAGGGCATAGAGCAGGGACAGAGGAGCCATAAGCAAGGAAGAGAACAAGAGCACACAATGATGTTGCATATAAATAAATAAATACAATTTTGAACAAGAAGCTTCCCCCTCCCTCCTACACACATACTTTTCTCAGTTTCACACTGAGGTATCTTTCCTCTCTTCTCAAAATATCTTCTTAAAACAACATATGAAGAAGGAGCGATTATTTAATATAACTCATTTCTAAAAGTGAACTTTCTCCCATAGACAAAAAATGATGGAAAATTATACAACCAAGAAATGAGATGATAGCATGTCTTTTTAAAAACTTGTTCTGTCAATTATGTAGCCAGGGTGTATTTTGATAATTATGTTAAAATCTCCAAGTATTTATCTATATTTTTATTTAAGATCTGTTAATTTTTGTTTCACTCATTTTTGAAGCTGTTGTTAATTAGGTAGGCATTTAGGATTATTATGTTTTCTTGATGAATCTATTCCTTTACCACTATGAAATTTATCTATCTCCAGTAACACTCCTTGTCTTGAAGCCTTTTTTTCTGATATTGATATATTAATAGTTGCATTATGTTTCTTGAAAGTATTGATGGACTAGAGTATCGTTTATTTGCACTTTTAGTTTTCAGCAGCCTGTATTTGTATATTTCAAGTATGTGTCTTATAAGTAGCATGTAGGTGATGATCTTGCTTTAAAAAAAAATCAATCTGAAAATATTTACCCTTTAAGTGGAATACTTTATCCATTTGCATCTAATATAGTAACTAACATACTTTTTTATCTCACCCGTCTTTGTTTTCTTTTAGCCCATTTGGTATTTTTTCTTTGGTTTGTCTCTCCCTGCCTTGTTTGTATAGGTCCTATAATTTTTAATATTAAATTGTAGCTTCTATGTTTACTCTTTAGCTATTTCTCTCTTTTTAATATTTGTTCTAGTGATTATAATAATTAGCTATATTTTATGGTCTACATTTGAAACACATCATGCTTCTTCATATACAGTGTCAGTATCTTACCATAGTATAATTTGACCTGGCTTTATTTTTAAATATATTTTTCTAGGATGTTAGATACAAATTCCATAGAGCAGCAGAACATAACTTTTATTTGGGGTCATGGAACCTTTGAGAAGAAGAGGAAGGCTCTGGGTCTCCAGTTTATACGTTTGCACAGAAAGAACTTTGCATGTAACTTCAGGAGATTTATATCTACCTAGAGGCCAGTTTGTGGACTCTTTGTATAGGACAAACTCTATTTTTTCCAGCTAGCATTAGTCTGGAATCTGAAGTAGAAGCTTATTGATTGAACTTCAGAAACAAACCAAATAATGGAAATGCCATGAGAGGATGAGGGTTAAAAGAGGATTAGGGTCAGAGGAAAGAGACAGGAAAATAGAAATTAAGAATTACTCCAAAATTACTTGAGTAAGGTATTTTTATAGCACCTAATTATCATCCTGTTACCATGGGCCACACATAATGCTAGTGTTGGAGCAGCTACTTTAAAAAGTTATGGTAGGCTGGGCACAGTGGCTCATGCCTGTAATCCCAGCACTTTGGGAAGCAGAGGTAGGCGGATATCCTGAGGTCAGGAGTTTGAGAACAGCCTGGCCAACATGGTGAAATCCCATCTCTACTAAAAACACAAAAATTAGCAGGGTGTGGTGGTGTGTGCCTGTAATCCCAGCTACTCGGGAGGCTGAGACAGGAGAATCACTTGAACCTGGGAGGCAGAGGTTGCAGTGAGCCAAGATCATGCCACCACACTCTAGCCTGGGCAACAAAGAGTGAAACTCTATCTGAAAACAAAACAAACAAACACACACACAAAAAAAACAACAACAAAAAATGATATTGTGCAGTCTCTTAAAACCCATGAGTTTTTGAACTTATATGCATTTAAAACATACAATATAGTTGTTTTTAGAAATTAGAAGTTGAACAAACTGGCTTCCAGATAGTTGATCTCACTTGTTCACAATTAAACAGCACATACATAGATCAAGGATTCATATTGCCCTCTGCCTGATTCCAAGCTGTAAGTCTTTCCAATTCTTCGGGTGGTCAGAAGAATTTTCTATCATTTTGTTGCCTAAAAATATGTATTTTCATTCAGAATAAATAGATTATAATGCTACAAGTATAATTCAGGGAACCTTTGATGTTGTTAAAGTGGTTGAATTATTCTTCCTAAAGGAGGGCTGGAAATATGTTTCAGTGTAAGCTGATTTCCAGGGCTTATCTTCTATCCTAAACACTTGGTACCCTGAGAACACTCACATAATATAAGTAAAGCAATTGTTGATATGGAATGAAGACAAATGAACGTATCCTCCAGGTGAGTAGGGAGTTAATTGCTCTGCTTATAGGTACCATAAAATATTACTTAGTAAAATTTCTGAAAACCTGTGGCCAAGAAAACGATGTCCATCTAATTGATAAAATATGGCTTGTTCACCCAGAGACATGACATCTTGTTTATATATGTGTATGTAACTGGGCACTGGGTTAAGAGTGTTTTCTACTGACTTACTGGATGGCCTTGAGAGAAAGCTTTACACCTTAAATTGCCTTCTTTGTTTAAACTGAAAATAATACCTTCTCAAAAGGTAGCTAACATTTACAAAACAGCTAAAAAATATTTCCTTAAAGGAGTTGTGATAGGAAAGTCCTATTTGTTCGCATGCCACTATTTCCAAAACATGTGCAGAGACTCAAGGAAGTTACCAAAACAATTAAGAATTCATTTAATTAACCTTTGTATCTTAGTCTTGACCCAGCCTTTATAACAGGCTCTTAAACTCTGGAATACCCCAAGTCCACATGCACACGCACTCACACACATTCACATGCACGCCCGAACACATACACTCTTGCGCAGATACACCAACTGAAACAGCATTTTTAATTGAAAAGCATAAATTTGGACTGCTAAATCTATTAACGATTTGTTTTAATTAGGAACCCAGCTGCTTCCTGAGATTTTGCAGTCTGGGTCTCAGAACTTTTGCCATACTGAGAACGAGTCTCAAGTGAGTTGCTTCAGTCTTCCAGATCAGCATTTTTAAAGACTTGTTGGAAGGGGGAGCTGCAAATGCTTCTGTGCTGTAAAATTACAGCTGCATTTGTCCTTGGATGAGGATGGGGCTGCTTTGTTAGTGCAGCCAGAACCTTACCCCTGACCTCTCACTTGGTCATGTTAAGTCTAGCAGGCTGCCTGATCTTTGGATCACCTTGCTTTAGACTGTGCCAAGTTGGCTTACAGATACGCAGCATCATGGTTGCTTTTGAGGTCCCTACTTATCCCACCATCAGTAGGGGGAGCTGTTACTTAACTGAAGTCTAAAGCATCTACGAGGTCTCTCTTTTTTTTTTAATGCCTGACAAGCTGAGAAGGTAGTTCTTGAAAGTCAGTTAAGGGAAGCAGAGTCTGAGGAGCAGTAACATTTTTATGTGTCTCTTTTCTGATGTTCAGCTAATGCCAGCCATATAGCTTGTTGTTTGGATTACATTAAATGGAGTATAATACATTCTGTTCATCAGTGAGCGTGGAAGCCATTCATTAGTCTATTCACTCACTCACTCATTTGCTCATTTATTCATTCAATCTTTCTTGATTGCTTACTACGTAAAATGCATGGTGCTAGGAATGTGAAGATTACTAAAACATTGCTTCTGCCTTTCAGGAGTTTAGAGTCCAATGGATGAAACATAGAAGCGGGAAAAAAGTGCTATAGAATATGATAAAGACTAATAAAGGAATGTACAAAGTACATTGAGGATAAGGGGCAACAGTAGTCATGATTCAGACGGAGGGAAGGGAGTCAGGAGGGACTTGCTTTCTGTGGTACTTGGAATGTGTTTACTGAATATTAACATTTGTTAAATGAGTATTGGTAAATGACTGATGGATGAAGAGAAAAACAAGCTGGCAGGAAAGTGAGGTCAAAAGAATAGGCAGTCTAGGAAAAGCATTTTGAAGAAAAGCTTAATGAAAGGGTATGTTCAAGTTGGAAAGCATGAGAAGAGCAAGGTGCCATGGAAAGAGCCTTACTTAACGTGGTGTTGAGAGGTGAGGCTTATGAGAGGAGAAGAGAAAGCAAGTATTCATGGAAGGCTTTTTGTACCATGCTAAGGAGCTTGGACTTGATGATCAAGAAGCTGCTGGACCAAGAGAGAGATGAAGGGAGTGCTATAGTATAGAAAGGTCATTTGGGCAATGATGTACATGATGGTATAGAAATGTAAGACTAGAGGTGGAACAGAAAAATATACTTGAAGATATTTTTAATGCAATTAAATTTTTCTAGGAGTCTCAAAGACTGACATATTGGAAAGATACTTAAAAAACAAATCAGCAGGACTTATCAGGTTACCGAATGTGGGACACTGGCAATTTTGAAGAAAAAATAATGTACATGGTACTCCTTTGTAAGTACAGACACACTGCTCTATGGAAAACCATTTTCCTGAAATTGATATATACAGATAAATTGCAGTGGATTGCTTGCTAGCTGTTTGGACAAGTCACCTGGAAAAGTCATATTGCCACTTAAATATCATAATGATAGACTTTGGACTGGACAGTATCAATATTTGTATAATTATGAATGAAATACTTGGAAATATTTTGTCATTTTAAATAGATGTGTTAATTCATTCAAATGTATTTATCACTGAATTTAGCAAGAAAATTTGTTCAACATTAATACAATAGGAAATAAGTGTAGAATGGATGTTGGTAAATGACAACTCATGGAGCAAATCCAGTGCCCACACTTCCCCATCTGTTTTTTTAAATAAAAGTTTATAAATAAAGTTTTATTGGAATACAGCTATGCTCATTCATTTACATATTGCCTATGGCTGCTGTCATGCTACAGTGGCAGGGTTGAGTAGTCATGAGAGAGACTGCAAGCAGTTCATTTGTTGATATAAGATAAGAGGTAGATCAGGCATGCGTGGCCAGGAGCACTCAGTATGGAGTCTGGGGTGACCAAGTTAAAGGGTCACTGGAACCCATAGACATAAACCAAGACCCAGGCACCCCAAAAAGCAGCCACAGGAGGGCAGCAAAGTCACATGACATTAAAAGTACCTATTCTAGAGCAAGAGTGGCCAGCAGTGTGTAGATTACAAACCATTTGGTATATCATGTAATAGCACCAAGGTGAAGTGGAAACTTGTTTAGCATGAATGTGTATCTCAGTAGACTCTGTTGGATCCAAATTCAGAAGTATACAGAAATAAAATCTGCCTTTGGGAGAAGCCAATTTTTTTAAAACAAGAAAGAATTTTGATTAGGATATGTGTTAGTGCAGGATACTGACAATTTTTACTTCATAGAGAACATTGATACAAGTCCGTTTAAGTAAAAAGCTTTCCCATTTTAAGTGACTCTTTCACAAGAAGAGCAAGTACAACACATTGCAGTACATAGTTCTTCCATGAAAAAATAGTGTCCTTTAAAAAAAAAAAAAAAAAAAAAAAAAAAAAAAAAAACAGAAAAAATAGCATTTATTTATATTTTTCTGCTTTTTCTCCACATTTATTTATTTTTGTAGCATACTTGGGCCAAACGTTGTACTGGAGAAGAGGGACACAGCATAAGAATAAAAAGAGAGCAATGACTTTTAAAAATAATTTTAAAGTTATATTCACATCAAAATTAATAAACATCCCTGGGGAAATAAAGCATGATTTAAAATGTTAGTCTTGGTTGACTTTCCGTTTTCTTGCCTTGATTTTGGCCCTACATTAAGCCACTTCTCAATTTCAACAGGTAGAGAGACAGCTTAAAATCTTGGCTTGGTAAACAAAAGTTCTTAATTTGAGTATTGATGAATTTACCCAATTATTCTGTTATGATTTGTAACTTTTGATGAGAATTTTTTGAAATCAATTGGGTTTAAAACATTAATGGTAATAAGTTTTTAAAAATTACATTAAATGTTTCACTACACTTCTAAGTCACCAGAATACTGATATCTATATTAGTGCTAACAAATCGTCTCTTGAAAGTGAACTGGTTATCATTGATCCTTTCCTCGTTGACTTTTGATAACAGTAAATATTCCTTGTTTGCACATAGTGCATCTGCAATAAATGTTGGCTAAAAATTATTTTTAAATCTCTTGTATTTGGGAGACAAGTTAATAATTTGCGAATTCTTAATCAGGATCTATTTTGGACAAGGTTTTTCCAACTGAGGAGAAATATTAGTAGCCAATTGTAACAGTTAAAAATGTAAAATTTTTATTCTTTGATCGTTTCAATAGTTAAAACCTTAGACTTTGGGAACTAGAAAAAATTTCAGTAAAAATATCTAACTTGGAAAAACTGTGTATATGCATGTGTGAGGTGTGTATATCTCAGGTTTGGTGTAGCCATAGAAAGATGTGCATATGTATTTATAGCTCTTGTTTTTTGGCTCTAATACATACGGTGTCTAGAATTTAAAATGTTCTGAATAAAATAGCACATTTGAATGTTAAATACAACTCTCCCTTCACTTTAAACAATTTTTCCAGTGGAGCATGACTTTTTCATCTTGAATCCTCTGAGATTCACTTACAGGATGTTTTGTCAGCCTGTCAAGAATGAAGAACTCTTAATTTAGGCATGATCTCCCACTATATATTTGGATTCCCCAAACTGAGTCACATTTAGTAAAAGGATCCTTAAGCCTATACAGGCAGACAGAAACTTCAATAAACACATAGAAGATCTAGCATTTTAGCTAGGCAGCCCCACATTTCAAAGAAACACATTCCCAGCAGAAACCACAGTATTAGGTGGTGATCTTGACAAAAAAGTCAGTTTATCAACATATGGCACAACATATAATTTTCCTGATTTTCTAAATCTTGATGTTTTCTAAAATTCAGTCTTCTGTTAGAGCCACACATTGAATTACAGTCATACTGTCTGATTAAGAACAAAAATGAAACAAAAATCAGATGAAGAAGTGAATAAATAGAATGGAAAATAAATAGGAAGATTATTTCTTAGGAATGTGTGCCAGTGTGGCACCCCATTCACAATATAAATGTTTCTTAAGCACCTTAAAATGAGAACGTGGGTTAGAATAAAATTGAACATTCTTGCCTTTGAGAAGTTTACATTTTAAATAATGAAGAAAGAGTGACACTTCATTACATGGTGGTATGTGGCATTTGGAGTTTTAAAAAATGTTCCAGTGCTCTAAATCAGAAAAATGATATAGCTATTAGGGAAAGGGAGAGGCTTCTTTCCCTAGCAGCTCGTCAGCAAATGATGTATGTATATGTTTATATTGAAGATAAAGATACAATGTCCGTGTTTCTACACATAACTGAATTCAAAAGCTTCATGTGGTTGTTTGTGTTGTCCAAGGGAATGACTAAGAAGCATTATACAGATTTTAAAGATAAATTTTAGTAACGTTTAGTTAAACTGAAAAAAAAAATCCATTAGAATTTTGGTTGGATTTAGATTGCATTTTTTTAATAACTATAAATACTGAAAAATTTAAATTTGTTTCTTTCTAGTTGAGGTCAATCTATTTCTTCCCATTTATTCATGTTTTATTTTGTGGTCCTTAAAAGAAGTATAAGATTTTGTTAATTTTAGGTTTATTTCCAAATATCTTATTTATTTTTGTTGCTATTACTGATTTCTGTCTTACACGTTCTATCTGCTTATTTGTGTAAATTTCATTAAAAATACCTTTAAGAATAAACAAAATATTATTTAAAAGAAAATACAGTAAAGTTTGACTAACATTAGCATATAGTAGAATATTTTATACAGGTACAATAATTAAAGCAATGTGGTAGTGGGATTAAAGAATACACAGATCCAAAGAATAGAATAGAGAGTCCAGAAATGAATCCAATTGCATATGGGAATTTAGTCATTTACAAAACTAACATTTCAAATTAGTGGAAGGAAATGTGTTTCTCTTTAAAATGCATTAAATCAACTCAATTGCCATTTGTGAAAAATAATAAAGGTAGATCTCCACTTTACTTCCTAAACCACAACAAAGCTAAATAAATAAAAGATTTAAAAGTTGAAACCTTAAAATGAAGAAAATATTATTAGGTTTTATTATAAATTAAAAGACAATGCTTTCCTAAGCATAACACATGTACATGAAAGGAAAATATAAATCTAAGCACATAAAGTTTAGAATTTTTAGATGGCAAAATACCACAAACAAAGTAGAAATACAAATAACAAACTGAAAAAAAAAACCATGACAAATGAAGAATAATTTCATCAATGTACAGTGAGTTTTTAAATAGTAGTGTAAAAGGCAACTAAAAAATAGACAAAACATTCTAGAAGGTAATCCTCAAGAAAACAAAGCATGTATAAACAAAACAAAGGATGTCAACCTTTTTCATTTTAAACATGCAAAAGTCAACAGAGTTTTATAACTTTTTTTTGCTGGGATTGTCCATGTTATAAAGTTTTATTATACTCACTGTTAATGAGTAAATGGAGAGAAAGGTACTTGACCCTTGTAGGAGTGAGAATTGGGGTAAAATTTGGACAGTAAATCTTAAAAGCATAAATTCATATAACTTTTGACATAGAAAATCTAATTATCCTATTTTTATATTAGTACAAGTGTTGAATGACTTATTTCAATATATGCATTCAGTACAACTTGAAAAATCTAGTAAAGATCACTTTATACTTGTATATAGGCCCAGATAAACATATGATGATGGAAAACTAGGCTTTCATTAAAATATCAAATGTGTACACATGTATTAATTTACAGTGGTGTCTAGGATACTGATAAGTACAAACAACAAGTTGCAGAGTAGTGGATACAGTATGAACGTATTTTTGTATAATATATACCTGCATAGTTGCCAGGGTGTATGTGTGGGATGGACAGTGTGATTAAAAGGAGACAACATAAGAGAGTTCACTAGGAGGACGGGATTTTTCTGAATTCTAACTGTTTTGTGTCCTAATTGTGGTAGTGATTACACAAATATAAAAACATACACATATGTGTGTATATTATATATTTATCTACATATAACTGAGAGTAACATAAGCAAGATTGCAGACTTGGAAGCTATAGGACCTTATTTCCCCATGGAAACACTAAATACAAAACTAGAAACTAACTAAAGTAACTTTATAGGTGTTCAGGAATCAGCCAAAGATCTACAGCAACCAAATAGACACTTAATGAAGGAAAAAAAGCAACATTTGAAATGGTAGGAAATTTTATGGCATTTTTACTTACCGTTGCCTGTCCCTTGTGTGGCATGTAATAAGAGAAAAAAAAATAGACTTCACGTTAAAACTGTTACATGACACAAAGAAAGACATTATATAATGATAAAAGGATCAATTCATGAAGAAAATATAGCAATTATAAACATATATGCACCAAACAGCAGATCTCCTAAATATATGAAGCAAACGTTTATAGAATTTAATGGAGAAATATATATATCCACAATAATAGTAAGAGACTTTAATACTCTATTTTCAATAATTAATACAAAAACCATAGAGGAGATCAATAAGGAAATAGAGAACTTGAGCAGTACTGTAGACATAACAGGCATTTAAAAAACACACTTTGCAAAAATAGCAGAATACACATTCTTGTCAAGTGCACATGGCTAGGATGTGGAGAAACTGAAATTCTTTTGCACTGTTTGTGAGAATGTAAAATGATACTGTTACTATGAAAAATAGTATTGTGGTTTCTCAAAAAATTAAAAATATAATTATCATACTATTCAAGAATGCCACTTTTGGATAGCTACCCAAAAGATTAAATTAAAAACAAATACTTAAACAGATATTTGAACACTCATATTCACAGCACCATTATTCGCAATAGTCAGAAGGCGAAAGCAACCCAAGTGTCCACTGACAAATTGAGAAATTAACACAATAGAATATTATGAAGCTTTCTATATTGAAAAAGTTTGAACACATGCCACAACATGCATGAGACTTGAAATAAGTCAGTCACAGAAAAAAATATTGTATGATTCCACTTATCTAAGTTATGTAGAGAAGTCAAATTTATAGAAGCCAAGCTAGAATGGTGGTTTCCAGGGACTGAGGAAAAGATGTAATGAAGAGTTGCCACTTAATAGATATAAAGTTTCAGTTCAGCAAGATGAAAAAAGTTTTGGAAATGGATCATGATTATGGCTGCAAAACACTGTAAATGTACTTTATGCCAGAACTGTACACTTAAAAATGGTAAAAATAGTAAATTTTATATGTACATTTTACCACCATGAAAAAGCACAATAATCATAGACCTATACAGGTAAAGACAAAAAGAAATTTATTTCATTGTATAACAATTAAAAATATAAAAACATATTTATATGCATATTGCTAAAATATAAAACTAAACTACTGTGACTGGTTGTATCTCTGCAGTAGGAAAATAGAACTGAGATGGGCTTAGATACTATTACTGTTCATTACAAATCTTGCTCCTTTTAAAATGATCGTGAACATATTTTATTTAAGAATAAAATACAGGCCGGGTGCGGTGGCTCACGCCTGTAATCCCAGCACTTTAAGAGGCTGAGGCGGGTGGATCACGAGGTCAAGAGATCAAGACCATCCTGGTCAACACGGTGAAACCCCATCTCTACCAGAAATACAAAAAATTAGCTGGGCATTGTGGCGCGTGCCTATAATCCCAGTTACTCAGGAGGCTGAGGCAGGAGAATTGCCTGAACCCAGGAGGCGGAGGTTGCAGTGAGCCGAGATCGCGCCATTGCACTCCAGCCTGGGTAACAAGAGCGAAACTCCATCTCAAAAAAAAAAAAAAGAATAAAACGCAGTAATTTAAAATATCCCCTCCCTCAGCCAGGCATGGTGACTCATGGCTGTAATTCCAGCACTTTGGGAGGCAAGAAAGGAGGAAACCAAGAATTTGAGATCTGTCTGAACCACAAAAAGCCCATCTATACAGAACAAAGAAACAAAAAAAGCTGGGTGTAATGGCACATGCTTGGTTCCCATCTAAGTAGGAGGCTGAGGTGGAAGGATGACTTGAGCTTAGAATTTGGGGGCTGAAATGAGCTGTGTTCACGCCACTGCACTCCATCCTGGGTGACAGAGGGAGATCTTATCTCTCCAAAAAAAAAAAAAAAGATAAAAGAAAAAAGGAAAATAAAAGGTGATATATGTCGTAGCAATGTGCATTATTCTTACTTGCATTGAGCCAGAAGGGGCTCAGTGTGAACTCCACTCTGAAAAGCTGCCTTTCAAATGATAGAGCACTTAGGAAAATATTTTTTTTCTTTCTTACAGGTTTAGAATAGAAGTAATGCTTGCTTTGAGAGATGCCTTGTGTGTGTATGTGTGTTTCTGTGTACCTGTGCCTCCATACATGCTTACTCATGTGTGCATGTAGGCTTCCATGCATCTAAGGAAGCCAACAGTTATCAACTAGAAATTGGAAGACTAAAGATGTTTGTCTGCTGCTTAACTGGGTGAAAACACCTGTGAAAGGACAGAATATAAACTGCCTATTCTGCATTCTTCTGCTGAACTTAAAATAGATTCTCCAGCACCTCACCTCTTCATGGCATTGAGTTGCAAACACAAAATGTTCTGTTAGAACCTTCTTAGGCAGTGTTCTAGATTAAAAAAATTCAGACTTGGGCCGACATACAAGTAGCAAAAGGGTAATAGATTTTGAGATGAGGCCAGTTCCTCCTGGATGGGGCTTCTTGAAAGGCAAATGGAGATTTGCATTGCAGACTATATTACAGTGGTTCCCAGGACAATATTTTTGGGAAAAATTTGCAACAAAACACAGTAATAGTGTAGCAGTTGAATTCATGTGTACAGCCTATATAGGGACAATATCATTTGACAGTTTGGTGAATTTCTTGTGCCAGCAGACACCAGCCATTGTCAGGCTGGTCAGATTCAATAAAAAACATTCAGTTACAAGAAGGGCCCTAAGATGGTCTTGGATGACAGGACCCAAATTCATTTCTGTGCCTTTGCTGCTTTACCTGATGGACTGCTGAATTCCTGCTCCCCATTCTTCTGATAAGACAAGGCAGATCTAGTTCCTTGGCGATTACAGGCTTCCTGGACATAGCCCACTGCACTGTGGCCACTATCAATGGACCACATACCAGGCTGCTGTGGTAAGGACTGTGACCACCTATTCTTTTTTAGGCTTGTACACCCTCATGCTCTTCCTCTCTAATGGCCTAAAGTTAGCCAGGATGGGTTAATAAAGTTTCCTTTTGTTTTTACTCATACCTCATTAGTCTTTGTTCTCCTTAATTAGGAAGAGGGAAATACTGCTTCAAATGCTACCTTTGGAAAAATTAAATGCATGTTTAGCCCATATTAAAAAAAAAGAGAGAATCCTTGAGGCCAAGATAGCAATCTTAGGAACTAGGGTATGGCATACAATGCTGTTTTGTTGTTGCTGCTATTGTTTTGGTCACCTTGGGGGATTGTCTTTATCCTCAGTATTAACCCCTTGACTCCACAAACTCTTATGCCAGGAGTGAGCTCTTGATTCTGCCTGGGCAAACGTAGCATCCTTTTCCTCTGAACACGATTCAGTGTTATGATTATGTGTGTTTACTTTTATTTATTTAACAAACATAAAGCATGCTTATTGTGTGTCAGGCACTGTTGTAAGCATTCTACAAATATTAACTAAACTGAAAAAAGCAGAAAGTTGTATCCCATCCATGTGGTACAGGGGACTCTAATGAAGAAACTGCCTCATTACTGAATTGTGGATAGAGCAAAAGGGAAAAATTAGGGACATGAGGCACTCAGAGACTGGCAAGAGTGGACAGCCTTTTCCACTTCCTAGCCTAAAGGGGCATAAATGGAAGTTGTGTTAGCAAATCACAGTGAGAGCTGGGGCCATGCAGATGGGCCCCTCTTTGGGAGCTTTGCTCCTAGAAGGACACAGCCAGTGCCAGGAATCTGGCCCACAGTAGGAAGAAAGAAAGTCTCTGCCTCCTCCTGGCCTCCAGTCTTCTCCCAGGACTTCCAGTGCTCAAGCCCAATTGGAAGCCAGTTGGCCAGGTAGCCAGGGTGATACAGTCCATAGGAGTCAGCCTCTGGGCACAAAACGGAGTAAAGAATGGATCTGTGGCAAATGAAAATAACCAGTGAACACTCAAATCATTTTAGTAATTAAGCACAGACAAATAAAAATAATAAGTAAACACTAATTATTTTTATTCTACCTCTAACTTTACAAACTACCCACTTTCACATTAACCCTTATAAAAAAACTGAAGTTGTAAACTAGACAAATGTCTAGATTCCTGCTGTTAGAATTCAGCAGAGCATCCAAACATCACAAAGAAACTCAAGAAGCCAGCTGGTTGGGCAAAGACTACGTTTACTGCTTCCTTTTGCCAAATAATTCTAGAGTAATCCCACAGACTTCCCTCACACTGGCCCAACCTGTGATATTGATATTGAAGAAATACAGAGCTGTTTATATTTTAGTGGGGAGCTCATACTATCAATTTGCACATTAGTGAGACCAGCTATTGCTCTCTTCTTGGGATCTATTGAGTGGCGGCTGGAGCGATATCTGCTGGGAAAAAAAAATCACAGCTGTCTGATGAAATGTTTTAAATGCATAGGGTTCACCTTGGAGTTGGCTGCTGTTCAGATTTTATCCATTAATAACACCCAGGGCTGCCTCTGTACTCTCCAGGGCTGATAGGAAAAATAGTACTACTTACAGGTCCTTGCTTTGCCTGAGGGAGGAAATTCCAAATGCTGGTTGTACTTCCATGTATACACACACACATTTGTGTGCACATCTACTTGGTCCACATGCATGCAATGGTGCTTCCTGATTTTTTAAATGAAATGACACAGAGAATTTTCCCATTACACAATATTTTCTTTTGAAACATTTTAGAAAGGACAATATGTGTGTCAATGTAAATGTGTAAACTTATGTGTTTTATTGTGACACCCAGAACTCTAAAGCATCTTCATTCATTTTAAGTCATTTGATATTAGGTTTGGAAATGGAAAAGGAAGGGAGAGTTTCAAACTGTTGTCTTCTTTCAGTTTTTGCCGTATTCAACCTTCAGCTGACATTTAATCCTAAAGTGAAAAATTAGAATTGCTATAAGAAACCAATATAAATGTATTACTTTTAAGTGTTGGCTAGCATTTATTTTATTTTTTTTAACAAACTGCCCTCTTTATTTCCTCTCAATCTTTCTTTGAAACATTTAGAGAAAAGGGTGTTTAAATAAAAGTCACTAATTAGGTTTCTGCCACTAGTCAGCCTTCAGATGCAACCTGCTGTTAAGAATTTGGCATAATTTTGTTAAGAAAAGATTCCCAGCACAATTGTCTGAATATAGATTATGAAGATGTCTGAATTTTGTAAATCAACTATTTGCTATGGAGAAGGGTCATTTTAGTGTTAGTTAAGATTATAAGCCATTAGTGTATAAATCCATGTAAATGGAAAGAAATACATAGATGAGGACTTGGAGGGTATAGAAGATCCCTGAATTGTTTCCTGAAGAGCTTTGCTACACAATTACATTTAAAATAAGAAGGGGAACAATAAAAAGTAGACAAAATTAGCATTTAATAAGTGAGAAGTAATTTACTCATTTTTTTCTATCTCCAAAACTCAACTGCTTCAAGTTGATTAAATACTTTACTGTCAAGTCATTCTATACTGAATCTAAACTACTCCATTAACTTTAAAGGAATTCGCAGCTGGAGCAAAGAGGTGTCCCTACTTCCATTCTCTGAAATGAAATTGATCATCTCAGAAAACTGTATCAAACACTAAAGCAATTGTCAACCTTCAATAAACTGTGTTAGATTAAGTGTTTTAATTTATATTATTTACTCTGCAATATTAGTCTTGAAGTGAATTGCCGCAATTTTACAAAGATAAGTCCCTGAATCCACAGGGGCTAAAAAGAATTGACTCTACAACCAAAATTGCTGTTGAGTCAAGGCTTAGTTAATGCATATTCCTGGGACTTCCACCAAGATGGCTGAAAAGGAATAGCTCTGGAGCACAGTTCCCATTGAGAGTGATGCAGAAGGCAAGTGATCTCTGCATTTCCAACCAAGGTACCAGGTTCATCTCAATGTGACTGGTTGGACAGCAGTGGTAGTCCAAGGAGGGCAAACTGAGGCAGGGTGGGGAGCTGCCTCACCTGGGAAATGCAATGGGCCAGAGGACCCCTCCACTCCTACCCAATGGAGGTCATCAGGGACTTTTCCAGCCATTCCAGCACTCCAGTTCAGATACTGTGCTTTTCCCACAGTCTTTACAGCCTACAGACCAGGAGATTCCCGCCAGGCTGATAAGTGCTGCAGGTTTCCAGAACAAACATGGGCAGCCATTTCAGCTGGCACTGCGGGTTTCCAGCATAAATCCCAGTGGTCATTTTAACTGCCACCTGGAACAACTGTGAGACAGAGCCATCCATGCCCCTGAAAAAAAGGGAGCTGAAGGCAGGGAGCCAAGTAATCTGGCTCGGCAGGTCCCACCCCCACAAAGACAGCAAACTGAAACTCACTGGCTTGAGAGATTCGCAGCCAGCACAGCAGTTTGAGCTGGAACCTGGACAGTCGAGCTTGGTGGCGGAAAGCCTGTCCACCATTACTGAGGCAGTCCACCATTACTGATGCAGTCTGCCATTACTGAGGCAGTTCTAACCTTACCTGTGTAAACAAAATAGCAAGGAAGTTTACACAGCAACTGGGCAGAGCCCAGGGCAGCTCAGCAATGCCGCTGCAGGCAGACCATGACTAGACTCCCTCCTTGATGGGCAGCGCAACTCTGAAAAAAGGCAGCATCCCATCATGGACTTGTAAATAAAGCCACACCTTCCCAGGACAGAACATCTAGCAGAAGGGGCGGTTGTGAATTCCACTGCAACAGACTTAAATGTCCCCACCCAGCAACTCTGAAGGCAGTAACAGAGCTCCCAGCACAGCACTTGAGTTCTGATAAGGGACAGCCTGTCTCCTCAAGTGACTCCCTGATCCCCCATATATCCAAAGAGACACATCATACAGGAGAGCTCTGGCTGAAATCTGATGGGTACCCTTCTGGGATGAAGCTACCAGAGGAAGGAACAGGCAGCAATCCTTACTATTCTGCAGCCACCGTTGGTGATTTCCAGGCAGACCCCCAGCAGTCCTGCCACAGAGGGGCCTGACTGTTAGAAATAGCTTCAACATCAACAGAAAAGACATCCACTCAGAGACCCCATCCAAAAGTCACCAACTTCAAACACCGAAGGTAGATAAATTCATGAAGATAGGAAGGATCCAGCACAAAAAGGATGAAATCCCCAAAACCAGAACATCTCTCTTCCTTCTCACCAGCAAGGGGACAAAACTGGATATAGAATGAGTATGACGAATTGACAGAAGCAGGCTTCAGAAAGTGGGTAATCACAAACTTCTCTGAGCTAAAGGAACATGTTCTAACCCAATGCAAAGAATCTAAGAACTTTGAAAAAAGGTTAGACAAAATGCTAACTGGAATAACCAGCTTAGAGAAGAACATAAACAACTTCATGGAGCTGAAAAACACAGCATGAGAACTTCACGAAGCATACATAAATTTTAGTAGCTGAACTGCTGAAGCAGAAGGAAGGATATCAGAGATTGAAGATCAACCCAATGAAATAAAATTAGAAGGCAAGATTAGAGAAAAAAAGTGAAAATAAATGAACAAAGCCTCTAAGAAACATGGGTTTATGTGAAAAGACCTAATCTAATCTATGTTTGATCAGTGTACCTGAAAGTTATGGGGAGAATAAATCCAATCTGGAAAACACTTCAGGATATTATCCAGGAGAACTTCCCCAACCTAGCAAGGCAGGCCAACATTCAAAACCAGGAAATACAAAGAACACCACAAAGGTACTCCTCAAGAAGAGCAACCCCAAGGCACATAATTGTCAGATTCACCAGGGTTAAAATGAAGGAAAAAATGCTAAGTGCAGCCAGAAAGAAAGGTTGGGTTACCCACAAAGGAAGCCAATGAGACTCACAGTGGCTCTCTCAGCTGAAACCCTACAAGCCAGAAGAGAGTGGGGGCCAATACTCAACATCCTTAAAGAAAAGAACTTTCAAGCTACAATTTCATATCCAGCCAAACTAAGCTTCATAAGAGAAGAAGAAATAAAATCCTTTATGGATAAGCAATTGCTGAGAGATTTTGTCACCACCAGGCCTGCCTTACAAGAGCTCTTGAAGGAAGCACTAAATATGGAGAGCATATCAGCCACTGAAAAAACATATCAAATGGTAACGACCATTGACACAATGAAGAAACAGCATCAACTAATGTGCAAAAAACCAGCTAGTATCAAAATGGCAGAATCAATTCACACAAAACAATATTAACCTTAAATATAAATGGACTAAATGCCCCAATCAAAAGACACAGACTGACAAATTGTATAAAAAGCCTGGGGATAAATGCCAAGTGTGGGTGAAGGGGAGGAAGGCAGCAAAACACACTGCCATGTGTGTACCTATGCAACTACCTTGCACGTTCTGCATATGTACCCCAAAACCTATAATGCAATAAAAATTAAAAAAAAAAAAGTCAAGACCAATCAGTGTCCTGTATTCAGGAGACCCATCTCATGTGCAAAGACACACATAGACTCAAAATAAAGGAATGGAGGAAGATGTACCAAGCAAATGGGGAGAAAAAGCAAGGGTTGTAATCCTAGTTTCTGATAAAATGGACTTTAAACCAACAAAGATCAAAAGGGACTCAAAAGGACATTACATAATGGTAAAGGATCAATGCAGCAGAAGAGCTAACTATCTTAAATATATATGCAGCCAATACAGGAGCACCCAGATACATAATGCAAGTTCTTAATGACCTACAAAGAGATTTAGACTCCCACACAATAATAGTGCAGACTTTAACACTCCACTGTCAATATTAGACAGATCAATGAGACAGAAAATTAACAAGGATATCCAGGACTTGAACTCAGATCTGGACCAAGCAGTCATAATAGACATCTACAGAACTCTCCACCCTAAATCCACAGAATATACATTCTTCTCAGAACCATATCACACTTAGTTTAAAATTTACCACATAATTGAAAGTGAATCACTTCTCAGCAAATGCAAAAAACAGAAATCATAACAACCGGTCTCTCAGACCACAGTGCAATCAAATTAGAACTCAGGATTAAGAAACTCACTAAAAACTGTACAACTACTTGGGGACCGAACAACCTGCTCCTGAATAACTACTGGGTAAATAATGAAATGAAGGCAGAAATAAAGATGTTCTTCAAAATCAATGAGAATGAGACACAATGTACCGGAATCTCTGAGACACATTTAAAGCAGTGTCTATGGAGAAATTTATAGCACTAAATGCCCACATGAGAAGCAAAGAAAATCAACACCCTAGTCAAAATTAAAAGACCTAGAGGAGCAAGATTCAAACAAATTCAAAAGCTAGCAAAAGACAAGAAATAACTGAGATTAGATCAGAACTGAAGGAGATAGAGACACAGAAAACCCTTCAAAAAATAAGTAAATCCAGGAGCTGTTTTTTTTTTTAAATCAACAAAATAGACCAATAATCAGACTAATAAAAAAGAATCAAATAGATACAATAAAAATGATAAAGTGGATATCACTACCAATTCCACAGAAATACAAACTACCATCAGAGATTATTACAAACAACTCTATACATATAAACCAGTAAATCTACAAGAAATTGACAAATTCCTGGACACTTACACCCTCCCAAGACTAAACCAGAAAGAAGTTGAATCCTTGAACAGACCAATTGCAAGGTCTGAAGTTGAAGCAGCAATTAATAGCCTACCAACCAAAAAAAGTCCAGGTCTGGACAGGTTCACAGCCAAATTCTATCAGATGTACAAAAAGTAGCTGGTACCATTCCTTCTGAAACTATTCCAAACAATACAAAAAGAGGGAATTCTCCCTAACTCTCTTTGAGACCAACATCATCCTAATACCTAAACCTGGCAGAGGCACAACTAAAAAAGAAAATTTCAGGCCAATATCCGTGATGAACATTGATGCAATAATCTTCAATAAGATACTGGCAAACCAAATGCAACAGCACATCAAAAAACTTATTCATCATGATCAAGTAGGCTTCACTGTGGTGATGCAGTGCTTGTTCAGCATATGCAAATCTATAAACGTAATCCATCACATAAACAGAACCAAAGACAAACATCACATGAGTATCTCAATAGATGCAGGGAAGGCCTTTGAGAAAATTCAACAGCTCTTTTTGCTAAAAGCACTTAATAAACTAGGTATTGATGGGGAACTATTTATGACAAACCCACAGCCAATATCATACTGAAAGGGCACAAACTGGAAGCATTCCCATTGAAAACTGGCACTAGACAAGAGTGCCCTCTCTCACCATTCCTATACAACATAGTATTGGAAATTCTTTAGACAAGAAAAATAAATAAAGCGTACTCAGGAAAAGAGGAAGTCAAATTGTCTCTATTTGCAGATGACATGACTGTATATTTAGAAGACTCCATCATCTCAGCCCAAAATATCCTTAAGATGATAAGCATAAAATGGAACATCTTCCAACTCCATCCCTTTCCAGTTCCCCATCCATCTCAGCAAAGTCTCAGGATACAAAATCAATGTGCAGAAATCACAAGCAATCCTATACACCAACAATAGAGAGTCAAATCATGAGTAAATGCCAATTCACAATTGCTACAAAGAGAGTAAAATACCTAGGACTACAACTAACAAAGGACATGAAGGACCTCTTCAAGGGGAACTATAAATCACTACTCAAGGAAATAAGAGAGGACACAAACAGATGGAAAAACATTCCATGCTCATGGTTAGGAAGAATCAATATCATGAAAATGGCCATACTGCCCAAAGTTATTTATAGATTCAATGCTATCGCCATCAAACTACCATTGACCTCCTTCACAGAACTGGAAAAAACCACCTTAAAGTTCATATGAAACCAAAAAAGACCACATAGCTGAGACAATCCTAAGTAAAAAGAACAAAGCTGGAGGCATCATGCTACCTGACTTCAAACTATACTACGGGCTACAGTGATCAAAACAGAGATATAGACAAATGGAACAGAACAGAGGCCTCAGAAGTAATGTTACACATCTACAACCATCTGATCTTTGACAAACCTGACAAAAGCAATGGTGAAAGGATTCCCTGTTTAATAAATGGTGTTGAGAAAACTGGCTAGCCACCTGCAGAAAGCTGAAACTGGACCCCTTCCTTATACCTTATACAAAAGTTAACTCCAGATGGATTAAAGATTTAAATATAAGACCTAACACCATAAAAATCCTAGAAGAAAACCTAGGCAATACCATTCAGGACATACGCACAGGCAGGGACTTCATGACTAAAACACCAAAGCAATGGTAACAAAAGCCAAAATAGACAAATGGGATCTAATTAAATTTAAGAGCTTCTGCACAGCAAAGGAAACTATCATTAGACTGAACAGAATGGGAAAAAATTTTTGCAATCTAATCATCTGACAAAAGGCTAATATCCAGAATCTACAAAGAACTAAAACAAATATACAAGAAGAAAACAACCCCATGAAAAAGTGGGCAAAAGATATGAAGAGACACTTTTCAAAAGAAGACATTTATGTGGCCAACAAACATGAAAATATGCTCATCAACACTGGTCATTAGAGAAATGCAAATCAAAACCACATTGAGGTACCATCTCATGCCAGTTAGAATGGCAATTATTAAAAAATCTGGAGACAATGGATGCTGGAGAGGATGTCAAGCAATAGGAATGCTTTTACACTATTGGTGGGAGTATAAATTAGTTCAACCATTGTGGAAGACAGTGTGGCTTCTCCTCAAGGATCTAGAAATAGAAATGCCATTTGACCCAGCAATCCCATTAATGGATATATACCCAAAGGATTATAAATTGTTCTGTTATAAAGACACATGCACACACACGTTCACTGTGGCACTGTTTACAATAGCAAAGACTTGGAACCAACCCAAATGCCCATCAACAATAGACTAAGGAAAATGTGGCACATATGTGCCATGGAATACTATGCAGCCATAAAAAGGATGAGTTCATGTCCTTTGCAGTGACATGGATGAAGCTGGAAACACCAACCTTCTCAGCAAACTGACAGAACAGAAAACCAAACACCACATGTTCTTATTCATAAGTGGGTGTTAAACAATGAGAACACATGGACACAGGGAGGGGAACATCACACACTGGGGTCTGTTAGGGTGTGGGGGGCTAGGGGAGGGAAAGCAGGAGGTGGGGAGATTGAGGAGGGAGAAATACCTAATGTTAGTGATGGGGGAATAGAGGCAGCAAACCACCATCGCATGTGTATACCTATGTAACAATCCTACAAGATCTGCACATGTATCCCAGAACTTAAAAGAAAAATACATATTCCCTAATTAATCTTTGTAAAGATTTTAAACAACAGATGCCTTAATAATTGTTTCTACACCATAGCATGTTTATTTTTATATGTTATTTGTATTTTTTTCTCATTACTTGAGTAAAAGGGACACTGGACTTTGACATTCTTGGCCTTGACATTGACTGTGTGACTTGGGGAAGACAGCTGTTTTAGGTATTGGGGGGTTTTGTTTGTTTTTTATTAGTACACTAAAGACAGTAAATACTTCATCATGGTTGTGTGAGGATCAAGTGAACTGAAACGTATGTGTGCTTTTTAAAAAGCTTTATGTGTGAGAGATAATTGCACTGATAAGGACATAGCATGATGACAAAATTTTATTTCTAGATCGTCTTTCTACCACCTGAAAAGTCATAAAAGGCACTAGAGCAATAACCATATCATTAGAACAATGATAAAAGGACAGGAGTCAAATGGCAAGACAATGAACATTCAATTTAAATAAAAGAAAATCTGACTTAAGGGTGGCTGAAGGCAGTGATGGCAGCCCACTCCATGTCGCTTTGATACACTACAAAACAGACAATAGAAAGAAAAATAGACTCTACTTGAAAATCACATCCTCTGCATAACTCAAGGAAAGATGATGTACAATTTTCAAAACATTCTAATTTAAAAAGGAAAAAGGAATCCAGAATTTCCAGCTTAAAATCTCTCATACTCCTGCCAGACCTTCCTCCCAAAGTAATAATACCCCACTGTGGGGAAAGATACAAATTGAAAGTCTGTGAAGGGGCCCAAACTCAAACTTAAACTGCTTCAGGAAAACAAGGTCTTCCCTTTGTCTGAAAAGTATCCAAGTAGATCCAGGTGATTTGGACAGGAGATAGGGAAATACTGGGTAGAATAATGTGGATCCCTGGCCAAGGCCTCACCCTTAAGCCTGGAAGCCAGTGGCCCTAAATGGGAATAGGCATTCCTGTTTTCACACCCAAAAGTTGCCTTTTGGTCTGCCATGCCCCACCATCCTGACCCATATAAACCCCAAACCCAAGGCTCCATGGGCAGATAAACAAGAGCAGAGGGGTGGTAGAACAGTGTGGCAGACAGAGAAGAGGAGTATCAAGAGGTGTTTGTCAAGAGGAGTTCGTCTGGGAACAGTTAGAGAGACCCACATGCTGGACAGCCAAACTCCATGGGAAGATCATTTTCCCACTCCATCCCCTTTCCAGTTCCCCATCCATCCCACTGACAGTCACCTCTACCACTCAATAAAACCCCTCTATTCACAGTCCTTCAAGTCTGCATGTGACCTGATTCTGCCTGGATGCGAAGCAAGAACCTGGTACCAAGAGGACACTAAGCTGGTTAATATTTAAGCCGTCTGCAGACAGCAGAGCTAAATGACAACTGTAGCACACCCACTGGGGCTTCAGCAGTCACAGGCACCCACCACTAGATGCCACTCTATTGTTCAAATGGACTTTGGTTCATTTGTTGCAGTGTGGTCTATGGAGCTTCATAGACAGCTTCTTCAGCAGTCTATGGAGCTGCTGAAGCTGGGAGATGTGATGCCAGCAAGTGTGGCTGCATAGAGGGGGAAAAAATAAGTTTTCATCATCTCAAATACTCCAGTTAATTTTCCTGACTGTGATGAACAGAGAGAACCAGGGTCCTGGGGAATGAATTCTTATCTTCTTGCCGGGGGATCCAGGGAATGAGGGAGCCTTTCTTATTATGAAATACTAAAAGGAGTATCCAGACTTCTTGATAGTGTTTACTGTTCTGGAAAGATAAGATGTGATCTTTAAAACTAATATGTACAATCTATAAAAGTTGAATTCATAGAAGTAGACGGTAAAATGGTGGTTACTAGACGCTGGGGTGGGATGTGGAACAATGGATGGGGGAAGAGGAGATTTTCATTAAGAGGTGTAAGTTTCAGTTAGGAAGAAAACGTTTTGGTCACCTATTGCACAGCATGGTTAGTATAGTTAACAATAATGTGGTATATATTTCACATGTGGTAAAATCTACTAAAATAGCAGATTTTAAATGTTTTCACCATAAAGATATAATAAGCATGACGGTGATATATATGTTATCAGTTTGTTTTAATTGTTCTACAATGTATACATAAATCATCTTTAACATTATTTATTTATTGTAATCGACAAACTAATATATATTTACTGAACCCAATAAATACATATTACTATTTGTCAATTACAATAAATAAATAGATAATGTTAAAGAAAAAAATATCAGGAATAAAATGTGAGTGGTGTTTACTGTTATTAGTGGAATTTTTTTCTCATCCTTTTCCAGAGTCTGATGAGGCACTGGCAACACCTCATTTATTCATTCATTCATTCATTCACCCACTCAAATATTTATTGAACACCAACTAGATGGGACTGGTTATGTTAAGGATACAAATCCTCAGAGGTAATGACAAACAAGAGCAGTGGCTGTAGACTGCGACTAAGTCAAACAGCCAAGAGAATACTAAGCAGGCTGAGAGAATGTGTCAGTTACCCAGAACCATGGGGTTGAGCTAGCTGTGACTAGCATATGGGAGCGTAGAGTCCAGCACAGTCTTATCACTGTAACGCTTTGATTGACTTCCAAGTTGGGAAGGCCTGTGCTATAGTCCTGGGTAATTAATAGAAGGGATGCATGATGGTGGTTTTAGAGAGTTTTGGACAAACTGAAACAGACTGGGAAGCAACAATCTGAAAAGCATGGCATAGTATTTTACAGCAGAGGCCAGATTAAAAAAAAAGAAAAGAAAAACCGAATAATTTGAGAAAAACTATGAGAAACACAGACTCCTTCTTTTCTAATCTTTACTCACATTTGATGACTCTAAATCAAATGTGACATTGTCACTAAAAATGGTAGGTAATTTAATAATTGTTTTAGTTAGAAAAAATATTAACATTTTATGAGACAAGAAAATCTTGAATCAGTCCTTAAAATATCATAACTTGGGCAAAGCAAATACTGACAAATTCAGAATAGCTATAACCAAGTTGTCATTAGTTCTGCTTAGTGTTTAGAATGTCTGCAGAGTGCTATTCCTTTTAAAAAATAAAAAGCTGATTTTTTTGGCAAGAAAGTAATTGTGAAGTGTTTAAATGAAATGAGCTATCTTTGCATTGAAATGTAAAGCTCCCATTTCCTCTCTTTAAATGTTTAAGGGATTTTTTTGTCAGTTTCAGCATGAACAAACATTAAAATTCATCTCATCCAAAACCTATAGTGCATTTTTTAAAAAGATTTTAATATCAGCAAATGGATCTGATAATCTGCAGAGTATTTCTGCTGTCAAGGAAGGACCACGGAATTAAAAAACACATGTTCTTGATTTGACATCCCTTGGCATCTTGTAAATAGCCTCCACGAATCCATACCTTAAAACTGCCAACACCAGCAAAATTGTGCCCAAGTTTCTAGTAAGTTAAGCAAGCAAGGCAGAGAGAGGAAATGTGGCTAGATTGCATGTAAAAACCGAGGGACCCCGAAAACTGACCTCAAAGTCATTTAACCAAAAGATACTCTCCGCATTTCTGCAGAATTGTCCTTTTATTTAGAATCAAGCAGCATTTTGTGATATGTATGCATGTCTGAGTAAATAAGAACATAGAGAAATAGCGTGTTAGGTGGGGCAGGGGAAGATGATGAGGTAAGTGGGAAGAATTTTTCATGTGAAAAAATAAACTGCTGAGTAATACAAAATAGACTTTTCTTATGATTAAAGGTTTTTTACCTCAAGAGGATATTGAAATAATCCTTTAGCCTGGATTTCTAACACTTCAATACTACCTTCCGCATGGGGGAGGAAATTCACATTTATCAGTGTGTTTTCAGATTCAAAACTCAAAAAATGTGTTTGTCTCATAGAGTTGGGAAGTGCCTTCTCTCGTTCTGTGCAAATTGCTAATGCAAAGGCTGCAGGAGACTAAGCAAAGGCCACATAGTACGCCCTGTTGAGCAAAGCTTAGGGTGACTATCACTACAAACCTATTGCTTTGTTTCCCCTCAACATTTGAGAGATTTGTTCCACAAATTTGAGATAGTGGAACCATTTCCATTAAGCAGTAGTTTACTCTTTTCCTTAAATTATAAGTCAAGAGAATAGGCAATTAGAACTTCTAATTAGCATAATGTATGTTGACATTACTTACCACTAGTTATTATTTCAGACCAAAGCCAAAAAAATCATCTTTTTATGCTGCTTAAAATTTTACTGAGATAAATATGATGCATTTCCATACATCAAAAATGATGATGGCATTTATTGAGAATACACTGTATGATCTATGATTTATAAATATAATTTTATTTCATTCCTATGGCAAGTCTGCAAGATCAGATTAAAAAACATTGGGGTCCATAAAATAACGTTGTCCAAATCTCATATGAGAGTTGGAGAGCTAAATTTTGAAATCCTGTTTGCAGGATGCAAGTATCTATGGCTTTTTTCACCACTCCCTGAAGGCTTTTTGACAAATAGCTCAGTCAGCTATAACTTATGGTCCACAAAGTTTCTGGAGACCCCAGCTTGGACATATATTGCTTCTCTAAACCTTCCTTAGAGCAAAGCACACTGATAAAAATGCACATAGACATATTCCACTATCACTTCCAATAAACACAAAGAAGCAATGTTTACAAGTAAAACCATTTTTGCAACTTACATTTTCTATTAGTATGTATACATCAACCTCATTACTGTCAATGGTTGTTTATTATTATACTGTACCACAATTTATTAAATAGTTCATTATAGATGAATATTTTGATAGCATTTTTTTTTTTGCTAGGCAACAATTCTGCAATAAATACACGCATTTATATTTTATGGGTATTCACTAATGTTTCTAACCTCTGCCATTCAAAATTATGGGCAAATGAATATGTACATATTAACACTAGAAAGCCACTGCTTAATAGCCTATCCAAAAGTCACAGTGATAGATTGCTGAGCAAGAAGGCTGACTTGCTGGCACTCATCCTCCCTCACAAAAAAGAAACCAAAACCAGTATTTTGATTTGACTGAAGTTACTGAGACAGTATGCTAGAGAGCACAAGGAAACCAGCAAAATCCCTGTGGATCCTAGACAACCATGACAGCATCATGGAGATGGAAGAAAGTTATTTTGCCTCTGCTATACTGTCTCCCCTGCTAGGATTAGCTCAAAGTCGGGGGAGACTTTTTCTTATGGGGAAAGGTAAGCTAGAGATCCCCTGCAGTCCTCATTATTACCTCAAATGCCAGCAATCCTTGCTACAGGAGAGTCCTCCAATTCTGACAGGTCTGGAATCTAGTTTGAAGTAGCCTGAAGTTTCCACTACTGCATTGCCTGAGTAGAAGCCTATCTTGGGCATTCCTTGCTCCTGTGATCTAAGCTGTAATGGCATGCTGTAATCTTGAAACTGAACCTATTGCCAGAGTATATCCTGCACTGGGGACCAGTAGCCATTGCCTCTCTTCATCCTTGAGTCTCTGCCACCATAACATAATTTTAACATGAGTACCTGCTACAATAAAACTTTTGCTGATTAGAGCCTAGGATACATGAAACAAACAAAACTACAATATTCAAACCCATGTGGCACCCCACTACCTCCAGGAAACAGCCAGATCTGAACAGCAGGGAAGCTCCTTTAAAGTTGATTGGCCAACCTCACCTGTGCATACCCATGCAGCACAGCCAGCCTGATAAGCCTGCATGCACCCATGGCCAACCCAAGAGCTGATCCTGACCCCTTGACGACTGCCACAGAGTGGTCTAGCTCATCATGTTCAGTCCAATAATCAGCCAAGTGTCCTCCCCTACAATAAAATAATGCTATTTTTATCACAAACTTCTTCAGCTTAGACTACTGAGACAATCAACACACTGGTGACAAAGATTATAGCAGAAGAAACTGCATGAAGTCCATGCAACTGAATCTACCCAGAATCAAAATTAATGCACTACATCCTACTGATATGGTAGGACCCATCAACCCATAGGGAAAATGTTTCTTCCTATGAAAGGTATTCCATAAAATTAAAGAATGCAACTATTCCACTAGTTGTACAGGTATCAATAAAGGGACACAAGAAACATGAAAAACGAGAAATTCATGACACTCACAAAGGAACACAGTAAGTCTCCAGTAACAGACCCCAAAGAAAGGGATATTTACAAAATGCAGGAAAAAAATGCAAAAGAATGATCTTAAAGAAACTCAATAAGATAAAAGATAAAACAAATAATAAGTAAAACAATTTATAATCTGAATGAGAAATTCAATAAAGATAGATATTATATTAAAATATAACCCAACAGAAACCTCGTAACTAAAGAATTAATGAATAAAATAAAAAATAAATTAAGAGTTTCAACCACAACTTAGTTCAAGTTGAAAAAATAATATTTTGAACTGGAATACAGGATTTTTGATATAACTCAGAGGGGAAAAAAAGACTTAAGAATAAAGAATAATGAAGAAAACCTATGGGAATCAAGGGACACAGTTAAGCAAACAAATCTTTGCAATTTAAGTGTGCCAGAAAGAGATTGATAGTGACACAGAAAACTTATGTAACAAAGTATTAGTTAAAAACTATCAAAGCATTGAGAGATATATGGATATCCAGATCCAAGAAATTCATAGGTTCCCAATAGATTCAGTGCAAAAAGATTCTCTCCAAGGCACACTATAATAAAAATGTCAAAAGCAAAAAACAAAAAGAATTCTAGAAAGAGAAATGCACCAAATTACATATAAGAGAACCTCCAACTGAACATGAGCAGATTTTTTAGCAGAAATTGTGTAAGCCAGGAAAGAATGGGTTGATATATTCAAAATGCTGAAAGAAAAAAATTTTCACCAAGAATATTATATTCAGTAAAGCTATTCTTTAAAAATGAAGGATAAATAAAGATCTTCACAGTCAAGCAAACAATGAAGGAATATGTCACCATTATGCTGGATTTAAAAGAAATGCTTAAAGGAGTATTACAACACAAAATGACAATAATTTCTGTCATGAAAACACAGGAAGTTTAAAACTCAGCAGCAGAGGTAAGTTCATTAATTAAACTCAGAATATTCCAGTGTTGTAAAGGTATTATGTAAATCTTTCAATTCTCTAGTATGGAGTCTTTAAAGACAAAATAAAAACAACAATAGCTATAATTAGTAGCTAAGAAACATACAATACAAAAAGAAGTAAATTGAGGCAATAAAAATATCAATTGTGTGGGGGGATAAAGTCTGAAGTATTTTTATGCAAGCAATGTTAAGTTACCATTAGTTTAAATTAATTATAACTACAAGACTCTTCATGTTAGCTCCATGCAAATCACAAATAAAGAAATTACAGCAGATACAGAAAATCAAAAAGGAAAAGGAAATAAAGCTTTGCACCACAGAAAAGCACCAAACAAAAGAGGTAAACAACAAGAGAAAAAGAAACAAAAGATCTACAAAGCAATCAGAAAACAACTAACAAAATGGCAAGAGTAAGTCCTTGTATATTAATAACAATCATCAATGTAATGATTTAAATTCTCCCATTAAAAGACACAGAGTGGCTGAGTGAATAAAAAAAAATCCAAATATATACTGACTAATAGAAACACACTTCACCATTAAAGACATAGAAAGAATGAGAGTAAAAGAGTAAAGGAAAATATTTCATGAAAATGAAAATCAAAAGCAAGTAGTAGTAGCTATAATTTTATCAGATAAAGTCTTTAAGTCAAAAATTGTTAAAAAAAAAGACAAGAAGGTCATTATATAATAATAAAGGGATCCATTTAGTGAGAGGGCACAACAATTCTAAATATGTATGCACCCAACACTGGAGCACCAAAATATATAAAGTAAATATTATTCGCTCCAAAAGAAGATATAGCAATACAATAATAGTAGGTGATTTCAACACCCCATTTTCAACAATCAACATATCTGGATGAAAAGCAACAGAGAAATTGAACTGAAACTTCATAGACCAAATAGTTCTAACAGACATTTATAGAATGTTTTATCCAACAGCTAGAGAATACATGTTCTTCTTAACTACACATAGAAAATTCCCCAGAATAGATCACATGCTATGCCCCTAACAAGTCCTAACAAATTTATTAAAGAGATTATATCAAGTATATATTTTTATGATACACAGTAGTATAAAATTAGAAATTAACAAGAAAAACTTCAGAAGCTTTACAAATACTTATAAATTAAACAACATGTTCCTCAACAACAATAGATCAATGAAGAAATAAAAAGGTAACTTAAAAAATAAATCTGAGACATATAGAAACACATTATACTAAAACACAGCAAAAGCAGTTCTAGGAGGGAAACTTATGTCAACAAAAACCTACATCAAAGAAAACACAAGATTTCTAATAAATAACCTATTAATAATCTCAAGAAATTAAGAAAACAAGAACAAACAAATCCAAAATTGGTAGAAGGAAGGAAATAATAAAAGAGCAGAAATAAACAAAATAGAGACCCACCAAAAAGTTCAAAAAAATAAAAAAGCAAATAATTGATTTTTTTCTTTCCAACTTTTGTTTTTGGTTCAGGGGATACAGGTACAGATTTGTTACATGGGTAATTGTGCACCCTGGGGGTTCTGAGTGCATATTATTTCATCACCTAGCTAATAAGCATAATACCTGATAGGTAGTTTTTCTTTTCTTTTTTTTTTTTTTTTTTTTTTTTTTGAGACGGAGTTTCGCTCTTGTTACCCAGGCTGGAGTGCAATGGCGCAATCTCAGCTCACCGCAACCTCCGCCTCCTGGGTTCAGTCAATTCTCCTGCCTCAGCCTCCTGAGTAGCTGGGATTACAGGCATGCGCCACCGTGCCCAGCTAATTTTTTGTATCTTTAGTAGAGACAGGGTTTCACCATGTCGACCAGGATGGTCTCGATCTCTTGACCTTGTGATCCACCCGCCTCGGCCTCCCAAAGTGCTGGGATTACAGACTTGAGCCACCACGCCTGGCCGGTAGTTTTTCAATTCTTACCCTCCTCCCACTCTTTACCCTCCAGTAAGACAAAGTGCCTACTTTCCCCTTCTTTTGGCCAGGTGTACTCAGTGTTGAGTTTCCATTTATAAGTTAGAACATGCAGTGTTTATTTTTCTGTTTCTGTATTAATCCACTGAGGTTACTGGCCTCCAGCTCCACCAAGTTGCTGCAAAGGACATAATTTTATACTTTTTTATGGCTGCATAGTATTCCATGGTGTATATGTACAACATTTTCTCTGTCCTGTCCACCATCGATGGCATCTATGTTGATTCAGTGTCTTTGCTACTGTACATAATGCTACAATGGGCATATGTGTTCATGAGTCTTTATGGTACAAAAATTTATATTCCTTTAGTTATGTACCCAGTAATTGGATTACTGGGTTGAATGGTATTTCTGTTTTAAGTTCTTTGTGAAATCTCCAAACTGCTTTCCACAGTGCCTGAACTAATTTATGTTCCCACCAGCAGTGTACATGCATTTCCTTTTCTCTGAAGCCTCATGGGCATCTGTGTTTTATTTTGAATATCCATTCTGACTAATGTGCAGTGGTATCTCATTCCGGTTTTGATTTTCATTTCTCTGATGATTAGTGATGTTGATCATTTTTTCACATGCTTGCTGGCCATGTGTGTGTCTTCTTTTCAGAAGTGTCTATTCATGTCTCTTCCCCATTTTTAAGTGTGTTGTCTGTTTTATGTGTGATCATTTGTTTAAATTTCTTGTAGATTCTGAATATTAGACCTTTGTCAGATGCATAGTTTGAAAATATTTTCCCTATTCTGTAGGTTGTCTGTTTTCTCCATTATAGTTTCTTTTGCTGTGCAACAGCTCTTTTTTGAATTAGATCCCACTTGTCATTTTTTTGTGTTTGTTGCAATTGCTTTTGGAAACTTCTTCATGAAATCCTTGTCAAGGTCTATGTCAGGAATAATATTACCAAGGTTTTCTCCTGGGGTTTTTACAGTTTTTGTTTTTACACTTAAGATCTGCAGTCAATGTTTAGTTTCTTATTGCATATGGTGGGAGAAAGGATCCAGTTTCAATCTTCTGCATATAGCTAGCTAGCTATCCCAGTAACATTTATTCAATAGGGAGTTTTTCCTCATTGCTTGTTTTTGCCAACTTTGTCAAAGATGGCTGTGTAGAAGTGTGTGGCTTTATTTCTAGGTTTTCTAACCGATTCTACTGGTGAATGTGTGTGTTTTTTGTAACATCATTGTGCTAGTTTTGATTACTATAGCCTTGTAGTATAGTGTGAAGCCAAATATTTTGATGCTTCCAGCTTTGTTCTTTTTTGCTTAGGATTGCCTTGGCTACTCAGGCTTCTTTTTGGTTGCGTATTATTTTAGAATACCTTTTAAAGAATTCTGTGAAAAAGATTATTGGTAGTTTTATAGGGATAGCATTAAATCCACAAGTTGCTTTGGACAGTATGGACATTTAAATAATAATAATTCTTCCTATCCATGAGCATAGAATGTTTTCCCATTTGTGTCATCTCTGATTTCTTTCAACAGTGTTTTGTAATTCTTATGTAAAGATAATTCACTTTCTTTGTTAGCTGTATTTCTAGATATTTTATTCTCTTAGTGGCTATTGTGAGTGTGATTGCATTCTTGATTTTGCTGTCAGCTTGGATGTTATTGGTGTATAGAATTGCTACTGCATTTCTACATTGATTTTATAATCTGAAACTGTTGAAGTTTATCATATCTAGAAACCTTTAAGCAGAGATTGTTCATTTTTTATGTATAAAATGATATAATCTGTGAAGAGAGATAATTTGACTTTCTCTCTTCCTATTTGGATGCCTTTTATTTTCTTCTCTTGCCTGATTGTTTTGGTTAGGACTTTCAGTACTATATTGAATAGGTGTGGTGAGAGTGGGTATCCTTGTCTTACTCTGGCTTTTCAAGAGAAGTGATTCTAGATATTGGTTGTGGTTTGGTCATAGATGGTTCTTATTATTTTGAGGTCTTCTCTGATTCCTAGTTTACTGTGGGTTTTTAATATGAAATAATGTTTAATTTTATCAAAAGCCTTTTATGCATCTATTGAAAAAGTGTGATTTTTTTTAGTTCATTTTATTTGATAAATCACGTCTATTGATTTGAGTATTTTGAACCAACCTTGCATCCCAGGATTAAAGCCTTCTTGATTGTGTTAGGTTAGCTCTTTGCTGTTCTCCCGGATTCAGCTTACTAGTATTTGCTGAGAATGTTTGCATCTCTGTTCATCGAGTACATTGTCTTGATATTTTCTTTTTGTTGTGTCTCTTCCAGGTTTTGGTATCAGAATTATACTGGCCTCATAAAATGACTTGAGGAGGAGTGACTACTCTTCAATTTTTAAAAATAGTTTATATACTATTAGTACCAGCTCTTCTTTATACGTCTCGGAGAATTCAGCTGTGAATTCTTCTGGTCCAGGGCTTTTTCTAGTTGGTCGGGTTTTGTTTGTTTGTTTGTTTGTTTTCAGACAGAGTTTCACTCTTGTTGCCCAGGCTGAGTGCAGTGGTGTGATCTTGACTCACTGCAACCTCTGCCTCCTGAGTTCAGGTGATTCTCCTGCCTCAGCCTCCCAAGTATCTGAAAATTACAAGAGACCGCCACCATGCCCAGCTAATTTTTGTATTTTTAGTAGAGACGGGGGTTTCACCATGTTGACCAGACTGGTCTTGAACTCTTGACTTCAGGTGACCACCCACCTTACCCTCCCAACGTTCCAGAATTACAGCTGTAAGCCACCAGGCCCAGCCTCTAGTTGCAGGGTTTTTTCTTTTTTCCCCACTGATTCAATTTTAGAACTCAATATTCATCCTTTCAGGGTTTCAATTCCTTTTTGGTTTAATTTTGGGAGAAGAAATTATTTCATTGGGATTTTTATGTATAAAATTATATCATCTGTGAAGATATTTTTACTTTGTTTCCTTTTTCCAATAGGCTTTATTCCTGGATGCAAGGTTGGTTCAAAATACACAAATAAAATGATTTCATTTCTTCTCGGGTTTTTTTTCATACACATAGAGGTGTGGATAATAGTCTCTGAAGTTTTTTTTGTGTGTGTGTTTCTGTGGGTAGATGGTAATATACTCTTTGTCATTTCTGATTGTGTTTATTTTTATTTTCTCTGTTTTTCTTTATTAGTCTACCTGGTGGTCTATCAATTTTATTCATTCTTTCTAAAACCCAATTTTTGGTTCATTTATCTTTTAAATGGTCATGTGCTTCTCAGTTTCATTCAATTCAGCTCTGATTTTGGTTATTTCTTTTCTTCTTTGTAGTTCTCTTGTAGAGATCATTCACCAGAATTGCAAGTTTCAGGGTTGGTTTGGTTTGCTATTGTTTTTTTAGCTCCTCTAGGTATCATGCTAGGTTGTTAATTTAAGACTTTTCTGCCTTTTTTATATGAGCATTTAGCTCTATGAATTTCCCTCTTGATGCAGCTTTAGCTGTCTTCCAGAGATTCTGGTATGTTTTATCTTTGTTTTCTTTACTTTCTAAGAATTTTTTGATTTCTGCCTTAATCTTTGTGTTTACCCAAAAGTCATTCAGAAGCAGTTTGTTTAATTTTCATGTAATCATATGGCTGAGAGGCGTCTTCTTGTATTGATTTTTTTTTTATCTTGCTGTGACCTTTGAGTGTAGTTAGTATGTTTTTATATAAGTATTTATTGAGAATTGCTTTATGGTTGTGCATGTATTGAATTTTAGATTATGTGTCATGTATACATGATAAGCTCCTGTATTCTGTTTTGGTTGGGTGGAATGTTCTGTAGACATCTGTTAGGTCCATTTAATCAATTGTTAGTTAGGCCCCAGATATCTTTGTTAGTTTCTGTCTTGAGGATGTGTCTAATACTGTCAGTGGGGTATTGACATATTCCCCTATTATTGTGTGGTTATCTAGCCTCTATGTAGATCTTTAAGAACTTGTTTTGTGAATCTTGGTGTATATGTCTTAGGTGTATATATATTTAGGATAAAGTTTTCTTATTGAATTGAACCCTTTGTCACCATGTTGTGCCCTTCCTGTCTTTTTTGATCATTGTTAGTTTAAAATATGTTTTGTTTGGAATTAGAATAGCAACCACTGCTCTATTTGTTTTCCGTTTGCTTGATAGTTCTTTCTCCATACCTTTGCTTTGAGCCTATAGGTATCATTACATGTGAGATAGGTTTCTTTAAGAGAGCATACAGATGGGTCTTTCTTCTTCTTCTTTTTTGCAAACTTTCTGAATTTATTCTGATTCAATAATCAGTACACAAAGCATACAAGAATGTTTGATACAAAATCAACATACAAAAATTAGTGGGGTATCTATGTACTAATAGCAAAATGTCTGTTAAAAATATCATAAAAACAATTTCACTTAAAATAGCTACAAAACAAAGATAACTAGGAATAAATTTAACCAATAAGGAGAAAAAGCTCTATACTGAAAACTATAAAACTTTAACAAAAGAAACTGAAGAGGACATAAATAAACTGAAAGAATCCCATATTCATTGATTGGAAGAATTGATATTGTTAAAATGCCCATTACGTCCCAAAGCAATCTATAGATTTAATGCAATTCTTATCAAAATACCAATGTCTCGCAGAAATAAAAAATCTTTACAGAAATAAAAAACCAACTCCAAAATTGGGAATCCCAAAAGACCCTAAATATCCAAATCAATTCTGAGCAAAGAGAAGAAAGCTAGAGGTATTACACTACTTGGTTTCAAAATACATTACACAAAAAACATGGTACTGGCATAAAAAAATGGAATAGAACAGAGAACCCAAAAATAAATTAACACACCTACAGACAACTGATTTTCAACAAAGGTGCTAAAAACACACAATGCAGAAAAGACAATCTCTTCAATGAATGATGCTGGGACTATTGTATATACACACACTGAATAATAAGACTAGTTCCCTACATTCACTGTAACCAAAAATCAACTCTGAACAGATTAAAGACTTAAATGTCATGCCCTAAACTATAAGACTATTCGAAGAAAAACATAAGGAAAGCACTTCATGACATTAAACTGGGCAAGGCAAGAATTTGTTTAATAAGAACTTGAAAGCATAGGCAACAAAAACAAAAATAGACAAATGAGATTACATCAAACTAAAAACCTTTTGCACAGCAAAAGAAACCAGTAACCGAATGAAAGACAATCTACAGAATGGGAGAAAATATTTGCAAACTATACATCTGACAAGGGGTTATATCCAGAATATAAAGACAGCAAACACCACAAATAACCTGATTAAAAAAATGGGAAAAAGAACTTAATAAATATTTCTCAAAAGAAGACATAGAAGGCTGTCAGTTCAATGTCACCAATTACTAGGAAAATGCACATTAAAACCACAATAGAATACCACCTCACTATGTTGTAGAAGATGTGGGAGAAAGATATCACTTACAGGCTGTTGGCAGGATTGTAAACTAGTACATTCGTTATGGAAAACAGTATGGAGGTCCTCAAAAATTTAAAAATAGAACTGCCATATGATATAGCAATCCCTTTACTAGATATATATTCCAAAGAGAATTAAATCTGTATGTTAAAGATGTATCCACACACTCATGTTTATTGTAGCACTATTTACAATAGTAAGAGTATGGAATCAACCTAAATGTCTAACAATGAAGGAACGAATAAAGAAAGTAATGTATAAATACACAATAGAATACCATTCAGCCATAAAAAGAAATGAAATCATGTTATTTGCAACACCATTATGAACCTTCAGAACATCATGTTAAGTGAAATAAGCCAGACATATAAAGACAAATACCACATTATCTCACTCATATGGGGGGATCTAAGAAAAAAAAAGTTATCATAGAAGCAAAGAGTAGAACAGTAAGAACCAGAAACTGTGGAAGATAGCATGGAAGGGAGGATAGGAAGAGGTTCGTCAGTGGTAGAAAGTTACAACTAGATAGAATAAATAAGTTCTGGTGTTCTGTTGCACAATAGGTTGATGATGGTTAACAGTAAAATATTGTATGTTACCAAATAGCTGGAAGAGAGGCTTCTGAATGTTCTCACCACAAAGAAATAAATGCATGAGGTGACGGGACCCACTAACTAACCTGATTGAATCATCATATGACAAAAAATATGTATGGGAACACCTTATTTTACTACACAAATATGTTGTCTGTCAATTTAAAAAAATAACAATAACATTGTTTTTATAGTCACAGTGATTTATATTAGCCCCCACACTGTTGGGGATATTCTGTGTCCCACTGCACTGGCCAACTTGGATAATATCAAATTTTTAAAGTTTTACCAACTTAGGGGAAAAAATGTGATGTTTCCATTGCATTTTTCTCATTTTTTAAAGAAATGTTTAGTGTCATTTCTTGGATTTGGGAGTTCTTTGTATATTTTTTGAGAATTATCTGTTCATATTCTTTAATCACTTTTATTGTCTTATAGAAACCATGTTTATGGTATGAATACCAATGCTTTGTTACTATCTTTATTTGTCTTTAAATTCTGTTTAACTGCCTCTTGCTACATTGGTAGACCAAAAAAAAAGTAGTCAAATGATAGGTAATGATCTTTTAAGCACTATTTTTACAAGTTGTGTTCTGTTATTTTCCCTGATGAATGGATAAGAACTCTGAAATACATAGAGATACCCAGCTAGCAAACTGCTAACCAGGACTGGAACATGGGTCTAACACAAGGGCTACTAGAACATAGGGATTTTTCTGTTGATTTTTCTCCCCTTAATGGCTTCTGGTTAGCAGAATTACTAAGTTCTAAGCTTCCCAGAATAAGAAAGTTTTAGAATACTTCTCACTTCCCACAAAAGGTTAGGATTAAGTGTTGTAGTGTGTGTTGCCTTTGACTGTAGCTCTGCATATTAGTCCATTTTCAGGCTGCTGACAGAGACAAACCAAGACTGGGTAATTGGTAAAGAAAAAGAGGTTTAGTGGACTCACAATTCCACACGGGTGGGGAGTCCTCACAATCATGGCAGGAGGTAAAAGGCATGGTGGCAGACAAGAGAGAGCTTGTGCAGGGAAACTCTCCCTTAAAAAACCATCAGATGCCGAGTGTGGTGTTTCATCCCTATAATCCCAGCACTTTGGGAGTCTGAGGAGGGTGGATCATGAGGTCAAAAGATCAAGACCATCCTGACCAAGATGGTGAAACCCCGGTCTCTACTAAAAATACAAAAATCAGCTGGGCATGGCGGTTGGCACCTGTAATTTACAGCTACTTGGGAGGCTGAGGCAGAAGACTCACTTGGAAGGCAGAGGTTGCATCACTGCACTCCAGCCTCATGACAGAATGAGAATCCTCAAAAAACAAAACAAAACTAAACTAAAAAACCATCAGATTTGATGAAACTATCATGAGAACAGCACAGGGAAAACCTGCCCCCATGATTCAGTTACCTTCCACCAGGTCCTTCCCACAACGTGGAAATTGTGTGAGCTACAATTCCAGGTGAGATTTGGGTGGGGATACAGCCAAACCATATCACTCTGTTTTGGTCTTCCTATAACAATGGCCAAATAACCAAGAAAGGCATACATAAAAGCATCAAAGTATGTTTTGAGAGCAAAAACTTGTTATGGGAACAATTAGCAATACATTTTACAAATACGTATACACAAGCATGTCCTCCTACACACTTGCACACACATGCTCTTGTAAAAATTTAGCTGGATGGGCACAGCCAGGTGGAAACACAAAGCAAACAGAAACCCCAGGAGCAGAAAGCTCAGGCTACTGTTGAAGACCTGATGAGACTGCTGTAAGTTAAAATGAGGTTTGGAGGTCCTGCAGCAGCCTGTAAAGTTGATGGGTGTGTGAAAGCAGCTTTGCTTGTCCTGGAGCCCATGCTCAAGGGCAATAGAAAAAACTCCTTGACTGAGTCCCAGAACTGCCTGACCGTATCCACCTCTGCATCTTCCCCATTCTCTGAGGGCCAATTATCTTCTGCCCATGCAGCAGCCTCTTGCATTCCTCACTCTTGTTCCTTGGATTTGAGGTTCATTCTGCCTCTTTCACTCTCCTAGCACCTCTCAGCTGGGTGTTTTCCCTCTGGTCTGACAGTGTCCCAAGCTTAGCTCAGGGGGTCTTGCCAGCCTGAGTCCCCAAACTGTGTTTGGGCCATTCTTCTATTTTATGTTTGACAGGACTATAATTCCTTCCTCTCTTCTGAATTTCTCTTTGGATATGGTCCTCAGAATCGCAGGCCCATGTCCTTGTCGTGTTCCCTGATGGCACAGAAGTCTCAATTCAATAGCAAACAGTGGCACCTGGTGCCCCCAATATTTCCCGATTTTGCATGATTTCATTAAAATATACTTATCTGCTATATCTAATCAGGTAATCTGCACAAATACGGTAATTGGAGACAGTGGCTTAACATTGTTCTGTACCCCCAAAGAACAGATAGGGACTCAATAGGACCCTTCATCAGATAACACTTTAATCCCAAAGAATGACTTATATGGTGAGAAGTGCAGCTTCCACCCTAGGTGGGCATTTTGATGTTCATTAAGTGACACTGGATAAGTGAGCCACCCACTGTCTCTGCCTGAGGCTAGGTCAAAGCCTCATATTTATGTAGGTCAGAGATTTTTTGTTCTCACTCTCGTTTCACAGATGAGAACTGCTCTTCTCTTCTGTGTTACATGTGTTGACGCCAGGAAAGTGTCCATAATTCTCTGTTCTGCACCGCTTGTTACACAACTACTCAACGCAAAATTTGATATGTGAAAATTCGGTTTTTAAATTTTTATTTGTATTTTTTTTTGGCAGGCTTTGGAAAAGGCCCGTTTCCTGGCACTAAAAGTAGCCAGTCTTGGCGTGAACAGCCCCTGACAATTCCTAGCATATGGTAAGATGCTTCTGCCCACCCATCAGGTAGATGTCATTTTTCTGACTGGAGCAATGATAGATGTCGTGCTTGGAGAGCAATGACTGCTGGGAAAGATGCCAAGCAGCCAACTGGCCAACACTAGTGAGCAGGTCAGAATGTACCAAGCCTCTGGGCGAGACAGGCCTGCTTGTACCCAGCCACGCGGAGGCCATACACTAGAAAAATGAACACACAGACAGGTCTTGACTATGGCTGCAGAGTTGAATAATATTATTTGTTTTTGCTAAATAAGATGAAGAGTTTTCAATAAGAATGATGGCTTTGCAGACTAAATATACATGCAGAGCACATCAGCTTCTGCTTTTAGGACCCTGTGAGTCAGCGTTCTTCTGTATAAAATAGACTTAGTCATCTCAAAGAGGAGGGATCTAAACAAAGTTTTTGATACTTTATCAAAGCATTTTGTCTTCAGCACTGACTGTCAATGTCGGTCATTTGACCATTTTCATGCTTTTGGAAACCATTTTGCTGTTTTATCAAAAAAAAGTATGCTCTATGTAGAAAAGTCTAATGATCCAAAAAGTACAAAAAAAAAAAAAAAACCATGAAAGTAATCCACATACCACTGCCTAGATATAATCATAAGTAATACATTGAAAAATAGTCTTAAAGATGGCTAAGCACTATAGCTTATGCCTGTAATTCAAGCATTTTGGGAGGCCAAGTCAGGAGAATCACTTAAGGCCAAGAGTTTAAGACTGGCCTGGGCAACATAACGAGACCTCATCTCTACAAAAAAATGTAAAAAAGTAGCTATGCATTGTGGCGCATGCTTGCATCTCAGTTACACTATCTAGGTGCTGAGGCAGGAGGATTTCTTGAGCCCAGGAATTTGATGTTTCAGTGAGTTGTGATTAGGCCACTGCACTCCAGCCATGGTGACAGACTAAGACCCTGTCTTTGGAAAAAAACAAACAAAAATAGCCTTAAAGAAATACCTATCTTCCTAAATACAGTATTTTATGAATGAGATTACACCATGAATGCTTGCCTATAACCTGCAATTTTTTTATTCAATAATACACTATCAATATTATTTTTAATACAGTGTCAGAGACCACTGCATGTGTGCACTGATATTTAACTGATCCCCTAGGGAGAATAAATTGTTTCCAATTTTTTAATACTATAGCAATGCTGCTGATTATATCTTTTTGTTCTTTTTTTAATTGCATTTTAGGTTTTGGGGTACATGTGCAGAACATGCAAGATATTTGCATAGGTACACACATGGCCGTGTGTTTTGCTGCTTTCCTCCCCTTCACCCACATTTGGCATTTCTCCCCTGGCTATCCCTCCCCAGCTCCCCCACCACCGCTGTCCCTCCCCTATTCCCCCCAATAGACCCATGTGTAGTACTCCCTTCCCTGTGTCCATGTGTTCTCATTTTTCATCACCTGCCTATGAGTGAGAATATGCGGTATTTCATTTTCTGTTCTTGTGTCAGTTTGCTGAGAATGATGTTCTCCAGATTCATCCATTTCCCTGCAAAGGACACGAACTCATCATTTCTGATTGCTGCATAATATTCCATGGTGTATATGTGCCACATTTTCCCAGTCCAGTCTATCATCGATGGACATTTGGGTTGGTTCCAGGTCTTTGCTATTGTAAATAGTGCTGCAATGAACATTCATGTGCATGTGTCCTTATAGTAGAACGATTTATAGTCCTTTAGATATATACCCAGTAATGGGATTGCTGGGTCAAATGGAATTTCTATTTCTAAGGCCTTGAGGAATCGCCACACTGTCTTCCACAATGATTGAACTAATTTACACTCCCACCAGCAGTGTAAAAGTGTTCCTATTTCTCCACATCCTCTCCAGCATCTGTTGTCTCCAGATTTTTTAATGATCGCCATTCTAACTGGCGTGAGATGGTATCTCAATGTGGTTTTGATTTGCATCTCTCTAATGACCAGTGATGATGAGCATTTTTTCATATGTTTGTTGGCCTCACATATGTCTTCTTTTGTAAAGTGCCTGTTCATATCCTTTGCTCATTTTTGAATGGGCTTGTTTGTTTTTTTCCTGTAAATCTGTTTGAGTTCTTTGTAAATTCTGGATATCAGCCCTTTGTCAGATGGGTAAACTGCAAAATTTTTTCCCATTCTGTTGGTTGCTGATTCAGGTCTAGTGACTGTTTCTTTTGCTGTGCAGAAGCTGTGGAGTTTGATTAGGTCCCATGTGTCTATTTTGGCTTTTGTTGCCAATGCTTTTGGTGTTTTGGTCATGAAGTCCTTGCCTACTCCTATGTCCTGAATGGTGTTGCCTAGATTTTCTTCTAGGGTTTTTATGGTGCCAGATCTTATGTTTAAGTCTTTAATCCTTCTGGAGTTAATTTTAGTGTAAGGTGTCAGGAAGGTGTCCAGTTTCTGCTTTCTGCACATGGCTAGCCAGTTTTCCCAACACCATTTATTAAACAGGGAATCCTTTCCCCATTCTTGTTTTTGTCAGGTTTATCAAAGATTGTATGGTTGTAGATATGTTGTGTTGCCTCCGATGCCTCTATTCTGTTCCATTGGTCTATATCTCTGTTTTGGTACCAGTACCATGCTGTTTTGATTACTGTAGCCTTGTAGTATAGTTTGAAGTCTGGTAGCGTGATGCCTCCCGCTGTGTTCTTTTTGCTTAGAATTGACTTGGCTATGCGGGCTCTCTTTTGGTTCCATATGAAGTTCATGGTGGTTTTTTCCAGTTCTGTGAAGAAAGTCAGTGGTAGCTTGATGGGGATAGCGCTGATTCTGTAAATTACTTTGGGCAGTGTAGCCATTTTCATGATATTGATTCTTCCTAACCATGAACATGGAATGTTTCTCCATCTGTTTGTGCCCTCTCTTATTTCATTGAGCAATGGTTTGTAGTTTTCCTGAAAGAGGTCCCTTACGTTCCTTGTGAGTTGTATTCCTAGGTATTTTATTCTTTTTGTAGCAATTGTGAATGGCAGTTCGTTTTTGATTTGGCTCTCTTTAAGTCTGTTATTGGTGTATAGGAATGCTTGTGATTTTTACACATTGATTTTATATCCTGAGACTTTGCTGAAGTTGCTTATCAGTTTCAGGAGTTTTGGGGCTGAGGTGATGGGGTCTTCTAGGTATACTATCATATCATCTGCAAATAGAGACAATTTGGCTTCCACCTTTCCTATTTGAATACCCTTTATTTCTTTTTCTTACCTGATTGCTCTGGCTAGAACTTCCAGTACTATATTGAATAGGAGTGGTGAAAGAGGGAATCCTTGTCTAGTGCTGGATTTCAAAGGGAATGCTTCCAGTTTTTGCTCATTAAGTATGATATTGGCTGTTGGTTTGTCATAAATAGCTTTTATTACTTTGAGATACATTCCGTCAATACCGAGTTTATTGAGGGTTTTTAGCATAAAGGGCTGTTGAATTTTGTCAAATGCCTTCTCTGCGTCAATTGAGATAATCATGTGGTTTTTGTTTTTGGTTCTGTTTATGTGGTGAATTATGTTTATAGACTTGCATATGTTGAACCAGGCTTGCATCCCTGGGATGAATTCTACTTGATCATGATGGATAAGTTTTTTGATGTGCTGTTGCAATCGGTTTGCCAGTATTTTATTAAAGATTTTTGCATCTATGTTCATCATGGATATTGGCCTGAAGTTTTCTTTTCTTGTTGAGTCTCTGCTGGGTTTTGGTATCAGGATTATGTCGGTCTCATAAAATGATTTGGGAAGGACTCCCTCTTTGTGGATTATTTGGAATAGTTTCAGAAGGAATGGTACCAACTCCTCTTTGTGTGTCTGGCAGAATTCGGCTGCAAATCCATCTGGACCTGGGCTTTTTTTGTATGGTAGGCTCTTAATTGCTGCCTCAACTTCAGACCCTGTTATTGGTCTATTCATAGTTTCAGCTTCCTCCTGGTTTAAGCTTGGGAGGACACAGGTGTCTAGGAATTTATCCATTTCTTCCAGGTTTACTAGTTTATGTGCACAGAGTTGTTTGTAATATTCTCTGATGATGGTTTGAATTTCTGTGGAATCTGTGGTGATTTCCCCTTTATCGTTTTTTATTGCATCTATTTGGTTGTTCTCTCCTTTCTATTAGTCTGGCTAGTGGTCTGTCTATTTTGTTGATCTTTTCGAAAAACCAGCTCTTGGATTTATTGATTTTTTGAAGGGTTTTTCATGTCTCTATCTCCTTCAGTTCTGCTCTGATCTTATTTATCTCTTCTCTTCCACTAGGTTTTGAGTTTTTTTGATCTTGCTACTCTAGCTCTTTCAATTTTGATGATAGGGTGTCAATTTTGGATCTCTCCACTCTTCTCATATGGGCACTTATTGCTATATATTTTCCTCTGGAGACTGCTTTAAATGTGTCCCAGAGATTCTGGTATGTTGTGTCTTAATTCTCATTGGTTTCAAAGAACTTCTTTATTTCTGTCTTCATTTCATTGTTTATCCAGTCAACATTCAAGAGCCAGTTGCTCAGTTTCCATGAAGCTGTGTGGTTCTGAGTTAGTTTCTGAATTCTGAGTTCTAACTTGATTGCACTATGGTCTGAGAGACTGTTTGTTATGATTTCAGTTGTTTTGCATTTGCTGAGGAGTGCTTTACTTCCAATTATGTGGTCAATTTTAGAGTAGGTGTGATGTGGTGCTGAGAAGAATGTATATTTTGTGGATTTGGGGTGGAGAGTTCTGTAAATGTCTATCAGGTTTACTTGTTCCAGGTCTGAGTTCAAGCCTTGTTAATTTTCTGTCTGGTTGATCTGTCTAATATTGACAGTGGAGTGTTAAAGTCTCCCACTATTATTGTGTGGGAGTCTAAGTCTCTTTGTAAGTTGTTAAGAACTTGCCTTATATATCTGGGTGCCCCTGTATTGGGTCCATATATATTTAGGATCGTTAGCTCTTCTTGTTGTATCAATCCTTTTACCATTATGTAATGACCTTCTTTGTCTCTTTTGATCTTTGTTGCTTTAAAGTCTATTTTATCAGAGATGAGAATTGCAACTCCTGCTTTTTTTTTTTGTTCTCCATTTGCTTGGTAAATCTTCCTCCATCCCTTTATTTTGAGCCTTTGTGTATCCTTGCATGTGAGATGGGTTTCCTGGATACACCACACCAATGGGTTTTGGTTTTTTATCCAATTTGCCAGTCTGTGTCTTTTGATTGGTGCATTTAGCCCATTTACATTTAGGGTTAATATTGTTATGTGTGAATTTGATACTGCCATTTTGATGCCAGCTGGCTGTTTTGCCCGTTAGTTGATGCAGATTCTTCATTTTGTCGATGCTTTTTAGCATTTGCTATGTTTTTGGAATGGCTGGTACTGCTTGTTCCTTTCTATGTGTTGTGCCTCTTTCAGGAGCTCTTGCAAAGCAGGCCTGGTGGTGACAAAATCTCTGAGTACTTGCTTGTTGGCAAAGGATTTTATTTTTCCTTCACTCATGAAGCTCAGTTTGGCTGGATATGAAATTCTGGGTTGAAAGTTCTTTTCTTTAAGGATGTTGAATATTGGTCCCCACTCTCTTCTGGCTTGTAGAGTTTCTGCTGAGAGATCTGCTGTGAGTCTGATGGGCTTCCCTTTGTGGGTGACCCAACCTTTCTCTCTGGCTGCCCTTAGTATTTTCTCCTTCATTTCAACCCTGGTGAATCTGACGATTATGTGCCTTGGGGTTGCTCTTCTTGCGGAATATCTTTGTGGTGTTCTCTGTATTTCCTGGACTTGAATATTGGCCTGCCTTGCTAGGTTGGGGAAATTTTTCTGGATAATATCCTGAAGAGTATTTTCCAGCTGGGATTCATTCTCTTCGTCACATTCTGGTACACCTATCAAATGTAGATTAGGTCTCTTCCCATAGTCCCACATTTCTTGGAGACTTTGTTCATTCCTTTTTGCACTTTTTTCTCTAATCTTGGTTTCTCGTTTTATTTCATTGAGTTGATCTTCAACTTCTGATGTTCTTTCTTCTGCTTGGTCAATTTGGCTGTTGAAACTTGTGCATGCTTCGTGAAGTTCTCATGTTGTTTTTCAGCTCCTTCAATTCATTCATATTCCTAAGTTGTCCATTCTTGTTGTCATTTCCTCGAATCTTTTTTCAAAGTTCTTAGTTTCTTTGCACTGATTTAGAAGATGTTTTTTTAGCTCATGGAAGTTTCTCATTACCCACCTTCTGAAGTCTGATTCTGTCATTTCATCACACTCATTCTCCATCCAGCTTTGTTCCCTTGCTGGTGAGGAGTTTTGGTCCTTTGTAGAAGGTGAGGTGTTTTGGTTTTGGGTGTTTTCCTCCTTTTTGCGCTGGTTTCTTCCCATCTTTGTGGGTTTATCCACCTGTCGCCTGAGCAGTTGCTGACTTTTCAATTGGGTCTCTGAATGGATGCCCAGATTGTTGATGATGAAGTATTTCTGTTAGTTAGTTTACCTTCTAGCAGTCTAGCCCCTCTGCTGTACGAGTGCTGAGGTCCACTCCAGGCCCTGCTTGTCTGGGGTACACCTGTAGCAGCTGCAGAACAGTGAGGGATGCTACCAGTTTCTTCTTCTGCTATCTTTGTCCCAGAATGATGCCCACCAAATGTCAGTCTGATCAGTCCTTTATGAGGTGACTCTTTGGGTATACAGGGGTCAGGGAGCTGCTTGAGGAGGCAGTCTGTACTTTATAGGAGCTCAAGTGCTGAGCTGTGAGCTCTGTTGATTATTCAGGGCTGTTAGGCAGGTATGTTTAAGTCTGCTGCAGCAGAACTCATAAAACCCCTTTTTTCCTTAGATGCTCTGTCTCGGGGAGTTAGGACTTTCTTTATGAGTATCTGTTGCACTGTCCTGCCCAGCTAGGAGGCAGTCTAGTCACTATTTGCCTGCCGAGGCTTTGCGCTGCTGGCGGAGTCTCTCTGTTATGGCGGGTTGCCTCGGCAATGGCAGGCTGTGTCAGCAATGGGAGTGTACCTCAGTAGGGGCAGAATGCCTCACTAATGGTGGACACTCCTCCCCCACTGAGCTGCACCGTTCCTGGGTTCAGCTGTGCCCGCAGTGAAACTCTCAAACCCAAGCCTTTCGAATCGCCATTTTGTTTGTCCCTGTAGGGGTAGGACCTGCTGAGCCTGATCACCTGGCTCCCTGCCTCAGAGCCTTTTTTTTTTTTTTTTAAGTTGAACAGTTGACTCTCTCCCAGGTGTTTCAGTCACCTGCTGATAGGGCACCGGGATCTGTGTGATTTCCCGTGCAGTGACCCACTGCCCCGGCTCAAACGTCGCTTCCCGGGAATCTCCTGGTCTGGCTCACTGTCTAAGTCCCGTTTAATCAGATGGATATGCTAATCTGCCCTCCCAAATCTCAGATTGCTGATTTAACAGGGCACCCAGACCAGTGCCTTTTGTGTGGAGTGCTGCTGTGGTGCGGCGCCAGCTGAAATGGCGGCACCGGCTGAAATGGCTGCGCCAGCTGAAAAAGCTGCGCTGGCATCCCATGTCTCTCCTACACCTGGAAATTTCCCCGTTCTGTGGGCAGCAAAGATCTGTCTGGAAAGGTGGCTTGCACTCATCCTCTGCATCTTCACTGAGAGCTGCAATCCTGAGTTGCTCCTACCATGCCATCTTCTTTTTCCTCCGATAGTCCCTCTTTTTGTTCTTGTGCAATTGTTATTTTAGGAAAATTTCCTAGAAACTGGATTGCTGAGACAATGATAGGAACATTCTTCTCTTTGATATATACTGACAAACTTTCCAAAAATTACCTTATTGATTTACATATTCTTAACATTACATTGTATAAAACTTTATATATTTCTGAATTAATTTTTATTTGCAGTCTAGGAAAAGATAGCAGATGGTAGTTTTCACATAACTGGAATAAAAGTGCTTGCTATGGAGAGGGAGTATGAGCCCACTTGGAGGATATTGGTGGGCCATTGGTGAGGAGCTGACCAAAATATCTGCTACAGTTTTTTTTGGAAATAAAAATATAAATACTTCATGATCATCAACCTCAACCACAATGAATGCAACCCATAATCATGCTGTTTTGTCTCTCAGCATGCTCTCATTCTCCCTAAGACACATCTCATATTTTTATCTCTTCCCAGAACTCCCATCCATGCTTTTTCCTCCTCCTTGACTTCAGTAAATGACTTCTCTTAAAACTCTTCCAAGATAAGATAGAAGCCATCAGAAAGGAATGTCTTCTTTACAAATGAATTCATAGCTACAAATAATGGTAGGTTTGATGTACATGTGTCTTATTTTTATTTTATTGCATTGATTAGGCCATCTAAAAGCATGGTGAATTATAAAAATCAGATGCATAGATGTTAATTGGAATGGTTTAATAGTCCACCTATGTATAATGCTTGCTCTCAGTTTCCGGTGGGTACCCCAGCCCACTGGTTTTCACCACAGGCACTGTTGTCACTCCCACCCTGGAGACATTTGGAAATGTCTGCAGGGATTTGCTACTGACATCTATTGTGTAGAGGGTAATGACACTGTTAAACATCCTATAATGCACAGGACAGAACCCCGCAACAATTATTTGGCCCATAATATCAGCAGTGCCATTGCTGGGAAAGCCTGCCTTATCTCATGGTCCAGCCCAGTCTTTTCCGAAGTGGCCTCTGGAGAGAGATTGCCTGGGTTGCAATCCTTACTCTTACTTCTTACAAACTGGAGTTTGACCAAATGAGGTTAAAATTTCAATAAAGCCTGAATTACGTACACATAGACCATCACTGCCTTGGGAAATCCTTCTACATGCTGATAACATTATAATGAGAAAATAGCACATGTGAAGTAAGTGAAAATTAAAAGGGGGGTATTTGTTGTCTGTCTTGATACTTAATGGGAAATACTTTTGTAAAGAGCTTGTACTGGTTTCTCAGATTAAAAAATTAAATTACAAGGAAACAAATTGGATCGTGTTTAGATTAGTTAAATTGAACTTGAGTGGAGACCTTCTAGAGCCATACCTCCTGCACATTTTTCCTTCTCCTGAAAAAGAAAGTTACTCTCTTGTTGACTAATGTGAGTTGGCTTGGGATAGGAGATTGCAACAGCTTGATGCTGATGTTTCTCCTCCTACACTTAACCCAGGAGGGTTTAAAGGGAGGTAAGAAGAATGTCATCTGCATCTTCCAAGTTGCTTCATTTTCTAGTTTCTCACATTCTTTGATCTCTGTTCTGAAAGAGTTCCTTTGGTTTTCAGCACACTGACAATTGTTCTTCACCTATGTTCAGACTGTCCATCCCATTCATTGAACTTCTCAGTGATTAGGTTTGATTTTTTTTTTATTTTGATCATCATATTTGTCTTTTTCGAGATCTTTAATTACATGAAGCTATATACATAACCTATTCTTTTTTAAAGTATGTGATAGTTTCTCATCTGTATAAAGATGTTATCTTTTAACCTGTATCCATATAATAGGGGTGTGTGTGTGTGTGTGTGTGTGTGTGTACATACTACACTCTTAGCTCTAATCATCTTCTTCATTGGTTATTTCAATACTCTCCAATTCTTTTTGCTATGAGACTTAGTCTGGCTCTGTCGCCCAGGCTGGAGTGCAATGGCATGATCTTGGCTCTTTGCAACCTCTGCCTCCCAGGTTCAAGCAATTCTCTGCCTCAGACTCCCAAATAGCTGGGTGCCTGCCACCATGCCCAGCTAATTTTTGTAGTTTTTAGTAGACACAGGGTTTCACCATGTTGGCTAGACTGGTCTCGAACCCCTGACCTCAAGTGATCCACCCACGTGGGCCTCCCAAAGTGTTGGGATTACAGGTGTGAGCCACTGCTCCCAGCCAATACCCTCCTTTTCTGAACCTCTCTTTCTTGCCAACCTTCAGTTGCCAGAGAGTGGCCCAAGATGGTTTTTTAAATGTCAATCAGATGAAGTCATCAAACTAATTTAAATATTTCAGTGGGTTCTTTTTGCACTTGGGACAAAACCCTTCCTCTTTGCTTGATGATGGCCCCAGCACAGCATTTGCCCACTCCAGAGAGTGAATTTTCCTCAGCTTTTCAGATGGAACAAACTATTTTTCTCCCCAAAGATTTGATTCTCTTTGCTTCCTCTTTAATTCTTGGCTCCGCCACCTCCTATTTCTACCTCATGTCTAAGGTTTAAATGGTCCTTCATCTGAGGAAACTTTCTTAAATCTTTACCTTAAATCAGTCCCTTATTATTATATCAGTAGCACCTTCTGGTTTTCCTTATGACAATTTGTAAAAAAATGGAAAGAAAAGTGATATGTATTTGACAACTATGTCTAATATTTTGTTCTTGCAGGTAGCTCTGTAAGGGTATGACCATGCCAGCCAGGTGCACTACTTTATCTTGAGCTCATAGCTCAGGCTGGCCACTCCAATACCATGAGGAATTCTGTGATAAATGTATGAGTAAAAACAATGGTCACATTGGCTGTTCCACTCCAAAGTCTAGTTGTGGGGTGCATTCGATCTCCTGGAAACACAATCCTGACTCCTTTACTCTCTAGATGTCCCAACATGGCATTAATATGTTGTGTAGAGTACGTTTGCTTGCATTTTGTTACCAAATGCAGCCAAATTAGAAAGGAAGAGTTCACTGTTGCCTTTTTTTGTCATCTTTGGGTGAGGAATTGCTTCAGGAAACCCCATTGCAACCGCATAAGACACTGCAGCTTTTGTGTGCAGGAGGCAGCACACATGGGCAATTGAAACAACATGTCCTCAAGTCCAGTGTTGCTGACACCTTGGTGGACTCTAGTTCACAAGAAAAAGGAGTCTGTTTTTTAAGGCCCCTTCTGAGCTTAGCCTTTCTGCAGATCTCATCAGCAGAATGCACCAATTAGGGCTCATTAGAAAGGTGTTAGGGGGTTTTAATTTATTTTGTTTTCCTGATGTGGATACCAGGCCTGGAAAGAGTGAACTGAAAACTAATGTGTTTTAGGAAAACGACGTATTGCTGGAAGACAGCAGCTTTCCAGACACTGCAGAGCAAGGCTACCATGGGTCTTGATGAGGACTGTACCACACAGACCTTCTCCAGAAAGGAAAGAGAGGAGAGTGGTAGGACACCTTTTTACCTGGGGGTCCTGGTGCACTCTGGCTATGTAGATCATCCTGCCACAGATCATTGACACTTCATAGGGATTCTGAGTTGACAATACATTGTGAAGCTGGGAAGTTGCTAAACTACTTATACTTTTTTGAGCACTGGAAGATAAGGTGGTCTGAGTGGTTTTCTGAATGTGATTCCATCTGCCTTGTGGATTATGGGGAAAAGTAGGTGAGAAGCACTGTCTTGGGACTATGTGGAATTGTATTTTTTTAATGCATATCTGCTCCCTACTTCTTCCATCTACAGTCTTTTACAGAGTAAGTCCTACTTTTTCTTGTATAGTTTGTGTTTTACATGAAATAGCACTATATAGATAACATATGAAAACCCAGAGGCCTTCAAAGAGCAGGGTGTTAAATCAGAAGATGTTGGTTCCTGTCCAAGCTATCCAGTTCCTAGTTGGGAGACATTGGGCTAATGCTGAATCACCCTAAGCCTCAATTTCCTTAACAGTGTAGCAGAGGTAGTAAGACGTGCCCTACTTATACCACATGGCTATTGTGCATACCAGCAGGACACTTTATTTGTGAAATACCTGGTTCTGTAAATCCAAAGGATGCTATGGATATAAAACTTTCTACAAGGGTTGCCAGTTATTCCACCGCTGGCAACTGTCTTTACAAAAACAGCTGAATGAAGCCAACATTACCCTGATACCAAAACAGTATAAAAAAGAAAAATGAAGACCAATATCTATCATGAACATAGATGCAAAAATTAATAAAATGTTAGCAAATATATATATATATATACATATATATATACGTGTATATATATACATAGACCCCTGAGAGCCCTAATACTTAGTTACACTGACCTATAAATGACCAGTAACTATTTTTTTTTTGAGACGGAGTCTTGCTCTGTTGCCCAGACTGTAGTGCAGTGGCATGATCTCGGCTCACAGCATCCTCTGCCACCCAGGTTCAAGTGATTCCCCTGCTGCAGCCTCCTGAGAGGCTGGGACTACAGGTGCACCCCACCACACTTGGCTAATTTTTTTTTTTCAATTTTAGTAGAGACAGGGTTTCACCATGTTGGCCAGGATGGTCTCGATCTCCTGACCTCATTATCCGCCCGCCTAGTTCTCCCAAAGTGCTGTGATTACAGGGGTGAGCCACTGCGCCCAGCTGACCAGTAACTAATTATGACTGCAGTGGCAGATAAGGGAGTCCAATGTACACAGAAGAGAGGCCTCAAGGTGCAACTGAGGAAGAGAAGAGAGAGCTATAACAGGCATGGGAAATTGCCTCAGAAAAGAAAATCTAGTTATGGAACATGAACCACCTATGTGCAGTTTTGCCTCTGATAAACCCTGATGGTAATCATTTTTATGATATTTCTCCATTTGTTTACACTCATGTACCAGCAAGTTTTATTTATTTTTGAGACAGGGTCTCACTCTGTCACCCAGGGTGGAGTGCAGTGGTGCCATCTCAACTCACTGCAACCTCTGCCTCTCAGGCTGAAGCAATCCTCCCACCCCAGGCCCTACAAATAGCTGGGACTACAGGTGTGCAGCACCACACAGGTTTATTTTTGTATTTTTTGTAGAGATGGGGTTTCACTGTGTTGCCCAGGCTGGTCTCCACTACTTGGGCTCAAGCAATTCGCCCCCTTCAACCTTCCAAAGTGCCAGGGTTACAGGTGTGAGCCACCATGCCCAGCCATCAGCAAGTTTTATTAAATATAGTTGATACTTGTAGTATTATGATCTAGTAAATACTGTAGTATATAAACCAACCTTCTGCTTTCAAGGAGTTTATCTGCTAGGGAAGAAAGAGACATTAGGAAAGTTAAGTGTAATACAGAGTAGTGAGAGAGAGTGAGAGAAAACTACTCACATTGCAAATTTCAGAGAAGAGGTTTCCAAGCTCTGGCTTGCAGATTGTGTCTGATATGGGTAAATGGAGATGGATGGTCAAGAGTGTTCCAGGTGCAGAAAACAGCATGTCTTAAGAGTTTTTTATCTGCCTTGCAGATGGGGCCTTCAATAGGGCACTTAACTCTCTGCTCAACAAATCTCAACTGATCTGAAAAATCCTTTCTTCCTGCTTCTTCCTCATCTTCTTCTCCTGGAGAGGCTCAGGCTGCATCCATAGTGCAGCTGGTTTGGCCTATGCATTGAAGAGCAAGATTGTCATCTTGTCATCTCCTTCTCTCTTTTCACTAGTGAGGGGTAACTTAAGTCCAGGTGTTTTCACTTCAGAGGCTCCAATGGCTACATTACACTCAGCACTTGGAAGGTAACAAATTTGCTATGTCACAATTGATAATCAACTCTAGTAAAAGAATGTCCAAATCAATTGAGCTTTAGCAAGGGCAAACCGGCTGGACGCAGGCAGGTTCCCAGCTAGAGCTGGCCAGGCTTGATAAATTTGCCCTTATTATGGCTATTGATGTTTAAATTTCTTCAGGGATGTTGTTACATGGGTGCCTGGTGGTGACAGAGGTACCGTGACCTCCTTCGATCCTTAATCTACACCTGTTAGTTGCTCCTTGGTTGCCTCTGAGTATACTCAGGCTTAAAGGTTAACAAAAGAAAAACAGGCCAAGTTTACGTGATGGCAGCAGCGGATCAATGCAAGTAAATAACCTTCTCTGTCTTATTTCCCCAAGCATTATTGATCCAAGTTCTTTGTTCTTTGTCATGTTTCTGTCTTCTTTCCCCAAGGGACATTCAACGATCAGCTTCTATTGAACATGTTAACTGGCACATTATGACAGCTACCATTTCGTCACTCAATGTGGTAATATATACGCACACACATACACACACACACACACAAACACACGGAAACAATTTTACTGGGCTGTCTTCTAAGCTGTAGACTAGGAAGTAAATCTCAGATATAAACTCCCTTTGCTCTGATTTCTTTCCTTTTTTTTCTGTGGCAAGCAGGAGGATTCCATGACCTGCTCTCCCATTAACAAGTTTATTTGTTTTAAATATCTATTAAAAGGGACAATGATCTGATGGTTTAAATAATCACATAGTGGCAGGAGCTTGGGGCATATTTCTGGTGAGTTGTGCACGCTGACATCTCGTCTGACCCCAGACTTATTTTTCTTTGGAAATTGGGTCCTTTTCTTTCATTTTCCTGGCCCTTTTAAAGGCTATTGTCATCTTTCCTTAGTTTTCTCTGTGAAATGCTAAGGGATGTTAGAGTGTTTGCTCTGGCCATCTTGAACTCCATCTTTTTCCTAGACAGGTTCTGCTGGTGCCTTAGCAAGATTTGCATTCCAAGTGAAGAGTGCTAATTTGAACATGTCTAGCTATCGTACCAAATTCATTGGATTCCATCCATATGTATATGTTGTATGTATATCAATTGCAAAATAGAATTTTCTACATAAGTCTAAAATTTAAAAATGTTCTACAGGGGCAGGAAAGCTCTTTTTGCTGAAACTCATTATACTTTAAGGCACATATGTTTAGTTGAAAAGAAAAAAAATAACTTCCTCTTTGAGTTACAAAATAAAGCTGAGTGAATGATAAAATTATGACAGTGAGTGTTGTACCCCTTTCTGTGAATCTCATCAATTGGGATAGATCATTTATTTCTGAAAAAATATGTGAGAGAATTTAGGGATAATGTTAAATGTTTTCATGCTCATTGTCCTGGGAGGTAAGACTCCTAATTTTAAAGTAAAAACTAATTTTAATGAAAAAAAGAAAAGAACCCAGGGTTTGCATTTGTTGTCCTAGAACTGAACATGTATTATGTCAAAATAAGGCCAATACTAATCACTTTGCAAAAGAAAAAATAGTCTATTAACAACTAGATAGTGCCAGTATTTCCCTTGTAGATGAAACAATTTAATCCAATATTGATGGTTGAATGTGAAACAGTGATTATCCATCATCTTTGGGGTCAAACAGCATAGAATCTTGTTTCTTAAATTATTTGACCAATAATTTGGTCACTTGCTCATAGATGTATGTAAATTGTGTACTTGTCTCTTTCATTTGTCAATCATTAAAATGCCCATGTATATAATTAGTACCATTGCAAACTCCCTTGTTTCCCAGTTTTCAATTTTGTATTCTGTTTAATCCACTGAAGAGTCACCTTTTAAGTTCTGTGTTGATGAAGTATAAAGGCTTATTTCCATCATTTCTCTACATGCAGAAATCACTTCAGGCATTGCTGAGAAATATGAAATTGGTTATCATTAATGTTTAGAGCTTTTCATCTTTGGTGTGCTTTGCAAACACTAATTAATGAATCTTCCTATAACACCCCCAACAAATGAAGTTGCTAACAGTTCTATTCAACAAATAAGAACCCTAGGCCTTTGGCAACTTATTCAAGGTACCTAACTCTTTGTGAGTATGCAGAGCAGGTAATGGCACCAGGACTATATGCTTCTGCTTTTATGTGTGATATGCTAGGGTGCTCTCTGAAACAGCAAATGTGGATTTGTTTTCTCTCATACTTGTACCTTAGAGCACCCCCTCTTGTCTTTTTTGTTTTTAAGTTCTGCCATGTCTCTGTTTCATACAATCATGGCATTGAAACGCTGTTAGAAACATTTTATTTGCATGTTATTCAAGAGTTTATACCATATGTTGTAGGCTTAATTTTGGAATTAGCCTTTATTTTTATTTTGAAATTTTTCCAACCACTGGCCCTCTCATGAAGGTCAGTGCAGTTTTAAGCAAACATGGTCAAACTTTGGACAGAAATAAAAATGAAGTCAACTGAAAGCATTTCAACCTTTGGATTCCTGCCAAATAACCTCTTCTTTTCTATCCCCCAAGCTGTCGTTGGAAGTTAAAGACTAAAAAACTATTTTCAAAGCTTTAAAAGTATTTGGTTTTATAGGAAGAGTCTGTTTGGGAATTGTTTATCCCCCAAATGAGAATTTTGTCAGTTTATGCCATACTTTTAAAGAGCCAAGAATTTTCCAGAAATGGTATTCAAAGACACCTTTAGGGTAGAGAATGAAAACACAATCATGACCACTTTTACAATTGCTATAACATTTCTATTTATTCATTTTTTATCACTTTCCAGATACATCTTTCTTATAAAAGTTTTCACTGTAAAAAAATAAAAATAAAAATAAAAAAAATAAGCTCTGTAAAGTGTTTAGGTATTCCCCGGGCTTACCCCAGTCAAGAAACAGACCCACAGTAGCTTTGCTTAGGGGCCAAGCCAGTATTAAAAATTAGAGAAATTGATTCAAGGCAGCCTCACTTATCCAGGGAAACTGGAATAATTTTAATACAGAAAAATTAATCTCCCCAAGATATGTCAGTAACATATATATATTTGTGTGTGTGTTTTAGGTTTTGGGGTACATGTGAAGAACATGCAAGATTGTTGCCTAGCTACATACATGGCAATATGGTTTTCTGCCTTCCTCCCCATCACCTATATCTGGCATTGCATTTTTCCCCAGGTTATTACTCTGCAACTCCCACCCTCTGCTGTCCCTCCCCTAGTTTCCCACTACATACCTCAGTGTGTGATGCTCTCCTCCCAGTGTCCATGTGCTCTCATTGTTCAACACCCTCCTATGAGTGAGAACATGCGGTGTTTGATTTTCTGTTCTTGTGTCAGTTTGCTGAGAATGATGGTTCATCCATGTCCCTACAAAGGACACGAACTCATCGTTTTTTATGGCTGCATAGTATTCCATGGTGTATATGTGCCACATTTTCCCTGTCCAGTCTATCATCGATGGGCATTTGGGTTGGTTCCAAGTCTTTGCTATTGTAAACAGTGCTGCAATGAATATTCATGTGCATATGTCCTTACAATAGAACGATTTATAATCCTCTGGATATATACCCAGGAATGGGATTGCTGGGTCAAATGGAATTCTATCTCTAGGTCCTTGAGGAATCGCCACATTGTCTTCCACAATGGTTGAACTAATTTACACTCCCACCAACATTGTAAAAATGCTCCTATTTATCTACATCCTCTCCAGCGTCTGTTGTCTCCAGATTTTTTAATGATCGCCATTCTAACTGGCGTGAGATGGTATCTCAATGTAGTTTTGATTTGCATTTCTCTAATGACCAGTGATGATGAGCATTTTTTCATGTTTGTTGGCCTCATATATGTCTTTTTTTGTAAAGTGTCTGTTCATATCCTTCGCCTACTTTTGAATGGGCTTGTTTTTTCTTGTAAATCTGTTTTAGTTTTTTGTAGATTCAGGATATCAGCCCTTTGTCAGATGGGTAGTTTGCAAAAATTTTTTCCCATTCTGTTGGTTGCTGATTCACTCTAATGATTGTTTCTTTTGCTGTGCAGAAGCTGTGGAGTTTAATTAGGTCCCATTTGTCTATTTTGGCTTTTGTTCCCAATGCTTTTGGTGTTTTAGTCATGAAGTCCTTGCCTACTCCTATGTCCTGAATGGTTTTGCCAAGATTTTCCTCTAGGATTTTTATGGTGTTAGGTCTTATATTTAAGACCTTAATCCATCTGGAGTTAATTTTAGTGTAAGGTGTCAGGAAGGGTTCCAGTTTCTGCTTTCTGCAAATGGCTAGCCAGTTTTTCCAACACCATTTATTAAGCAGGGAATCCTTTAACCGTTGCTTGTTTTTATGAGGTTTGTCAAAAATCAGATAGTTGTAGATGTGTGGCATTGCTTCCGAGGCCTCTATTCTGTTCCATTGGTGTGTATCTCTGTTTTGGTACCAGTATCATGCTGTTTTGATTACTGTAGCCTTGTAGTATAGTTTGAAGTCCAGTAGAGTGATGCCTCCAGCTTTGTTCTTTTGGCTTAGAATTGACTTGGCTATGCAGGCTCTCTTTTGATTCCTTATGAAGTTTAAGGTTGTTTTTTCCAGTTCTGTGAAGAGGGTCATCAGTAGCTTGATGGGGATAGCACTGAATCTGTAAATTGCTTTGGGCAGTATAGCCATTTTCACGATATTGATTCTTCCTAACCATGAACATGGAATGTTTCTCCATCTGTTTGTGTCCTCTCTTATTTCATTGAGCAGTGGTTTGTAGTTCTCCTTGAAGAGGTCCTTTATATTCTTTGTTAGTTGTATTCCTAGGTATTTTATTCTCTTTGTAGCAATTGTGAATGGCAATATGTTCTTGATTTGGGTCTGTTATTGCTATATAGGAATGCTTGTGATATTTGCACATTGATTTTGTACTGAGACTTTGCTGAAGTCCCTTATCAGTTTCAGGAGATTCTGGGCTGAGACAAAGTGGTCTTCTAAATATACAATCATGTCATCTGCAAATACAAACAACTTGACTTCCTCCTTTCCTAATTGAATATTTTTTATTTCGTTTCCTTGCTTGATTGCCCTGGCTTGAACTTCCAATACTATATTGAATAGGAGTGGTGAGAGAGAGCATCCTTGTCTAGTGCCAGATTTCAAAGGGAATGCTTCCAGTTTTTGCCCATTCAGTGTGATATTGGCTGTGGGTTTGTTGTAAATAGCTTTTATTATTTTGAGATACATTCCGTCAATACCTTTTAAATGTATTTGCATATACTGCTGTAGAATTTGCATGCTAAATACAACTTTCCAACACATCCATCACAGGTAGATGCCTATGGTTTCCCTTGACCAGTTTTCCCATGGGAAGGCAGACTGAAGAATCCCAAAGAAACAAGATGCTCTCCTTCATGCAAGTAGGACACATACAACAGTTACAACTGTGCTCCCCTGGAAAGATAATTCACAAATACTGGACACTGTTTATTAGAGCCACATACACATGGAACCATAATTCATCTGCACATGATACATATTAGAAGTTCATTATCACGAACAGTCTCACTGACCATGATCTTATTATGAGTGTCTACCATTTAGTGCCATTTTTTTCTGTGTTAAAGGCCACTATGAGTCTGCTTATTTGTTAATGTCAAGCAATACCTCCAAAATGTTTGTGAACTTCTTGAGAATGAGGCTGTGTCTTGATCAGTTTTGTATTTCTAGTACCTTGCCTTTTGTCTGCACAGAGATGTGATTTAGTAAAAGTGTGTTGAATGAAGACTAATACTCAAAGCCACCAGTATTTAATTGTTACATTGATTTACCACTTGTTGACAGTTACTGCAAATGGTATCTGGAACATCAGAAATATTCTAAGCCATGAGACCAGATTATAAAGGGTCTTGAATCACATTCATGAGAGCTTGGGGTAGCTCCAAGCTCCAAGCATGGGCCAAAATTTCCAAGGCCACACGCAAGAGTTACCTTACTCCCTAGAGAGATTTCATATTGGGCATGCCCGGGACAGAAACCTAAACTTTCATTTCCATTTTATGTTAAAGTAAACCTCCTAGATGGTTTGAGTGTGGACTCCACTTTTGAGGCCCATGGCATACAAACAAATTTCCCCAAGTCTTCGAAAGAAATAGCTGAAGAGGAAGAAACAGTAGTTCTCGGAAATGTACACTCAAGTTGGTTCTGAACAAATATGAAGGAATAATTGGCCCACATGAGGTTATGGAAAGGTTGTGTGGTATAGTATAGTGATTTTGAAACCTCACTGTATTCACAAATCACCCACTGTTAAAATATAGATTCTAAGTCAGTTAATATAGGTCTGGGCTTGAGATAATGCCAGCCAAATAGCCACATACCTGGAGTCTTCTACCACATTAAGACTTTGTTAAAAGGCAAGATCAGGATTCTGGCATCCTTAAAGTCACAGGGGGAAGAGATGATGCCTATCAGAAATGTATTTGTGGGTTAAACCCCACATGGGGTAAACTCTGACCAATGACAAAAATAAAATTTTCTTCTTTGCTACTTTGCACAATTTCCAGAAGAGTCCCTGATGTTCTAGTAGACAAGCCTGCTGAGAAAGCTGCTGTATCTCACTGTGATACTTCACACAGCAGCAGCTGGAGTCATATGCATTACTTTGAATTGTTTCACATCTTCCCTTGCCTCAAGTTTCCTTTTCTTCATCTTGACTGACCTGAGCTTGCACTGGGTCAACAAATAGGCTTTAGGTCCTACTTTTACATGGTATTATTATAGACGTCTCACCAACTTTAATATTTCTGACTCAACTTGGGGTCAGACTAGGTCATGTTTTTTGGGAGGTGATATTCAGTGGACCTCAATATTGCCAAACTAATGTTTTTGGTGAATTTCATGTTTGTCATCTTGGACAATAAATGTATTAAATTATGTCAATAACCAATTTCATCATTATTAAAATCAAAATACTACCTTGGCCCTAATGACTACCTTGTTGTGGGGGAATGCCATGTACATCTTAGGGTGTTTAATGGTATCCCTGGAATCTATTGACTAGATTCCAGTAGCACCCCCAGTTGTGACAAATAAAAATGCCTCTAGAGCTTTTCAAATATTCTTTGATGGTCAAAAACCAGTCCTGGTTGTGAACCACTGCCATTAACATTTCGATAACTTGAACTTTTCAAAGTTAAGCTGTGATTTAAAAATATTGAAATGATCTTCCATATAAACATTTCCCACAAGATACTGTCTATATGAAATGGATGTTCCAGCATGTTTGATAATGTATTTTTCCCCAATAAATAAATGCAATTAATATGAAAAAAAATATGGGAAGGTACCATTATTAATTAATGAAGATATGAACTTTAAGAGTTAGATGAGGCAGAAAGGTAGATAGATGAACAGATAGACAGACAGATAAATAGATAAAAATCACATTCCACCAAGAATATTTCCAAATACAGGTCATGCTAAATATACTTTCTCTGTAACAACAGGTTATAGCTCTTGATTGCATAGTCACTACATTTGTGTACACACAAATAAGACTAAATTTTTGAAAACTGTTTTATTCATTCTTTACCTTGTACTCTGAGATCGTGTTGGGTTTATTTATCTATTTTTTTTTTCTATTGGGAACTTTTCTTTCAGGATAATGAAAGTGTACCTTCTTCAAATTGTCATGAAATTCAAATAAAAAGTTTAAATTAATGAGGGTTTTACTAGGTTTGAACATAGCTGAGGACTGATATCAGATAATCTCCAGATTCTGAACCAATAGCAATTATGCTTGTATCTTCAGTGGTGTCAACCTGAATTAAAAATTAGTCAGCTTTATTAAGAATACGTCTAACAGACTTCTTAATTAATTTGGAGATACTATCAAATAATGTAATTCAGTGCAATTCTTAAAATGATAACATGAAACACCTTTCCCTTTTCCTATTACTTCATTATAAATTTAAGGTTTCTTTTTTTATTGCATTTTATGTTTTGGGGTACATGTGAAGAACATGCAAGATTGTTGCATAGGTACATACGTGGCAGTGTGATTTGCTGTCTTCCTCCCCTTAACCTATATCTGGCATTTCTCCCCATGCTATCTCTCTCCCAACTCCCCACCCCCTGCTGTCCCTCCCCTATTCCCCCCCAACACCCAGTGTGTAGTATTCCCCTCCCTGTGTCCCTGTGTTCTCATTGTTCAACACCCGCCTACAAGTGAGAACATGCGGTATTTCATTTTCTGTTCTTGTGTTAGTTTGCTGAGAATGATGGTCTCCAGATTCATCCATGTCCCTATAAAGGACACGAACTCATTGTTTTTGATGGCTGCATAATATTCCATGGTGTATATGTGCCACATTTTCCCTGTCCAGTCTTTCATCGATGGGCATTTGGGTTGGTTCCAGGTCTTTGCTATTGTAAACAGTGCTGCAGTGAACATTTGTGTGCATGTGTCCTTATAGTAGAACAATTTATAATCCTTTGAATATATACCCAGTAATGGGATTGCTGGGTCAAATGGAATTTCTATTTCTAGGTCCTAAATTCAAGGTTTCTTAAAGGACCATTATAATTACTGAACATTAGCTAGATCCAGTGGGAAAAACTCATGTTACAGTTCCTTTGTTTAAACTATTGGTTAGTCCTTTATCCTATAATAATTGTTCTTTTACTGTTAAATTTAATTACACGAATCAATTGCATAATCTACGTGTTCTTCTACCTAGTTTTCTTCAACAGTGAGACTGATGTTAGGGGGCTTTATTAAATTGATTCACTTGCCTGAGTCACTCTTTTCATGTCTTGGTCCCTACTTTAAAAAGCTTCAAAATAAAACACACTCATTACAATGTATGTAAATATACAGTAGGATGTCTGAAAGAATGTTCCCTAAAAGATTAACAGTAACTCTCTCTGAATGGTGAGAATTCAATAACCCTTTTTCTTTTTTCTTTATATTTTTCTGCTTGAATTGTTTACAATAACTTGCTATCATTTTTTACCCCCAATTTTTAAATGTTTTCAAAACATGATTTATACTTATTAATACTTTTTAGTGAATAATGTTTTCAAAATTCCTAGTAGTTTCCAATATATGTGTAATTTCTCAAAATATTCCTTAAGGAGTAAAATATGATACTGGATATTTGAAAATACTATGTATAAGTATCATGATAAAAGATTAAAGTAATTTCATCTCATGCTTCTATTTAAATTTTGAATATTACTATTTATGCAAAAAATAGAACTTAAAAGGAAAAATTTAAATGCTACCATTTTTCATCATTTTTAGAAATTTGGCATTCTAATTTTCACTTTTTAATTCTTTTTGAAGTCTATCAATTCCTTCTATTGAGATTAATTCATTACATACATATATACATACACACTTATACTTTGTAAACAACAGCAGTGATGTAGTTAATTCTTTTAGGAAATTTACAATTATATAGGGATAATTTATTTAACAAATAATATTACCTATATGTTTATATTATGTAACACACAGTCATATATGAGAATTCAGTAAAGAAATTAATTCTTAGAAGACATAGCATTGATTTAAGTCATCATTGTTATAATGTTATTAAATACATAGATGTAACTAGATAGAAAATATTTATGCTTACAATTCCTTTACAACTAGAAGTTCTAAGCAAATTTATAAATTCAATGCATGCAAAACCATAAAGCCAATAAAATCCTATTAAAACATTACCTTTAATATTGTGGATTATTTTATTTTATTTTACTAAAACTAAAATGTTGAGGTTTCTAGTAGAAGCATGTAGCCTCATATATGTCTATGCAAAAAGTTTGTGTATGTATTTCAACTTCAGTGTTATTACAGAATTTGTATGTGGTGTTGCTAGTTATATATTACAATTGTATAGGGATAATTTATTAAAGAAATGATTATATGTGTATATAACACACACTCATATATAATAATTCAGTAAAGAATTCTTAGAAGACAACATGATTATGTATACATATAACAATTTCTATATATATAAAGCAATTGTTATATGTATATATAATTTTGATATATATACACACACACATACACATATATAAAATAACTTTTCTAAGACGCTGTTTGCTATTCTGAGATTACTGAGCCTCAAATTGTATCCAGACTTCGCATGACCTACCTCCAAACACTAGTTTGAATGAATCATTTGCTGTATTTGTAAGACTTTCTTGTTCACTTTGAATATAATGTTGGCGTTATTGCATTAGTGATAACTGTATTAAATGGGCATGTAATTCACTCAATTGTTGCTGAAACTGAAAATAGAAAAAAATTCTTCATTGTCTTTTTAGCATTACACCTACTGCTAAGGAAATGGCGCATGCTGTTATACATAAAAACATGATACATGCAATATGTCTGTCTTGAAGGTGAATATGGCATTCATCTTAAACACAGTTTAGTTTAAATAATGAATTCAGATGGAATTTGGCCTTGATTTTGGCTTAATACATCAAAAACAAACAAAATGTAAATTACAGCACTGAAAATGAGTGGCAGAACTTAATTTACAGACAGTCCAGAATATGCTCATGTTTCGTTTATAGGATCATTAAAAAATTCTAAAGTAACTGTCGATAACTGCAATTTCCAGAAAATGGGCCTGTAGAATATGTCCCAGGCTGAAAAATCTTAGTTTCATGGGAGGTGTAAGTTTAAAACTCAACTCCTTTTTGCTCATAAATTCAAATTTTTAAATAAATTATTCTTATGTCTTAAGAGAATGCTAGTGCTGGATAAACACAACAGACTTGCTTCAAGCCCTCCTGGAACTCACAATTTAATAGGTGTGGACAACAGTGTAATAAGGGAGAAATTAGACCCTGTCATTTATCAAGTGACCTTAAACAAGCTATAAATTAAACTCTCTGAGACTCGACTTGATCAGCTGTAAGAAGAAGGTGGTACCTACTCTAAGCATTAGATGATAGGTGAAAGTGTTAAAGTACTAGACAAAAGAAAAACATCAGTCACATTCACTTATGCTAAATTAAATCACATTCAAAGTGACAACTAGTAAAACCATTTCTGGCCGGGCACATGGCTCACACCTATAATCCCAGTACTTTGGGAGGCCAAGGCAGGTGGATCACTTGAGCTTAGGAGTTTGAGACCAGCCTGGCCAACGTGGTGAAACCAGGTTTCTACTGAAAATATAAAAATTAGCCAGGCGTGGTGGCTATAATTCTGGCTACTTGGGAGGCTGAGGCAGGAGAATCACTTGAACCCAGGAGGCAGAGGTTGTAGTGAGCCGAGACAGCAGCACTGCACTCCAGCATGGGTGACAGAGAGAGACTCCATCTCAAAAAAGGAAAAAAATAATTCTAAAATAGTGCAACTTCCATCCTAGTACAACCATTACAGTAAGCAATATTAATAATTTTAGAGTTATAATTTCCCTGGAAACTGGTCTGTTTGGACCCTGAATCCAAAGTAATGATTCCAATGACGTTGTTATGCCCACTATTGAAATCATTAATGTCTGGAGTGTGACGTGGTATCTGTCTAGCAGCTGTCTGAAGCACTAGAAATAGATAGGGATGGTAACTGAAAAGCAACTTCTTCAGCTGAAATTTCAGGGGAAATGTTCCAGAGAGGTAGCACATGGCTTCCTAGCTTGGAACACTGCCATGATCATTACAACTAACAACCATCCTGTGCTGGTGGAACATACCATGGGTGCTTTAATGATCATCTTGACTGAAAGACGTCATCTCTGACAACCAAGGGTCTGCTGCTTACAGCACAACACATGAGGAATTAGTGGGGTTGTAAATCATTGCTGTACTTTCTGTGAGAGAGGGCTTGCTGTAGCCCTTTTCCTGTGGAACTGGAAGAACTTGAAGAGCTTGAACTGCTCATGCCCTGAGATTACTTTTACTCCAGAACCACTTCCTCTACCATTAGTGGATTTGTTTTTAGGGAGTGCTAGCTAATTTCAATTATTTGCTTAAGAAAAACGTAATTAGAAAGGTAAATCTGCTGAGGGACAAATTGTATCTTTGTGTGTGTGTGTGTGTGTGTGTGCAGGTGCACTTTAACCAGATATTCCAAAGGATGTCTCTTCTCCTAGCACAGTACTTAGCACACAGTAGGTTTACAATGAATATTTGATGAATGTATCTATTATTCAAGGTAAAAGATAAATTTGAAGTCTATGCATGTCTAAAATTTGCCTGAAATCAGTTTCGGATCAAGGCAATATATAGGTAATTTCAAATTATATGTATTTTAAAATTTTAAATAAATTTGTATTACTTTTCCTGACTTCAAAAGCAAAATAAATTTTTAGTAAAAAAATTAAAAATATATAAAAAGCCATAATCAGGCAGGCTAATAGCTATCAGGAATCTGTTTACCTGTTGATAATACTAGACAATTTCCCCATCTTTTATTCACATAGATCTATAATTTAAATTGCATGTGTTTGTAGTAGTATTCTAATGTTATCATTGATAGCACTAGTCTTTTCTGTTGTTGTTGCTTTCTAGTGCTAGTAAAATTGGAGTCTGTTCTTACCAAGAAATGAGGGAAATATTTTCCAGAATAAGCCCAGCAAATACATTAAATTAAATTAAATGTTTAATATAAAAGCAAATTAGCCTGTTGTATCTTTAAGAAAAGTTCACTAAGCCAATTTAGTCTTGGGTCAACACAATTCATCAAGAAAGGGCATGCAGGACTAAAAATGCTATAAAATGGTTTTCCCCCTTAATATAAAATATTGCTCATTTATGTTCCTTTTTATTCAGTATCATTCTTCTGGTTTTGCAGTATAAAGCAGATATGCCTGGAAACCTTATTTAAAAATTTGGGAAAAGGAGTGGAGAAAAGTGTAATGATATTAGTGTGTTTCATTAATTGTAGAGAATGTAACCTCATTCACTCAATTGCCCTAGGGATATTGTTGCTGCTTTAAATGGAGAGCAACTGGTAAATTGGGAACTAAGAGTCTTAATGCTTAAAACAGAGCTTCCAGCTCAAAGATGGAAAGTCATGTTCTAAAGAAAGCAGAGGCTCTGCTTTGCCCATTTAAAACTGAACAAAATGTAGTGCAACTGAAGAATGCAAGGAAACATGAAACAGCTGCGAAATCCTGGGAAAAAGAGAAGCTGAGTGAAAGTGGAATTTTTGATAACCGCATCAGCAATATCTTTCCCAGTGGTGATTGCCAAAACTGTATTTGTTTATAGTTACTTGAAGATAAAGAGCTAACTTTGGGCTGAGGGAGGAATACTGTATTTCCTTGAGAAATAAGAGCCTTTGAGATTCTCTTGCAAAGTCTGGAAAGCATGTCAGACAAGCCTGCTTGTGGGATATTTCCTAATTTTGAAGTTCTGAGGGGTCATGACATGCTCCAGAAAAAAACATCAATATTAAATTATGCTATTAACTTGAGAAAAGTTTAGAGGTGGGAATGATACACTCAAATGCAGTCTGCCTAAGTAGAACTGAACATGCAAGCTAGGGCATCTTTGTCAGGCTGGGGCTCTTCTTATCAGCTCCGTGGTTTGAGGTCAGCATTGATGGCACCTCATTTGTGAACCTGTAAATCTGTCCCTTGTGAGTCATGAGGTTTCCATCATTTCCTGTTACATTATTTTGTGAGTTTTGCATAGAAACAAATGAAAACTCTTGGATATGGCATATGGGACCTTCCACAATCTGGCTTTTGTGACAACAACCTCTTTCCCTTTTCCAACATCTTCCTCATGAACTAGTTATTCTAACTTGGTAATTTGCTTTTGTGCTTTAATGGGTATGTGCTCTCTGGGTATGCAGATCAAGGCTAACGTTTTGTAACCACTGCACTGAGCACAGATCTTTGCACTCAGCAAGCATCCCATACATGTTTATTTACCCCCTGAACTTCCATGCTACTGCAGGTAACAGTGAAATGCCCATGGTCAAACACTGATGCAGCCCTTATGGATAAAAATGGCTTCCTTTTCCTTTTGGAAGTATTTCATAGTACCTGATTTTCTTTTATATGAGTGAAAAGAAATTGTCTCTCCCTGTGATTTTCAAAGGGGATGATTTTAATAATATGGAAAGATACTTAGGGTGTGCAATCAAGCTTTGAATAAAAGAGATTCCAGACTTCATAGTGAACTTTCATCGAAAGTCATGCACAGTGTTCAATAACAATGAGCAAGAATTCATTCTTTCACATATGGAGCTTACGGGATACTAGAAAAACAGACATGCCAAGGACAGATGGGTTTTTATCAGATAGACAGTGATAAGGATTGTGCAACCCCAAAGAAAGATGCTGAATTCTTACAGGTTTCATGGAAATATGGCAGTAAGTTTGGATCTTGATGAACAGATTTTGATAGGTGGAGACAAAGGACAGGGAATATTAGGGGAGAGAGATAGGGTGGGCAAAGTTCCAGAGATGAGGGAAGCTATCTGTAGCTAAGGGAACCAGACATTAAGGATGAAGACTATCAGAAAAAGTAGGGAATAGTCTGAAAAAGTAGAGAGTAATTGCGCCCTAATTCTTCCACAAGCACTGTGGGAATACTGCAATAATGAACACAAACCATTGATGAAATGGAGGAGACAAAGCTGGCAGAGCTTACTGTTTTGTGATTTTGATGAGTGCAGAAGTAGCTCAGTCACAACTCCAACCTAGGAAGTGACCAGGAGGACTGAGGAGTCCAGGGGACTGCCTGGCAATCAGGCTGTACCTGGAGCCTCCACGTCACCACTAGAAAGCAGAGCACATCTCCTATGATAGCACTCAGTTAACCAGAGCCCAGGGACAGCTGATTCATATACAGCATGATTAGGTGCCATAGGGAGAGGAAAACAACAGTATACAAGAAATGTACTAATTAACCAGATTACATTCTAGGTGGGAAGCTATAATACCCAACATACATTATAGGTCATTTGTTTTCTCAGCACACAGCTGCTGAACCTTTACTGGGTGCAGGTACTGAGCTAGGAACGAGGAACACAACCCCCTTAAATATAGCACTTGTCTCAAAGGATCTCCTAGAGAGATACAAATACAAATATATGCAGAGGTGCATATGCAAATAAATTATAAGATAATGATTATCAAACTGGGTAACTGGACTCCCTTACACTCTTAAAAAGTATTGAGGACCTTCAAAGATATTTTGTTTATATGGATTATATCTGCTAGTATTTCCTGTATTAGGAATTAAATTTTTAAAAGTTTAAAATATTCACAAAATTTATTTTTTGTGGTTTTTCAATGTATTTATTTGGTTTAGTTAGTAAATAAAAGTTACATATATTCATGGTGTACAACATAATGTTGGTATATATGTATGCATTGTGGAATGGTAAATCAAATACGAATTACCTCACATGCTTACCATTTTTTTTGTGTGTGGTGAGAACATTTACATTCCATTCTTCCAGCAATTTTAAAGTATACAACATGTAGTTACTAACTATAGTCACTATGTTGTACAACAGATGTCCTGAACTTACTCCTTCTGCCTAACAGAGATTTTATTTCGCTTTGACCATCATCCCCCTCCCCAGCTCCTGGAAACCATCATTCTACTCTCTACTTCTAGAAGTTCAAGTTTTTTATATTTCACATATCAGTGAGACCATGGGGTACTTGTTTTCCTATGTCTGGTTGATTTCACTTAGCATAAAGTCCCCCTGGTTCATCTATGTTGATGCAAATGACAAGATTTCCTTCTTTATAAGGCTAAATAGTATTCCACTGTGTAAATTGAATATGTATATGTGTAATGATACCACATTATCTTTATCCGTTTATCTCTTGATGGATGCTTAGGTTGATTCCATGTCTTGGCTATTGTGAATAACACCGCAATGAGCATGAGAGTGCAGATATATCTACAATGTACTGATTTCATTTATAAACACTTATTTTCAAATGGATAACTGTAAATCTATTGCATAATAGCTTTAAGATGATGATGTCATCCCATGTGTTCTCTGGAAAACTCTACTGTACAGTTGTGAGAGAATGATAGTAGGAAAGGTAAATAATATTTTGGTATTACTATGAAAATAGTATTGACCTAACAAAACCCTGAAAGAGTGTCAGGGACTCTGACAGGCTCCTAGCCCACATTTAGAGAACCGTTGTAATAAGATGGAGCTCTAATAGAAAAAAAAGGGAAGGAAGGGGGTGAATAGCTGCAGTTAGATCCCAAGTTGTATCCGATTTATACTGTTTAGATAACACAAGATTTCAAAACAAATGTTACCAGATGTCAGCCCCATATTATCTCATTTAATATCCAAAACAATTTGCTATGGTCTGGATGTTTGTGCCTTTCCCCTCAAATTCCTATGTTGAAATCTAACCCCCAATGTGATGGTATTAGGAGGTAGAGCTTTGGGGAGATGATTAGGTCATGAGGGCAGAGCCTTTATGAATGGGATTAGCACAGTTATGAAAGAGATCCTAGATGGTTAGCTAGCTCCTTCCACTATGCCAAGACCCAGTGAGTAGGTGCCACCTATCTATAAACCAAAAAGTAGGTCCTCACCAGACAGCTGTTACCTTGACCTTGGACTTCCCAGAACTGAGATATAAACATCTGTTGCTTTTAAGCTCCCTAGTCTATGGCTTTGTGTTATAGTCATTCTTTGTGTCGTTCAAAATCAGAGTGGTCCAATTTCTGCCCTCCCTCTTCTTGCCTTCCTTCTGAACTCAATGCTCAACAAACTGAGCATTCTAAAACACAACCATAGGAGGTATGATTTAACATTGATATTTAACAGTTGAGAAAAATTAGTCTGTGAGGGTTTCAATAAGTTCTACAGCAACTTAGCAGCAGGTCTGGACTCCAAACCAGGTCTCTTACTACAAATCCACAAACATGAGGCTATTCAGCAGGCCAGAATATAATTAAATAACAAAATCCAGTTTTTAGCCCTTAGTATTTGCAAGTCCTTGGGCTAAACCCATTATGTCCAACATTCAATTCCTATAACAACATTAAAATGTGTCATAATTATCCCCATCTTATATAAGCATACTCCAGTTGTAGAGGTTAGGTAACTTGTCTGAAGTCATAAACTTGGGAGAGTAGTACAGATAACACTCGTACCCAGATCTTTTTATGTCAAAACCATATTCTCAACCCCCAACACTGCCTTCTATAAAAATAACTGTCCTTTGGGTTGGTTCATCTTTGCTATTGTGAACAGTGCCCCAGTAAACATACATATGCATGTGTCTTTATAATAAAATGACTTATAATCCTTTGGGTATTTACCCAGTGCCCATCAATGATAGACTGGATAAAGAAAATATGGCATGTATACACCATGGAATACTATGCAGCCATAAAAAATGATAAGTTAATGTCCTTTGCAGGGACATGGATATAGCTGGAAACCATCATTCTCAGCAAACTGACACAAGAACAGAAAAACGAACACCACATGTTCTCACTCATAAGTGGGTGTTTAACAGTATGGACACAGGGAGGGGAACATCACACACAGGGGCATGTCAGGGGGTGGGGGACTAGGGGAGGAATAGCAGGATGTGAGGGGGTAGGGGAGGGATAGCATTAGGAGAAATAACTAATGTAGGTAATAGGGTGATGCAGCAAACCACCATGGCACATGTATACCTATGTAACAAACCTGCAGATTATGTACATGTACACCAGAACTTAAAGGATAATTTTAAAAAAGAAAAATAACTGTCCTAACAAAATAATAAGACAATAATAGCTAAGATGTATCAAGCACAAAGCCCTTTCAATACAGTAACTTATTTAATGCTCAAAGAAAAGTCTTCTATGTTTATTACCATTTTGTACAAGAGTGCTTGTTAAAGATTTTAAATGACAGAGGATTACAGGAGTGAGACATCTAAATGGCACATAAGAATTGAAAAAATAAATAAGTAAAGTCTTCCATAGAAGACACAGGTCAGGAAAAGGCAGTCCATAGATACATACTCACAGGCTGGGCCTCAGCTTTGGGTTGGAAGTGGGAAGGCAGAAAGCTGATCTCAGTACTAGAGGAAAAACCCATGGTTTGAAAACTAAAACTAAAAAAAAACAAAAACCGAAAAAACAGTGACCTCAATATTTCAAAAATCAATATTCTTTGTGTCGTTCAAAATCAGAGTGGTCCAATTTCTGCCTTCCCTCTTCTTGCCTTCCTTCTGAACTCAATTTGACTACAAAGTGGATTTCTCCCCCTATAGCTCTCACGGAGAAGGATGCCTCAGGTTCTGCTCCCAGTGGTGAAATGTCACCACGTTCGGCTATTTGCAATGCAAATCTCCAGGCTTTGGCATCTGAGATTGATGTCCCTAGCATGAATGTACTTAGTTGCTGGGCTGGAGCTGAGTGGAAATGACACAGGTCTCTTCCCAGCCCCGAGTGGTTGTCAGAGGTAACAAAGCGGGGCTGGCAGAGATAGGAGCCGTGTGCCCTTTTGGTACCATCCATTAACCACACATGGTATTAATGCATCTAAATTTGGTTGAGGCCACCAACGCTGGACTGGGGGCAGATGGCATACCCGAGCTGGGGCAGAGGGCAAGGGGACTTTCCACAAACTATTCTGAAGATGAGTGAGAAGGCGCAAAGCCCACGTCTGGTCTGACTCCCCTGTGCATTTCCAGCATTTCTGGGCCTTCAGGATTGTGGTATTTGGCCAGGCTCCTTAGGTGCAAGAAATTTCCAGGAAAGCTTGGAAATGCCCTGGAATGGCTTTCCACTTGAAAGCCATCTTTTCCTCTATGTGGTACTTGTTGCAATTAAAGACATTATTTTATTAAATGTATTACTATCTGTGGAGAGTTTGATTTACTAACAACAAAGTGGGAGGAGACTTTCCTTATTCAGGGCCCTGGAGATCCCAATTATGTGACTGTGTCTTGGTTGATTTTTAAGGGAATCTTTAGATGTATGTTTCTGAGTGCCCTAGGAAAAGAAAACATACAAACAACGAGAAATAAAGCATAACCAGATATCTCACTTAGTAAATTATAAAATCAATATAGAACACAGAAAATATTAATGGGAAAAAGTAACTTTTTGTAGAATCCCCAAATATCTAAACACCTAAACAAAACAGCTGTGAACATTTTGTACATGGCTTTCCTAGGCACACGCACACACATACACTCGCTCTCTCAATCTCTCTCTCTCTCTCTCTCTCTCTCTCTCTCTCTCACACACACACTCAGCTTACAATACAGCATGAATATGCTGTAATTGCAAGAAGCAGGAAATAATAATTTTCTATCATCACTTTTATCAGCTGCTGAGTATTCCATTGTACACAAGCACCATCATTAGACTTAGTAATCCGGAGTTAAGCACTTAGATTTGACTATTTTTAAAAATTGCAATAAATATTTTTGGGCTTTAGTTTTTAGGCATTTCTATGATTAAACATTCCTACTTCTAAATCTGTTATTTTTGATTGATCCTTCTCATCGGACTTCATACTCTCTAGGCACCTTTTAAATAAAATGATTTGGAAGAACTTTTCTCTTTTTCTCAACTAAACATAGCAACATTTCTACCAACATTCACATTTGGGCTACCTTGGGAACAGCTAGAAACAAAGGGATGACACAAACAATAAGATCCTGGTATTGCTCTTTCTACTCTTTGCAGGTTAAGCATCAATATCTTTCTCTTAGTGTAGATAATGTATGATGCTTAAATGTGTTGTCTGGAAACTCATTTACAAATTGAACACTTGGCAATGGAAAAGTATTTTTCTATATAAATAACATTAAAACCACAAGAATATCTCCCAAGAGAGTAGAACAAGCTTACAGAACTCTTGTTAATGATATTTAACATTACTGAGCAACTTCTATATGCCAGGCAATTTATAAACATCACCTTTAATCCATATGGACCCTGAATTATTTATATTTGTAATTTTGTCATTTTTCACTGAAGGCAGAATGATGAAGTAATTTTTTTCTTTTTAACATCATAAGTACATTTACTTTATCAATTCATAATGTGTTAAGCATTTTGAAATGTTATATCATTATTTTCATTTTGTCATACACATAAAAAACTGAAAAGAGAAGTCAATGAAATTACATGGGAAATAGACTATTTATTTTAAGAGTTGGTGTTTGAGAGTAGAAGACAATCTTGAAGAGGCCCTCAAAAATATTTTCAAAGACTTTACTGATACCCAGGACAGTAGATGACCCTGATCCTTCACTGTTGAATGTTTTTCATAAAAAAGTTTATGAAACTTTTTTCTTGATTAACATAATTAATAGAAGTCTGCAAATTGTCCAGTGTGATGTGAGTTTTCTGAGATATGGATTGAAGGCTGTTTCTCTTGGATTCAATACAAAAAAAAAAAACTTCTTATATAATGAGATTATACAAGGTCACTTAACATGTAGTAGTAAACTCCCATTAAATATTCACTTTTTAATTATTTGTGAATTTATAAATGCACATATATTTAATTACTATCCATACCTCACAAAATACTCTGCCTTTGCTCTCTTTAATTCTTTGGTTTCTCCTAGCACCTCCCAGTATGTCACTGCTAACTCTGCTTACCTCCTTTCTTTGGTTTAATGTTTCTTAGTGTCCATACTGAGTAGTGGATTCACAGCTTTCTCCTCTGACATGGCCACCTGATTCAGTGGAGAAGGCAAAGGAGATAGGATATCCATCCTGACAGTGTAAGTCCATACTCTAGGATATCTCCCAAACTTCTCACCTAAAGTAGAAACCTATTCTCTGACTCGAGTTAGTATTGGCCTTTCTTTTTCTTTTTCTAAACTCATTTAAAATAAGCCATTATTCACCTGAGGTCAGGAGTTTGTGACCAGCCTAACATGGTGAAACCCTATCTCTACTAAAAATACAGAAATTAACTGGGCGTGGTGGTACACACCTGTAATCCCAGCTACTCAGGAGGCTGAGGCAGGAGAATAGCTTGAACCTGGGAGGCGGAGGTTGCAGTGAACTGAGATCGAGCCACTGCACTCCAGCCTGAGCAAAAGAGGGAGACTCCATCTCAACAACATATAAATGAAAATACATGCATACTACTTAAAACACCTTATTTTTATCTCAAACCATAGAAATTATCCCATGAATTAAAAGCATAAACTATATCTACAATGTATCATGGATGATTTTTAAGTTCCTTACATTGGGCATAAGGCAGCAGTCCCCAACCTTTCTGGCACCAGGGGCTGGTTTCATAGAAGTCAATTTTTCCATAGGCCAGGGTTAGGGGCAGAATGGCATTGGGATGAAACTGTTCCACCTGCCATCATCAGGCATTATTTAGATGCTCAAGGAGCACACATCCTAGTCCCTGGCATATCTAGTTCACAATAGGGTTCTTGCTCCTATGAGAATCTAGTGTTGCTGCTGATCTGATTGAAGGCAGAGCTCAGGCGGTCATGCTCACTGCCATCCAACCTCCCATCCACTCCCCTACCACCCCTGTGCTGCCTCATTCCTAACAGGCCAGTCAGCGGCCTGGGGATTGTGGACCCCTGACATATAGCACTTGCTATAGAGTCTTGAATTTTACTATTATTTCCTAAGAGTTTTATCATCTCGATTGATTGATTGATTGATTGATTGAGACAGAGTCTCTCTATATTTCCTAGGATGGAGTACAGTGTGCAATCTCGGCTAACTGCAACCTCTGCCTCCTGAATTCAAGCAATTCTCCTGTTTCAGCCTCCCTTGTAGTGGGGACTACAGGTGCGCATCACCATGCCTGGCTAGTTTTTTTTGCATTTTCAGAAGAGACGAGGTTTCACCATGTTGGCCAGGCTGGTCTCGAACTCCTGACCTTGTGATCCACCTGCCTCAGCCTTCCAAAGTGCTGGGATTACAGGCATGAGCCACTGTGCCTGGCCATCCCTACTTAATTTCTAAAAAATATTTCAATGCTGCTTTGGGCTGCTTGTTATGGATACTTGTTATGGACTGATGTTTGTTATGAACTACATATAAATCCTCCCCCAGATTCATATGTGGAAACCTGCAACCCCAATGGGATATCATAAGGCTGTGGGACTGTTGGGAGATAATTAAGTTTAGAGGAGGTTGTGAGAGTGACACCTCCTTTATGGGATTAATGTTCTTACAGGAGAAGAAAAGAGAGTAAAACTCTCTCCTCCATGTGAGGACACAGCAGGAAGATATCTATCTGCAAACCAGAAAGAGGGCCTACACCAAGAATAAAATTGACCAGCCTCTTAACCTTGGACTTCCCAACCTCCAGAACTATGAGAAATAAATGTTTGTTGTGTATGCCACCCAATCCAGGACATTTTTGTTATAGCAGCCCACACTGGCTGAGACAATGATTCTACTTTACCTCATCTTTCCAAAGCTTGTAATTTAGTTTTTATGGTGGCAACAACTCATACAAATGTATTATCCATTTATATATTGATTAATTTAAGTATATAATTACAATTATGGTAAACATGGTATAAATATAGTTTAAACAAACTTAACTGATTCTTGGTAAGCATCATATTCAAGAAACATGTCGTTGCAAATTTTGCTACTAAGCAGAAGTGCACTGGCCTACTGAGTTGTCTCCCTTGCACAGAAATGTATGTACTCATGCTATAATGAGAGAATGGAGAGTGTTTGACATCCTGTAATTCATTAGGTGGAGGCTGGATCAAATCTTCTACTCTGCCTTTGATTTGGATATACCAGAGAAGGGAAGACTCTTTTCTCAAAGAGGAAGAGATGGAGCAAGGAAATTGATTAAGTCCATGGGCATGAGGTGACATATATTTTCCCCTGTTCTCAGCAGAACAAGATGTATGAAGTGAGAGATGAAACAAGCCTAGAGTGTATCTGTGAGACAGGTCTGTGGTCAGACCAGAAATGAAAGTGCACATTTCAACCTCAAACCTCTGGTCAGGTGGAAGGTAAGTCTTCAGGAAAAGGAAGATATAAGTACTGATAAGTAGTATTGATAAGTAGCATTCACAAGAAATAGGTTGTATGGGACCAGTCCTTCTATGATGGAGATCAGAGAATTCCTATAATAAAACCTTATCACAAAGAGAGAGTTGGGCTTAAGTGATTCTAGAAAATGTTCAATGACCAGAGAGAAATTAGGGCAATGGAAAAAATGACTTGAAGCTGACTTTATAAGACCACTTAATGAACAATTGTGATGAGTTAACAAACAGGTCCTGACTCTGGAACCCCTTTAGAACTTTATTTTCCTTTAATATTCAGTAATGGAATAATAAAAGCAAACGTGTATGAATTATTGCATGCCAGATAGGCTACTTTAAATTGACATGCCAATTAATAATTCTGATAATTCCATAAAGATTGGTATAATTATCATTCATGTGATCAATTGATGAGTCTGCATCTTAGAGAGTTTTAGTAACTGAAGTCAAATAGCCTGAAATTCCAACCAAGGTCTCTGGCTCCAGAGCCCTTATAAGGAACCACTGCAAGACTTTATATTGCTTATGCTTGTATGTACTTTCAACGCTCTGGCTTTGTTTTTAACTCTTTGGATGGTAGGAGGAATAAAGGAGTGTTGGGAGAAGAAAAATTGAGAAAAGTAGACCTGGCAGTCATTTGGTACACAGCCAAAGCCATTCCCCTTCTGCCTGGCAGAGAAAGTGGGTTCTAAATTCCTGTCCACACTGTCTGTGGTCTCCATTAGAGATTCTGACAGTTACTAGATAAAGTTAAAGACTTGTGTAGTGATCTCCACACTAATTGGACTATAATGTATAGCCTCGGTCAAGCACATCTTTTTCAGCCCTCCTCTCTGCAGATGGCAATCAAGCCATTTACAGAAGATGCACTGGCCGCAGAGACCCTGGAGTAACCTTAAGCTGTGCTGGCCTTTTAGTGGAAAACATAATTAACTTTGATACTGAAGGGCAATTAAGACTGGGGTTGAAATAAAAATCTTTTGGAACATAGAATGTCAAAGATTGGATAGGAAATGTTTTCCCTTCATATATTTCAAAGGCCCATGAGCATAACAGCCTCTGGTTACTCTAAGTTGCCAGATTCTCATTTCACTTCAGTAAATGTGAATTGAAATGAATAGCAGTGTTAGCTGTGTTGCCATTCTGAAAGGATATTACTTACATCAACTATTTTACTAGCATCAGCTTTGAAAAATTATGTGTGCCTGGACACCTGTTACATTCATACACTTGTAGAAATACCTACAGAGGCTTTTAAAAACACATGCTCACAACTATCGATAATACACCATGTGTTATAAGTTGCTATAGCTAATTTCAGTGCAGAGAAACTCTTCCTAGAAAAAAAAACATGTGGGGAAGATCCAAGATGGCCAATTAGGAGCAGCTCAGGATTGTAGCTCCCAGTGAAAGCACAGAGAGTGAGTGGACACCACATTTCCAGATGGATTTTTATTGCCCACCGACCAGGAGATTCCCAGGTGGAGGAACCCCATGGGTCACCAGTGTGGCTGCTTTGCCGGCACCCTGGCACAGCAGTTCTCCATATAAAATAAATGGGTCCGGGCACTGTTTTAGCTGGTGATTGGAGCTCTGGGAAGTCAGATTTGCCCATTCATCTGATTAAAAAGGAGACTGAAACGGGGAGCCAGGCCAGGAGATTGCTGGGCAAAAAAAATGCTGCGAATCTCAGTGCCACTGTTTCAGCTGGCGCAGTGGGTCGCCTCCCAGGAAATCACACAGATCCCAGCACCTTTCAACAGGCAATTGGAACACCTGGGAGAGAGCTGACCATTCAGCTAAAACAAAAGGCTCTGAGGCAGGGAGCCAGGTGATCTGGCTCAGCTGGTCCCACCCCCCCACACACAAAAAACAGCAATTGGAAATGCTCTGGGTTGAGAGTTTCACAGCAAGCACAGCTGAACCTGGGAAGGTCCAGCTCTGTCGGGGAGGGGCGTCTGCCATTACCAAGGCACTCCAACACTAGAGAGGTAGTCTGCCATTGTGGAGGCAGCCCACTGTTGCCAAGGCAACCCACCACTACAGAGAGAGTCCGCCATTACAGAGGTGGGCCGGCTTTGCCAAGGCAGTTTTAACTACACCCATATAAACAAGACTGCAGAGAAGTTCACATGGCAACTGGGCAGAGCCCACAGCAGCTCAGCAAAGCCTCTGCAGGCAGACAGTGACTATAGGCTGCCTCCTCGCTGGGCAGGGTAGCACTAATAAGGCAGCAGCACAACAGAAACTCATAAATAAAGCCCTAACTACCTGGGACAGAGCACCTGGGGAAAAAAAGGGAGGGGGTTATGAGTTCTGATGCAGCAGACTTAAACATACCTGCCCAGCAGCTCTAAAAGAACAATGGAGATCACAGGTCAGCACTTGAGCTCCTATAAAGGACAGACTGTCTCCTCAAGCAGCTCCCTGACCCCTGTATATCCAGAGTCACCTCATAAAGGAGAGCTCAGACTGACATTTGGCAGGTATCCTTCTGGGACAAAGATAGCAGAAGAAGAAACTGGCAGCAACTCTTACTGTTCTGCAGCTGCTGCAGGTGATCCCCAGGCAAGCAGGGCCTGGAGTGAACCTCAGCAGTCCTATAGCAGAGGGGCCAGACTGTTAGAAGGAAAACTAAGAAGGAAATAACTTCATCATCAACAAACTGGACGTCCACTCAGAGACCCAATCTGTAAGTCAACAACTACAAAGACGACAGGTGGATAAATCCACAAAGATGGGAAGAAACCAGAGCAAAAAGGATGAAAGCACCCAAAACCAGAACGCCTCTCCTCATACAAGGTATCACAACCCCTCACCAGCAAGGGAACAAGGCTGGATGGAGAATGAGTGTGACGAATTGACAGAATCAGGCTTCAGAAGGTGGGTAATGAAAAACTTCTGTGAGCTAAAAGAACATGTTCTAATCCAATGCAAAGAAACTAAGAACCTTGAAAAAATATTTGATGAAATGCTAATGAGAATGGACAACTTAGAGAGGAATATAAGTGAATTGATGGAGCTGAAAAACACAACACGAGAACTTTGTGAAGCATGCACAAGTTTCAACAGCCAAATTGACCAAGCAGAAGAAAGGATATCAGAGGTCGAAGATCAACTCAATGAAATAAAACGAGAAGGCAAGATTAGAGAAAAAAATGGTAAAAAGGAATAAACAAAGTCTCCAAGAAACATGGGACTATGTGAAAAGTCCTAATCTACGTTTGATAGGTGTACCTGAATGTGATGGAGAGAATGAATCCAAGCTGGAAAATACTCCTCAGGATATCATTCAGGAAAGCTTCCCCAAACTAGCAAGGCAGGCCAATATTCAAGTCCAGGAAATACAGAGAACCCCACAAAGATATTCCTGAAGAAGAGCAACCCCAAGGCACATAAGGTAAGATTCACTGGGGTTGAAATGAAGGAGAAAATGCTAAGGGCAGCCAGAGAGAAAGGTTGGGTTGCCCACAAAGGTAAGCCCATCAGACTCACAGTAGATCTCTCAGCAGAAACCCTACAAGCCAGAAGAGAGTGGGTGCCAATATTCAACATCCTTAAAGTAAAGAACTTTCAACCCAGAATTTCATATCCAGCCAAACTGAGCTTCATAAGTGAAGGAAAAATAAAATCCTTTGCAAACAAGCAAGTACTCAGAGATTTCCCTGTTTAATAAATTGTGTTGGGAAAACTGGCTAGCCATGTGCAGAAAGCAGAAACTGGAGCCCTTCCTGACACCTTACACTAAAATTAACTCCAGATAGATTACAGAATTAAACATAAGACCTAACACCATAAAAACCCTAGAAGAAAATCTAGGCAAAACCATTCAGGACATAGGCGTAGGCAAGGACTTTATGATCAAAACACCATAAGCATTGGCAACAAAAGACAAATGGGACCTAATCAAACTCCACAGCTTCTGCACAGCAAAAGAAACAGTTATTAGAGTGAATCAGCAACCAACAGAATGGGAAAAAATTTTTGCAGTTTACCCATCTGACAAAGGGCTGATATTCAGAATTTACAAAGAACTAAAACAGATTTACAAGAAAAAAACAAACAAGCCCATTCAAAAGTGGGCAAAGGATATTAACAGACACTTTACAAAAGAAGACATACATGAGGCCAACAAACATATGAAAAAATGCTCATTATCACTGGTCATTAGAGAAATGCAAATCAAAACTACATTGAGATACCATCTAATGCCAGTTAGAATGGCGATCATTAAAAAATCAGGAGACAACAGATGGTGGAGAGGATGTGGAGAAATAGGAAAACTTTTACACTGTTGGTGGGAGTGTAAATTAGTTCAACCATTGTAGAAGACAGTGTGGCGATTCCTCAAGGACATAGAAATAGAAATTCCATTTGACCCAGCAATCCCATTACTGGGTATATATCCAAAGGACTATAAATCGTTCTACTATAAGGACATATGCACACAAATGTTCATTGCAGCACTGTTTACCATAGCAAAGACCTGGAACCAAACCAAATGACCATCAGTGATAGACTGGACAGGGATAATGTGGCACATATACACCATGGAATATTATGCAGCCATCAAAAACAATGAGTTCGTGTCCTTTATAGGGACATGAATGAACCTGGAAACTATCATTCTCAGCAAACTGACACAAGAACAGAAAATCAAACACTGCATGTTCTCACTTATAGACAGGTGTTGAACAATGAGAACACATGGACACAGGGAGGGAGCATCACGCACTGGGGTCTGTTGGGGGAAAATAGGGGAGGGACAGTGGGGGGTGGGAGTTGGGGAGAGATAGCATGGGGAGAAATGCCAGATATAGGTTAAGGGGAGGAAGGAAGCAAATCACATTGCCGTGTGTGTACCTATGCAACAATCTTGCATGTTCTTCACATGTACCCCCAAACCTAAAATGCAATTTAAAAAATATTGTAAAAGAAAATAAATGATTTTGTTTAAATAAAAGGACATTCCAAAAGGAGGGGAAGGCTGACACTGTACCCATTACAAAAGCAGAGACTTGGTAGTTCTATGAATATTTGGAAGAAAAAAAGTGGAGTAGTGGAAAAAGGCTGGATGTGCATCCAAGCTACACTGGGCCACTTAGTAACAAGTTTCCAACTACCAGTTAGTCAGTTTGCCTCACTCAGTTTATTAGTCATGTGGGTTTTCTTTTAAATGAATTCTATTTTCATATATTATTTCATTTTTCTAATGGGAATAATTTTTTTTCAACTTGTGGGAAGTTTTATTAAAGTATATTTGGACAGGGATTTTTGAACATATATATAAACAGAGATTACCTTTTCCTAGACTGTGGATTGTCTATGCCAATATAATTAGAATGGAAGAAATGTTGGTGGAAGTGCACCTTGATATCATCAGTTTGAACTGGATATTATTTGTGCTACACTCCAAAAATTTTATAAGATGTATAAGGATGTTTTCTGCACGATTGTTTATAGGAACAGTTAATTCATTCCAAAGATTAGCTGATTTCTGAGAACTAGTCTAAGCTTTGTATTAGTTAAAAACAATACATTTCAGCCTGGGTGACAGAGTAAGACTGTCTCAATAATAATAATCATTTAATCTTCCAAATTACTATGTGGTCATACAGTGACATAGAGTTATTCATATTGGAATAGTATAAGTAAATGAAGGCATAGCAATCAAATAATTTTCCCAAGACCAAATAAACAAGAAGTAGCCAAATAAGGGTTAGACTTCAGAAAGTCTAGCTTCTGGGCTCACACTTCAGGGCTCACAATGAGAACCACTATGCTGAGTTCTCATTATTGTAAAGACTGAATAAATAGACTTCAGTTGATCATTCAATAGAATATCATTTTGTTAAAATAGATTTATATGCATCACCATAGATTAATCTCAAAAGAGTAATGCCAAGTAAAGGAAAGGTAATTTCCAAGAGCATATATTTATCATAAGGCATTCTCTAAAGAATATGCAAAACTGTAAACACACACATTATGCATTCATATGTAAACGAAATAAATGTGATTAGAATTAACACATATCAACTTCAAAAGAGGATCAACCTCTTTAGAGAAAGAGAAAAAAGGGTGATAATTACTTTTTTTTCATTGTAAATAGAGGAATTGGAAGAAAATATAGAAAAATATGAACATCTTTGAAATCTGGGTATCTGATGTATTGCTTTTTCTATATTTATTTTTCAAATATTCCATAGATCAAATTTAAAAAGAAGCAAAGAGATAATATGTAAGGTCCCTTTTAAGAGCTATTATGCTATTCAAATTGAATCATTTATGTTATAATCATCAAAAGCAAAGCAGAGGAGCTTGATTTTCAAAATGGCTGAGTAAGGACTTCTGAAATCTACTCCTTTACAAAACTATATGAAGTCTGGAAATTAATTAAAGCTTGCAACAATCTGAGAAGTGTTTATTGAAGAAGTTAGCTAAATTTTAATAAGAACAGTAAGCTTTCATCACCTTATCCCCAGTTCCATGATGGTCTGGAAAACCAACAGTGTCATAACTATAGTAGTAATGAAAGTAAGTAGGCTACTATCCACTTGAAGGCCCAGAATAGTTTGGAGCTCTCCAAAAGCCTCAAATAAGTGTTTCCAGAGAGCAGCACTCTTTTACCTGACTGCAGCTTGAGAAGAAGTCCACTTACAGAGCTTGCTTTAACTTGACCTGACTTGAAACTCTGCGTGCATAGCCCTACCCACTGGGTATTTGCTAAAAACAATCAGCAGCAATTGTTTAACACCACAATTGCCAGAACCATGATATATGTTCATTCTAATAATACATTGACCCAAAAAGCTGAAAGGAAAAATTAGGAAATAATATTGGAAAAAAGTCTTTAAAGAGCTATAACATATTTCTGGAAATCTCTAAAGCCACACATATGTGGAAGATTGTGCATATTACCTGGGTTGTATGTATGCTCAGCAAAGACCTGAGAAGGCCTTCACCTTGTGCCTCTGGCTGACTTTTAGGATCCTCACAAGAAGTGAAGGTTAAGACACAGTGGTAGACTGTCAGAACATCAAACTCAGAAAAGGGTGGGAGACTCGTTGGGTCAAGCATTTAAGGTAATCTCTGTCTACTCATTACCTTATACTAAAATAACTGAGCAGACATCAGGGGCCACACATGACAAAAAAAATTAACAATCAAGGAAAATTACTAAACAATAACTATGTAAAAAAACAGCATATCTATAGTGGGAGATAGGATATGATTTTAGAGGTAACACATTACATTCTTTTAAATATGTAGTTTTCAATAAAAAATTACAAGACACACAAAACCCAGAAAAGTATGATCTATGTGAAAGGAGAAAAACAGAGACTTATCCTAAGGAAATTCAGATGTTGAACCTCTTCTAGACAAAGACTTTAAATCAGCTATCCAAAAGATGTTCAAGGAACTAAAGAAAACATATACACAAAATCAAAGAAAATAATCAGAACTATATGTCATAACAAATAAAGATCAACAAAGAGACATAAAATAAAAAAAGAACCAAACAGAAATTCTATATTTGAAATGTAAAATAAGTGCTATAACTCATTCATTTACTAGAGGGACTCAACAGTGGATTAGAACTGTCAGAATAAAGAAACAACAAATGCAAAGACAAGTAGGTTGAGATTACCAAATCTGAGAAAGAAAATTGAAGAAAAAAAAAAGAACAGGTCTCAGAAACTTAGGGACACCATAAAGCATACCAACACATGCATATTGAGGTCTCCAGAAGGAAAGAACAGAAAGAAAGGGGAAGAAAGAATATTTGAAGATTGAATTGGGTGACTATGAGATATCAGTGTAGGTTCATTAATTTTAAGAAGTATACTACAGTAGAGGATGTCGGTAATGGGAGAGGCTGTAAATGTGTGAGGAAAGAGAGTACATATAAACACTCTGTATCTTCCTCTCATTTTGCTGTGAATCTAAAACTTCAATCAAAAATATTTTAAAAAGAATAGCCAAAACCTTCCCATTTTGACATAAAAATATTAATCTGCAATGCAAATAGTTCAATAAACTCTATGTAAAATAAACAGAGACCTATACCTAGAGACATTTAATCAATCTGCTGAAAGCCAGAGACAAAGAGAGACTCTTGAAAGTAATCTGAGGAAAGCAACTCATTGCATACCAGTGATTGTCTATGAGATTAATATCTGACTTTTCATTAGAAATCATGAATCCCAGAAGGCAATGGGCTAGCACACTAAAAAAATGCTGAAATAGAAGACTGTCAAGCAAAAAAAATATGTCCAGCTAAACTACCCTTGAAAAATGAAGAATGGAGGAAAAATGAAGAGACTCTCAAAGAAACCAGAATTCATGCCCAGATCTGGTTCACAAGAAACACTAATGAGATTACTTCAGGTTAAAATGAAAGGATATTAGTAACTTAAACACACATGAAGAAATAAAATGCACTGGTAATGGTAAATCCATAAATAACTTTAAAAGACATTACAAATATATTTTCATTCATAATACTTCTCTTATTCTATATGATTAGACAGTAACAACTGCATAAACAGTCATTATAATACTGTGTGATAGGATTATAATGTGTAAAAATGTAATTTGTATGTTGGTAAGAGTAGAGAAGAGAGGATATGGAGCTAAAATGGAGCAATTATGTTGCATACCATTGAATTAATAGCAAATAACTTGGTATTAATTTAAACTAGATTGTTTTAAGTTAGCATGATAATTATGTCCCCAGGGAACCTGTTAAGAAAATAACATAAAAACATATAGTAAAAGAAATAAGAATACTGTATAAAGTATTTAAGATAAAGAAGGCAGAAATGCAAAAATAAAGCAAGAAAAAAGACATAAGCCATGGAGAAAAATAAATAGTAAAGTATCAAATGTAAATTGTGCTTTATCTGTAATTACATTAAATATAAATAAATTAAATGCTTGCATTAAAAAAATCAAGATTGGCAGATTGGAGAAATAAACATAAATCAACTATGTGTGTTCAGTAAGAAATACATTTTAGATTAAACACACAAATAGTTGAAAGATAAAGCATGGAAACAGAAATACTATGAAAATAGTTCACAACAGAAATCTAGAGGTACTAAACCAATATCAGAAAAAAAATAGACTTTGGTACTAGAGACAAAGAAGGATATTTTATAAGTATAATAAGACAACATATATGTACCTAAGGAGAGTGCTCCAACATATATGTTACAAAAACTGACAAAATTGAAGAGAGATATAGACAATTCAACAATCGGGGACTTCAATATTACGCTTTTAATGATGGATAGAACAACTAGGCATAAAAACCAACAAACATATGGATAACTTGAACAATACCACAAACCAACTACACTAAACATACATCTATAGATTACCCCACCAAATAAAAGATTATAGATTACTGTCAAGTGCATATGACATTCTCAAGAGCAGAACATATTTTAGAAAATAAAACAAGCTTGAATTAATTTAAAAGAGATGATATTACACAAAATACGTTCTCTGGATCACAATAGAAGGAAATTAGAAATCATAAAAGAAAATTTAGAAAATTCAGAAATGTGTGGAAATTTAACAATGTGTGTCGAAGTAACCAGTGGGCAAAAAAGAATAAAAAAAAAAAACTAGGAAATACTTTGAATTTAATAAAAATGATTATATTTAATAATAAAATATACTGAAACTTATGGAATACAGTTAAAGCGATCACTAGAGGAAAAATTTATAGCTATAAACATCTCTAGTTAAAAATTTCAGATTGGTAACCTAACCTTCTGCCTGAAGAAAACCTATAAAAAGAAAAGAAAACTAAACCTAGTGCAAGCAGAAGGAATAAAATAATAAATATTAGAGCAGAAGTCAACTTATAAAAAACAAAAACAATAAAAAATTTAAAAAAAAAAAACTAAAAACCGGTTCTTTCAAAAGATAAACACAGTTAACCAACCATTATCTAGATTACCTAAGAAAGAAGACTGAAACTACTAAAATCAGGAGTAAAAGAATGGATGTTACTACAGACCTAAGCAGAAATTGGAAAGATTATAAGGGAATATTAAGAACAACTGCAGGTCAGCAAACTAGATAACCTAGATGAAACTGATAAATTTCTATAAAGACATAAACTATTAAATCTGATTTAAGAAGACACAGAAACTAGAAATAGGCCTATAACAAATGAAGATACTGAATTAGTAATAAAAAAAAATTCACCATGAAAAACCCAGGCCTATATGGACTCCTGAGTGAATTCTATCAAACTTTTTAAGAATTGACACCAATCCTTCTCAAACTCTTCAAAAACATTCAAGAGGAAATAACAATTTCTAATTCATTATATAAGGCCATTATTGAAAGCATATATAAATACTTAAACACCATAAAATGTGGAATATGTTTTAAGAATTCAAGGTTACTTTAACCTAAGAAAATCAATCAATGTAATACACCCTGTTGGTAGAGGAAATCATAATCAGCTGAATAGATGAAGAGAAAGCATTTGACAAAACTCAACATATTTTCACAATGAAAACAATAACAAAGTAAGAATAGAATGAAATTTCCTCAACCTAATAGAGACCATCTACCAAAACCCCACAATTAATATGACATTTAATGGTAAAAGACATAGATGTCCACTCTCATCATTTCTATTCAACATTGTACTGGAGGATCTAGCCAGGACAATTAGACAAGGAAATGAATTAAAGACAACCAGATTGAAAGAATAACATTAAACTACCCTATTTGCAGATGACATCACTCTGTATATAGAAAATCCTATCAAATCTTCCACAAAACTATTAGATTTAATAAATCAGTTCAATAAGATTGCAAGATACAAGGCAATGTACAAGTTTCAAAGATGAAATTTTTAAAACTCCATCTATAAGAACATAAAATACTATAATATTGAGAAGTATCGCAAAAGAAGCAAAACATTAACACATTAAAAACTGCAAAACATAATTGAAAGAAACTAAGGAAAACAAATGAAAAAAACATAAAGTAGACTCATACTTTCTGATTTTCAAAATTTACTACAAAACTTCAATAACCAAGACAGCATGGTGCTGGCATAGGGTAAATACACAGATCAATAAAATAAAATTGAGTGTACTGAAATAAACCTTTACATTTATGAGGGACCGCTTTCTTGACAAGTGTTGCAAGAAAATTGAATAAGAGAAATAAAAATCTTTCCAACAAATGGTACTAGGACAACCAGATATCAACATGCAAAAAAACAAAGCTGACCTCTTACCACATACCATAAATGTTAACACTTATTGGATCAGAAGCCAAATGTATATGTTAGAATTCTTAGAAGAAAGCAGTTGTAGATCTTCATGGCCTTGGAGTAGGCAATGTTTCTTTGATATGACAACAAAAGCTCAAGCAACAAAGGAAAAACAGATAATTGAACATTATAACAATTTAAAATATTTGTGCTTCAAAGGGCACCATCAATAATGTGAAAAGACAATCCATTGAATGCAAGAATTGAATGCATATTTGCATATCTGGCAAGAGACCACTTTGCAAATATTTAATGAACTGATTAAACTCAGCAATAGAAAGACAAATATAAAATAGACAAAGGATCTACATAGACATTTCTCTAAATATACAAAAATGGCCAACAAGTACATGAAACAATGCTCAACGTTGTTGTTAAGAGTAACAAAAATTAAAACCACAATGAGATATCACATCATACCCAGTACTATGACCACACTAAAAAATGGTGGGCACTAAGGAGTATTGAAGAGAATACAGAGAAATTGGAACACATACACATTGCTGGTGGAAAGGTAAAACAATGAAGCCACATTGAACATCAGTTTGCCAGTTCTTCAAAATGGTAAACATAGAGTTATCATGTGGCTTAATAAGTCTACTATTAGGCATACACTCAAGATATATGATAATGTGTCTACACAACAAATTATACAAAAATTCTTAAAGCAGCATTCTTCATAATAGCCAAAAAGTAGAAAAAAATTTGTGTTCATTCTATTGCATCTCTACACCACATGTTTGTTTATCTGATGAAAAGAGAGATGCAATAGAATGTTACTAAAAAGGAATGAAGTTCTGACACATGCTATAAACATGGGATAAACTTTAACAGTGTTATGTTAAGTGAAAGAAATCAAACACAGAAATATGTGATTCCACATATATGAATTGTCTAGAAGAGGCAAATCCATAGAGACAGAAATTATATTAGTGGTTTTCATGGGCTGCGGGGAGGGGGAATGAGAGGTGACTGCTAATATATCTGAGTTTCATTTGGGGGTGATGAAAACGTTCTGAAATTAGCCAGTGCTGATCTATACCTAACTGAACTTTTATGAATATACTAAAAACCACTTACTAGTACACATCAAACTATTACACTCTATGACATGGAATTAAATTTCAGTAAACTTATTAAAGATGTAAAACAGACATCTCTCACATTGAGATGACATGCCTGTTTATGTCGTCAATATTAATCAAATTAATTAGACAATCACCAAATCTGTCAGCAATCTCAGGCCATGAAGTCGCAGCTACAATCATACACCTCATGTTCAACCATACACCTCATGTTCAATCATACACCTCATGTTCACGCTACTTTGCAGTGCTTTCAAATGCATACTTAGGAGACAAATGATATAAAAAGTCATGGTGGTGTCATCTCCTTGGTATATGAAATTTCCACAGCAGAGGTGAAGGTAAAGTCTTCAATACTCTGAGGAAATTCTATAATAATGATGAGCTCAAAAATAAGAAGGTATCATAATTGTTAAGGTGAGATGAAAATGATAAATATCTGAACCCCAAACCTGTGATTAAAAACTTTGTCAGAGTAAGGAGACAGAGTTTCAAGGCCTCATCCCTCACGCACTAGGTCTGAAACACAGGCTTTGCATCCTCGGAAAGCCATTGAAATTCAGCACTAAACATCTCTGCAAAAACATGTTCTCATCAGGCTGAATACCATCTCACTTATTTTTGGTCTTAGAATTGTGGTTACCATAGCCACGAGAACAGATATGGACACCTGTCTGCAAGTGTACATTTTCATGTTCAAACTAGATCCTCATATTAATTCTCTATACAGACCAACTTGCAAGATTAAATGAATATATTTGTATTAAGATAATTGGAAGTCAGGCTAATGAAAAAAATGCCTTGTACTAGAGGTCCTTAAATTTAGAGTATCAAAGAGCTACTTCTTGGTATCTTAAATAACTGACATTACAAGGTGCAGGTAGTGAGAGTATAAAACTAATTCAGGGAGATTACGAAAGGGTGCTGCAATATGATGCATAAGAATAAAATTTAAATTATTGTTATTTATCATATTACCTCTCTTCTTCCTCTCTCAACAATATACTTGAAATTAAAAGAGTCATCAAGAAAATCCCCTTAGAATATGTGGAGGGACTGTGGCCTTGCCAGTACCTTGATTTTTGACTTCTGGCTTCCAGAATTCTGAGAGAATAGATTTCAGTTCTTTGAAGCCATGATTCTTGTGATCATTTGTTACGGCAGCCACAAGAAACTTACACACTTGATTCAATGTTACCAAATAGCTTTCTACACATATGTTCTTTTCAATTCTGTGGTATTATCATTACCACTGACATGAATATTGCACCATCTGGTGACCCGAGGTAGCATCTTCTCAAAGTCTCCCTCTAGGTGGCTAGGGTGTCAGGTACGCATTCTGGTTCAGCCATATTTAGTTTTTACAGGTCTACATGGATTCACGAACCCATTAATACAAGTTTTAAAAGCCAAAGTGATAACCTTAATCACTTCTCACTTAAACAAGAGAGTACGATTTTAACCAGAATGATTCTTGTTACAGCAACAATAGTATTGTGTGGTATTAAGGTTTGAATTCTGACTGTGAGGCCTTGGATCAGTAACGTAATCCCTTTACGCCTCTGTTTAATCATCTAGAAAATGAGGATATTAGCAGAGATGTAGTTGGCATTCACTGTCTCAGCTGCTTGCTTAGATCTTTAGCCTTGTTCTTGCTATGGCAAGCTTTGGCTCTCAATACAATTACCATATCACTAATTGAAAAACAAGGCAGAAGAAAAGGACTAGAACTAATTGATACTGTTCTATGAATGAGTTCATCTGCCTCTTTCTGCCAGTGTAAAAGGGCTCAGCCTAGAGAGGACTTTTAATAGTAAAATTAGATTAATGCTGCACTATTCTTGATGTGATATTATTATCCACTACAAAACAAACAAAGGTGATTCCCACCACCAATGTCACGGTCCCACTTCTCAGATTTAAAACACAAATTTTGTCATGTTTCTCCACCCCACCTAAAACCCTTTCATGTCTCACCCTGTCATTAGCAAGAAGTGTATGCCAGTGACTATGCCGACTCTCTGTGTCTTTGCTCAGGCTGCTCATTCTATCTAGATTTAGGTGCCCTTTTCTTCTTGCTAGAGAACCCTACTTTTAAATTTTTGGCCAATTTTGCAATTAGCACTCCAGTCCTGCTGGCTGGTAGACTGTATCTGCTCTTTATTTTTAAATAGACTTTGTTTTAAGTGCTTTTATATTTATAGAAAAAAATAAGCAGAGAGTATAGTGTTTCTATATACCCCATATTCAGTGTCCTCTATTATTAATATCTTAGATTATTATGGGATATTTGTCACAGTTAATAATACTGATACATTATCATATACTAAAGTCCATACTTTATTCAGATTTCCTTAATCTTTCCAGAATTCCCTTTTCTGTCCCAGGATACTAAATGACATTTAGTCCTCATGTCTCCTTAGCCTCCTCCTGGCCATGACAGTTTCTCTCACATTCTTTGTTTTTGATGACCTTGACAATTTGGGGCATACTGTTCAGATATTCTGTAGGATGCCCCTCTATGGGAATTTATCTAATATTTTTCACATAAGAGGACTGGTTTTATGAGTTAATTGGGAAGAAAAACACAGAGGTAAAGGGCCATTTTTATTACATCAAGAATACCTACTATCAGCTGGGCATGATGATTCATGGCTGTAATTCCAGCCCTTTCGGAGGCTGAGGTGCACGGATGACTTGAGGTCAGTTTGAGACCAACCTGGCCAACATAGAGAAACCCCATCTCTAAAAAAATATATAAAAACTAACCAGGTGTGATGGCCTGTGCCTGTAATCCCAGCTATTCCGGAGAAGGAGGCAGGAGAATTGCTTTAACCAGGGGGGCAGAGGTTACAGTAAGGCGAAATAGTGCCACCGCACTCTAGCTTGGGTGACAGATTGAGACTCTGCACACCCTCCAATCCCCCAAAAAAGAATACCTACTATCAACATAATTTATGACTACTGATGTTGACCTTGACTACTTTCACCTAGCTGAGGGATTATTTGACGGGTTTCTCTACTACCTTTTACTCACTTTTAATACTCATTTCAAATGCTACCACCTTTTTGAAGTCCTCCAGAATTCCTTCAGCCCCTAGTAAGCTATTTAGTCCATTTATTAGTCATTAATAAGCATTTTTAATCACTTATTATATGTCTAAGCATGGTGCAAAGTGCTGAGGATGCAGCAATTTAAACATGCAATAAATGTTTCATAAAAGAATAACTACATGAACTGGTGGTTTTAAACAGAAGCAGAATACTTTCCTCATATTAGGTCACATTTATATATTGAGCACCTCTAGTTTATACAGTACTGTGTTAGATGTGTTAAGGACAACATACATTCAAACTATAGACCTTACTCTAAAGCAAGGGCTCACAAAATCCGGCATTCAGGAACAAAGTCTGCCTGATGCTTGTCTTTGTAAATAAAGTTTTATTGAAACACAACCACACCCATATATTACATATGGTTTATGATCTCTTTGCTCTAGAGCAGCAGAGTTTAGTAGTTACCACAGAGCCTATATGACTTGCAAAGCTTAACATACTTACTATCCAGTCCTTTATAGAAAAAGTTTGCTGATTCCTTCTCTCAAGCATTAAACTTCACAATATACATGGAAACTCATTACATTTAGGTACTTGTAAAAATGAAATAGATTAACTCTAAATGAAAGAGCTAATATAAGATCTTAATATATTTTCGTAGGCACTCTAGTTTAACTGTAAATCCAGTGTGAGAATTGATCACTCTGAACGGGAGTCAATGAACACATTTGTTAAAGACTTGTTATGGGCAAGCATAGTGTTGAAAGCAAAGGATTTACTGATGAACAAGACAGACCCCTGCCACTAAGAAGCATACACTTAAATGCTATAGGGCTGTATTATCCAATATGGTAGCCATTAGGGACCTGTGTTTGTTGGGCACTTGAAATCTGAGTGCTTTCAACTGAGATGTCTGAAAGTATAAAATAGAGATTTCCAAAGAGATTTTTTCAAAGAATTAGTGTAATAAAAAAAGTTAATATTAATTACATGTTTATTTTATTATACATTAAGAGTGCATAATACCATGATTATAAAATGTCATTAAAATAACTTTTACTTGCATTTTTGTTTTTAAATTTGTGGCTACTAGAAATTTTTAAATTACATATGTGGTTTATATTATGCCTCCTATTGGACAGCACTTATCTAAACTTCAAAAAGGTGCCTCCAATACAGTAGCCACTAGCTACCTATTGCAATTTATATTTAAGTTAATAAAAATTAAATATGCTGTAATTATAATTTCTGTTTCTTGAGTTAAACTAGCCATATTTCAAGTGCTCAATAGCCATATGTGGCTAAAGGCTACCAGATTGGTCAGCATCACACTGATATAAATCATTTCCCTCATTGCAGAGAGTTCTTAATGTGGTTTGGCTGTGTCCTCACTTAAGTTTCATCTTGAATTGTAGCTCCCATAATTCCCACATATTGTGAGAGGAACCTGGTAGAAGATGATTGAATCATGGGGGCTGTTTCCCCCAAACTGTTCTTGTGGTAGTGGATAAGTCTCAGGAGATCTGATTATTTTATTAGAGGAACTCCCTTTTTTTTTGGCTCACATTTCTCTTTTGTCTCCTGCCATGTAAGACATACCTTTCACCTTCCACCATAATTGTGAGGCCTCCTCAGCCACACAGAACTGTGAGTCCATTACACCTTTCTTTATCAGCAGCGTGAAAACAGACTAGTACAGTTCTAATGAGCAGGGATGCTCTAGAGGAACATGAAAAAGGCTTCCCATTTCTTTCATTGACAAATAAATATTGTATGCATATATTGTGTACCATGTGATGTTTTGAAATATGTATACATTATGGAATGGCTGAATTGAGTGAATTAACACATATATTACCTCACATACATACCATTTTGTGTCGGTTTTGGTAAAATCACTTAAAATCTCTCTTAGCAATTTTCAAGAATACAATTTGTACAACTGGGTGTACAATAGTTTGACTGCTGTACAATAGATCTCTTGAACTTATTTCTTCTAACTGAAAGTAAAGTCCTTTGACCCACCTCTCCCCAACCCCCAATCTTTTTTTTTTTTTAACTGATGGTGATAAGCATTCTACTAAGAGAGAAAAGGACCAAAAAAAAAAAAAAAAAAAAAAATGGGAGACTGATATTGGGCAAATGCATTTATGTTTCCTGGAAGTGAATTCCTTGACATGTGCAGATCTTTGAATGGCCACATGGATGTGCTTGTGGAAAAAGTGCAGGAACCAAGAGAGAGAGAGATCCAAGATGGCTGATTACTAGCAGCTCAGGATTGTAGCTCCCAGTGAAAGCACAGAGAACCAGAGGATGCCACACTTTCAGATGAATTTTTGTTGCTCACGGACCAGGAGATTCTCAGTGGAGGAGTCCCATGGGTTGCCAGCGCGACTCTTGTGGCCAGCGCGGCAGTTCTTGGTGCAGAGTAAACGGGACTGGGTCCCCTTTTGGTCAATGTTTGGAGCTCCAGGAAAGCAGAGTCGCCTATTCAGCTGATTGAAAAAGGGACTCAAGAAGGAAGCCAGACCAGAGATTCCCAGGCAGAAAAGCACCATGAATCTTAATGCTGCTGTTTTAGCTGGTGCAGTGGGTTGCTCAGATTTTGGCACTGGGAATCAACAAGTTGGACATCCACTCAGAGACCTAATTTGAAAGTCGATAATTACAAAGATGACAGGTGGATAAATTTACAATGATGGGAAGAAACCAGCATAAAAAAGCTGAGAACACCCAAAATCAGAATGCCTCTCCCTCTGCAGGGGATCACAGTTCCTCATCAACAAGGGAAAAGGGCCTGATGGAGAACAAGTGCATTCCATTAACAGATTTAGGCTTCAGAAGGTGGATAATAAGAAACTTCTGTGAGTTAAAAGAACAGGCCCTAGCCCAATGTAAAGAATCTAAGAATTTGAAAAAAGGTTTGATGAAATCCTAATGAGAATAGACAATTTAGAGAGGAATATAAGTGAATTAATGGAACTGAAGAATACAATACGAGAACTCCGCGAAGTATGCATAGTATTTAACAGTCAAATTGATCAAGCAGAAGAAAGGATATCAGAGGTTCAAGACCAACTTAATAAAATAAAACGAAAAGACAAGATTAGAGAAGAAAGAGTAAAAAGGAATGAGTAAAGTCTCCAAGAAATATGGGACTACGTGAAAATACCTAATTTATGTTTGATAGGTGTACCTGCATGTCATGAAGAGAATGAATCCAAGCTGGAAAATATTCTTCAGGAAAACTTTCCTAACCTAGTAACATAGGACAATACTCAACTCCAGGTAATACGGAGAACACCACAAATATATTCTTCAAGTAGAGCAAACCCCAAGACACATAATCGTTAGATTCACCAGGGTTGAAATAAAGGAGAAAATTCTAAGGGCAGCTAGAGAGAAAGGTCAGGTTACCCATAAAGGGAAGCCTATCAGACTCACAGCAGATCTCTCAGCAGAAACCCTACAAACTAGAAGAGAGTGGGGGTTAATATTCAATATTCTCAAAGAAAAGAATTTTCAACCCAGAATCTCATACCAGCCAAACTAAGCTTTATAAATGAAGGAAAAATAAAATTTTTCATGAACAAGCAAGCACTCAGAGATTTCATCACCACCAGGCCTGCTTTACAAGCACTTCTGAAAGAAGCACTATACACAGAAAGGAACAACCAGTATCAGTCATCCCAAAAACTTACCAAAAGGTAAAGAGTATCTCCATAATGAAGAATCTATATCAACTAATTGCCAAAATAGCCAGCGAGCATTAAATGAAAATATTAAACTCACAAATATCAATATTAATCCTAAATTTAAATGGATTAAATGCCCCAATGAAAGACACAGACAGGCAAATTGAATAAAAAGTCAAAACCTATCAGTACGCTGTATCCAGATCCATCTCATAAGCAAGGACACACAAAGACTCAAAACTAAGGGTTGGTGGGAGACTTATCAGTCAAATGGAGAGAAAAACAAAACAAACAAACAAAAAAAAACATTGGTTGTAACTTTCGTCTCTGACAAAATAGACTTTAATAGTAACAAAGACTAAAAGAAACAAAGAAGGACATTACATAATGGTAAAAGGATCAATGCAACAACAGGAGTCAATGATCATAAATATATATGCACCCAATATAGGAATACCCAGATATATAAGACAAGTTCTTAATGACTTATAAAGAGACTTGGACTCCTGCACAATAATAGTGGGAGACTTTGACACCATATTGGTAATATTCGATGGATCAACAAGATAGAAAATTAACAGGGACATCTATTATTTGAACTCAGAACTGGAACAAGTAAACTCAGTGAATATTTATAGAATTCTTCACCCCAGGTCCACAGAACATACATTTTTCTCAGTATCACATTATACCTATTTTGAAAGTGACCACGTAATTCAAAGAAAATCACTCTTCAGCATTTGCATAGCATTTTACAGACTTAAATATTTTTTTGGCTGTTTCTTTGTTCTTTTCCTTCCTTATTCCTTCCTGTCTCCTCTGTTAAGCACAATTATCTACATAAAGGAGGTTTTTGATACCTATATTTGGATTGCATTCCAGCCTGGGCAATACAGCAAGACTCCTGTTCTCACTCCCCCTTTCTCTTTCTAAAAAAAGAAAAAGAAAGAAAAAGAGACAGAGCAGGAACCATCACAGATGACCTAGAAGAATGGGGAGAACCCTCAGGACAAGGAAACAGAGACAAATGCTGCTACAGATTAGCTCTCAAGTACTGTAGGGAAAAGTATGACATCTTAACTATGTTTTTTAAAATATATATTTTGGAGTGTTTTGACTGGAAGACCTATATAACTGTGTTGTGTATTAAAAGGATGAAACATCTTTCCCTGGACACAGAAGAAAGTCTTTCTAATGGCAGGAAACTATATTTTCTTTATGACCACTTTTAGTTTCAGTAGCAGATATAATACCAGGGCCACAGCCTCACAAGCAGTACACTAAAAAGAGAGCATCTTTTTAGATGGAAAAAAGGGAAAGGAGGAAAAACATGTTCTAAAGGCAGGAAACAGGCAGTACAAAGACGGATCAGATCTTGCTCCCTGGGTGACAAGATTATGGGTTTTGGAGCTTCAGAGAATTTGGTTTGGATCTTATCTCAGCCATTTACTAGCTGTGGAATAAAGACATCAGCATTTACTGAGCTCTTACTATATATCAGGCACTTCAGATTGATTATCTTATTGAATTTCCCAAGAACCTTATGAGACAGGTTTTGTCACTATCCCTGTTTTACAGAAGAAGAAAATGAGACTTAGGGAGATTAAAAATTACATCCCAATGAAGAGCATACACAGGCTCTGCAATCAGCTAGTCAAACTCCACTTCCCATCCTTACATTTCATTGTTTCCCATGAAGCCTTCATCAAGTCAGTTAACCTCTCCTTAGACTTAGTTTTCTCATCTATAAAATAAAAATAATTATATCCACCTTTCAGGGTTGTTACAATTATTCAATCAGACACAGGTAAGCATCTAATTGGGTGTGGGCATAGGATGTAAATATTAGTTTACTCCTGCATTCATGAGGTAAGACGAAGTTGATATAATTTGGAAAAATACATATCATAGGACAGGGGTCCCCAAACCCATGAACTGGTACTGGTCTGTAGCCTGTTAAGAAGTGAGCCAAACAGCAGGAAGTGAGAAGCAAGTGAAGTTTCATGAGTATTTACAGCCGCTTCCCATCATTTGCATTACTGCCTGAGCTCCACCTCCTGTCAGATTATTGACGGCATTAGATTCTCATAGGAGCACAAACCCTGTTAAGAACTGCACATGCCAGGTATCTAGGTTGTGCATTCCTTATGAGAATCTAATGCCTGATGATCTGTCACTGTCTCTCTTATCTCCCCCAGATAGAACTTTCTAGTTGCAGGAAAACAGGCTGAGGACTCCCACTGATTCTGTATTATGGTGAGTTGCATAATTATTCCATTATATATTACAATGTAATAATAATAGAAATAAAGTGCACAATACAGGTAATGCGCTTGAATCATCCCAAAACCATCTCCCTCCTGGTCTGAGGAAAAATTGTCTTCCATGAAACCAGTCCCTGATGCTAAAAAGTTTTGGGGACCTCTGTTTAAGAAACAAAAGATATTTTTCTCATGCTCATAGCAGACACAGGTGAGTTTCAGCTGGCAGTCTGCTTGCCTCATGTAGACAATCAGGGACCACATTCATTAATATTGCATGGTTCCATCATATCTGCATTCTAGAAGGTGGGAAAGCAGAAGGAAATAGGGAGAAGCCATATGCTCTATCATAAGCTACACCTGAAGACACTTACTTCATGTGTGCTCATATCACTGGGAACAGCTTAGTTCCTTGCCAAACCCAACTGAATGGGTGGCTGGGAAGGATCATGGTTTAAACTGTTGACAAGTCTGTTTCTCTTCAATGTCCCCTGATCCCTTCCTTTAGTACTTGACTTCCATCTCGTCTCAGTTCCCTCCTCAGCTGGATTCTGGGCCTGCTAATTTTGGGCAGGAGCCCACATGAGGTTTTCTTGGGCCTATTCTCTTTACTTCACTCCAGTGGATAACCCACTATGTACCTGACACTTTTGAGATACCTTGATCCATACTTTTGCAGCTCTCCTTAATTCTTCATTAATAATCAAGTTTTATGGCTCTACAAAGGCTTTCCAGGTCTTCCAAGGCAGGATAATATCACAGGAATGTCCCTGGGAATAATTAAGTCTTGAATCTCTGACAATAACACTTCTAAATTTTGATGACCTTTGTCAAATTACTTAATCTCTGAGCTGAATATTCTTTATATGTAAAATCGAAATAATTCTTACTCGCCTTTCCTCATGAGCCTTTTATGTGAAAAAAAAACCCGAGATTAAAAAAAAGTGTTTTTCAACAGGTAACACACTGTTACAACATTTGTTAAAATTTCCCTAATGTGACAGATAAAATTATTTGCTCTTTTTTGCTGAATAGTAAAGTTGACTCTAATTTTAGCAAAAATAAAATATTCTATATAAACAATAATAGTGTATTATTAATAAATGAAATTATGTATCTTTGTATGTAGTTTTTTTTTTTTTTTTTTTTTTTTTTTTTTTTTACCGCATTTCTCTCTTGTTGCCCAGGCTGGAGTGCAATGGTATGATCTCGGCACACCACAACCTCTGCCTCTCAGGTTCAAGTGATCCTCCTGCCTTAGCCTCCCAAGTAGCTGGGACCACAGGTGCCTACCTCCACAACTGGCTAATTCTATATTTTTAGTAGAGACGGGGTTCCTCCATGTTGGTCAGGCTGGTCTCGATCTCCTGACCTTAGGTGATCCACCTGTCTCGGCCTCTCAAGGTGCTGGGATTACAGGTGTGAGCCAGCCACCATACCTGGGTGCTTTTTTGTTTGTTTGTTTGTTTCTTTTTTTTTTTTTTGGCAGAGCAAGATGATGGAGTAGAAACCTATATCATTCATCCACATAGCTGGAACAGCAAATTTTAAGGACTATCTGCACACAGATAAACACTGTCACAGAAACTAAAAATCTGGTACCAACTCAGCCTCAGTCAGGTAGAGCAACAAGCAGGCTCCTGGGGGCCCTGAGTCCAGGCCTAGGCTCTTGGGACATTTCTGGACCTACCATGAAAGGTGACTCCCTGGCATGTCAGCATTCTCTGCAAGCTGACTAAAGGGTTTTAAGTGAGCAATGGCGGTCATCTGGCAGAATCCCATTGGCCAGTGTTGGCTGTGACCACAGAGAAAGGTACCAACTCAGCCATAGTGGAGAGAGGAGGAAAGAGTGGGAAGGACTTTGTATTATATTTTGAGTGCCAGCTTAACTGTAGTAGAATGAAACATCATTTAATTGCTAAGGTTTTTGACTCCAATCTCTGGCTCCCAGACAGCATCTTGACATATCCACATTCTAGGAGAGCTTGCCTTCCTGAAGGGAAGGGCTTTGAGCCAGACCCAATGCTGTGCTAGTTTCAGGTCTGACCCAGTGCAGTCTCAGTGGGAGTGGCCACGGGGTGTTTACATCAATACACCCCTAGTTCCTGGTGGCTCAGTAGAGAGAGAGACTCCATTTGTTTGGGAGAAAGTAAGGAAAAAGAATAAGAGCTTCTCCCTGTTAATCCAGATAACTCTTATGGATCTTATCGAAGACTACTAATGTTGTTCCTATACAAGTTTACAAACCACAGCATTATTGGACTTGGGGCCCAAGTCCCTTTGAATACCTAGAAAGCTCTCTCAAAAAGGACAAGCTCAAACAAGCCCAGAATATGAAAATATAATAAATACCTAACTCGTCAAAGACCAGATACAAATGAACACCAAAAAGCATCAAGACCATCAAGAAAAACATGACCTCACAAATGAAATAAGTGAGACTAATTCTGGAGAAGCAGAGCTATACAACTTATTAGTCAGAGGATTCAAATAGCTGCTTTGAGGGAATTTAAAGAAATTAAAAATAACACAGAGAAGGAACTCAGAATTCTATCAGATAAATTTAACAAACAAAAGGATTGGGAAGAAATTCTGCAATTGAAAAATGCAATTGATATGTTGATCAATGCATGAAAGTCTATTTATAGCAGAATTGATCAAGCAGAAGAAAGAATTACTAATCTTGAAGGCAGGCTATTTGAAAATACACAGTCAGGCCAGGCATGGTGGTTTACGCCTATAATCTTAGCACTCTGGAAGGCTGAAGTGGGTGGGTCCCTTGAGGCCAGGAGTTTGAGACCCGGCTGAGCAACCTAGTAAAACCCTGTATCTACTAAAAATAAAAAATAAAAAATAATTAGTGGTACATGGTGGTGTCCACCTGTAGTACCAGCTGCTCAGGAGGCTGAGGCATGAGAATTGCTTGAATCTGGAAGATGGAGAACCTGGGAGGTGGAGGTTGCAGTGAGCTAAGATTGCACCACTGCACTCCAACCTGGGTGACAGAGCAAGACTCTGTCTCAAAAAAATAAAAATAAAAAAGAGAAAAAGAATACACACTCAGAGGAGACAAAAGAAAAAAAGAATGAAAACAATGAAGCATGCCTATAAGATCTAGAAAATGGACTCAAAAGGTCAAATGTAAGAGTCAGTAGCCTTAAAGAAGAGGTAGAAAAAGAGACAGAGGTACAAGTTTATTCAAAGAGATAGTATTAGAGCACCTCCCAAACCTAGAGAAAGATATCAACACTCAAATACAAGAAGCTTATAAAACACCAAGCAGATATAACCCAAAGGTGACTCCTTCAAGGCATTAATAATCAAAGTCCCCAAATCAAGGATAAAGAAAGATTTCTAAAAGAGAAAAGAAAGAAATAACATAGGATGAAGTTCAAATATATTTGGCAGCAGACTTTTCAGTAGAAATCTTACAGGATAAGAGAAAGTGGCATGACATACTTAAAGTGCTAAAGAAAAGAACTTTTACCCTAGAATAATATATTTCGCTAAAATATCCTTCAAGCCTCTTCCCGGACAAACAAAGATTGAGGGATTTCATCAACCCAGACCTGTCTTATAAGAAATGCTAAAGGGAGTTCTTCATTCTGAAAGAGAAGGGTGTTAATGACCAAAAAATAAATCATCTGAAGGTACAAAGCTCATTGGTTATAGTAAGCGCACACATGGAAAGACACAGAATACTGTAATTGTGATGTGTAAACTACTGCTATACTAAAAGGATTATTCATCATAACCAAGGAGATTACTCCAGGGATGCAAGGATGGTATGACATATACAAATTAATCAATTTAATACATTATAACAATAGAATGAAAGACAAAAACCACATGATCTTTTAAATTAATGCTGAAAAAGCATTTGATAAAATTCAACACCCCTTTATAATAAAAACATGAAAAAAACATTGAGAATAGAAAGAACATACCTCAACATAATAAGCACCATATATCACAGACTCATAGCTAGGTATCATAATGAATAGGGAAAAACTGAAAGCCTTTCCTCTAAGATCTAGATGCTCACTGTCACCACTGTTATTTTACATAGTACTAGAAGTCCTACCTAGAGCAATCAAACCTGAAAAAGAAATAAAGTACATCCAAATTGAAAAGAAAGAAGTCAAATTATACTTGTTTGCAGATAATAGATCTTATATTTGGAAAAACCTAAAGACCCTACCAAAAAACTTTTAGAACACAAACAAATTCAGTAAAGTTACAGGATACAAAATCAACATACAAAACTCAGCAGCATACTTCTATGTCAAGAGTGAACAATCTGAAAAATAAAATAATTCCATTTACAGTAGATACAAATTAAATAAAATATTTAGGAATTAATTAAAGAAGTGAAAGATCTCTACAATGAAAACTATAAAACATTGATGCAAGAAATTAAAAGGGACACCAAAAATTGGAAATATAGACCATATATATAAATTGAAAAAAAAATATTGTTAAAATATCCATATCCAAAGCAATCTACAGATTCAATGCAATGCATATCAAAATAACAATGATATTGTTCACAGAAATATATTTTAAAAACTCTAAAATTTATATGGAAGCACAAAAGACCCAGGATAGCCAATATTCTAAGGAAAGAGAAAAAACCTGTAAGAATCACATTACCTGACTTCGAATTATATACTACAGAGGTATGGTAACCAAAATAGCATGGAAAGGGCATAAAAATATATAGACCAATTGAACAGAATATGGAACCCAGAAACAAATCCACACAACTACAGTGAACTCGTTTTTGACAAAGTAACCAAGAATATATACTCAGATAAAGGTAGTCTCCTCAATAAATTGTTCTGGGAAAACTGGACATCCATATGCAAAAGAATGAAACTAGATCCCTATCTCTTACCATATACACAGATCAAATAAAATGGATTAAAGACTAAGACCTCAAACTATAAAATAAAACATTGGGGAAACTCTCCAAGACATTGGATCGGGCAAAGATTTCCTAAGTAATACCCCATAAGCAGAGGCATCCAAAGCAAAAAAATGAATAAATAGGATTCCATAAAGTTAAAAAGCTTCTGCACAGCAAAGAAAACAACAAAGTAAAGATACAACCTAGAACGAGAGAATATATGTGCAAACTATTCATCTGACAAGGAATTAATAACCAGAATATATAAGAAGCTCAAACAACTCTACAGGAAAAATATCTAAGTCTGATTTAAAAATGGGCAAAAGATCTGAATAGATGTTTGTTAAAAGAAGACATACAAATGGCAACAGGTATATACAAATCAAAATTACATTGAGACAGCATCTTACCCTGTTTAAATGCCTTTCATTCAGAAGACAGGCAATAACAAATGTTGGCAAGGATGTGGAGAAAAGGGAATTCTTGTTTACTGTTGGTGGGAATGTAAATTAGTACAACCACTATGGAAAACAGTTTGGAGCCTCCTCAAAAAACTAAAAATAGAACTACCATACATTGGATATATGTCCTTGCTCAAATCTCATATTGAAATATAATCCCCAGTGTCAGAGTTGGGGCCTGATGGGAACTGACTGGATTATGGGGGTGTATTTCTCATGAATGGTTTAGTATTATCTCCTTGGTACTGTTCTCACAATAGTAAATGAGTTCTCATAAGATCTGGTTATTTAAAAGTATGTGGCATCTCTCCTCTCCCTCTATTGCTTCTGCTCTGGCCATGTGACATGCCTTTTCCTCCTTCACCTTCTGCTATGATTGTAAGTTTCCTGAGTTCTCATCAGATGCTGAGCAGATGCCAGTACCATGCTGCCTGTACAGCCTGCAGAACCATGAGCCAATTAAACTACTCTTCTTTATAAATTACCCATCTCACGTATTTATTTATAGCAATGTGAGAATGACCTGACACACATATGATCCAACAATCCCACTGCTTGGTAGATACCCAAAGAAAAAAATCAGTATGTCAAGAGCTGTCTGGACTCTCATGTTTATTGCAGCACTATTAACAACAGACAAGATTCGAAAACAAGCTAAGTGTCCATCAACACATGAATGGATAAAGAAAATGTGGTACATATACATATTGGAGTACTACTCAGCCACAAAAAAGAATGAGATTCTGTTATTTGCAACACCATGGGATGGAACTGGAGGTCATTATAAGTGAAGTAAGTCAGGCACAAAAAGACAAACTTTGGGTGGCGACTCGCAAGATGGCGTCGTAGAAGCGACTCAGGATTGCAGCTCTCAGTGAAGGCACAGAGGGTGAGTCCTAGCCGCATTCTCGGATGAACCTTTTTTGCCCACAGAGCGTTGGAAGTCCCAGGTGTGGGAGAGACACGGGACGCTAGTAAAGCAGGCTAATGCAGCCGGTTCGCACAGCCGCTTCCGCTGGCGCCGCAGCAGGACCCGGCACGGAACTCACTGGTCTGGGTGCCCTGTTAAACCAGCAATCTGAGATTTGAAAGGGCAGATTGGCATGTCCATCTGATTGAACGGGACTTGGACAGTGAGCCAGACCAGGAGTTTCCTGGGAAGCGTGATCTGAGCCGGTACAGTGGGCAGCGGCACGGGAGATTGCACAGATCCCAGTGCCCTATCGGCAGGCTACTGGGGCGCCAGTGAGAGAGTCGACCTTTCAGCTTGCGGAGAGGGAGAGAGAGAGAGGATGGACTCTGAGGCAGGGAGCTGGGTGATCGGGCTCGGTGGGTCCCACCCTCACGGGGACAAGCAGGGCGGTGACTGCAGGCACTTGGGCCTGAGAGTTTTGCTGCCGGCATCCAGGACGGTGCAGCCCGGTGAGGGAGGGGCGTCTGCCATTACTGACGCAATCCGCCCCTACTGAAGTACCGCCCAGGGCTGACACAGCCTGCTGTTGCCGAGGCAACCTGCCATAACAGAGAGACTCCGCCAGGAGCGGGGAGCGCTCCACAGCAGAAGGGAGCCCAGCAGCAACAGGGCGGACCCGTGCTAGCAGGTCAGAGCCCCGGCAGGCAAATAGTGAATAGACTGCCTCCTAGTGGGGCAGGACAGTGCAACAGATACTCATAAAGAAAGCCCCAACTCCCTGAGACAGAGCATCTAAGGGGGGGAAAAAAAGGGTGGTGTTTTATGAGTTCTATTGCAGCAAACAACCTCCCAACAACCCTGAATGAACAACAGAGCTCACAGCCCAGCACTGGAGCTCCTATAAAGCACAGACCGTCTCCTTAAGCAGCACCCTGACCCCTGTATATCCAAAGAGTCGCCCCAAAAAAGGACTAATCAGACTGACATTTGGCGGGCATCATTCTGGAACAAAGACAGCAGAAGAAACTGGTATCATCCCTCACTGTTCCACAGCTGCTAAGGTATACTCCAGACAAGCAGGGCCTGGAGTGGACCTCAGCACTCATACAGCAGAGGGGCTAGACCATTAGAAGGAAAACTAAGTAACAGAAATGCTTCATCATCAACAATCTCAGCATCCACACAGAGACCCAATTGAAAAATCAGCAACTACTAAGACGACAGGTGGATAAATCCATAAAGATGGGAAGAAACCAGCACAAAAAGGAGGAAAACACCCGAAACCAAAACACCTCACCTCCTACAAAGGACCAAAACTCCTCACCAGCAAGGGAACCAAGCTGGACGGAGAATGAGTATGATGAAATGACGGAATCAGACTTCAGAAAGTGGATAATGAGAAACTTCATTGAGCTAAAAGAACATGTTCTAAATCAGTGCAAAGAAACTAAGAACCTTGAAAAAAGATTTAAAAAAAGATTCGAGGAATTGATAACAAGAATGGAAAACTTAGAGAGGAATATGAATGAATTGAAGGAGCTGAAAAACACAACACGAGAACTTCGTGAAACATGCACAAGTTTCAACAGCCAAATTGACCAAGCAGAAGAAAGAATATCAGAAGTTGAAGATCAACTCAATGAAATAAAACGTGAAACCAAGATTAAAGAAAAAAGCACAAAAGGAATGAACAAAATCTCCAAGAAATGTGGGACTATGTGAAGAGACCCAACCTATGTTTGATAGGTGTACCAGAATGTGATGAAGAGAATGAATCCAAGCTGGAAAACACTCTTCAGGATATTATCCAGGAAAATTTCCCCAACCTAGCAAGACAGGTCAATACTCAACTCCAGGAAATACAGAGAACACCACAAAGATACTCTGCAAGAAGAGCAACCCCAAGGCACATAATCGTCAGATTCACCAGGGTTGAAATGAAGGAGAAAATACTAAGCGCAGCCAGAGAGAAAGGTCAGGTCACCCACAAAGGGAAGCCCATCAGACTCACAGCAGATCTCTCGGCAGAGACTCTACAAGCCAGAAGACAGTGGGGGCCAATATTCAACATCCTTAAAGAAAAGAACTTTCAACCGAGAATTTCATATCCAGCCAAACTGAGCTTCATAAGTGAAGGAAAAATAAAATCCTTCATGAACAAGCAAGTACTCAGAGATTTTGTCACCACTAGGCCTGCTTTACAAGAGCTCCTGAAATAGGCACTACACATAGAAAGAAACAACCAGTACCAGCCATCCTAAAAGCATACCAAATGCTAAAGACCATCAACAAAATGAAGAATCTACATGAACCAACAGGCAAAACAGCCAGCTAGCATCAAAATGGCAGTATCAAATTCACACATAACAGTATTAACCCTAAATGTAAATGGGCTAAATGCACCAATCAAAAGACACAGACTGGCAAATTGCATAAAAAACCAAAACCCATTGGTGTGCTGTATCCAGGAAACCCACCTCACATGCAAAGATACACAAAGGCTCAAAATAAAAGGATGGAGGAAGATTTACTAAGCAAATGGAGAGCAAAAAAAAGCAGGAGTTGCAATTCTCGTCTCTGATAAAATAGACTTTAAAGCAACAAAGACCAAAAGGGACAAAGAAGGTCATTACATAATGGTAAAAGGATCGATACAACAAGAAGAGCTAACGATTCTAAATATATATGGACCCAATGTAGGTGCACCCAGATATATAAGGCAAGTTCTTAATGACTTACAAAGAGACTTGGACTCCCACACAATAATAGTGGGAGACTTTAACACTCCACTGTCAATAGCAGACAGATCAACCAGACAGAAAATTAACAAGGATATCCAGGGCTTGAACTCAGACCTGGAACAAGGAAACCTGATAGACATACTCTCCACCCCAAATCCACAGAATATACATTCTTCTCAGCACCACATCACACCTACTCCAAAATTGACCACATAATTGGAAGTAAAGCACTCCTCAGCAAATGCAAAACAACTGAAATCATAACAAACAGTCTCTCAGACCATAGTGCAATCAAGTTGGAACTCAGAATTCAGAAACTAACTCAGAACCGCACAGCTTCATGGAAACTGAACAACTGGCTCTTGAATGTTGATTGGATAAACAATGAAATGAAGGCAGAAATAAAGAAGTTCTTTGAAACCAACGAAAATGAAGACACAATGTACCAGAATCTCTGGGACACATTTAAAGCAGTCTGTAGAGGAAAATATATAGCAATAAGTGCCCACATGAGAAGAGTGGAGAGATCCAAAATTGACACCCTATCGTCAAAATTGAAAGAGCTAGAGGAGCAAGATCAAAAAAGCTCAAAACCTAGCAGAAGACAAGAAATAACTAAGATCAGAGCAGAACTGAAGGAGATAGAGACAAGAAAAACCCTTCAAAAAATCAATAAATCTAAGAGCTGGTTTTTCGAAAAGATCAACAAAATAGACCACTAGCCAGACTGATAAAAAAGAAGAGAGAGAACAACCAAACAGATGCAATAAAAAACGATAATGGGGAAATCACCACAGATTCCACAGAAATTCAAACCATCATCAGAGAATACTACAAACAACTCTATGCACATAAACTAGTAAACCAGGAAGAAATGGATAAATTCCTGGACACCTGTGTCCTCCCAAGCCTAAACCAGGAGGAAGCCGAAACTATGAACAGACCAATAACAAGGTCTGAAGTTGAGGCAGCAATTAAGAGCCTACCACACAAAAAAAGCCCAGGTCCAGATGGGTTCACAGCTGAATTCTACCAGACACACAAAGAGGATCTGGTACCATTCCTTCTGAAACTATTCCAAATAATCCAAAAAGAGGGAACCCTTCCCAAATCATTTTATGAGACCAACATCATCCTGATACCAAAACCTGACAGAGACTCAACAAGAAAAGAAAACTTCAGGCCAATATCCATGATGAACATAGATGCAAAAATCTTCAATAAAATACTGGCAAACCGATTGCAACAGCACATTAAAAAACTTATCCATCATGATCAAGTAGGATTCATCCTGGGGATGCAAGGCTGGTTCAACATACGCAAGTCTATAAATGTAATTCACCACATAAACAAAAGCAAAAACAAAAACCACATGATTATCTCAATTGACGCAGAGAAGGCATTTGACAAAATTCAACAGCCCTTTATGCTAAAAACCCTCAATAAACTTGGTATTGATGGAACATATCTCAAAGTAATAAAAGCTATTTACGACAAACCAACAGACAATATCATACTTAATGGGCAAAAACTGGAAGCATTCCCTTTGAAATCTGGCACTAGACAAGGATGCCCTCTCTCACCACTCCTATTCAACATAGTACTGGAAGTTCTAGCCAGAGCAATCAGGCAAGAAAAAGAAATAAAGGGTATTCAAATAGGAAAGGTGGAAGCCAAATTGTCTCTATTTGCAGACGACATGATAGTATACCTAGAAGACCCCATCACCTCAGCCTAAAAGCTCCTGCAACTGATAAGCAACTTCAGCAAAGTCTCAGGATATAAAATCAATGTGCAAAAATCACAAGCACTCCTATACACCAATAACAGACTTAAAGAGAACCAAATCAAGAACGAACTGCCATTCACAATTGCTACAAAGAAAATAAAATACCTAGGAATACAACTCACAAGGAATGTAAGGGACCTCTTTAAGGAAAACTACAAACCACTTCTCAACGAAATAAGAGAGGACACAAACAGATGGAGAAACATTCCATGTTCGTGGTTAGGAAGAATCAATATCGTGAAAATGGCTATACTGCCCAAAGTAATTTACACAATCAATGCTATCCCCATCAAACTACCATTGAATTTCTTCACAGAACTGGAAAAAACCACCATGAATTTCATATGGAACCAAAAAAGAGCCCGCATAGCCAAGTCAATTCTAAGCAAAAAGAACACAGCAGGAAGCATCACACTACCAGACTTCAAACTATACTACAAGGCTACAGTAATCAAAACAGCATGGTACTGGTACCAAAACAGAGATATAGACCAATGGAACAGAACAGAAGCATCGGAGGCAACACAACGTATCTACAACCATATTATCTTTGATAAACCAGACAAAGACAAGCAATGGGGAAAGGATTCCCTATTTAATAAATGGTGTTGGGAAAACTGCCTAGCCATGTGCAGAAAGCGGAAACTGGACCCCTTCCTGACACCTTACACTAAAATTAACTCCAGATGGATTAAAGACTTAAACGTAAGACCTGACACCATAAAAACCCTAGAAGAAAATCTAGGCAAAACCATTCAGGACATAGGAGTAGGCAAGGACTTCATGAATAAAACACCAAAATCATTGGCAACAAAAGCCAAAGTAGACAAATGGGACCCGAACAAACTCCACAGCTTCTGCACAGCAAAAGAAACAGTCACTAGAGTGAATCGGCAACCATCAGAATGGGAAAAAATCTTTGCAGTTTACACATCTGACAAAGGGCTGATATCCAGAATTTACAAAGAACTCAAACAGATTTACAGGAAAAAAACAAACAAGCCCATTCAAAAATGGGCAAAGGATATGAACAGACACTTTACAAAAGAAGACATACATGAGGCCAACAAACATATGAAAAAATGCTCATCATCACTGGTCATTAGAGAGATGCAAATCAAAACCACATTGAGATACCATCTCACGCCAGTTAGCATGGCGATCATTAAAAAATCTGGAGACAGCAGATGCTGGAGAGGATGTGGAGAAATAGGAACACTCTTACACTGTTGGTGGGAGTGTAAATTAGTTCAACCATTGTGGAAGACAGTGTGGCGATTCCTCAGGGACCTAGAAATAGAAATTCCATTTGACCCAGCAATCCCATTACTGGGTATATATCCAAAGGACTATAAATCGTTCTACTATAAGGACACATGCACACGAATGTTCACTGCAGCACTGTTTACAATAGCAAAGTCCTGGAACCAACCCAAATGCCCATTGATGATAGACTGGACTCGGAAAATGTGGCACATATACACCATGGAATATTATGCAGCAATCAAAAATGATGAGTTTGTGTCCTTTGTAAGGACATGGATGAATCTGGAGAACATCATTCTCAGCAAACTGACACAAGAACAGAAAAAGAAATACCGCATGTACTCACTCATAGGTGGGTGAGAAAAATGAGAACACATGGACACAGAGAGGCGGTCTACTATACACTGGGGTCTATTGGGGGGAATGGGGGAGGGACAGCGGGGGGGGGCTGGGGAGGGATAGCCTGGGGATGAATGCCAAGTGTGGGTGAAGGGGAGGAAGGCAGCAAAACACACTGCCATGTGTGTACCTATGCAACTATCTTGCACGTTCTGCACATGTACCCCCAAACCTATAATGCAATAAAAATTTTAAAAAATAAATAAATAAAAAATAAAAATGAAGACTGAAAATGTCTTCTGTAACATTTGAAAAAAAAAAATCTGGAGACAGCAGATGCTGGAGAGGATGTGGAGAAATAGGAACACTCTTACACTGTTGGTGGGAGTGTAAATTAGTTCAACCATTGTGGAAGACAGTGTGGCGATTCCTCAGGGACCTAGAAATAGAAATTCCATTTGACCCAGCAATCCCATTACTGGGTATCTATCCAAAGGACTATAAATCATTCTACTATAAGGACACATGCACACGAATGTTCATTGCAGCACTGTTTACAATAGCAAAGAACTGGAATCAACCCAAATGCCCAACGATGATAGACTGGACTGGGAAAATGTGGCACATATACACCATGGAATATTATGCAGCAATCAAAAATGATGAGTTTGTGTCCTTTGTAAGGACATGGATGAATCTGGAGAACATCATTCTCAGCAAACTGACACAAGAACAGAAAAAGAAATACCGCATATACTCACTCATAGGTGGGTGAGAAAAATGAGAACACATGGACACAGAGAGGCGGTCTACTATACACTGGGGTCTATTGGGGGGAATGGGGGAGGGACAGCGGGGGGGCTGGGGAGGGATAGCCTGGGGATGAATGCCAAGTGTGGGTGAAGGGGAGGAAGGCAGCAAAACACACTGCCATGTGTGTACCTATGCAACTATCTTGCATGTTCTGCACATGTACCCCAAAACCTATAATGCAATAAAAATTAAAAAAAAAAAAAGACAAACTTTGCATGATCTCACTTATTTGTGGAAGCTAAAAATTAAAACAATTGAACTCATGGACATAGAGAGTAGAAGGGTGCTTACCAGAAGCTGGAGTAGTTAATGGATATACAAAATAGAAAGAATGAATAAATTCTACTATTTGATAGAGCAACAGGGAAACTATAGTCAAACATAATTTTTTTTTTTAATTTTGAGGAGGAGTTTTGCTCTTGTTACCCAAGCTGGAGGCGATGGCATGATCTCAGCTCACTGCAACTTCTGCCTCCCAGGTTCAAGCAATTCTCCTGCTTCAGCCTCCTGAGTAGCTGGGATTACAGACATGAACCACTACACCCAGCTAATTTTGTATTTTTAGTAGAGACAGGGTTTCTGCATGTCGGTCAGGCTGGTCTCGGACTCCCGACCTCAGGGTAATCCACCCACCTTGGCCTCCCAAAGTGCTGGGATTACAGGCATGAGCCACCGTGCCTAGCCAAAATGATGTAATTGTCTTTTAAAATAACGAAGAGTATAATTGGATTGTTTGTAACACAAAGGATAACTACTAGAAGTGATGGATACCCCATTTACCCCACATGATTATTACACACTGCATACCTGTATCTAAATATCTCATGTATCTCATAAATCTATAAACCTATATATCCACAAAAATTAATATAGTTTAATTTGCAGTAAAGATTACAGCATTATTACATTGCTTTACATCTATTTGAGGATATTTCAGCATATTTCTTCATTATTTATTATCCCTCTCCTTTGAAATGCTCATCTTTGCATACTTGCTTTTTATATACCTGCTCTGTTTTTGTGTGTGTGTGTGTTTGTTTCAGTTTGTCTTTTTCCTTGAACTCTTAGAAAATAAGACTCCATGGATACTTCGAATCTTGTCATGGTCTGATTTCTCTCTAGCACAGCAAGGAAAAGGCAAAGGAAGGATCAGAACCTCAGTGACCCTGTCTCCAACAGAGGTGGGTTTTCTTCCTAGTCACTCCAGGCCCTGTTTCTCTCAGCAGGTCTCTTTCTGGATTAGTCACTGCTTTCTCCTCCAAGATTTCTGCAAAGTTTCTATAAGTTGTATTGGAAACCACTAACTGATTCTAAGTTTGCACAATGGGTAGTTTATATAAATGTTTCTCTTAAAAAGCAACATGCCCAGAAAATTTCTGGGAGACGTGTATAGTACAAATTGCACTAGCAGCTGCCAGAACATGCTGGAGCTTCCCAAGGTTGAATCTATTGCTCCCAGGGATTGATTCAATTTCTGTTCTGTCAGCCAGTGTAACTGCAGACTGCAACGTGCTCCATGTTTTCATACACAAAAGGGATATGGAAAGAACAGAAGGCAGAATGCAAGAGAAAATGTGAGCCAGTACAACACCATGCAAATGCAACATGTTGACTGATCTAGTGTGAGCTCTTTACATAGACAAAAGGAAGCAGAACCCAAGGCTGATATATGTATTGTTAAAGGGAATGTATGATCTGTCCCAAATATTCAGAGAGTTGAAGCAAAAATTGAGAGTATTTGCCTTTGCCTATAAAATAGAAAATTGTTGACTTGCCTCTATTCCCACATCAATCCCAGCATTGCTACTAACCAGCTGTGTGAGTAAGTCTGCTAGTTCACAGCTGGGTTTTGTTGTTGTTGTTGTTGTTGTTTGAGACTTTCTGTCACCCAGGCTGGAGTATAGTGGCACGATCTTGGCTCACTTCAACCTCCGCCTCCCTGGTTCAAGCGATTCTCCTGCCTTAGCCTCCCAAGTAGCTGGGACTATAGGCTCGTGACACCACACCTGGATAATTTTTTGTATTTTTAGTAGGGACAGGGTTTCACCGTGTTAGTCAGGATACGCTCCATCTCCTGACCTCATAATCTGCCTGCCTTAGCCTCCCAAAGTGCTGGTATTATAGGCATGAGCTGCCGTGCCTAGCTAGTTCAGAGCTTTCATCCACCTTTACCGCTGGAAAAGTGAGGATGTTGCACCAGCCAGTCCCTGACATCCTTTCCAGCCTTTGAACTATATTACTCTTTGAGAGACATTTTGACCACTAACTTCTTTTTGTTTTTTTTCTAGTATTATATGCGTTTTTTGCTAAACATAAGTTGAGAGGAACCATGAGATGTCCCTATTGAATCTTGCAGATATGGCAAAGGGGTGCATGGACTATAGTAGTTGGCATTGTGTTTGATTGAAATTAACAAATTCAACCTTACCACAAAGGCTGCAACACATTGAAAAACACTGCTCCAGCACTTATGAGAACTCACTCAAGATGCATATATAACACAAGCCTACATATGGGTTTCCTTATCTTATTTTTGCTTTGTAGCTCACAAAAAGTCAACAGATTCTGCAGGAAAACTAGAAACTATAGGGCTTCACAAGGACTTCTACAGGTTTTAAGAGCACCAATGGTGGGGAGGGAGGTGTCTTTGAGCTACTAAGACATTTTAAAGAGACTAAGAGCAACCAAGCAACCATACCATCATCTCTGTAAAGTCAAAGAAATGTTTAGATGATCTGATTTTAACATGATTATATATTTTGAGTATGTCTGAAGCTGTCCTGATCTTGTCTCATACTGATCTTAAGCTCTAATGGGCAGATATATAAGCTTTCCATGAAGTAAAACACAGTTATAAAATTGGGTTTACAGGCAAAATATTTCAAGGGATAGGGCAGTTCAGTTAAGTCCCTACCAGGGGAAGGGATGGAAAGAAAGATTTTGGAAAAGATCATCTCAATACAACATGGGGTATTCTACAGTTGCCTTTAGAGCTGGTCCTCAGGGAACACACAGAAAGGAAATTCTACCTTGCTGGTGGATGGTTCCAGGAATCGTAAAAGCATCTGAGGAGTTAACCTCTGAAGAAGGTGATAAAGAACTTCCAGGAAAATGAGATCATCACTGTAAGTAAGGTCAAGGAGTGTTAAAGTCTTTGATGCATAAAGTTTGAGGAAGTGATGGGCAAGAGGTGAACCTCGTGGGGAGGGAAGAGGCCTGACAAGGGCAGGGCCTGCTGTGCCTCACTAAAAAGATCAGGCATGTCTGTGTAGATAGGGGGGAACCATGGAAAGGTGCTGGATGAGAGTGTGACAGGGTTGATTTTATACGCTCCCAAAGTAGAAAAGAATAAAGCATCCTTGTAATTGAAAAACTTAGAAACAACTGCCCTACCTGTCCAGACATAGAAAATGTTTTAAGTTTTAAGTTTCATTATTTCCTGGCACATCATCTATCACTTAATATTAATGGCTCTATAGTTCCTGCTTAACTAGATCAGGGTCAGTCTCAGCATCTTTGTATATTCACAGTTTTTTTTCTGCATGGATTCAAGATTTTCTATTAGCTGACAAGATCCTTCCTTCCTTCCTTCCTTCCCTCTATCCCTCCCTCCCTCCCTCCTTCCTTCCTTTCTTTTTCCTTCTTTCTTTTCTTTCTTCGGAGTCTCTCAATCTGTTGCCAGGCTGGAGGGCACTGGTGCAACCTTGGCTCTCTGCAACCTCTGCCTCCCAGGTTCAAGCAATTCTCCTGCCTCAGCCCCCCGAGTAGCTGGGACTACAGAAGAAATGAAAGGATGTAATTGTAAATATAGATAGGCAGTCAAAGATGAAGACAATAGCCAATCAAACAAAGAGAAATTAGTAAAATAAGCTCTCCTTCATAGTTTCAGGACCTCCATTATTTAACTACCTGTGCTTAAGAGCCAAACTATAGAGAAACTAAAGTGCTTTAGAGTCAGCTCACAGTAAAAATCAAAAGTTGAGTGACTAGGAATTTAAGTTTAAGTAGAATATTTACCACCAGATCTAGAAATTATGCTGTGGGTGGTGATGGTCAAATTGTAGAGGTAAAGAAAAATCAAAGTGATTTTATTTGTGTTTATTAAACACAAAAAAATAAAAAGGTACATCACATATTCAACTGAATAAAATAAAAACAATGAACAGGGGAGAGAGATCCAAGATGGTTAATTACTAGCAGCTCAGGATTGTAGCTCCTAGTGAAAGCGCAGAGAACGAGAGGATGCCACACTTTCAGACAAATTTTTGTTGCTCACGGACCAGGAGATTCCCAGCGGAGGAGCCCTATGGGTTGCCAGCATGACTCTTGTGGCCGGCATGGCGGTTTTGCTGGCAGCACGGCAGTTCTTGGTGCAGAGTAAATGTGACTCCCATTTTGGTCAACGTTTGGAGCTCCGGGAAGGCAGAGTTGCCTATTCAGCTGATTGAAAAAGGGACTCAAGAAGGAAGCCAGGCAGGAGATTCCTGGGCAGAAAGACACCATGAATCTTAACGCCGCTCTTTTAGCTGGCTCAGTGGGTGGCTCAGATTTTGGTGCTGGGAATCAACTAGTTGGATGTCCACTCAGAGACCTAATTTGAAAGCCGGTAATTACAAAGATGACAGGTGGATAAATTTACAATGATGGGAAGAAACCTGCATTAAAAAAACTAAGAATACCCAAGATCAGAATGTCTCTCCCTCTGCAGGGGATCACAGTTCCTCATCAACAAGGGAACAAGGTCTGATGGAGAACGAGTGCATTCCATTAACAGATTTAGACTTCAGAAGGTGGATAATAAGAAACTTCTCTGAGTTAAGAGCAATGCTCTAGTCAAGGTTTCTAAGAACCTTGAAAAAAGGTTTGACGAAATCCTAACGAGAATAGACAATTTAGAGAGGAATATAAGTGAATTAATGGAACTGAAGACTACAAGAACTCTGTGAAGTATGCAGTTTTTAATAGTCGAATTGATCAAGCAGAAGAAAGCATATCAGAGGTTGAAGACCAACTTAATAAAATGAAACAAGGGCGGGTCACAGTGGCTCACACCTATAATCCCAGCACTTTAGGAGGCCGAGGCAGGTGTATCACAAGCTCAAGAGATCCAGACCATCCTGGTCAACAAATGGTGAAACCCCCGTCTCTACTAAAAATACAAAAAATTAGCTTGGCATAGTGGCGTGTGCCTGTAATCCCAGCTACTCAGGAGGCTGAGGCAGGAGAATTGCCTGAACCCAGGAGGCAGAGGTTGCGGTGAGCTGAGATCGCGCCATTGCATTCCAGCCTGGGTAAACAAGAGCGAAACTCCACCTCAAGAAAAAATAAAATAAAAATAAAAAAATGAAATGAGAAGACAAGATTAGAGAAGAAAGAGTAAAAAGGAACGAGCAAAGTCTCCAAGAAATATGGGACTATGTGAAAAGACCTAATTTACATTTGATAGGTGTACCTGAATGTCATGAAGAGAATGAATCCAAGCTGGAAAATATTCTTCAGGATACTATTCAGGAAGACTTTCCTAACCTAGTAACATAGGAGAATACTCAACTCCAGGTAATACAGAGAACACCACAAAGATATTCCTCAAGTAGAGCAACACAAGACACATAATCATTAGATTCACCAGGGTTGAAATAAAGGAGAAAATTCTAAGGGCAGCTAGAGAGAAAGGTCAGGTTACCCATAAAGGGAAGCCTATCAGACTCACAGCAGATCTCTCAGCAGAAACCCTACAAACTAGAAGAGAGTGGGGGTCAATATTCAATATCCTCAAAGAAAAGAATTTTCAACCTAGAATCTCATACTAGCCAAACTAAGCTTTATAAATGAAGGAAAAATAAAATTTTTCATGAACAAGCAAGCACTCAGAGATTTCATCACCACCAGGCCTGCTTTACAAGTGCTTCTGAAAGAAGCACTATACACAGAAAAGAACAACCAGTATCAGTCATCCCAAAAACTTACCAAAAGGTAAAGAGTATCTCCATAATGAAGAATCTATGTCAACTAATCGCCAAAATAGCCAGCGAGCATTAAATGACAATATTAAACTCACAAATATCAATATTAATCCTAAATTTAAATGGATTAAATGCCCCAATCAAAGACACAGACAGGCAAATTGAATAACAAGTCAAAACCCATCGGGGTTCGCTGTATCGAGATCCATCTCATAAGCAAGGAGACACAAAGACTCAAAACAAAGGGTTGGTGGAAGACTTACCAATCAAACGGAGAGGAAAAAAAAAACGTTAGTTGTAACTTTTGTCTTTGACAAAATAGACTTTAATAGTAACAAAGACTAAAAGAAACAAAGGAGGACATTACATAATGGTAAAAAGATCAATGCAACAACAGGAGTCAATGATCATAAATATATATGCATCCAATATAGGAATACCCAGATATATAAGACAAGTTCTTAATGACTTATGAAGAGACTTGGACTCCTGCACAATAATAGCGGGAGACTTTGACACCACATTGTTAATATTCAATGGATCAACAACATAGAAAATTAACAGGGGCATCTATGATTTGAACTCAGACCTGGAACAGGTAAACTCAGTGAATGAAGGAAAAATAAAATTTTTCATGAACAAGCAAGCACTCAGAGATTTCATCACCACCAGGCCTGCTTTACAAGTGCTTCTGAAAGAAGCACTATACACAGAAAAGAACAACCAGTATCAGTCATCCCAAAAACTTACCAAAAGGTATAGAGTATCTCCATAATGAAGAATCTATAAAATTCTTTACCCCAGGTCCACAGAATATACATTTTTCTCAATATCACATTACACCTATTTTGAAAGTGACCACATAATTGGAAGTAAATCACTCTTCAGCATTTGCATAGCATTTCACATACTTAAATGAAATATTTGTTAGCTGTCTGTTATTTTATTCCCTTATTCCTTCCTGTCTCCGCTGTTAAGCACGATTATCGGCATATAAGCACAATTATCGGCATAAAAGAGGTTTTTAATACCTATTTTTAGATTGCATTCCAGCCTGGGCAATAGAGCAAGACTCCTGTTCTCTCTCCCCCTTTCTCTTCTCTTTTAAAAACAAAACAAAACAAACAAAAAAAAAAACAATGAACAGAATGTAAGGAAAGTAGAAAGAATATAGATAAAAGCAGAAATTAATAAAAGAGCAGTAAAACGTGGTTAATTTGAAATGCACCTTGAAAACACCAATAAGATCTTAGAATAATTTCTTGAAAAGATCTCTGTTCTTGAGAAGAAAGGACAGAAAAACCTACATACAAATTTTGTAAAATGTCATATCTATGAAAATATTCAATAGATCAAAAGATCATTTATAAGAAAATATTTCAATTCACTGGTAATAAAGTTGAACATTTTGTTAAAATAAGTGGTTTTCTACTAAGTAACCAAACTCTGCATACAAAGTTTTTGTTCAAAAACTCTGGAAGCAATTTGAAAATTTGTCAAAATACAGCTGCTTCTAATGTCCACCTTATATCCAACCAAAGACACATAAGTTAATTACATGAAAGTGTTTCACACATCAAGGAATAGATATTTCTTATACTAATTTCAGGGATGAGAAAAATATAGAAAACTACAATTATTATGGAAAAATCAAGTTTCCATAATTAAAGAATACCCAGGCAGTATTATATCAAGTGACTAATATCCATGCTAAATTAGGGTTATCATATAAATATGAGGATCATTCAATGTGAAGAAATCTACTAATATGGTACCTTATCAGTATATCAAAGAGTAAACACCATCTATTCATCTAAAAATCTGCCAAAAGGCAACTGGTAGAGTTCAACAAACATTTAGAATAAAACTTTCAAAATATATGTAAATCGAATGGCATTTCTTTAGCATTAGAAATAATATATATTGATAAAATAAGCCACCAATATTATGCCTAACTGTAATTCACTAGAGATAGTCTTATTAAAGCTAGGAAAAGGAATTCCAACTATTCCCATCATTGTGTAATATTGTTCAATTGAGAACAAATTCAGCATAATAAAATATTATATCTGTAAACATACAATACAGATAATATATGTAATTAAATATACATAATGAAAAACCTAATTATCATGATTTGCAGATAATATTACTGTCTGGCTGTAAAACTGAAAATAACTAAAAAAAAATGAACTAATGGAATTGATAAGAGAAGCTGTAAAATTACCAGTTACAAAGTAAACGTAACGAAATAAACAGTTTTGCCTCTAAATCAACCACATCAGTTAGACCCTAACATTACAAACCCATTTACTATAAGACTAATATTATAATATATCTAGAAATTATTGTATCAATAGGCACTTACAAAATTACAAAGTTTTTTCTGACACTTAAAAGGACTTGAATAGATATTGAAACATGGAATGCTTTAATCCAAAAATTAAATGTTAAATGAACGTCAATTATTCACAAGTTAATATATAAAGACAATGCAATTCCAATAAAAATACCAACATAATTTATTTGGAGATTGGCTATTTGACAAAATATTCTAAATTTCCTCAGAAACATTTATTCTTAGAATAGACAGAATTTTTTAAGTGAAAAAAATTGAGGGCTATAAAAGTTTAATTTCTTTAGTTCTAAAAATTGAAAATGTCAACGATATACATCTATGTATGAGCATGTGAGCATGTATATGCTATTATTCACTGGCTTATACATTGATGTGTTTATGTTTGTGTATGTATACATGTATTATACATATTTATTGGTGGAAATAAACCTGGGTATGATTTTTCTCTGAAGCATCTCATGTACCCATTGCTGCAGGATTTTCCTCTCCAGGAATTTGCCCTAAGAAAATATTCATGAACATTTATAATGCAATAGCTAGAAATATGTTCATGCTAGTAGAGATTATTAGCAAGTCAAAATTAGAAAAAAAAATCTAAGTCTTCGAAGATAGAGTATTTTATAAAATCAGGATACATTCATAAAGTAAATATCATGCAAACATTAAAACCAATATATAAGAATATTTAATGAAAAGGATATTCTCATAAGAAATACAACAAGTGTCTTATGAGTAAAGAGGCCAAGGAAAGACTCATTTTTAGGACTATTCTTTTTCCAACTGACTTACAAGCACCCTAATCCAATGCAAACCACGTGATTTTAAGGAATGTTACTACATCTAACAAGGCTTTTAAATTACCTATTTTATAGTCCATTGTAGCTTCCTCACAGGAAGTTCTGATCTTACTCTGCCAAATCCTTGTAGCTCACTGTGCTGTGGCTGCACTTATTTGCCTTGTAAATGCATCAGAATAATGAGGATTTGAGCTGATAAGCAACAGCCAGGATGTGATGGGGATAAAGATTTGAGAAAGCTAGGAACAGTAGACAATAAAACAAACTGACCAAATGTATAATGTTGGGAACAGAGAAAGGCTGAAGACTTTCAAGTTTCTGACAAGGATTACACCACAGGGTCACAGCTCGGAGCTTCTACCATCCCCTTCTCCAGCCTCCCTTACCAACTCAAAAGCAGCCCTCTCCCTGCCTGCATGATGCCCTGCATTCACTAAGCTACCAGATACATCCAGCAACTGAGCCAGGAGCTCCTGTCTGGTTGGCAGGTGAACTGGGACAAAGCAGAGATGTCATTACATAGCTGGGGTCCCAATTTGAGATTTTGAATCCATTTGTCCACAGATTATTTTTTTACCCCTACTTATGTTTTGAGAACAAGTAGTAAATATTTCTGTTATATGATGTTATGTGCTAAGTGAGATTTTTGGATTTCACTGCTGTGCATATGCAAACCCCACAGTCTTGGGAAAAAAATTCAGTGTTCTAAGTATTGACTGGCTTACCTCTGGTAAATTGGGGATTATTTGATTTGTAGTATTTTAAAATTATAAAAACATAATATTTAAAGCTGGAAGCAGCATAGTAAGATCAAATTGCTATTATATCTGGAAAGTAAAATTCACAGCCAATTGTACCTACATATATAATTTTCATTTAAAATTTTTTTAGAACTAAGAAAATTGAACTTTTGTAGCTCTCAATTTTTCACTTGAGAAAAAGTTCCGTCTATTCTAACAACAAGTGTTTTGGGTGAAATATAGAATATTTTGTCAAATAGCCAATCTTCAAAGAAATCATTTTAAGGTTTTAATTGGAGTTGCATTGTCTTTATATATTAACCTGTGAATAATTGACATAGTAATGTAGAAAGTAATTCATCAAGATGAAATTTACACCTTAAAAATATACCTTAATGTTGACCCAATCATATTATTATAAGTAAAGGGAAATCTAAGATTCCTCAAAAGGTTGATAAACAAGTGTTTTCTTCAAAAAACAAGCAAACAAAAACTTAGAAGTCCAATAACTGAGGATTACTTAAGTAAACCATGTAATAGTCTACATTGAAGTATTATGCAGCTGTCACAAATATTTGAATGTCTATAATATCAGGGTAATTTATGCCACAGCAGTCCACATAATATGCACAATTATATATTTTTTATAATATCAACTTTGAAAAATATTTCTGGGAAATAGCAAGCATTTTAGCAAATTTTATTTTTATCATTGTGGGTGGGGGTGTCAAATCTCAGCTTCCCCACTGATAACCTGGTAATCTGTATATAGAGCTGAACTTACTATCTGGCAAAGAGTTAGCACTTAATAAAACCTGCTGAGTGCTGTCATGCCAGGCAGTGGACACACAACTTTTAGTCCTCTTCGGTGTCCTACAATATAAGCACTCTTGGTACCTCCATATTGCAAAGGACATCATGAGTCTTGAAAGGACTAAGTAATTTTCCTGGATACTCATAAATATTGAGGAACAGAGCTGAGATTAAACCTAAGTCTGTTCAAATCTCACTCCTGGTGCCTCTTACCCCATATGGCACTCCAAAGTAAGGGTACGTTTGCGTTTATAGGTGGCTTTTATTTTAATTGTTGATACTTCGTATTTGTGTTTTCCAAATTTGCTAATACGGTACCTATTGCTTCTAAAATCAGAAGAAAACCTTTGTTTTTGTGTTTGTTTAAGAAAGACTGTTAAGAAAATAATATAAAAAGCAAGTTAAAGTGGAGAAGAAAAATTATGTTGATAAGTGTAAGCTCTCAGCTTCCCTCACAATTTAGCTCTGGAAAACAATACATTCCTAAATGTTTCAGAGATGCATACAGTTTAGAAATTTTCCTATTCAATTTCTATAAGAGTGATAATTTAAATTAGTATGTGATTGTGATACATTTGGATTTGAATATTTGGCCCTTAGGCAATGGTCTGGTTAAAATTATATCTCTAAAGTGTCCCATAGGTTTGCTCTGATTCGGGCTGCATAAAGATTTGCCTGTTCTCTTTTATTTTACTTTATTTGGATGCCTAGTGCATCTTTTGTGGCCTTGGACTTGGTCCCAACTGAGGAGGAAGAGCAGCTGTATGGGTACAGAAAGTCAGAGTCCTGGATGCTCCTCTTAGCCACCAAATTAACCTCTCAATGCCTCATTATTTTCCTCTAGAACATGCTTTCACTATATGCCCTCGAATTAAACAATGGAGAAGACAACCTTCTACATTTAAAGTAAGTGCAAACAGTTACTTCTCTAGGGTCCTCTGATTTTTCCACTTATCTGCTTCATCTCTCCTCTCTTTCCTATTTTCTTCTCTCTCTTTCTCTCTTTCCTTTTCTTTCCCTTTCACTCTGGCCCCAAAGTATAGGCTTGGCCAGAGGAAATGCTCATAATGAAGGATTGCATCTTCTGACCAGAAGCTGGTGCTGAGGATGCATATGAGATCTCTACAGAAGATCTATTTTCTTTCTCTCCACTGTTCATGGTTACAGAGCCCTCCCCTCATAAGGCAAATGTTATCTTTGATGTGGTTATTCCATTAGTTATTCCATTAGTTCTGATGCGTTAAGGGTTGCTAACAAATCAAATACATTTGTATATTCATTAACGAATACACAATACTCCTGCACTTTCCAAAGTATCTTCTCAATTGTCTTGAAAAGCTCAAGCTCACTGGTTAGGCTGTTGCAAAGATGCCTTGTCCCAGCCCCATGCCAGGCCTTGCACTACCAGATGCTGTACCCTGTTAAGAGCAATGGTCCTGCCTGTTACATGACTCTGAGGCTCTGTCTGTAATCACCATAAACTGGATGGAAGAGCCACAGGGCTACCATCAGCCCTGCAGAGACAGTGGAGCAGAGGAGTCTAATTATGAAATTAAAACCTGCAAGAGACCCAGGTTGCAAGTGAGGCAACTTGAGAGTCATCCAATGATCTCTGGGCTGGAGAAATGGAAATACACTAACATTAATTAGCCTGCTGCACCAGAAGAGAATAATTTAAATGCAAAAGATAATCTTACTGCCCTTTTGATGTGAAAAAGTTGTCCTAGATTGTAACTTTGATTTCCACATCAGCAGCCTTTGTGCTCATACATTAGCAGCAGCCTGGAAGATTGAAAAAGCAGAGGTGGGCATCGATTTTGAACAGTGGCCCTGCCACTTGCTGTGTGATCTTAGGCAAGGGACTGCTCCTCCCTAATTCTCTGTTTATAGTTTTATTCACGTTAGAGCAGTGAAAGAACACTCATTTTAATGAGATACCATGAGAATTAAGTGTAAGTACATTGATACTCTCTATGACATGAGAAAAGTTGCAGGCGCAGAATATCCTGCAGAAATAAATAGCTGGTGATTTGCTGCCTATGTGTCCAGCCAAATGTGCACTTATGATTTCTTTTTACCAAGCCTTTTTCATTTTGGTATTGCCATTGAGTCAACTCTGCCGGCTGTTATTAAAAGACTCCCCAACACAATAGCAAGGGACCATCAACAAAGGAAAGAACACATTGCAGCAAAAGCTATTGAGAAATGTACATTCACCCTCCCACACCCTTGACCTCTAGAATCAGATCAGTAACTTCTCCCCTCTTCATTTCCCCTTCCTGTGTCCACAGTGAAGGGAAGTTGGTTGCAACCTTTTGCAGATAATGTGACACAGGGTACACAAGAGCGGAAGAGAGAAAAGGATTTCAACAAAAGCCTGGGACTTCAGTTTAGGTAAATTCAGGAAGGCGTGAGATAGGAAATGGCAGCAACCTTGCCAGGAACTGAAGGAAAAGGATTCTGGCATCAGCCCCAGAGCAAAATGTTAGGTCATCTATAATAAGGGCTGGGTGAAAAACCTTCAACTCAAAATGAAAGATACAATGACACAAAGAAACTTATCAAGGCAACCTTTGAAAGCAGTTAAGAAACCAATTCTTCTTTTTTAAAGAAAGTCCTCAGACAAAAGAGATTCCCTGATCTGCTTGTGTCAAGTTCCATGTAGAATAAACTTTCTTCACAATCTCAAGAGCCAAGTTTCTGTGCCAATTTTTTTCCTTTTATGAGGAAAAGGAAAGGGAACAGAAACTTTAAAATGAAACAGAGTAGATTAAACTCACGTTTCCCCAATTAAGTAGATTTAATGGGTGGTTTCTATTTTTTATCAAATTTCATTCCATTTAAATTTTCATAATAACTATAAATGACACAAGATACAGTTGGTATTGATAAGAGAATCAGTTCACATAATAAAATGAGAAAAGAAAAATGTCCCATTCCATAAACTTCACTACTTTAAAACTGGAAGATGAAAGAGCACATTCCAGAGAGAGGGAATGTATTTTTTTCTAAAGAGTTAACATTTTAGTTCTCCTGGCACTGGAAATGCTGAACCTCTGAGAAAGATGTTAACAATAGATCAGAGCCATATCATGGGGGAAGAGGATAGGCTAATTTCAGAGGTCCTGCAATGGAAAAGATTATTACTTTGGGCTTCAATGAATTAAATATTTGTCCCCCCATAATTAGTATGCTGAAATCCCAATATCCCTCTACAAATGCAATGGTATTAGGAGGTGGGGAGCTTGGGGGTTAAGTCATGATGGCAGAGGGCTCATCAATGGGATTAGTGCTCTTATACAAAGGACCCCAGAGAGAACTGTCTCTCTTTCCACCATGTGAAGATATAAGTAACCTAGAAGTCTGTAACCTAGAAGAGAGCCCTCACCAGAACCTGATCATGCTGGTCCCCTGGTCTTGGACTTCTAGCCTGAGAACTATGAACAATAAATATCTAGTGTTTATAGGCCACCAAGTCTAAGCTGGGAGCTATAACAGCCTGAGCTAAGATATCTGCTTCTAATGTCTGACTCACAATTCTATACTAAGTTTTATATATACTGTTTCCTAATCACTTATTTCCAAGTGGGACACTCATTTTGCACAAATGTCATCCAGACCTGTACGCCTTAGAAGGAACCCCTTCTTGATATAGATAATGTTTTAGTTTTCACCCCAACAACTTAAATGACAGCATTTTAGTAACTCAAATTCTTCTTGTCAAGGGGCCAAAAATTAAGATGCCAGTAATTCACAGTGGGAAGATTCTTAGTTTAACATGTTAGAAGAGAAAAGAAGAAAAAGATCCTTTTCCTTAATAATCTTCACAGTTAGATGGTAAGGTAAGTGGAAAAGTTCTGTACTAGGTTGCAGTGAATAACTGTCTTCCACTAGGGTTGATAGGGAGGATCATTAACCATCAGTGAAATTACTAACTGCCCTGGAACACAACACATTGTGTTGTGTTGAAAAGTCACTTGAATACCTGTTGGAGCCATCACTATGGATTGCAGGCCATTCTGACTTGGAGTTTAAGGCTGACATTTGAAAGCACAGGTTGTCGGGTTCATTGCTTCTTCAGGTTTTTCTAGGGGATATTTTAGCCTCTCGGATGTGAATTTCACACATGTTGCTTGGGCTCCGCCCAACCATTATCTCATGATTTGATACAAGAACCCATTTTTAAAATGTTTCATTTATATAGAACATAAGCTATCACCTACCCATATACCAAGCCATGACCTGTACTGTCTTTCATTTTGGCTTCATGTTAAAACTTCCAGCTAGATGGTGTTATCTTCAGTTTAAGGATGATACAAATATTGACTCAGGAGAATCTGAGAAACTTGTTCAACTTTGTTCGACCATTAAGCGACATCTGAAATTTGAGCCTATGTCTTTCTGTCTCCCAAGCCTGTATTCTTCCTTTCCACTCTACAGCCTTGTAACTTAGAAACTTGCCTTCACTCATAAATGTGTATTCTCTTAAAGCAATGGCTTTTTATTATACAGGATAACAATGTCTCCATAGTCAATAAATGCTTTCTCATAATTTGATTCCAAATTTGTTACAAGAAGAATCCACATGCCTCTTTTCTCTTCAGGTCCAGGGGAAGCAATATATTCACTGTTCAGCACAACCCCTCCCCCATCACCGTCACTGCCAGTATCTACCCTAAGGTTCTCTTTCCTTATTGAGCCACTTGATTTATGCTTAACACGATACTACTTACTAAGGTAATTTATGAGTCCCACCTTGTAAAGTGTAAAGTCCAAAGATTAAAAAAAAAAAAAAAGGGCCACATGCAGTGGATCATTCGAGGTCAGGAGTTTGAGACCAGCCTGGCCAACATGGTGAAAACAAGTCTCTACTAAAAACATAAAAATTAGCTGGGTGTGGTGGTGGGTGCCTGTAATCTCAGCTACTTTGGAGACTGAGGCAGGAGAATCACTTGAACCTGGGAGGCAGAGGTTGCAGTGAGCTGAGATGGCGCCACTGCACTCCAGCCTCTATCTCCAAAAAAAAAAAAAAAAAAAAAAAGGACTTCATATATGAAGTTTGGCTTTTTCTTTTTGTCACTTTAAACACTGTCAATAGAAAATTTTAATTTTTAAAGAAAAATAAGAGTTACAAAGGTTTCAGATACATGTGACTTGATTATTTAGTCATTTAATGAGTGCTTTAGTCTTAGTTTCTGAAAATTTATGTGGATTTCTCTCTATTTGTAGTCAAACCTGTCTCTAGGTACACAAGATTTTTTCTGGGGGGAGGAAATCAAATAATTATATATTTTAACATGATTTATGTGTCCCAAACGTAAGCAGATAAAATCTAGATTTCCCACTTTTTCCCAACCCCTGACTTAACTTTAAATTCTTCTCACTGATGTGGTTTAAAGCTAAGTGTTTTCTTTGTTTTATAACTTAATATTACACAGGAATTTCTCTGGTTCTTCCAACTTTATGCCACACCTGGCATTCTGTCCTTATCAAAAATCAGATCATTTCTCTCAAAGAGAAAAAACTGGCAGCAAGGCAAACCCTGGAGATGAAAGCAAGGGTTAAGTTTACTTCCAATATTAGGGAATGATTCGGAAATAAATGTCGAGGTTAAAAAGTCCAGATGGCAATTCAACTGTATCCTCACTATAAACATGATTTGATTTATGGGAACTACTAATGGTATCTCTGTTTAGATCTGGACGGCTTTGCTTTCTCTCATCTTAGTTTTAAATTCATCAGATTCTTTTACTCCCACTATCAATCCTTCACTACAAAGAGACACTCCTCATCCAGAATTTGGGAGTATCTTAAAATGCAGAAATTGATAAATGTTAACCACCCTAATCCATGCAAATTACTGTCTGTTGTCATTATTTATAACCTGGAGGATGTGCTTATTCAAAAGATACTCAAAAAGCTTTGACAATTCATGCTTCCAGTTGTGAATCATCTTTTGCTCTTCTTCCCTCTTTTATAAGGGATCCCACTGAATTAGTTTTCACTTTTTTCTTTGCCTGACATTGCAATTATTAGCTTTCTTGGCTTTGTCAGAAGAATCCATCGGAAATGTTTATCACCTGGGGCAAATCTCAGGGAAACAGCATGTTTATCACTTCAAGGGGCTGTAATCCAAAAGCAGCCCCAGGCCCTCCAGTTTTATTACATAAGGACTGGAGGAGGAAGCAGCCATGTAATTGAACAGCAGTGATACAATAAACTCCCTCCAAGAGCCTCACTGCCTCCCTGGCCTGTCTTTGTTCTCTAACCTATGCTGATTAAATGTACAAGCTGAAATAATACTAATTTAATCTCTTATTTCCATTTAACTTTCTTTAACTCACAAAATATTGGCCTGGAGAGTGGACACTATTCAGAATTAGGCCACTTCCTTCCACAGGTAGAATCAGTGAGTTTCATGTATTGGCCAATGTTGACTAACATCGAATTTGAATATCATAACAGGAAAGGGGATAGTTTGAATCAGAAGGATAGCTGACATGGCCAGATGCATTTTACCTTACTTTGCAAGGATAAACATAACCGAGGTATCTCTTCAATAATAGAAATATAATTTTGTATCACTCTTCATATACTTTTAAGACCCAGTCCTGATGTCATTTCCATTATGAAACACTTAACCTTTCCAGAACCTGCATTCCAGAACCAGTACTGCTTCCTCCTTTGTGCTCCCAGTGGGATTTTGGATACTCTTTGATTCATTGTTATTACACTTTTAGCAACTGCATTAGTTACAGCTAGAAATATAATCAGGACCAAGACACTCTCCAAGAGCTCAAGGGAGAGAAGTAACAGCCAGTTGCAATAAACCATTGATAAGCTCAAGATACAGGGCCATACAAGACGGGCCTTTTCCTTGTTGGGTTAAAGTCATGACCCAAGCAGAACTAGGATAAGGACAACAAAAAAGCCTTAATATCATTAAGATATTGATATTCAATGCTTTCTCTTGTCAGAATAACATATTTTGGGGGGAAACTACAAGAATAGAATAAAAAAATAGACTAGATACTTAAGCAGAGGTCAGTTCATAAAGGATTAAGAATTTATATTTTCTTACCAAGGCAATGGAAGTTAGGACTTCCAGGTGAGTGATTGTGGAGATCTGAATGCTGTGAAAGATTAGGGGAATGGAGAAAAATCTAGAAGAGTCAGCAATTATCAGGAGATAGAATCAATAGAGACTGTTGACTACTTGATATGGGAACCAGATACAAAGAAACACAAACAGGAATACACAAATTTCTGTTCTGAGCAAATGGAAGGTAGTGATAGCTCTGGTTGATAGGGAACTCAGTAGAAAGAACCTGTTCCAGGGAGAAAATATGGTGTTTGATTGTTTCAGTGTAGAGTTTAAATGCCTATGAAATATTCATTTGGGATATCTAAGAAGGTGCATATTTATATGGTGTGTTTACTGTCAGAATAGAAACTATTTTGTGCCAGTTGGAAAAACAAAACTATTATGATTTGGATAGAAGACTAAGAAGAAATACCAGAGAAGTAGGAGGAAACACAAGAGAAACCAAGGGAAAAGAACATTTCAGAAAGAAGTTTAGGTCACCAGTGGTACATTTCAAGGAAGCAAAGTAACAATGAAAACTGAAAAGCATCTATATCATTTTAAGGAGTAAACAGGTCATTGGTGGACTTAGTTGGAGCATTTTTAGGGGTGCCGAGGGGCCCAACACAAATTACAAAAATGTGAAGAGGGAGGAGAAAAAAGAAAATACGCTGAGTAGCTTTTTACAAAAATTTTAGATAAAGGAGATTTAGATAACGAAGATGTTGTTAGCTCCTCTGAATCTACAGAGTAGTCCTTTTTGCCTACTTCCTCAAAACTACAATGCTGGATTGAGCTTTGGTAGTCAGTTGAGTTTTTTATTTATTTGGAGAGTCTCAGTTTCTAACCTAGTGCTTGGAACTCTGTAACAGACTATTAAATCCATGAAAGACTGGGGAAGGTGTGATGAACACTTTTTCTGTTACTGTTTTCCAGGGAAACACCAATTGTTTGGATGGAAATTATTTGAAGGCACTGGAATACAAATCTGTATGAAGTGAGTTAAATCTCCGCAAGGCCAAGACACTCTTATTTAATTACACCTTCAAGGAAACTCAGTTATATCATTCTTGCTGACAGAAAGTTGACTCCCTTAAAAATAAAATGAATTAAAATGTGTGGATGACAGGACTATTATACTAGTAACAGTTCCACTGCAAGTACATGAGACTGTCATGACAATAACCGAAAAACTAAAGGAGATGTGTATACAGACAGCTGCTCATTTACTGCCTGAGGCTCAGAATCAATCACTCCAGGTGAAGTGAATCTCTCAAAGCACCACTGGAAACCTGAGAAGCATTTCAGGAGATCTCTGGTTGACTGGCTTCTCGGATATATATAACACAGGCTGAAGTATGCTGTCAAAACTCAGCTATTAAGTATTTTAAACTCCATTAAAATATGTCTTTGCAAGAGAAAGAGCTGCAGATTTGGTGCAGGAAGGATCTCTTTTATGATTTGGGGGTTTGGAGCTCAGGTGGTACAATGGTGATGAAGATGGAGATTTGGATGTGGCCAGTGTAAAGATGGTGACTTAGGAGGGAGGACTGATGAGTAAGGAGAGAGCAGATGAAATTGAAAGAGGAGAGAACTAGCCTCAGAACCCTGTGAAACGCTAGCTTTGACTACTGGGCAGGGAAGGAAGAAGCCTCAAAGGGACCTCAAAGGAGTGGTCTCTATCCCACAGGAATGTGCACTTTATTTCTAGTTCTCCTTTATATCTTTGACAACGGAAAAGAAAATCTATCAAGTTAGGCATTAGCCATCTCTCAAGATACATTTTCCAAAATTGTGTCTTTCCTTTAAAATATTCCCCTATGCATTCTATTTATTGTTTTGGGAATTTTCCATGAATACTTGACCAACATTTATTGAACACCTACTATATAGCCCATATCACAAGTAAAGCTAGCCACTTACACTTGCATTATCTCATATATTATTCACTATCAATGTAGAGATGGGACATTGATGCCGACACTGAAAATGATCCTGGATCACATACCAGTACGAGACAAGACCAGATTTTGAACTTACATTTTCTGAATCCTATGATCTTTTCACAATGATTGATTGGTATGGATATTTGATACATATATTGGTCATAAAATTCATGTTCTTAGATGCTTCTCAAAAGTATAAGACTTAATGGCTTGTGCAACCAGTCATGCTACTACACAGTGATACCAAGAGTTTCGTGAAAGGCATCAAATATCTAACCTTCCCCACAGATGACTCTGTGGCTTATGCAGAACCTGTGTAACAAGGGACCAGAGGTATATGTTGGGTGATTATCCTCTGAACTCACGCTCTACAAATTTTAATGTTTAGAAATACATGAGAAAATACATGTCTTAAGCTGGGGTAATGGCACATACATGGAGTCATAGCCTACATGTGACATACACAGTTTGCTGTGTTTTGAAAAGTATGCTGACCATTTTTTGCATACTCTCTGACATTTGGGAGTTCAACAGCACACCAACTCCTTATATTTTGACATCTCCTATGAGAAAAAATAATGTTTAATTGGCATCCCATGTTTAAAGAACATGAGATAACAAAGTAGGATTTCAGAAAGAAATGAATGAGAGAGACTAAATGTTATCAAGTTGCTGAGAGAGCAAAGAGAAAAGCTGTTTGTCTTTAGAAATATGTGGGTGGAGGAGAGGATTGTGAATTATCTGCTCTGTGATCTTGTGGCAACCTGATGAGTAATTTAAAAACTTCAAATGACTGACACACTTTGATTTATTCTTATTTTATATATTTATATAAATAATGGCATACATACTATGTATTAACCTTATCTAAATATAAGATACATAAAGAAAAGTATCAATGACACAACAAAGGAGCTCAATGAATTATTATCAACACATGCATGTGTAATCAGCACTGTGTCAAAAGTTAGAATGCTCCCAGAAGCCCTGTCTCCATTAAATCTGTTCACAATTATAGCACCATTCCTTCATCCAAAGATCACTACACTCTGACTTTTGAAAAAATTATTTATTTGCTCTCTTAATACATTGACCACCTACATATGCATCCTTAAACCTAGCAGTTGAGTCCTTCCTTCTTTTGAACTTTATGTAAATTTTACATTCTATTGTGTCTGTGTTCATTTATCTACATTATGCTTGAGAGATTCATCAAGTTACTGTGGGTAGCTGTAATTCATTAATCTTCAGATATATTCCATTGTTACAGGATTGTTTACCTGCTCTGTTATTGTTAGATATTTGGGTTGTTTTGGGTTTAAGTTTATTAAAAATGATGACTTTATGAACTTTCTTGTATCTGTCTGTATTAATCTGTTCTTACACTGCTAATACTCAAGATACTGCCCAAGACTGGGTAATTTATAAACAAAGAAGATTTAATAGACTCCCAGTTCCCCACTGCTGGGGAGGCCACAGGAAACTTACAGTAATGGTGGGAGGAGAAGCAGGCATGTCTTACATGGTGGCAGGTAAGAGAGAGTGTGAAAAAGAGCAGGAAAAACTGCCTTATAAAACCATCAGATGTCATGACAACTCACTCGCTATCATGAGAACAGCATGAGACAAACTATCCCCAAGATTCAGTCACCTCTCACCTGGTCCCTCTCTTGACACATGGGGATTATAATTCAAGATGAGATTTGGGTAGGGACACAGCCAAACCATATCACTGTCTCATGGTACATATCTGAACAGATTTTACTGGATATATGCCTAGGAATCAAATTAGGAAATCATAAGATGCATATCCTCAGTGTTAGAAAAAAACATTAAACAGCTTTCCAAAGTGGATGTAACCAGTTTACACACTTGGATGTGTTTGCATTGCTTCACATAGCCAGTGTTTTTTGTCTTTTTTTTTTTTTTTTTTCATAAAGGAGTCTCTCTCTGTCCCCAGGCTGGAGTGCAGTGGTGTGATCTCACTCAATGCAACCTCTGACTCCCTGGTTCAAGCTATTCTCCTGTCTCAGCCTCCCAAATAGCTGGGATTACAGGCACGTGCCACCACGCCCAGCTAATTTTTGTATTTTTAGTAGAGACAGGATTTCACCATGTTGGCCAGGATGATCTTGATCTCCTGACTTCGTGATCCACACACCTTGGCCTCCCAAAGTGCTGTTATTACAGGCATGAGCCACCGCACCCGGCCTGTATTTCTTTTTTGTTTGTTTGTTTGTTTGAGACAGGGTTTCATCATGTTGGTCAGGCTGGTCTCAAACTCCTGACCTCAGGTGATCCGCCTGCCTCGGCCTCCCAAAGTGCTGAGATTACAGGTGTGAGCCACCATGCCCGGCCTGTATTTCTTTTAATCTTAGACATTCTAGTGGATATTTAGTAGTATTGTTTTGTTTCTATTACACATGATTCTGATTTTGTTTCTATTATACATAATAATGTTGAGCACTCTTTTGTATGGTTTTGATCATGTGGATATAGTCTTTTATGAAATCCCTTTAGAAGTCTGGTATCAATTTTTCTAATTGGTTGCATTTTCCTTATTATTAATTTGTAGAAGACTTTTCCTTGAGGCAAGAATTTTAAATTATGGATTCAATTTTTTTCTAAAATAGTGGTATTATATACATTGTTCCCATTCATTTTTGTATTGTATTTATTTTGCTAAATAAACTTTTAGAAATTTGCCTTTTAATCTAAACTTTGAAATTTATTAACACAAATTTTGTCAAAAATACCTTCTTTAGTCATCTTTTATCCTTAAATACTTTTATCATAGGATTAGTAGTCATGGCTGATATAAGTTACTTGTTCCTTCTCAAATATTTCTTGAACAAATTCATGACAATACAGCAATTTTGTTATTTTTTTCCAATGAACAACTTGTGGCTGTGTTGATTCTCTCTTTGATATATTTATTTTTAATTAATTTTTCCTCTTATATTTATTATTTCATTTTCTCTACTTCTTTGGGGCTTAGTTTGTTCTCTTCCTAATCTGAGATAAATTTTTAGTTTACTACTTTTCAGCCTTTCTTACTTACCAAGATGTGCATTTAAGGCTATAAATGTTTTTTAAAGCATGGTTTTAGATGTCTTTTGTTGTTTATAGATATCATACTTTTTATTATCACTCAGCTTCAGATATCATTTAATTCTCATTTTGACTTTTTCCTTGACCTGTGGGATATGTTCCAGTCCTCGTATATAGTAGGCATGTATATTTTAAATTCTGTGTTTGATAGTTCCAATCCCTCAAGCTCTTGAACAGCTTTGTGTAATGCTTTAAGTTTCTGCTGGCTTTTCTTCATATTACTTTATTTTCTTATAACCTTATGATATTTTATTGTGTGCTTTAAGTTATAATTTTAAAATTGTTTGTAATAATAGTATGAGGGATAGGATAATGCCATTTCCTTTAGAGATGATTAATAGTTGTTTCTACCAGGTACTGGAGGCATTATCAAACTGGAATTCTCTTCATCCAATTTTTTGGTTAAGAAGTTTCAAAGCTGAACTGCAGTTTCTATGAAGGCCTGTCAACATCCACTTTACTCTTCTTTCTAAACTGTGAATTCTGTGGATCAGCTTAAACAAGGGTGTTCATTTGGGCCCCCTTTGCCAAGTTCCAGACTGTAATCTCTTATTCTCTAGTTTCCTTGGATGGTCGTAATAATTGATGATCCCTCCTCCTCTCAACCACCCCATTCTGAATGGCAACTTCCCCCAGGAGAAAAGTGATTCCAAATTTCAGGCTCCTGGACCTCTGTCCCCCTCTGTATCCTGGCCTGGTCACTTTTCAGTGTCCTAATTAGCAATTTTGCATCTTCAAAGAGAAGATAAAACGGACTTTCCTGGTTATCCTCACCAGTCCAAATTGCCTAGTACATTCTTACTAAAAGTAGAAGTCCAACCAGGAATATTTTTGTTCTGTAATATAAATAAAAAGCAGTAAGAGTCTCCTTGTTTTGATATATAAATGTAACCAGGCAACATGAGTTATTAGACCTAATTTACTCACTGCATATTAGCTTTTGTCCTGATGCAATTGGGTCCTTGCTCAATTATATCGTTATAGCATATTGCTCTAAGCGACTTTTCCTGTTATATGCATATGGCATTTTTAGTTCTACTGTTAATTCTTTTCCCCCGGACTTGTTTAAAACATGCTCATTTTCAATTTAGAGTCTGGGCAATCTATGCATTACATTCTAAAATGCCTGGCCAGCTTCCTCAGGAGATAAAATTATGAACTGGTCACTTAGATTTACATATGTTTTCTAGAATTTATTTGCAGAATTACCAAGTACCAGTGATACAAGATTTGAGAAAGGAGCTGCAACCTGTCTTACTAAATTAGGAATCACAGGCCTCTTATTTCATGTGGAATGCCCTTTATCAAAGCAAAAGAATACAAGCTTGGGACACTTGGTCTGAAAGATTTAAAACTATCCAAAAATTAATTCAAGGTTTACAGTGAGGACTCACAAGAATATTGAGCCATGTACCTACATACGTATCACAGTGGGAGAGATTACCCAGTCTTCCAGGAAGCTGTCAGTCAAAATGAGGGAAAGAAGTCAATTTAAGAATGTTCAAAGAAAAATCCATTTCTTCACATTGAAAGTAATAGTGAATATTTATTACTTTCTCTGTTCTGAAACTCTACTCTTTTTGTTGGGGGAAAATCTCTTTCTCTCTGTTTTGGAGAAATAGTTTCTCCTTCCTTACACAAATACTCAATCTACTTCCATCGTCAGAGGATTATGGTATAGGTGTAGAAACATTTCCCAATCTGAAGATCACACTTCCTTCTCCACAGTCATTGCTCTGGGGGATAAGCAGGTGACGTTGTTCTGGTCAATCAACCTAGACCTTGCCTGGGATTATGTGATTTAAACTGACTTTAAAAAGTCTTTATTTTGTGTGGTGACAGAACTAGAAAGATGTGAGCCCAAAGTGTCTGGCAGAATGAGACTATCAGAGGTAATGAAGCTCATACAGAAAAAGCAAAGGTTAATAATAGCCAAACTTCTGATGATATTTGCACATTCTGCCCCACTGACCAAGAGGCTGCTTTTACTCCCTGCCCTGCCAACAGTCGGGACAAATTGTCCATTAAATTATTCTTTTTTGATCTAAGCTACTTTGAGTTGGATTCCCTTAATTTGTAACTAAATTTATAGGGTTGCAAAATAAAATAGAGTAATCCCAATGTTTTAATTTGTTTTGTGCTGCTGCAACGAAGTACCAAACATAACAAATAGAAAATTATTGGCTTATGCTTCTGGACATTTAGAAAATCAAATATCAAGGTGCCAGCATCTAACCAGGGCCTTACTGCTGGGTCATATGTGGGGGAAGGCAGAAAGGCAAGAGACAACGAGAGAGAGAGAGAAAGCAAGAGGGGATGATTACACTCTCATGATAACAAACCCACTCTCATAATCATGGCACTAGTCTACTCACCAGAGAAGGGCCCTTATGACGTAAATACCTCTTAAAAGTCCCAATTCTCAATATCATCACAAAGGCTATTAAGTTTCAAATGAGTTTCAGAAGGGACAAATATTCAAACCCTAGGACCAGTTATAATATTCAAATATATAATATTCAAACCAGTTAAATTCAAAACCAGATGAACAGAAAGAAAAATCTCTTAGGATACGTATGCCACTAATATTGCATGAAACATATATATACTAAAAATTAGTGTTTGTTTACTTGAAATTTAAATTTAACTGGTCATCCTGGTAGTTTATTTGCTAAACCTGGCAATCCTGAATTAAAAGAATCTTAACCAATATGTGGGTTATAGTCTGTTTGTATTACACATTCTGGACTTTCATGGGTAAAAATCTTTCACTAAAAGTGTGTTCATTTTTACTAACTCATATATTCTTAAAATGTATAAATTATTTTTACTAAGATTTTATTTAACAACTTTATTGAATTCCTGCTGTGTGCAAGACAAGTTACTAGGCTGTTTGCAATAAGAGATAAAAATAGATCTGAAATCCTTATAGCTAAAGATCTTAAAATCTACTTTGGGAAAGAAAACTAAATTTATTAATATAATTTATGTAAAATATAAAATTGAATAATACAATCTTCAATTTATTTAACTGTATAATTTACAAACTATTTTGAGATCACTTCTCATTAAATTATTAGAATTTTATGAAATAGGATTATTGCATTTGTTCTCATTCATTAAAAGAATAAATTGGAGTTTAAAGATATTGACTTGCCTAGATCTCCCAGATAATATGTGACACAGCCCAAATTTAATTACAATTATTGTTACTCCAAAGCTTTTCACTCTATTAATCTACTATTAATTATTAAATAAAGTTCTGGGATACATGATAGATGGCATAAATAAATATCAGGTGAAGTCAGAAAAAATTGATAAAGGAGGAAGGATATGAGAATGACTTTAAAAACTGGGATGACTTAAATAACAGAACACAAGCAATGAAAGGTATATAGGAAAGAGAAAAACGAAGGGTTTGAGGTGTGAGAGAGCATGCATTTCCAAGAAAACTTTGGAGCTTTCTGGAACAGAAGTCAGGAAAGTTGTTAAATTGTACTCTCCATCATCTCTGCCTGCACTCACATGTGTAAAAGAGACAAATATCATCAGTTCAAATTACCAATAAGAAATCATATCACAACCCCAATCTATTGACTCCACTGCTCTCCTAGACCACTATTTCATGATACTTTCTAACTCTTCAAACTTCCAATGCACTCTTCCCCATTTTAACTCTCAGTTGATGATCTTCATTTCCAGCTCACTCACAAAGTAGAAACCATTATAAAGCAATTTGCTAATGATTTCCAAATGCAAATCTTTAGACTACTGCTTGCACTCTGTACTTGTATCTCCAGCTGCTTACTCATCATGTTCATTGGGATATCCATGTAGTTTCCAAACTTTCCATACACAAATACAAATTGCTGATTTTTTGGCCCCATACCCGCCCTTCTTACCTCTTCTTCAATCCCAGCAAGCAGTCATTTTACACGTTTTTGTCATTATTGCCAACCCTTCTCTCATACTTCACACATAGTCCAGCATGAATTCCTTTATGTGCAATATTTAAACTATACTTAGAAGGTAATTGCTTGTCACCAGCTACTGCAATGCCCTTGGGACAAGACATCATTATCATCACGTGGACTATTGCCATTGTCTTCTAACTAGACTGTCTTCTCTGAGCCTTGCTCCCATTCAGTCTACGAATAACATCATCTAAATGACCCATGCTACATATTTGCTTATAACCTGATAATGGTGGGTTTCCATCCCCTCCAAGAAAGCCTAAGTCCTTGAAATGGCCTAAAGGCTCTACAAGATGTGGCCTTCTGTCATCTCTCCCACAACATCGTCTACTACGGCCAACCTTTTCTTCCCCTGCATTCCAGCTTCCCAGGTATTCTTGCTATAATAGTAATAATAATACTTTTTTTAAAAAACATGTGACCTGCTTTGACCTCAGGGCTGTGCAGTGAAGATTCTCTCTGCATAAACTTTTCTTTGCCCAAATGCCAGCCATGGCCTACTCTCTCATCCCTTTCTAATATTTCCTTCCCCTTTTACAAATTACAGCACCACACTGATCACTGGCATTCTCTGTTTTCCCTGCCCTATTTTCTCTCCCACATTTATCATAATATCATACACTATGTTTTACTTATCCACTTATGGTCTGTCTCCTCCCACTAGGACACAAGCTCCCTGGGGAGAGGAACCATGTTGTGTCCATTGCTGCATTCCTTACACTGAACGCAGTGCCTCTCACAGAGAAGACTCAATAAATATTTGTTGAATGAATAAATCACTGTGGCTATGCAAGTCTGATCTATGGTAGGCTTTGAGTTTAGGCAGTGAAGTAGAGGGATAATGAGCCACAAGATTTTTTGGATATGTGAAAATATGTGGAAATTAATATGGCAGAAATAGCTAAGTTATATCATATATTGGAGAAACTAAGATAATAATGCATTATCTGAGAAGGTTGGTGGTGTCGCAGAGACCCTTAGAACCTACAGTGGGTCCGAGAAGAGAAGTTTCTTAACGTGTTCTCATAGCTACAGTATATGATCACTACACACGAGACAAAGAGACCAGATGGGAGGCTGTCACAGAATTCCAGGTTTGATTAGAAGTGTGATTGACAATGAGGAAGACAGAAAGGCAGAGATTTGAGGGACAGTTAAAGGAATAATCCCTCAGATTAAAGGACAAAAATGGATATGGAACATAGATTGGAAATTGTGGATAACAAATGACCTTGAGGTTTCCAAATTAGAATACTGGAAAAATAAGTGCATCCTTGATTTAAAAGGATATTTGGCCAAGTTAGATGGTTTCTTTTTGCTATTTTTGACTTATTTTATACTTTATCAGGGAAGAGAGCAATGATCAGTAGAAGATGGAGGCAGAATACACAGTCACTAAGGACTTGTGATTTTCCCAAACGTGTGAAAATCCTTTTGGGATCAGACTAATGCCTGAATACCCCATGTCAATTCAGATCTGTTTAGATTGTATCAATGTCTGTATCTTCTCTATACTATGGTAGGGCCACATATTTTCTATAGTATTTCTATTAAAAAGAACTTTTACATTGCTGTTATCCCATAATGCCACCAGTAAAGAGGTGTCTAGTGGTGTTATGACAAAACGAAGTCAAGGTCACTCGGGAAGGTTTTGGCTTTGCTGGGAATTCTCACTCATGAAACTCCCAGTAGTTGTGTGTCGGAACAGGTCACTGTTACGGTTTGTCAGCTATGCTCAGCAGTAGAAGCTCGCACACCATCTGTTCTCAGATGCCTGGTTTTGCCCAGAGCTATTTGTTCTTCATTTTTTCCCCCTACCAATTTCCACAAATACCAAGCAAGAAAAATCTTAACAAATTTTGCTAGCATTGGAGTGTTTGAATGTTAAATGAATTAAACTTTAATGAGCTTACCTCATTGAGGATTGTGCTAAAATTCATGCATACAGAGAAATAGCAATTCTCCTGCAAGCAGATGATCCCTAGGCAGACTTGCCCAAAAGGTTGAATAAGTAGGTAAAAAGCCATTCTCTCTTTCCCTTGTAGCTCCTTTTGCCCACCACTAAAGATAAGGAAACGAAGGGAATAGGCGCTTAGACATCATTATAATTACCTGCCATTAGTGAGAATGACAATGTGCTGAGCTCTATACAAGGCACTTTACATATAAGATCATGGCTGAGAAGGTATCTGGTTGCTTCAATCTAATTATTCTTTTTAAGAAAGAAATCACCTTTAGAGATCAGAGGACATAGATGCCTCTCATTATTATACTAGTGAATCTACTTTATTGGAGAAGCCCAAAGAGTAGGGATTCATACAAAGGAAACAGTACAAGTGAAGTTGCCAGAGACACTGGTATGAGATCCAGCCCAATACACTCAGCTGAGGCCACTTTGATCCAATCAACTTTTACACATCTCGGTTTCCTTAGTTTTGAAATACGAAAAACACTATAAACCGCTTTTAATAAAAAGGAAAATCACAAGGGGATTGCACAAATACCTGGCACCCCATAAATATGAAAGACATTAAACCTAATATGAATGTAAAAACTAGACAACGTGAATACTTCTTGGATGCACTTAAATTAAAAGACTGTTCAATGATACATAAAGTGTGGACTAATCATTTTCTGCTGCTTTCAATTTACTAATCAATGGAGAAACGAAAGCCTCCAGCCACATAAAACCACTCAAATCTTCTTGTTGAAGCAGCCATGGGAAACCACATAGTTAACTAAAGCACATTGAGATCATCTGTGCTAAGATCAGAGTACTACATGCAGAAAATCCAGAATTCTTAGATACGCCATCCTTCATTGGACTGTGATTTGGAATATGGTATTAAATATTCTACCTTTTTACTGTCTTGTTCAGTTTAGCTTGGGGAGCTATGGCACATACTACATAATCTATTATAGGCTGTTTGGAATGACATTTAGATACATGTTACCTAAAATGGTTAATGCTAGGTTTACAAGTGGCTCTGTTTATATTCCTTCATTCAGCCAGTATTGACCTAGTCCTTCCACATATAACATACCGTGCTGGGCACTGAAGAGAAGTATGCTAACATTTAAAATATATTTCTGCCTTGAAAGATTTGTAATTTAGTGGCAACAACAAGAGGAAAGGAGAGCGGACTTGGGAACAAACCGGAGAAGTCTACAGTCACTGAAGGACTGCAAAACCTCATTGTCTCTTGTGGCAAGATTAAACTTCAGTCACATATACCATGCATATAAATGCATCATGTGTATTCAATGCATATTCATATCCCTCCTGAGGGTCCAGTTTTCCAGACATAGCACCAGCCAAATGTTGTTGAAACTTCGGTGTTTGCATTGGTCTGTCCACACTGTCCCTGCCTCTTTAAGGCTAAGGCTGTATCCAGAGAGATCCCAGCAAAGCAGTTTAATGCAACAGACTTGAGTGGCAAAGATTTGAGGTTGAACTCCACTCTGTTCCCTGTATGCCTTGCAAGTTTGAACAATGTATTTACATTTTCAGAGCCTCAGTCCCTCATCTGTAGAAATGGATAATCACAGTAGTCTCCTGAGATGACAAGAAAACTGCTTATTTGGTAGGCAAATACAAAGTCCTCTTTACTCTGTAAACTGACAGGATATTTTATAATAAAATGTTACTGATATAAAATTTTAGAAGCGATGATATTACATTTATTTTTCGAGAGTGGTCTTTTGAAGATATGTTTTGACACAAATGGAGGTTCAATATAGTATTAGCTCTACTATATCTAGTGAAATATATAAATTGAAATAATAAATTTTATATGTTGAAATATACAAACTGAAAAAATAGTATATACAAATGCATTTATAAATTGAAATATTTCACAATAAAAGTTAATAGAAATGCAAGATGCTTGACTAATGGAATGAATGGAATGCCTTTTCCCAAAACCAAAATATTTTTTCCCTATCTTTCTCATGGGCTCTCATCATTTACTCAGGGACACACTGGATATACATAGGCAGCAAAAGGAAGAACTATGGAAATCATTCCCCAGCATCCTTAAACTAAAAAGGGAAACTATTACATGTTGCCAAAATCTGGGAAGGCCCTCCAGCTTCCCCACCCTGGGTCTCCCTTTATGATGCCTACTACAATGTGGATTTATGTTCACCAGAATATCACCTACTGTATAACAAGTAGAGGATAAAGTACCATATTGGACTACCATATGGCTACCAACCTCAGAGGTTGGTAGCAACTATCAATGTAGAAATTTGAGAGCAGAATGAGCCTCAGGATAGAACCAGTTCTCACTCAAGCATGCTATATAATTGGCTGTAGTGAGAAACTAAAAAATGTCTCAGAAACCAGATGGATTTGAAATGTTCCATTATTCATAAACAGTTTCTCTATTTTTTTCTTTTTTTGCTACTGTACTTGTTCCGATTCCCAAATATTCTGCCACAGAAGATTGCTGAAGAAGGTGTGAAAAGGAACATAAATCTCTGCTTGCTTTTCTGAAAGGTGTACCTGCAGCCACAGCACCCAAGGAGCCGGAGGCAATAGCTGGGGCAATTTGTTTAGGGTCCCCCTCTGCCTGTGCGTGTTATCGATGGATGTGTATGTGGAGCGGTTTCTGGAAGGAGGGCGTGAAGAGGGTGGTGTGTCAATCTGATCACAGGTAATCACAGCCTTCCAAGCTGTGCAACTAAGAAAATTTAACCGCTCCAAACTCAAAGTGCTATTTCCTTCTTTTTGTTGATTCAAATGGCAGTCATTGATGTTCTGACCGGAAGTGGCTCCCCAGGGCAGAGAATTGCTCAGTCTACATCCTATTTTCCATTGTCCCACCCCACTCCAGTTGGAGAAAGGATAAGCAAGGGCACTTCAGTTGGAGAACACTTTTTTCAAATAAGTAACAATCCAAGCAATGAAAGAGAAACTCATCAGTGACATGTATGAACAATGATGGGGTATAAAACCCTCTCAGAAAAGCAGACTTGCAGTTTGACAATTTACATACCAGATGAAATGCAGTAAGGAGAACACCTTTCAAAGAGTATTTGTGTATCATAAAAGAATGTGAAAGAAGAAAATCCAGGTTCTCTTCTCTAACACGGTGATGGGGAATGCAAAGTCATGCAGCAATCCTGGCAGTCTTTCATCAGACATCTTATTCTCCTTAGAAATAATATATTTGTTCTAGGGATGTTGAGAAAATGTCTATTTAAGGTGTTAGTGTAATTATTGCTTAGGGAGAAGTTTGTTTTGTGTGATTTATATACAGAATTAAATAACTGATGGATTTGAGGTTGGTACTATACAGTTAGTATGAAAGATTAATCCTTCCATGCTTCCACACCTAAATCCTACTCATCCCAACTTCAGTTCATTAAATCCAAATAGAGGATAAAGCTGGACAAAATTCACAATTGAGAACTTCATTTCATAAGTGGTGAAATTTAACTGTCATAATGATTAAAAATAATGTGTTTTGTTGGGATGCTAATGATTTCATTATAGATACCACATTTTTATATGGTTGGGTCTTGGTTATGGAGAAGAATGTGCCTTTCAATAACTTGGATGGAAGATAATCTGTGAATGACTTAGCTATAACTTAAGAATATACTTTTTTTTTTTTTTTTTTTTTTTTTTTTTTACAGAAAATGAATGTACTTTCTCATATTAGTTCAATATTTAAAATATTTTTAAGTTCTCTGCACAAGTAACATGACAATAGCCACCTTTCCAACCCAGTCCTCTAGGCTAAGGACAACCCCCATCCTTTCAACTCTCCTCTGAAGTATTGCCAGGAACTATTGCCACTCATGTATTTTCCAGAAATTTGCTCCTCATAACATGTATTATCTCTGCCATACAATATCACCTTTAAAATCTTCCTATCTTTTTTAACCCAGTAGCAATCCTAGAGACTGTCACATTCAATCTTTTCTTTCTATTAACTAAGAGACATCAAGTGACTGCTCCAGGATCAAAAGCTATCTGCAAAAACCCAGAGAGGAATTGAGGTAAGCAAACTCTTCTCAGATGCTAATGGCACCATCTTTTTATAGTCTGTTTTGTATCATTATCCAATTGCTTTGATTAGGACTTACTTCCCAAATGGCTTAAAAAGCCTTTGATGGCAGGGAAATGGTTTTATTTATTTACTGTTTTTCTTTACAGTGTAATACTGGAAATAGACTAAAAAAGCAATGAGTATAATGAATATGTTGCATAGTAATAAGGAGTACAATGTTTTTAAATTGAGGCAAAATTCACATAACATAAAATTCACCATTTTAAAGTTAACAATTTGGTGTCATTTAGTATACTCACAATTATATGTGAACATCACTTTAGTCCCAAAATATCTTTAATCACCCCAAAAAGGACACCCTGTACCTACTAAATAATTCTTCCCTATCTTCCTGCTACTTATCCCCTACAAAACACCAATTTGCTTTCTGTCTCTATAGATTTGCCTATTTTGAGTATTTCATATAAATAGAATCATACAACATGTGAACTTTTGGGTCTGGCTTCTTCCACTTAGCAGATTGTTTTGAAGTTTAATCCATATCATATCATAGCATGTATCAGTACTTCATTTATTCTTATGGCAAAAAAATATCTCATTATATGTATATGTTTATCTGTTCATTCGTTGATAGACACCACGTTGTTTCCACCTTTTAGTTCTTGTAAATTGTGCTGCCAGGAACTTGTGTATATGTGTATTTGACTATCTGTTTTCAGTTCTTTCGAATATATACCTACAGATGGAATTGCCGGGTCAGACGGTATTTCTATGTTTAGCTTCTTGAAAAACTGCCAAACTCATTCCCATAGTGGCTGAACCGTTCTCCATGAAAAATACAATTTTGAGGATAGAAAATTATATAATGTGATATTTGTACACACAAAAATAATGCCCCTTGACTATTTGTAAGAACTGCTGTGCAACAGCTGTCATTTATGTTCATTCTCCATATACAGGTGAGAACTCTGACACATCCAGATTTTGTATGTTGCATAGAATGGATTTCACAGGACACATCCAATTTACGGACTCTTACAAGTGTGTATCAACACCTACAGCTCTGATCTCTGGGGTAATTGTGTGCTATGCACAGTTGTTGAGGGTGTGCATAGTCTATCCTGTCATATGTAACAACCCTGATTAAGTGGTAGTTGATTCTTTACACTCCAAACTCAGCTCTTTCTGATGTGAGGAATTATTTATCTACCCTAATGTTTTCAGTCATGTTTGGGAATGTAAGAACCTACTCTACTGCCATCAATCAACAATATCTTTAGTGGCGTGCACAAGTCCTTATGCCAGACCATTGGAGGGATTGTAAAAGGCATGAAATGCAGGCCTTGTCATCAAGAAGTTCAAGATTCTATGGAGAAATTAAACTGACATACTTGAAAAATTTATCAATAGTATAGAAAGTGATATGGTTTGGCTGTGTCCTCACCCAAATCTCATCTTGAATTCCCACATGTTGTAGGAGGGAACCTGTGGGAGGTAAGTAAATCATGGAGGCTAGTCTTTCCCATGCTGTTCTTATGATAGTGAATAAGTCTCATGAGATCTGATGGTTTTTTAAAGAGGAGTTCCCATGCACAAGCTCTCTCTTTGCCTGCTGCCATCCATGTAAGACATTACTTGCTTCTCTTTGCCTTCCACCTGATTGGGAGGCCTCCCCTAGCCAGGTAGAACTGTAAGTCCATTAAACCTCTTTCTTTTATAAATTGCTTATTTTCAGGTATGTCTTTATCAGCAGTGTGAGAACAGACTATTACAGAAAGTATTAAAAATTATGGGAAAAAATCTGGCTAAATGATTAGGGAAGACTCACAGAAAAGATGAAATTTGAATTAGGTTCTGGAGAAGGGGCAGGAGTTCAAAGACAGAGAGGAAAAAGGCTGTTATTCTTAGTTTATTGTATAGAGAATCTACAAAGCAAGTTTTGGTACAAGTTTGAATAGAAAACAGAATTTATGCAGTAGAGTAGTGAGAGGTGTGAGTCTGTGATGAGAGTCTGAACCAGCTGGTTGAAGACTCTAATGTCAATCTGGCCTTCACTCTGAAGATATAGGGTCTTTGAAAGGTCAAAGTTGATGAAAAGCAATCTCATAGCTCAATTATTCCTGCAAGATGGATTGGAGAGGTTAGATAGGAGGTTTTCATTGTTCTCCAGACATACAGTGACACAAAAGGATCCGAATTAAGTTAAAGACAGAAGAAACTGAAGATAAATAACTGGATCTCATTGATAATGTCAAGAGGATTTGGGGACTGATACAGTTTGGGCTTTAGAGGAAGGGAAAGAGTTAATGGCAACTGTGAGGTTTCAGAGTTGTAGGACTGAATAAATGGTGGCATTCTTTTCAAAGCTAGTTCATGGTGCAACAAGGGAAGAGGACAAGAGTAGTTGAGTTCATATAGACAGTGACACCTTTAAGGAGAAACACGTGGTACATCATCACTGTAACAAACTGTGTCTGGGTAAACCTCTAACCTTGCTAGAGAAAAAGTTGGGGTAGATGTCTAAATAAGCAAATATTTGAAGACATTTGGAAACAAATGAGGACTTTGAGGATTTGTGCTTGAGTCTTCTTCTTTAGGAACATCTCCTTTATAATGCTCAGGCAACTTTTTTTGCCTTGCTTTTCTTTTTTATTTCTTTTTCTTTTTCTTTTTCTTTTTGTTTTTGTTATTTTTTTGAGAAGGTGTTTTGCTCTTGTTGCTCAAGCTGAAACACAATAGCATGATCTTGGCTCACCACAACCTCTGCCTCCCAAGTTCAAGTGATTCTCCTGCCTCAGCCTCCCGATTAATCCTTCAGCTGGGATTACAGGCATGTGCCAACACGCCCAACTAATTTTGTATTTTTAGTAAAGATGGGGTTTCTCCATGTTGGTCAGGCTGGTCTCAAATTCCTAACCTCAGGTGACTCACCTGCCTTGGCCTCCCAAAGTGCTGGGATTACAGGTGTAAGCCACTGAACTTGGCTACTTTTTGATATTTTTATTTCAATGAGATATATACCTCCAAGACACAAAACCCATAATGGGTTTCACAGTCTTTCTCCTAACCTACTTCTCATCAGAAGCAATGCTGACCAAAATCCAGATATTTTCCCTAATGCCTCTAGTACATGCAATCTGAACCTCTAAATCTTCCCCCTTTTGATTAATCCCAAAAGCCAGTACTGCTGTTGCTCATTTAGTGGTTTAGAGCACAGGAAAGAGATTTCTTGACTATGGCTTAGAGTCAAATTTAGAGTTTGGAACCAACAAGGTATCAATTCTAACCTAAGCAGGGGCTTATCTGACTTTTTAATTATGTTTGCCAGGTTGCTATTTGTGGTTTTGTAGGGGAAAAAAAAGCAACAGAGTATCACTGTCTTATTTGGCATAAGGAGGGATAGACTTCTTTCTCATCTAAGGAGATGGATGACATAAAGAATAAGTGACCATGATAACTAGGCAAAGAAAATTTAATTATCAATCTTTAGATATTACACATTAAACTGTAGTATCTTCCAGAAAATACTGTAAATATTGCCTACAAGAAATTATCATAATTGATTAGTCTCAGCTGTTCCCAAGAACAGGTAAAATTGTTTCCTGAGAGTGCCAAGTGTTTCCAATCCCAAGCACTCTTCCATAATGTAAATTTTTTTTTAAGAGTCTTGCATTGTTGCTCAGGCTGTAGTGCAGTGGTGCGATCTTGGCTCACTGCAATCTCCACCTCCTGGGTTCAAGCAATTGTCCTGCCTCAGCTCCTAAGTAGCTGGGACTACAGGCATGTGTTGCCATGCCCAGCTAATTTTTTTGTATTTTTAGTAGAGACAGGATTTCACCATGGTGACCAGGATGGTCTCGATCTCCTGACCTCGTGATGTGCCTGCCTCGGCCTCCCAAAGTGCTGGGATTACAGGCGTGAGCCACTGCACCCAGCCAATATAATTTTTTTTTTTAAGAAAGAGAATAACAGGCCCTACACAGTGGCTCACGCCTGTAATCCCAGCACTTTGGGAGGCCGAAGCGGGAGGATTGCCCAAGGTCAGGAGTTTTAGATCAGCCTGGCCAACATGGTGAAACCCTATCTCTACTAAAAATGCAGAAATTAGCTGGGCATGTGGTGGGTGCCTGTAATCCCAGCTACTCAGGAGGCTGAGGTCGAATTGCTTGAACTCAGGAGGTGGAGGTTGCAGTAAGCTGAGATTCTGCCACTGCACGCTAGCCTGGGCAACAGAGCAAGATTCTGTCTCACAAAAAAAAAAAAAAAAAGAGAGAGAATAAAAGCAACACAAACAGCATTGTTCAATGGTTTCTGTGTGTAAAGCCCTATGCTGAAGATTACCTTGTTTAAACCTAGCAACAGTTATATGATTATTAACCCCATTTTATAGATGAGAAAGTTCCAACTTAGAGAAGCCCAGGTTTCGAGGTCGAAGAAATTACAAATAGAATGTTCTTGACTACAACACATTTTCTTAACTTCGTAGCTATTGGAGAGTGTTTCACCGAAGAGGCCAGAGAGGAAAATGCTGACTAATACAGAAGTGACTATGAGGAGAAATATTTAGAAAGATAGCAGTATCAAAACATATTCTACATAAAAGATGTATACCAAGAGAATATAGATTAAGATATGAATCCAAAGAAAAGAAAGTCATGGGTGGAACTTTGAGAAATGACAATTTTAGATGAGTCATGATAGTAGAGCTCAGACTCAGGGAGTTAAGTTGAGACAGGATAATGGAGATGTGGCAGAGTTTAGCAAAACAAGTCATCCCAGAAGCCTTAGAGTGAAAAGGAAAACATGGTAGCTACCATTGAAGAGCCACACATGCCATCCTCAGTACAGGGAATGTGTATATGAATGAGGCAGGCATAGGGCTTGACAACTGATAGGGAGGCCCAGAGGTCATGGACACAAAGGATAGTTGAAGGAGGAAGTGAGAGCAGGAGCTTCAATCGGGAAGAAAGGACTTCAAAGAAGGACACCTTTGCTTCTAAGAGAGGAGGAGGGTAAAACTTGAATGGGTGACTAAGAAAATAAAAACCTACTACCAGCTCTTCCAAAATTACAACTTTGTATTAATGTATTTGTTTGTCTCAGTGGCAAGAACAGCTCTCTTTAACCACACATGCCTGAAAAGTTTGGGTTACCTTACACTCCTTCCATGCTTCCTCCCATCCTTTCAACTCCTGGCTGTTAATACTTTCCTATCCAAAACCCACCCCTAGCTGGCAGTGTTTTAATAATAATATCATTTACCAAACCCCTTCTATGTGTCAGGACTATGGTTAACTGTCAGAGCGGCACTGTTGAAAAGAAGCATTATCATAGTTTTTGTGGTAAGACACTGAGGCTTTCAGAGGGTAAATACCTTGCTGTAGTTCACATGATAACAGATGGAGAACCAGAAACTGAACTCAGATCTATCTAACTGCAAAACCCTCCTCCTACCACCATACCACACTCTCAAAGGCATATGTCACTTATTTTACTGAGTGAAGAAGATACTTAACAATAGTTTTGATGGACTAGAAAATCAAGAGATAATTATACATATTCATATTGATAGCCCCATTGTATTTGCATGGTGCAAACCTGCAGTGTTCACTTCCACCCAATTCAGAGACTTCCTCTAGCAAGGTATTGCAGTTTGGTAGTGGGAACAGAAGAGTGTGTGCAATCTTCACAGAAGAATTTTGTCATGACAAAGAGGGCAAGTAAGTTCAAGGCAAAAAGCAAATCATAGCCTTGGGGTTCAAGGAAAAAGTCATCAAACAGAGATAAATGAAGGACTCTCACCCAAAGGCTCTCTCTGCCCAGTCCAGTTGGGGTGGAATATTCCATTCTTAACATTCAGTGTTGACTGCGTACATTCGTCGTGTAGGTCTCAGGTGTTGGTCTATAACTTCTGATATTTGTCAGTTTATTTCTTGTTATCTGAACACATGGACAAAGGGAGGGGGGTACGACATACTGGGGTCTATTGGGGGGAATAGGGGAGGGACTGCAGGGGGGGAGCTGGGGAGGGATAGCCTGGGGAGAAATGCCAAATGTGGGTGAAGGGGAGGAAGGCAGCAAAACACACTGCCATGTGTGTACCTAGGCAACTATCTTGCACGTTCTGCACATGTACCCCAAAACCTAAAATGCAATAAAAATTAAAAAAATAAATAAAATAAAATATTCTTCCATATTAAAAAAAAAAAAGCTTTTTAAGAAGTTTTAAGTTTACACTTTCCTTAGTTCAACTAGTACACTAGGATATAATGAGAGTGCCAAATTTAATATATACACACATACACACACACACACACACACTCCACTCCTATAATAAATTTACTTTTTTCAACTTTTTCGCTTTCTCTTCGTGTCTTGTACTAAATCATATATGAATTTTAAATAGTTTCAATGAGAAAAGAGATGCCATATTTTAGTGTGCATGTTTCACTGCTCCTTATTCATAATTTTCTATTTTAATTGTTGCTAAGATTCTAACAGTTTGCCCCCATTTTCCCCTAATCAATCACCTCTGTTGAAGATTTAGCTTGCTTTCAAACTTTTATTATTGAAAGTAACACTGCAAGAGAATATTTATCTGAAACTTCTTTTAATTGTTTCCTTAGTTTAAAATTTTGAAGCAGCAGAGTTACTGGGTCCAGAGATTCTCTTGTAAGTCAGTATTATGCCCCCATTAGTTAATCTTCCATTGTTCTTTTTCACCCCTCCCATATCCAAACTAATTATTTTCCTAAATGTGGATTTTCAAAGACAAAGCAAATAGCTTTGACATTCGTATCATGCCTACTTTTGTTAAATAGTGATTTATGTAAAGTGCACATGTAATTGCAAAACTGACTGATGGGTCTAGAGTATAGCAGTTGTAACACAAAATATTCCATATATTTCTCAATAATTGATGCATTAGACACCCTTACTTCCCTGTGAAAAATCATTTATGCATATTTGTTTTCTGGCCACTACAGTCCCTTGGATCGGCAACCACAGTGATGATAAAGATAAACCCAGTGACAAACAGAGCACCAAGACCCTACTCAAGAGTTCATAGAGAAAATGATTATTTTTCTTTATTAACAAAATTGCATCGCAGAAGGCCTGTAGATGGCTTATCCATTTGAAGGGGCTAATTTGGGGTTTTAGGATATATTCTATTGGCTTTTCTATGGAAGAGTATTTTGGGTTGTTTTTCATTCCAGGTACTACATTATGAGAAATTCTTACCCTGATATTATTTTAGAACTTTTTTTAAAGGGGGGAATAAATGAAAGAACGTATGTTAGACTTGTGGGAAGCCAGAAAGATACTTATCATGTCCTTTCATCTGGCTTCTGGCTGATGAGAAATGCTCCTCCTGGATGCCTTTAGACATTGGAGAATGGAAATAACCACTTAAAACTTGGTGCTTCAGCGACTTCTTTCACTCTAACATCAGTTCTTACAGACTTTGTTGTATTTTTTGGAATTATTTTAGGAAAATTACAATGAAATCTAAAATACCTTTTCTTGTGGAAAATATAACATATAAATTTATTGTATCTGTTTTGCCCATGAATTGCCTCTGTAGCCTTACAAATCTGATAAAGAAATCTATTCACATTCATGTGTTGGATATTTAAGATGGTTTTTCACAGGTAAACGGAATATAAGAATAATAAAATACTAATATCACATTGCAACTGAAATACAAATTTGCGGTTTATTTCCCTCCAAATCTTTGCATATAGATGAAGAATTAACTAAGTCCCCATCTCTCTTGAAAAGTTTGCTATTGCTTTGCTTCCTAATAATTGTCTAATTGATTTGTGGGAGATCTTTTTTTGGTTAGTTGGTTGTGCGTTTTCTATTACGTGAAATAGTTCCTGCCATTTCTATTCTTTGGCATCCCTGAAAAAGCTGAAAGAAGCTGATCAACACTAATGTATTGAACATCTTTTGAAGCACCAATGATTACAACCACCAAAGAATGGACACATGGGCTATCTGGACCAGCATTTCCTCCTGACTCCTTAACAAAAACTTCCCTGAAAGTTTGATAAGCAAACAGACTTAACAACAGAAGGGCAGCTCCTTTCACAGAGGGACTGACGGAAGCCATACTCTCAACTCAGGAAAAGAAAGCAGGACATGAGGGATTCTAAGAAAGGTGCAGCCTTTCAGGACAGACAGGAAGCACTCACATATGGCAACTGAATCAAAGGGGATCATCAAGTCTCTGTTCAATTGTTTGAGTCACAAAGTCTCCAGTTATTCAGCAACATGGTACTTTGACCATGACTTGAGCAAAACCAAAGCTGTAAGTGATGGTTATGGTGATGAATAAAAGAGCATTGTAGAGTGAATATAAAAGATAAATTCAGCTTTGATTTTAGATCAGGGATGTAGATAGATATTTTTCCTAAGAGTTGTAACTTGGATTTTGGGAGATTGGTTTCCATGAAGATTTTGAATCCTCTCAGATAATATATTAATTTAGAGTAGAATAGAGATGAATTCAAATGAAGAGTGAGGGAAGTTGTAGTTTGAGGAATAAGAAAATAGTTATAAAAACATTTAGTGAACTTTTAAATCATGCTATAGACAATCATCATAATGATCTATTTAGGAAAGTCAGAGTCGCAAAGCTCTGGATTTAGCTTTTGCTCTACTCTGTTGCAAAAGAAATTCTTTGGTGGAGAAAATAGATGGAAGCCCGTCAGTGGCAGAGAAGAGAGTGGAATGCAGGAGAAAGCATTCCTAGAGGGATGTTGCTTTCAGTCTACTTCCTTGCTTCAATTTCTAGCCAGCACATGGCAACCACCTCTCTCTTCTGCCACCTTCTGAAGTTACTGAGATAAATCTCTGTTCCTTTGAACTAGAAGAAGTGGCCCCCACCAGCCACCTGTGTCCCATTACATGGCCCATTATGCTTACCTTATCTCAAAGATACACTCGAGTTTTTGAAAATTTGCACTCTCCTGAAAGCGGAAAGGACCACTACAGGAAGAGACAAACTAGGATATCTGTTAGTGTCTGCAGTTATATTGAGGTTAGAAATGGAAAACCCACCTGACATTCTGCATTATTGTTTAAAACACAGCAATAAGAACAAACTGGAAGCTCAGAATGATGCCCTGGAGGGAATTATTCTTTCTCTGACATTTATTCAGATTCCCCTTTGAGAAATAGCTTTATTTTCAGTGATTTCTTGGGTGAGTAAAATAACATTTCACTCAAGAGTTAAAAGGGGTCAGTTTGGGTATGGTCAGGGGTGCTTTGGAACTTTCTTGCTGAGCTGGAATTAGTGCATGTGCATCTGAGTGCTATTCCAGCCACCCAGCACACCATAAAATATGTTTTCCGCTACGATGATATTGCTGGCAGTGCATAAAATAAATGGATTGGGTCAGAAATAGTCTGACTCCACCTTTAAATGGATTCTTCTGGATGTATGTTACTTTGGAGAGCACTTTCAAAACTTTCTTCTATTTAGGTTTTCATTATAATTTTAACTCCTGTCTACAGAAGCTATTCATTAATTCAATTTGTCCTTCTGGCCAGCTTATTATAAGCCCCAATACACAGATGCAGAAACTGAGGTTCAGAAGCCTTAACATCTTGCCCCAGGTCTCTTAGATATTAGTAGCTAATCTGGGATGCAAAACAGATGCCTGAATCAAGTCTTTCTTCTTTACATTCTGCTGCACTGGCTTATCTGACTTGAAACTACATCAGTTAGGGTTTGGGTCCAGCTGCATACCAAAAAATCCCAAGTGGCCACCAGCTAGACTAAACAGAGTTTTATTTTTCTGCCATATAACAATAAATTCAGATATAAGCAGTCTGAAGCTAGTGGAAAGAAAATGCTTTCTGGTTTCCCACTGTGATCAGGTACATAGAGGCAGTTGCAATTCCAGCCATCATGACTATAATCCAGACCGCAGAAAGGAATTAGAAATAAGAAAATACATGGCACTTAATATCAGGAAAGCAAGATGTTTTCCAGAAATATATAGAAATGACCAGAAATGTGTCTCACATGGTCATCACTAGTCATCTAATCTCCCTAGAAATGTAATTTTTATCTTATAACATTGCTGCCTTCAACAAAATAGAAATTCCATCAGTAAAAAGGAAAGAAGGAATGATTTTTCTATAAATACCCAGAGAAGTATCTGTCTCCACAAATATCTATCTTTCCACTTCAAAAATAATCAAATGTTTTCTTGGGGCATTTTTGTCCCTAAGCATACTCCCACCCCTTGTTATATGTTCCTCAATTTAGACATAAACAGTTGCTGGCCAACCCGTAGTCCCTTTGGCTGACTGTCAGCCAGCTGTAAAAGGACTATGTTTACGAAGACCACACCAGCTACAGGCTTAAACCCAAGGTTTCATTGTTCTAAAGGATTTAATATTATTCTAGTTTATACTGAATTTCACTGGGTAAAGTTATAAAAAAAATTCTAGAATAGGAGAAGACTTTGGAATACATAATTGAACTATTTTTAAGTATTAGATAAAGGCAACAAAAACATCAATATTACAGGTATCCAATACTTTAGCTAATCAGGTAATGTTATTGGAGTTGGAACTGACCCTATCACTATAGGTATCTGTTTTCCTAAGTTACTCATCTTAACCACTGATTCACACTGTGCACCCTCCCACTTGGCAGTGGAAATTAAGTGGCTTGTGATTCACAATCTCAGCCTTAGTGAAGAGATTTGTAATAACAGATGTTTATCATGTGCCTCTGGTTTCCCTTGGCTTTCTCTTCTCCACTAAATCCCTTCTTCTACACCATGGAATTTTACAAGGGACTTGATGTCCTTGCGTCTTGCTGAGCCAGAAGATATTCACAAAGGCTTTGACGAAAAGCTTCTCAGCCATCAAATTGGCTAATTCATTCCAGATTACGCTGAATGTAAACTCTCCAGAAGATCAAACCATCATCTAACACAGGGTGAGGTGGGGCATGGTGACGGGAAGATCAGATCAAGAGGAGTCAGCAGTAATTACTGTAAAGGAAGACCCAGGGTGATTGGAGAAAAGCCAGGACAGTGTGAGGACTCTAAGCCCAGCATTAGAATTTCAAGAATAGAGGAATAGAGAGTTCAACAATGTATAATTCTCTAACATCTGGGGAAGAGAGCAAGATGAAAACATTGGGTTTAGAAATGCAGATGTAATTGATGAGCTTGCTAAGGTAGTTTCAGAGGGACCATAGTGAAAAAACAAAAAGATAAAGCCTGTGCTCAGTAAAAATTTAGAGGAGAGGAAAATTTCAAGCAGGAACATTGGTGGCCGACTGGTCATTTTTTGAAAGGCCTCTCAATGAGGGGAAGAAGGAAGAGATAATTGGGGCCAGAGAGACAAGGTTGGTGGCATTTGTTATTAAGACCACACCAGCTAGAGGCTTAAACCCAAGATTTCATTGTTGGGTTTCATTGTATGGCAAAACCTTGGGCATAGTTTTAGTCTACGGGAAAGTAGTTAGTTAAGAAGTACTAATAGAAATGTGTTTACAGCAGGTGGAACAAGGGCTGGAAGAGATGACACCCTGAATTAAAATTTAATTAATATCAGAGAGAATGCTTTTCTGTCATGGTTTCATTAAACACAGAGCCTTCACTTCTAAATATTAAAATACATGTATTTATATACACATACACTCAGCACTTTATATAAACCATAAGTGTGTGCAGTGTTAGAAATCTCACTGTGTAAAAATTGAAATTATGGCTGAGAGTGATTCCTCACACCTGTAATACCAGCACTTTGGGAGGCTGAGAGGGATGGATCACGAGGTCAGGAGTTCGAGATCATCCTGGCCAACATGGTGAAACCCTGTTTCTACTAAAATATAAAAAATTAGCCGAGCTGAACGTGGTGGCGTGTGCTGGTAGTCCCAGCTACTTGGGAGGCTGAAGCAGGAGAATTGCTTGAACCCGGGAGGCGGAGGTTGTGGTGAGCCGAGATGGCGCCACTGCATTCCAGCCTGGCAGGAGACTGAGACGCCGTTTAAAAAAACAAACAAAAAACCGAAAACTGAAAGTATAACATGGGAAATTTAGAAACATGATTATTTAAATGAGAATGCATGTAATAATAAAAATAACACATTTTATGGTTCCTTTAAATGTTTACTCATCCTTCCACATAATTAAACAGCATGTCTCTTAGACATTTTCATTATTTTTCATTTTCCAGCTGCACATACCATGAAATGTACAGGTTCTATAACTATTTGGAGCTATACAGATAGAGGAATAAGAAAATGTTATGTTCTCTCTCCTCTATTTTAAAAAAAATATTTAAAAATTTTTTTTTGAAAAATGTAAGTTTGATTTAATGAGTAGATATGCATTTGCAGGTAATATGTCTATTCTCAGTTGTCATTTTTAAAATTTTCCTTTTTCTCAATGTCCTGAAGTTTTATTTTCCCTGTCCAGTCTGGCACTGTTTCTAATTGTTTTATGTTTCAGTCTCAGGCCTCTCACATATGAGGAGCAATTTCTGTGTAAAATGGCAAGGCACTCCTTTTTTTTTTTGGGACAGTCTCACTCTGTTGCCCAAGTGCAGTGGTGTGATCTCAGCTCACTGCAAACCTCTGCCTCCCAGGTTCAAATGATTCTCCTGCCTCAGCCTCCCAAATAGCTGGGATTACAGGCACCCACCATCACACCCAACTAAATTTTTTTTTGTATTTTTAATAGAGATGGTGTTACACCATGTTGGTCAGGCTGGTCTTGAACTCCTGACCTTAGGTGATCCACCCCTCTCAACCTCCAAAAGTGCTGCATTGCCTTTTCAAAATACCCTTTCCTCATTCCCAATTCAGCTCTTCCATTCTGTTCTTCATACTGATCTCACCTTTATACATTTACACTGGATGTATTTACACTGGATCCTTGAAATAGATCTTTCATAAAAGTCACAAATGCATTTATTACATATGTCTAATTTGCCATTTCATCTATTGACTCTTAACTACAGTCATTTTATTTTAAGAACTATATGCTACAATTATAATTCTACTTCATTTTGTTTCCTGCATTCTCTTAGTGTTGCTTTTTTAAGTGTAATGTTTTATTTCTTGTCTATTGTTTTAAACCTTTTAAATCTCTTTTATAACTTCAAGTATTCTAATTTTACTTGCTGGAGATCTAAAGCTTGTTTGTTGTGTTTTTTGGCACTTTATCTTTGAAGAGTTTTCATTTATCAATTCTGTTTGTTTTCTTTAAAATTGTGGACTCAACTTCAATAATTTTGTTTTTCCTCTGTAAGATTCTTAAGAAAAGTTAGTTATAAGTTTTAGTTTTTCAGAAAAGGAGGATGGAAACATAAGGATCAGTCAGTTGCCTAACAGAAGAGTAAAATATATCTAGCTCATAGGTTTACTCAGAGGCTGGAGGGAGTCTCTCTACTCTGTTCTTCACCCTGATAGTAGAGTGATCGCACAAAAATTTATTATGTTTGTCTAAGTCCATTCAGGCTACCATAGCAAAATACATTTGACTGGGTAGCTTACAAACAACAGAAATTTATTTCTCACAGTTCTGAAGGATGGGAAGTCCAAAATCAAGGCACCAGCAGATTGGTGTCCAGTAACATCCTGCTTCCTGGCTCAAGAAGGATGTACTCTCCTTGTATCTTCCTCCTTGTAGGCCAACTGAGCTCCCTCAGGCTCTTTTGCTTGTTTTGTCTTGTTCTGTTTGTTTGAGGTTTTTGGAGATAGGTTCTCACTCTTCTTGTTACCCAGGCTAGAGTACAGTGGCAGAATCACATCTCAGGCTTTTTTTTTTTTTAAGGTTTTCTTTTTCCCCATGTAGTGAACTTTTTATTTATTTATTTAACTTATTTATTTTACTTTAGTTGCTCTCATATCAAGAGCAATTCAGAAACACACTTTTTAAAATCTTCATATCTCTGGAAATTGTCAACATAGTGTTTATGACATAGTAGAAGCTCAATAGGTTTTATGAAAAATAAATGAATGATAAATGCATTTCTTTTCATTTGATTAATGAGTGTCTTTATGTCCATGAGGTGTGGTGACCTAAAGAAATCAAAGATAAATAATAACACAAATTTAATTTTAGAACTTCATTTTCTTTAAGAAAAGGCTCATCTAAAGGCTTCTAGAAGGATATGATGCTTTAATATGTAAAACTGTCATGAGAATAAGAGGTTTCTGAGACTCTGAATCAAGTCCAGGCAAACATAAATAACAATGAAATGATAATACAGTGCATGACCTGTCTGATATTACTGTTCTGCAAAATTCCATGAGTAGATTTATACTGCAGCCATTCCAAGCCAATGTCAACATCTTGAGAATTGGTTTCAGTCTTTACTGTGTCATTCATTAAAACATGCAAGATAATGCTGCTTACTCAGAAAATCATTGTTTTTTTGAAATACACGTGAGAGCTATTTTCTTCACTGCCAGACCAGTTGCTTCTGCTAATACAGAAAAACAGATACTCAATGAGACCATTCTGATATAATCCTGAAGGACTGATTAAAAAAGGTATTCAACGTAGCACACTCTGACTTTTGGTCCCTTGAAAACAGGGAAAAGTGACATGTTGAACAAAAGAAAAAGAAAAATAAGAACACTGTCCTTAGAGGCAAATCCAGCTTTTGAAATAAAAGTATAAAAGTTTAAATAAAAAGTATAGAACTCAAGGTGAAAATCTAAAGTCCCAAATTCTCAAGAGTTTCAAAGAAGGCTTGTGCGTGCGCCTCTCTGTGTGTGTGTGTGTGTGTGTGTGTGTGTGTGTGTGTGTGAGAGAGAGAGAGAGAGAGAGAGAGAGAGAGATGATGGCTCACAGGTTAAACAAACGGAAAACTTGAGACCTCACACCTAGGTTCACACCCTGTTCCTGAAACTGATGGATGTGTGTCACTGTGAGGAGATAAACTTATTTCTCATTGTCAACTTCATTCCTGTCTAGGTTGTGGATATAAGAAAAGTCCAGAGTTGAGAGAATAGGAAAACAAAGGCCCAAACAACTTGGAAGCAATCAAATATTAATATATTGAGCAGAGGAAGGGCTGGGGTACTTCACTATCAGGCTGATCAGCTTGTTATAAACAAAACAGCTTTAAACCCCTACTTCACTGTGTTCACTAATCTGGTGGCTGACCCTATTCCCATTTCTGGGACTGGGGACAGGCCCTTGCTATATGGAGACAATCTGATCAAGACTTATAACAGGGACTTGGGTTCCCCTTAGGGGGCCCTACTGTCTTCAGGGTGATTGTCTCCTTCTGTCTTAAACTCCTGACCCAGTCCAGCTTTTAATTCATTATTCATCAATTTTCTTAGTCCACTTAAAAAAAAGTGGTAGGGTTGCTGCTTAAATAAGAGGGAATGGAGGGTGGGGAGTAGGGAGAGTGGCATTCTGGAAAAAAAGGACAACCCTGTCAAAACATGACAGCTGATCCAATGCCTGCTTTATACTATTCATAGAAAATGCCAAATTCTGCAAATAGTAACCACATGTACATTGGCTTCACAGACTCGATGTTCTGCTGCAAAACGAGACGTTCTTTATTTTAGTGTGTCATTAAAGGCGGTGAAAATATCATTCTAGCCTTCTAGGCTTAACCCTGTGGACTCTTGATGGATAGAAGTTTAATATGAGCAGCACACATACCCAGTCAGTGCGAGTAGCAGCCCCGGCCCACGCAGGTCCACCGCACAGAAAGGAGATTCGATTCACAAATCTGTTACCCGGACATTTTTATTCATAGCCACGAGATCATTACAGCGACAAGCCCACATCTGACGTTTATGATCTTGCTCACTTTGCCAAAGAGGAGGAGGGGGGCAGACAGCTTGGGGGATCTACAGCAGGAGGGAAATGGCACCACTCAGACTCCCGCAAGCAGTCAGCCAATGCAGGGATTCTGAAGACCTTTTTTCTCGGCCAGCCTCCTCTGGCTGGTGCATTCCAGGTTTTCTTTGGATGCATGAGTACGAGCTTGTTAGCTCAAATCTGTTGTGCAATTGTCCTTTTTGTGTGCCTGGCTGGATTCCCTCGAACTAACATTTAAAAGAGCCCATGCACAGAAATGAACAGGGGATAAAGATTTTGTGCACAACAGACCTGACTCAACCACAACCAGCTGGTGCTACTGCTGAGCACTCCTCTTGCCTAGGAATGCTTCTAGCACCTTCCGCCTGACCATTGTCTCTGTAGATGCCTCCTGTTTATCTTCTCCTCCTTAACAAATAGTCTCTGTAGTGGCTGCAGTAAATCTCTTGCAGTCTGGAGGCTACAGCCTTTGGTTGTTTGTCCTTTTCCCTCCCTCCGCTTCTCCCTCCTCAGCCTGCTTGTGCTCTGTCTTTGACAATTATTTCAAAATGTCTGTACTTGGCCTCTTAATGACAAACAAAGAGCCCATAAAAGCGCAAGGAAACTTCTATTTCCATTCAGACCACAGTACACAGGTAGGGCAGCATGTCCCGGGGAAGGGGCATTTGCCTGATCTGTTTCCCAACTGAGGGGCAGATAACAAATGGCAGGGGCTTCTGCCTACAAGCCATCATGACACAGGACCCAACTCATCCTTTTTAATGGCAATAAATAAATGACGGAAGTTTTAGCCACCAGACTAGTGAATTGGTGGTTAAGCCTCAGGCTTTTATCTCCCTGACCCCTGTTTGAACTCAACCTTGGTTCCTAAGTGCAGGGCAGACAAAGTGGGGTGGGAGGAAGGTTTCTTATCGACATGAACACCCCTTCCAGCTCAACATGAAAGAAATATGATGCCACGTGTGTGCCTGTGACTCGGAGCAGAAGAGGGTAGGGGAAGGATTTGTTGGGACAAAGTGAGAAGAGAGTTAAATACCAGCTATTATTTCTGGATGTGTATCCCCATAGGTTAAGAGTTTAATAGAGAACATATTAACAAATTCCACTAGCATTTATAGAAGGAAGAGATTATCAATTGTGTGCACACTGCTGGAGGCAGAAGTTTAAAAAGACAAACTGAGGATGTTGGAAATGAGGAAGCCCAATGCTGACACTAGCCTGGAGTAATACGTATTGAGCCATGGATATGCTAGTCACTGTGTTACGTTATGTGTATTACTTCATTGAATCCTCACAGCAATTTTATGAATCAGGTCCTCTTGTTTTCTAATTTTATAGATGAGGAAGCTGTGATTTAGAGAGGTTATATAACTTATCTAAGGTTACATGAGTGGCAAATGAAGCCAGGATCAAAATCCTCATCTAACTCTATATCACTTTCATGAAAAAAGTGCTTACTGTGTGAGGTTCTCTAGTTTAATAGATGGTGACCCCATTTCCCAGTCAAGATTCCATATGCACATTCTGGCAATTCCAAACGTATTCATCAGAACTGTGGGTCTGACTGTGGGTCTGACATTAAGATCATATTATCTTTATGCAGTCCATTTTCTTATCTGAAATATGAGCACCATGATAATGATCTTCAATGTCTCTTGGTCTGACAGTTTTCAAAATGGTTTGGAGAATAAATATCTATATGGAAACTAGGTTTGGATGCCTCATTGGTGATAATTGTTCATCATGCCTTCCAGCAAGATTCCCAAGTACTTTGTCTAAGCCAAGCTTCCAATACTGCCAGTAACATGTTGAGTTCTAGAGTAGTTCTATTCTAATTAGGTACACAGTACTATTCTAAATAGGAACAAGGCAAAGGGTGGATGTTGTTTCGTAGTGGTTGCTAAGGTGGATGATCAAGAAACATTGATCACATCGGATAGCGTAAATATTTGATGCCACAGATATGCTTTCTGGTGTAATAGTTAAGAGCAGGTAGGCATTTTAGGCATTCATATGTTTGTTTTATTTTATGCCAAGGAAAAGCCTGGATAACCTGGATGTTGGAAGATCTAATCTCACGTTCCCAGCTACTTTCCTACAAACCAATCCACCTGCTCCATTAAGACAGACCTCTGGGTCTAGGCTGTGGTTGTATCGTTGTTTGAATAAGACCAATGGTCTTATTCACCTAAGCAGCCTACTACAAGTTAATAAAGAGTGGCCTTTAGCTACAAAAACCCAAGTCTTAGAGAGTCTTTGAAAGAAGAAACCATGAAATACCTGGGTATGTGACTTAGGAATTGTAAGATACCCAGGTATTTCATTGCTCAATGGACAAACCTAGTCATCTTGTGTCCCAGCTTCTGTTTACTCCCATTCCCTCTATCCCAACAAAATTACCCCTAACCATTCCTCCCATTTTAGCTTCCTAGGTTGCTGTTTTCTCTCTCTCTTTCCTTAAGGTTCACAGCTGACTCTCCTCTGAAGTATGCGTTAAGACCTACATCAATCCTTTGCCTGACTGATTCTGTCGACTAGCAGAAAAGATGCTCTGACAGAAAATACTCAGGCTTGAAGTTAACTGCACTTCACCTTCAATCCTAAAATCCTGACTCAGTAGCATTTTGTCTTTCTCTCCTTTGCCAAGTTTTCTAGCTTCTTAAACATCTCAATTCTCCCATCTCCCAAAGTCACAAAAAAATGGAACTTACATTTATAGTATCCAATGACACATTTAAATGGGCTTGTAGTTGCTGCCCATTAAATGTGAATTCCTTGCTCTTTACATGCACACCTTGTTTTCTTGCACCTCACCTTATTGTGTTTTGCAGATATAACATGTTCTTTACAAACTGAAGGTTTATGGCAGCCCTGCATTGAGCAAGTCCATTAGTGCCATTTTTCCAAAAGCATGTGCTCATTCTGTGCCTTAGTGTCAGCATTTTTTAACAATATTTTTTAATCAAGATGTTTTATACACACACACACACACACACACACACACACACACACACACACACTTGATTATTTTCCTCTTTCCTATTATTTTTTTAAATAGAGACAGGGTTTCTTTCACATCTTCGCTAGACTGGTCTGAATATCCTGACCTCAGGTGATATACACGGCCCAGGCTCAGCTACTTTTTTAGATATAATGCTGTTGCACACTTAACTGACTACAGTATAAAAGAAACATAGCTCTTCTACATACTGGAGACCAAAACATTTGTGTGACTCTCTTTATTGCAATATTTGCTTTATTGCAGTGGTCTCTGCCTGTCCATACAGAGCTTACAGATGCACCTTCTTTTGCTCTCCACTTCCTCTATGAAAGAAATGCAGAATATTTATCTACTATGCTACCTACTACAGGAATCAGACACCATAAACACTTTGCTAATCAACAGGATGAAAGAATTAGCTAATAAATCCCTTCACAGACACCTGCAAAGTTTTGGCCAATATGTGACCTCCTTAGGAGGCAGGGAATAAAACAAGTTTCTTTTACTTGGGGTAAGTTTCTTCACTCTTCTTCCTGTAGTAGTATGATTAATTAGCATGGAAACTTCTTTTAAAAAGCTTCCACACACACTGATGAGAAAAATAAGTTCACTAGGAATAAAGCAGGGCCCAGAAGCATGAAAGTATTTGAGTGGTTTCATTCCCCACCTCAGGGGGGTATCTATCATGAAGGATTGGTCTGGGTAAGTAACCTAAGGGTTGAAGTGATTAAAAAGAGCTCGACCAGGCTGGAAACACAAACCCAAGCAGTGAACATCACCTAGGAAAGCTGAAAGCACTTCAGATCTAGCTCTTTTGCTGGACTTTAGAAGAACAAAGGTCACGAAAATTTATTATTGGCAAGACTATAAATGTCTAATAAAAATAACTTGATTATGAGCTTTTTTTTTAAATTTCAGGTTTTACACAAATGCCTAAGCAGAGAGTTTTAGGTTTTTTTCTTACTTTGAACATACTTCCCCATTTTCCTGGCAATATATCTTCATGTTTCTTCAAAAAGCTATTCAAGAGTATTTTAAGTAACAGTTTTAAACCTCCCCTCTGTTAAAAAAAGTTTATAAAATTGTTGAAGAGAAATGAGATTGCTTTCTGGCTCCTGTAAAAATTGGGGATAATGTTTAACAACAGAAACCAAATGGGAATGCTCAGTTTAAATTCTGCACAGCCATGGCAACAACCAAATTCTCAAGAATTTCTTCCTCATTATTCCAGTGAGGCAGCAGCAGGTTCAGCTACCGGATGGGCTTTTGGGAACCCCCTGGTAATTTACTGCTAGCAAAGAGCTATAGATGGAGTGACAGCTGCCCTTGCCAATGAGGTCACACAGCACAGGGCAGCTTTCCTACCCCTGACTGGGCCTCAGCCTTGTGGACAGGAGTGGCATTACAGAACATGCAAGGTCTCCAAATAGCCCTTCTCCTCCAGGTCACACTGTCTCCTTTTTTGCTCATTCCAAAGTCCTTCCCATGTCTATGCAACGGAAGTAAAATTTATACTCGGGCAGCTTTAAAATGCTGACATTCCATGTTTACAGGGATTGTTTACTCAGAAAATTAATCAGTTACGGTTTTAAATTTTAATTAAAGAATGTTTTCCGGTATTATTGCAAAACAGACAAAAGCCCATAAAATGTATGTCTGACTGTTGTTTGTGTGTTGTCTTTGGATAAAGGCACAGTCTTGAGATCAATCATGCACTATATTTTTGTGAACTTTTAACAGAACAACCTTTCACATAAATTTGGTTCCTTAAAAAATATCCGTCAAAATAAAAGTCCTTCTGAGAAACTCTGTGGAATTTCCTCTCCCTTTCTAATTCGCAACAAACTATTTTGTACTCGTTCTGTAAATAAAAATATGGGAGGGAAGTAAGCAGACACTCAGTTGTGCAATAGGCTGCTTTTTGCAATGAACCAGAATTGACTTCATAGGAAGTTAGCCATCCCACTCACATATTGGTCAAGAATTATTGGTTCAGTGAATACTGGCATGGTGCAAATATTTTGGTTCCAAGATGGTGATGTATGAGAAGCATATTCTTAAGCTTTCTCTTATATATTTTCATTTTATTTCTTCTTTACCTTGTTTTATTTATCTTATTATAAAAAGAAATATGTGATTCTGATACAAACAAGGAGAAAACTATATGAATTAAGAGTTTTAATAACCTCTCTCAATATAATTAACACATTTCTCTGTTTTTGTCAATGCATCTACTAAAATGATCTATGTATTTATTTGCACAAAACCCTTATAAATGCCAAATAGCTCATCAAATGTGCATAATCTTTGCCCACTGAGGCTCAAAATCTAGGGCAAAAACTACTGATAATAGTTACTACTATATCTCAAATTAAAAGAATATATACTAGCAAATAAAATTTGCAAAATCTTCAAGCTAAATAGATGTATCACAGAATAGTTACCAGTATAGAAAGTACAATGTTACATGTTGTTATAGGTTATATATTGAATAATGGCTTTATTTTTAATTTATTTTTCTTATTTTTGGTGGGATTCGTGTGACTTTTAATTTCTTATTTTACTCATGTCTTACAGTAAGTGTGAGGAGTAAAGACAGGGATGCGGTAAAAGTAAGGAAGAAGAGAAAAGTATCTTTCAATTTTCTTGAACTATTGAAGCATGTGCTAGGAAAAGAAAGTTCAATAAAAGCATCATGTACTTACCACCAGAGCTCTTAAAGGAGGTGTGGAACAGAGACGGGGCAACTCTTCAGTTCTGGCAGAAGTGACTGCTGGACAGAGAACAAATCCTGCATTAGCCTTGGCACACGTGAAAGACTGGGCAATGCAGATGCTACCCAGTTGGGCAGATGAAGAGCTGACTGTCCAGAATCTACTTCTAGCAAGTGAGTAGGCACATGCACACACCTCCTCTGGTCTAAGTGTCTCTTCCTCTCCGGCAGGACCCCACCAACTGTGCAGCCATGGGGTAAATGTTGGGGAAGTCTTTTAGAAAAGAGAAAGATTTGTTTTTAATAGAAAAAGAAATCTTTTTGCTGGTGGTGTTAATCGACCAGAAGTGGTTTTTTTTTTTTTTTTTTGAGACGGAGTCTTGCTCTGTCTCCAGGCTGGAGTGCAGTGGCGCACAATCTTGGCTCACTGCAACCTCTGCCTCCTGGGTTCAAGCAATTCTTCACCTCAGCATCTCGAGTAGCTGGGACCACAGGTGCGTGCAACCACGCCTGGCTAATTTTTTTGTATTTTTAGTAAAAACGGGGTTTCACCATGTTGGCCAGGAAGGTCTCCAACTCTTGCCTCGTTATCCGCCCGCCTCGGCCTCCCAAAGTGCTGGGATTACAGGCGTGAGCCACTGCGCCTGGCCAGAAGTGGTTTCTTTTACTCTGGGGCACTAGCATTGTGTTCTGGTGACAAGATATCCTACACTTAGTACTCGTAAAAGGCATAGGGGAGTGAAAGCAAGGCCTCTTTAGGACCTAGCCTAGCAGGAAAGGGAATATGTGGATTCTAAGGGTAAGGGCATGAAAAAGCTAATTCCGTATCACCACAAATGAACTGACACATAAATGACACCTTGGCCTTTTCTACTCATAGAAACACTCACTTCCAGCTTATACTACCAAATCTAAGTTCAGCTTAATCACTGTTTGGAATAACTATTTACTGTGCTTCCAAAATAAAGGTAAAAAGCTACATCCTTAATAGTTTTTCCCCCAATTAAATGGATTTGTATAAGCTGAAAGCCTGAAGTCTAGGGATTCTTTTCATTATTTTGTTTGTTGGGGGAAACACTTAACATTCGTCACTGCCATCTTTTTAAACTACAGGATTGAAAGAATATGAAATGGTCACGGATAAGTCATTACACGAATCATAGACATTGTCAACAAGCATCTAATTTTACCCACTGAGGAAAGAGTGCACGAAGGCCAGCTAGTCCAGCAGCGACTGCACCTTCTTCTCCAGGTCCAGGCGGGCCAGCGTGGCGACGTCCACGTCGCGCGGCTGTGCCTTCAGGGCGCGCTCGGCACCTTTGCGTCCGCGGCGCTCCTCCTCACAGCGCGCCCGCCACCGCCTCAACTCCTCAGCCAGTCGAGCCCAGCAGGCCCTGCGCGCGCACCGAGTTCGCTTCCTTCAGCTGCGAGATGAGCTTGTTGAGGCTCGGCGTGGCGACGGCTCGGCGCGGCGCTGCCTCAGCGTGGCCAACTCGGCCTCCAGCACTTAGTTCTGCGTCTCCAGCTGTTCTCGATGTTCTCGATGAACACGACAAAGCGGTCGTTGAGGCCCTGCAGCTGCTCCTCGTTGGTGCGGATGATGTACTCTTTGGTGCGCGCCGTCGCCTGGCTCAGGTCCAGCCGTTTGGACGCCGGCGGCAGCGGATAGGTCAGGCCGAGGCCGAGCAACGAGGCCGAGGAGCAGGCGGTAGAGGAGGCCACATTGTAGTGGGACAGCGACTGCGAGCGGAAGCCACCCACGCCGCCGGCCCCGGAGACAGACACGCGCAGACAGGCGAGAGTCGTCCCCGAACACCTTGAGGTAGGAGAAGGAGCACAGATAGTGCTCCGAGCAGAAGCTCATGGTGCAGGGATGCAGGGAGCGGGGGCAGGGGGTTCGGCTTCAGCTGGAGCTACGGAAAAAAGGGAGGTGTGGCAGGCAGGGCCATATTTTCTTTTTTATTGTTGTTTTGTTGTTGTTGTTTGAGACGGAGGTCTCACTTTGTTGCCCAGGCTTCAGTACAGAGGCATGATTATAGCTCCCTGAAGTCTCAAACTCCTGGACTCAAGGAATCCTCCTGCCTCAGCCTCCCAAGTAGCTAGAGCTATAGGTATTAGTCACCATAGCTTAATGGTGACTATCCAAGTAGTTTAATTACTTGGAAATTAAAACAAAATTTTTTTTTGTTTTTGTAGAGAGGTGTTACTATGTTGCCCAGGCTTGTCTTGACCTACTGGCCTCAAGGGAGCCTCCCTCCTCAGACAACCAAAGCAGTGGGATTACAAGCATGAACCACCATGCCCAGCCCTTTTTGAAGATGTAATAGTGTATCCTAGAGCTCTTCCAGTATCAGTTCACATGCACGACCTCATTCCTTTTTAATACAACCTACAATACTATTGGATGAGTCCTCTAGTCATGTCTCTACCTTTTGAAAAATAAATCTTTTCACGTTGGCCGCTGAATCATTTGGACATGACACTGGCAGCCTTTCATAGTCTCCTTTATATCTGGTATAAAAATATGTTCTAACACCATCTTGTATATTTCCTACTCCAGTCATGTGATCAGCCACTTCTCCAAGATGAGCTGGTTCCTTTTAATAGTAGGGAATTGTACTTAGAGACTGCAATCTAGGAGGTCGGAGTGCTCATTGTTACTGGGTTGTTCATTGTTTCTTTTTAGTGCAAAAACAAAGTAAATGTTTTGTTTATAAGATAAAATACATTCAGAGTTCATATTAATACTTTCTATTCAAGTTCAGGATTATGAGATTTTCAGTAAACCTCATGTACTCTGTTTCACACTAAGACTTCTGATTTTCAAGATCAATGAGGTTGACAGGATTAGAGTATCACTTACTTGTTCTCTTTATTCCACATTACCCCTAGATCTGTCTCAAAATAGCAATACTAACATGACCACCAACATCTTTTGTAATACAGTCCTTTTTTTCTTTAAGTTATTGTCCAGAGGTGGGTGCAAATATTGCATTTTACCAAAAATGTAGTCTTTCTGGATTACTACGTAATCTGGCAATATGTATTAAGTTTCTTGTAAAACAAAAAAACCTCTCCATATCCATTAATCCAGGAATTATACTTCTAAAACTTTGTATCAACAATAAAAATCTGGAAAAAAACTTATTTTTCAACAAATTTCCTATTTATTAGAGGAAAAAAATAGAAGTAGCTTTCTGTCTAAAAATATGAAAGTAGTTAATTAAATTGTGATGATTTATCCCTTAGTTATACATGTGTTACAAATAAGTAAGAATAAATAACCAGTAGAACCAAATGATTTCCGCATTTTTGTAGAAGAAGAAAGGCAGTAGAATACAGATGTAAAGATATGAAAAGCCCCACACTACCACTGGAGAGCACTACAGGGCAATCTAAAAATGTTAGATCAAGCCAGGTAGGGACAGGGGTAGGGATTGGGGAATCAGGGGAGCTGTGGCTTCCCATTCAAGCATACTAGGGTAAGGTCTGAGCCAGCTGAAGATGTCTGAAACTATAAAATATTTTTCTTTTTAAATTTTAAACTCTGTATTGAGACATAATTTTGAATGCACAGAAAAATTACAAGAATTAATACAAAGAACACCCAAGCCCGGTGCAGTGACTCATGCCTATAATCCCAGAACTCTGGGAGGTCAGAGCCAATGGATCACCTTAGGTCAGGAGTTTGAGATGACCCTGACCAACCTTTTTCCATGATTAGAAGCTTCCTCAGGCCTTCCCCAGTGCAGAAGATGCTATGCTTCCTGTACAGCCTGCAGAACCAAGAGTCAATTAAGCCTCTTTTATTTATAAATTACCAAGTCTCAGGTATTCCTTGGTAGCAATGTGAGAACAAACTGATATAAAAAAAATAGCACTAGCAGTAGGATATTGATATAAAGATACCTGAAACTGTAGAAGCAGTTTTGGAATTGGGTAAAAGGGAGAGTTAGAAAAGAGTGTGAAGATCTCAGAAGAAGACAGGAAGATGAAAGAAAGTTTAGAACATCTTAAGAGACTGGGTAAATTGTTCTGACCAAAATGCTGATAGAAATGTGCACAGTGAAGTCCAGGCTGAGGAGAGCTCATATGGAAATAAAGAGTTTATTTGGAACTAGAACAATGGTCACTTTTGTTAGGCCTTAGCAAAGAACTTGGCTGTATTGTGTTCCTGCCCTAGGGATAGAACTTTAAACTTGAGAATGATAATTTAGGGTATTTGACAGTAGGAATTTCTAAGCAGAAACATGTTCAAGATTGGTCATGAATGGTTTAGCACCATGCCCTTGGTGCTGTTCTCATGATAGTGAGTGACTTCTCATGATATCTGGTTATTTGAAAGTACTTAATATTCCCCTCTTTGTTCTCTTTTGCTCTTGCTCCTGCCATGTGGGATGTCTTGCATGCCCTTCACTTTCTGTCATGAAACCACTACGCATTCTGTGCAGGCTGCAGAACCATGAGCCAATTAAACATCTTTTATTCATAAATTACCTTGTCTAAGGTATTTATTTGTAGCAATGTGAGACCATAGTAGTCCACAGTGTTACTTGTTCCCATCTTTATGTCCATGTGTACTTAATGTTTAGTTTTCACTTATAAATGAGAACATGCAGTATTTGGTTTTCTGTTTCTATATTAATTCTTTTAGGATTATGGCCTCCAACCACATCCATGTTGCTGCCAAAGCCATAGTTTGTTCCTTTTTGTGGCTGTGTAGTACACATGGTGTGTATGCACCACGCTCTTTATCCAATTCACCGTTAATGGGCATCTAGGTTGACTCCATGTCTTAGCTATTATGAATAGCATTGCAATTAATGTATCTTTTTGATAGAACAATGTTTTCTTTTGTATGTATACCTAGCAATGGGATTGCTGGATTAAATGCTGTTTTAAGTTTTTTGAGAAATTTCCAAACTGCTCTCCACCATGACAACTAATTTACCTTCCCACCAACAGTGCATAGGCATTCACTTTTTTCTGTAGCCTTTGCTGGCATTTGTTATTATTTGACTTTTTAATGATAGCCATTCTGACCATACCAATAACAAGTCATAAAATTGAATTGGTAATTAAAAACCTGTCAACCAAAAGAAGCCCTGGGCTAGATGGTTCACAGCTGAATTCTATCAAATGAACAAAGAACTGGTACCAATCCTACTGAAACTATTCCAAAAATTGAGGAGAAGAGACTCCTCCCTAACTCATTCTATAAAGCCAGCATCAGCCTGACACCAAAATCAGAAATAGACACACACAAAAAAGAAAGCTGATAGCTAATAGCCCTGATGAACAATTCTAAACAAAATTCTAGCAAACTGAATCCAGAAGTACATAGAAAAGTTCATACACCATAATCAAGTATTATTCCTAGGCTGCAAGGCTGTTTCAATATATGTAAACCAGGAAATGTGATTTTCCACATAAAGGGAATTAAAAACAAAAACCATATAATCATCCCAATGGGCATGGAAAAAGCTTTTGGTACAATCTAGTATCCTTTTATGATGCAAAGTTCTCAACAGACTGGGCATCGAAGGAACATACCTCAAAATGTTAAGAGCCATGTATTACAAACCCAAGGCTAACATCTTATGGAATGGCCGAAGATGGAGCCATTCCCCTTGAGAACTTAAATAAGATAAGAATGCCCACTCTCATCACCCCTATTCAGTATAGTGCTTGAAGTCCTAGCCAGAGCAGTCAAGAGAAATAAAAAATAAATCCAAATAGAAAAGAAGTAAAATTATCTTTCTTTGTTGACAATATGATTCTATACCTAGAAAATCCTAAAGACTCTGCCAAAGGGCCCCTAGGACTGATAAACAATGTCAGTAAAGTTTTATGATACAAATTCAATGAACAAAAATCAGCATTTCTATACATCAGTAATATTTAAGCTGAGAGTCAAATCAAGAACCTAATCTCATTTACAATAGCCACAAAAAATGGAAATACCCAGGAATACAGCGAACTAATTAGGTAAAGGATCTCTTCAAGGAGAAGCATAAAATACTGCAAAAAGAAATCAGAGACAACACAAATAAATGGAAAAATATTCTATGCTCATGGATAGGAAGAATCACTATTGTTAAAATGATCATACTGCTCCAAGCAACTTACAGATTCCACACTATTCCCATCAAATTATTCCATTCTTCACAAAATTACAAAAAAACTATTCTGAAATTCATATGGAATCAGAAAAATAGCCAAAGCAATCCTAAGAAAAAAGAACAAATCTGGAAGCATTACACTACCTGACTTAAAACTATACTACAAAGCTTAAGCAACAAAAACAGCATGATACTGGTACAAAAACAGACACATAGATCAATGAAACAGAAGAGACAAACATCTACAGCCATCTGATCCTCAACAAAGTTGACAAAAGGAAGCAATGAGGAAAGGATTCCCTTTTCTATTTAATAAATGGTGCTGGAATAGCTGTTTAGCCATATGCAGAAGAAGGAAAATGGCCCCTGTCTCTCACCATATACCAAGATAGCTCAAGATTAAAGATTTAAATGTGAGACCTCAAACTTTAAGAATCTGAGAAGAAAACATAGGAAACACCCTTGTTGACTTTGACCTTGGCAAATAATTTTTGGCTAAATCCTGAAAAACAATTACCAAAAAAAAATTTGCAAATGAGACCTAGTTAAACTAAAGAACCACTGCATGGCAAAAGAAACTATCTATAGAGTAAACAGACAACCTACAGAATAGGAGGAATTATCCATAAAGTATACATCTGACAAAGGTCTGATATCTAGAATGTATACGAAATTTAAACAAATCAACAAGTAAAAACAAACAATCCCATTACAAAATGAGCAAAGGACAGAAACAGACACTTCTTAAAAGAAGACAAGTAGCTAAGAAATATGGGAAAAAAGGCTCATCATCACTAATCATCGGAGAAATGCAAATCAAAACTACAATGCGATATAGTAACACATCGGTTAGAATGGCTATTATTAAAAAGTCAAATATTAACTCCATTTCTGATTAAAGAACCTTAGTCAATTAGTTACAGAAGGAAATTTTTTTAACCTGTTAATTACTTTTAAAAATAAAATAAAAACTTAAAACTTATAGCCATCTGAAAAAAAAAATTCTTCCTAAAATAGGTGGAAAAAAAAGATGTATGCCCACAAGCTCTACTTTTATTTCATATACTGTTGAAGAACCTAGTCAGTGAAATAATATTGAAAAAAAAATGTTATTGGCAAAAAAATGGAAACAGATGAATTAAAATAATTGTTTTAAATGATATAAAAACAAACAGATAGCTAAAGACAAATTATTAGAAACAATGAAGAGTTTAATAAGGTTGCTAGATATATAACAGGATGGGGTCATCTGTTAAATATACAACATCAAAATACCTATTTATTTCATCATTCAGTGAAAAAAAAAAACCAATTATTTGGCACAAGGTCGACAAAAAATAGTTCTTGAACTGGCTGTGCAGGCATTTATGAATAATAATAGTTTTGAAAATTGTTTAAAAAATGAAAATGATACTATGAAATTTGAACACCTCAATTGTGAAAAAAGTTAACTAAGCTTTATTTGAGTTCATGGGCTGAAGAGATCTTTAGTGCTCCATTTCCAAGTGCTCCATTTCCAACTAGCTCCAAAAATTCTCTAGGAAGCTTTTTCTTCATTTATATCCTGGTCAACTCTAAACATCCTCTGTGCTCAGGTAGTACCTCTTATAAACATCAATTTGCACATCAGTACTACTTTTGTCTAGTATTTACTTTCATATTTATTCTTAAAACTGCACTAAGCTATTTGATGTTCTGAGTTATCTTTGTATCTCCAGAGTCAGGCAAAGTGTCACGTTCATATTAAACATTCACTAATGATTATTTAATCAACCAATAAATGAATAACTAAACAGATACATACATACAGTCTCAGTTTACTGGCATATTTTATAAGACACATGCATTGGAAACAGATGATGAAACTAATCCAGTTGAGCAATGCCAAAATATTCAGTACCTGATAAAAGGTGGGATTTTTCCCTTTTGTGCTCACTGGACTCCTACTGAGATTAACTGCATTTTTGGATAGAGAATTTGAGCATGCATCTATGGCCCTCTATATCAGTCTCTATTCACTGAAGGGAAGGATTGATGGAACAGTAAGAACAATGGATGGAGGACTCTTCTTAGGCTGTGTAACTCAGAGAATAAGCATTCCTCCTGTATCTCGTCGCACAGCCAGGGCTGTGATGCTAGACTGCTTAATGAGACAATATGGGTGACAGAGTTTCATAAGACATCTTAACCAGGCCAGGCACAGTGGCACACGCCTGTAATCCCAACACTTTGGGAGGACGAGGTGGGTGGAGCAGTTGAGGTCAGGAGTTCGAGACTAGCCTGACCAACATGGTGAAACCCCATCTCTACTAAAAAAAAAAAAAAAAAAATAGCCAGGTATGGTGGTGCATGCCTATAATCTCAGCTATTTGGGAGGCTGAGGTAGAAGAATTTCTTGAAATCAGGAGGCAGAGTGAGTCTAGATCACACCATTGCGCTCCTGGCTGAGTGACAAGAGTGAAAAAAGTAAATAAATAAACATCTAACCAAACCACTTTGTCAAATATTGAGCCTATTTATAAGATTAAATGTTTTGTTATCATTTTATAAACATAAGAAATTATTAAAAGTCCCATATTTTAAAAGTATAATATGTTTTTCTATTAAATAGACAAAGGTAATGAGTTGGTCTTATGGAAGTAAGTCAGTATTCCTTGTGTTCTCTGTATATATTTCCTTATCTCTTTTTTGTTCCTGTATTTAAAGCGTTCAATTCCTGCTTTGCCTTGCTGCTGCTTTCTTAGTAATTCCTCTTCATTGTACTCTTCCTCTAAGCTGTTTGTGCTTGTGCCTATGGACCAATTTTGTAAAGCTGGTTTTCCCATTATGATTATGACTTGCAAGATTATGATTTTTTTGTTTCTTCACCTTATTTTATTGGTCTTTGGCCAATTAGGTTATGTCAAAAAGAAACAGTAATGATATCATTGGGTACACTAGACCGTATATTTCCTTTCTCTAACCCAGAGGTTTTCATAGTCTTTTATTGATGGTTGCCTTAAGGATAGAAATGTCACCTTAAAAAATATCTCAAGGATCTAAACTGAATTCACTTTGAAATTTTATTACTGGACATGCACAAGTATGTCAAGTCCTCAATTAATAGATGAAATATTATCTCCTTTTTCAGTCTTAAATGTCTTCCAAAGGATTTCATGGATATGCAAAATAGTTGGTTGATATTTTGGGGACTATCCATGGAAGTAATTGAGCGCACTGGCTAAGAGTATTTTTTGTGCTAATTAAATATTCCAAATTTCTGTGAAGATTATTGTCACCTATTTAATGGCTCATTGAGTTTACAGTCTATGCAAGTTCTCTTTCATCAGTAATGTTAGGACATCCATTCTAGAAATGACAAATTAGAGAGCAAGCTAAAAGGATAAAAGACCTTCTGAAGATTATTTACATTTCAAATTTTTGACATGGATAATTCTATTCATTGATGAGATAAAGAATCTGGCCAGCTTGAAAGATTAATTTCCTTCAAAGAGTTCACTTACACTTATTTTACAAAAGTAAGCCTTGGAAACTTATGCTAAAAAAATGATTTTGTGCATTTAAATGGATCTATGCAGAAAATTTAATACCTTTCATATAGTTGGTAAATCTTATATTCAATAGAAATTTTTATTGCGTATACTAAAAATAGTTGAAACATGGACTCATGAATAAAGTTTAACATTTCTGGTGTGAAAGAGAATGAGAAAGAGAATGTGAACACATTAGAAGTTGAGCATACAAAGAATTCATGTGTTCATTCAACAAATTATGAATAAGCAATGGCTGTATGCTAGAGATTATATTGCACCATAAGTATATATTGGAGAATAAAATGAGCATTAAAAAAACTTGGTTTTGCTTACAGTATAGTTGGACAGATAAAGAATAAATAAACATATAAATAATGACTCTTGATAAGGTATGAAAAAAATACTGACACAATACCATAAGGGAAGAGCAGAGATAGGTGAATGGTAATGACATTTAAGCAGGGATACAACGGAAATAAGGATTGAGCCAGTCAAAATGGAAGGAAAGTTCAATGGAAATGGCTCTGCTACCACATGACAGAATAAAGATTTCAATCCAGATTTTCAGACTCCAAATTCAATGCCTTATTTACCTCATTTACCCATAACACTTGGACTGTATTTTGTCTTAAATAATAAAGACATAGTAATCTAGATACTTTAGTCTTCAATTATTTTAAATTCTCAGTTGTTATGGTTAAAGATAAACATACAAAGAAGTCATTTTTAAATACCAGCTCTATCTTTTTTCTTTTAATAATCCATCCAGATTCAGTGCTAGGACACGGCTTTATGCGGCTATGACTGCAGAATTGCATGGTGTCATACTTTTAGACTGACATGAGTGGTCAAGGCAAGCTGAACAACCAATTTAGTTGATTTTGGTTTAATAACTTGACTGGTCATTGGACTGAATTGACCAGAAGGCACTGGCAAACAGAGTGAGTTGTCTTTTTCTAGAGGATGCAAGCTATTCATTGGAAGCTGTTATTAAGTATTTCAGATTGCATGGGTAGTATTCTGCTACTGAAGTGACAACATATTTTGAATCAACTTTACATGAAGAATATGGTAATTTCAGGGAGATAAAGGCAATATCTGTGTTTTCACATTTGCACCCCTTGGACTTCTTTGGTTATAATCGGCAAAAATTGACCCTGATTAAATTAAGCAAAAAAGAAGTTCATAAAAGGATATTAAATAGTTCATGTTAGGGAGGAGATGAGAATTGAGCAAGAGAGAAAAATACAGGACACCTAGTAACTAATCGGTGTTGTATTCAGATTGTGGGGACCCAATTGGATCAGGCTAGCATCTCAGTAGTTTGGTTAAAGTGTTTCAGAGACAGAGAGAGAGAGAGAAGCTGGATATTTCTGTTATGACTGTTACTACTGCTACTGCTGCTACTACTGTTACCCACTACATTAGCATATGACATTTAATGAGATTTTACTCTGTCGTACTAAGCATGTTATGTGCCCACACAACCTGGCAATTAGTAACATGAGTATCTCCATTTAACATGAGGAAACCACAGCTTGAAGAGATTAACCTTTCACAAGGTCACAAGGCTTGCAGGTGGCAGAATCCAAAATTTGCTCTGTATAAAACCAAAGCTGTGTTCTTAATGTCTATTCTAAATATTACATTCAACCCACTTAAAATAAGAAGATGGCTGATTAGTTAATGGTATTCAAGGGAAAGTAGTCAGTAGGAGAGTTAGTTGGTTTTTTTGTTTGTTTTCATTTTTCTCTAGGTCCCTTCCTCCTGTAGGCCCTTGTTAATACATGCCTATGATTCAAAATCCAATGTGTGTGATTTTCAATTTTCAGCTAAATCATGCCATATACTACTAAAGACAGTAAGTAATTGACCATAAGGAAAAAGAGGAAAAGTTTCCAAGAGTTGTTTTTAAAGTATCAGTGAAACTCAGTTAAGACTATGTAACATACTGGTTATGTGTTGAAAGAAGCAGAATACTTTTCTTGCTGTGTAAAAATTATAAACACAATTTTAGAAGTAAAAGCCCTCTAAAAGACATTTTTATTTCCATAATGTTGCCAACTCCAACATCCAGCCCTTGAAATGAGAAACACAGAATTACTGATGACTGAATTCTGGGAAGAAAAATAGTAAGAGGGCAATTAAAAATGGTAAATTTAATATCAGATTCATGATCAAAATCAGTTACATGAGATTTTAGCCAAAAGAATGCTGAGGTTGGTAAATAGTGCTAGAAGTTCTAAGCAATAGGATGTATTCACTGTACTAATTGTAAATCAGTCTTCTACTATTTATATTTAGCTTCTGGTGCAGACAGAAAGTGAAGAAGCAAATGTTTCTCACTATAAATTAATTATCGAGCAAAAATCCGAAAGGTTCCGTTTTATAGATAGGCAGAATACAAATATATTGACTTCCTTGAAGGTAAAATACATAGTTGGTCCCTCTTGTTTTTGTTTTTGTTTTCTTCCAAAATAGACCATTCAGTGAGAAGGACATGACTGATATAAGGGATGTATGCCGTTACTAATTACATTTGTTTAAAAATGTTGCTTCCATTTACCACCAATTGACGGCCCAAATTAAGATGGAAGAAGCTTACCTCTAAAATAAAAGTTATTTACATTTGTTATGTCTCACTCAAAATAAATACATACCTTCTGTCTGCATAAAATGCAAACTAAAATCATTTAAATGAGGAAAGAAGTAGAACTGCTGCAAATAATGCTCTGAAAAGTTCTCTAGGAAGTGGTCACAGCATCTTGAGAACACTTTGAACCAGAGTTAAAATAAATGAGTGTGCTGTAACCTCACACAGACTCCTAATCAGATGGTCTTTGTTCTGCAGCTCATATTTTAACTAGAAGTTCGTTTCCAATACCGGCACATATTCTTCTATTCATATGTAAATGGAATTAAAGTTGTTATTCTTTCTTCCCGAAATTCTGTTTTTAAAGTAATAATAAAATTTACGAAAGAATAATGTGAGAGGTGGGTGCTTGTGGACACTTGAGTATTTTGTCATTGCACCAAACCCAGTGTCCATCTTGAAGGGGAAGCTAGTGTCTCTCCTTCCCTCAGAGATCTATTTGAACATTAAGGGGTTATCACTAGTGCTGTTAGGGGCTTTAGATGTTTCCACTGATAAGACATTTGAATTTCAATGTCAGTTTTATGGCTCTCTTTAGAGCTGCCATCAAAGCGGAGGTGATGAGTCCATGGTTGCACTGCCTATTAGGAGAAAAACAATTGTCTGTTGGTCAGAAAGGGCTGGGAACCACACTCCCTGGTTTTCCTCCTGACTTTGCCAGTTACCTGCTGGATGCCACTGAGTAAGCCACTTAAGATTACAGGGACCTCCCTTTCTTCTGTGTGCAGACTAATTGCCTCTGGGAAATGTTGTGTGCAAATTTCAAGGGCAATTGAGTCCTGTGTGCTTTCCCACTTGGCTTCTCCTCTTTCTTCTTTTTTTCCCTCTCTCTTTTTTGAGTTGCCAGTTTTATGTGCAATTGAGTAGTGCATACCCCAAACTAAGTAGGGCACCTCAATTGAACTTTAAAACCATCAATTATAAACATATCTACGATATCTGATGTCTTAAGGGAGTAACGCAATTCTGCTTTGATGGAGTCATTTTATACAGCTGTTTCTTCCTATTTTTACAAGGGTGCTGTGATTATTAGTTTAACCAAAACAGGACATTACATTCTTGTGTGCCTTGATTTTTCAATCTGTTAAAGAAAAGGAAATAAACCACCTTTTTGAGTGTCTCCAGTTGTTAAAGAAGAAGGGTTAAGATGCAATTTCAAATGGATAAGTATAAGATATTTGTAGCTCTTGCTTAGAATGTGTCCCGAGTTGTGTTTGCTATTTAAAGTGGTATCTTATAAATATATTTATTAAAGAACTAAATCAGCTGCTCTCTTCCAAGGAGAAGTTTTGTGTTAAGAGGGTCACCTGGGTTCAGACAATTACATATTTGAATACCAGCTGTGTCAACTAGCAACTGTGATTTTGTGAAAGTGACTTTCCTTTCTGCCTCAGTTTCTTTTCATGGAGGAAAGTTACTTTGCCCCACATCTTAGTCTCTCAAATGGGGGAAAAATTACTTATCTTATATAATTGCTATATAGATGAAATTAGATACACGGAAAACCCAGCCTCCATTAGGCATTCGGAAACAGTGACAATGTCCACAATTCCTCAAAAGTTCTCATTAGAACCATTGAGTAAAACTAGAAGTGCTCAAGGAAATTAACTAGGTTATCTAATACTAGGTTATTAAAATAAATGTATATTTCAACTTTTCAACCATATATTGGGCTCATGTAGGCAGAGTTGGTAGTTTTCATGACGGTTGCTTTTCCTTTCCTTACCAGTCCTCTCGCCTTATTAGAAATCCGCAGGGGTGGATAAATAATCCCTCCACTGACCATGGCAATGATCCCTCTATTAGTGCTCCGTGGAGTCCATCTGTCTATTTCCTTATCCGAATTGCCTCATTCCTTCTTCAGCAGCTTCCTTTTTCGTATACTTTGTATCATTTGTCTAGTGTAAAATTTAAGAAGTGATGTTAGAGATAATAAATCCCACAACTGCTATTTCTGTTTGAAAACCATGACACAGTGTGGCGAAAGCGCCAAACAGTCCAGGGTTTGTTCTTGTTTGCAGGGCTTTCTCTTCGCATATTTTACTGTCAGTTTCTTGACATTTTTGTCAGCTCAGGACTGGAGGGCATAGGTGCTGGTGGCAGGTCTTACCACATTTTTATTCTCTATTGCATTTTCAGAGACTACGAAAAAATAAAATGAAAAGTGGGAGTTAGAAGGGGGAGTGAGGAAGAACGAGGAAGGGAGGTGACCATGTCAAAGGCAGAGCAGGAGAAGGGTGAGGCTATAAAAGTCGGAATGTGTAGCTTTTCACTCAGCAGGCGCTCACCAGGGAAGGTCCTCCAGGCACCCCTTCCCCCACCCCACCTCCAAACACTGAGACAGAAAGGCGAAGAGATTTGCTATGAAAGGCATGCCATTTTCTCATTTCCTCATTATGAAAGGCAAGTAGAAGGCAAATATTTGACTCTGTTCGCAGGATAATTTTTTTTTTTCTTCTTTTCTGACTAACAGCATTTCCGAGCTGTAGAGAAAACATGCAAAACAGCCATTGTTTTTCCTGGAATATCACCTTTGGCTCTAATCAACTGTTACGGTTTTCTGCACTTTACAAGTAGGAGTTTTTGCTTTTATTTTTATTTTTTATTGGTGGAAAAAATGTACAGAAGCCCCCATGCCATGACCTTCAGAAAGTGTTCATGTAGGTGGTGTCTTTTGTCATAACCTCCCAGCATTTGCAAACAAAGAGAAAAAAAGTGAACACATTGTCATGAGCATCTATTCAGTTTTGGCCCCCAAACACTTAAATAGCATAATAACAACAATAACAACTGTATTATACTACAGAAAATCATCCTGCTAAAAAAGACTTGTTACAATTTATTTTAATTTTCCTAAGAATCTATCACCCAAACTGTCCATGAAGAAATAAAAAAATGTTTTCTTATTAAATAAGTTATGATAATGTATATTCCCAAATTTAAGCTAAAACTGAGTCCTTTTTTTCCATCAGAATATTTATTAATATGAAAAGGGGCTACAGTCTCAATATCAATAGTGCACAGTTTTAGAAACAGAGTTCTAATAGTTTAAATTTTTGCCGTTCTGAGCACATTGTTTTACTAAACAATTGTTTATTATTAAAGTTTTTATTTAGTGAATTTGGCAACTTGCTTTCATTACAAAGAAAGTTCAAGTATTTGATAATTTCAGGGAAGGTCAAAACTTAATTTTTAAACCATTCCCAAAGTATGCTAATGTTCCCTTGGATATTAGAACAAAAGAAAATATTCATTAGGGCTTAAAAATAGAGCTTTAAAAGTAGACAATATATAGATATAAAAACATAAGTACATATAAAAGATACAATATATAAAGAATATAAATATGCAAATATATAAAATGAATATCCTACATAGATAACACTGCTGATATTAAAATATAAACAAAGTGGCCAGGCACAGTGGCTCACGCCTATAATCCCAGCACTTTGGGAGGCCAAGTCAGGTGGATCACGAGGTCAAGAGATCGAGACCATCCTGGTCAACAAGGTGAAACCCTGTCTCTACTAAAAATACAAAAATTAGCTGGGCATGGTGGTGCATGCCTGTAGTCCCAGCTACTCGGGAGGCTGAGGCAGGAGAATTGCCTGAATCCAGAAGGCGGAGGTTGCGGTGAGCCGAGATCGTGCCATTGCACTCCAGTCTGGGTAACAACAGCAAAACTCCATCTCAAAAAATAAAATTAAATTAAATTAAAATATAAACAAAGTAAGATATGAACATAGAAGAGCCAAACAGAACACATATATTGGTGAACACCTGTTGACACATCAGTAAGGTAAACTACTATCACAGAATTATTGGGTAAATAAGTTTCAGCTTTGACAAATTTGACGGAGGTCACCAACTGCCTTCCAAGTAGGACACGTTGATTTACACTTGCAAAAGGTATTTTTAGATATATGTGAGTCTCTTTTGTTAATTTGCCCTTTCATATTTTTTCTTCATTTTTTTTATTGGACTCTAGATGAATTTTGTTGGTCTTTTAAAATGATTTTATCAAGTTTATAAATTTGAGAAAATTGACATCATTATTGTATGGCTGCTTAGAGTTATGTAGTTGGAACAGAAACCATATGACCTGCAAACCTAAAATATTTTCCACCTGGTGCTTTACTGAAATGCTGACTTCTGCCTTAGATCATTTCTTTTTCTTCCTTGTCTTTTCAATATTTATTTTCATACGGAAAAATTATCCTTTTTATCATGAATTTTGTAAATTCTCATTTCAATAATTTCTGATGACTCCCCTGAGATTTCTATGTATATAAGATATTGCATGAAAATAATTATAATTTGACTTTCATATTTCATTATATGTATGCTTACTTTTTCATTGTCTAGTTCTATTGATATGTATATATACACATATATAATGTATTACATTTCCTTTACTTACATATTTTTATATATATGTTATACTTGTTTAATTTATTCCTTTTATTAAATTCATTTTAACAAAAATGGATGTTGAATGTAGTCAAATGTTTTCCCACATCCATTGAACTAGTCATATATGATGCTCTGTTTTCACCTTTAGACCGTTGTGAATTTTATGAATACATATCCTATTTTAGACCCGTGGGGGTAAACTCCACTTGGTTAGAATATTTTATTCTTTCAATACCCAGCTGAATTTGGGGGGGTCGTATTTTGTTAAGATTTCATATCCATAGTCAAAAGCAAAATGTGTCTATATTTTTCTAGTTTGTGGTTTGTAAATTTTGGATGTCAATGTTATGTGATGCCAAGAAAAATAATTTGTATGCTTCTTTTTTCCATTCTCTGGATTTATTAAGAGTATTACAATTGTTTTTCCTTGAGTGAAAAAAGGTGTGTACCTGTGAATACATTTGGACATTTTGGGTAACTGGGTATTATTATTTTAATACATCTGTCAATTTAATTCATTGCTAATTGGCAAAATCTTGGGCAGTTCATTATAGCAATATGAGAATGGAATAATATAGTAAACTGGTACTGGTAGAGACAGGTTCTGCTATAAAAATACCCAAGAATGTGGAAGCAACTTTGGGACTGGATAACAGGCAGAGGTTGCAACAGTCTTGAGGGCTCAGAAGAAGAAAGGAAGATGTGGGAAAGTTTGGAACTTCTTAGAGACTTGTTGAATGGCTTTGACCAAAAACAATGAAGTCTAGGCTGAAGTGGTCTCAGGTGGAGATGAGGAACTTGTTGGGAACTGGAATAAAGGTAACCCTTGCTGTATTTTAGGAAAGAGACTGGTGGCATGTTGCCCCTGCTCTAGAGATCTGTGGAACTTTAAACTTGTGAGAAGTTATTTAGGCTATAAGGTGGAAGAAGTTAAATTCCTGTCTGAGATGCAGGGACTTAGCAGCTGATCTTACATGTTTCACTAGGACTGTAAAGAACTATGTAGTGGATATGGCATGCTGGCTATATCCTAAAGGACAGCAGTCTTTGAGAGTGAGTTTATTTATAAGAAATATGTATTTGTGTTGTGGACACCTTGCAAAGAGCAAAACCTTAATAACATGGAAGAGAGGCAGAGTTCTTCTAACAGAATTGCATTGAGGGTAAGAGCACTTAGAGTCTTACAGTTAGTATGTTGCTAAGATGGTCTGAGTGGAGAGGAAAAGTCATGTTTTGGACTTTTCTCTAGTATCTGCTTTTGGTATTGTGGACAGTTTTGAAAATGTAGATGTTGAGAGGTTATATGTCATGAAATTCTCACTTTGGCAGACTCTCAAAAGCCAGGTAGCAAAAAATTTCAGGAAGTGATAGGAAGGAGTTATGCCCCTTAAGGCTGGCCCTGACTTCAGAATTCTTCCTCCCTTTATCTTCAAACACAAGCTCCTTCTAATTAGCATGTTTACAAGGCATCAGGAAGAACAGAACTGGTTATCAAGAATTCACCTTGATGTAGGATTGTCTAACCCACTAGGGTCGCTGGTTTTTTTTTTTTTTTTTTTTTTTTTTTCTATCTTAAAAGGCATTGGAGGTAGGAGGCAAGATGGGGGTGGCTAGGGCACTTTCAAGTCCTGAAAGAAGCTGTGTGGCCAGTCGACTGGGCCAATGCGAACTATTCTGGAATCACTGATCTTCAACTGGACATCAGAGTATGGCTACTATTTGAATGATGACTCAAGTCTTCTGCAGCCCATTAGCTATAAGACCCCCAGGCAGGTGTCTTCTGAAGTATGAAGAGAAGATTAAGCATGAAAAGTTTGTTGCATGTCTCGTTTGTGATACAACTCAGGCTGAGACAAAGTGAGTTTTTGTGGAGTCTTACCCTCTCTTCCCTAGTGAGCTTGGAATTGGATATTAAAGGAGAAAAACAGAGATATTTGTCTTAAAGCTTAGAGCACTGAACAAAACAGAGTGTGGAGGGGCAATTAACTCTTCTATGCTTCAAGGTAGCTGTTGCTATGGTTTTTATATGTACATACATACTCATAGAAAGTAGCAGAAATGTAATATCCATATTAAAGTATATGGGGGAAATTGACATTATGTATATATTATACACAGTAATATAATTACAAAAAAAGATTAACAAGTTCATGTTTTGGCCACCTCAATAAGAAATGCTTTCCTTCTGTGTAGATCAAGGTAATAAGATCCAGATTTTTTTTTTAAATGACACCACTTAGAATAAAATAGCATTTATTTTTCACTGTCTCTAGTAATGTGTGAGGGAGAAAGCAGGGGCCCTCTTTCTGACCAAATTACATAATTACTGAAAGTGTCAGTGGTAGAGGAATTCTGGAAAAGTTTATACATTTAAGAATATTTTTTAAATTTCTAATTTTAAAAAAATGAGGAAGAATAAGCACAAATTTTGAAACAAATAAGCTCTTATGTCACCAGAATCCCTCCCCTTACCTCCACTTTTTTTCATACATACCCAAATGAGAAAAAGTAACTCAAAGTATTCTCTAATGTTTAAACTACTAAAAGCTAAGAAATTCTAAGAGAATTTAGATAAATCAAATATTTTCTTTCTTTAATTTTCAGATCTGTAATGTTATAAGAAAGAGCTATATGTATAATTGGTTGTGAACTCTTTTCATCCTCATTCAATCTTGGAAACCAGCATTTTCAGAAATCAGTAGTCCTTACAAAAGATAAGATAAGCCAGGGAGGGAAGAGAAAGGTGTTTTTTTGTTGTTGTTTTTGTTAATCCTACATCTATGGGCAAAAGCAGCTTTCTATAATAAAAAGCAATGCCATCTTGTTGCCTTGAATTGCCATAGGTGGAACTCATCTTTTTCCCCCAAGGAGAAATTTTTTTTTTTTTTGAGACGGAGTTTCGCTTTTATTACCCAGGTTGGAGTGCAATGGCGCGACCTCGGCTCATTGCAACCTCCGCCTCCTGGGTTGAGGCAGTTCTCCTGCCTCAGCCTCCCGAGTAGCTGGGATTACAGGCACGCGCCACCATGCCCAGCTAATTTTTTGTATCTTTAGTAGAGACAGGGTTTCACCATTTTGACCAGGATGGTCTTGATCTCTTGACCTCGTGATCCACCCGCCTCGGCCTCCCAAAGTGCTGGGATTACAGGCTTGAGCCACCGCGCCCGGCTGGAGAAATTTTTAGTCACTCATCCAGTGCAATAAAGGACAGTTTTTCTGTCAATGCAGTTTTTTTTTTTTTTAATTCTCACACACAAAAAAGCCTAAAGCTTGGGTGTTTGTAGGAATGGCCTCTCTTCCTTTCCCTTCCAAAATTGCCCTGCCCCTCACTGCATTTAACTATGGGAATGTTAAAGACAGTTTATATCTGATGGCTAGACATTATATTTATTTTACATTGTCAAGTATAGTCTTTTGGTATTTTCTTATATTGCACCCTTAGGTCTTGTGAGAATATGAGGTGTGGGCACTCTGAGGAACCATAGCTGACATTCTCCTTTTTTGTTTGTTTTTGTTTTGTTTTGTGGTTTTGTTTTTCCATTTTTGCAATGAGGAGAAGTCCAGGAATCTGGTATACATATGTCATCACACATGTAAATCATGTATACATATGATACACATATGTCCCCACATGTCACTTTAGGCTTCAGCAGTTATTGCCAAAGCAGGTTGATCGTTCTTCATTAGATCAAAAGACTGAACTTTAACTGACAATCATGGTATATAAAAGTTCTGATTTGTTTTGCCTAGTCCATTAACAAGGTCTTGGTTCAATGATGAGAGCTTCCATTTATTGACAGCTTGCCCTGTGCCTGGCATTGTACTCATAATCTCTCATACATGTTTCATGTAATATTTTCATCAATGTGCAAAGAAAGGTGGTTGTCCATACTTTGTAGAATAGAAAGAATCATTATCATTAAATTTTGAATATGCAGTTTCAGCCATAATATGCATGAGAAGAGTATTAAGTTTCCAGTGCTGCTGTAACAAATGACCACAACTGTAGTAACTTAAACCAAATTGTTGTCTCAATCCTGCAGACCAAAAATCTGGCCAAGGCTCCTCTGGGTTCTCTGCTCAGGTTGAAACAAGATGAAAATTGTGTTTCTGGCTTCTTACCTTGTTTCTGGCTGGCTTCTGAGCAGGAGATCAAGGTCTTCTTCCAAGCTTACTAAGATTGTTAGCGGAATTCAATTTATTGTGGCATTAGAACTCATGAGGACTTTTTTTTTTTGAGGCAGAGTCTTGCTCTGTTGCCCAGGCTGGAGTTCAGTGGTGTGACCTCAGCTCACTGTAACCTCTGCCTTCTGGGTTCAAGCAATTCTCCTGTCTCAGCCTCCTGAGTAGCTGGGATTACAGGCACATACCACCACACCAAGCTAATTTTTGTATTTTTAGTAGAGACATGTTTCCCCATGTTGGTCAGGGTGGTCTTGAACTCCTGACCTCATTATTCACCTCCCTTGGCCTCCCAAAGTGCTGGGATTACAGGCATGAGCCACTGTGCCTCGCTGGACTTAATTCTTTAGAGATCAGGAGAGTATTTGCTGTCATTCAACTCGGTCAACTGATTAGGAACCTTAATTACATTTGGTAAAAATCTATTTTGCTTTATAAAGATACATAATCACTGAAATTATATTCTATCACATTTACTGTTCCCACTCCCAATTGATTGGAAGTAGATTATAATGAGTGTGTAAGCAAGAAAATGAGGATTTGGGGGTTCATCTTAGAATTCTACCTACATGAAGTGTGTTGCCATTTTTCCCCATTGGCAATAATACAGACATTTCCTGGAGATACCGCAAATAGTTATATTTTTAAAAAATATTTAATAGTGTGAAATTTAATTTTCAAAAACAAATTAAAATGTTTATATTAGGACCATTTTCTTTATTTTTTATATATTTTTATTTTTATCTTGATATTTATGCTCATTGCTCATTTGGATCTTTTTATTTTTTAGATATTTTAAAAATTAGGTATAGTGTATATAGAAAGTAATTTTAGTGTTTTTTTTTTTTTTGCATTTCTTGATTTACATTTACTCATGGGAGAGGCTGTGCACATGGGTCCCAAGTGTCCTGAAATGTTACTTCTGAGTGTGTCAAACCACAAGTCCTAACTGACCTCCCTCTGAGTGGTCCTGTAGCTAGAAACATAACTAGTTCAGTTGATTAAGGTCACCACAACGTGAGTATCCTGCAACTGCTTACTTCTCAAGATTGAGGTTATTGAGGATCTTTTCATATATTGTCTGACATTTGAATGTCTTTCAAATAAATTGGAAAGTAACAGACTCACGTAATTTAATAAATGGGAAAAGACTTGAACAGTCACTTCACAAATGAGCCATGATGTCATTTATGCATCTTAGCCTGGGGATATGCTATGGTTAACTAAAGAAACTAACTTCACAGCATCAAATTCCACTAATTTGAGTCCCATCAAAATGTAGGTCAGGAATGCTAACATCTGCTTCAGTCTTCTGACGAGTTGATGAGTTATCTAATGTACAATGTAGAACATATAGATACTAGTTAACTTGAAGATGCATCACTTCATTTCATCAATAGTTCTCTAGCCAGGTGAGGTAGTACATTCTGTAGTCCCAGCTACTCTGGAGGTTGAGGCAGGAGAAACTCTTGAACGTGATAGGCAAAGGTCACAGTGAGGTTGAGGCAGGAGAATCTCTTGAATGTGGCAGGCAGAAGTTGCAGTGAGCTGAGATTGTGCCACTGTACTCCAGCCTGGTCAACAGAGCAAGATTCCATCTCAAAATACATACATACATACAAACATAAATACATTGTACCATTAGTGATATAGTTCGGATAGTTGTCACCTCCACAACTCATGTTGACATCTGGTCTCCAATGTTAGTGGTGGAGCCTAGAGGAAATTGTTTTGGCTTTACAGCAGGGCATTCATGAATGGCTTGGTGCCTTTGTGGCAGTAAAGTGAGTTCTTGTTCTACTAGTCCCCAGGAGAAATGACTGTTAAAAATTATGTGGAACCTCCCTCCCCTCTCTCTTGCTTCCTCTATGGCTATGTAATTTCTGCACATGCTGGCTCCCCTTTCCCTTCCACTATGAGTAGCAGTAACCCATGGCCCTCACCAGAAGCAGATGCTGGTCCATGCTTCTTGCACAGCTTGCAGAACAATGAGCCAAATAAACCTCTTTTCTTTAGTTTCTTTAACACCAGCCTCAGGAATTCCCTTATAGCAATACAAATGGCTATCAAAAATTAAAGATGAATCCAGAGAAACATATGACTTTTATTTATTCATGTATGTCATATTCCATAAACTTGATAAAATAACTTGGTCCTCTTATGACCTCTAGTGATACCTGTGAAATTATTACCATAAAGCAAAGAAGCAAAATAACATGACAAAATGAGCTAAATAATCGAGTTGCAAAATGCTAAACTAAGCAGTAATACAAATTTAAATAAAATTAGTTTAAAAAATTAGTTTTTCCTCTCTTCCATTGGCATTTCAGTTGCTTTTCTCTATGCCACTTAAATATTTTTGCTTTTATGATAATACTTTTCCCTGAGTAGTAAAATGCTGGTAAGTTTGAGTCTTACTGGCAAATATGTTTGGAGCAATTCACACAGATCATAGTTTGAGGAATATAAAAAAAAGTCAACTGCAAATGAAAATTTCACTTCTCAACTTCTTGCACAAACATATACAATCACCATGGGGTTAAAAATATATATTTCTTTTCTCAAAAGACAGCCACTCTCCCAATGTCCATTCCCAATCAAGTTAAGAAATAAAGCCCTCTTGGGTAAGTCATTGCTATGCTAATGAAATCCATACAAGCAACTTGAAACTTGAAACAGAAAAAACAAAATTATCCAATGGAAATCATTCATTAGCCGTCCCTGGTTCATTGAAACTAACAAAATGTGGAAGCGACATGACCTGAATGTGTCACAGATGATAATGATCTTATGCCTATGCTGTACTTTCTATGCAGATGGATCGGAAACACTTTTCTGAGTTTCCTAAGGGGTGGGAAATAAACAGTTGATCATTGCCACAATTAATAACTTCTGGAATAACTAACAACATAGGCTAACAACTAGATTCCATTATTACCCAAGAGTTTTAAGAAACGTAACAGCCTATCTTACTGCAACCTAACCACACCACTAGAGGAATTGAATAAAGAGAATGCCCTAATAGCAGTTCATGTTCACACCAGACCCAATGTTTGCCTTTAGAACGAATTATGGCAATACCTCAATTTCTATTATCTTTAGTATGAAGAATGTTTACTTGTTGTTGTTTTAATCTTTTAAGCTCTTTCTAGAATTCTACTTGTGATAATCAAACTACGTCAGGGTGAATCAAGTAAGCAGTATCAATCCCATTGTCCATCTTGTGTAAATTCAGGCCTGTAGCTGTTTCTATGTTGGAAGCACACACACACTTTATCACAGAATTGAGCTCAGTCAAGGGAGTAAGTTTAGAAAAGTTACTGAGCCAATCTCATTCTCACCTCCAATGAGAGAGAGGAGATATAAGAACTGGTTGCACAGTTCAAAGGCAGCGTCAGTTGATTTTCATTTGATTGACTACTGCATACTGCTGTCTTTGCCTGCTAGCATCAATCCATTTGAAAACATACACCAATTGCCCTCTGTAAATTACTGCACACACTTTAGATGGTGTCTGGTGAGACTTTGTTAATTAGGGGCCCTGCCCTTCCTTAGGGACAGGCAGGTGTCATTCCTAAGTTAGGCCAGTTGAGCACTCTCTCCTTGAAAACTGTAAATAGGAAAAAAAGATTGAGAATATTTGAGGTCATTTATTCCAGCATGGGTACAAATCTGTTGAATTTCTGGTACCTAAGTCCTTTGGTGCTGTCCCAGTCTGCTACTTTGCAAGATACTATGTCTCTTATGTAAGGTTCTTCATACAATTCCAGTAAAAATCCTACTGACTTACGGTTTTCAAAGCTAATGTTGCTTTCAATCAAAAGCAAATCCAGTGCCCAAGCTCTATTTCTGCTACTCAAAAATACAGTTACAAATTTCATTTCAAACTTTCAATCCAAAAGACATTGGTTTTAAATAGATCTTTTACTGAAGTAAAATATGAAGAAAATACATAAATCATAAATGTATATAGTTTGATGATACTTTACAAATAAACTTGCACATACACCATTCAGAAGTTATCAAACTTTGTCACTCAGCATGTGATTCATTTACCAGTAGCCTTGGCATTGCCTAGGAGCTTGTTAAAAATGCAGAATCTTAGCTCTCACCCGTACCTATTGAATCAGAATCTGCATTGCAAAAAGATTTCCAAGGAGATCTATATGTACACTGAATTTTGAGAAGTGCAGATATAGAACATGACCGACTCTCTAGAAATCTGCCTTATTAGTCTACTCTGGTCATTACCTCCTCAAAAGTAGCCACTTTTTGGATTAACCATGCCTTAGTTTTGTCATGTTATTGAACTTTCTGTAAAAGAATTCATGTTATCTACTTTCTGGGGGTCTGGCTTCTTGTACTCAATATTATATTTAGAGATTCTTCCATGCTGTTGCATGCAGAAGTTTGTTCTTTTATTATTTTTAATTGCTGCATGAACATACCATGTTTTATCTATTCCACTCCTAATAGATATTGGGATGCTTTCTTTCAGGGACTGTTAGGAATAATGCTGGTAGGTAACAGCCCTTGGAAAGCGTACTGATGTATTTCTATTAGGTAAACTTTTAAGATTAGAATTGCAAGGTCACAGATATGCATGCATATCTTCAGTCATAGTAGATAATGACAAAAGAATTTCCCAAAGTGGTTGTACACATTTACACTCCCACTGTTGGAGTATAAAAATTATAGTTGTCCTAAACCATAACTATTAATTGACATTGTCAGATGTTAGTTGGCCAGCTAGATGTGTAGTTGACTAAGCCATTCTGGTGGTTGTGGAGTGATATCACATTGTGATTTTATTTATTCATTTATATATGGACAGAAATCATTGTGTGTACTTATCATGTACATAATGTTTTGAAGCACATATACATTGTGGAGTGGTTTAATGTCGTTAATTAAGAAATGCATTATCTCATATAGTTATCAGTTTTATGGTGAAAGCACTTATCCACTCTCTTTGCATTTTTTATGCAAATATCACAGTGTATCACAATTAACTATAGTCTCCTTGCTATACAATAAATCCCTTAACTTTTTTTTTAATCTATCTCACTGAAATTATACATCTTTTAACCAATATTTACCCATAATCTTTCTCCTAGCCACCCAAGCCTCTGGTACCAGCATTCTACACTTCTCTACTTCTATTTTATTAAGTTTGGATTATATGTTATTGGCCTTTCTGTGCCTTCCTTATTTTAAGTAACATGATGCCCTATAGATTCATCCATGTTGTTAACAGAAAATAACAGAATTTCCTTTTTTTGCTGGCTGACTAGTATTACACTGTACCTACATCACATTTTCATTATTCATTTATCCATTGATTCCATATCTTGACAGTTGTTAATACTGCTACAATAAAGATGAGAGTGCAGACATCTTTTGGACATACTGATTGTGTGTCCTTGCAATATGCATACCCAGTAGTGGAATTGTTGGATTATATGGTAGCTCTATTTTTAATTTTTGATGAACCCCCATACTGTTTTCCAAAATGACTGTACTAATTTTCATTCCCACTAATAGCATTCCAGAGTTTCTTTCTCTCCACATCCTCACCAACACTGTTCATCTTTAGTCTTTTTGATAAAAGCCCTTCTAATAATATAAAGCGATCTCATTATGATTTTATTTTTCCCAGATGATTAGCAATGCTGAGCATTTTTAAAATAAACAGTAAATTCTCACTTAACATACTCCATACTACATAGTTGTTTAGAAACTGTAACTTTAAGGAAAATGACTTGTAGCTGGTAATCAAATTAACAATATTTTATTCACCATTGTTTTGTTATAATGTCAATGGAGAAAAATTAGAATTATTATACATTGTTTCATAAGAAGTCACAGTTTCCAAGATCCCATTGACAAAGCAAGTGAGGAACTATTGCACTTATTGGCCATTTGTATATCTTCTTTTAATAAATATCTATTCAGTTCCTGTCCCCATTTTTAATTTCAGGTGTTTTTTGCTATTGAGTTTTAAAAATATAATTTGGATACTAACTTTTTATTACATATATAATGTATAAGACATATCCAGATATTTTATATTGTTATGTAGATTTTTTGTTTATTCTGTTGACTGTTTCTTTTGCTGTGCAGAGTCTTTTTTGTTTGATGCAATTGCATTTGTCTATTTTTGCTTTTGTTGGCTGTGCTTTCGAGTACTTATTTAAAAAATTATCTGTAAAGGATTTTTTAACAGATAATTTTTAAAGGATTCTTTTATAGATTTAAAAAGTTATCTGTAAAGGATTCTTTTACAGATAATTTTTAAAGGATTCTTTCACAGGTAATTTTTAAAAGTAAGTCCTCAAAAGCACAGCCAACAAAAGCAAAAATAGGCAAATGCAATTGCATCAAGCAAAAAAGCCTCTGCATAGCAAGAGTCAACAGAGTAAATAATCTACACAATGATATAAAATGTATGCATATTTCTCATACATTATGTATATATGATAAAGAGTTAATGTCCAAAATATATTTTTTAAAACTCAATAGCTTAAAAAAGCCTGATATTAAAAATGAAGACAGGACGTGAACAGAATGGGAGAAAATTTTTGCAATCTATTCATCTGACAAAGGGCTAATATCTAGAATGTACAAATAACTTAAACTAATTTACAAGAAAAAAACACAACCCCATCAAAAAGTGGGAAAAGGATATGAACAGATACTTCTCAACAGAAGACATTTATGTGGCCAACAACATATTAAAAAAAAAAACTCTCAATGAACTAGGTATCAGTGGAACGTATCTCAAAATAATAAAAGCTATTTATGACAAACCCACAGCCAGTATCATACTGAACAGGCAAAAACTAGAAGCATTCCCTTTAAAAACTGGCACTAGACAAGGATGCCCTGTCTCACCACTCCTACTCAATATAGTATTGAAAATTCTAGCCAAAGCAATTAGTCAAGAAAAAGAATAAAGAAATAAAGGGCATTCAATTAGGAAAAGAAGAAGTCAAATTGTCCCTATTTGCAGATGACATGATCGTGTATTTAGAAGACCCATCGTCTCAGCCCAAAACCTCCTTAAGCTGATAAGCAACTCTGACAAAGTCTCGGGATACAAAGTCAATGTGCAGAAATCACAAGCATTGCTATACACCAACAATAGCAAACAGAGAGCCAAATTATGAATAAACTCCCATTTACAATTGCTACAAAGAGAATAAAATACCTAGGAATACAACTAACAAAGGATGTAAAAGATCTCTTCAAGGAGAACTACAGACCACTACTGATCAAGGAAATAAGAGAGGACAAAAACAGATGGAAAAACACTCCATGCTCATGGGTAGGAAGAATCGATATCATGAAGATGAAAGATCTTCTTAATGTCATCTGATTTGCTAATATTTTGTTGAGGATTTTTTTATCCTGTTTCTAATGTCTGTAATTTCAACTTTTATCATGACAAAGACTCTTTCTTTGACCAAACTTAAGTCAGCTTCCTTAGAGTCCTCTTTCTGTCTAGTTTCTGTCTTGAGGATCTGTCCTAAGATCACTTAGTCCAGTTTTAGCAAAACTCCTCCTAAGTCAATTATATAAATCCTCCACTTTTGATATCTGATCAAAGTCCTTATCTTCCACTTTCAATATCTTATCACTTGGCCTCCCTTCTGAAAAACTTCTATCAAGCTAAGTTAGCCAGAAATCCCTATCACCTTTTATGTTTATTTTTAGTGTTTTTACATCTAGTGACACCCACCTTGAACCTTAGCTATAAATTATTTTTCCTTGTGTTAGAAGTTAAGCCCAATCTTGGCTGGGTGCAGTGGCTCACACCTATAATCTGAGCACTTTGGGAGTCAGGCCGGTGGATTGCCTGAGGTAAGGAGTTCGAGACCCCCCCCACCGTCTGTACTAAAAATACAAAAATTAGTTGGGTGTGGTAGCACATGCCTGTAATATGAGCTACTCAGGAGGCTGAAGCAGGAGAATCACTTGAACCCGGGAGGTGAAGGTTGTAGTGAGCTGAGATGACACCATTGCACTCCAGCCTGGGCAACAAGAGTAAGACTTGATCCCCCCCCAAAAAAGAAGTTAAGCCCAATCTCTCACTCCTACTGCAATCCCTCACTGTAATAGTCCCTCTAGATAAAGTCTGCCTTATCATCTTTTTTTTTTTAATTGCGTTTTAGGTTTTGGGGTACATGTGCAGAACATGCAAGATAGTTGCATAGGTACACACATGGCAGTGTGTTTTGCTGCCTTCCGCCCCTTCACCCACATTTGGCATTTCTCCCCAACTATCCTTCCCCTGCTCCCCACTCCACTGTCCCTCCCCTATTTCCCCCAATAGACCCCAGTGTGTAGTACTCCCTTCCCTGCGTCCATATGTTCTCATTGTTCATCACCCACCTATGAGTGAGAATATGTGGTATTTCGTTTTCTGTTCTTGTGTCAGTTTGCTGAGAATGGTGTTCTCCAGATTCATCCATGTCCCTACAAAGGACATGAACTCATCCTTTTTGATGGCTGCATAATATTCCATGGTGTATATGTGCCACATTTTTCCTTACCATCTTTAACAAATGTTATAAATACTTTTTTCTTTAACAATCAAATATATGTTTTCCCATATTTTCACCCACTCTTTGGCTTGACTTAATAAATAGAACTTTTTAATTTCAATACAATTCATTTATCAATCATTTTCTTTATGTTTTATTGCTATTTATACTTTCTTTACTGAACAATAGCCAGTAAAATTCCAATCTATTTTCCCTTTGTATAGTTGAAGATAGAGAAAATCTGGAATATAACTCCTCCAGTCTGGGAAGATAATATGCTTAGCTAAAAAGTATGCTGCTTTGCTTATATTGATATTACTGGTAAAAAGAAAAAAACTGCATTTGTTGTAATCTTTAATGATAAAATGGGGATTCTTCATCCAGATACCTATGATTCTAGAAATGACACAGAGCCAACCTGCCTAAATTATGAAACTACAAGTAAAATCTGATATGTTTACATTACAAATGGTTTCTCAAACTGTAGTGTTATGAGTTGAGAACAACTCTGGTTAGTGGAGACAAGAAGTTAATATTCATAGATTTCTTACTAGAAATATTCCTTCATTCACATTATATTTGAGCAATAAAATTAGGCAACTGCTGAAACAAAATAATTAACGGCTAGTTTTAAAGTTTAAGTTGGTACAATTACCTAATCCAGGTAAACACATGGCACTGCTTGGATTTAAAAAACAAAAATCTCATATTTTTCAAATCTTTATTATGTACCTACAGTGTGTCAGATATAAGTATATATATATACATATATATATGTATATATATATATATATTTATATCTGTATATCTGTCTATACACATACACACACATTAAGCTACTGAGGTGATTATTCTTTTTTTGAGACAAAGTCTCCCTCTTTTGCTAGGCTGAAGTGCAGTGGCGCAATCTCGGCTCACTGCAACCTCTGCCTCCTGCGTTCAAGCAATTCTCCTACATCAGCCTCCCAAGTAACTTGGACTACAGACACACACCATCATGCCCAGCCAATGTTTGTATTTTTAGTAGAGACAGGGTTTCACCATGTTGCCCAGGCTGGTCTTGAATTCCTTGCTTCAAGTGATCTGCAGACCTCGGCCTTTCAAAGTGCTGTGATTACAGGCGTGAGCCACTGTGCTCAACCAATTATTATTTCCTATAGTCCACATGCCATCATGACATGGGAGAGAAGAAGAAACACTGTTTCTCCCATGAGGTCAGCAGAGGCAATGCTGAAAAAATAATAATGCAGCCAAGACATTTTCTTATCCTACAAGGACAAAAATTAAAATGAATGCTTTCTTTGCTCTAGTATATATTGATTTTGAAAAGATATTTTATTGTGAACAGCGGTATAGAAAATAGACACACTCCATTAAACATATTTTCGTGGGAGACACTTTATATCATATTATTGTACTTAATTTGACATCAAATAATTGAGATGGGTGGCATTATTCCTATTTCACAGATGAGACAACTAGAGGGCAGAGAAAATGGAACAAACAATGTGGCCTAAATCATAGTTAGGAAGAGACCTCCCTGATTTGAAGAGTGTGACCTTCCCATTTCTCCACACTTTCTCTTCTAGTTGGGCTATTTTCTTCAATAGAGTTAGACCTTTACATGAGAAGTTGAACACTCCACATGCACCACTATTCACTCTTCTAGTGACGCATTCCCATAAGCTTGTCCACCACAGTCACTGAAGGACGCTGAGAAGGACCCAGATTCAGCAATATTCAGAGCAGGGGCTGGTGTGATTAGGAAGCTGCAGAGAAAAATCTTTCTGCAATTCCCTATGCAGCTGGTTGTGTGTCTAAACATATTTCTTAATTTTGCCCACTCTACCTTTAAGGTCCTAGCCTTGCTTTTAGGTTTCCTCATTCAGTTTGCTTATAGAAAGATTTTCCATTATATTGGCTCTATTCAATTTGAATCTCCAGAACAAAACATTCTTTGTTCAATAAGGAATTAAATACAGACCATAAGAGCCTTTAAACTTTAGGAAGTCCTGGAACACTGGTTTTAATAATTATGTCCTGTGTGAATAATGAATGCACCTGGGCTACACCAGACCATATTTCATAAAGAGTCCTATTGTAGTTTCACTGTCTTTGTAAAAAATGAATCATAATCTGGAGTGTGAAATAGTCAGAGGAGGGGATTATGGTGGAAACAACACAGGCTCTGCCATCAGATCACCATCCATGTTCCAGGCGTGCCTTCACTTGCTGAGAAATCTCAGGCAAATCACTCAAGGCATTTGAATCTCAGTTTTTGTTTCTCTGCAATGTGATAATGATACTACAAGCACATGTGGTGAGCAATAAAGGTAATAATAAAGATGTAAAAATACTATGCTGTCAATTCTCTATCTTTTGAAAGCCAAACCTCCTGAGGTAGGCACCCATAGTGTCAAGACACTATGCAAGGGCATCAAATCTTGTCCAGGAGTTTGTCCATCTCTATGTACGAATCAAGCAAAACAGGTAGCATGGAGAATCCAGTGGGTGAGTGAAAAATAGCTTAGGGGAACATGAGTAAATTATATTTAGCTGATCAAGCAATTAGGCTAGAGTCAGAGCATGAAACCAAGTTGGTCCTGTGAGAGGAGGGAGAGACCATGCAAGTTGCCAAACACAGAATTTAGGAACTGGAACTGAAGTAAAAAGCCTAATTTGTTACCAGGTTTAAATGAAAATGTGCAGGCTCCATAACCAAGGAGAAGCAGATCCTCTCTCACACTGAACTGAGGAAAACAAGCAGCACAGGCAGGATTAGGACTGAAACGTTGCACCAGCAGCAAAGCAACAAAGTGGAAAACCTGTGGAACCAAAAGCTGAATCTCTTAACTGCTGAATCTCTAACCTAGTAGTCTTTTAAAATATTTTTAGAGACTATCATATACTCCAGGATGTAGCCTTCTCCAAGTTAACCATTTTTAGCTTCTTTAATTTGGCCTCATTTTATGATTCGGAGTGGCCGTTAGAGTTACATTCTTCAGGGCGTATCATAATTTATCAGTTTGAAGTCTTTAAGTAAAGAGATGTGACCACAGTGCTATTCCTCTATTCCTCTGTATTTCTGGAAACCGTACTTGGTAAGACTCTAAATTGCTTTGGCAAGAGGGGCAACTTAGATTACCAGGTCTACCAAGCCCACCCACATCTGTTGTTAAGCTCTATCTCTGACCTGCATTTATGCACTGGTCCATCTGCAAATATCAGCCTCAGCCTAAGATGTTTTGTGTACATCTAGAAAAAACATAGTCTAAAATATTTTAAAAGATTTTCCTGTAAAGTGGGGAAAAGTCTCTTCCATTAGTATTTCTTGGGTCTAATCTGTACAGCCAAGTTGCCAGATTTCTGACTAGGTTCATTAATTTACTTAATTATTAGATTTTATAAATAATTGAACCCTCAATTTTAAAAGCCTCGGGGCATAGCTCAATAAAAACTTGCATTAAAATATCAATGAGCAGCTGCAATAATAACAAAAATAGAACCTATCTGCATAAAACTGCATACTTTGTTCATGACTTTGTCTGGACAGACCAATTTATAAGAACAAGTTTAGCCTCCTGTAATTAAATAAACTTGTCAGAGCTCCCTTAGGCCTAGCATGCATGGGTTTAATAGACATGTTTTCTGCTGCCATGTATTGCCTCTAACATCTAGGAACTTACATACTTTAAGATGTTAGTGCTGAGCGTTTTCTGGGGGACACTGGTTTAGACATTGTACCTCTTAGGAGTTAAGCCTAATAGCATCACAGGTCTTTGGGTAGGTCATATAATTTATCATGACCATAATTTTCAAACTTCAAGATAAAAATATTAGAGTAGATTTTTTTCCAGCTGAAAAATTCTCTGAGTCTGTAAGAAAACGTATCAATGAGTTAATAACAATACCAACCACTAAAAATTTTGTTGATATTTTATATCTTGGATATTATTCACTGCAGCTAGCTAGTCATTTTCCAAACTTTAGAATCATGTCACCTTAGCAGTTTATATTCATTTAGAATCCATGGATCCAAAGTGATTTACGTAATTTTATAAAACACAGAGATGTGATCCTTGGCCTTGATGTACTTACAGCAGAACTTTTGTTTTGCTGTACACTCAATTATAATAACGGATTCCTTTTCCATATGCAGAAATATCTCCCAGAAATAATTAGCTACAGACACAAAACAATTAGGTGGTTGCAACCTCATAAAATGTGGTTGTTGGTTAATTGGCTCATATTCACATTATGATATTTGCATCTACCACCTTACCACCTGCAAAATTTTAGCTCACAAAAATAGAAATGAGGTTTCAAAAGTATGCCCTAGCAAGTGTAGTGTAAATATTCAATGTGACCTGCATTGTCTATGGACATTCTTAATAGCATTCAAAAATGCTCAAGCATATGGAAACATAAAATGTTAATTTCTAGACTGCAAACTCTTTTTCAGGAAGAAATATAATAAATACCAAGGCTTAAAGCAACACTCAGTCATTATCTCAATTTTCTGTCTAAACCTTTTTTCCTCTGTGGGTTCATTTTCTCAGGACTCTTACACCTGAAGTCATTGGGTTGCATTTTCTTTTTAGTTTCTTGATATCTCACCTATGGTAGGGGCCAGGCATGGTAAGAAGACTACACATCAGTAAAGCATATTTGCTTCCAGTAGATATTTTCCCTTTTCATCATAGTTTAAATTCATCATTTTCTCTCAGAAGTTCTCACTACTGTATATTAGAACTACTATGTATTAACAACTTCTAGTCTGAGAATCCAAAACACATTTTTCCCCTTTAACCTGCATTGCACAATATGAAACCAGAATCCTGCCACTTAGGTTTAATATATTAAGTTAACCAATCCAGCCTCTCGATATATCCATTTAAATGCAAAAGGGCAAAAAGTGTGCAGAAAGCTGAAACAGTTACAAAAGAGATACCTTGGTCAAGACTCTTATGAACTGGCATCTATCTCAGCATTAACATTACTTACCACACCTCTAGAATTAAAAATAACTCAATGTGGAAGTCCTCACATCAGAGGAAAATAAGGGGAAAACACTTAAATGTTTCTAGAGATTTTCAGGTCTGGATTCAGTTCTGCCAAAGCAAGGAGCGTTGTCTGTTTCAGAAACAAGGGGTCTTCAGAGCATCTTTCCTAACATATTCTTCTATGAAGACTGGTGGTATTGGTTTCAAAACCCTTTGACTTGTTGCGTAAACTGCTGAGGCTGGTGTTTTTAACACCTATTTTTTCACCATATCTTTGACTATTAGCCATTGACTTTGGCCAGTTCTGGTAATATCAGATGACAGCTGTGCCCCATTGAGAATTGAAGCTGCTTATCAGAAACCTGGGTAGCTTTAGTGAGGCCTTGCTACACAAAGAAGTTCACTTCAAAGGATAAGGATGAGAAATGTGTTAGGAGGAAATGGTGGAAGACAAAAGAGAGGAGAAAAGACAAGCAGAGGAGAAGGGAAGAAAGAGGAAAGGGGTCAAGAAGAGAGAGGGAGAGAAAGGGGAGTAGAGGAATGGCAAAGAAGGAAAAAATATCAAAGTATGACTGTGGGGTAGATTACCCAACTCAACAAGCCTGAATTTTGCTTTGTTTTGTTTTGCTCAGTCTAAATCCCCTATTCTGGTAATCTTGATATTCCCAAAGCAATGTTTTGTGGTGGGGAGGAAAAAAGAAAAGAAAGAAGAAAAAAGCAAAAAAAAAAATCTTTGAATATTATAGAATACCAATATGGCCTGAGCCAGATGCAGAGCGCATAGATGAAAGCTCAGCTCAGATCAGTATGCCACAGCTGGCGTTAAAAATGAATTTAGAGGAGGCTTCTTGGGAAGCTGCCCTATAACTCCAATAACAAGTTCCATTTACTCTTTACTGGCCGGAGAACACTACACTGGTGCAGAATGAATGATGTTTTGAGATAGTAGCAGACATATTCCATGCCCTCTTAATTGTAAAGTCCAGATTCTTTAACTTATTATGGAATAAACCAATATTAGACTCCTAGAGATTGCCATGAAAATATCTTTTGAAAGGAATGAGAAAAAGGGCTAAGAGATGTGTTTGTGTAGTATTAGAAAAGAAAAAGAGTTGAAAATTATTTATCTTAATTATTTTTAGAAAATTCAATGGCAGAAGTATCTTTGCCAAAGGGAGAGAATGGGTGATTTGTGAATAGCTAAACTTTTAAAGGAGGTGGGATCCAGGTACTACTTTATTTCCAATGATAATTTTGTAACTTATTATTTATGGACATGTAATAATTGGGAAACTCAAAGCAATACATAAAGATTTATAAAATAAAAGATAAATTCTAGTTTAGAATACTGATCGCATGCTTGTTTCTCTTCTACTTTCCAAATATGCAATAAATGATGGTAAAGGATAATAAAGAATAAGTATATATATATATAAACCTATAAAACCAAGAACTATTAGAAAACCAGAGATTTTGCCACATTTCTGGAAGGGGAAAGTGTATAGGAAAGTGTTGTACTGTGAAGTCAACCAGGAAGAGAGAGCTCAAAGTGAAGGTGGAGGGAACTAACTGCAGGAGGGACTGCAGGCCAGCTGGTAGGCTCCAGAGAAGCTCTAGTATTATACTGCAAGAAGTAAGCCTGAAAGAGAGATTAATTAAAGATTAACAGTCAGGTAACCCCTCCATCCCAGCAAGCATGATTACTAGTAACCTGGTATTTACTCCAGTTTAAAAAAAGATCTTATAGTCATTCTTTAAATAAAATGAACCATGTAGATAGAACCTGGGAGCTGGATAAGGTTTAGAATTACAAAATAATGCCTTTCTTGTGGTATTTAGGGCTCTGTGTCCATGACCCTAAATCAAAGCCTATCCATCAACAAAACTCATCTGTATGCTCTAAGCGTCACATCAAATTATTCATTCCTCATTCTTGAATAGGGACAGATATGTATCTCCAGAAAGTTGAAGAATATTTTGGCATAAAGAGAAACAAAGAGAACAAAAACAAAAGAATACAAAAACCGTGAAGCATCAAATAGAATTGAAAACAAACAGGACTTTGAGAAATAAGATGAAGGAGAAAAACTCAAATTATTGTCCTTGGAGAAATGGAAGAAGATGTTGTATTTGCCAAACAAGAACAGTCTAATATAAAAAATAAACTATTGAAGAGCCAGAAGAGTTTCTAGGAATTTAAGATACAATTGCAGGAAAAGCAAAGAGGGGAAAAGGTTGAAGAAATAACATATCTCTCAGAATATGCAGCACAAAATGTGAAAAAGATAAGAAACAGAAGAGTTAACTCCAAAAGTTCAATGTCTAATTAATAGTTTCATAAACAAAGAACAGAACGAGTGAAGTAGGAGACAGTTGGCAAATGAATAGAAAGACTGACTACACTGCATGCAGAAAGACATGCAATTTCAACATGAAAACACCTGGCAAGAGCCAAAGAAGAGTCATGAAAATGAAGCAAAATACAAATGTGAAATTATAGAACCCAAGATATTAAAAAAGATCTTAAAAGTTACCAGAGTTGGGAATATAGGTCATCTAAAGATGTGGAAGGAGAAGGAAGAAGAGAAGGAGAATGAGGATAAGGATGAAGATGAGGATGAGGATGAGGAGGAAGAAGAGAAGGAGAAGAAGAAGAAGAAAGGAGAAGGAGAAGAAAAGCAATAATTATTGTTAAAATGAAATGAAACATCATGCTGACAACAGTGGAAGCAAATAAGTTTGGCACAAGTTAAGTCATTATTCCTAGATCTAACACTTGGATGTGATGAAAGTTGTTGGAAACAAATCTTTTAAAGTTCACTTTAAAAAGCAATATAGTAAGTGGTTGTATTATGGAGATGATGATTTTTCTCTCCAGTTGAATAAAAACTGTATTTGGTAAGTTGCAGTTTGGGATATAATTACAGTGACAGCACTCAATGCATTTAGAAAAAATATCTGTATCTGAACCATTAAAATAAAAACACAAATGATTCTGAACACAGCCTTGGATGACTTCTCAGGTGGATCCAGAGAAGGTGGCAGTGAATGTGGAGACTCTTAAGAAGAATCATCCCATTGAGACAAGCAAGTAAGAAAATATCTTTAATAGTATGTACATATTATATATGTCCCTACATTTTTACAGTACTTACTAATTTAAATATAACAAGTAGCCAGCTGACTCTTTTATAATATATCATAAACATTAATTAAGGTTAGTCAATTACTCTATGAAACACACTCTTCACTTGGAAAAATTATAAGATATGCAATGACTTTAGATACAACAGAATCATGTTATTGATCTTCATAAAGTAAAAGTAACAGTAGAGTTAACAAGTTGATAGGTAGATAGGAGAAAAAAGAGGTAAAAGTAGAAAACTAACATGCGAAGCTTCAATTTTGTTAAATAGAGCTATAGAAAGATAAACTACAAGTAGATCACAAATGAAATCCTTACCTATTATAACAGGAATTCAGTAGATAAATTTCAAGTTGCTAAGTAAAGAAAGAGAAATAGCATGTTAGTTGATATTTGAAGGCAAGAGTCTTTAGAATTTTAACAAAAATGAATAGAAGTGATTGTTTCTCTGAAGATAGAATGTATTTGGGGAGTTGTGGGGTTACTTTTGAGTGTTCCTCATTAAAACTAAGATAGTTCAGACTTTATAGATTATATACAAATATACCAGGGCAGTTAGCCTTTATTATATATGAGAATTTGGTGTTATCGATATGCTTGGTTTATAGAGAGGAAATTGAAATTCAGAGAATTTAAATAACTTCTTGGGTTTCACAGACTTTTCAGTAGTAGAAATAAAGCTTATAACCAGATCTTCGAAATGCCATGCTTTTTGGTATCTCAAAATAGGAGTGGATACTAAATAATATTTTTCCAAAATGTTTCAGATCTCCTCTCATAAATGTATAGAATGTATTTTAATCCAGGTATTGTAAAAGACCAGTTTTTTACATTTTCAGCTATGTGGTCTTTGTAGAAATCACTCCTTTCCCATTGTAGTGCAGCAGCTAGAAGACAATATGTAATTGGATGAATATGGTCTGATTTGGCTTATGGACTATAGTTTTCTAACCTTTGGATCAATAAGTTAATTATCTCTTTTAATTTTCATTTCTAGTTTCAAAGGCAAAGATGGCTATGCAATATTTTCACTGAGCCTATTCTCTAACTTACCTCCAATCCTGTATTAGTCCGTTCTCACACTGCTGTAAGGAAATACCTGAGACTGTAATTTATTTAAAAAAGAGGTTTAATCGGCTCACAATTCTGCAGGCCGTTCAGGCTTCTGCTTCTGTGGAGACCTCAGGAAAATTACAACCATGGTGGAAGGCAAAGGGGAAGCAAGCACATCTTCACATGGTGGGCAAGAGAGAGAAGGGGGAAATGCTACACACTTTCAAACAAGATCTGAAAACTCTATCACAAGAACAGCAAGGGGGAAGTCTGCCCCCTGGACTCAATCACCTCCTACCAGGCCCCTCCTGCAATATGGAAAATTATAGTTTTATATGAGATTTGGCTGGGGACACAGAGCCAAACCATATCATTCTGCCTCAGCCCCTCCCAAATCTCAAGTCCTCACATTTTCAAACACAGTCATGCCTTTCCAATGGTCACTCCAAAGTCTTAACTCATTCCATTAACAACTCAAAAGTCCAAGTCCAGAGTCTCATCTGAGACAAGACAAATCCCTTCCACCTATGAGACTGTAAAATCAGAAACAAGTTAGTTACTTCCAAGATACAATGGGAGTACAGACAAAACTTAGCTTACCACAAGTATCTGGAAAAGATCTAAGGTTTACAGTAACCAAATGTATACGTGTGTATGGGAGTCCTGGGGGTTTTGAGTAAGGCTATAGCAAAACAATTCCCAATGGTCCAAATGGATCCTTTGGACCATTTGGAAGTCAACTTTGAGAAGTCAATGGAGATATGAACATAAAAAGAACTAATGAGAAGCCAGGATACCAGTTAACCAGTTCACTGATCAGAAGGCTCAGAACATTCTAGTTGTTACTACTTCCTATAGAAAAGAATTATTTGGGGGCAAAAGGAAACAAAAATAAACAGGAGAAGAAGAAAAGAGAAAAAGCAGTGTGAAGGAGAACAGTAGAATGCAATACAGAGTTAATGACAGTGGACACTCTCCTGAAAGTGAGCAGCATCTGACATCAGAGAATAGAAGGGCACAGGAGTGAATGCTTATTGAGCATTTACCAGTTAGAGATACTAAAGTGAATAATTTACTTTGTTAGTGCATTATCTATTGTCAACAATCTGTTGAGTATTCCTTTTTATTCTCACTCTACATGTGAGTCGAAGCTCTTACAGGTTACTTAACTTGCCTTAATTTCACATATAGTAAGTGAATTTTCAGTCAGGGCCTTGTGACCCAAATTCATATGTTCTGTCCTATATGCTGTTCAACAAAGAGAAACTAGAATATCTGGCCTGAGTGTGTTAGCAGGCCACCCCTGGACTTCAAGTGGGCTTTGGCTAAACAGGGATCTGTTCCTTAATGGCTGCTAAGGGTATTCACATGATATTTTGAAAGGATGTCAACCAGTATTGACCTTGATTTTAAGGTAGTAGTTGGAGAAGAATTAGATTATTAATATTCTTGATGAAAATGTTCTCCAACATAAGGTCATTTTATTTTATTTAAAAACTCAGGGAAATGTGTTAACTGGTTTTAGAATATTTTCTATAAACAGAATTACAGATAAAAAATGTTGAAATGCAGCCGGGCGTGGTGGCTCAAGCCTGTAATCCCAGCACTTTGGGAGGCCGAGGCGGGTGGATCATGAGGTCAAGAGATTGAGACCATCCTGGTCAACATGGTGAAACCCCGTCTCTACTAAAGATACAAAAAATTAGCTGGGCATGGTGGTGCGTGCCTGTAATCCCAGCTACTCAGGAGGCTGAGGCAGGAGAATTGCCTGAACCCAGGAGGCGGAGGTTGCGGTGAGCCGAGATCACGCCATTGCATTCCAGCCTGGGTAACAAGAGCGAAACTCCGTCTCAAAAAAAAAAAAAAAAAAAAAAAGTTGAAATGCAAATCACTCAGACATTCAGAATACAGATAATTCTTTATGTAAAAATGATGCATTCTCTGTTGATGTCAGGTAAGATAATTTATTTTTCATGTTTTTTGTCTTATAAATACTATGTCTTGTCACTCATAGATAATTGATAATAGGATTGTCCACAGGGAAGACACTTTATCTTCCCACTAATGCTGTGTGTATAAGGGTTTTGGAGCCACTCCCATATACAGTTCTTCTGTCAGCAAATACTTCTTATAGAACAGGGAAATTTACAGAGAACAAAAATTATTGCCCATTGTGTTTTCCTTAACACCATGGGCCGGATACACAAGAACTGAGTTTCCTGAAACATGGTGACAGCAAAGTTTACTTTGCCTATGACAAGAATGAAAGTAAATAAAGGGAGAGAGAGGAAAGGAGGGAAAGAAAGGGCGGGGGGGAAGGAAGAAAACACAAGGGAAGAGAGGGAGCAAGAGAAAAGGAGAAAGAGGAAGGAAAGAGGGGGAGAGTGAAAAAGGGAAGGAGAGAGGAAGAAAGGAAGGGAGGGAGGAAGGAAGGAAGGAAGGAAGAAAGGAAAGAAAGAGAGATAAAGCAAAAAGATGTTGTTGTAGAGGAGGAAAACTTTTCTTTTCAGTGACTGGTGTTTGTGAATGAGTGAGAATTGGCCTGATAGATGAGACTGTGCTGTGTGAACTGAGCAGTGACTAGAAGCCGTAAGAGTTGGGTTGTATTCTCCACCTTCTTAGACTGTATCACCTGAAACAAGTCTCTTCACCTTATGCATTTCCTTTTCCAACATGAAATTGTTAATGTAGAGGAAAGCATGCTGACAAAGTCTAAGAATGCGACATTGTGAACACTTGTGAAAGACTTGAAATAGTTAAAGGCATGGTCAGGCTTGGGAAGGGCTTACTGAGGCCACATGTTTTCCCAGTGTATGACCTGCAGGCACACACCTGGGCTCGGTCAGGTTACAGCGCACTCCCTCCCACTCACAGGTCAGGCCCTGGTCGATGATAGACCCAGGACCCTCCTTAATTAAGCGTACCAGTCACCTAAAGCAACAAGAGAGTATTTGGGAATATTGGATGTCACTCAGCCTCTCTTTAGACTTCCTTTCCCTTTAATTATTTGAAAAGAAAAACACTAACTGTTTTTTTTTTCTTCAAGTTAAAAATAACAAAAGCAAAGTCCCTTAAAGGAATAGGTATCTGTAAAGATAAAGTAATGGCTGCCTGGACTTTTAACTGCCCGTATCTTCTGCTAAAGTTGATGTTAGGTTGAATTTAGGCAGGTCTGGAATCTTTATCCCCACTTGCTTGCCCTTACTGATGCCTCATTTGGAAAATGTCAATGATCAGTTCCCATCTGGTTTCCTGAAAAAAATAAAGTTTGGAAATCCTTAGTTGATTCCGTCTTACTTAGAATCATTTTGTTGCTGTTGCTCATGCTGCTCCTTAGCTGTAAGCAGCCAGTGACTGTTTAAAAACATTAATGCTGCTTTCCTATTCAAGGAGAGATTTTCTTCAGAAAGGTTCCTAAATCACTAATGACTTTCAGGAATTTATTATATCAAAGAGAAAGGAGAAACACTCAGTTGTCCAATGGGAATTGCAGGTATATGGAAGGGCCTCCCTCCAGCTCAAAATTTGATGAGTCAGTTGCAAGTTTATAATCAATCTCACACAAAATATGTCATGAGAATTTAAATATAAAAGAGGCTTTGCTTCTCCCTTCATGGGAATGCAGAGTTCAGAAGATAAACTAATGGAATTTGATTTTTTTAAAAAGCTCTAATTAGTGGCTATTAACCTGCATGAATTTTCTTTATTCATCCTCTTGTTTCATTTCATAGATGCAGATTTCACTAAAACACACACACACACACAAAAAAAAAACAAAAACAAAAACAAAACAAAAAAAAAAACATTTTGAGACAGAGTCTTGCTCCATCACCCAAGCTGGAGTGCAGTGAAACAATATAGCTCACTGCAACCTCTGCCTGCTGGGGGTTCAAGCAAAACTGCTGCCTCAGCCTGCAGAGCAGCTGGGACTATAGGTCCATGCCACCACACCTGACTAATTTTTATATTTTTAGTAGAGATGGCGTTTCACCATATTGGCCAGGTTGATCTCGAACTCCTGACCTCATCATCCACCCACCTTGGCCTCCCAAAGTGCTGGGATTGTAGGCATGAGTCACCACTCCCAGCCATATTAAAATATTATTAAATAGTGTTTACAGTATCAGCTGTAGAATATAATTTAACACATTGCTTTATTTGAAATTTTCAACAACCCCTTGATATCTGTATTGTTGTTATTAATAGCCCCACGGGGAAACAAACATTTGGGGAAGTTATGACTTGCTCAAGACCACACAGTGAAACCCACTCTACTCAAAACTCGAAAAGCTAATTTTTGGTTGTTTGCTAGTACAGAGTCTTCAAAAGTGAAGTCTGAATTCAGTAACTGTTCTACCAGTTCTTTTAATGCTTTGCCCTTTTCAACCATCTTCTTTTAGGTACCTAGTGACTATTTTCTAAGACATCCCCAGCCCTCTTGGCTAACATTATAACCTCTGAATTTTTACTGTAACTCCTTATTTTTGAGAATTGTTTCCAATTCTCTCTTCTTTTCCTCCCTTCAAGATAACAATCATCTAATCTGAAAAACTGAAATGCACATGTCATTATGTGACAATAGCATAATTGCCTGTTATATCCTATATTTTTGTAGTTTAGCAGAGTTCTCCTAAATAAAAATTTTAACCCAAAAAACTTAATGATGATGAGAATTAAAAACAGAGAGATTCGCTAACTTACTGTTAATTTGGTAACCCACAAAACAAATAATTTATGTAGGCAGTCATGCCCAAATACGAAGACTAATATTTAGATCAAATTTGTTATTAACATTATTACTTAGCATAAGCAATTACTTATTAACATAAGTAATTATCAATATTATTCATATTTGTAGCTCCATGAAAATAATATAATGTACTAGTGAAATGAATGAGATCAAATTTTGATTGTCCTTATAGGATTAGATGTAGTATTTAGGAAGATTGTCTAGTGTTAGTGTAAGAAAGAACTTGGTTTGAGTCCCAGTTCAGTCACTTATAAGTGATGTGACCTTGAACATGTTCTTAATTTATTTGAGTCATCATGGAAGGAAGAAAGGAAAGGGAAGGGAAGAAAAAAGGAGGGGAAGGAAGGGCAGGGGAGGGAAGGGGAGGCAAGGGAAGGGAAGGGAAGGCAAGGGAAGGGAGGGGAGAAAGAGAGAGAGAGAAAGGAAAGGAAGAAAAAGAAAGGTTTTATATCCTCTGCAAAGAGAATAAATTTGAGTTAAAAATGTAGTATAAAAAGATCTCAGGTTCAGAAAATGAGAGGGTAAATATTTTCTAGATGTGGATTCTCCCTAGGGTGAGATATTTCATATACAGAAAATGACAATAAGCCAGCCACTGTTTTAAGAGAGATTCAGAGTTTTTTGCATCAAAAATTAATTCTGTAGCTTCAAATTAAGCTCATCACATGTAAAGTAAAGTTTACTTTAAATCTTTCTTAGTCATTATAATGAAAGTTACAGTTTCAGGAACACATTCTTTCTATTAAACTTTACACTTCACTGGCATAATTAAGACTCATCTAGAGTAGAATCAACTTTGACATGTGGCAGGAGAGGCTATAGTTAATTCCTTTTCCTTATTAGCTCATGACCTCGGATGTGTTAAGATGTGTTTCTGTGATGGAGCAAGGAAGCCAGGTTTTCTTCCCCCATGTTGTAAATATTTCCATTCTCAGGCTTAGGCTTTCCTGCAAGAGAGCAGCCACTCAGAGGCTGGCCTGCTCCAAGCCTTGTCTTGATAATTTACGGAACTGTCCAACTACAGCTTGAATGGGTCCTCAGAAGAAATGGAGCCTAACTTCCCAACAAATGTAGATGCTCTCTCTGCAATCCATAGATGACCACTCTAGGAAAGAAAGAGGAACATGAATATAAATTTATTTCTGGCTGGGCATCATGGCCCATGCCTGCAACCCCAGAACTTTAGGAGTGGTGGAGGCAGGAAGATTGCTTGAGACAAAAAGTTCAAGACCAACCTGGGCAACATAGCAAGACCCCCATCTCTACAGATAAAATAGCCAGACATAGTTGTGCAGGTCCTCAGTCCTAAGTACTCCAGGAGGCCTAAGCAATCAGGAGGATTGCTTGAGCCTAAGAGTTTGAGGTTACATGAGCTATGATGGTGCCACTACTCTAGCTTGGGCAACAGAATGAGACACTATCGCTAAAAATATATGTATGTGTGTATACAAAAACACACACACAGTGTTAGGCCATTCTGGTTTTTTTTTTTTCTTTTGAGACAGTCTCATATTGTTGCCTAGGCAGTCTTGCCAAGACTTAGTCTTGGCTCACTGCAACCTCCACCTCCTGGACTCAAGCAACTCTCATGCCTCAGCCTCCCAAGTAGCTGGGATTATAGGCATGTACCACCACTCCTGGCCAATTTTTGTATTTTTCATGGAGATGGGGTTTCACAATGTTGGCCAGGCTGGTTTTGCACACCTCACCTCAGGTGATCTATCCTCTTTGGCCTCCCAGATTGCTGGGATCATAGGTGTGAGCCACTGTACCCAGCCTAGTTGATTCTTGCATTGCTATAAAGATATATCCAAGACTGGGTAATTTATTTTTCAAAACATTCAATTGGCTGACAGTTCTGTTTGCATGGGGCTGGCATTTACTTGGCTTCTAGGAAGGTCTCCAGAAGCTTACAATCATGACAGAAGGTGGAGTTGAGTAGGCATGTCCAATAGTGAAAGCAGGAGCAAGCAATAGAGATGGAGTCAGGGGAGAAGGGCCACATGCTTCTAAATGACCAGATCTCTTGAGAACTCACTACCATGAAGATGACACTAAGCCATGAGGGATCCATCCCCGTGATCCAAACACCTCCCTCCAGTCCCCACTTCCATCATTGGAGATTACAGTTCAACATGAGATTCTAGCAGGGCCAAATATCCAAACTACATCACTCTGCCCTTGGTACCTCCCAAATCTCATGTCCTCTCACATTGCAAAATGTTTTTACTTTTGGTGGAGAAGGGGTTTCACCCCATCTTAACTCATTCCAGTATTAACTCAAAAGTCCAAAGTCTCATCTGAGACAAGGCAAATGCCTTTCACCTATGAGGCTGTAAAATCAGAAACAAGTAGTTACTTTCAAAATACAGTGGAGAGTCTGGGCACAGTGGCTCACGTCTATAATCCCAGCACTTTGGTAGGCTGAGGCAGGTGGATCTCTTGAGTTCAGGAGTTCGAGACCAGCCTGGCCAACATGGTGAAACCCCGTCTCTACTGAAAAAAATACAAAAATTAGCTGGGTGTGGTGCCCCACACCTGTAATCCCAGCTACTTGAGAGGCTGAGGTAGGAGAATTGCTTGAACCTGGGAGGTGGAGATTGCAGTGAGCTGGGATTATGCCACTGAACTCCAGCCTGGGTGACAGAGCAATACTCCATCTAAAAAAAAAAAAATACAATGGAGATAGAAGCAAAGAAGCATTCAGTAAACATTCCAGTTTCAAAAGAAGAAATTGGCCAAAAGAAAGGGGCTATAGGCCCCATGTAATTTTGAAACCCAACAGGGCAGTCGTTAAATTTTAAATCTACTTTGACTCCATGTTCCACATCCAGGGCACACTGGAGCAAAGGATGGGCTCCCAAGGCTTTGGGCAGCTCTGCCTCTGGGATATTGCAGGGTTCTGCCTCTGCAGCTGCTCTCACAGGTTGTTGGGCACATGTGGCTTTTCCCGGTACAGGGTGCAAGCTGCAGGTAGATCTCATTCTTGGGTCTGGGGGAAGTTGCCTCCTTCTCATAACTCCATTAGGCAGTGCTTTTGTGTGTGCCTCCAACCTCACATTTCCCCCATGGCATTGCATTAGTAGAGGTTCCCTGTGGAGGCTGTGTCCCTGCTGCAGGCTTCTGCTTGGACATCCAGGCTTTTCTTTTTTTTTTTTTTTTTAAATTTTATTTATTTATTTATTGAGACAGAGTTTCATTCTTGTTACCCAGGCTGAAGTGCAGTGGCGCAATCTCAGCTCACCACAACCTCCGCCTCCTGGGTTCAGGCAGTTCTCCTGCCCTAGCCTCCTGAGTAGCTGGGATTACAGGCATGCGCCACCATGCTCAGCTGATTTTTTGTATTTTTAGTAGAGACAGGGTTTCACCATTTTGACCAGGATGGTCTCGATCTCTTGACCTAGTGATCCACCCACCTCAGCCTCCCAAAGTGCTGGGATTACAGGCGTGAGCCACTGTGCCCAGCCCCAGGCTTTTCTGTATGCCTTCTGAAATCAAACTGGAGTGTGCCAAGCCTCACTGACTCTTGCAGTCTCTGCACTCATAGGCTTAATACCACGTGGAAACTGTTAAGGCTTATAATGGCTTGCTTGTACTCTATGGAGTGGTGACACAAGCAGTATCTGAGGCCCTTTGAGCTGAGACTGGAGGTGGAGCAGCTTGAATGTGGAGAGCTGTGTCTTGAGGCTGCACAGGGCAGCAGACCTGGACCTGGCCCAGCAAAACATTCTTTCCTCCTAGGCTTCAGTGACAGTGATGGGAGGGCATACCTTGAATGTCTTTGAAAGGACTTCAAGGCCTTTATCCCATTTTGTTAGATATTAGCACTTGGCTCCCTTTTAATTATACAAGTATCTGTAACAAGTGGTTAACCTAAAGCCTGCTTGAATTCCTTTCCTGAAAAAAAATTTTTTTCCTCTTGCCACATAGCCAGGCTGCAAATTTTCTAAACTTGAAATCATTTCTTTGCTCCTACATCTGAGCATAGGCTGTTGGAAGCAACCAGCATGCTTTGATGCCTGAAAGTTTCCTCTGACAAATGCCCTAGGTTGTTACTCTTTAGTTCAAACTTCCATAGATCCCTAGAGGATGGACAAAATGCAGCCAAGATCGTTGCTAAGGCATAGCATGCATGAACTTTGCTCCAGTTCCCAATAAGCTCCTCATTTTCATCTGAGATTTTGACAGTCTGGACTTCACTTTCCATATCACTGTCAGCATTTTGGTCATAACCACTTAGGCTCTAAGAAGCCGTAAACTTAGCCTTATCTTCCTGCCTTCCTCTGAGCCCTCCTAAGTATTTCAGCCTCTGCTGGTTACCCGGTTCCATAGCTACTCCTGCTTTTTCAGTAAATTTATAGCAATGCTTCACTCTTTGACACCAATTTTCTGTGTTAGGCTGCTCTTGCATTGCTATAAAGAAATACCTGAGTCAAGGTAATTTATAAAGAAAAACGGTTTAATTGACTCATAGTTCTGCAGGCTTCACAGGAAGCATGGTTCTGGCATTTTCTCAGCTTCTAGTTAGACCTCAGGAAGTTTACAATCATGGCTGAAGGCAGAAGGGAAGTAGGGATGTAACATGGTGAAAACAATATTAAACAGGAGAGAGAGAGTGAAGGGGGAGATGCCACTCACTTTTAAATGGCCAGGTCTTGCAAGAACTCACTATCACGCAGACAGCACAAAGCCACGAGGGATCCCCCTCCATGATCCAGACACCTCCTACCAGGTCCCACCTCCAGCACTGAGGATTACAATTCAACATGAGATTTGGGTGGGGACAAATATCAACATTATATCACGCATACACACACGCGCGCGCACACACACACACACACACACACCATATACATTTATTTCTCTAAGCAAAGAGTGCTACTGCACATAGGCAGCAGCTTTTAGTCCTGCCTCATTTCTGTGAAGATATCAGGAGTTACCTATACTTAAAACAAAATATAGAGCCAATTCCTGAAAATAGTAGTAGGGAAATTAGGAAATCACTCTCTAGAAGAAGAAGGGAAGGACATTTAAATTAATTTTTTTCCTAAGTGTAAACTGAATGGTTTCTTGTTCAATAAAGATTTCAACAAATAATTGGCTGTTTTATTTAAAATGCAATTAAGAAAGAGAAAATACCTTAGGTCCTGGTTAATAAAATTTTTTAAGTTATTACAGTCCTAGTTTGTTTTTGTTTTCTTTTAAAATTATTTAGTTAATTATTTTTTGAGATGGAGTTTCACTCTTGTTGCCCAGGCTAGAGTGCAATGGCACCATCTCGGCTCACCACAACCTCTGCCTTCTGGGTTTAAGCAGTTCTCCTGCCTCAGCCTCCTGAGTAGCTGGGATTACAGGAATTTGCCACCATGCCTAGCTAATTTTGTATTCTTAGTAGAGACGGGGTTTCTCTATGTTAGTCAGGCTGGTCTCAAACTCCTGACCTCAGGTGATCTGCCCACCTCAGCCTCCCAAAATGTTAGGATTACAGGTGTGAGTCACCGCACCCGGCCAAAATTATTTTTAAACTATTTTTCTGCTTATAGAAGTATTTTGTGCTTACTCTAGATAAATCAGGAAGTATAGAAAAGAGTGAGGAAGCAATGCAGATTACTCATTATTCCTCCATTTACTTAGAGTGAAAGGTTATTAATATTTTGGAGTTTGTTCTAATCTCCCTCCCATGTGTTTGTGTGTATATTGATTTTACAGGAATAGCAACAAATTTTGTCATATGTGTTATCTGCTTTCATTCATAGAAAGTAATTTCATAAATACTTCTTAATGCCATTTAATATCATTAAGGCAGATTATTACTGGCTATATATTATCCAGCAGTAGCAGTATATACCACCCAATTTTTGATAGCTTGCAGTGGTAACATTTTACATCAACTGAGAGAAATTGGATTAATTAAGCATTAATGATAGAAACTTTCTTCAAGGCTGAGAAGAGGGTTAGGTTCTCACCTCACATTATGGACTTAAATAAATAACTATTATGATTAAATGTAAAAATTAAAATATAAAACATTTCTAAATATGCAGTAAAGCATAAAACAAAAGACTATTAAATTATAATTTGAAGAATTTTGGTTTAACAATATAACATTTTAATCAAATTAAGAAAAACATTTGTGACACTTTAATAGCCAATATATGTAAATGGGTAACATAACTAACATATGAAAATAACTACAAATTAGAAAAAGATGAATACTCTAAGGAAAAATTTGTAAAGCACATTAGGAGGCAAATTTCAGAAAGGAAATGCAAAATATTCCATTTCAGTAGCAATCAAAGAAATGTATTCCTCAAATGCCATTTTCTATTCTTATTGGTTTATTTTTTCTTCAAATCAAATCACCAACTGACATTACAGATATGAATACCATTATTCTAGATATACATTTTTTCCTCAATGAAGTATAAGTTACATAAAAACTTGTGCTTTTATTCATTGTTGTATATCCCCAATAACAGGCCTGTTTTAAAGTGTGTTATCAGTCAGCTATTACTATGTACCAAATAATCTCAAGTCTTAGTGCCATATATCAATAAGTACTTACTTATTGCTCAGTTAGCCAAGGTGACTCAGCTTCACAGTGCAAGTTGGCTTATCCTGCTCCTGTGACCAGCAGGCAGAGCAGGGCCTATACTCTTCAGGGGATGGAATAAATACAAGAAAGTATGACCAACCATGAATTCTCATTTTAAATCTATCTTACATATCTTCTAACTGCACGTTCACTGAAAGAAATCACAATATGAAGCTAATCAAGGGTAGGAAGCTAAAACCAAGGCTAGGAAAGTATACGCACCTATGCATACACATGTATGTACATACATACATACATACATACACACACACACACATATATGTTGAGAGAGATTAAAAAATGTTACATTTACTTATTAATGATTACTATGCTTAATTGCAGTAGGCAATGCTAATGAAATTGTGCAAAAGTGAGGTTCATATCCTGCTTTGGTCCAGTAATTTATTTCTATGAAATGAAAACTACAACCAGAAATGCACTTAGCATTTTTTTCTATGAATGTCCATTGCAGTATTATCTCTATTACAAAAAAAAAAAATTGGAATTAATCTACTGTTATTCTAAGATGGGTTTTTCTTTTCTTACTGTATTTAATTTGACCTAACATAGTCAACATTTCTCATTATTACCTATGAAGGCTTACAACTTTGGCCAAATGAGAGAGATGCCTTTTTTCCCCTAAGAAATCTACAACTATTTGAGTTCATTAATTGATAAATCATTGATGAGTATCTGATGACTTTTAAGAATAGATTAGTAATATTCCTTCTGTCCTGGAATTGATAAAATAAGCAGATTTCTGGTGAGAGAATGTGTCTATAAAGGTCACAGCAGATAAAAAATATACGGTGATAGATAAAGAAATATGTTCTGTATATTAAAGGGTCCAGACCAAGGACAACTAACTCAACTGCAAGAATCAGGGTAGAACCCTCAAGGAGGAAACGTTAAAATCCATACATTTTGATAAGAAATGGTAAACATTCACAAGGGTTAGTCAGTATCAGTAATATTAATAACACATAATACCTTTGAAAATGTCAAGATTACATTAATGTATTTTACCCATGGCTTTTAGTGGACATCTTCACCCCCACTTCTGGGGAGGGAAGGAGTTGTTACCCTTTCTCTGAGTCCAAACCCTCTGTAGAAGATACGAAGTGAGCTTTGTTAAGTGACGCCAACAAGGTACAAGGATGGATTCTAGCTACTTCTGGTTCTCAGTCCTGGTTTTACTTTCTATTTTATTGTCCCAAATATCTGTAGCAGCGAGAGGAGAGGAGGGTTCATTCATTTATCAAGGTTGGTTGGGGAAAAAAGAGTAATTGTAATTGAATAGTCTTCTCTTATTTCATAACATCTAAAATATAAACTGATGGAAATCTCTCATTGCCAAAGGCCACTATGACAGGCAGAAGACTAGTAAGTAGGTGGCATGGCAAAGCCACTGGGAGCTGATAGGTATTATATTTTATTCTTTCTTTTGTTCATTTATTAATTTGTTTAGCAAATATTGCAAGAACTATTGGAAGACTGATTCCTTAGTTTGTAAGTTTCTTTAGAATGGTTTAGGATCATAAACATATTTGCTATCATGATCAATTAACACTACATTAATATTGTCAAAGAGGGTAGTAAGCTATCTTCAAACCAAAGCCCATCCACGTCCCTGCTTAATGGGTTAGAAACATTGCATCTAAGAAACAGGAGTTCGTTCTCCTGTCACAAAGAACTTAAAAGACCAAATCAGAAATTAAGTGAATCTAAGTATTTTCTTCTTTCTAAAAATATAAACAAATGGAAGGTCACTTAATCCAAAGCACCTGCAACTCCTTTTGATTAATTTTGGGTAAAAATGGGCTTTGAGAGATGGGCCTAGGACCCCTGATTTGAGCAGCATCAGCAAAAAAAAAAAAAACAAAAAACAAAACAAAAAAAAAACCCAACTTCTCTTTATCTGGAATTAACTACAAATTCAATTAGAATAAAAATCTTCACCCACCCCATGGAAAAGATTTTACACAAAGAAAAGCAGATGTTGCAACAACATTGAGAGCACTTTGCTTAGCAGTGTATGGAATTTTCCATCTTGTAAGCCCAATCACTGGTGAAAGATACACAGAGCCAGCTTCTTTAACTCACAAAACGGCTTCCATTTCCCATGCTCCTTTAATTAGATTTACTTCTTTAACCAAAGTAATATTGGGTTGAAGGAAGGAAGGGCGGGGGTGGAGGAGACTCTACTTAATACTGGCTTAGCAAGTTTAGAGAAGGATGTAGGGTAAAAGGTGGAGGTCTATTTTGGGGTTATTTTACAGATAAAGCTTTTCTTATTTATTATGAGTTTGTTCAGTTAGAAAAAAATAGTAGTAAAATTAATTGCTAAAGGTTATGCTGAGATCATACCTTAGTTCTATTTTCAGCTTTGAACAGATTATAGGACAATGAAGCATAAATGGAAATTAGAAAACATTTAGAACAGACATTCTGTAGCACTTTTTCACATTGGGATGAGAAATGTGCAGAATGGCCTAGGAGGCAAGTTTATAAATGAAGACAAACCAGGATCACATAGGCCAACCATGGGGAATAGAACACGGGAATAGAATGGGGCATAGAGGGGCTTCAATAACCTCTGTTTGATTTCTGGAAATGTTTTAAGCATGTCTTTTTTTTTTTTTTGAGACAGAGACTTACTCTGTCACCCAGACTGGAGTGCAATGGCTGGATCTCGACTCACTGCAACCTCCACTTCCCGGGTTCAAGTGATTCTCCTGCCTCAGCCTCCCAAGTAGCTGGGATTACAGGCACAGGCCACCATGCCCAGTTAATTTTTTGTATCTTCAGTACAGACAGGGTTTTACCATATTGGCCAGGCTAGTTTCGAACTCCTTTCCTAGCAATCTACCACTTCAGTCTCCCAAAGTACTGGGACTACTGTGCTTGGCCTAAGCTTGTCTTTTTAAAGCCTACCTTAATTTGTATTTTTTAAGCCAGACTACAGAGAGAGCCCCAGAGACAAACCTGAGTTTTTACAAGAGAGAAGCCATGCACTTATTTGCTTATAAGCTTAATTGCAAGTGACCATTCACTCTTTAGGGTTGTGTCCGATATCAAGTAAGGCAAAACAAAGCCATGTGTAGTTCAGTTTCCATTTCTTTACATACTGTGATGTTGAAATATGCCACCACCATTTTGTTCAGATTCTTCTCATTAGGATTACAAGAGTCTCCTAACAGGTATCTGCATTTCTAGTCTATCTTCTCAAATTCAGCAAGATGGAATTTTCTTTCTTTTACTTTTCTTGTTTTTTTTTTTTTTTTCCACTTATCGTCCAAGCTGGAGTGTAATGGCATGTTCTTGACTCACTGCAACCTCCACCTTCCTGGTTCAAGTGATTCTCCTGCCGCCTCCTTCTGAGTACCTGGGATTACAGGCGCCCACCACCACACCCAGCTAATTTTTGTATTTTTGGTAGGGATGGGTTTCTCCAGGTTGGCCAGGCTGGTCTCAAACATCTGACCTCAGGTGATCCGCCCACCTCAGCCTCCCAAAGTGCTGGAATTACAGGCCTGAGCCACCTCGCCCAGCCAAGACTGAATTTTCTAAAAAAACAAATCTGGCTGTGAAAGTCTCCTGTTTAAAATGGTTAAGGCTTCTTACCTTCTTAAGGAAAAATATCCTAGCTTCTTATTTTCCACCAAACCTCCTTCCCTTTCCTGGATTATTTTCTGTTGCTTGTTTCCACTCTCAATCAGCTTCCCTCCATTTCCCTTGAACATGTTGAACTCTTCTTCAGTCTGTCATTGTCCATTCAGTTTGTTTTAAATATTATTTATTTAATGCCTTCTATGTGCCAGGCACCTTTTTTTTTTTTTTTTTTTTTTTTTTGGGGGGGAGGGCAGAGTGTTGCTCTTTTGCCCAGGCTGGAGTGCAGTGGCATGATCTCAGCTCACTATAATCTCCGCCTCCCAGGTTCAAGCAGTTCTCCTGCCTCAGCCTCCAGAGTAGCTGGGATTACAGGCACCCACAACCATGCCTGGCTAACATTTGTGTGTTTAGTAGAGATGGAGTTTCACCATGTTGGCCAGGCTGGTCCCGAACTCCTGACCTCAGGTGATTCCCCCCCGCCTCAGCCTCCCCAAGTGCTGGGTTTACAAGCGTGAGTGTCAGGTACTTCCACAGGCACTGGAGTAGGACAGTAAACAAAACAGGTAAAGTCCCTGAACTCTTAGACATCTTCCCATGGGGAAAGATGGACTATAAAGTACGTTAAGCCAATAACAGAGTACATGGATTGTGAAGAGTGCTATGAAGAAAGCAAAGATGTGAAAGAAGAGTGATGCATGGACAGAGTGGTCAGCAAAGGTCTGTGCAAAGGCCACATTGCACAGAGTAAAACAAGTGAGGGAGTGAGCTGATGGATTGCCCGCAGCTTGATAACCACCTTGTATCATCCACAATTTTAGGGTGTGGAATTCATCCAGAATGGGAGTCATCCACTGATAATTTTTTAAAAATACTGTCTAGAGTATTCTAATGTTTATCTAGGAAATGTGCTTTCAAATATGAAGGCTTTGGCTTCAACTCTCAGTGACAGCCATTGGCTGAAGAAGTTGCCTGAACTTACGTATTACATCTCCCTCATCTCCCTCTGATTTACAAGTAAAGAAGACTAAAGATGGCAAGAGGGGAAACAGGGAGACTGAATAGGAGGCTGCTGCCTGTGGCATAAGGAGAGGTAGTAGGGTTTCATTGGATATGATGACAAATAGTCAGTTGAGCTAATTGTTGAAGATGGAGCTCACAGAATACCGATCTTATGCATAATGTCCCTAGCCCCTAGAACAGAAGTTCCACTTCTATTTATTTATTCAATCAGATTTCATCAGGTCAATTCCTTGTACTCTCCAACATGGGAGTTTGTTATATGCCTGGCCCCTGCAGGCATCTGAGTTTGCCATGCTCTCCAGGTGCCCTGATGGCTCCACAGTGAAGTGCTTCTTTTTATATGTTGTCATGATACCTTCATGCCTTGATACACCAGGAACCATATTCTAATTTTATTGTTTCATGTGAATCTCTCCAGATTATCTTTTGTTCAGCTTCATATCCCTGGGGTCTACTACAGAGTCTTGCAGTTAGTAGTGGGCGTTAGGTCATTGATGAATGCATGATGAAATGAATAAATGAATGAATCAACAAGTGAATGAATCAGCAAATAAATGGATTCTTTGTGATAGTCTCATAGCAAAAACCAGAAAACAGAAAACAAATTCATGCAAAATGTGGAACAGTCATCTCTTTGTTAATTAAACATGTTCTAAGTCTCCCAAGCTAACATAGCTGTATGTTCTCAGTAGGTGACTAACATTTCCTCAGTTGTAAATTGTGATAATACATGAGATGTGTTGTATTAAAAAGAAGACAGCAACATCTAGCTGCAAACTCTTCTGTCTTTTCGCAGTCTAGAGGCACAACATTAGGGAGGTGCTGTAAAGAGAAAAAGGACCAAGCCCTGTAGAGCTGTTGTACTCTAGAAAGCAAGTAGTGCAAAGGAGAAACTGCACAGTAGGGAGGCTGGTTGTTGGTGTAGCTCATCTCTTTAAGCTGTGCACAGCAAGCAAGGGAAAGGACACTGAGGAACCAAGGTGGAAGGTTAGATTTAGCATGTTTAAGGAAAGGTGAATGAGAGGATATCTGAAGTTTCAGAGTGTTGAAGAGGTCAGGGATTAAGAGTTTACTGTAGCTTCTGAACTTGGAAACTCTTGAATGCCTGAGGACGATATGATAAAAGATGGGAATTTCTCTTTAGGGTGCTTTGTTAAATTTCGCATGCTCTGCCATTCAGCTATGGAGCCATGCTTTTAAAGATTTCATGTAAAATACCAACAAATAGATTATAAAGTAAAAAAATGCATTCAGCTTAGCTTAGAGCCTCGCACACAGTAGCATCCAGCAAAGATGAATTCTTTGACTTGTGGTACTTGAAGAGACAAGAAGCTCTTTCTTGTATAAAGGAAACAATTTGGGTGATGGTTACACTAAAATACCAGACTTCACCAATACTCACCATTATATTTACATAACAAAACTGCACTTGTACTTCTTACGTCTACAAATTATGAAGGTTTTACTTAGAAAACCTTCTTCTTATTTTTTTTCTTTTCTCCTATAGACAGGGTCTTGCTCTATTGCCCAGGCTAGAGTGCAGTGGCATGATTATAGTTCACAGCAGCTTCAACCTCCTGTACTCAAACAAGCCTCCTGTCTCAGCCTCCCAAGCAGCTGGGACTACAGACACACACCACTTCACCTAGCTAATTTCCCTTTTCTAATAGTTCTGATCTATGTTGACAGACTGTAAAACCTTTACATATTTGAACATTCATTTAGTCTTAGAATTAAAAGAGTTACCACTCTTTTTTTTTTTTTTTTTTTTTTTCCTGAGACAGAGTTTTGCTCTTGTCGCCCAGACTGAGTGCAGTAGCTCGATCTCAGCTCACTATAATCTCCATCTCCCAGGTTCAAGTGATTTTTGTAGCTGGGATTACAGGTAAGCACCACCATGCCCAGCTAACTTCTGTGTTTTTAGACAGGGTTTCACCATGTTGGCCAGGCTGGTCCCAAGATTCTGACCTCAGGTGATCCACTCGCCTCAGCCTCCCAAAGTGCTAGGATTACGTATCACTCATATAGTCTAAGTTCTATAAGCAGCCAGGTATTTCCTGCCAACCACCAGTTCCTGTATCAATGTCTCTCTAGTTGTATTGGGAGCCTTGAACTCTAATAGACATTTTAATAAAAGTTCCTAAGAACAATAAAAAAGAGGCCCTTCCTGATCATTATTTCATTTTTATTTCATCCTGACTACAGTTGATGAAATAGTAATAAGTAAGGTAGCTATCATTATGCCCATTTAACTGACAAGAAAGTAGGCTCAGACTGGCTGAATACTTGCCCAGGGTTACATGAGGTTAAAGTATAGGCAAAATTCTTTATGTCTGAGTCCTGAGTTATGTAGCCACTGAATTATAAGACTTGCAGAACTTTATTTGTAAATTGAACTTTCTATTTTAGGATAGTTGTGGATTTATTTGCAGTTGTAAGAGATAATGCAGAGTGATCTTTTACCCAGTTCCTTCCAGTGCTAACATCTTGCAAAAATGTAGTGTAACAAACAGGATATTGACATTGCTACTGTCAAGATAAGGAATATTTCTGTCAGCACAGGGAACCTTCATACTGCCCTTTTATGACTACTCCCTCTTCCCTCTTATCTTTCCCCCACCTTAACCCCTAATGAGTCCCCATTTCTATGATCTCATCATTTCAGTCATCTTGTTAGGTAAATAAAACAATACACGATGTAACATTTTAAAACTGATTTTTATCACTCTCCATAATTCTTTAAAAATTCATCCAGATGAGTTCTATGTATCAATAGTTAGTTGTTTCTATTAGTATGCATGTATCACAGTTTGTTTAATCCTCTTCCCCTTGCAGGACATCTGGATTGAGTTTTTGTTTTTCTTTTTTGTCTTCAGTTCTCAAAAGTTTGACTATGAGTGTCTTGCTATGGATTTCTGTGAGTTTAGCCTATTTGGGATTCACTCAGCTTCTTAAATCTGTGTATTTATGTCTTTTGCTTAATTTTAACAAATTTCAGCTGTTATTTGTCAGAATGCTTTTCAGGTCTGCCTTCTTCCTTTTTTCTAGGACTCAGGAAATGCAAAGGTTAGGGTTTTTTGTTTGTTTTTGCTATAATCACAAAGGTCTTTGAAGTTCCTTTCATCTTTTTTTCACTCTGTTTTCTCTCTGTTTTATAGATGGTGAATTTATATTGTTTCTTCCAGGTCACTGATATTTCCTCTGTCTCCTCCATTCTGCCCATGCATTGAGTTTTTTATATTGTATTTTTGAGTTCAAATTTTTCCATTTCACTCTTACATCTTCTGTTTTTGGTTCTACTTTCTATTTCTTTGTTGAAGCTTTTCAAATACATTTTCACCAGTTTCAAGAATGTTTTAATTGTTCATTGGAGTATTTTTATGATGGCTGCTTTAAAGCTTTGCCAGATAATGCTAACATCTGTGTCATCTTGATGTTGGCATATATTTATTATCTTTTCTCACTTAGTTTTAGATCTTTCTTGTTTTTGTATGATGAGTAATTTTCTACTGAAATATGGACATTTGGATATTATTTTTTTTTAATTTTTTTATTTTTTTTCCAGTCAATGAGAGCTTGTAAGGTTGCTGAGGTTGGTTGGCCTTGAACTCTTGGCCTCGCCTTCGCAAGCGCCACGACATCCGGCCGGAGCCACTTTGGGCCCGACATTTGGATATTATAAGACTCTGAATCTTATTTAAACCTTTTGTTTTAGCTAGGTTCATCTCACATCACTCTTGCAGAGGAAAGAGGGTGTCACTTCATTACTGCCAGGTGGCATGGAAGTCCCGGTTTCTTAACTCAGCTTCTGTTGACCTCTCCAAGGGAACTCCCAATTGCTGCTGAGCAGGAATGGGAGTTTCAGCTCCCCAGTTGGACTCCAATAAAGCAGTTATTCCTTGGTATAAATGGAGATTTGCATCCCACGAATATTGTATTTGGATCTGCCCTTAGTTTTGGCTACAGAACTTATGGATACAGTGGGCTTGTGGTAAACAGATTTACATTCATATAAAGGAAATGAATTTTCAACTCAATAAAATAAACTGCACATGTATGTTTCCTATACTTAGATAACTTTTGGCCTAATTAATTAGTATTAATTAATTAATACTCTAATTATTTGCATAGATTTTAAGTAAATTATTCATTTTTGAAGAAAGTGTTTTCTGACAGTCCTTAGCCAGGCAGATGTGTCTGTTTATTCTATGTTCTCACATGCCTAAATGCCACTCCTTTGTGACCCTTAGCATATAGGCAATTTTACCTATTTGTGTGGGTCCCTAAACTAATGCCTCTTGCATTGTCTGCACTGTTCAGCACAGCAGGGTCTTTGCCTGTTTTTTTTGTACTATTGTCTTCCAAGGATCTAGAAGAGTATCTGAACATGCTAGGAGGTTGTTACATTTTTGTTTAACAAAATCTGCATATAGGTGGACTTGTGCACTTCAGACCAGTGTTGTTTGAGGGTCCATATACTTCCCTATATGTGAGGGATAGAAGTACCTTGTTACTGCTCTCCATATGGCTTCCTCTGATACCACAGGGTTAGGGCAAAGGGATAAAAGTCCCTCCTTCCTATCCAGCCTCCTCTGACACCACCTAAGTAGTTTTTGTGGAATTTGGCTAGAATCGAGTGGTTATTATCTAAATGTCTTTCTATATTGCTTGATTGCCCCTTTCCTTGTCATTTGGCTAGAGAGAGAGTAGGCTTTCATTGGGGCTTTTCTTGTCTTTGCCTATTACTGTTTTGGGATACTTGGTTCCTTGAGTTCCAGATCTGAGATACATCAGGGAAAGGTAAAAGTCAGGGAACTCACCTTGATGTTTTCCTTGTATCCTGAGATTCCCTAGTCAGGCAGCCTTCTTCTCTCTACATTTCAGTCTTCTGATGTTTCTTTCTATAAATTCCCAGAGTCTTATCTGTACACAGAAGTAACAATAGATAAAATTATGTGTACTTCATCTTCAGTAAAATTTTTTAAAAGAACATTTGTGAAAACAGAAGAATCATAATGATATTTAATGAGAAGATAATCTGAGTATCTTATTGCTACCATTTCTCTTAAGGGACAAATTCGTTTTCCATGTTGATATGGAGGCTTAAACTTAATTAACATTTTCATTTTAAAAACTATTATATAGGTTATGCCAAATCTAAAAATTTACCTCCAATCCCCAAAGAAGCAATTCCCTGGGCCCTTCTGTATGTGGTCGTTATTGCAGTGGATACTTCATGAGGCTGCACTGGAGAGGGAACGAGGAGGATATAGACAGATCAGCCATTTTTTACATTTAATTTTCTTCATGCAACTGCACAACGGCACTGAGTTCAAAAGCTGCTAAGACAAATTTACACCTCACTAGCCCTATTCTGTTAATTACAGAAATGGCACTTATTTTTAAGCACCAAATAGTTCCATCAACAAAAAGACCCAGCATCTAAGAGTGCTTCTGATGACCATTCAAATCATAAAATTATGTTTTCTCATTGTTGTCATTTTTTATTTTCCCAAAGTTTTAATGTTTCTTCCCAATGCAGAAGAGCAAAAATACTTTCTTTTTTGTGTGTGGCAAAACAAGTAGATGATGGTTTAAAGGTGAGATAACCAATAGGTTAGTATGTAATGATGGCATAAGCCAATTATTTTAAATAATCTTCCACACTAAATTTTCCAGATGTTGTGGCTATAAGCCAAGATAAATTTACATCATTAATGTACTAGCTAGAATTTAGTTGAAGAGCTAATTCAGAGAGCTTATAATCAGAACTTTGAGTTGGGTTTTTGATAACTCACATGTATTATGTTTAAATGAAACATGCTTGTTGCTCCACTGACCCACACTAGCAAGGTGCTAAGGTATTTGAGATTATTACTTATTTTATATCATTAGGAATTAAGTCTAAGGAGGAAAGGTGCCACATTTTTGCCTGCTTTTTCTTTCCTAGAACTATCTATACCCTTTGCAAATTTGATGTTCAGAATTTTTATACTTTAGAAGATTTTAGTAATTTGAAAGACAGGTGCTCATTTAAGTGAAAACCAAATTTGTGTGTGTGTGTATATATATATGTATAGCACTATATTTGTCTCTCATAAAATTAAAAATGGACACGTGGATTTTACTTAAACATTTAAAAATTCATTTTTTTAAGGGCCAAGAATTACCAAAATGATTAATATTTGTGTTGTTAACTTGTTTCTAAATATAATAGTGCTGCTGAAAATTGTCATGATATGAACATACTTTAGATGACACTTTAGGTGACATATAAAATATGTAGTTCAGACTGCATATGCTTTCTAAGTTTGCATTAACATAAAAAATGTGCATGTGTGTACCTATGCAACAATCTTGCATGTTCTTTACATGTACCCCAAAACCTAAAATGCACAAAAAAATTATCTCCTACCCAAATAGAATAAATTTGCAAAATGCATAGTGTAAAAAAAAATGTGCATTCTAATCCCACTAAATAGTATAGAGAAAAAGTCTACATATCAAGAGAAAGAAACTAAAATGGATATAGGAACTTGTTTTTTGGACACCTTTTGGCACCCACCATCACAGATTTTATAGTCTCAATTTCTCCTGCACAGATCCCACTAACAAAGGGTACTACATTTTGCTGACATCAGTGACCTGGCATCGCTGAATTATTTCCTGCTTCGGTTTACAGAGGAATAAACCAGTAATTAATTATATATCAGAACATGAGAATCGACCTGGCAATAATGTACAGACTAAAAACGCTCTATTTACATATGTAGGTTATTTAAAATATGTCTTGTTAAATAAATATTTAAAATACTTCCTTATTTAGCTTATACACTGTTTGGACTGAAGCTGCAATCCTCATTGCAGAATGTTCAAAGGAGTGAGAGAGTTTTCATAGGTTCTCATCTCTGCCTGACCTGCAAAATCTCTTCTGTGTACATGGCAGGGCATACAAAAATATTATTTAATGAAAACAACACAAACTATCTCTATTGGCTCTGAAATATATAATGAAAATAGAAATTTCATCCTGAGAAAAATCACAAAACTTGTTTTTGTCTTGAGGGAAGTAGGACAAGAGGCCGAGGCATAAATTAATCACAATCCACACAACCACCTCAGAGAGGAGTTAAAAGCAGACAGTAAGGAAAACAAATGATTTCACAGGAAAATGTTTTCCTCACTGTGGGTCGTATTCCCCTTGTAAATATCCAGACTTAATTTTAAAGTGGAAATAAAACAAAATACAGGACTTTTTCGTATCTCTCAAGGCAATACAGAGCCACAATGTTGAAACAACCATAATACCGAGAATAAACAAGACAACGCCAATAATGTGGGAAAACAAACTTTGCAATTCACAGGATGGCCACGCGCAGACTCAATCAGGGTCCAAGAAGGTATTCAATATATTTCTGGGAGCTCAGAAATTAGCTTTTTCTCCAGGAGGATAGCTGGATACCTGCAACTGCCCAGTCTTCTCCCTGCAGAATTCAATCCCGACCGTAACAATTCCTGATCCACCAGGGGGAGCAGTTCACCAGCACAAAACAAGCCTTCCCAAAGGTAGTCAACGAAGGCGCCTTTTCCTCTTAATTTACACAGCTGACAAGGACCCTGATTTTTATCAGTTCTCCTAGCTGTGGCATTCATATACCTCACACTGATTTCATATGCCTGACCTCATGCTGGTGGGATACGTGTTGTTCCATCATGGACACATATGCCCACAAGCAGGTTTTTCTGTAGGACTTGACATTCAGTCCTTGTAATTTATAGAAATTCCTTGTTTTATTATTGGATGTAATTTAGTCTCTGCTTCTTCGCCAGCTTTTGTGGACAAAACCAATAGATTTATCAAACTGCATATTTCATACTTATTCTATATATTTCACTCTGCAGGGATAGAGTGGAGAAGCTGATCTTTGGGGTGCATGTAAGGAGATGTGTGTAGGAGAGATACTGTCTCTCCCTAAGGTCTTAAAGCCAAGCGTCTACCACCGTTTGCTGATAGTACCCCTTCTTTCTCCAGCAAGTCTTTTTTTTCCTGTCCTGAGACTAGAGCCCTGGCACTGAGAAGGAAAAAACAGCTGTCAGAGAAAGGCCGGTGTTGGTGATAAGCCCTTTGTGTGCAAGTTCAGACTTGAGCCAGCCTGTCTAAACAAAACAGCCATGGACTTCAGTGGAGCTGTGTATGGGCAGAGAACCCCATGCCTGCTGATGAAAACGGCAACCAGAGAAGTACACTAGCCCTTGTTTTGCAAATGGTTCCACAATCCACTGAAGGGATTTTCCTAGGGGAGCTAAGTTTTACCTTTGACAGAAGTCAGTCCTTTTGGCCCCTTATCCTAAGTCTCTCCCCTGGCACTTCAGCTCACTGCTCTCTGGTAGTACTCACTTCTCAAGGTATAGACCCTGGTCAGCAGCTTTGGCATCAGCTGGGAATTTGTTAGACATGAAGAACTTCAGGTCTCATCCTCGACTTTTGGAGTCAAAATCTGCCTTTTAACAAACCCCCCAGGTGACTGGAGTGCATGAAAGTTGAAACTATGCACAACGACTCTTGTCTATGGATAGGTCTGCTTCTATCAGGATGCAGAAAAGATGCATAGTTGTGTTCTTCAAGTAGAAGTTATAGATGTCAAGATTATTACATAGCCTTATATACGTAACCAACTCTAAAAGCAGCAGGGACAAAGCAGATAATTTAGTCTTTCAAGGGAAAGATTTGGTTCTGGAACATAGCAGCTTTCTGGTGCTTCATTTGTACTTCATAGGTACTGCCTCCACTGGGAAGATTGAGGGAGCACTGACACACGGAAGATTCAGCTGACACTTCTTTTCCTCCAAAATTATGTTTTCAGCCTATGAATATCAACCAGGGATTTGGCTATTAACATTTTTTTCTTAACTTTACCATTTTCTGCATTTATTTTTTTGAAGGTAGGGTCTTGCTCTGTCACCCAGGCTGAAGTACAGTGATACATTCATAGCTCACTGCAGCAGCCTCAGACTACTGAGCTCAAGCAATTCTCCTACCGCAGTCTCCTGAGTACCTCGAACTAGAGGCGCATGCCAACACACACTGCTAATTTATTTTATTTTTGTAGCGATGGAGCTCACTATGTTACCTAGGCTGGTCTTGAACTGCTGGCCTCAAGTGATCCTCCGACCTCAGACTCCCAAAATGCTGAGATTGCTGGCATGAGCTGCCATGCCTACCTCTGCTAATATTTTGTTAGTTCTGAATAAACCATGAAGAAAGAAAGAAATCTCAAGACATCCTATATATTTACTCATTATTTGCTTTGTCTAATGGCTTTGAAGAGGAAAAAGTTGAAAGAGCTAAAATAATCATTTGTGATTTCTGATGACATTCCAAGACTTACCCTGGATAATGTTATCAAGGCTAACTAAAGAAAGGGAATTTATTCTAGAGAAAAAAATAAAGAATTATCTCATTAAAAATACCCCCAAAACAGCTAAATTCCAACCACACATCTGTTAATATTGCCACCTGAACACTCACAGCTGGATGGAGTTAGTGACAGGTATTTGAGTGGTCAGATTAAGACACATTGTCTGTATTTCCTTGATGAATGGGACTTAAGGAGCGGTATTCTGCATTGCTCTTTTTTTTTTCCCTCTGGCCTTTACACTATTCTTTTGCAAATGCTGTAATGTGATATTCTGAATTTTGGCACAAATTCATTAGAAGGGAAAACTTTCCTGAATATCAACTGCTTGGTTACCAAGTTGGATGTAATCCCTTCCGAGGAAAATCAGTTATAGAAGAATTATGATATGGGGTTTATTTCCTGACAGGGTAGAGATTTAGCATGGCAGGCAAGAGGAAGGGCTGTTCTCAAATCTGATGTCCTGGTTTTGCCCAGGCCTGACCAAGACATTTAAATTCTTCACACATCGAAGAGGGTGCTGGGTCCAGGGCCCCTCTGTAAGGTCTGGGGTGGGCATGGGATGGGGGAGGGTAAACATGCAGCTGAATGTGAACAGTGTGGGAGGGAAGACTGGCTTTCGGACAGGGAGCTAATATTCAGAGAGTTTCTGACAGCTTCTCCCAAGATCTTCTTTCCTGCCCTTCCAGATGGCCTTCCTCAGACTGTTTTCCTCTCTGGGGTCTGCCATTCTATTTTCAAAGGAAATAGTGACATTCCGAGGACTAAACTAAGGAGAAGTATTTACTTGTTATTCCAGACTCACTTCAAAGGACCTATAGATTTAATAAAATATAAGCAACTTCATTATTTACTCCCCAATCTAAACCAACTTCACTGTCATCCTCAGTAGTCCAGATAATTTTGTCATTATTCAGTTTATATTCCAGAACATCACATTTTATTGGTTTTAGCTTCCAAAATTCAGCATGATGTGCTCCTACCCCAATTAATACCATAAGCTTCTGTAGAAACCTAGCAAGAGGAAGGCTGAATTCACATGAGTATGTCTGATTTATTAAAATTTCATCTTGAATAGAGATGGAAGTCATAGGCAAGTCATAGGCAGAGAAAGGGAGATAAATCTCCTTTTGATACAGACTCATTGCCAACACCAAAAACATGGGAACCTCAGGACTGCCTCAGAATCTCAGAACAAATACAGCAGCCCCAGTAAGAGCCGGCTCAGTGTAGACTGGAAGTTAGAGAAGGTGAGGGTCTCATTGCCTTGTGCCGTGGATGATTTAGATACAATAACTCAGTGAAATGGGAGCTGCTTGCCTTTAAGGACACGGATCTTCCAGTTCCTTCTGGGTTTCTTAATTTTTATAGCCATAATCAAAGACAATACAATTATTTTTTTTCTTGTTAAGCATTAATATAAAAGCTGAATAATTAGTGTTAGTTATCACTGCTCTTTTTTAAACCATGTAGCCACATTCACAAACATCAACGTCCTTTGCAAGATGAAAACGACCTCAGACATGTAGGAGTCAAGTATTCCAACATCTAAGAGAAAAAATAAAATGTCTTTCATTCTTTCATTACATCTTGGGCCAAATTTCTTTGGAGAGGGACTTTTATTACTGGAATGTGGTAAAAATGTAAAAAGGCTGAATATTGTCCATAAGGGCCTTTCATTGGTATCCTTTTGGGCCTTCTTAAAAAGAGAGAGAGAGTAAAGAGAACCCAAATATTTAGAGGGCTTTGGAATGAGCCTTTCCCTTATCTTTTATCCTTATAAGCATTTCCGATCTGCAAAGGAAAGGGATAAATCCTAGAAATGATTCTCATGATCACCCTCGAGGTTAAAAAATGGTTTTCTGTGGCTCAGTTCTGTTGAATATTATCCAGGCTTATTTATAAGACATCTGCAATACAAGGCAAGAGAAAGAGTTTAGAAAAATGAAGGGCTATCAGGTAGAAACAAAGCTTACATTCTTAGGAAATTTATCATCAGAGCAGAATTTTCTGATACTAGGTAATTATTTCCTATGTCAGTCTTGCTCTAGAATCTTCACTTAAAAATAGACCCACGGGAAGTGACCCTTGCCAAAGCTCTGGTAAACAGTTAATTGCTTTTCAGTCGTCTTAAACTGAGGCATCCTGGATTCTAGTTAGGTAGCTATCAAACTTTTCATAAATACTTCAAAGGAACAACTAATGGCTTTACTCTTCTATCTCACTTTTCAGTTTTGGATATTTCATTTTATTATTTTGTTTTTTTGTGCATGCAAACATACCTTTGAAATAGACCACTGTGGGGTCTGTCAACCTCAACCTCAGCCTCTTGATATTTAGGGCCAGATAAATCCTTGTTATGGGGGACTATCCTGTGCATTATAGGATCTTTATCAGCATCCCTGACCTCTACCCACCAGATGCCAGTAGTAAGTAATTTCCTCCTCCCCAGTTATGAAATTGCAACTATTTGCAGATAGTGCCAAATGTCCCTGAGGGCAAAAAATCACCCTTAGTTGAGAACCAGTGCACTGCTTTTTAGCTTAGTCCATGCCGAAACATTCTGTGGTCAAGTGTCATTCTGTGGAAATTTGTGTAACAACTCTTGGGTTTTAATATAATTATTATTGTTATTAACTATTATTGGCATTATTGGAACTAAGTTTGTGATCTATCCTTAAGGGCAAATGCTTTACTATTTATTGGAGTTAGTCAGCTTCTAAACATATCTCAACTGGTTATGAGCCAATTTGCCACCTAATTTTGGACAAGTTATGCCAACTGGTTATGAGCCAATTTGCCACCTAATTTTGGACAACTTATATTCCTGAGTTGTCTCATTGGTGAAACTATTATGCTACTTATTTTTCTGACAAGAAGAACTAATCCAAATAATAGACTAAATGTTGCAACAATGTGAAGGGGCTACAAGAAAAAAATTACACGAAATAGCAACTTAAAAAGCATATGAGGTTACATAAATATTAACTATTAAGCGTTACAGACATAATGTACAATTGTACCTCTCTCCTGAAAAGGTTAAAGTATGCCCTTAATACCATGAAGAAATGTGGAAAATGGGAGCATCACTACATAAAATTCATCTCAAGAACTATCTATTATTCAATGTGTACATATTTCTAAATTCAGTTTCAGAAACATTACACTCTTTTCATAATAACCTTAGATAAACAGATATTTATACCATCTAATGTGAAGGAGGTTTTCGAAATGACATTTAATGAAAAGACAGAAGACAGGATTAAGGCACACGTGGAAAGGTCCATTTTACAGAGGTCAGATGTCTTCTGAGAAACAGTAAGATCAGGTAATAAAGCAAAGGATGGGGTAATGCAGAGGTTGGCTTAACAAAAGTAACAGAAGCGGATTCAAAGCTGGTCCTAATACTGTACCTAATTCATTCAAGTGTGCCCGTGCCTAAGCCCAGCCCAGAACAGAGTGCTCTGATGTTTAATGTGTGGTACAGCAAGTAGGGCAGAAGCTGGGAACGGAACACCAACCTTACGTCTTTGTGTTTATTAAGCTGTATCGCATGACGTTCACCTCCCTAAACGGTGTGCTTGGTGTGTCATGGGATACTGTGATGTGTAAAATAAGGTAACAGAGGTAGATTCAATCACTCCCACCAACAAAGACTCCTTTCTTGAGCTCTTTGAAAGGGTCTTTGGACACAGTTTCCTTGTATAACAATCACTAAATCCTATTCTCCTGGAACAGTGATACGCTTTTGCTCCCAGCTACCCTTTGAGTGACTTCTCCTCTTTCACTGTGTGGTAGGTGACCTATTTTACAGGACTTTCACCAAATGTTGCCCCAGTTACCTCCAAATTTAATTCTAACAAGAGCAAGGCCATCCTATGGGAATCAAAGTACTTATCAGGAAGACTTGTGCAGGGGTATGCCCACTTACGAAAGACTGTTTCCACATCCTCTAAATTAATCCTGTGCTTTCAAACACTCTTTCATTAAAAATAAAGGCTATAAAAATAAAATAAAACTGCAGTAACAGGCAAGCCTTGATTTCTGGAAAGAGTTTGACAATCTCTACAAGCTAGGACCACTAGCTCGGAGCTTAGTGAAGGCACGGCACAAAAAATGCCTTAAAGCCAGCTCTGACTTCCTGTCGCAAGAACTGATATCACTTTGTGGAGCAGACATGCTGTTTCTGTGGGGTGGCTCAAAGGTGAAGTCATTTACTACCTGCAATCTCTTCACAAAAGCCAACAGCTTTTACCTATTAAAACAAACTAGCATAGTTTTTTACTGGAGAGTTGAGAACATTTGTTGGTCAAATCAGTATAAATTTCTATTGATGGGTCACTGTTACAGTTGCTTAGAATTCTAAATCAAAGTTTGGAAACAAGACACCAAATATTCTGCTGTAGATCTGGGAATTAATAAAAATTAACATGAAGACTTTTGGTTTGTTTATGTAATACTGACAAAACACCAAATAAGTCTCCATCACAACTAATTTATTTTCTTCCCTTGTATAGAAATAGAACAGGTTTAAGAAACTAACACATTCTCCCTGGCCTCTGTGTTGCCTGTGTTTGGCATTCCAGGAGCCAGGTGAGCACTCATGGTGAGACAAAGCTATCATTTCTCCCGGATAAAGCAACCCAAGTGTAGTTCTATGGATATGTAAGTAGTCCATAAGATTTATGTTTCCTCAAAATATCATCTTAAAGCAAGGGAATTTGTTGTTGATATACCAATAAACTTTCTTCTTATTCCAATTGAATCCATCACCGTGGGTGTATTGATTTCAGTTTTCTTTCCTCGGCATGTTTTTCCTTTCCTTTTTGAAGTAATCCCCCTTGAAATTTGTAGTAAAAATGGAATTCATCTCGTTCCTTCCCTGGATCCACTGGTCTTGGAACTGAACTCTGCTTGCACGCAGATGTCCCAGGGCGTCAGAATTTGAACTTCTGTTTCTGGGCTGGGAACTGTATCAGTCATATCCTAAACTAATAAATGATTCAGGGTTTGAGAAATCTTTTCTTTTTCTCTTTAAACTAATCTCAGAACAATACTCAATCGTAAGGTCGTTGTCAACAGCTTGCTCAATTTGTCCTTTTAAAGAACCATTCCTTCCCAGCTTGGCCAGCTGCAGCCTCTTGACTCGAATGTCCTGCCTTGGGCCTGCTCTGGAATTCAGTCTGGCCTCACAGCTCAGCTGACTTTTTTATAATTCAAATATAATTGCTGATACACATTCAAAAATCTTCAGGAAACTATAAATGCTTATTTTAGCTTATAATAGTGGTGGTATTTATATTTGAAGAATGTTAACATGACTACCAGAAAAATGCATATGTAACATCCTCTACAATCTAGGACTCTGTTAGCAGCTCTAGTCTAGGGGATGAAGGTTTGAAGAGGGTTTTGTCTATTTGTCTTGGATCTTAAAAAGCACAAAGTGCCAAAACAGAATGTGCAATATAGTTGGTAAAAATAGAAGTCCGAAGTGTGTTTTATAATCCAAAATGTACCATTGACTAATAAAACAGCCATTCTCGTTCTTTTCTTGTTCGTCCTTAAATAGCCATAAGTTACGGCAGTATGTACCAACCAGTCATTGGCCTCTAGAGAGAAGGAGCTACTATGGGCCACAGCCCACCCTCCCTGGGAGTTCACATCATGGCTTCTGGAATCATCCTCACAGCCCAAGGATTAGCATCTCCAGGTTAGACTCTGGATAATGGATGTTGCCTCCTGCTTCTCACCATCCCATATCTTCCTCTTGCCTGCTGCCTGATATTCATCTTCATGCACACATTGTGGTAATCCCATGGGTGCAGGATTAAGACCAAGTCCCTAAGCATAGACCTCAAGGCTTCTTTCTACTCTATACCTCTGAGTGTTTTGGCCACTCAGAGCTAGGTAACTTGCCTTGTGTCTACTTTCTCCTCTCATACCTGTATGTGTTTCCACTGTTATGCTTCCAGCTGCTTTAAATTCCCTTCCCCTTTTCTCAACCTGATACAGGAACTAAAAAGTATGGATCCTGTATCAGGTTGAGAAAAGTAAGCCCTTTCAATCTATGGGACAGAGGGAGAAGCTGTCCTCTCTTTGTTCGCTGGCTCCCTTTATACACCTTTCATCACTCTGTGGTTATTGATTTACTCCTCTGTGTTTCCACATCCACCTCCAGGAGGCTGTGATTGTCCAAACTGGAATCTTGTTAGTTTTGGTCTCCCATCCCCTATTCCTCAATAAATGTGGGAGGAAGGGGAAAGAGAGAGGAAGTAGAGATCCTTGAAGGTCTCACAACTTATATTTGGAATTAACAGGCCAACACAGGGCATCTTTACTCACCCACGTGCCCCACACACCGTATCTGGCCCCACTCCCAGCGTCCTCCTGGCTTCTGCATTTCACACACTGCTCTGTTGAAGCCATATAGCTGCAGGCCTACCTTAGGTCCTGCCTTTCCCCCTCCAGGCCCAGGCTCTAGCTCATTGATCCTCCAGGCCCAGGTCAGCATATCTGTACCACTCTATCATTCCCCAGTCTTTGATCCTCTCTTCCTGAGCTACAGCCACAAGAATTTCTGGCAATTCCTCAAGAAGTAGCTACACACACCTCCCACCTCATGACTTTGTATGCACATGATGGCTACTGTGTCCTTTCTCCGTGTCTCCCTTGGTGGATCCTCCTCAGCCACTGGATCTCGGTGTATAAATCACTTCCCCTCGACTTTTTTTTTTACTTCTCTGAAGCACTGACACATGGACCTCCTTCCAGCTCTCCTTGTTAATTCTCTATAGCAGCCCTTTTGCAAACTTCTTGGCACACCACAATTATATATCAGTACTCTGGAGGTTTTTTTTTTTTTTTTAACAGGATCTTACTTTGTTACCCAGGCTGGAGTGTAGTGGTGTGATCTCATCTCACTGCAGCCTTCCACCTCCTGGGCTCAAGTGACCCTCTTGCCTCAGCCTCCCATGTAGTTGGGACTACAGGTGTGTGCCACCACATCTGGCTAATTTATTTTTGAAATCTTTTTGTAGAGACATGGTTTTACTACGTCACTTAGGCTGGTGTCTGCGATCTCTGCAATTGGCTCAAGCAATCCTCCCACCTTCCATAGTGCAGGGATTATAGGCATGAACCACTGCACCTGGCCATGAGATGCCACTTTTTAAGTTTCCATGGTTGAGCTCTCTGAAGCAACAGTCCTAGTTTGCTTCCTGTTAGAAACTTTTCCAGTTGGTTTTACTTTTTATTCTGTCTTATGGTGAAGCATTACTATTTTAATTATCAAAAATCATAATGTGGTTATAGAATCATATCTGAAATTGGCATGGAATATCAAAGAAAATGTATTTGTATTTGACAAAATTTCTTATGTTCCGCTGGGGAGGGGCGTCACGTCTGTGTGCAGGGTTTTACTGTATGGGCCCTGTGTAAATAGATCTGGTTGTACTTCATCTGCAGCTGTTGGTGCTTAACAAAACTAAGATGCTCTTGAGAGCACCAGATGGTCCAATCATGGAAGTTTAAAGAGTAGGTCTCCTTTGGGGTTTTAGTGCCCATTAGAAGTTTACCTATCCCCCTTTTGTATGCGGAATTTTATCACTGTAACACAATCTAAGAGGAATCTCCATTGCTTCTTATGGGTAGACTTCAGAAGAGGTAAATATGTCTTGATTTTACTTCTTAGTTAACTGTTATGCTTGAAGGGGACATTTTTGCTTTTTGAAAACCTAGGCTTTTGAGTCTTATGATTTTCCCTTTAAGAAAATGAATATTGCTTAGGGCATTTTAGATCTCATGATTTTAGGGTGAATTCATGAGACAATAATTCAGATTATATGTTAGAAAAATAATCGAGCTGGGAAATAGCACCTCAAGGGAAGAGGGAGATGTCCCACTGCCAGAGTCAGACCAGTTTGGGTAAAACTCAGTGGGGGTGTGGGGAAGGGGCAGGGAGAACAAGCCAAAGGAAACTGGCTCAGTGTAACAGAACATGGTTTTTCCATCTCCAATTTCTGAGTTTGTGACTCTTATGGGAATTTTTCAACCCATAAAAAGTGCCCTTTTTCTGTCCCTGGTAATGGCCTGATGAAATAAACACTCATAAATATATGAAGTTCCCAGAGATAAGATCTGAACATCAGCCACCTTTTACCTGGCAGCGGATGTTTTATCACCAGTGAATTGGTCATGTGGTCCCTTTGAGTTTTTTTTCTCCCCTCCAACTGAAGGTCAGAACTCTTGTGATTGGGTTCTTTTAGACATGCTGATGCCTAAGTGCCTAGTGATTAAATAAATTTACACCTTATATACTTTCTAACACTCAGCAAAGAGATCCTTGGACTTTATCAGCTGCTTGTGATGTTCAGCTGAATCTCAGCAACTCCATCCTAGGACAGAGAGACCCTTTACAGTCAAGGTTAGAGGATCATAAACAGGAAGCAGAGGTAGACAGAGCTCCCTGGCTGTCAATGTTTAATTAAAACAACAGCAAAAACATCCAGTGGCAACATGATATTGCCAAGATTTGTTTCTGTGCGAGTGGACCTTCTTGGTTTCAGAGTTTCCAAGCTGACTTTGTGGTCTTTCACCAATAGGGTAAGGTAGTACTACCCTGCCCTCTTCTCTCCCTGAACATTATCCTGAGCTCATGAACACAGAGCAGAAAAAAACAAATATCACATGTTCTCACTTTTATAAGTAGGAGCTAAACTTTGGGTTTGCAATGCAACAAAGATGGGAACAAAAAACCGTAGCATTTCCCAAAGCAGGGAGGGAACAAAACTGCCCATCAGGGTCGCTAGTTGGGCAATGGGATTATTTGAAGCCCAAACCTAAGCATCACACAGTATACTTATGTAACAAACCTGCACACGTACATCCTGAATATGCTTTTTTTTTTTTTAACAAAAGAAAGGAAGAAACAGGCTGGAAATAGGTTAGATTTTGTTGTATGCTGTTATTTCTTAGCATCTCATGATCACTCACAATTTTACTTAGTGCATTTTGCTCTGAAAAAAAGAAAAATGCAGTGGTGGTGTATTCCTGATTCTGAGCAGCCATGAGTTCAACTTGAGAGAAATAAGGAAAGCAACCTTAAACCTCCCCTGCTGTGTTGAGGGCAATGCACTCCTGAAATAGAGTGAATTAGAACTTTCTCACCCACTTCCGGTTCCCCACTTCCGGTTCCCTCGGGCGGTTCCCTGGGGCGGTTCCCTCTTTCTAGGGAGCTGTTTGAATCCTGAAGAAGCTCTGCTTCCCATGGCTCTTGCCCTTGCTGCCTTTGGGCTAAGACAAAACTTTCTCTCTGCTTAACAACAGCACAGAGAAGAGTCAAATAAAGTAGATGCCTGAAGATATGTGGAGAACCAGGGCAGCTCTGCTGTAATTTCATACTTCCTGGTTCTATTTGTGATTCTAGAGAGTGTTCATGCTTCCACCTAAGCCCATGCCTTGGGATGTGCATACACCTTCCATAAATCAAACATAAAAACGTATGTTTGTTTATTTGGGCATTCACTAAGTTATCCTAAGTGCACTGAGTCCCTGCCACAGCCCAAGATGGCAGAGTGGCAAGAGCTCAATAGGAGATCCCCATGCCTGGCTCTATTTCTTGACACCTTAGACAAAAGTTATGGGGACTTTCATGAACCATTTAACCCCTCCAGGTTACTTTGTTTTGGATGGAAACTGGAAGTCACATTACTTGCTTTGGGTATTTCATGGAGTAGTTATGGATCTTCATTACTATGGAATAATGTGTATCCAAGGCTTTGGCATTATCAAATGATCAGACATATATGTTAGCATTATGGAAAGATTACTAATGAAAAATAAATTTATAAATGGAGTAGTCAATACGTAAGGCATGGTTCTACCTCTTCTAGACTCATTCATCATAAAGAAAAAATTCCATGTTGTGGTGGTCAAAAAGGCAGGATTGAAGAAGGGAAACGTGTAACCATCAGAAAGGAAGGGTATGGGCACTGCCAACAAAGCCCAATTAGTAGAGGCCAAAGGACCACAGCTTGAGCATATCTCTGTGACATCATTCATTGCACTGGATTTAAATTTTCCATCTTTGTATCCATCTCTAGGCTTTGTACGTATTAATTTTCATTTCTTACTGACTTTCATTTCTCTAGTGTCTGGTACATTTCTTGCCAATAAAGGTCATATGCAGGATATGTTGGACATATAGTTTTGTTCAATATGAGAATACATAAACAAAGCAATGTAATGTAATTTAGAACTTTTCCATCTCCAAAATCTCTCAGAGCTTCTGTATTCTAACAACAATGTCCTTTCCTTGTACTACTCACAGGTACAGGACAGATTGTTTCTCACTGTGACCTCTCTTCCACCATTTCCAGTTTTCTGGCCTATCTAAATTTACCTCTTACCTCAACCCCTAGTCAGACGTTGCACCCTTATTTTCCCTCCCAGCCAAGTTCCCACATCCTTGTCATCTGATCTCATCTCTCATATCTGTTCTCAGCTGGAATTTACTAGTCACCAAATTTCTACATCCCATCGTTCAAGATGCCTACTCATGCTGAATGGGATATGGACATCACTAATATTTCCATCAGTATCACATCCAGTTAGTTCTTGTTATAGTCCCACAGTAAAGAGTCTATAATATATTCCCACACCTCAACACTTTTCCTTGGTCTCAGAAGGAGACCTCACTGCTGAGTTATTGAGAAGATAGTGGCCCCTAGTCTACACAACATAGTGCTCATTCCTTCAATGCATGTCTGCAGGTCTTCATTAGTTGCTTCTATATTTGTGTAGTGATTTTTTTCTTCTTATTTTTTGAAATGGAGTTTCACTCTTCTTGTCCAGGCCATAGTGCAATGGTGCAATCGTGGCTTATTGCAACCTCCAGCTCCTGAGTTCAAGCAATTCTCTTGCATCAGCCTCCCAAGTAGCTGGGATTACAGGTGCCTGCCACCATGCCCAGCTAATTTTTGTATTTTTAGTAGAGATGGGGGTCTCACCATATTGGCCAGGCTGGTCTCCTGACTTGGGTGATCCACCCACCTTGGCCTCCCAAAGTGTTGGGATGACAGGTGTGAGCCTCTGTTCCCTGTGCATGCCACAATTTCTAATTCAAGGCTCCACCTCGCACCCTCAAGACCTCCCTTTCCGATTTCTCAATTTTTTTCCCTTGCTGTCCCCTCAGAAGATCCATCAAGGATACCCTTCCATCTCCAGCATTCCACCATTCCCTCCTTATTGGCTTTTTCTCTCAAGTAATTCTACTACCAGACGATGCTCCAAGAAATCTGGGCTCTGTAGTCAAATGAACTTAGGAACTATGATATACCATGTCGCCATTTTGGATAGTAAGACAAATAGCCAATTAAAGATAGTAAAGAACCTCATTCACTTTACTTTTAGTAGAGTCTCCTAAATGTTTTATAATATAACTTTATCTTTTTTTTCCCTTTGAGTAATACCCACTAACACTTTACAAACCTTTTGAGATGTAGAACTTATTTGGACTACTACTTTAACACGTAAAATGTCCACATCTCTACTATTAGAACAGTAAGCAAACAAGTAAGACTTTCATGGTGTTGATAATACTCAAGATTGTTTTCTCATTACTTCTAACCACTATTTTTATTGAGAAGAGGTTTTCGTCTCTAATTCTTCATACAGTTCTCATTGCTGTAGCTACCAAGTAAAGGTAGAGGCTCCATCTCTAGCTCCAAGCCCTCTCCTAAATTAAATTCCTGTATTTCTGACTGTGTTCTTGATGTCTCCACCAGTTGGCTTCTTGTTGCATGAACTGAGCATGCTTGTTACTAACTTACTATTGCTACCAACTACCACACCAGACCAGCTCTCAGTTGGTGGTACCAAATTCTTCTTTGTTCTTTGTCCCAGCATTAATCTTTTTAACTGAGTAGGAAAAAGTAGGGATGCATTTTTTTTCAAGCCAGATACACCTACAGAATTGAACCAAGCTCCATATTTGCTAATTATTGAGCTTCAGAATCCTTATCTGTAAAATAATGGCAAGAACTCTTATTTATGGAATTGGGAGCTTTGAGGGTGCTTCATACATATAGTGTCTTTTCTCCTTGAAATACTTCACAGTTCCATTTCTTCTTTCTATTTCTCTTCTACTTCTACAGTTTAGACTCTGATAACTTTACCTCGGTATTTGCTTTTAGGACTTCAATAACTCACCCCTGTCCAGAACAATGATGCAGAGTTATACTTTATAGTACATTGTGTGTATATATATGTGTATATATGTAATTATAAACCTATTGCTATACTGTCACAATAATACCCTAAGAGAAGGATATGCATATGATAGTCTTTCCATCATACAATGTGAAAGTTATGCTTTATTTTACTTCACATTTGAAGTCATGATTTTACTTAAAGTACAGCTAAATATTGTTTGCTAAGTACATTTTCCATTGTCTCCTGAGAACTGAAAAGCTGAGAAATGTAGTTTCAGGCCAAAGTCTGAAACTACATCATCCTGTCAATGCTACTGATTGTTTTACCAACTGGACTCATAGATACATGGCCAATACCCAAAGAAGGGGAGAAGAAAGTGACAGTGGCTGAGAGATATAAAATATCCCCTTCTAACTTCATAATTTGGAATTTAAAAAAATGTTTATAATTTACAAGAATAAACAATGAAGTAATGGTCCATAGGGTTCTCTCTGGCCAATTTGGACTTTTAAACAGTGATGGGTCACTCTCAAGTATCTAAAGTTCAAATTCAGTTTGGATCACAACCAAGGCATTCAGATAGATAGATGAAGTTTTTCAAACCTCTGGAGGTTGGAAATGTAAGCTGGAAATCTCATGCCCCTTCGTGATATTTTTTATTCTACTGGTTTTGGCAGAAATGGGAAATGAAGTTTAAGTTAAGCATTTTAGATTACTAAAAATTAAACTGATGGTTGTCCAAATATGGACCTTATAGAACAGGTATCCATAAAGCATGCCCCTTTCCAAACAAGAAAATAAATAGTCTTCACTATCTGTGTTAATATAGTTTTAATTAATTCTTTGTTTTGGATAGTTAATAGTAGGAGAAATTATACAGTTGACCAAGTACTTTATCCACAAACTTGTTTAGCTCCCAGTTATAGAATTAGTTACTACCTTGTTTTTTCCTTTTGAATTTAGAAAACACACACACATACACACACACACACACACACACACACACACACACACACACACATTGTGTCTCTCTCTCTCTCTCTCTCTCTCTCTCTCTCTCTCTCTCTCTCTCCCCCCCCCTAGTTCCTTAGTTATTTAAAGTGTTTAGTTCCATAGGGAAGGAAAACACACCTCATTTGGTTTAGGCACATTAAGGCTGGGTCTACACAACCAGAGATGAAATGGAGCAAGACTGAAAAGTATAGTTCGCCTGATCCAGCAAATACAGATGTCAGAATGTCAGGGCAATAGTTGGGATGGCACCTTAGGTGCATGCTATTTACCTTGGTGCTAGAGATAAACTGTAGCAAGTCCAATCAACTAATATTTTTGTTTGATCTGAATAAGCTGAAATTGCTAAAATGTACAATGTAATGCTTTCTATCATGTAACTCACAGAAAGTAAATTTAATTGGATCTCAAGGACAGAAGGGCACATCAGCTCCAAAAGGTTTATGAAGATACTCTCATCCAGGCTCCCTCTTGTAATAAGTTTGAAAAGATGTGCCCCACCCTAGAGCTTCTTGTTCTTTCCATGACACCACAGTTTGATTCAAAGCAAAAGCAGCTCAGGGAGGAGCAAGAACCTACCATGACTGCAATCAACAAATGGGCAGAATAAGCTGGGCATGGTGGCTCATGCCTGTAATCCCAGCACTTTGGGAGACCGAGGTGGGAGGATCACGAGGTCAGGAGATCAAGACCATCCTGGCCAATATGGTGAAACTTCGTTTCTACAAAAATATAAAAATTTTCTGGTCGTGGTGGCACATGCCTATAGTCCCAGCTACTCTGGAGGCTGAGGCAGGAGAATCACTTGAACCCATGAGGCAGAGGTTGCAGTGAGCCGAGATTGCACCACTGCATTCCAGCCCAATGACAGAGTGAGACTCTGTCTCAAGAAAACAAAACAAACAAAAAACTCTTTTATTCCTACTAAGTGCGACTGTTTCTTGCACTTAATAGGTGGGCAGTAGTAGTAAATCCTTGTTGAATTTAATATGTAACTTTTGGGTACCACAGTTCAGGCTTGATATGCAAAGGAGATAAGAAAATGCTAACCAAGGTGAACTTACATGTTTTAATTATGTTTGTGTCCCTATACCACCTTCCTGTGCCATCCCAGAAAGTAAACATCTATATACAACAATCCAGGGCAGCTTGGAAATCTTAATTGAGACAAGGGAGGGATTTATTCTTCCAACATTGAGAACGTGACACAGAGCACCTGGGTTCAAGGACTGAACCTACCATTTACTAGCAGCCACATTATGGAATGTTGCTAAATTATGGAATGCCTGATGTATGCTCTCCTTCAACAAACCTTTCAGAAGCTCCAGAGAAACATGTACTGTTCAAGGCACTGGAGATGAGGCAGACAGCAAAATGTTTTCCAGATGTCAAGCTGAATAGGGAGTGCATCAGTATTGCTGATATGCCTCTAAATCCTCCCATTCTCTTACTTCAAACCTACTGTCTTGGGATCTCTCTAGTGAAACCTAGGGGTCTATATGGACCAGGCATGAACAATAGATAAAAATATGGTAAGAAGACAATTTCTCTCCTCTAGGCATTCCCACTGTGGGAGAACCATATGCATATAATTCATTGCAGGAGTGTGTTAAGATCTTTCCTAGAGTTACAAACCAAGAATTCTGGAGTTATATCCAAAAAATACTTGAAATTTGCCTAGGGAAGTTAAAGAATAAGTAATTCACTTGTTTTATGTGAGGATAAATTGAGACACAGGATGTGACAACATTTATTAGTTACATCATCAATATAAACACATAAATATATTTTTGCTTAGGAGTATGTTTGAATATGTATTAACAGATATATATGATTTTTTTGAAGGACATCCATGCCAGTATAGATATATATGATTTTCTAATATCAGCTATATCTTATACACAGCAGAGTATGTGTCAACTTCCCATTATTTGAAAGGATTAAAAAATAAGCTCCAAATTGTTCACAAATCAAATAAATTTTATATTCTGAAACTAATAGGCCACTGCATTAAAACATTTTCAATAAGTATAATTATGTTTTGTCTGATCGTTTAGTATTTTAGTATTCTTTTACTTGGGGTATGTGTGAGAGCGTGTGTGTGTGTGTGTGTGTGTGTGTGTGTGTTTCTGGCTTCCTTCTTTATTAAAAATCCTCATTCCTACTGTTTGCCCAACACATGTAAACAAAAACTCTCTGGTTAAGCCCAATTAATGCAATGTAGATTAACGTTCATTACTTACAAATTAAAATTATTTTTCTTTCATTCTTACTAACAGGTCAGAAAAGCACCATTTATTCTTTTTAAACTCCTAAGTTTGCATTTCACTGGTTTGCTCGTGCTAGTCTCTAATGAGTAATCCTTGGACTACAGAATAGAGGAATTCTGGAGAGAGCTCTCCCAACCATTCTCCATTTCCCATAGATGCCTGTGGACATTTGGGTAGGCTTTTGAGCACCCCAGCACAGGTTTTGACTCACTCTCCACTCACAGCACCTTCTGAAAAACAGCAACAAAACCATAAGCACGGAGAGGTCTGGACTTCTAATGCTACTGCTGAGTATTCTCCTTGCCCTGAGAATGTTCATTTTGACATTTTTGTCCCTAAGTCATTTGCTACTAATGTAAACATGAGAGCTCGTTAAAACAGTCCCCTGAGCTGCCCTACTGGAAGCTTCTTTCAAACTGGAGAAGTCATCTCACTGCATCTCTTTCTAAATCCTATTTTGGTCTCCGAGACTCACCACAGCCTGACTGTGACTGCAAGCAGTACATTTCGATATGAAGTCTCATCAAATGCTTTTCTTTGATGGGGTACAGAATCCACCGTGTTTCCTGGCTGAGCATGCTATAATATCTGCAGGGAACTTCCACAAGTTCATTAGGCAAGACCTTCCCCATAAATCTAGCAGTTGGCTTTTCAAGGTGCTCTTTAGCTAAAGCCCACTGCAAACATGTTGAGTACTTCTTTTCACACCTGATTTCTTTTCAGAGTCCATGAACTCAGCAACTGGTGAAGCCACACTTGAAAAATAATTTAATGTCACTATTCAGTCGGTTGTCAGTTACAAGGCCTGAAATTCTGGGGGCATCTTAAGATGCCTCATTCTGATTCATGGTCAGTAGGCATTATGGGTAGCTGAAAGACTGGGCTTTGGAGAAAAGGCTGTTTTGAAGCTCAATTCTGACTTCGCCGCTGGAGACTTTGGGCGAGTTATTTAAACCCAGCAGCTCAGTTTTTCACATATATATGTATATATATGTATAGTATACACACTACTGTCAGTGTACATCTAGGATTATTGTCAGGACTAAATAAAATTATGCAAAAAGAGCCCAGGAGTTGTAGGTCCTTCATTAAAAAGTACAAAACACAGATCTATTAAGAAAACGTTTTAAAGGAATTTGTTTTTTAAATGAGCAAACCTCCTACCGGTCCATTGTTTTGCTTTAGTTCTGTCATCATGATGCTTTTGGAAATGTTCCTAAAGAGCCTTCTTGTCTCCTTCTATTAACAAAGTTTGAAGTGATAGAAAATTTGCATTGAGAAAAGCAGGGCCAGATTCTCAGGTGGGCAATGGTTTCTACCCATCAGACCTGAAATGGAAACAAGTGACATAAAATTGACTCTCATTTTAAATAATTAATCTCTCTCTATTTTAAAGCTAGACTATGTGGCCAGCTTTCTTTCATTTTACAACCACTCCCTTCTTTCAGGCCATCTTTCAATACACTAAGAATAGACCTACCCTAAACCTAAACTGAACTGGCTTGGGATTTTTTTCTTTACACTCTACAGTCTTTTCACTGCTCTAATTCTCTATCATGCCAGAATGTTATAAAGAAGGCGTTTGTTTATTTGAACTAAGTCAGTGACCTTTTCAAGCATTCTCATCATGCACAGCATATTACAGAGAGTACCTTCTGTGCATAATGAACAAATAGGATCAAATTCCAGGACCTGATGGGATAAAACTACATTTCCACTCAGTTCGTCAACTTTTTAAGGAGATGCTCTGCAGGACAGATAATGTTGACATGATATTACGGAGACATATCATGACAGGGTAGCATTTTGTTACAGTGGCGATGTGTGAACTTCAGAAGATCTGGATTCTGAGTTTGGACACACTGCCAAGAATGTGGATTTCTTTTTAAAGCATCCAGATGTTTTATGTCTGTAGAGCTGGGCTTTTGGAAGTTGTTTATTTGTTGGTTTATATCAGGACAGGAAAGAGTACATTGCTTTCTTGAATCTCATTCAAGTAATTTGCAGAGTCTGAAAAAGGCACCAAACCTTCAAATACCTATTCTTTTATCTTTTAATGTTTTGTGTTGGACTTCCGTTGACTGTATCAAAGCTAAATTTATTTAAAAATAAACACACATTATATTTTAAGCAAACTCAAAATGTTAAATGCCATTGCATAAAAATTAGGGAATGGAATGGAGGACTGGAGGGATTATTAGAAGCTTTTTATGACCTTGATATTTCCCCACAAACATCAAAGGTAAATCAACCAGGAACTTTGTCTTTCCATCTTTGTGTGCTGAAGTGTGTCACATGCTAGAACTGCCTCTGTCGTCTTTATACAGCTGCCTCTGTACGCAGATTCCACAGTAACCATCAGTGATGGAGACTGGATTATTGGGATGCAAGCTAATTAACATTTGATTTATTTTTACTATCATTTATCTAAAAAGAGGTACAACCCCGAGGATTTGGCTTCTGTGGAAAGATCATGAATCACTTTACTCAGCTACCTTACTTCTGGAGAGATTTGACTAGCTTTAGCTCATAAATAGAGAAACTTAAGTGTTTCCATTTGGAAATTCATGTCCCTTAAGAGCAGAGGTTTTTGACTTTGTTGGCTGCTGTGTTCACAGTGCCTAGAAAAACACAGCCCATGCCTCTTGCTCCTAACATATCTGTTCAATGAGTGACTAAATACTTCAGACCAGTATTATGAATAGCCTACATTTTGAGCATGAAAATCAGATCCAGATTATCCTAATCACAAATTTCGTTATTGTCTGTTTGCGCATTAAGATGAAAGATGGACCTTCCCACAATGGTGATTGAATTGTTCATAGAAATGGTTTGATTACAATGAGCTAGAGTCCTGTACTTGAAACTTGGTGGCAGTGGTGAAGATATCTCTCTCTGGTGAGATCCCTGAGGGATACTCTGAATTGATAATCCACCTTCTTACATATGTTGGAATCTGTTTCCACATTCAGAGTGAGCACTTTCCCAATACATATTCAGCTTTTAAATGTTGTGATTCATTATTTGATCCATAAGTTGTCCAGAAACAAGAGCAGAGTTTGGTTCAATTAATTTGGGGTAGGAAGTAGAAGGCGCAGGAGTTCTTTATTGGTAGTGATTTTTATTTTGTATTATTGAGTAAAACTTATAATGTCTAGTTAGAATAATCACTACTGGTACTGTTATATGAACAACTACAAACTATTAAGGGTTATATGCCAGGTACTATACCTTCACAAAGCTTTAAGGGACAGGTAGTGTTCTTTCTGTTCTATAGAAGAGGGAACTATACCTCAAAGACTTCCACTAGAATGTAGAGCTAGTAAAAAGATAGAGCTCGGATTTTAACCCAGATATGCTAGATATATGGTTTGCATAATTCTGGTTCACAGATCCTAAGTCTGCTTTTCATTTTTGTGAATGAGTTATCAAGCATAGGAAATTATGCAAACCTAATGAACTACGTTAATCTTAGCATAGACATTTTAAGAGTGCACAGGTTACCTTAAAGGTGCACTGTTTACATCCCAGACTAAATCAGTGATCATATAGCTGCTGAGACAACCACATGAGAGCTTGAAACAGAAGGGAGGGATCCATAATGCTACACTGTACTTAAGTTTATTATCAGATTACGTTTTTTGTTTGTGCCTTTTTCAGCCAATGATATACTTGAAGACATGCAGTTTCCTAGGGAAAAAAATAATTCAGTGACATCCAAAGTTATGCTTAGGTAATATGTAAAGAAGAATAACAAAGAAGGGACTTAACTAGAAGTGACTATAAGAATCACTCAGCTAATCTTCCTACTTTATGCATTATTTCTACCAAGAGACGAGAGAAATAATGTGGTGACTATCTTGTACAGAATGGCATTATATAAGCAGTGGACACATTTAGGAGAGGAGTACAGAAGAAATCTATGGAGTTCCTGGGTGGTACCTCACTTAGTACTACTTTATTTTGTGCTGTCAACAATGCTGTGTAGTTAAGTTTGGCTGTCTCTCTCTCTATCTCTCTCTAAATATATATATACGTACATATATGTACGTATATATACATATGTACATACATATATATACATGCACATATATGTATATATATATATATATATATATATATATATATATATATATAAATCAGCCACTTTCCCCATGAAGATTAAATGAAATAATGCATGTAAAAGTGTTATCTAAACCATAATGTGCCATGCAAGTGTTGGATATTGTCCAGGCCCATGAATTTTTAAGAAATCTCCAGCGTTCTATAAACAGGTTATAAGCCAGCAAGCATAAGGCTACCTCAACTACTGTGCAAGGCATTCGTAACATCATCAAAGAAAAAAAAATTGGGCAGAGGAAGGGGGAAGAGCTAATTGGTGTAAATTTTTCTTGTTCTTAGAAGATTTCACTTCTATTTCTCTGAACAGTTGTGTAATAAATCCTTTAGTGGCATCTGGCTTTCTAGGATGTAGAAGTCAAGCTTCCAACAGACTGGAGCTGAAACTGAGAGCAGAGAAGAAGGAAGAGAGGATGCTGCCATTGGGAGGATCTTGGCATGGAAAGTTTTTTGACCTTGAGGCTACCTGAAGTGTTTCCTTAATCTAACTGTGCCCAATTACTTGCAGTTTTCATAGCAGTTAGTTTCAGCAGCTTCTCAAAGAATAGAAGCAGACAATACAAAGAGAAGAGCCAGGGTGGGTTTCAGTGGTTCATCATGAATAAGTTAGGCTTCCGGTGATCAGCAAAGGAAGAGCCTGGTTTCCATAAATCAGAGAGGTAGTTAGCAAGGGTTAGTTGGGACTTAAGGAAACTTGGCCTTGAAAGCCCAAAGACTTGTACCTGTGCCTTAATTATATAGCTTAGGTCCTCAGAGATGGGTGTGACTTACAGTAGGTGAGGCTATGATATCTTCTATCAGCTGATCAGAGAAGAAAGTGCTGATCTTACAGGCATGAGAAACTGAGCTTGGGTGGAGACGTAAGTATATAATCCTTTTCGGTTTCCCACTGCTCAGCCAAAGAATGATTGTGTTGCTATTCAGCTGTCTAAAGATGTAGTGTCTTCTCTCCTGGTGGAATATTAACAATCCTTGAACCTCTCCTAATCAAGGTGTCATGTGCACCCTCACATCAGACCAATTGAACTCAACAGTTTAGTGGGTGATATTTGGGCATCTATTTTTTTTTTTTTTTTTTTGAGATGGAGTTTCGCTCTTATTTACCCAGGTGCAGTGCAATGGCGCGATCTCACCGCAACCTCTGCCTCCTGGATTCAGGCAATTCTCCTCCCTCAGCCTCCTGAGTAGCTGGGGTTACAGGCACATGCCACCATGCCCAGCTAATTTTTTGTATTTTTAGTAGAGATGGGGTTTCACCATGTTGACCAGGATGGTCTCGATCTCTTGACCTCGTGATCCACCCGCCTTGGCCTCCCAAAGTGCTGGGATTACAGGCGAGAGCCACCGCACCCGGCATCTATTTTGTTTTTAATTTTATTTTTAAGTTTCCCAAATGATTCCGATTGCAATCTGGCTTAAGAATCATTTATTTAAAAGTTTTAAGATGGAAATTTGCAAAGGGCTGCTATTCAAATCACTGTTCCTATTGCTACTTACCTGTTTATGATCTAAGACGACACCTGGATATGTGTCAAAGGTCAATTATTAGGAGGGTCTGGCAGTGAAAACTGATACCATCCAGGTGGGCCTTCTAAGATAATAACTTGCTGTGAAGCTTCATGTTCTTTTCCACATTAGGAATGCAGAGGAACCTGGCATGGTCTGATTCATGGAGCACATGCTGTGGGCTCTGCTTCTTGGCAGTATACAAAGGAGCCTCAGGAAAAGGCTCTCCCTACTCCTCCAAATGTCCACATATCAAACTGGGGGGATACTTCCTTTAGAAATTAGCCAGCTTGCCTCTGTCATTGACTGTTGCAAATGACTACTGAATTTATATAAAGTTCATTAATGTTCCTTGTTGGGTTTGACGTTATAAAATGATTTTGCCGGGCTAGCATTGGGAGTAGACTGGAAAGCTGGAGATAAAATTCCCATAGCTTTGGTAGACACATAATGACTGGCATTGCAAGTAGAGACTGGATAGTTCCAAAAAGCTCAAAACTTAGGAGACATTATTAATATAAGGTAATGAAGCCAAGGGATATGTGTAAGGAAGCCTATTGAAGATCCCAATTATCTTGATTATATTACTGTTTTCTTTTCATCTTTCTTTACTCCTTGTGCTAGGATCTCTGCCCTGTTCAAAAGCTTATGAGAGAGATCTGCTAGAGCAGAACCCTCCAGAACCTGGAGTTTTGACCATCCACCAGGGGCTGGTATTTAAAAAGTTTGAACTTGTAGAAAGTCCAAGAGTAGCTGACTGGTAGATAACTAAGCAACCATGTAAAATAGGGCTCCACAGCTGTCTAGCGACACACATGGGTAGACATCCAAGATGGAAGGCATCTGGCAAACACAATAGATCCCATGAAACTACAGTCTTGAGCCCTAAGAATGGATTCTAAGGGAGCATGTTGTAGGGTACTCAGAACAGGCTTAAGAACCATTTCCATATACAGGAAAATAAGACAACGAGTTGTACTTGGGCACATAGAAAGGATGAAGCACATTAAACTAGACTAGGAGTTAAAGCCTTGTCCTATGAAATCAACCTTGAACCCAGCCTCTAGAAATGAGAATAGAGTTTGTCCAGCAGCCAAGGGGACTTCATGCTTTGCTGATGAACTGCTGGTCTACAGCTCCCTGAATTCCCCTTACCCAGGGTCAAGATGAGTTCCAATCATGTCAGGGCTGGACCTGTAGTTTTGGGTTAAGTGGTTCCAGCTTCTACATAGAGGCAGGAAGCCAAAAAGATGATCATCATAAGTATTTTTTTAAATTCACAATTCTACTTTTCTCCTCCAACTACAATTTTGTTGGATGGACATGTTCTAAGAGTATGTGCAGAGGAAGAAGATTAAATAAACTTCTCCCAGTCAAACACAGATAAGGGCTATTGCACTGTGGCCAAATGACTTTCTGCAAAGACCAAAATTACTTACTATAGAAAGCAACCAAATGCATTTGAGGTTCTTTTATGCTCTAGAATATCTAATGTGTTGTAGAACTCATGATATACTTTAAGTGAATGCATATCAATACATACAAGAAAATCATAGCTATAGAGAGGGTGTATAATTGATATGATATTTGAAAAATCACTACTATCCCCACTCTAGCTTATTTTAAAGTGTGCACTTATTTTAAATGTTTTTCTAATTTAAGTTTCTGCAAAACTTCTTCTTTTCTCTCTTTAAAATTGTAAATCCTAAATATTTAGAAGAGATATTGCTGCCATTTAATATCTGATATTCGCACACACATGCACCTAGGTATACAAATATACAGAAACAGAGACTTCTAATGATAACCCTGAAAAGGAGTTTGGGGAGTGCTGTGTTAACCAACATATTGCTGAGTTAGCAACTAAATAACGGCTACATACATCCCTTTTGTATCATCAAGTAGTGTGCATTCTTAAAGTGATAATGGAACTAAATTTGGAGAGAAGAGTCCCTTAGGCTTCAGTTTATTTGTTTCACAATCACAGCCTCAAACTGAAGGGAAATTATGTGGCAGTTTGATAAATAAAATGCTATACATTCAAAAACAAAATGCAAAATGAAAACTTTTAGAACTTCAGATAATCAAGGATCTTAGATTAATTCCATCAGTGGTTGAGTTTTTTGTTGTTGTGAATTTGCTGGAGAATTTAGTATGAAAGCACTCTAACTAGTGTCTGATTATATCAGTGTCTCTATTTCCTTTTAGAACACACATCTGTTGTTGTGGGGGGTTTTTGGAGAGGAGAGTGTGGTTGTGGTTATTATGGAAATATGGCAAAACCAAATATTTTAAAGCAGATGAGAAGAAACCCACAAACAGTTGGCTCACAAATGTTGTAATGCTCTCCACACCCAAGCATGAAGCAAGCCACAGCGGCGGCAGCAGCAGCAGCGTTCCTGGTGGCCTCTGTTTTATCTGTTTCAAACACTGGGCCGCTCTTGTTAGTTAACTGACTGGAGATTGTTTTCTCCCTTTATCCCCCTCTCTCTCTTTTTAATTGTTGTTACTCTGTTTTGCCTGAAAGCTGCAGTATCTCACTGTTCATTATTCCCTGTTCAGTCAACTCCTGTCCAAAATTAACTCATTGTGTGCCGGAGTTCTTCTCAAGCTCCCTTTTCTTACAAGAGGCACAAAATAGACCTCACTGTAGCTCTCTTAAGAAGTTTGCATATCATATAAATAATTCCTTGAATTAACTCAATGCTGACTTTACTGGGCTGTATTTCTTTAATATTTACAACTTCTAACTAGAAATATTTCTAATTATTAATAAGAAATTGTTCTAAAATTTTAAAGTTTCAACCATTTAAATCCTCCCTCCATTTTCTTTCTCTCTCCTCTCTCTCTCTCCCCCTCTTCTCTTCTATAAACCTAGTTCTGCAGACCCTGTTCTGACTTTAGTTTCCCTTTTTTATTTTACTTGGAAAATTTTAAAAGAGTCTTTCGAGTCTCCAAACTAAAGCTAGAAGACAGAAAAAACAAAAAACACCAGCAGTCAATACAGCTGGGGACCTAGTTTCTCATATCAGCATCAAATTCCAAGGTATTCAACTTGAATTAAGTACACCATCAGATAAAAAACATCGAAATGGGAAAGTTGCTGTTGTAAATTAATGATTATTTGCTGTGTGCATTAGAGTTGCTGTTTGTACCACATTTTATTGTGATGTTTTATTCTTATTCAGTGCAACAGTAATTGGGTCTTAAACATGATAAAGTATCTTAAAGGCTGCATTGGTAGCTGAGCAGCCTACAGCAGGGTTTTAACTCTAGTTAAAGAAGGTTAATCAAAGCTAATGAATCTGTTTTATACATTGCCACGAGTTTAAAAAAAATGTGCCAGGAGGTGACTGAACTAAAATCTGAATTGTTCAGCTATGAACACAAATACATTTTTAGCATAATGATTTTGCAAGCCTCTGTGATGGCTCTGGGTCCTCCTGTATGGCAGGTAACTGCAAGCTCTGTAGTTTTCTTATCTTTCTACCACTGCTCACTCTTCTGCCATTAAAAAATATGAGCCTTATGAAAATACAGGAGAGGGAATGCAGTCCCACACTACAGCCTTCAGTGTGAGAATATCAAGAGACTGTTGCATTCACAAGTTCAGAATAGCTCTGCTCTTTATAAAAGAATATGAGGAGCCCCCTAATAAGGCCAATTCATTAGAACAAGTGTTTGTTACTAAAACACACCACGCAGGACCACAGGGATCCGAGCCAGACAGCACAGCAATTAAAGTTGCCTCCCTTCCAAACGCAGGCGGCCCACCAACTCTCCCCCACGAGTTCGGCTTTGTTTTCCTATTAGAAATGTGATTAAAGAATGCAAGTTCATAATTTGTTCATGCAGCAGAGGACCAATGACGCTCTGGTTGCAACAACCTTTGATACGCTTTAAATTAGAATTTTAAAATCTCACATTGCTTGTGTGCGCCCTTTCTGAAAATGCAGGAGGAGCAAAACCGTTTTACTCTGGGAATATACCTTGCTGCCTGGAAATCACTGCCTTGTTGCATTTGAAAAAACGCTCAGCCAGAGACCATCCTCCAAATATCTAAAATCACAGTGGTGGAGGGTTTTTAATTTTAATCCCAGCATTTACAGAACACACATACACACACACACACACACACACGTATGTCTGCAGTGACACCTTTCCCTTTCCCCTCCCCTTTGGTGCTCTGCGGAGCTTTGGAATGAGATTTGTAGAGACTCAGGACAGTGGCTGGCAAGGAAAACCCCCTGCCTGAGAGACAGAAAGAGGGGCGGGGAGGGCCATTGTCGCTTTCTGTCCTGCCCTCTTTTTAAGTCCAGATAATATTTGTACTTTGCCGGGAGGAGGGTGCAAAAAAGGGATCAAGATATGAAGCAAGGCAGAACCCAGAAAGTCCAAGGATAGAGACTAGCTTTGGTCCAAGAAAGGGCCTACATCACAGGTTTCAAAAGCATCTTTTTTCAGTTTCACAACCCACAACCCCCTTGATGAAAACTAGTTGCGAAATTCAGTGCCTGTTAGGCCTCAGCTAATTAGAAAAATGGGCGTTTTTTTCTTTTCCTTTCTTTCTTTAGCACCTTTTCTTTCAAGCATTTAGTCTCAGGAGGGGGATCCAGGCTCTTGGCCGGGCTGTTTTGAAAACACGCCTTTGAATGCCTCTCCCTAATTCACGCCTTTTGTTTTTCAGCTTTTGTGTTTGCCAGTTTGACCATATAACGTTATACATCTGGTGTATAGCTTGTTGGGGGCTTTTTTCTCCCAGGGTTCCTATGCATTCCCTATAGGACCCTCCTGAGCTTCAATTTGAGCGATCGTGTAACATAAAGGGGGTAAAGGAGAGTCTAGGAGGCTGGGGAGTGGGGGAAAGGAGGGAGCAAGAGAGGGGAGGAGGCCTGGGGGAGACAGAGAGAGAAGTGAGTGAAACATAAAAAAAAAAGTTGAAAAGAATTCTTTTGCTCTCTTCTTTTCTTCTCACTGTTGCGACTGGACCCTGAGTCAGCCGGCGACAAGGCCTCGGTGGGAAAATGACGGGGCCACAGAATAGATAACTCATTGGAATTCTGGCAACATATTCGTAAATAAAACAAAAGTGAGGAGGCGGGCTGGGGGAGGGCGTGTGTTCCTAGGGAAGCGCAGGGCTGCACAGGGCAGGGCTAGGAGGATATTTCCATGGCCGGCTCCCCGCCTTGCCTCTTGCAGGGGAAATCTAAGATGGTCAAAGGAAAGGAATCTGGACGGTTTTGCCCAGGCTTGTTTACCAAAGCTCTTGCAGCTGGAGCTGTTTATTATTGCAGCTAGGAAGATGCTCTTCCAAACACACTTCCCAGCTGAGAGCGCTGAAATAATCTATCCTATTTCTTCAGAGCCTGCATGGTCTGTGCCTTAGAAAGGGGTTTCTGTTCAAAGAGGTACATACTTGAGCATGGTTGTTTTCCCTAGCTCCTCGAGAAGAGGCATCCCCCAGATTTAGTTTGCAGATATCTTTCCCAGCCCTTACCTCCCATGCACACTTTTGACAAAACAGCCTGGATACTGCTTCTTGGGATGATGATATTGATGTAAGTTTCCTGACTTAAAAGCTCCCGGTCTTACTAGTGCATTTTGTTGCTTTTGGTGCTCATTGACGGGTAATCTTGTGGATTAGCACTCATCTCAATTTCCCTGTCTGCAAAATGGACGTATCTTAAGATCCAAGTCAGAATTCTTAGTTTTCACATTCCTCAAGGGTTTCTTTTGTAAAGAGTCTATTTCATATTTTTATTTAATATATATATATAATTGTGTGTGTGTGTGTGTGTGTGTGTGTGTGTGTGTGTAGTATATAAAATCAATCATAAACACATAGTGTATATTTTGGGGGTTGTGATTTTGTATGTCATCCAATGGCTCTAGAATAACTCTGCAAGCTTGATTTTGGCTGAAATAAAACCCAGAATAAATAAGAGGACAATATGTTTGTGGTGGTTGTTTAAAGCTAATACCAGCAGCTTTTTCTTTTCTTTACTGCTGAACAATTTCAAAAGCAATACTAGGCATGAAAGCAAAACAAACTCATTTCAGTGAAAGCTTATGAGTTATTTGTGTTTCCCTGAATTCAAGGAGGGGGTGGATGGGTAGGAAATTTGTTTTAAATATAGAAATGGGGAAAATACAACAAACTCTGCAGAATATCTTGGAAGGTTCTGCAGCTTGAAGTGCAGAGTTTATTACAGATGTGATGTAACTTGTGGGTATAATTTTCAAGAATAGCTGAAGAATGCACTGTGAGAAATCTTACCAAAAATACCATTTTCCCCAATATATTTGTCACTCAGGTTACCAGGTGATTAACCCCTTGAAAAGAGTTTTTCTAGGTGGAAATCTCCGTCCCTGTCTGTTCTTAATCAGTTCAGCCACATGACCAATAATGTGGATGCAAGGGTTAACACAATTAAATTAGCAAATGTTTGAAAGGAAAGGGTAAAATTGATTCTTAAAAAGATGTTTAACAAAGACATTTTGCTGTTCCAATCAGACATGTAATTTATACAATAGGCTATTTTCAGGAATCTATTTTTTTCCTAAATGTTAATCAGACCAGAAGAAAACGCCTATTAGTCCACATTGGGATATGCTGTAATTCCCCTGGAAAAGTAACTTACCTTAGGGAAATATTTTACTTCACTGAAAAAGACTGTTTATTTACTCTGAATTCCTTTCCTTGCAAGGTTGTTGTCTGTTTTTTGTTTTTGTTTAAACTGGTCTCAGAACATGGAGGAGTACAACCATCCTCAAGTGAAACAAAAACAGTAACAACAAAAAACCATGGACTTGAGCTAAAATTTTTAAATGAATTGTTTAGCATCAAAATGTAAAACTGTCCCAGCAAGAATGTCAGGAGTGTAAGCACAGAAGGATCTGTATTTTACTGAAAACATTCTTTATGTAATACCCAAAGAACATGAAAAGAAGGACCCACCCTTACTTATGTTACAATGTCGAATTTATTATCTTTTCAAGTGTGCTTCACAAGTTGATACTGTATTCTAAAGATTTTTTAGATTGAGACTCCTAACTTATCCACCTGCTCTCCTAGGTCACAACTCTAAGTCTGTAAAAAGGCACACTTCATGTTTCTGTGAAAACTGGCTTTATTTCTAGTTATAAAGGAAGTTGAACTTTTAGGTAAACTTGGTGCCAGGTAGCAGCAGCAGCTGCAAAGTAAAAAAGAAAAATGGCAGTTACCCAGTTAAGAAAATAACATTCTGTTGATCGACAAACACTCTTTAAATTTTAGCTATTAACAGCTCTTACAGAAACAGGAACTGCCAATAACAAAGTTGATTTCTAATGTCCCCAAGGTAATAATAATCCACTAATTTGACTATATCCCAGCTGGCCTATACAGCAGTTTCTATTTGTTTTTTTGCAGCAGGAAAGACTTATCTTTCTTTGGGGAAAAAAAAGGTGGGGGGTGTGCAGTAAAGTTAAGAAGGAGTGTGGAGAGAAAACACATGGAAATTTAATGTGAAAGTTTCTTGTTGCAATAAAGCTGTTAGGTTTGGCATGAAGACTGTTATCAGATGGTTCCTTTGACATTACTTGAGCCTTTCAGTAAGTAAGACAAGCCTGAAGGATTAGGTTGTCAACTTCAGCCTGTCATCTTTGAGTGGAAAAAAAGAGTTGCTTTTCTTTTTCTTTTTCTTCCTTTCTTTTCTTTTTTTTAAATTTAGGTTGCATCTTCCTTCATCAGCTTTTAGCTTTGAGACTGCAGCAGAGGTAGTTAATAGAACACAACCTCAGGCCCACACTGATCATGAAAGTCTAGCTTTTAAAGATAAGTGAGCCAACCAAGCTGTAAGACTAATCACCCTGTGCAAGTATGAATTTATCTAAAGAGGATTTCATGTGGAACCCCCGGAGCCGGCCGCCAAACGGATGACTGCACACTTTAAGAAAGTTAGTGGGACTTCTCCCAATCAACTGTCAGGAAACATAAAGGGTCTGGAACGTGCTGACTTAAGCAAACAATATTTAGCCATCTAAGGATACCATAAAGCCCAAGATTTTGCTTTGTTGGCACTGACAGGAAATATTGATACGTATCAAGTAACACTCCTGATGCAAAAAGGAAGATGTGACTCCTTTTGGCACTATCTCTATTTAGGAAATGGTCTTGTGTTTTTAAAAAAGCACAGGTGGGGAAGGGATAATGTCAAACCCAGTACTTCTCTGGGGACATTTCCAGCTTTCCTGGGATCACAGTTTCATGAAAATAGGAACTGAGCTAAAATTGTCTCCATTTTGAAAAAACAGAATTTATTGGAATTTGAATTTGCAAACTCTCAGAATGTCTAGCTGACAAGTGGACCCTGCCCATAACCACCAAACTATTCTTTAAGTTTATAAACCTAGGAAACCTGCCACTGATTAGGTTTTGGTGTATTTCTCAGCTTTTACAGTAGTCTAAACTATATTAGAACTATCTGGCTATGAGCCTAAAAAGTAAATAGAAATATGTGGCTATCAAATATGTGAGTCAAAACTCTTTTTTTTTGTGAGAAATAGTGTCTAATCCTATTGACTCATCACGTTTAGCCATTTATGGCTTTAATTACAGGGGAAAAATTGTAATGTCTTGTCTTGGGAAAATTTGATTGGGAACTTTGGGCTGTTACCATAGAATAAAGGTTGGGTTGGAGGATTTAATTTAAAAAGGAAAAAGAAAGAACCCTGTTTTATCAGCATACTCTAAACATTCTCCATCACTAATGTTGTGCCTGAGGTGATATCTTTGAAGATGCTGGAGGTGGCGGTGTTAATGAAATAACCGTTGGCGTTAAATAGCATTTCTAGAATCCTGATTGTAGTGCTAGAAAGGAAAGTGAATTTTGTAACAGCACAATAAACAGGGAGAACTGAAAAAAAAAAAAAAAAAAACCCACTCGTTTTGTAAGGAAGATCGCTTCCAGTTAAAGAAATTTAGGGTCGTCTGCTTTTCATGAAAATCGCATACATATGGCCTTTGAAATTTGTCACTGAAGATGGTTTTGCTCTAAGATAAAATTCACCACTTTATAGCTTTTCAGCTGCAAGTCTCTGGATTTTTTTTCTTCTGTCTTTTGGCCTGCAGCCCAATATGAATGTATGATCACTAGCACAATAGTTAAACATCTCAGTCTTTTTGAAGTGTCTTCAATGTTAGAATGATGTGTTGGTTGATTACCTAGCAGTCAGTGTAGAAAAGACTGCATTCTGCCCCCTAGTGTTAGAGATTTAATGACTGCTTCATAATACACAATGCCTCCCCCCTCCTCTTTTCCATCTGCTATGGATATAGAGCAGTGTGGGAATTACTGATGAGTTTTGTCATAATTAGTAAAGTGTATATTTTAAACAGGAAAATTTCTAGACTGAATGGACAGGTTTACGAGGCACAGGGTCATTTGATGTATGTTTTGTGTACTCTGCTGTGCTTTGCCAAACAATATACATTACCACTATAAACAGACATTGTCTTTAATACAGCATTCCTCCTGGGAAAATTCTGGGACTTCATAATAGAAGCTATTAACCAAAAAGTTCATGGTGTTGCCAAAATTTTATACACACACACACACGTATTCAAAGAAAGCATAGTATATTGTCAGATATTGTGGAACTTTCCATCTCTTTTTAGATGACTATTTCTTTGTGCAGGAGGTAATAAAAACAATCTGCACTAATTATAACACTGGCTTCCACAGGTCACAGACCCTTTGTGTTCAGGTTCATAAAAACCACACACACCAAAGGTAAAGAAAGGGCGTGTGATGTCCTCAAGATTTTGATATGGGAAATATTGATTATGTATAGCTTTTTTTCAGCTGCCAATGAAGTGGAAGGAATTTGCTTGAGTTTTTATCCTGTCCTGGGTTCTTGATTGTTTGATTTTCATCTTTATTGTAGAATTCATATCCCACATGCAGGCAAGCATTGGAAGGCACACAAAATCAAACACCGATGGTATAGGCATCATCCAATGAGTGTGTGTTTAGGTCTTGCACAAGTGAAAGCCCACATTGGAAGAAGACAGGACAGACTGAGGAGGAGAAGGAGGAGCAGGAGGCATCTGGGGAGAGTGGACGGGAGGAACAGCTGGACCATGTGTAATGTGTCAGTTTGCTTCTGTGCCACTATTGTGTTGCTGATGTTGGAATACAGGGAAGACGCTAGTTTATTGAATAAGGAGCCATGTAAATTCCAGCTGTCAACATGTGATCACTCCCTTTGACAAAGAGGGAGGTTTTCTCCTTACTTATATTTGATTTCTAGTGACAGCTACACATTTTCTGGAGCCTTCTTTGCCACCAGGCTACATCTGGGTAGCCTTTGGCCACCCTTCCGTTTTTAGACTGGTTCTTCAGGGTTAGTACCTGGCTTGTATAGGTGTGTTGACTGGCATTCAAATGCCACATAGTCAGAATTAATTCAGAAAGAATGCTATGGCTATAGTGATAACAAGTAATCGATAGTATTTTTAAAGGACATTTCTTGCTATTGTTTGATTTCAGTATAAAAGGCAAATGCTTTACTCAAAAAGAATAGTACAAAACAAAAATTCACACACTAGGTAGCTTTTTTTTATTGTGAGGCATGTCAACCCAGTTGTAACCATGTCAAGCTATGCCTTTCTTTAAAAGCTGCTCCAGGAAACCAGAGGTTCACAGAGGGACAGAGAGGCGCTCACTTCTTATCTTGCTGTCTTACTATCTAGCTCTGTACCCTCGCCATGTGGTTTGAGAGAGGCTGCTGACATTCCTGAGATTTTGAGTGGGGTTCTGGGAGGTCTCTACAAACTGGAAGGGGAGGAGGAAGAGGGGACTGAGGGGCAGGGAGAGAGGAGAAAAGCATTCTCTGAGTAAGACCAACTCCAAAACAGCTTGAGTCTCTTGGGAGTTTCATTAGAGGAAAAAACCATTCATCCTTGTTCACAGAGGCAAAAATTATTCAGATCCAGGAGATCTTGGATGCCAGTTTTTTGTTTTTGTTTTTTGTAAGTCATGGAAACATAGAACATTTTGTGGTGTGTGGCAAAATCTCAGGCTTTCTTTCTCCTTGCTGCAGAATTTCGTTATCTTAAAAGAACTCAAAATGCTACAACATTGGAACTGTAAGACTCCCTTACCCAGGTACATATTGCCTTCCTTCTGCCATGATACGGTACTCCCAATAACTCTGCCTATAATTTTCAGTAAGATGACTTTGATGCCTCTTTAAATAAATAAATAAATAAATGTGTGTGTGTGTGTGTGTGTGTGTGTGTGTGTGTATAATATGGATTATATTTAAGTTAACATAATACCTCCGTAAATTTCCATAGGGGTATTTTCTAGAAATACATGGTTAAACATATGGATGAAATGGAGAAATTTCTGGAGTCAGGGTTTCCTAGAAAAACTCTTTTGACCTAAAAAATAATACTTTTTTTGACCCCTATTAATTTGCTAATAAACAAATTAACTCCAATTTCAAAACAATTTGGTGACATTTAGCTATACTGATTTAAAAAGATAAGGGTGGCTTCATACCGAAATCATTCATTGGTTGTCAAATCACTGTCATCACCATCATCTTCATCCACTATTGAATGGTTTGCTGTTGACTAACAGATGCTGTGATCAACACAGGGAAGGGCATGCAGATAAAAGAGGATGTTTTCCTCACCTGGCCTGGGATTAGAGTGAGGTACGTGAAGTTTATGAACATTCTTTTTTTTTTTTTTTTTTTTTTTTTAAGATAGAGTCTTGCTCTGTTTCCCAGGCTGGAGTGCAGTAGTGCCATCTCAGCTAACTGCAACCTCTGCCTCCCGGGTTCAAGTGATTCTCATGCCTCAGCCTCCGGAGTAGCTGGGACTACAGGTACATGCCACCACACCCGGGTAATTTTTGCATTTTTAATAGAGATGGGGTTTCATTATGATGGCCCGGCTGGTCTCGAACTCTTGACCTCAGATGATCTGCCTACCATGGCCTCCCAAAGTACGGGGATTACAGGTGTGAGCCACCACACCCAGCCTAAACTTTGATATTTTGTGGATTATTTGCACTCATTTTGATTTTTCAGTATGTTTCATTCAAATATTCCTTCTCTTGATTACTAAGATTTTTGGTGCTATCTTAAACTCTGCACCCAGCTATCTTAAACTCTGCACCCAGAGAAGCGCCTCATGGGCCATTCCTGTTGGCTTGGGCTACATGGAAAGATGGAGGCTCGCTTGTATTGTTTCCGTCTGTTCAACTTTTTAAGATTCTACATCAATTTTAGCCAAAACATCCTTTTGTGGAATTACTAAAAACACATTTATAGATGGTGACTTCCCAACATCCTCTCTCAAAGGTTTTTTTTTGGGGTCTCCCAACACTCAAATAAAAACTCTTGCTGTATGCACTGATAATCTTCTGTCTAGGAACTAGTTCTTTTCAAATTTAAGATGGAATAAAAAGCTATTTTCCTGCACACTGTTTGTCTTACATCATTCCTCTAATGCCATTCAAGAGCCCTGGTCAAACCTCTTCCCAAGAGAAGGGTTTCTAATCAGGCCTGGGCTCCTTTGCCAGCTCTTCCAGGTAACAATCCATTTTCCTTCACCCTTCACCTGATTAACTTCCCCCACCTGCTTTGGATTCCTGTTCTTAGTCATGCTTCTCTCCCTGATGCTGCCCTTTGGGCAGTGGATTTCAGATTTCCTTGTGCTGGGCAACATATGTTCTTCAACTCTGGAGCCTCATGTCAGACACGGCCACTGCCAAGACGCTTGACGTGGTCTGCTCCAAACTTCTTCCTTGCTAATTCAGCCTAGAGAGACAGCATGCTAGCATGGAGAATAACACCGTTAACATGTGTTTACAGGCATTAAAGTGTGGCTCTACACTGTTATAAACCCCTGGCGTATTTGACCTGGAAGGGAAAAAAAAGATCACGTAGCACTTGGCTTTCTCAGTAGATTGTGAGTTGACTTAGACAACTGAAAAAGACAAAGAGACGAGAGAAAGGGAGAGCAAGAGCAAGGGGAGAGAGAAATAGAAAGGAGAGACAAGGTGAGAGAGAGAATATACATCTCTATTTGTACCATTTAGCAACAGAGGAAGAAATGCAGAAACCACCTCTCAAGTCAGGAGAATGCTCCAACCAGCCAGGGTGTTATAAATTAGAGCCTGTCAGTATTACAATGTATATTAATAGTCACACCTCTTTTTAATGAGTTTGGCATTGGCAGCTGAGAGGAAATACAAGTCATCATAGCTCTGCTCATGCAAACCCCGACAAAGGAATCCGTAATAAATCTTCCTAGAACAGCACTCAACATAAATATGTATCACATAAGGCATCTGTTTTACATTCTGCATATAAATCAGCATAGCGCTGAATAGCAATGAATCAGCTTCTCAATGCCTGATTTGATAACAAATCGACTTGGATCTTAGGAGAGAGAATTTACAGCCCTCACCGTCAAGACAGATAGTCAATACTTAAGACGAGTGCCAAGTTAAGTTTTCTTCAGCAACCAAGTTTACAGACTGAGAATCCTGGGGCTGGGGTGGGAGCCCAGTGGGTGGGGCTGGACAGTTCTAGAGGGGAAGGGAAAGCAGTTCTCCTGGGGATAGGGGCTTTGAGGTTTGAAGCTTCAGGTTTGAAGGATATTGGGTGGCATATCTCTGCACTCTGCATCTGAGTTCCTCTCTGCTTTGTCCCCTTTCTTGGGTCTCCTGCAGGTACAGTTTCTGCAGGCCGTGATGATGATGGAGCCATCTTGATTGTGTCATTTGGGGTGGGGGATCAGGGTAACCCATGGTGCCCCCCAGGCTGAGTAGGGCTTTCTCTTTGCAGCCTCTTCACCTGTCCCAACTTGGCTGGGGTGACTCCCACGACTAAGGGAGGAAGCAAAGTTCTGACCCCTTTCTTTACAGACTGTTGATAATAACTTCCTGTAAAGACCTTTTATTCCAGGCTACAAAATGAGTGAACAGTATTTATGGCATTTTTCCAGTATCAGAGTGTTGATGGGATCAGGTCACAGAGGGAAACTTGAATGGCTCTTTATTGTCAGAGAACTGCCTGATGCAGACATGGCTAGCCACACAGAGATATGAAATGCTTAAAGACTTCAAGGGCAGAACAGCCCCTCGAAAGTCCCTGCCAAGATAAAGGCAGCTGTTCTGGCTCACTTAGGTTGGTGGAGCAGAAAGCAGGTACCAGTTGGGCAACTGGGTGTAACCCAGGGAGGGCAGATGCTTTTTTGCAAAACTCTAAAGGCAGTGTATTATTTGCTCCTTTTTTTTTTAACCTCAGCTATGAGTCATCATTTCTTTTTCTTTGCAAACATCCATCTTATTTGTAGTAGGAAGCAGCCACTTACCATATTGTGAGCTATGAGTATTCTTAAATACTGCCTATCTTCTAAGGCCTAGCAGTTGTGAGCCTTTTTTATAGACTCAGCTGCTGTGGCCTTTCCAAATAAGTGCCTGTTCGATGGCCCCTGTCTCAACCCCAAAGTGAGAAATGTATTTCAAAATTGCTTCAAATACTGCCTGTACTGAATGCTTTTGGATCTAACTAGATGAATATAAAAAGCCCTCTTCCATTGGGGTTGCATAGATAGGTAACTAGAAAAAGGAAGTCTGAATTTTCACAAAATACTCTCCAATTTAAACTAATCACAAATCAACTAGCCACTATATTTTTATCCTTTTACTTTAGAAGATATGCAGATATGACTGTTAATTGAAGAGACTGTTGTGTTTACAGCCTCTTAAAATTCTGGTTTTATTGTTTAAAATCTCCAACTCACTCCATAAATCATTATAATAAAAATTGCCCTGAAGTACAATCTATTTCAAGTGTCAACTCACTTAACGGTTTTTCTGTTCATAGAACAATTTGGATATATTTAAATACTAGAACTGGGGTGATTTTTTTTCCCCTCTAAGTGACATTTTGCAGTATCTGGAAACTTTTAAATTTATTTTTTAGGTATTATAATTTGGTGGTGATGTCAAGGGATACCACTAGCACCTGAGAAACATCAGATGCTCTTAAATACCCTGCAATGCACAGACAGTACCTCCACTCCCATCCCCAGCCCTGCCCTCATGTAACAAAGAATTATCTGACCCAACATGTCAGTATTGCCGAGATTGAGAAACTCGGCACTGGAAGAGATTGCCCCAAACTGGATTATAAAAGAGCTTGAGTTGGAATCCCAGATCTGTGGCTTCTTGACCGTGTGACCTTGAGTAAATTACTTATCTCTCTGAGTTCTTCTGAAGTGACATGTGATCGAAGTGGCTGGGTGTGAGAAGAATATAAAAGGATATATGTAAAATACCTGGCCCAAAATAAGTTCAATCATTACATTCTCCCTTCTTTTCCCTAACAAAATTTAGTAAAAGGCTGTGACTCAAAGTGAGTTCTGAGAGAACGGAGTTGTGAAGTACTCATATTTTTTACTTATCTGGTAATATCTCAAGATTTTGTTGTTTGCTTGTTGTAAGAGTGTGTGTGTGTGTGTGTGTGTGTGTGTGTGTGTGTGTGCATGCGTGCACGCGCACACCAGGTAGAGTTTGGTGAACTGAACTGAAGTTGTCTTCTTGGTTTGAGACTGCAGAAAGGTTTTTAGTGCTCATTTAAAATTTTCTGGTAGTAGTTCCGATGGCATTGTCAATTTTGAGTGAGAGAAGCAGAAAAAGTAAAGGTTTGGCAATCAGACAGACCTAGATGCAAATTGTGTGTCTCTACTTCTTGACTTTGTGACCTTGGGCACAAGGTATTCTTTCCAAGATTCAGATTTCCTCACTGGTACAATGAGCATCATGACTTTGTTTTAGATTTTTGGTTGGATGATAAATAATATAAATAAAGCAGTACCCAACACAAAGCCAAATGGTGTTGAGGGTCTGCCTGAATCACAGTAGTTTACAGTAACCGTTCGCCTTGCTTTTGTTCTTGCCTCATTAAAGAGATGAGAGGTAGGCCAAAGTGGAGGAACGCAGGGCTGCCTATGGGGAGGGAACAAGTCCAGTGGAACAGATCAGGGAAGAGAGCTCACCTTTAAGGGAACACCCTGTTCATGCAAATCAGCCCTACAGGTTTTTGCAAGATCTTCCAATAAGAAAGTCTCCTAAAATTCAGCCTGTGGCTTTTCAAACAAAGAGAGGAAGTGGTCAGGTACCACATATTAGCAGAAGTGCTCTGTGACAGACTATATTTTCCAAGGATGGCTGCAACAAACTCCTATCCCAGACCACCCACTGAGAAACTCTGTAAATTAAGGTAGTTTATTTTAATATAATTTTTGATATGCTCATTTGTTTCCAATTATAAACATTATGCATGCTTATTATAGAAAATTTGAAAAATGCCATAAAAAGAATTAAGATGAAAAAAATCAAGTTAGTAGTGATATTAAGATATCTTTTGGACAAATTTCTGCTTTCAATTGTGTTTAGCTACATGGTTTGGGTACAAAATTATAAGTGACCACGATACTAAGGCTGTGTCATCACATGCAAAACGAAGTGCAAATTAAAATAATTGTTGCAAAAATTTAGGCCCAGAATTTTCTTACCTACGCCATCCCTGTAATTAAGGAAAGGTGTTTAGGATAATTGCCTCCATTTACCAGTTCAGTTGTTTGAGGGAATGAAGTATCAGGAATTGGCTGCCATAGTTTTTTTTTTTTTGATTGTATAAAATGCTTAGTCAGATTATTTTTCTCAAAGTGGTTTTTTCACTCAATGAAAAGCACGGTGGCTCACATCTGTAATCCCAGCACTTTGGGAGGCTGAGGCGGGTTCAAGAGATCAAGACCATCCTGGTCAACATGGTGAAACCTCGTGTCTACTAAAAATACAAAAAATTAGCTGGGCATGGTGGCGCGTGCCTGTAGTCCCAGCTACTCAGGAGGCTGAGGGAGGAGAATTGCCTGAACCCAGGAGGCAGAGGATGCGGTGAGCTGAGATCGCGCCATTGCATTCCAGCCTGGGTAACAAGAGCGAAACTCCATCTCAAAAAAAAAAAAAAAAGCCTTTTTAAAAAATAATTAAACATACTTTGACTCAGTTGTCAAAAGAATCTTCCTGTTTTCAGTATCCAAATTACTAATAAATTCTATCAATTTACTTTAAAATAATAAAAAAAAGCAACCCAGTAATTAATATATTCAAAACAGATATTTCAAGGTATAAAATATTCCTTGGAATTTTTCTTGTTTCTTTTTTTCTTTTTCTTTCTTTTTTTTTTTGGATGAAGTCTTATTCTGTCGCCCAGGCTGGAGTACAGTGGCATGATCTTGGCTCACTGTAGCCTCTTCTGCCTCCCAGGTTTAATTGATTCTCCTGCCTCAGTCTCTTGAATAGCTGAGATTACAGGCATGCATCACCACGCCTGGCTAATTTTTGTATTTTTAGTAGAGATGGAGTTTCGTCATGTTGGCCAGGCTGGTCTCAAGCTCCTTACCTCAAGTGATATACCTGCCTTGGCCTCCCAAAGTTCTGGAATTACAGGTGTGAGCCACTGCGCCTGGCCATAATTTTCTTAATAAGTAAAATTAAATATACTGTTCATATTATGCTGTTATTCCAAATCGAATTTATGGGCGGCAAATAGAGGTGAGCCAGTCTTGGAAAGGCACTACATTTGTCCCCATATTGCATGCATATTGGTGGGTATGGGGTAAAGAGATGGCTTGAAGACAAGGTAGACAAGGGAGGATGTAAATATTTTCCAAATTTTTCCAATAATTAAGAAGAGATGGAAAATATTTTCTTTTTCCAAGACTTAACCCAGACACAAGCCTTCCCAAGTATGTGTGGAAGGCAAATTTTGGGGATGCTCCTAATTTTACCATCTGTGTCTTATATTAAAAGGTGTTGAATAAGTTCTTAGGTAGCACTCATGATTCAGAGTCATAAGGAAAACTGACTTACTATGAAATCATCAGAGGAGTAGAAAATAGGTAAACAAAATCCCCTGTTGGCTTCTGGTCCAATCTTGAAGGCAAATACAAATTAGAAAAAAGCAGAGCTAGAACCCTGAATGTCACAGCCACACAGGATATGGGACATAGGACCCACATGGAAAAATCAGGCATCCCAGGGACAGGCAGGAGGTGGATTGGATGTAGTAACTGTAATCTGGTGAGGAAGGGAGAGAGAGACTTCTGCCAGGAAAGGATGCATTGAATTTCTAAGGAATGCAGAGTGAGGCATTTCCTAGCACTGCAGACTAGCAGGACTAAAGGTTTCCTACTGGTACACTGTCCACATTCCTAAGCCTACATTTCCTTGGTCTGTTTACTTAGGTTTTTCGGTTTGTTTGCTCACATTCAAAATGTTTGTTTCTTACATTCAAAATGACCAACTTACAAGGAGACTGCCATTCCATGAGTCATATTTTGCAAAAAGTAAGTAATAGAAGCACCGGGAACATCTACCTTGCAAAACAAAATCTTTGGTTCATTCAAAGTTGGTTAATTTTCTCAGGGCTTTTCTCCCCCTGGAGTAGTCAAACAATTTTCCTTGTACCTATCCTCACTTACAATGTACAATTTTCTTTGTACCTATCCTCACTTCCAATGTGCTTGTTTTTAAGATCATAATTTCTTGATGAGTGGTTGTTGACAGGTTGACTTAGGATTAGCTAAACACTAAAGTGTATATAATAGGAAAATCCTCTAGCTTGTTTCAAAGATATATGCTGCCTTGAAATGTAGCATTTTGTGTTTGACAAACATGGAACAAATCTGAATAATCTAGACAAATAATGAAATCCTGTAATTTGCAGCAACATGGAGGGAACTGGAGGCCATGAGGTTAAGTGAAATAAGCCAAGCACAGAGAGGTAAATTTCACATGATCTCATTCATATGTGGGAACTAAAAAAGTGCATCTCATAAAGACAGAGTAGAATTGTGGTTACCAGGAAGAGTCAGGGGGATGGAAGGATGAGGAAAAAAAATAGAATACAAATACTGAACTAGACACTGAAAAATGGTAGAGATGGCAAACTGTATCTGTATATTTTATCTGAATACAAAGTGTAAGATATTAAAAAAAATTAATAATAAGTAAATGTGGCTGGTCTCCAGCACGAGTGGGGTAGATTAACTGGGCTCTTTTGCCAAGATAAATATCATGGTGGATGTGGTACGTGAAGAGCTTGGTGTCCAGTTGAAACTCCTGTTCTTCTTACATCATCTGCCTTTCATTTATGCTTCCTGTTACGGCAGTAACTGGGGCTGGTCACAAAACAGTAGGAGATTATTTCCTGGTTTTTGCTGACTAATGAGCATCTAATAGACACTTGTAACTTCTCTATGCTTACTCACACTCTGGGATTTCTCTCTCCAGCTAGGGTAGGTAATTCTTCTTCTTTTAAAATCATTCAAAACTGTTTTCCCAACTGGTCCTACACTTAAATAAAACCAGTAAAATTACCTATGGTTCTTATTCAGTAACTCAGAGTACATAATAACTACTTGATTATTTAGTTTTAACAGAAGTAGCAAATATTAAAAGATATGACTTTTCAACGTAGCAAAGAAAACTCTTCTCCAAATCCTGCCAAGAATCATTCTGAAGTAAGAAAGAAAGGGAAGGGAGAGAAAGGAAAAGAATTTACCAAAAATAGACTTTATATATGAAAATCAGTAGATAAACATAATACTAACTGGAGAGTAGAAATAATAATAATAATAGTAATGATGATGGCAGATCACAAACGGATAGTGCGAAATTTCCCTCCCTTTTCACCACCTTACAGGATATCCTGTCTAGCAGCAGAAACAAAACGTGGAAATGAATCAGCCGATAAAGGATTTTCTCTCATTAAAGATGTTAGTGATTTTGCCCTGTGTAGGGGAAGTTGAACATTAAGGTGGATGTTCATAATCTAAAGGGACCATGGTCACCCGCTCTCCTTGCTATGGGATTCGAACTGTTTTGCATGTGATAAGAATGTCAGGCTAAAGGTAAAAAGCACTTTATCTCAGTATGATAAAAAATCATACCACAGACTGACCTAAACACTGAATTTTTGATGATTGCCCCCACTGATAAATTTTGTTTTTCTTAGTAAATCTCAGGATATTAATATCCATGACAGTCTCCATAGAAAATGCAAAATAGAATCATACAAAAATTATGTATAATTTTTCTTTGTAGGGAAAGGGGTGGAGCAAAAACAATAAATTGAGGAGGTGGAACCACCAGAAAGAATAAAAGAGGTTCTTATATTTAGGAGAAATTCAGAGATCATTTGGAAACTATTATCATGGTGTTTCTCATTTCAAAGAGATGTAAGTTGCTCTTAAACAATTTATATTTTTAAAAAGTTTTAACAGAAAATGAGTGAGGAGTGAAAAGTCCCTTTTATTCCCAAGGTTCATGTGACCCAGAAATGAATTTGCCCTAAGAATCAGGTTTAAGACTTTCACTTTCAAGCTTTAGAAGAAAACGAGCTTCATTTTTCCTGGAAAGATAAACTTAGTATTATATATGTTATCATCCTGTTGGGATCAAAATGGAGTATTTGCTGAGATGAAATATTAAAAGACAGAGGATGTGAAGAAAGATTTATGTAATGCTAATTTCAGGCAGCTTTCAAGGTTAATGCTTGTCCAAATTTTCATGGCCAATTCCTCTCGCCCAAGGACCACATGGACAGCTCTGTACTGCTTGTCACTGTCATCAGCCACTTGTGTGACACCTTGGCTGCAATTCAACAGTAAAGCATGCATATTCTCTACTGAACATTTGGGGAGCCTGCAGGCAGTGAGTTGCGATGTAAATGGAAAAAAGGAAAGTCTGATCATAGCCCTCTCCATCATAAGCTATCTAGGTGTCCTATTCAGGCTTCCAATGTGGGTACTCACACAGGCCACCCAACTGCTGACATCCTTCATTGACCTTTTCACAGCAATTGTCAGCCTAATGACTTTGTTTTCGAGTTTTGGAACTGAACTTTACAAGGATTGCTTCCAATCCTGGGTGGCGCTGAGAAAACTCAGCCTCACTAGAATTTGGCTGAGACCACCAGATGTGTTTCATGTGAGAGCCTTTTCCCATAATCTGACCACAATGGTTTATGAATGTTCTGGGGAGCCAAAAGCTGGCCCTGGAGGCTGAGAAAGGGCTGTGCCCTGCTCAGCTAGGAGACCACACAGCCATCCTCTTTCCCCTCTGAGTATTTATAGTTAAGAAACCACACCACCCTTCTCATTCAGAAGCTGAAGGTGAAAGTGGAAAAAACCAGAAACACAAATTGCATCCTACAGCTGAGAAAGCCTCACTCTTGGAAAAGCTAGAAAATAAATAAATAAAGGGGAAAATCCAAATGGGATCGCTCTTCAAACACACAAATGATCTTATGTTAACAGTTGGGATTAAACAGCTGTCTCGTGGTTATGCGATCATAACAGATGCTGTGTGCAAACGTTTCCTGCTAGCTTTGTTTTGGTTATTGCTGTTTGTGCAGTTCATTGGGCTGAATTCAGCTTAAGGGATACAGGTTTTTATTATCCTTCTGTGCTGCACAGGCAGCTTCATCATTTCTTTAAGAGGAAAGGGGTCGTGTGAGAGGGATATTTGGAAGGGAAATGGAGGGTGGGCGCTCCGATGTCACATTGGGAATGATGTCATATTGGTGAAATTCCAACACATTGGTTTATGACCACTTTTCCGTTAAAGTGGTCCCAGGTCATTTATGAGTTTTTCTTGTTGGTGGTGTTTTTTTTTTTTTTTTAAATTTTATTTTGGTGGAGGCTGTGTTCAGTTCTAGTGCAGTCTATGCAGCTGGAATAGAATTTATAGAACATAGAGAAAGTGTCTTCTGTTCTTCTTTTTGGATGACTAACAGATTACAGCATTGTAATGACCCCTATTTTGTCTCTTCCTCCCATGCCCTCCAGAGAAAAAAATGTACTGGCTGATTTTGATTTTTCCTAGAAATTTCATTTCATCTTAGAAGTTGGGATTGCCTTCTCTATGTCAGCCAAGTGAAGTGGTGAAGTAGCACTGTTTTTGGCAATTCAAATTTGGAAGCCATTTTGGCCTGAATTATATTACTTAGTTAAACCAAAAATATCATCTTGGCTTAAATTCCTCAGAAAACTGCCACAATTCATAACACACTTTGCCTACCAATGGATTTAATTCTATTACTTATATTCCAGCCTTAAAAAATATAATGCAAATGGCAGAAACAATATTTCTGGGTACAAAAACCTCCTGTCTACCCTAAGAAGGAAGTAGAGAGAACAATATGGGCCATGTTTAGGGGTTCTGGCCAAAGCTCTGACTGCTTGTCACCCCCGGGAGGTCCTCATTTCTTATCTATAAAAGGCTGATTGTCCATGCATCCACTGGCCATTAGCTCATCTGTGCTTTCAGAAATTTTCGATGGGGGAATGGGAGCATATTGATTCGTCAACACCTTATCTTAGGAATTGCACACTTTGAGTAGGACCATCCTAGCATAGCCAAGTCAGACATCTTTACTGAAGCAGAGGTTTCTATAATGTGTAAACATATTTCAGGAACTGAACTTAAATTGCTATCTTAATCTCTATCAAGAAAGGGGTTGAATGATTGCTTTTCAGGTCTGACCAGCTCACAGAATGAAATTTGGCCTTGTCTGATAAGTTGTCAAAATAATAGCATTTCTATGTTTTAAAGATACATCAAAATAATTTCATTTACATTTAATGCTTGATACTACTAATAGCTTCTGAAGATATTTTTCTAATCTTACAAAAAAGCAAGTCAAGGTCCATCCTATAAGGAGAGTATCATATCTAAGTTGTCCAAGTTTATACAAGTAGTAAGTGGTGGAGCCTATATTTGTACCACATTGGGCACCAATGGCCACATGACATAGATATTAAGAAGAGTATTTGCCCACAGACCTCTTGTTGTCACTGACTTTTTGAGTCTGAGATCAGTCTGGGCAACAAAGGGAGATCTGTCTCTATAATAAATAAAAGCAAATGAAAATTAGCCATGCATGGTGATGTGTGCTTATAATCTCAGCTACTCAGGAGGTTGAGATGGGAGGATCCCCTGAATCCAGAAGTTTGAGGCTTCTGTGAGGTATGCTTGCACCACTGCACTCCAGCTTTGATGGCAGGGCAAGAAGCCATATCCTGAGAAAACAAACAACAACAACAAAAAAAAACAAAGTAAGAAAACCCAGAATATCAGGGGTTTTTGTAGGGACAAGCCTGTGGGAACCTTGAAACAAAAGGTCCTTCCGAAGAAGATAATACAAATGGCAAGTAAGCACATGATGAAATATTACCTCACACCCACAGGATGGCTAATATCAAAAATTAAAAAACAGAAAATATCAAGTATTGGTGAATATTTGGAGAACCTGGAATTCTTATAGATTCTTGGTGGGAATGTAAAATGATACAGTTATTGTAAAAACAGTTTGGTGGTTCCTCAAAATATTAAAAATAGAATTACCATATAATCTAGCAATTCTGTGTCTGGGTATATACTTCAAAGAACTTGAAAAAAGGTCTTGAAAAAGTATTTTCACATCCATGTTCACAGCAGCATAATTTACAATAGCTAAAATGTGGAAGCAATCTAAATGTCTATTGATGGATAAATGAATAAGCAAAATGTGTTACATAGATATGTCTTAGTTAATTTTAGCTTCTATAACAGAATATCACAGACTGGTGGCTTATAAACAACAGAAATTTATTCACAGTTCTGGATGCTGGATGATCAAGATACCAGCATATCAGGTTTTGGTGAAAGCCCTTTACTGGATTGTAGATAGCCGACTTCTTGCTGTGTTCTCTCTTGGTTGAAAGAGAGTTAGCTATCTTTTTGGCTTCTTATCTAATTATCTAATTACCTCCCAATGAACCTACCTCCAAACCATCGGATGAGAGTGTCAACACAAGAATATTGGGCAGACATAAATGTTTAGTCTGTTAGACATAGTGAACTCCAAGTTTCTTTTCAAAGAATCAGTATGTCAGTATGTTCAGTTCCTTCTCCTCCATTTTAAAGTTTAACTTCCTTCTAGTTTCAGTAAACAACTTTTCCCCCAGTTCTGATCAGTAGTCCACATCTGTTACCCCAGTCCCCTACTCCATCCTGACTCATCCTGGTCACCTGCCCCAGTTACCTGCTCCTGTCCTCTGCTTTGACCTAGGTCACCACTGGCTATCTGCTCTGACCTGCCCATAACCATCCTTCCCACCAAACTATCCCCCACCTCCCGCCACTCCAGCTCGAATCCCTGCTCTCTTTAAAATAGCCAATCGGGATCAGTCTAGACTGTGCAGTCTAACCCTAGCCAATAGGGGAACTACACAGCAGTGGGGGCTATCTCTGTCAGGAATAAAAACCCCTTCCCCTCCCTTGTCCAGGTGTGCACTTGCCATTGTTCCCTCTGGGAGCTGTACCCTTCTATGGAAGTAAATTGCCTTGCTGAGGAAATTTATATTTGAATGCTACTTCTTTCGTGGCATCGAAAATTTTACATAGAACAAGTCCAATGCAATATACAATGAAATATTATTCAGCCTGAAAAAGGAAGAAAATTCTGACATATGCTACAACACAAAGTAATCTCGAGGACATTGTGCTAAATAAAATAACCTAGTGACAAAAAGGTAAATACATTTTGATTCCACTTATATGAATTACTTAGAAGAGTCAGAAGCATACTCAGCTTTTCTGCATTGTTGTGGAACACTATAGTCTGCACAGATTCAATACCTGTAGAAGTGCAAATCAGGCCATCAGAGCAGTTTGATTTATACCCTTTCCTTGATGATTAGAGGGCTCCAGGATCTTCATTCTCTTCTTTTTAAGCTTGCTACCAATTAAAATGCAAATCTCTCCAAGACAGAATTCTGTTTTCATCATTGAATGAATTACACATCCTTTAATCTTCTGCCTGTTTTGCTAAAACAAAGATTTTTAAAATATAAAAGTAATAGAGAAGAAAGGTTAATAGCTAACATATGCCAGGATAGAGATGAACAGCCCAATAGAAGAATAAGAAGAATGACCACAGGTTGTGAGGAGACAGTCAACAGAAGTGCCAATCTAGATGGCCCACCAGCAAATAAGATGGTCAAACTCACTTGGTGGCAGGAAAATGAAAGCACCAACATAGTGAAGTATCACTTTACATCCATCAAGTAGGCAAATTTTTTTTTAAAAAATCACCCATGGCAGGCAGCAATGTGCAGAAAAGAGTATATTCATACATCACTTGTAAAAATGTGAAGAATTTTTGCATTTTGGAAAAGCAATCTGATAGCATATTGTAAAGTTAAAAAATATATGTGTGTATACATATATTTGTATACATACACATACATATATATATATATATAAACACACACACATACACATTATACACACATACACGTGTGTGTGTGTATGTGTGTATATATATTCCTCCACTCAGCAGTTCTACTCTTAGCAATTCATTTCAAGAAATAAAAGTCTTCTTCTTTTAGGAAATATACAGTGTGTGTGTGTGTGTGTGTTTGTGTATAAAATATATATGTATGTATGTATATATCATTCAGCCTGAAATACTGTAGTCAAGAGTGATATAACAAACGTATAGATAGCACATAACTTTCGTCATGGACACATAAAAAGTGAATCATGTGTAATATATTCATGTCATGGAATATTATTCAATAACTAGAAAGAATAAATTAGAGTCATATCAGTGGACTTAGACGGAATTCCATGAAGAACTTAGGAAGTAGGAAGACACTTATAGAGGAGGTATATAGCCTATTTTGGGAAAACAAATAATCACTTACACACACACACACACACACACACAATCACATGCACCATCTATATCCACCCATAGAGAATCATAGTATTATAATTGTATAAGAATGTATGTGCTTGAAAATATGAAAGAATTAGCACTGTATAATTCAGGGGCTGATGGGAGGCGAAAGAGCAGAGGGTGAAGTTAGTTTACAAGCTGAGAAGAGAAGGAATAACAAAAACATAGTGCCACCAAAAAAGAAATCTTTTTTGTATTTTTTTCTACATGTGGGTATAGGTACAAAGAAACTTATATTAAAATATTAATTCCTTATCTAGTACTTTTTATGATTAAAAATCTTGAAGAAATGAAGCTTCATGAGAGATACTGCCACTCTTAAGATTGTCATAATAGTTTTCTCAGTCAAAAACAAAAGTGAAAACCTGAAAGTCAGTGGCTTGGGTCATTCAAGTTTTGATGTGCAAAAATTTCCCTGGACACTTTGCTAGGATACTAAGTGGTTCCTTTCACTGTTGTGTATGTCTTCTAGAAAGCCAAAGTAGGAAAGAAGGTGATAGTTCTTAATTAGCTGAGCATTGTTTCCTAAACATGTAGAGGTACCATCTGTAATAAAGGCTGAAACTGAGCATCATTGGTTATTGCTTTAAGTAGTAGTAGAGAAGAGTTATCAAGTGATTACACTCCTTCCTGCATTCTGGGAATGGTGTTAGGAGCATCTAAGGGTAGCTAGGCGGGGCCAATTTTGTATCCTGGTGGCAGGATACAGTTCTCAACACATAATACTCTAAATTGGTTTCCCAATCTGTATTTCTAAGATAGGAATCCACCTTGCAAAAGTGAGGATGGGGCTGTTTAATGCCATGGTAATCCCTATTCCTAATTTATTTATTTCTTTCTTTTCTTTGTTTTGGGACGGGATCTTGCTGTGTCACCTGGACTAGAATGCAGTGGCATGATCTCAGCTCACTACAACCTCTGCCTCCGAGGTTCAAGCGATTCTCCTGCCTCAGCCTCCCAAGTAGCTGGGATTACAGGCATGCGCCACCGCACCTAGCTAATTTTTGTATTTTTAGTAGAGACAGGATTTCACCATGTTCACCAGGATGGTCTTGATCTCTTGACCTTGTGATCTGCCTGCCTCGGCCTCCCAAAGTGTTGGGACTACAGGTGTGAGCCACCGCGCCTGGCCCTTATTCCTAGTTTCTTAACTTTGGTTCATCTCTCAATTGGTCAGTCACAAATGTGATATTTTTTTCAATAATTATGGTACAAGGACGACCAGTTTTGAGACTATTTGAAAATATGCATACGAAGCCTTTATCTAGTAGGGGAAATCTGATTTATTAGTGACAAAAATAGATGAGTCATTGTAAATTTTCCAAAGATCTAGGTAAATGCTTCTCTATTACCTTTAGCATTTCAGCAGAAATGTCTATGGTCAGACCATTTTATGTTGTTGTTACAGGTAATTTTTTCCTTTTTTAAAATAAATTCCTATATGTTTATATGATATTTACTTTAATAATTTAATACTGTTCTCAGCCTGATTATCTTTACACTGAGTTTGCTTGACAAGCTGTGGGCCCATCTGATACACATATCCAGATTGTTTCTAAATTCAGTAAAGTTTTCTTTAATTTTGTCTTCAACTATTGTTTCTGCTCTAGTTGTCCTGTCTTCTTCCAGAAACTGTATAAATTCTAAGAGTCTATCTTCATTTTTTAAATCAGTGTCTATATATTCTTACAAACCAATACCATGTTCTTACCATCTTTAATAGTTCTTCAGTGTATGAAGTTGGTTTATGATATCACTAGTAGAGTTTTCTGTCTTGCCTTTTTTCAGTATAGTTTCTACTCTTTATGGTGATCAAGTTTTGCTTTAATTCTGAAATTTCATTTTAGTTTATTTTGTGTAACTGATATGCTACATCACAGTTAGATATTGGGCAAAGCTCATAGTATCCAACTCATACTGAGCTTTGCACAGTATCTAACTCTGATGTATCACTGGTAATTCCTTTACCTTATAAATCAGCATGATTTTTCTCAAACACCAAACACACAGACACCAAAACATATAATGTTATTATTTACTGGAATGCTCCTTAAGATATGCATTAGTTTCCTTTTGCTGCTATAACAAATTCAGTGGCTTAAAACAACACATACTTATTATCTTGCAGTTCTGGAGGTCAGAAGTCTGAAACCCATTGGCAGAGCTGTATTCCTTTGGAAGCTCCAGGGAAGACTGTATTTCATTGTTTTATTCAGCTTCTGCAAGTCAAGTGCATTTTTTCAGTTCATGGACCCACATCACTATCACTTCCACCTGTGCTTAGTCACATCTCTTTGTTTATTTATTATTATTTTTTGAGATGGAGTCCCATTCTATTGCCCAGGCTAGAGTGCAGTGGCATGATTTCAGCTCACTGCAACCTTCACCTCCCAGGTTCAAGAGATTCTCCTGCCTCAGCCTCCTGAGTAGTTGGGACTACAGACGCCTGCCACCACACTGGCTAATTTTTTATATTTACTAGAGATGGGGTTTCACCATGTTGGCCAGGCTGGTCTCAAACTCCTGACCTCAGGTGATCTGCCCGCCTCAGCCCCCAAAGTTCTGGGATTACAAGTGTGAGCCACCACCCCCAGCCCACATCTCTTTCTTTACCTCTGATTTTCTTGGTTCCCTTTTAGAAGGACCCTTGTAAATACACTGGATAATCCAGTACAATCCCCTCATCTCAATAACCTTAACTTAATCACATTTGCAAGGTCACTTTTTGCCATGCAATGTAACATACTTTTAGGTACCCAGGAGTAGGACTTGTACACCTTTTCTTGGTGTACATGATTCAATCCACCACAGATAAACTTACATACTGTTATCTTTATCTTAGTCACAGGCAGGTACATAAATTTCTGCTAGGCTTTTTATGCTAATTTCCCCTTCCAGGTTGCTTAGAACGTTTGAGTATGGTTCCTAGAAAGGGACACAGAAGAAACACTGTTGTTGGGGTTATAATACCTATTTTTCCAGGCCAAGCCAGCAAGCTATTTCAACCAGATGTCACTTCCTATTTGTCTGTTCTTTCTTGCAATTGTTTCTCTCTGCCACCTAAAAATGATAATTTTAAAAAATGTACTTGATATGGTTTGAATATGTGTCCCCACCAAATCTCATGTTGAATTGTAATCCCTCATGTTGGAGGTGTAGCCTGGTGGGAGGTGTTTGAGTCATGGCTTGCTGCTGTCCTTGAAATAGTGAATTCTTATGAGATCTGGTTAAGTGTGTGGAACTTCCCCCACTATTCTCTCTCTCTTGCTCCCTCTCTGCCACATAAGATGCTTGCTCTCCCTTCACCTTCCGCCATGATTGGAAGCTTCCTGAAGCCTTCCCAGAAGCCAAGCAAATGCCAGCACCACGCTTCCTGTAAAGCCTGCAGAACTGTGAGCGAGTGAAACCTATGTTCTTGTAAATTACCCAGTCTCAGGTATTTCTTTATAGCAATGCAGGAACAACCTAACACAGTAATTAATTTTAAGAAACTGAATGACTGACTTGCATTATGTAGTGAGCTGCATCCCCTGCTCACAGTTTACTTTCCACAGCGTCCCAGAGGAAAGGAAGCCCCTGGACAGGGGAAAGGAACACACTCCTGTAGTGCTGTTACTATCACCTGCTACATGTATAATCCTTTCTCCTGTTACCAGTCCCTCACTTTGGCTTTTCTTACAACGTATCATTTAGTGGTGTAATTATGTCCTATTACCCAGTGTATTCTCTTGCATTTTGCTCCAATTTCATGAACACCAAGTCTTCTTGTATTTAACCGATTAAGCCAAACTGTTCTGACTTTTTCTCTGGTTCTGACAACGGAGCACATGCCATTTATCACATTTGGCATATAATTTTCTTTGTCCTTCAAGTTATAGTTGCTGTTGTTCCCTCTGTACTCATGCTTAACCAAAGTGCCCACTATCCAGAACTAGAATTGAGCAGAGCACTGTGGAGCACCACTCACTCTCCAGTTGGGTGCTGACTAAAAATCTCTTCTCAGAGCCTCAGCTGGTATCAGTTTCATGTCAATTGCCCTAGCCCAATTCCAAGTATTTAATGCCAGTGATTCTGCTAGACAAAAATTGGATGTTATTCTAAGCCTACTGCCTGGTATGTGATAAATTTAATTTATACATAAAAACTACACCCCACAGAGTTTACCTGTCCTGAAGGACTCTTCTTGGAAGCACCACATCTCCCACAGTGGCATTTGCTAAGGCAATTCCCCACCTAATGCCACAAAGCTCTCCCATTACATGTACTCAACAACACTTGTGTCTGCTTATCTTTTTTGGAAATACAGAATTCCTAGCAATGTTAAAAAGTTAACTATTAATCAAGAGAAAACAGAATGGAGAAACTAAGTTCTGAGAGCCTCAAAAAACCTGCAGGTGCATATTACGATGTTAAAGAGCCTAAAGGGTGATTCTCATGGGAGACAGTGGGGGAGGGGGGGTGGAGAGTTAATAGGGAGCAGAAAGAGCAAAGAAAGCATTTATTTATTTATGTTTTTGAGATGGAGTCTCACTCAGTGGCCAAGCTGGAGTTCAGTGGCACAATCTGGGCTCACTGCAACCTCCACTTCCTGGGTTTAGGTGATCCCGCCTCAGCTTCCCGAGTACCACAGACTACAGATGCATGCCACCACACCCAGCTAATTTTTTTATTTTTAGTAGAGACAGCGTTTCACCATGTTGGCCAGGATGCTCAATCTCTTGACCTAATGATCTGCTCACCTTGGCCTCTCAAAGTGGTGGGATTATAGAGTGAGCCACTGTGCCTGCCCAGAAAGCATCTTTTAACAAAATTCTTATAGCACAGCATAGATGATGGATTGATTTATCTCTTCTGGCTGCTTTCATCAATACTTCCATTAGTGGAAATCGTTTCCAACTTGGCTAAAATTTGTCTATGCTAGAGTTCATTTTTTACTTTTTCCATGACTTCATAGGGGAAAGAGTATTATTTAGATGGCATTTTAAACTAAAGTCTTTACACTTGATTTTTCTTCAAGGAAATGAGATACAAGACAGGGGAGGAAAGGAACATGGAAGAAGCAGAAGGAGAAACACTACCTTAGAGTGAGATAGCAGGCAGCTCACATTCACCTGGGAACGGGTCATGGGTTCTGAGTGTTATCATGTAAACTAGCTCAACACACCTCAGTAGGTGGCTTCAGATTCTGTATACTTCCAAATTTATTTGTATTATGGTAACAGACTTGATTTAGCTAAAATCTTTGGGTTTGCTTAGTTACATTTATTTATTGATTAATTGATTGATTGATTGATTGAGACGGAGTCTCCCTCTGTCACCCAGGCTGGAGTGCAGTGGCATGATTTCGGCTCACTGCAGCCTCCACCTCCTGAGTTGAAGCAGTTCTCCTGCCTCAGCCTCCTGAGTAGTTGGGACTACAGGCAAACTCTGCCATGCCTGTCTAATTTTTTTTTATTTTAGTAGAGACAAGGTTTCACAGTGTCACCCAGGCTGTTTCCGAACTCCTGAGCTCAATCGATCCACCTGCCTTGGCCTCCCAAAGTGCTGGGATTACAGGCATGAGACACTGTGCCCTGCAAGTTTCCTTAGTTCTTTCTGGCCCACCTTCCTTTTCAGGTGAGAACTCTTCTCTCTACAACTAAAGTCACCTGTTTTCAGTAATTCTATCCTCTGCTTTAATTGGAATATTCCCTCAGCCTCTTTATCAAGTTTGCTGTTCTTCCCAACCCTACCCCGCAATGACATATTCTAAGCCACTCCCTGTTTCTGAGTCATTTCCAGCTTGGCTCATCTCCGAGCACTAAATGCCCTCTTGGTTGCCCCTGAAGTTCTGCAGCCCTCAGGAAATCATCCTGCTCTTGCCATTGGTTCTATTAAAAGCTTGTTTTTTGCTCTCCATTCTTATTCCTACTTTGTTTATTTTATTTTCAAAATTGTATTATTTTAATTTTTCTTTTTTGAGAAAGGGTCTCATTCTGTTGTCCAGGATGGAGTGCAGTGGTGCAATCACAGCTCACTACAGCCTAAACTCCTGGGGCTAAGTGATCCTTCAGCCTCAGTCTCCTGAGTAACAGGGACCATAGGCACATGCCACCATGCCCAGCTAATTTTTGTTTTGTTTGTGTAGAAGCAAGGTCTTGCTGTGTTGCCCAGGCTGATCTCAAACTAAACTCCTGGCTTCAAATGATCCTCCTGCCTCAGCCTCCCAAAGCACTGGGATTATAGGAGTGAACCACTGTTTCCAGCCTTCCTGTCCTGTTTAAGCAGGTGGGTTCTAGTCCAACACTTGTTACAGGACCCACACATCAGATACCTTTTCCAAAATGGCTCTTCCAAAACTCAGCTCATTTGCATTGTTTAGGATTTCTTCACTCTGTTTTCCTCCAGTAAATATATCATGTTTATGTGGGAATTATTTGCTACAGTCTTCTTAGATTTTGCTTAAATTATTGAGTAAAATGAAGCCAGGCCTACCTACCTGGGAAGAAAAGGGCTTCACCCTCCCTCCCTGAGCTTGTTGGATGTGGAGACCCTGGCCCCTTCCCAGCCCCTACTAGATTAGTCTCATGTGCCTCGTTTTGGCTTCTCACAGTCCCCTTCCTCATCTTCTGTTTTTCTTGGACTTTTTCTTCCCCTAGGAACAGAATACAATCACCACGGCTCTCCATGGGCTTGTAGTTTCCAATAATAAGTTCACAGATTCTCTAATTTTATTTAATGATTTCATAAAGAAGCAATGGGGATTACAGTTCTTTGCAAAAGATATTTTACATACCCAAGGTATGTTTGAAAAGTGTGTCTGTTTCAAATAAACAGATGCAGAGCATATTCATCATAGCTACCACTAGTTTCCACCTCTTTCTTAAGTGGTAAAGAGCCCTTCTGGTTCATGCTGCACTCTATGTCTCAGTTTCTGAAAGTCAAGTCTCCTTAATTTTGGCCTGGAGAATAAAGTCTGCCTCAACTCTCATGCTAGATACTGAATTAAGCTACTTGGACAAAAGCCTAAAGCAGGATTCTGTGCTTGGCAAGATTTACATGTACTGCCATCCAACTGCTTCCTAGTTTTCCATTCAGGTACGGGTTCCCGAATCATGGACTCTAATTTAACTGTATGGCAGGCACTTCCCAAAAGCTTTCAAAGATTATTTTCCTGAGCTCCAGATAAATGTGAAATAACATTATCATACTTTTTGCATGCTCTTAGACTTTCTAGAAGGTCAGAGATGGACATTTAGCAAACCACACTCAAGGAATATGGGCTTTCCCCCAACCCAGAATGATTGTTGTACCAATTGCAGAAGTATCTCCAGTTGGTACAACAAGATGAAACAGAAGCACATTCAGGAGATTATGCCACTAGGGTTGATTTTATCCAAAAGTTAGAAAATTACCCTTTTCCCAGCCTCTACAATCATCTAAATTGGCCTCTAATTATTAGAAAGAGATATCTGGAAATCAACATGGGGTTAGTTATTATTCATTTAAGATATACTTACTACATTTCTAGCCATAGCAAGCATTTGCTAGGTACTAGGTACATACTGGTGACAAAACAGGCCAGTCAAGTGCTATCAGGGTTACAGGTTTAGGAAAGAGACATACAAAGAAGGTTTAAAAATGTAATCCTAGCACTTTGGGAGGCAGAGGCAGGCAGATCACTTGGGGCAGGAGTTTGAGACCAGCTTGGTCAACATGGTGGAACCACGTATTTACTGAAAATACAAAAACGAGTCAGTGTGAGGTTGCGTGCCTGTAATCCCAGCTATTCGGGAGGCTGAGAAAAGAGAATCGCTTGAACCTGGGAGGTGGGGGTTGCAGTGAACTGAAATCAGGACACTGCACTCCAGCCTGGGTGACAGAGAGAGACCATGTCTCAAAAAAAAAAAATATGTATAGTTGAATGTAGTAAGTATTAGACAGCATAATACATAATAGCCAAAAACTGGAAGTAATTTAAATGGCTGCCAATCAGTGAATAGAAAAGCAAATGTAGTATATCCATACAATGAAATTTATATGACAATGAAAAAGGAATGAAGTACTAATATGTGTTATCACTTATAAAATGGACAGGTGAAACATGAAAAACATGGTGTTAAATGAAAGAAGCTAGTCACAAAATACCACGTATTATATGATTCCACTTATATAAAATGTCCAAAAAGACAAGTCGAAAGACAAGAAGTATGTTAGTGATTGTTTGGGTCTAGCAGGGAATGAAGAGTGACCCCAAATGTCCATGAGGGAAATGTTCTAAAATTCAGTTGTAGTGATGAATGCATAGCTCAGTAAATTTATTAAAATATAAAACATCAAATGTTTGCTTAAAACAGATGAATTTATGGTAAATAAGTAATACCTCAATAAAGTGGTTAAATATTTAAAAATCAATTAACCCAATAAACCTCAGAAATTATTACTTGAAAAATAATTATTATTCCTCTAAAGGAATAAAAGACCTGGGAATTATGAAGGATTAGCATACATAGGTGTATGTCTCCTTAAGTAAGATGGCCAGTGAAGGTTTTGCAGAGGCAATACCATTTAATGGGGGATCTGAGTGGAGAGAATGAGCCAGTCACAAGGACTGATGTGGGAAGAGACTGCTGGAGAGAAGGACTAGCTTGCACAAAGGAAGGACTAGCTTCCTGAGGTAGGAAATACTTTGGTCTTTTGGAGGAACTTAACAGAAACCTGTGTGAAGGACAATGATGTTATATAGGGCCATCTGCTCCCTGTTAAGGAGCTTAGATTCTGTCCTCAGTGCTGTGGATCCACTACTGTGGAGCTTGGAACAGCAGAGCTATATGCTTTACTTCCTTATATTAATCTGGGACTGAACAGGAAAGAGGAAAACTGGGAAAATCAGAGCAGATGCCATTTCATGGCCCAGGAGATAGGATATCTGAAGTGAAGATGGGTAGAAATAGACAGATATGCTTTTTATGTTCGGGATGTACCTCATCAGGACTGCTTTGAGATGTGGGTTCTAAGGAGCGAGGTAGAGATCAGAATGGGAGATGATTCCCATATTCTACATAGTTCAAGTCAGTGAATTTGCTAATATGAGGAAGATTGAGGTAGAACCAGGTTTGGGAGGTGGGAGAATCCAGAGTCTCATTTTAGATACATTATGTTTAAATGCCTATGAAACCAACAGGAGAGTGATGGAGCAGACCACTGAAATACAGGATTGCAAAGGAGACTAAGGAATAGTAACCAGAGGGGTGAAAGATAATTCAGGACAGTGTGATAACACAGACTTCTAGAAAAGATAGACTTGTGGAAAGTGGAGGATGCTCAGTGCTGCTCTGTTGGATAAGATGAAGATTGGCAGATGGAGGTCAGTGCTCCTGAAAAATGCAGTCTCTACAGGATGACAGTGAAAGCCACATTGGAGTAGGTCAAGGCATGACAGAAGTGAAGATATGAGGGATGCATATGGAGGTAACTTAAAATGCTGTCTGTGAAAAGCTGAGGGGCGAGGCAGTTTTAGGGACATGAGTTGAAGGGAGTGTTAGTATATCCGCTGGGATTAGATTTGGCTGCAAGCAATAGAAAATATAACAACAGCTTACACTTGGTAGATGAGAATTCTAGAACTGCTAATGGTGGCTCCCCAAACAATGGGGGCCAAGATCTTTCTCTCTCATAGCTCTGCCAGCATCAGTATAAGAGGAAGTGATGAAGGGCTCAGATCCCTGGATTGAGGATGCTTCAAAGAAGCTTGAAATATCACATCTCTTTACTCATTCAGAGGGCCACACTTAGCTGCATGGGAATCTGGGAAACATGACTCATTCCAGGTGTTCATGGACCCAGACAGAAGCATAGATTTGTGTACCAAGAGAGAAGAAAACAATGGATATTGGAGGTCAGCTATTATCTTTTGCCAAATTAGAGGTCAACTATCATCTTTTCGGCATGATTTTTGTTTGTTTGTTTTGTGTAGGTGTTTATACTGCCTAGTGTATACACCAATCCAGTAAAGAAGGTACACTGGATGCAGGAGAATAATGACTTAGAAGGATGAGAGAATAAGATCTTAAAAAACAAAACAAAGAAAACCCCTGACCTTTGAAAGCAGAAGGCACCTTTCATCAGTTGTAATCTTGAAGGAAAAAAGACAGGATGGATATAGCTAAGTTTTGATATTTAAAAAATTAAGTAATAGATGAGGGATTTCTCAACTGATGGCATTTACTTTCCAAGTAAAAGTTGAGGCAAGGTCAGTTTTTAGTGTAAACCACACATTTGAGGAGGGAGAAGACACTATCTTGGACACTCAACTCAATAGGAAAACTTTTTAGAGCTTCACGGCAGTGGTGAGAGCCCACGTGAGGCTTAAGATTTTATTCTGTTTGTTTGGAGACAGAGTCTCACTCTTGTCACCCAGGCTGGAGTGCAGTGGCACGATGTCGGTTCACTGCAAACTCTGCCTCCCAGGCTCAAATGATTCTCCTGCCTCAGCCTCCCAAATAGCTGGGATTACAGGCACACACCACCATGCCCAGCCAAGATTTTATTCTTTCTAGTGAAACCAAGATTAGCCAGGATCAGCCACAGTTAGCCAAGCAAAGCTTCCAGCAGGTGTGGAGGAGGAACATGGTGGTGCTAATCCAAGGTGGGGGTTTGGCAAAACAAGTACTAAGAAAGACTAGAAAGTGCCAAGTTATTACAGAAACTTGCAAGGAAATAATTCTAATCATCATCGTCATTATCATCATCAACCAGTTCCAATAACAGCTGTTTATTTATTGAACACTTCATTTGCATAGGGCGTTTTTTACTTATAAGAATTGCCATTTTTATAGCTTGACTTTATCTATCTATCTATTTATTTGACAGGGAGTCTCACTCTATTGCCCAGGCTGGAGTGCAGTGGCTCGATCTTGGCTCACTGCAACCTCTGCTTCCCAGGTTCAAGGGATTGTCCTGCCTCAGCCCCCAGTAGCTGGGACTACAGGTGTGTGCCACCATGCCCAGCTAATTTTTGTATTTTTTTTTTTAGTTGAGATGGGGTTTCACCATGTTGGCTAGGCTGGTCTTGAACTCCCGACCTCAGGTGATCCACCAACCTTGGCCTCCCAAGATGGTGGGATTACACACATGAGCCACCGCACCCGGCCATCTTTATTTTTTCACTTTCACAGTTCATGAAATATGTTACTATATATGTAAAATTGCTCCTAATTTAAGCTCATTTCCCCAAATGTTATTACTTTTATCCCCAAAGAAAAATAATCTTGCCATTTCCTCTTCATTGTTTCATACTCTGGTCTTTTACCTTCTTCCTCTGTAGAACAACTTACTGAACATAGCTCTGATTCTATTGTTCTTATCATTTGTATTCCTTTTATTTATATATTTATCTTCTGATGGACATTTCACGTGCTTTCACTTCACAGCTACTGTAAATAATGTTTCAATGACATTGGAGTATTAATACCCCTTTGTGGTCTTGATTTCAATTCTTTTGAATAAACCACCAAAGTGAGATAGCTGAATTATATGGTAGTTCTATTTTTATATTTTCTGGAAACCTTTTTACTGTTTTCCAGAGTGGCTATACTATGCGGCATTCTTACCAATAGGGTTTAAGGGTTCCAGTTTCTCTACCTCTCTCAACACTTGTCATTTGGATTTTTTGAAAATGGTTATCCTAACAGGTATGAAGTAATATCTCATGTGGCTTTGATTTGCATTTTGTTTATGATAAGTGATGCTAAGCATCTTGTTTTTCATATACCTGTTGGTCATTTGCATGTCTTCTTGGGAGAATTGTTTATGCAAGTGCATAGCTCATTTAAACAATTGGTTGTTATTGTTTTGCTATTAAGTTGTATAAGCTCTTTATATCATCTGGATATTAATCCCTTGTTGGATGAATAGTTTGCGAATATTTTCTCCCATTCTGTAGGTTGCCTTTTCACTCTGATGACTGTTTCCTTTGCTGTGCAAAAGCTTTTGTTCCCATTTGTCTATATTTGCTTTGATTGCTTGTGCTTTTGGTGTCATATCTATGAAATCATTTCCAAGATCAATGTCATGATATTTTCCCTACATTTTCTTCTAGGAGTTTTACAGGTTTAGGTTTTCAGCCCATTTTGAGTTAACATTTGTATATGGTATAAGATATAGGTATTATTCTTTTGCATGTGAATGTCCAATTGTCCCAACACTATTTGTTGAAAAGACAATACTTTTCCTATTGTGTATTATTGACAGCCTCGCCAAGTTGACCACAAATATATGGATTTATTTCTGTGCTCTCTATTCTATTCTGTTGCTCTATATTTCTGTCTGGACTTCTTCACTTTTTAATTCCTGTTATATTACTCTGTCATCAATTTCTTGGGAACCATAAGAACTACTAAAACCCTTTCTTATTTTGTTTGGTGATTAAATTTGTTATTGAAATAAAATTATATTTCAAACTATTTCTGTAAGAACTGTATCTCAAAACATAAATGTTATTTTGTATTTTATTTATAATTCCCAGAGCTTAATTTATGGTCATCTGCAATAGGTAGAAAACAAAGTTTAGAGTTGAGTCTCACCTTGCTTATCACCAAATAGTACAGAATAGATGGTAAGATGGGTTCCCTGTGAGACATGACTTCACAAACCCCGCTAGGCAGGGAGTTCAGCCATCGGGACTTGGCAGTCACCCAAGTCATATTTATGCATCCATTAAAAGGCAAGATTGGGCCAGCATGGTTGCTCAATCCTCTAATCTCAGCACTTGGGGAGGTCAAGGTGGGTGGATCCCTGAGGTCAGGAGTTTGAGACCAGGCTAACCAACATGGAGAAACCCTGATAGTACTAAAAATACAAAATTAACCTGGCATGGTGGTGCATGCCTGTAATCCCAGCTACTTGGGAGGCTAAGACAGGAGAATTGCTTGAATCTGGGAGGCTGAGGTTTCAGTGAGCCAAGATAATGCCATTGCACTTCAGTCTGGGCAACAAGAGTGAAACTCTGAAAAAAAGTAGGCAAGATTACCCTTTCCCTAATTTAATCAAAAAATAATTAAGTATATGTAGCCTGGTTTGGTAGCTCACACCTGTAATCCCAGCACTTTGGGAGGCTGAGGTGGCTGGATCACCTCAGGTCAGGAGTTAGAGACCAGCCTGGCCAACATGGCGAAACCCCATCTCTACTCAAAACACAAAAATTAACTGGGTACAGTGGTATGCACCTGTAGTCCCAGATAGGAGGATGAGGCAGGAGAATCACCTGAACCTGGAAGGTGGAGGCTGCAGTGAGCAGAGATTGCACCACTGCACTCCAGCCCAGGCAACAGAGCAAGACTTTGTTTCAAAAAAAAAGTATACCTATAAAATATGTGTAATATGCGTATATATGTGCATATTCAGGTATACCATATATAATATATATATACTTATATATGTGTAATTACATACATAGCTTATATATTTATAAATATATGTAAATGAAGAGAGCCTCCTGATTGACCTTTTGAATAAGATCTAGAGTTCCTACCATCTTACTTTCTTCATGAGTTATCTGCAAAGCAAATGGGAAGTAACAATAATAACTATTTAAAGAGAAAGAAAATCCCCTCTGCTATTTATATAAAACACTTCATTAATTTGTCGCCAGAGTTATAGTCTCAAACTCACTAATGTCTTCTCTGGCTACTTTTCAGTAGATGATTTCTTGTACAATTGCAAGATGTCACTGAGACCCAGGCAGTGTCCCAGATGATCAGGGCATTTGTGGTACCTAGTATTTGGCTTCTCGACCATGCTCTACAAACTAGATGAAGTGTGTGAAGGAAAGGATGTCTCTATTTGCCTTTGTCCTAAAGAAAGTGAGTAATTGTCTCTTTCCTTGTCTATTTCCTCCATGGAGAATTTACTGGCCCCAATTTTTAAAAAAGCTTCTACCACACTCCCATTTTCTGTAAGTGCAATTAGTTGCAGGTACAAAATTTGGAGCAAAGAGGCCTCTTGTGGCCTGTTGTGCCTGCAGTTATCCAACTGTGGCTGCAGTTTTTCAGTGCACAACTGATTGCACCAACAAAAAGAAAGGCTACACTTTGAAAATGGGTCCCTTTAAGACAGTTGGGGGATTGCATGCCTCCGGTTGGCAAAGTGCAATCTTTTAGAGAGGCACAGCCATCACTCTGGCTCACACTGCCAGTCTGAAATTCAGGTTAGGTATCTCGTGTGAGGAAGAGGCCTGGCTGGAGAACAGATGAACAGGCTTCTCTCCTCTTCACCTACCACTTGCCCCCATTTCACCTTGAGCTACCATGGACTATGCATTAGTATTCAGCATTCCTGACTCCATCTCCTGCTTAGTTCACCAGTCACTCTCCAGAGGGGTTTGCATAGAGAAGCTCAGTCAGTCACACTGTCAATATAACACATTTAACCAACTCTAAATTTGCTTTAAAGAGACATCTACCAAGATTGACTTTTGCAAAGTGACTCACTCCACCATGTGGCAAAGGCGTCCGTTTACTCTTGACTGTTATTAAGTGTGTCGCTGAGTACATAAGAAAGGGTTTTGAAGGAATTCCATTGTGAATCCACTAATTCAATAATCCAATACCATAAATTCACGTAATGGATATTAATACTATGTTCCAAACAGGCTCACAACTTTTATATCTCTCTTTCTCAAACAGACAGAGCATGTGTTGTGAGAGACTCCTGATGAAATAATAAAACCCAATTTTCATTTAGAAAAAAGAATCATTATAGGAGGATGGTAATTTACTTTATATGACCTTCAATTGATTATTCTGTGGCTGCTACACAAATATCACAGGAGCTATTGATCGTAAAACCTACCAAATAGATCTCTAATAGCTTTTACTGGGCAAAAATAATTATGATTGCACTGTGGTCAAACACACATAAACCAATGTGGAGATATTAATGTATGGTATTATTACCCATCTGTCTGCTAGGTATGGAGAAGACCCTTCATGGGCACAGTCTTTCTAAGCCCCATGAAAGCTCAATATCCAAGCCAACAATTATAGCCAGTTATACTGAAAAATTGATTACTGTAACTAAAAGCTAGAGCTAGACAGCAGAGGCTGCAGCTTGCTTAAAAAAAATAAAATAAAATAACAACAAGAGAAATCCTAATTGAGGGGGAATCCTGCTGCAGTGACTGCCAGGACTCAGAAATTGCATTTCCCTGTGGTGTTGGCAGCAGAGTAACTTTTCAGAGTCAAGAGCTTTCTATCCAGCCTAGATCATGATCAATGATCAACACCAGTAAAAGGTCAGAGTGTCTAATCAAAGAACAGATCATCTATCTCTCAAGGTAATGCATACAACATAATCCAGAAATGTGGTGCTGCTGGCCATGGAGAGTGAGAAAATCCAAGGGAAAGAGAAACTTCAGTTCCACTTTGGTGAACAGGAAGAATGTCCTGCTCATACAAAATGTGCAGCCAGCCTTCTGCAGGGTGAGCCTCAGTGGCTCAGGTGGTCCTGAAGGAGGTGAACAAAGACCATGCTCTGAAGGGGAAACTTCTCCACCATGCTGGGCTCCCAGGTTCTGATAAAAACATTTCGGACTTCAAAATTTCACAGCACATTTATCACTTGCTTTCTAATCTCCAAAAGTCGGTATTTTAAAGAATATCATATAAATATAAATGCATCAATAGCAAGTAACAAAAATCCCAAACTGCTATCAAGGTGTTCAAATGAGGAGTGATACATTTTAACAACCAGAATGAATAGACTAAAATGCTAATATAGACTAAAATGCCAATAAGAGTGAGTGATGGATAAGGAAAAAAAGAGAGATCTTGTTTACCCAGTGTGGGATCTGTGCATATGCTTGAGTGGAGAGGGGAAGCAACTGTGGGCTGGGGGGATAACTGTATCCGGTGAAACAGAACACAGTACTATCCCATGAATCCCATTAATATATCTCATGAAATAGAATCAAACAATATCTCATGTATCCTATGAAACAGAACAGAATTGGAATGCATAGCTGGATGGCTGCGCATGCCACTGACTGGAAAGTTTTCTCAAAATTTCCCCAACCCCAAGTACTTATGCCTGCATCACACCCAGACCAATCAAACCAGAGTATTAATTTTGGCATTTGTATTTCTTCAAACAAAAGCCTCTATGAATCTCACATGAAGACAGGTTTGAGAACCACTAACTTTAATGGGAGAGACCCTTTTTAGGGATGGGAGGTCCTTAGAGTTAAGGAACCTCCAGGTTTCTAAGTCCAGCTTTCTTTCTTCTGCAGCAATACAGCTCACTTGTTTATTTCTCTTCCTTGTTGGCATTATCAGTTCCAGTTGTTTAAGGCAGGAAAACTGGAGTCATTGTCTTTCTCTTTTTCATGATTTATGATTCAAAAGCAAGACAGGGGCAGGAGGTTGGAGGGTAATGCTTGCAGCTGTGGTTGCTGTTATTTTCATTTTGTATTTTTCTTTAAGAAATATGCTTTTCTGAAAAATCTTGAAGCCTTGAAGCCACCTGCAGGGCTGTTGTTTTCCAAGGCCTTGCTCTTACATAATTGACATCTACATAGACACACTCCTGGAACATACCAGGGGAGGCAGACATTCTGCTTGTTCTCATTTGTTCTCAAATTACATGATTTTAAAATACATATTATGGATCTTTAAACCAAAGGGAGTTATCAAGCCCACTTACAAAATCTGTAACATGTTAGCAGGACTTATCTAGCTGCCTCCATGGAACAGCCAAGCAACTCTATACCCCCTTTAGCCCCCACAAAAGCAAGCTGATTGCACCTCAAATAATTTGCCTATTTGGAAAATGAAGGCTTCTCTGTGGTTTGAGGTCCTATTTTTTTCTTTTCATGGCCAGGAGGTCTGGGTTAACTTTTTGTTTGGGGTAATTTTTGTATCATATGGAGACTATTTAATCTTTAGCGTTGAGTTAATATTTCTCACTTACTGCCTGTAGTATGTATGGGGCACGCGGAATTCAGATGGCGTGGCTTGCAAACTCCATCAAGTGTTCACCCAAGAAACAGACAGAGGCAACACATTCTATCCCTAAAACGTGTTCTCAGTTACACTCCCCGTCCAAAGGTAAGCATCTTCATTCTTCAACTTTTTAAGAGGCTAAACCCAGGGACAGCTCGTGTGTCCACACACACATGACACACCCATCCACAGCATGCATGTGCATTCGGGGACAGCGTGTCCTCCCACGTTCCAGCCGCCCCCCTGGCTGCCAGCCGCGGACTTAGTGCACACACGGTCCCGGTCACCCGCGTACCTGTCTCGTTCTGGCCTTGGAGAACGCAGTGGCTCACAAGGGCGTCGCTAGCACGCCGGAGCGCGGCGGAGAGAGCTGAGGCAAGTGGCGGGCTGTCCCGCAGGTGCGGCCCCACCTGCCGCCGGATTGGCCGCGGCAGCCACGCTCGCGGGAGGAGGGCGAATGATGGATGGCCTGTCTGCAGTCCCGGGTCCGAGCCGCGGGGGGCCGCCGAGGGAAAGGCGAGCGCACGCGCGCCGCTCCGTGCACAGCGCACACAGCGAGATGCCTGCACAAAAGCACTGGGCTGGGAATGTTTGCATTTTGAAGATTGGTTTCTGTTCTATCTCTGTGGGAGAAAGGAAAACGCGCTATGGGAAAGTGGAGGACGAAGAACCCCCGAATAATTTCGGACTGATTTTTGACAAGTCGTTTCACCAACGGAACCACCCGCAAGCCTCCCCTTCCCAAATTGCAAACAGTTCAGAAGTCTTATTTGTCATTTATGTGAAGGATACCTTGTCAGTATCTAAGAAACAAGAGGAAATCAGACTTCAACAGTTGGCATCCCCTTATCTCAGACCGTATTAAAGCCACTGAAAATGGGTTAAAAAGGAGGGGCGTGGGCAATACACTTTAGATATTCTACACAGGATAAAAATGTAAGATAATCTAGTTTACTAGTTAATCAACGCTAGTAAACTTTTTATTTTTTCTAAAAGAAAAAATAGAATGTGCTCAAGATATGTATTTTCACATTGGAATGTGCAATATTTTTATGATTTATCTAGCTTTTACATGTTTAAAAGTCATGAGCAATTTGAATATATTTTGTTTGTCCTTGCAAAAGGATAGCAACACATTGTTTTAGACAATTCTATTTAAGAGACCTTCTTTTAAAAACTCGTTAGGTTGAGAGTGAGGGCAGACCGATAGCAGGAGAGAGTAAGTCGTTAACCACTATAGAAATGGGGCCGATAGAGAGCTGCCGTGTCATCCGGGCTCTTCTTTGGCAGCTGAAGGACATACAGGTCCACTCTGCAAGCATTCCTCCTGCGCAAGTCGCAACGCTGAAGGTAATGCATCTCCTGTCAAGGAGTCAGTCCTGCACGTGCTGATTCATTTACTTCTGAGAGCAACACAGTTTATATTTAAAAAAAACAACAACAAATTTTTTTATGAGGAAAATGTTTTTCTGTTTAACTGTGCCTTAAAATTCCACCATCCTCCTCTGCCCTGACCACTACCACGAAGAAAGTGAAAGCCATGTTTAAAATAGTAATAAATGAGATGAAAACATGTCACCGAGGTATATTTTATATAAGTGATTGAAGAGTGAGGGGGTGGAGAGAGAAAGCTTAAGTGTGTTTCATTTTCAAATACCAGATGAGCATAACAGTAGGTTTAGAAAAAAGAAATGGTAAAAGGAAACTAATAATCCCATCAGGCTAACAGGGACAGCAAGTGAAAAAAAATGCACATGTAAATTAAATATATGCATGATTCTTACTAGAATTATTTATATGTATGCTTATATACTTATAAAAGTACATTAGAATCATGGGATTATGTAGGAATTCACATGGCATTATGTCAAAAGCACTTTTTAATATTATTAGAGATATCCATATTAACCTATTTTAATAATAACTACATAATCTTTCATTAACTGGATATATGATTTGCCCAATTATTTTCCCAATGTTGGATACTTAGGTTGCTTTTGGGTTTCACTGGAGTAAATAACACAGTAGGGAACATCTTGAGGCAAAATTTCCATTGTTTTCAATTCTTGATTTCAAAGAAACTTATTTAAATGGAATAAATGGGGCCTGCATTATGAACATTTTGATAGTGCTTTTACAATTATTTTCAAGCTACCTTACAAAAAAAATTGTACAGTTCCATCCTGCCAGTAGGAAAATATTGTATCACATTTTTTTCAGCTTTATCCAGCTAAAATTGATGAATAAAAATTATATATATTCAAGGTACACAATGTGATGTTTTGATATATGTATACTTTGTGAAATGCATCACATTTTAAAAGTATGCTCCATGTTATTGAAACTATTAGGAAAAATATTTGGTAATGTAGCAGGTGGGAATTATTTTTTGATACTCATTTTCTTTAGTTATTAATGAAGTCCTTTGGTTTCTTTAAAAACTTTTTCCTCTCTTTTGAATTTTGGTTTCTCTTCAATCATTGAAATAGCTCTGAAGTTGATATATAAAAATAGAATACAGTATTTTCAAAAATCACTCTTTCGTGGTATTAATTTTGAACTAGTGTGATAACCCCGGTTAAAATGGTTACAATATGCGCAGCAAGAAATCCATGACAAATTGAACAAAGATGCAGTTTGAAAAGATCTATAGAATTTAGGTTTCCAACAAACCTCTGTTTTCCTTCCATTGTGGCACACAAAATGATATTATCATCTGTGAAATTACACTGGAAACTTAAGGTACCTGATAGCAAATCGTATTATCTCATTAAGAAACAGAATAGTTGATCCTTGCACTTGCTTTCTTTCTAGTTTGAAAATGTGTGCTGTTTTCTCAGGCTGTGATGTGGTCCTTTAAAAATGCCTTTTTGCGTTCTGGTACCTTCCACAAGTGCACCAGTGCCCAGTAAATAAAGTAGCAGCCCTTGTCCCTTTTAGCAAAAGCTATATATCTGTTCAGACTTGTAATTTGCTCCGTTTATATCCTTTGCCCTTGAACTCTGGTTATTAACGCAATGTTTCTCAAAATGATGCCATATAACTCTGCTCCGAGCACATTCACGGTGACACCACGCAAACATTCTAAGGGCCAGGGCCGGCTGAGGAAGGGAAAAAAATGACGGCTGAATTGTGGAAGTTGCAGTGCATTACTCAAAATGGAAGGGCTGTAAAACTATGACTGTTAATATTCAAATTGCAACAAGGCCAGAACCAGTCTTTGCTAATATTCTGAGGTCTGCTTGGAAAGCAATTTAGCAGAGTAGCTTTGATTAAAAAAGAAACAACCAGAACCCTTCTCCCAAGAAATGAACTAAAACCTATCAAAGGATTTGAGGCAAGTGTCCTAATTCTGCATCTTAAGAAATTATTTCTAGTGGGTTTGGAAAGGAGGTTTGCTCAGTTATAAAATGCAGATCGCATATGCAGGAAAAATAGAGACCAAATTCCTTTGTGCAAACTATAATGAAATATACCAATTTTTGCATCATATATATTGTATAAGACAACTGGGCATTGACTGGATTTAATACTGTTTTCATTTTTTAAATAAAAATTTGCTAATTAATATTGTGTAAAATTTTGGACCGGGAGTGGGACTCATCTCCCTTTAGAATAACTGTGAAGGGAATGCACTGATTAACCAAATTAATAATTTAGGTAAGATCGCAGAGGCTCTGCACAACCTACTTTACAACGGAAATTGTTCTTCTATGTTTTAGAAAAGGGCATTTGCAAAAGAGCTCCTTTCCTTTGAAATGAAAAAGTCATACATTGAAAATAATATGTCCAAGAAAGAGCTTGTCCACATTAGCCTATTTCAAAATGGTGCATTTATTTCAAAATAATGTTTTTGAAAAGGAAATTCTTTCAAAGATCTTTATTTTAATAGACTCACATTGAAGTGACTTCAGGTAAAAAGTAATTATTTTTACTTTTTATTTTTGTATTTTACTTTGAAGCAAAATGTTCGTGGCCATGGGATTTAATCTATACACCTCTTTCCCCAAATCCTAGGCTATGTGTAATACAGTTCATGCAAAAATATTGATGGGAATGAGAAAATTATATACCGTCAGATACTGAATTTCATGCTGAAATATAAGCTACTGTGAAACTTCTGGGCACAAGTCTGTATTCTGTACTCTGACTGTGTGCCTTTAAAGAGAAGTAAAGAAAAGAAACACTTATAACTACTTCATTTGGCTATTTTTTATTCCCCAGACAAAACATGATCAGAGTACATTTGCATGTGCAAAAATACTCAATACTCCTATGAGTATTGCCAATAGAAAATAAATAAGATATAGCTGCCCAAGATCATCAAACACACTCTTCTGAAAGTGTTAGCTGTTCCCATGTAAGTAACATTTCCGGAGGAAAATGAATTCTAAGCTTCAAGTAGTTGTATTAAGAATACTTTGGAAAACAGTATTTTTATGAATATAGAGCTTCCTATTTTCTTCTTGTTCTCTCTTTAATCAACTGTACCCAAATTAAAGGAGGTGTTTCACCTTGGATCAATGAGACTGATCCAGTGACATTAATTTCAGGATACTTTTTGGCCAATGAAAATAAAAATATAGATAAGGATTTTTTTTTTTAATTCTAAGAATTCTGGGATCTCATACTTACTGGATGAGCAGATTTATGAAACAAACACCTTATTGACATTGTTAATCTCAGAAGGCCCACAAGCTGAGCATCTGATGAATGCTCAAAATCTGCTTATTGAATTAAATGCATTAAAAGATGCAAGTGAATGCTTATTGTTGTATACCATTTCATTGAAATGTAACACAATGAAGGGTTGTACAATACTGATTTTAATTAAAGTAATTCTTGTGCTATGGTTTTTTATTTGCAAATCCTCAAAACGTTTTGTTGTTGTTGTTGTTGTTGTTGTTGTTTTTTAATAAACTTCATTCACAAACTTGTGACCCCATTGGGCTAGTAAAACAAGGTTTGGAGAACCTGGCTCCTATGGTCTCTCCCATTGTTGCAGCTAAATAATTGCTGAAATGCGCATGAGACTAAAACTGTGTATGGTGTTAGATGTCTATTTTCTACAATTAAGAAGGGGAGTTATTTAGTGGAGAACAGGTGTTTTGCTCACGATAGAATGACAGCATTGCTTGTTAAAAACTGTGAGCACTTTGAACTTAGATGACTGTCTGAAGATTAAACTTTGGATTTTCTATTTTGGTCTCCTAAACAAGGTACATGTACACACGTTGTGGATTACATGTGGCATAATTATACCAGTTACAGTTTCAAACATTTAGTTCTAAAATACAGCAAAAATCATTCCGTCCCTCACCCATTTCCCCCTTTTCCTTTTTTTTTTTTTTTTTTTGTTCGTTTGTTTGTTTGAGACAAAGTTTTACTCTGTTGCGCAGGCTGGAATGCAGTGACATGATCTCAGCTTACTGCCACGTCCGGGCTCCCGGGCTCAAGTGATTCTCCCACCACAGCCTCCTGAGTAGCTGGGATTACAGACATGAGCCACCACACCTGGCTAATTTTTGTATTTTCAGTAGAGACAGGGTTTCCCAATGTTGGCCAGGCTGGTCTTGAACTCCTGACCTCAAGTGATCCACCTGCCTTGGCTTCCCAAAGTGCTGGGATTTCAGGCATGGGCCACCGCACCCGGCCCCACTTCCCTTTCCCTAAAGCCAACTACTTCCAACATTTCTGTTGTATTCTTTCGGAATTCACTTCTCTATCTACATGTAACCTTCTGGTCTTCCTACCTATCTTCTTAGTATTACTTTAGTTTTAGAAATCATCTATTGACTTTCCACTAAAGATGAAGATTTGCCTCTGTTTAGTGTCCCCACCCCCAGTTATACCCATGTCCTTATTTTCTGAAGACGGTTATGTTGTAATTTTTGTTGAATTGATAAGCAGTTTGCATTATCACTAATAAATCTTCCTGAGGGTTGTGCTAGAAAGTAAACATTTATTTACTTATTTTGCTAAATTTCAGTTTTCGTGTTAATAGTTGATTTGGGTTTAGTCCCTTCTATCTAACTTTTACCCGTTTTCTAAGTAGTTAGCACCAAGTCATCATTACACTGTATGCCTATCTCTCAATCTCCTCTCTAGATATTTTGATTCATATATACAAGATGGGATTATGTATATATGATGAGATTATATATGATGACATCATATATGATATCATATATGATCAGATCGTATATGATGAGATCGTTTATGATTAGATTGTGTGTGATTAGATTATATGTGCTGAGATCATGTATGGTTCGATTATGTGTGATTGGATCATAAGTGATTAGATTATATATGATTTGATCATATATGGTTGGATTGTGCGTGGTTAGCTTATGTGTGATCAGATCATATATGATCAGATTATGTGTGGTTGGATCAAACATTATTAGATCATGCATGATCAGATGTGTGATTAGGTTACATGTGGTGATATCATATATGTTTAGATTATGTGTGATTAGATGATATGTGATTTGATCATATGTGTTTGGATTATATATGATTGGATAATATAGGTTTGGATAATGTGTAATTAGGTATGATGAGATTGTATATGATTGGATTATGTGTGAATGGATATTTGATTAGATCATATATAATGAGATCATATGTGATCAGATCATGTTTGATTAAATCATGTGCGATTAGATTATATGTAATGAGATTGCATACGATTAGCTCATGTTTGATTGGATCATATGTGATTTGATCATATATGATTAGATTATGTGTGACTGGATTACACGTGACTAGATCGTATATGGTCAGGTTGTGTGTGATTAGATAATGTGTGATCAAGTCATGCATGATGAGATTATGTATGATTAGGTTGTGTGTGATTATATTATGCGTGATTAGATTAAACGTGATTCTGAAGACGGTTATGTTGTAATTTTTGTTGAATTGATATGCAGTGTGTATTATCACTAATAAATCTTCCTGAGGACTGTGCTAGGGAGTAAACAGTTATTTATTTACTTATTTTGCTAAATTTCAGTTTTAGTGTTAACAGTTGATTTGGTTTTAGGCTCTTCTACCTTTTACCAGTTTTCTAAGTAATTGCCACCAAGTCATTGTTATACTCTCTGCCTATCTCTCAATCTCCTCTCAAGATATTTTCAATCATATATACAAGGTGAGATTATGTATACATAATGATATTATATATATGATGGGATTATATATGGTGAGATTATGTATATATGATGATGTTATATATGGGATTATATATAATGAGATCATATAGGATGAGATTATATATGAGATTATGTTTGATGAGATTCTATGTGATGAGATTGTATATGATGAGATTGTGCATGATGGGATTATATATGATAAGATTATAAATGATATGTATGATGAGATTATATATGATAAGATTGCAGATGATGAGATTATAGATGGTGAGATTATGTAGGAAGGAGGAACTAAAACCAAATCAGCTGTTAACACCAAACTGAAATTTAGTAAAATAAGTAAATGTTTACTTTCTAGCACAACCCTCAGGAAGATTTATTAGTGATAATGCAAACTGCTTATCAATTCAACAAAAATTACAACATAACCGTCTTCAGAAAATAAGGACATGGGTATAACTGGGGGTGGGGACACTAAACAGAGGCAAATCTTCATCTTTAGTGGAAAGTCAATAGATGATTTCTAAAACTAAAGTAATATTAAGAAGATAGGTAGGAAGACCAGAAGGTTACATGTAGATAGAGAAGTGAATTCTGAAAGAATACAACAGAAATGTTGGAAGTAGTTGGCTTTAGGGAAAGGGAAGTGGGACCGGGTGCGGTGGCCCATGCCTGAAATCCCAGCACTTTGGGAAGCCAAGGCAGGTGGATCACTTGAGGTCAGGAGTTCAAGACCAGCCTGGCCAACATTGGGAAACCCTGTCTCTACTGAAAATACAAAAATTAGCCAGGTGTGGTGGCTCATGTCTGTAATCCCAGCTACTCAGGAGGCTGTGGTGGGAGAATCACTTGAGCCCGGGAGGCGGACGTGGCAGTAAGCTGAGATCATGTCACTGCATTCCAGCCTGCACAACAGAGTAAAACTTTGTCTCAAACAAACAAACGAACAAACAAACAAACAAACAAAAAAAAGCAAAAGGGGGAAATGGGTGAGGGACGGAATGATTTTTGCTGTATTTTAGAACTAAATGTTTGAAACTGTAACTGGTATAATTATGCCACATGTAATCCACAACGTGTGTACATGTACCTTGTTTAGGAGACCAAAATAGAAAATCCAAAGTTTAATCTTCAGACAGTCATCTAAGTTCAAAGTGCTCACAGTTTTTAACAAGCAATGCTGTCATTCTATCGTGAGCAAAACACCTGTTCTCCACTAAATAACTCCCCTTCTTAATTGTAGAAAATAGACATCTAACACCATACACAGTTTTAGTCTCATGCGCATTTCAGCAATTATTTAGCTGCAACAATGGGAGAGACCATAGGAGCCAGGTTCTCCAAACCTTGTTTTACTAGCCCAATGGGGTCACAAGTTTGTGAATGAAGTTTATTAAAAAACAACAACAACAACAACAACAACAACAAAACGTTTTGAGGATTTGCAAATAAAAAACCATAGCACAAGAATTACTTTAATTAAAATCAGTATTGTACAACCCTTCATTGTGTTACATTTCAATGAAATGGTATACAACAATAAGCATTCACTTGCATCTTTTAATGCATTTAATTCAATAAGCAGATTTTGAGCATTCATCAGATGCTCAGCTTGTGGGCCTTCTGAGATTAACAATGTCAATAAGGTGTTTGTTTCATAAATCTGCTCATCCAGTAAGTATGAGATCCTAGAATTCTTAGAATTAAAAAAAAAAAAATCCTTATCTATATTTTTATTTTCATTGGCCAAAAAGTATCCTGAAATTAATGTCACTGGATCAGTCTCATTGATCCAAGGTGAAACATCTCCTTTAATTTAGGTACAGTTGATTAAAGAGAGAACAGGAAGAAAATAGGAAGCTCTATATTCATAAAAATACTGTTTTCCAAAGTATTCTTAATACAACTACTTGAAGCTTAGAATTCATTTTCCTCCGGAAATGTTACTTACATGGGAACAGCTAACACTTTCAGAAGAGTGTGTTTGATGATCTTGGGCAGCTATATCTTATTTATTTTCTATTGGCAATACTCATAGGAGTATTGAGTATTTTTGCACATGCAAGATATATCTCATCATATATATAATCTCATCATATATATAATCTCATCACACATCTCATCATATTTAATCCAATCATATATAATTTCATCATGTACACACAATATCATATACACATGACCTCATCATATGTAATCTCATATATACATAATCTCATCATATATGATTTTATCATATATAATCCCATCATATAAAATTCCATCATATATACATAATTTCATATATAATCTCATCATATATGATCTCATATATAACATCATATATAATCTAATCACATATATAATCTCATTATATATCATATATATAATCTTATATATAATCTCATATGTAATCTCATTTTATATATAATCATATATATATATATATATATATATAAAATCTTAGAGGAATTATGTTATAATCTTAGAGGGAAGTTATTCACTTATTCTCAATGAAGTATGATGCTAGCTATAGATCCACAGATGTTCTTTACTGGGTTGATATATTTCTCTTTTTTTCCCTAGCTTATTGAAAGATTTTATCAGTAATAGATACTGAATTTTGCCAAATTTTTTTTTTCATCTTTTGAGATGTTCATATGGTTTTCTCACTGAGTTTGTTAGTAAATGACATTGATTAATATTTCAGCTACCATAACAATCTTCCCTTTCTGGATAAATTCTACTTGGTTAAGATGTATTACCTACTTATAAATTGTTAAATTGGATTTACAGATTTTTAAAATGTTAAATCTGTGTTCACATATATATCTCTAGTTGTCTTTTCTCATACTGGTTTTGTCTAGTTTAGATATCAGAGCCACCACATAGAATTGATTGGGAAATATTCTCTTCAATTTAATGTAAAGCTTTATATAGAATTGGTATTATGATATTACTTTAACTATTTAGTAGAATTTACCAAAGATTTCACCAAATAATCTGAGTTATTTGTTTATGTTGGTTTTGTTATTTTTGGAAAGTTTTTAACTACATATTTGATTCTTTATAGATATAGGGCTAATCAGATTGCCTACACTTTCTTGAGTGAAGTTTTAGAGAAAGTTTCTTTCCAAAAAATTGTGTTTTATCTCAGTCATGAGTTTACATAGAGTTCTCCATGATCTTCTCTAATAATTGTGTTAATGTCTGTGTGCTCTGTTGTAATATAACAACTCTTATTCTTGATATTAGTAATTTGTTTCTTCTCTCATTTTCCTCATCAGCTTGGCCAGATGTTTATCAATACTATTGATCTTGTTAAAGAACCAGCTTTTGCTTTCATTGATGTTCCCTATTTTTCTGGTCTGTGTATATATTTTTTTCTTCTGCTTACTTTTAGTTTAATTTAATCTTCTCTTTCTGATTCCATAGAATAAAGCTGAGGTTATGGATTTGAGACACATATTTTCAAATACAGGTGTTTGGTGTTATAAATTTCCTTCTACATACTGCTTTAGAGTGGGGACCAGTGCACTTGGAGGCTGGAATACAGCTGTATCCATTCATTTATGTGTTGTCTGTGGCTGCTTTCATGCTATATAATGGTGCAGCTGAGTAATTGCAATGGAGACCATATGACCCATATCCCTATAAAAGTAACTATATGTACCGAAACAGAGATCTAGACCAATGGAACAGAACAGAGGCCCTAGAGGCAATGCCACACATCTACAACCATCTGATCTTTGACAAACCTGACAAAAACAAGCAATGGGGAAAGGATTCCCTGTTTAATAAATGGTGTTGGAAAAACTGGTTAGCAGTGTGCAGAAAGCAGAACATCTTCTGGACCCCTTCCTGACACCTTGCACTAAAATTCACTCCAGATGGATTAAAGACTTAAACATAAGACCTAACACCATAAAAACCCTAGAAGAAAACCTAGGCAAAACCATTCATGGCATAGGCATAGGCAAGGACTTCATGACTAAAACACCAAAAGCATTGGCAACAAAAGCCAAAATAGACAAATGGGACCTAATTAAACTCCAGCGCTTCTGTACAGCCAGAGAAATAATCATTAGAGTGAACCAGCAACCAACAGAATGGGAAAAAATTTTTTGCAATCCACCCATCTGACAAAGAGCTAATATTCAGAATCTACAAATAGCTAAAACAGATTTATAAGAAAAAAAAAAAAAAAAAACATCCAAAAGTAGGTGAAGGATGTGAACAGATACTTTTCAAAAGAAGACATATATGAGGTCAGCAAACACATGAAAAACTGCTCATCATCACTGATTATTAGAGAAATGCAAATCAAAAGCACATTTAGTACCATCTCACGCCAGTTAGAATGGCGATCATTAAAAAGCTGGAGACAACAGATGCTGGAGAGGATATAGAGAAATAGGAACACTTTTACACTGTTGATGTGAGTATAAACTAGTTCAACCATTATGAAAGACAGTATGGCGCTTCCTCAAAGACCTGGAAATAGAAATTCCATTTGAACCAGCAATCCCATTACTGGGTATATACCCAAAGGATTATAAATTATTCTGTTATAAAGACACATGCACACGTACATTCATAGCGGCATTGTTTACAATAGCAAAGACCTGGAACCAGCCCAAATGCCCATCTACCATAGACTGGACAAGGAAAATGTGGCACGTCTACACCATGGAATATTATGCAGCCATAAAAAATTATGAGTTTGTGTCCTTTGTAGGGACATGGATGAATCTGGAAACCATCATTCTCAGCAAACTGACATAAGAACAGAAAATCAAACCCCGCATGTTTGATTCATAGACAGGTGTTGAACAGTGAGAACACATGGACACAGGGACACATATATTATATGTGATGAGATCATATATGATGATATATATGATGAAATTATGTATATATGAGATTATATAATGAGATTGTCTATATGATGAGATTATGTATATATGAGATTATATATAATGAGAAATCTTTCCAAGATTTTCTAGGAAAATCCTTCTAGAGCCTTTTGGTCTACCTTCTTCTGGACTAGATGTCCTTGGTGTCTGAGCACAGCTGTCATTCTGGGCTCTCCCTTGACAAATCTTCCCTCAGGAGATCCCACAGATGCTTCCTAGGTTGAGGCTCCTATTTTCTGCATCCTTCATCTTTCTCTTTCTTGCTTTAGTCTCTCATATGTGGAGCCTATCCTCCAGTGGCTGCTATGAAAAGGTGGGGAGATGGTACAGTCTAAAAGTGTTTTGTTTTACACACACAGTTTACTTGGTACCCTGGCTTGGACTAGAGTTTCTTTTTTTTCTGTGTTTTACAAGCATTTCTCCGTTTCTATATCTTGCCAGTGAGAAGCCTGAATTTATAGTAATTCTGATCCTTTTCATGTGATTTCCCCTTATCTGAAAGTTTAGGATAAACTTTTCAACTAAGATGTACACTGGTGAGAGTCAATATTTGTCTACTGTACTAGGAACTTAGGATGCCCCTTGAATACGGCATACCTACCTTTGTTTTCTGAACTTCTGTGGGGTTTTGTGCTTCTCATATACATATTAAAGATTTCTGTGATTTCTTATTTTTAAAGTTTTGTTCCCATTTTTGTTGTACTTGCACCGTTTCAGGGTACAATATCTTCACTTATCTGGTTTGCATATTCCTTTTTAAGTAGCATTTTGTAAAATTTTTGTTTGTCTTTGTCTCCAGTTTTCATGTCAAAGGCTTTCCTAAAATATCAGGCGGTGCTTGGTCATCTGCTCATATCTGCAATAGGAGGATTTAAAATGTGATTAGGAGTTCTGGGTATATCAGTGGAGTTTATATGTTACAGTAGGACCAGTTCTGGCCAAGCCATTTTACTGACAAAGCCCAGTTTATTCTTCTCTACTGATTTCCCAGAGAAGATTCTGAAGGTGGAGGCATAGTCCCCAGTGCTTTGCTTTCCAGTGGAAGAACACTGTGTGTTTCAGTATCTACCCTACTAATGGTCATGTAATAGTCTGTCTTCAGTTTGCTACACCTCAGATGAAATAGATGTCCTCTGTTTTATCCTCTTCAGAGAATAATTTTTCAATATTCTATTGGGGTGGGTGAAGGGTATTTGCCCCGAAGCATCAAAGAACAAAGGAGATATGGAGCTCTAACCACTCGTTAAACAAATTTCAACCTCACTGCTTTATTGCAACTCTTCCCTTTAGCCTGCCCTTCCAGAGAGACATGGAACCATCCGTTCTCCTAGGTGTTAGGTTTTCCCCATGGTCAACTTAGGATTCAGTGTTCTCAGATTCACCAAATCAGTTACCACCCCTGCTTCTGTTTTCCAGCTGTAGGTGTTTTTGTTTGCTTGTTTCTGGTTTTGTCTTCTCTGGTTCTTCAGCCAGTTGGGAATTATGCCCTAAAAACAAAACAGAAAACCTTTAGTCTTATGTACCATTTTTCACATGACAGTGTGTTTAATCCACCGTCTTTATCCAGAGCCAGTATATATTTATAAATAATAATATAGTTAGGAAGATCCATTAAAATGGAAAGGAAAAGCATATTTTTCAGAATTGTTTAATTTTGTGATTATACAGCACTTTGCAGAAACAAATAGAAATACTGAAACACTGTAATTTATAATTTTCCACCTTTTCTAGAAGATACTAATTTTTTTTTTCCTGAGATGGAGTCTTGCTCTGTCGCCCAGGCTGGAATGCTGTTGTGCCATCTGATCTTGGCTCACTGCAACCTCCAACTCCCAGGTTCAAGCAATTCTTTTACCTCAGCCTCTTGAGTAGCTGGGATTACAGGTATATGCCACCATGTCCCATTAATTTTTGTATTTTTAGTAGATAAGGGGTTTCATCATGTTGGCCAGGCTGGTCTCAAACTCCTGACCCCAAGTGACCCACCCATTTCATATTCTCAAAGTGCTGGGATTACAGGCATGAGCCACTGCGGTGGCCAGGAAGATACGAATTTTGAATATTATGTGTCCTGATGTTTTCTTAAGGTCAACTTAATATTTATATTATCTAAATGCTATTTTCTAAAGTAATATATTACTGATTATTTCAGCAACTGATTGTTCCCCACATTAGTGGAGAACGGCTATAAATGCAGCCTATAAACATAACTAACTATAAATGCAGGCTATCGGTAGAACAAATGATGCAGAACTGAGTTCTGCATTGACCAACTGAGCAAAAGGTGCCACACATTAAAGAAGATGAATCTATATTAAGAGATTATTAAAGGATAAAAATTGAAATAGAAAAAATAGATTATAGAAGAGTTATAGTCAACAATATATTTAATTAAAGCAAGTTGTTTCAAATTCAACTTATGTTTACAAACTCTACTAAGCTGAGTGCTAGGCCTTAAACATACTTATATAAAACATTAAAATGCGCTACTTAGTATCAAAATATTGAGGGAAGTATTCTGAATATATGATTCTATGTCTTTTATTTGAGTAAAACTTTATATATTCACAGTGATTTATTGAATTAACCTCAATAAATTCTAATGAACAAGAAAACTGGTAGATATCTAAGCATGTTCTACAATAGTATTGCTTTCAGAATGGCAGGTAGTCTAGTAAAAATTGGAGTGGATAGAAAATAAGATTTAAAAAGTATTACCAACTTTAATATTATTTTCATAAGCTTCACAAGTCCAGGGCAATGTATTTCAGGTTGTGAATACAAAATGACATATTGAAATACTCGACATGACTTGCAAAAGTCATTTTTGGGCAAGCTCTTTCCTGAGCTTAAATTAAATTAAAACATATGTTGTAAAAGACATTTTTTTCAAAGAAACTGGATTACAGCCTTGTTTTTCAACTAATATAACCTCATCCCTGGTTGTCAAATGGATATTACCATTGTGAGACTGAGTTTGATGGCAGGCAGCAAATACTGATTAAGCACAGTCTCTGTTGCTTGAAGAAATGATTTTTAATCATTGGTAATTAAATGCCAAAGGATTTTCTCACAATTTGCAACTTCTTCCTGAGGTTGTTATTAAAAGAAGGAGAAGTAATTCCAGGGTTTATCAACAAGATTTGAGCCAGGCACAATTGGGTTCAAACCCCATGTCTGCCACTTATGAGCAAGCTGTTTAATCTGTTCTATTGTGGCCACTAACCTGCTGTGCAAATGGAGGTAATAATAACTAGTGTTTGTCACAATTCAAGGCATGTAGCACAGTGCCTGGTTTCTCAGAGGGAGCATGTCTATAGCTGAGAGTCATTGATGCTATTGATGATTTTGTCATTAGCCCCATGACTCTATGACTGGTAGTTGTAGTAGTAACTTTTGCTACCATAATTTTGGTGCTGTTGGTTTTGTATATTAATAATATTAGAGATGAAGATCATTAAATGGCATATTTTGTTACCAAATCAAACTGGTTCATTATACATGTTTCTCTGGAGTTTTGCACGTTATGGTGGGTATTTTCTGTTTTTTTTTTTTTTTTTTTTTTTTTTTTTTTTTTTTTTTTTTTTTTTTTTAATTTATTTATTTATTTATTTTTATTGCATTATAGGTTTGGGGGTACATGTGCAGAACGAGCAAGATAGTTGCATAGGTACACACATGGCAGTGTGCTTTGCTGCTTTCCTCCCCTTCACCCACACTTGGTATTCATCCCCAGGCTATCCCCCCCAGCCCCCCCTGCTGTCCCTCCCCCATTCCCCCCAACAGTCCCCAGTGTATAGTAGACCGCCTCTCTGTGTCCACGTGTTCTCATTTTTCTTACCCACCTATGAGTGAGTATATGCGGTATTTCTTTTTCTGTTCTTGTGTCAGTTTGCTGAGAATGATGTTCTCCAGATTCATCCATGTCCCTACAAAGGACACAAACTCATCATTTTTGATTGCTGCATAATATTCCATGGTGTATATGTGCCACATTTTCCCAGTCCAGTCTATCATCGTTGGGCATTTGGGTTGGTTCCAGGTCTTTGCTATTGTAAACAGTGCTGCAATGAACATTCGTGTGCATGTGTCCTTATAGTAGAACGATTTATAATCCTTTGGATAGATACCCAGTAATGGGATTGCTGGGTCAAATGGAATTTCTATTTCTAGGTCCCTGAGGAATCGCCACACTGTCTTCCACAATGGTTGAACTAATTTACACTCCCACCAACAGTGTAAGAGTGTTCCTATTTCTCCACATCCTCTCCAGCATCTGCTGTCTCCAGATTTTTTAATGATCGCCATTCTAACTGGTGTGAGATGGTATCTCAATGTGGTTTTGATTTGCATCTCTCTAATGACCAATGACGATGAGCACTTTTTCATATGTTTGCTGGCCTCATGTATGTCTGCTTTCGTAAAGTTTCTATTCATATCCTTTGCCCATTTTTGAATGGGCTTGTTTGTTTTTTTCCTGTAAATCTGTTTGAGTTCTTTGTAAATTCTGGATATCAGCCCTTTGTCGGATGCGTAAACTGCAAAGATTTTTTCCCATTCTGATGGTTGCCGATTCACTCTAGTGACTGTTTGTTTTGCCGTGCAGAAGCTGTGGAGTTTGATTAGGTCCCATTTGTCTATTTTGGCTTTTGTTGCCAATGCTTTGGGAGTTTTGTTCATGAAGTCCTTGCCTACTCCTATGTCCTGAATGGTTTTGCCTAGATTTTCTTCTAGGGTTTTTATGGTGTCGGGTCTTACGTTTAAGTCTTTAATCCATCTGGAGTTAATTTTAGTGTAAGGTGTCAGGAAGGGGTCCAATTTCTGCTTTCTGCACATGGCTAGCCAGTTTTCCCAACACCATTTATTAAATAGGGAATCCTTTCCCCATTGCCTGTTTTTGTCTGGTTTATCAAAGATAATATGGTTGTAGATGTGTTGTGTTGCCTCCGATGCCTCTGTTCTGTTCCATTGGTCTATATCTCTGTTTTGGTACCAGTACCATGCTGTTTTGATTACTGTAGCCTTGTAGTATAGTTTGAAGTCTGGTAGCGTGATGCCTCCCGCTGTGTTCTTTTTGCTTAGAATTGACTTGGCTATGCGGGCTCTTTTTTGGTTCCATATGAAATTCATGGTGGTTTTTTCCAGTTCTGTGAAGAAATTCAATGGTAGTTTGATGGGGATAGCATTGATTGTGTAAATTACTTTGGGCAGTATAGCCATTTTCACGATATTGATTCTTCCTAACCACGAACATGGAATGTTTCTCCATCTGTTTGTGTCCTCTCTTATTTCATTGAGCAGTTGTTTGTAGTTTTCCTTAAAGAGGTCCCTTACATTCCTAGTGAGTTGTATTCCTAGGTATTTTATTTTCTTTGTAGCAATTGTGAATGGCAGTTCGTTCTTGATTTGGTTCTCTTTAAGTCTGTTATTGGTGTATAGGAATGCTTGTGATTTTTGCACATTGATTTTATATCCTGAGACTTTGCTGAAGTTGCTTATCAGTTGCAGGAGCTTTTGGGCTGAGGTGATGGGGTCTTCTAGGTATACTATCATGTCGTCTGCAAATAGAGACAATTTGGCTTCCACCTTTCCTATTTGAATACCCTTTATTTCTTTTTCTTGCCTGATTGCTCTGGCTAGAACTTCCAGTACTATGTTGAATAGAAGTGGTGAGAGAGGGCATCCTTGTCTAGTGCCAGATTTCAAAGGGAATGCTTCCAGTTTTTGCCCATTAAGTATGATATTGGCTGTTGGTTTGTTATAAATAGCTTTTATTACTTTGAGATATGTTCCATCAATACCAAGTTTATTGAGGGTTTTTAGCATAAAGGGCTGTTGAATTTTGTCAAATGCCTTCTCTGCATCAATTGAGATAATCATGTGGTTTTTGTTTTTGCTTCTGTTTATGTGGTGAATTACATTTATAGACTTGCGTATGTTGAACCAGCCTTGCATCCCCGGGATAAATCCTACTTGATCATGATGGATAAGTTTTTTAATGTGCTGTTGCAATCGGTTTGCCAGTATTTTATTGAAGATTTTTGCATCTATGTTCATCATGGATATTGGCCTGAAGTTTTCTTTTCTTGTTGAGTCTCTGCCAGGTTTTGGTATCAGGATGATGTTGGTCTCATAAAATGATTTGGGAAGGGTTCCCTCTTTTTGGATTATTTGGAATAGTTTCAGAAGGAATGGTACCAGATCCTCTTTGTGTGTCTGGTAGAATTCGGCTGTGAACCCATCTGGACCTGGGCTTTTTTTGTGTGGTAGGCTCTTAATTGCTGCCTCAACTTCAGACCTTGTTATTGGTCTATTCATAGTTTCGGCTTCCTCCTGGTTTAGGCTTGGGAGAACACAGGCATCCAGGAATTTATCCATTTCTTCCTGATTTACTGGTTTATGTGCATAGAGTTGTTTGTAGTATTCTCTGATGATGGTTTGAATTTCTGTGGAATCTGTGGTGATTTCCCCTTTATCGTTTTTTATTGCATCTATTTGGTTGTTCTCTCTCTTCTTTTTTATCAGTCTGGCTAGTGGTCTGTCTATTTTGTTGATCTTTTCGAAAAACCAGCTCTTAGATTTATTGATTTTTTGAAGGGTTTTTCTTGTCTCTATCTCCTTCAGTTCTGCTCTGATCTTATTTATTTCTTGTCTTCGGCTAGGTTTTGAGCTTTTTTGATCTTGCTCCTCTAGCTCTTTCAATTTTGACGATAGGGTGTCAATTTTGGATCTCTCCACTCTTCTCATGTGGGCACTTATTGCTATATATTTTCCTCTACAGACTGCTTTAAATGTGTCCCAGAGATTCTGGTACGTTGTGTCTTCATTCTCATTGGTTTCAAAGAACTTCTTTATTTCTGCCTTCATTTCATTGTTTATCCAATCAACATTCAAGAGCCAATTGTTCAGTTTCCATGAAGCTGTGCGGTTCTGAGTTATTTTCTGAATTCTGAGTTCCAACTTGATTGCACTATGGTCTGAGAGACTGTTTGTTATGATTTCAGTTGTTTTGCATTTGCTGAGGAGTGCTTTACTTCCAATTATGTGGTCAATTTTGGAGTAGGTGTGATGTGGTGCTGAGAAGAATGTATATTCTGTGGATTTGGGGTGGAGAGTTCTGTAAATGTCTATCAGGTTTGCTTGTTCCAGGTCTGAGTTCAAGTCCTGGATATCCTTGTTAATTTTCTGTCTGGTTGATCTGTCTGCTATTGACAGTGGAGTGTTAAAGTCTCCCACTATTATTGTGTGGGAGTCTAAGTCCCTTTGTAAGTCATTAAGAACTTGCCTTATATATCTGGGTGCTCCTACATTGGGTCCATATATATTTAGAATCGTTATCTCTTCTTGTTGTATCGATCCTTTTACCATTATGTAATGACCTTCTTTGTCCCTTTTGATCTTTGTTACTTTAAAGTCTATTTTATCAGTGATGAGAATTGCAACTCCTGCTTTTTTTTGCTCTCCATTTGCTTGGTAAATCTTCCTCCATCCCTTTATTTTGAGCCTTTGTGTATCTTTGCATGTGAGGTGGGTTTCCTGGATACAGCACACCGATGGGTTTTGGTTTTTTATCCAATTTGCCAGTCTGTGTCTTTTGATTGGTGCATTTAGCCCATTTACATTCAGGGTTAATATTGTTATGTGTGAATTTGATACTGCCATTTTGATGCTAGCTGGCTGTTTTGCCCGTTGGTTCATGTACATTCTTCATTTTGTTGATGGTCTTTAGCATTTGGTATGCTTTTAGAATGGCTGGAACTGGTTGTTTCTTTCTATGTGTAGTGCCTCTTTCAGGAGCTCTTGTAAAGCAGGCCTAGTGGTGACAAAATCTCTGAGTACTTGCTTGTTCGTGAAGGATTTTATTTTTCCTTCACTTATGAAGCTCAGTTTCGCTGGATATGAAATTCTGGGTTGAAAGCTCTTTTCTTTAAGGATGTTGAATATTGGCCCCCACTCTCTTCTGGCTTGTAGAGTCTCTGCTGAGAGATCTGCTGTGAGTCTGATGGGCTTCCCTTTGTGGGTGACCCGACCTTTCTCTCTGGCTGCCCTTAGTATTTTCTCCTTTGTTTCAACCCTGGTGAATCTGACGATTATGTGCCTTGGGGTTGCTCTTCTTGCAGAGTATCTTTGTGGTGTTCTCTGTATTTCCTGGAGTTGAGTATTGACCTGTCTTGCTAGGTTGGGGAAATTTTCCTGGATAATATCCTGAAGAGTGTTTTCCAGCTTGGATTCATTCTCTTCGTCACTTTCTGGTACACCTATCAAACGTAGGTTGGGTCTCTTCACATAGTCCCACATTTCTTGGAGATTTTGTTCATTCCTTTTTGTGCTTTTTTCTTTAATCTTGGTTTCTCGTTTTATTTCATTGAGTTGATCTTCAACTTCTGATATTCTTTCTTCTGCTTGGTCAATTCGGCTGTTGATACTTGTGCATGCTTCGCGAAGTTCTCGTGTTGAGTTTTTCAGCTCCTTCAATTCATTCATATTCCTCTCTAAGTTGTCCATTCTCGTTATCAATTCCTCGAATCTTTTTTCAAATCTTTTTTCAAGGTTCTTAGTTTCTTTGCACTGGTTTAGAACATGTTCCTTTAGCTCACTGAAGTTTCTCATTATCCACTTTCTGAAGTCTGATTCCGTCATTTCGTCACATTCATTCTCCGTCCAGCTTTGTTCCCTTGCTGGTGAGGAGTTTTGGTCCTTTTTTGGAGGTGAGGTGTTTTGGTTTCGGGTGCTTTCCTCCTTTTTGCGCTGGTTTCTTCCCATCTTTATGGATTTATCCGCCTGTTGTCTTAGTAGTGGCTGATTTTTCAATTGGGTCTCTGTGTGGACACTGAGATTGTTGATGATGAAGTATTTCTGTTACTTAGTTTTCCCTCTAATGATCTATCCTCTCTGCTGTATGAGTGCTGAGGTCCA